>CM030369.1:166294889-167654835 GCA_003604175.2 Clonorchis sinensis
ATGGCTAACAGTTCATCTTCATTTGCTGCAAGGGTGCTTTGGCTTACACTTACTTACACTTATATAACATTACCGCCGTTCATAGCGACAAAGTTTTCTAATTCACATGATCGAATTGAAGACGTAGAGTACCGATACGCAACCACAGCTTCGTGTAACGTCAAGAAGTTGTGGTGTTTCTGAACTGATCACCTGACTGGAGCTCTTATATTCCTCTTATCCACGTTATTTTACCAAGTAAGGAAGGACCGCAGGTCATCTTTTGCAGCTACAGTGATGTGTACGTTTGCTGCATTCATGTGGTTTCAAAAATCGTCACTATACAAAACAGGTTACCACTGCGACCGTTGTAGAATCTAAGCGTGAGCTTTCAAGTGAAACTAAGTAGCCAAATAAGGATGATTTTCCCTCCTGTGACATTTACCAACTATCAAAACGCAAGCAATATAGCAAATAAAAATGGCAAAAGGATAGTGCAATGTAGTTCCTTGACAGAGCTTCACTCATACGGCTGCTGAAGATTTTTTGAGAGCACACGACCGGTTTCGAATTTCTTGGGGCTCATTAATTAGGCGCAATCCCATGAACACCAACTTACATAAATTTTAAATAAGTGCTTTCAAAAGCCGCATGCAGTTTGTGCGTCAGTAGAAGAAATAAGGCTGACTGAAACCGGAAGACTGTGCCTACCCGGTCAGTCAAAATAAGGGCGAAGCCAGTCATGGACTTGTGAATAGTCTGTCCGACAACAAACTTACGTAGAATGTTGTATATTAATTTGGCTAGGTCGTTAACAGAAGGTGGTTTGGTTTTCAGATCCGCCGATTAACAGAATAGTATCAGAGGTTCAGGGATTTCTGTTTATGACCGGGGCAGCTGGAGGACTTGTTATTCTTGCAGATATCCCAACAATAGCAGGTTCATTCAGGCGTATCTGTGTTGCATCTTCCATTATGTTAGCTGTCTGCTGGTATCTGAGTACATCAATCTCTTGAGGTTGCCTAAGAATTGCTGATGTCATTACAGGTGATGATGCTTTTCACCCTGTCAACTCCAGTAACACTGTTATTCTGCAGAATCGAGAAAAAAAGCCTAAATGTTCTAAGGCAGGATGTAAACGGCGTCCTCGAAGTAGATTTATGTTATCAGAGTTTGTGATCGTCAGTGAAGTTGTCCCATGCCACTATACATTGTTTTCATCAAGAACCAAAGATTCGGCTCCTAAAGCTGGCTAGAAATAGATTATAAATGGGCCACCAGTAATGTAAGTGTGCTGTGCAAAAACATTTAGGTCGTAACTTGTGGGTCATTTCCGTGATGTGGTCCAAAGGTAGGGAACGAATATTGAGTGAACCCAAAAACTCATAGGTCGTGTCACCTCGAATATTGCCTAAAAACCAATCACATGATTGTCCAAAACCGGCAGACGTGTGAAGCAATCATCGGCATGGTTTTGTGAAGACAATATAGATCGGTTATCAGCTAATCAATGATTTTCCAGAAATTGGGTGCGAACGGCGGTGAATTCTGAATACAGAGAAGCACTTCTTTCATTTGAGTGAAACTTCAGTTGAATGGTTCGCCTGTTACCACTTGCTGTATCTGGAATTGTTAGTGAAGCTTCCTTCGCAAAATGCCACGTTAGGAAAGTGATATCCGATCTCCATAACAGGCGAAAGGCTATCAGACCAGAGTAGTGAAAGGTTTTCACTGGTTACGTTAGAGTGAGTAAACATTTGGGGGTTTCTGACACCAGTAAACACCCACTTTAGACAATGATATGGCTTATATCAAGCAGCGTTTTGGGTAATTGAACATTAATATGTGATCATTCTGGTGTTAATGTTTCGTGATTACATTGATGTAAACAAGCATTACTCCGCAAAATAACGCATGAAGTGTACTTCGGACCGGTAACCAAAACTACAGATGGTATGGAAAATTCGACGCGACGTGAACGATAGCTAAACTGGAGGAGGAACGCAACCAAAGATGGATGGATATTTAGACCCCAAAGTAGTTAGCTAGAATCCACACACTTTTCGTACATTTAACGTGAATTAAAGTAGCTACTACTAAAGACAGGTCGTTCCACCGGAGGAGGCAAAAATAGTCCTTCTCATATATCTACCTAGGTTCAAGATTGCTAGCTATATTCTAATAACCACTGAGACACACTGAGGTCACGTTAAACTCTAAACTTTTCACACTTTAAACATTGATAGATACAGCCTGGCTGTCATAAAAACGTGACGTTTTGTTCTTGTCACACAGCCGACTACAGCCACAGGTGATCATTAGCTATCATAACTGATTCATCTTAAAGCACCCTCATACAAATCACATTCCCAACTGATCATCGTGAACCCAGGTTAAATAACAACGATGACTCCAAGTTGCAACAAAATATAAAAGAAGGGCGAGAAATACTACCTTTACCCAGTATGTCAGGCAACCAGCAGTCTAAAACGACAGTTATACTGTACTCTTGTCCACGATCTTCTCGGTCTTACTAAAAAGGTGTTTCCCTAATAGTGAGAAGAATAGTCCACCTTTGCTGACCATATTGTCGTACTACAGAGGAAGTCATTTAAGGGCAGACGGCTGGACAAGACAGAGTTTTCGTCGGAAATGTTGCGAAATATATGTATACCGGGTGCGCTACCTGATTATCGGTCTGTTCGCTGAGCAACCAAACTGCCAAGCTCGGTGAACAGACCAGCAACGAGAGTTTTCGTTGCAATATCCTAGCTGCTTTCACACAGAAACTTTCAAAATCCCCTTCCACCAGTAATAATGCATACAGCACGCTTATCGATCCCCCTATGGTGTGCCAGTACAGGGACCGGTATGTCCGCCAATACTCTGGTCTGCGAAACCAAGGAAAGCACATTTCTTATTACTTTATATTCTGGCCAACTGATTGCCAAATTTAACCTTATTCTAGTGCAGAGAGCATGTATATATTCGCTGCTAAGTAAGTTAGCAAACTATTAACCGGGGGTCACAACATTCTTCTGTCGATGAAACTCTGATACACAGTATGATAAGAATTAGACAGAAAGTTTCGTTATCTTTCTTGATGTCAATTAGAAACATACCTACTTTATTTTTATTTCATGGTAGTGCTTGTCGTATGTAGTGTGACAGATAATGACACCAGTTGCGTCGAAGCCGTGGAAATTCTAGACATCTTCATACAAGCGGAAATCGAATGGTACGATCCACTGAATACCACCAGTGTTTTGGTCGTATGAATATTTTACCGGAAACAAATTTAATACCATCTATTCTACTAAACTTCGCAATGCGAATAACCGATCCAAATCCCTTTTTAAAGAACCAACGTCGAATATATTCATTTCAACTAAAGTATTCAGAAAGTTGACAAAATTCAGCAAATTTCCGTGAGATTCCAGCAAAAATCTATCATCTCTCTAATTTTTTGAATATTTTTTGGAGAAACTTGTGCCCATGAATAAAGCGTTAATCCTTTAGCTTATTGAGGGTCATGTGAAATTTTTCATTGACTTTTCCTTGCCTTCAGACAACAGGACTCCAAACCTAAGTATATGAGAACAACATCTGATATTCTAAAGCATTTTTATGTATATATCAAATTAGAGTTTAATGAATGATTTGAAGATTGGGAATGCGCCCCGTTTCCCTGTAGTCCCACATGGTCCATCCATTTACCTCGGTTTTTCAGCCACCACTGCACGTTTTTAGCCAAGGTCTGTGGTTCTGTAGCATGTCTTGCAGGATCCATGACTATCGCTCTCTTGATCTACCGGACAGAACAATGGTAGCATGTGGATGACATAGGTAAGCTGATTGGCCGATGTGATAGACAGATGACCCAGTTTGTTATCCTAGCCGGTTGTGTATCGTACCAACTACATTCCAAATGATAGACTCTAGCATATCCGTTCGCTATTTTTGGCGGATTTCCAATGAAAACACTGCTAGGTTGTCCTTTGCTAACTCGGTTGCATTTCAGCTACTCACGTGGGACAAGTAGCACGAAGTGTGCGACAAACCTCGGCATGATAACGCACTACGGCGTAGCACTCCAGCCACACTAGTGGGAAAATCCTTCGGTTTATTACCAGCGTCATTTTTATGTCTAGGAGTGGATGCGGTTTGTTCTCGAACACGGAACACAACAGTATGACACTAAGATGGCCGGTGCCACTCTAATTTCATCAGAACGGTGAGAGAAGAGAGAGGACTGTGAAGTGTTAACGTTTTAAACCAATTTCAGCAGTTGCAGACTTGGACTATTCAGCAGTTACTGATAACAAACATAATAAAATGGTAAATACATCGAACTACACGTTGCTTTGACGACCATCATAGTCTTGGTTCTGCTCCAGAGTGGATGTACAGCTTGAATCAGCAGTTATTGTGTGTACACTTTGGGTTGTTGTGCTTCATAGAAAGTCAGCGGTCTCGAACGCCGAATATGTAGCAGTTCTGTGGAAGTATGAGAGCACACAGCAAGGTGACTTGTCTCAGAGATAAGTTTGGAAATTAAGCACTTCTAGTTCGACCTGGCCATTAGTGGTCTTGACAATTTGTGTTGCGAGATCAGTAGCAAATAATTCAGGACACTTTCCAGAGCTCCTTTGAGAAAGAAGCCGATCAGTTCTGCTGATATAGTTGTCAGCGCAACTACGAGTGCACTCTGGGACCTGTTTTGAAAAGTGACCCCCAGAGGTTATAGAAACCAGATGTCACTGAGCAGTTTTAATGTGCGCTGATGCAATTCCCTCCAGTTTTTCCCCCCTTCAAGTAAGGTTTGGAACAGGCACTTTGTCGAATCGAAACCAGGTAAGTGGCCGAATTCTGGCGACTAAGTTTGCCTCCGACAACATCAGTACTGAGAGGAATTAGTGGTTTCCTGTATAAATACTTATAGTCTTTTTCATAAAGCAGATATTTTAAATATCTCAGGGGTGGTATATTGACGGAGTCATGTGTAAATCGTTTCCGCTTGTGCTTGAAATTTGGGGCCATTTAGTGGTTTGGGTAGCAGAATGCTACCTCTTGCTGAGTCCAAACTCCAAAACCGCAGAAAATTTTTTAAACCTCTAATTGTACTGTTGAAATGTAATATGAATGAACGCTTTGGATCTGGCTGAGAGAAATGGCTGACAGGCTGAAAGATGTGCATCGTAGATGTCAACAAGCCCGATACACAGTGCGTGTTGCTCAAACTTGCAAAAGAATAAACGATCGGATCAGCTGGGTTTGAAAAACAGGGTATTTTTGGGAAGGTCGGATTCCTGAAGATTATCCCAGAATACCCAAAACCTACTGAGGCTCTCAAACCCCACCAAAAGCCAATAAGACAGTCCTAGATCAAAGTCAAGCAATGCAAGACAGCCCTGGATCAAATTTAGACAGTGAGTGACAGCCTTGGATCAAGGTCAGACAGTGTCCCCTCAATATATTTCGCAAGGCCCTTGTACCTTCGCACTCGCCTGTTGCGATGAAACTGTTGTGTTCCTTGTCGGCGAGTCTTTTTTTTCGGCACTAGTCATTGGAGCGGATACAGCAGGCAGATATAACAACTTTCGTTTGGGAGATTTAGGAGAAACGCCTACATTGCACCAACTGTTCTCTAAGCAGCCTCCAGCGCTGATATCGACCGAGTTAATGCAGCGGTATTTGTCCTTATTTTAACTTGCCGGGAACCGTATTGCCTACTCACCGGATGCGCTAGGTAATCCTTCCCGTGGCGATCCGTCCTCATTTAATGAAATCACTTCACCAGGTGTCACTTCTTGATATTCTGGAAACCAGCGACTGCACAGTTGTTTGGTGGAAAAATACTGTTGTCCCCAGGGCTTCAGAAAAGCGTTACCTGTATACTGAGCTTGGATTCACTCATCCGTCCCTCGCGTACTGAGCTAACGCTGAAACATTCTGATCAAGCCAACCTTGATTAAATTTGATACTAGCGGCAGGCAACTAAGGTATAACACCCCCAGATAGCTAGGGTCGTCATAAACAGGCACCAATGCGCGATCAAGAATGACAAATCCAACTTCCGCCAAACAGATTATCAGAGTTTCACCATCGGTTACCTGAAGTCTACCAAATGCTTCAAGTACTCGTCTTAGAGGATATATACGTCGTTTTGATGCACATCCCTGGTGATAGACAGATTAAGGCTTAAAGTGTCGTTTTGTATAATAGCGCAGCGGTCTGTCTGACAAGAAAGCGAATATAAGGGGGAAATGCTTGTAGCTCAGGTAGCAAAGACCTTTCAATGAATTACGGGGATTATTTCGCTTTCTGGCCGTCGGGTTGTTCGCTGAGCTGGGCGATATGATTGCAAACGTTTCATAACCAATCGAGGTGACATCATCAGTGCGTCGTTAGAGAGCGTAGTGATGTGTAGTGATGGGTTGGTGGTTATCACCCATCAACCACCAACCCATCGCTACACACCACTAGGCTCTCTAACGACGCACTGATGATGTCACCTCGATTGGTTATGAAACGTTTGCAATCATATCGCCCAGCTCAGCGAACAACCCGACGGCCAGAAAGCGAAATAATCCCCGTAATTCATTGAAAGTTCCCCTATCTGTTCCGACAGAGTTCGTGCCACCATCACTTGACACTACTTGGAGAACTATTCGACGATTTATGAGGTACTCAAGTGCTTTAAGAAATGAGTTGCTGGACTGTCTGCGACGTCTCATTGCCCTTATGATTCACTAGTGACACCGTAAAAAGAATGAAGTGGGACTTTCATCAAATCACTTGAACATCTTTCAATGTTTTTGTTCTATATGGCCGAAAGCGGCTCAGATGACATATCCAAGCAGACAACCAAGCGGTGCTGCAGAGTTATTGCTCCATTGTGAGACAGTCCTCAAGCCACCAAAGTGAAGGCCTATAAAAGAGTGAACAGAGTGAAAAAACTGGTTGTTAGACTGGAAGTTGCAGAAAATCGGGAATTCTCCGAGCCATTTTGCACATGTCCGGAATAAAGGCGATAAAACCCATGTTGATCCTTGCAGATTTCCAGGAGCGGATGAAGCCTTTCCGTGGTTCTATAGCAAAATACATTAAGTGTTAGCTAACTGCGAGCTTCCAATGGTCCTAAGGCTGATAGTAACTAAAAGTAAACTAAGAAAACCCAGGTTATCGACTGCGCATATCAGCAAGACAAGTTTACGCGGAATCCAGCCTCTCATGCGCAACACTTGAAGAAGCATTCTATGGTGGTTGTTACCCCGGCCAACTCTAGCCAGCCATACACTTGAAAATAAGAGTAATTAAAACCGAAACTACTATGCTCTCGATGTGCCTATGGGTAGTCGTTCGTTTGACCGGAAATACCTCTTAATAGATATTAATAAGGCCATAATAATCATCAGCACTGCTTCTGGCCCACTTTCTTGATAGCTAAAGTGGACGGCTCAGTAGGCAACATCACTTAATAAACTTCCCGAATAGCCCTAAAACCTATCAGATTTCACATGTTCTGGTTGGGTGAAATTGTTACACCATTTCTAATTCACCCACCCATGAACCTAACAGTTTATGTCGTCTATTCGATCCATGCTCAATTTTCTCTGGTGTTTTGTTGTCGCCCTTACTAATGGGAACTTGTCTCCTCATCTGCATCAAGCCACTGTCTGATTCTGAAATTCTGGACTTATTCCATCAACTCTTGGAATAAGATCCTTGAGTCGGGGAATGCCTATGAGTATCATACATTCTGTCATAGGATGATGATCATGGCACGCGTTTTGATGCAGCACACAGAGTTGGCAGGCCAGTTTCTTTATCACACTGATTTTACTTTCAATATTGATGAAGGTGTACATTGTTCCCGGCTTAAGAACCTCAAGAGAAACCAGCATTAATGCCAGTCTGGAATGAAAAGCTGTTTAGTCCAGATGAATAATAGATTATATAAATAATGTGACATGACATTAACAATAAAATGCTCGCTAAAAACGTAAATCGAGTTACAAGTGCTAGGACCATTTCATTGTAGAGAAGAGTGTAGTTCGCTCCCTTTATTGTCGGGCTTAATGAATCCAGTCATGCACAAGGCACTTGATCATTTACTCCTTAATTTATTAATTTCTCCCGTACCAAGCAGTTTCATGGTAACAGGATAGAAGGAAATTCAACTCAACTCATTTTTGGTTACCTGTCGTGTTTCTCAAGAACGCCAACATAACTAATGGCTTTGCGGCCAAATCATCTGGCTATTACCTCATTCAGTGGAGTAAGCAGTTCTAATACAATGACTGTATCGTGATTAGAGTTTAAACCACTGCACAACAGCTTAGACGGTTAGGCCAACCGAGCAAAATTAGTAGTGAATCCAAAGATATTTGCCTTCTTTGGGTGTAATCAGGCATCTGTTCGAGTTGTGTCGACCAGTAAGAAGATATAACTCACCAGCTACAGCCATTTCATGTAGTATCTTCAGTCAGGAATGCAACAACAATGGGTGAACAGGGAAAGTGTATGAATCCGACAAGAAGGGTGAGGATATTCTGTTTCAACGGGAGAAGCTGAGCGTGGTTCTTCCCCAAAACTAAATTGTCCCACCGACACTCAGCTCATATCAGCTAGTGTTGGCATGCACAATTTAGTGATATTTACACCCCCCTTGAGGAACAGTAATGAAATGTACACCGATTTTCTGTCCAAGCTTATCACAGAATTTCAATGTGTCTACCTAGTGGGCGGCTAGAAGGATCCAGGGGTCATGGTGACACAGTCTAAGCTAGTGTTTTCATCGGCGAATATTTTTCTGTGGTAGAACACGTTGTGCAATTATCAGACTGGTATTACATAGTTTACGAAAGTTACTTTGGAACAATTTTAAGATTTTCTCACTTCTTTCACAAAAAAATCTCCTTTTTAGTAGCAGGATTAGTTTAAAAAATAGCACAAGGGCGTCACTAAAAGCTTCAAAAAACAGCCTCATCATTTCGCGTTTTACTCGGAAGATGGAGGTTTTGAGCCTTACTCCTTATGCAGGTGTTGTTCACTGATGTTTTTTCAACAAAGTCGGACTATGTGTACAGGGTCAGATTTTTCCCAAAGATGAAATTACGGAATAACATCCGAGTGGCTCCATCACTTACAACGATAGTTCAGTGAAACGCACAATCGACACTGAATGATCGTCAAGTAGTGTCTTACTGTTTGGTTTCTACGTATTTCCAAGAATGATCTCAGTAGCCCGGATACGATAGACAGATGAACTGCCAAGCCTGATTCAAGCCTGATTAAACATTTTTGGGGACTGAATTCTACTTGTGGAAAGCGGTTTAGTAATCCTCCAAATAAAATAGAATGTGAAAGAATGCAAGAGAGTAGAACGGAAGGGAATAAAATAAAATAGAATCTAACTTGATTTAATTAGAAAATAGAATAGAATAGAATGGACGAGAATAGAATAGAACAGAATAGAATAGAGTAGAATAGAATGAGATCGAGGTGGCAAGGAATGCACATTCGCTTCTTTTCCAAAACATCCTTTAGTAAGGTAATTCAGTCTATTTTTACTTAAAGTAGCATTTACAGCGCACCGAATGTCATATCAAACTGAATAGTTTCCAGGATCTAGAGTTTATGGCGTTGGTTATAGGTGTGGACACTCGTCAAATCGGGACGGAAGACATCACAGTTTAACCTTAGCATTGGTTTACTGGATTCACGGATATCATTGAACCGAAACCCGGAATGTACAGTCTTGACTATGCACAGTTTTAGTGAAACCAGAGTCGGTCGAATTGTGATATGCGTGGATATGCGTTGGCCGTGAACCTTCCGTAAACCAGTACGTAAACTAGGTCGTTGTTGTTCTGTACCGAAACGTGACATCGCATGTCACATGAGGGCACATTAACTGATCGCACTGTTGATAATTCGTCTCACTTGCTAGAACTTTTTCATTACTCGTGTTTATGAAGTATGTTCAATTTGGTAGGATCTACTTGATTACGTAAGCTGATTTCCGTTACCAGGAAAGTCCATGGAACCAACAAAATATCCCTCTACGTACATGTTTTCTTTCTAAAATTATATTCGCTGTTACTGATCGGCATCTGGATCAAGGAAAATTACTCACTCTGTACACCATTCTTATTCTAAAGGAAAATTGGGATGATCAGTGTATTCAAGGGTGCCAGTTTTCTTCTTCTGCATATGCCTACAGGTCGCGTTTGGAATATTTCTCCGCATTTTTGAGGCCCACAAATTGTGCGAACTGCTGGATAACTACTGTGACATTTGTTGATCAATGTTTTAATCTCATGTGCGATATGCAGGAAACTGTATTGCTTTACATTGTGATTACAAGGGCCAGTAGGTTCACTAACGGCCTCACACGAACACCGCACAGAACGGAACCAGCAGCTGTTGATGAAAGCAAACTTCAACGTTTTCCAGCCAAGTGTATTTTTAATTGAGCTTAAGAGAGAACTAATGTCCGCCACATCATTCTTTCACTCATAACTCACGAAACTAAGTGAAAACAAGGGGATTGACGTGCGTATTTAGCGTCCATCTCTTCAGAAGTTTGTACCAACTCAACTGTGCTACGTACTTCACAACCACGTTACAACGGTCACTGGAAGCCTCCAGGAGGTTGTTCGCGAAATAACCTGTTTACAAGAGAATCAGAAGAAAATCACTTAGGACGACATGCGGAGTAGATTGCTGTTAGTTATCAACGTTGTAAAACGATGTTCACCCCTCAGTCCGGTGAAAAAATAAAGTGATTTTTTCGTCGTAATTTGGGTTGTACTAGTCAGATTAGAAACCGTCACGCTGTTCAGTTTAATTCAATTTGCTTGCAATGTTAAGTTGTCCGGTCAATCATGAATAAACTAAGACTTCACTTTACCACCGTCCACCTGGTTCTAGTCTAGACGGTTGGATTCATTCACATCCTTGAAAGTAGGGTCATATTCGTGCCAACCAGCACATTCAAACAATGTTTTCTTCCACATATATTCGTGATAAATACATCTTTTATAGCTAAATACACTCATTTGTAAACAATGTTGGTTTTTGCGAGAGACCTACCTGGAACCCAGCTGAATCTCTTGTGTATGATGTTTCTGCGCCTCACAAACAAGAGATTCAGCTGGGTTTCAGGTGAGTCTCTCGCAAAAACCAAATTTGTTTGCAAATGAGTGTACTTCACTAATTTCGTGCAATTTAGTTTCAAGTAGAACCTAAAGTTAACGGAAACTCGGGGACTGTGCCTACCTGATGAGCCCCAAGAAGGGCGAAACCAGTCGTGGGCTGTCAAAGAATTTTCAGCAACCTTATGAGTAGTGCATTGCGAATATATACCTTTTATGTTTACGTCACTGTGACCTTTCCTTCCATAGAATCGCACTTGGGTTTAAGCTGAACTTTGATTTAAACTGAATAATCATTTCAAATTCACATTCAAGTGATCTGAGACATGCCGGAACAGAAGCAGTCATTGCATTTCAGGATTTATTCCTCATTTACAGTTCACGCAACATTAACATTCCGGTAAATAGTGTTTCTCAGACAGGTGGTAGTTGGTTACCCAGCGGTTATAACAGCGATTGCAGCAGTAGCTTTTGGCAAATCATTTCTTTTGATTTTACACGCGGTGGTTGTAAAAACCATATAAAATTTGGTAGTGTCACACAACATTTCCTAATGGTTTGTGGTATCAAAGTCGGAGTGCCATGGAAAGTACTGAGTTTTGCCCCATAAAACTGGAGCTGTTTTGTCCTTAAAGTGGCTAGTTTTTCGGAGGCTTTATGAAGCAGCTTTCTGTAAGGCGAACACTAACACCGGATTTCAAAGGTGGAATCGGAACACTTGTTCTTTATGACCAAATATTGGTTTCAACGACGTTCATTTTCTGACGGAGTTCTACCGTAGCCCAGTCCACAAAGTGGACTCCATGAGCAGAGAATTGTAAGTCAATGCAAATTTATCTAACTCCTTTTTGATATCAGTTATCCGAAGATCAGTGGGTAAGCACGTTTCCTCATGGTGGCTGTAAATAGAAGCATTGTGGTCGGAGGTTACGCATCCGCAATAACATTGGTAAGCCCAAAAAATGACCAAGTTCATTTCAGAGCAAGCACTGCTCTGTCCCTCTATCTTCATTTTGCTTAGGTCTAATGTCATTATATTTCATTGATCAACCTCGCAGGTACACGGCACAGGTTGACCAGTATATCACCTGCCAGTTTAACCATGTACTCAGGAATAGCAGCTGTCGATCGATGGCAAAACTGACGGTGTAAACTGGCTTCCTGACACGAACAGACATGTGTGACGAAAGGAAGACTTACCATACGTGTGTGTATCGGAATGCTTCTGTAAGGAGTCGTATACAAGACGGCTTAGCCAACGTGAACTAAAAAGCCACTGCGATGCGGCCTTGAAGAAGGGGTTTTTGTGACCCCCTTGTGTGCTCCTCAGATGTATCAAACCAACCAGGCGAAACTCGTATCTTAAAGTGAGCTCTGCTTTAACTGACAGCAGCGTGATATTTTCATGCGATTTCTCGAACGTTTTTCACGAGAGAATTTATAATTGTTACTCAGCAACATGAATGTTAAAGAGGATATGCAAATATACACTCTTGCCGTATTTCAAACCATGTAGACCAAGCAAAAAGCACAACTTTTGAAGATCTACGGCAACCACAGCCACATACAACTAAGCCAAAAATTGTTCAGCAAGTTTCACGTCTCTGTGGCGATACCTAACTAGGAACTCCTGACAGGCGAGCCAATCGTTTAATACAACCAGGACAGTTACTGGGTCGTCTTTCGAGGCACCGAACCAACCAATCACATCACTCACGGACACGCTCACCTGTTCAGAGGTGAAAATTCAGGTGCGTCCAGCGTGCGTCGGTGAAGGGATGGTAACAGGCCCTCCCTGCCTCGATGTACGGAGTTCAAACCTCCACACGGCCATAGGATATGCACTGCTGATGAGCTCTAACGAGAGGGAAACTCGAGTCCAGTTTCCCCCTCCCCATTGGGGTGGACTCATCAGAATGACTGCGCCAGGGCAGGAGGATGACTGTAAAAAACGAGAATGATGTGAGAGTGAATTCTACAAATCTAGCACCAACCAAATTCATTTTAGTGGACGTGTAAGTGGTGCGGACGGAAGCAAAATACTACTGTTAAATGTAACCACAGAAGTGTTTCTCGAATGGCTGAACTGGTTCACATTGTAGCGGCGACCTATTTTGCATTAGGACAGGCAGTTTTTGACCTAATACAGACTGTGAAAAGTAAGTGGCCTAGTGTTGACTTTATGGTTGAGAGTCACTCGAATGCCGAACGTGTTGATCATCGACGATAAACATACATAAGTTAAAGACATTGCGGGTGTTGATCATCGACGATAAACATACATAACTTAAAGACATTACGAATTGTCAGTATAGCGTTAATCGTAAGACCTACCCTTATTACACAACTACAGTGACAGTTGAAATTAGTTGGACTACTGTAAACCAAATAGTGTGTACAAGATGGCTCTGGATGACTGCAGTCGAGAAACTACTGTGCAAGCCCTGTGAGCGTTTCGCAACAGGAGAGTTTATTCTACAAATAACAGCCTAGTGCGTCCTTTTCGTACAATGCAGTAAAACTCAGACCCAGTTTCACCAAATTTTACAGGATTTAAGTACCTGCGCAAACTTTGAAAAGTGCCAGAATCAGGTAGATTGCCTTTGGTAATCCTTACACGTGTCCTATTTGCGTGGGTTATTGTATAGTTCACTCTTAATTAGCAAGTGGACTAACAGTTACATCTATGGGACCTGGCGTTTCTGTGTAGTGTGTATGTTCCATAAAACTGCAACGCTGCTCGGAAGGATGGCTGATCAGGTAAGCTTCATAATGCATAGGAATACCTGAACACATAGTAAATCACCTAAGGATCCTATCAGGAGACTATTACAACCAAGCCGTGCGGCACAGCAGATAGCTGAATTATCTTGTTGACTTATTTCTGTAAGTCACTTAGCTAAGTCAGTCGACCAAACGACACAACAAGGATTCGTTGTTATGGGGGAATGATGGTGTTGTACTGACAAGTGATGCCATAACAGGGTGGTGTACATTTTGGAATTTAACTGCCATACCAAAGCGAAGGAGTTAACACTACGTGTCATTTTGTGTAGAATATTAGATGAAACAGCTTGAGTGTACTTTGACCTGTTCACACTCGAAAGTATAGGACAGGAGGCAAAAAGAGAGCTAACGGTATGCATGAAGGATGGACTGTTGCTGCCAAATAACGTATGGGAAAGTGAAATCTTGAAGACCGTACTGCATGTAGCCGATGGATAGTGACCCACGCTGTTGATGGGTCACAGGAAGGATAGACTAACCAGAGTGAAACATCATGCAAGATGGTCCCAGCTATGACCATCTTAGACCAGCAATGCTGGTACCATCAGAGTTATGACACACTAAAACGTTCTCTGTTAGGAGGATGCAGTTAGCGCACTCCAGATGTAAGACACTGCTTAATTTAAACTGTATCCGCCTCTCACTACCGCCTTTCACATTCGAAACCTGGCCTTGTTTTGTTCTTGACCATAGACGACGCTGACGCTGCTGGACGGAAAGTCATATTGGTGGCAGTGTAAGGATATTTTTTTTAATTTCCAAGGAGATTTCGTCCTTTTAGTAAAACTACTCTATACCGAAAACCCAAGAGGCCTCGTACAGCTATATTATCTTTATTGGGAATCATCAGCTGTGTGCATCTGACGAAACTCCAGGGAGTTTCGAAACTGCAACCTCTCAGCTAGTATTTTGAGCACTGATATGTGTGTGACCGACCTGTTGCCTTGTTAGTTGGTCACAGTAAATCCCATTGTTTTTCCTTATTACTCCAGCAGCAAGTTAAACCATCATGAGAATCAAGGTGGCGGTTTTTGTTCCCACATATCACTTTCTTTTATTTGCGATTCCATAAGGTACATGCATCAGATGACTTGATTATGTGCTGAATGTACGTCTAAAAAAAGCCGAAAGGGCTCCTTGTGACCCTGTGCCTCCTCGGAGTAATTTATGGAAACCCCGGATCCCCATCTGTGAATTCGGATACCTGCTCCATGTTCGGAGTGTGGCCACGGCATTTAGCAACGTCCAGCAGAGTTTAAAGTAATCCTAAGGAGACTGACGCGGAGATGGTTCACAAAGTCTTCGAATGAGCATGCTGCATTTCAGTGAGTCAGTTACTTATTTCAGGCTCTCTTTCTAAACTAGCGTTAATGACTATTTGCGTGCTAGTCCCCAATTGACCCTAAATTAATACGTCGATCACTTCAGCATCATAGATCATCAATAACTGGTACTCAGGATGGAGAATAATACAATTGAGAGTTTGGACAGTCAGTGGTTGAATCAATCCCGTCACACTTCTCGAGTGCTACTTGGGACACTGATCGATTGGATCAATGAAATGACACCCCCTAGAACGTGGCGGGATCCTTTGGAAGTTCTCCAAGTGGAAATCGATCAGGTGTGTAAACTACGATTAATTACACGTGTTGGTTGTTTGAACGCTCTAATTTGAACGGAAGTTCACAGAATCCATAAAGACCGGTGACTTTGATGACGCGTCATCCTCTCATATTTCACCTCCATTTATCCTGCGGCACAGTGGCTCATCTTGCCAAATTGTTGCCATCATCCCAATAGCGATGGTATGATCGACGTTTCTGTAAACACGGTGTGGTTAGAGAGTTGACTTAGGTCATGTTTCCATGTGTAGGTTGTGCATTGTACAACTGTGACAACCACTTTCTTGACAAACTTCCGAAGTGCCTGCCTCCGCAAAATTTCTGGCGAGAGAAGTTTGTCCTACCAACAACGCAACTATAAAAAACTAAGAACTGTTGCCTTCCCTGAACGGGGCACTTTAAACAGGGAATGTAACATCCCCGCAAAATTAAAGTCACCAAAAATAGCCGGAGAATTAGCTGATTCCCAGATCATCATTCATTTACCGGTTCACCATTTGATCAGTTCGGAAAATTTCTCCGGTGTACGCACCATCCACAGAAAAGGGCTTATACATGAGTAATTCACCTTCCATGTTTGTCTTCATAGGAATACCACTTGAACGCAAGAATAAAAACAGGTCTAAAGCTCAAAAACCGGTGTCGTTCAAACAGTGATGAACAGAATTCTCAATTGCAACCTTTCACAGCGGTCGTCTTCGTCGACAGCAGTACACTCCGGTGAATAACTGCCAAACAATGCAGAATGAATGTCCTGGTGAAGAGCAGAGGGCGGAGGAGATTTACCCATTTGCATATGAATTTGGTTCTGATTGGAGACGCAACTGAATTCCACTTGTGAGGTTATTCCTCATTGTAAACTAGAGATTCAGCTGGAATTTCTGTGGACTATCCCTCAAAACCAAATTAGTATGCAGATGAGTGTATAAGTCGAATTTCGTGTAATTTGAGCCTAATTAGAACATAATGCTGACGGAACCTCGGGGACTAAGCCTGTCTGATGAGCCACAAGAAAGGCGAAATCAGTCATGAGCTGTCGGAGTTTTAAGCAACCATGAGTAGTTTATTACGCCTCTACACAGGGAAATGTATTTTAAGAGACTTTTGATTATTTTAGGGAAACAAAGTAGAACAAGGGGGCGTCAACTTCGAACATCAGTGGAGCGTACACATCTGGGCATCATACCTGTGATGGCTGTATTATCCTTTTCAACAACGGCAGAGAGGCATCGGTCAGGCAATTCAGGTGACAGCGTGCTCGTGAGTGAAAGAGATCCAGTGCGGGATGCTGTAGAGTTTCCTATCATCTTTTATTGAAATCACCTGCGTTTTAGGCAAAAAGCTTGAAGATCCCGCAGCCAGTGCTCGTGAGTGAAAGAGATCCAGTGCGGGGTGCTGTAGAGTTTCCTATCATCTTTTAAAAGCTCGAAGATCCCGCAGCCAAACATGAGTTGTACATTCCGAATTTGAGGACACCCCCCTATTCTTTGCTACATAGGTGGTTGATCCTGTCTGAGGAGTTAAACGTCCATTTAAAGGGGGAATAAAAACAGCCATCGTTGTTTGGTGGTACACATGACACTGTTCAAGAATTTGCAATGACGTAGAGATGTGATCTGATCCCCTCTGGTCCCATCCCCATCTGATCAAAGTCCTTCTCTTGCCTGCGTCCAATGCGCTAAAGCCAGGCTTCGCAGCTTTGTAGAAGATGGTGCCATTGTTGAGACATGTGTTAGTTATAAATAGCTTTGTGTCAAGCCAATTTTTGTTGGTTTAGGGTTGGAGCCGTTGTTCCGGCAACATTTCCAAATAGGGCTACACCGGGTGACTTGTTCCAGTTCTCTGGAATGTGCTTCTGTTCTCAAGCAAATTTCAACAGGTGAATCAAAGATGAATAAATGACTCACCGCTGTGTAAACTCACCTGGCCCAATGACGAATCAGGAGAAACGAGTAAACTACTGATCCATAAACTAAGAAGAATGTGAACGTATGCCGTGGTTCGACTAGGGAGGATCCGATGAAAGGCTCAGATACAAGGTCAAAGAAACCGTTCCATTCCATCCAGACGCAGGCTGTTGTTGTATAGTCGATTTCCAATATTAATCTGGACTGACTCAGCAAAGGATGGTCTTTTGGTCCTGTTTATTGGACTGGATGAAGTGAATCCTTAAGAGCACTAGTTGCCACTCCTGGAGCGTCAGTCCATTCTTATGGTAACTTTTAATCGACTACCTAGTCTAATACGTTCTGAGTCCGAAGGGTTACGAGTTGAAGACTAACGGTGACTATTCTGGTAGCCAGTGGTTTCTCTATCCACAGTGCTAAACAGTACAGACTACCTTTCCAGCGTCGAATATATCTCTGGCAATAAGCCTTCTATGGAGCTATGCGTATTGGGCTTTAGTACGCTCCTTTACGTCTTGGTTCACGAGGATGTTCTACCGCTACACGCGAAGCTTACTCCTGAAGTGAGCAGGACAATTTGTGTGCTTTAAAACTGTTTGAAATTAAAAATTGAGCCGTGAAATGGTTGGCGGTTGGCTGTGTGATCAAATCGACCCCATGGTACCTCAGCAGTCGGCGGATTCAAGGCGACACAACGGCACCCATTGTGTCCAAACCCAGTGAAGCTGAAAAACAACTAAGAATTATTACAAACTTTAAAAAGGCACGCACACTTGATATCGCGCACTTGCTAGGCGCACACCAAGACATATATATGGTTAGTTGAGGCACCTTACGTGTGCTCTCACGTCTCCAGCTAATAGAACTGCATCTAAACTAGCCATGGTTGATAGGATGGTCATTTCTCGCCAAATCAGATAAATAGTTATCTGAAGCACCAGTAGACTACACAAATAAGCAGCAATCAGTATTTCGAGCAGGACGAGCTCTTTTGGAGATGAACTTTCAAGCTGTTCACGCGTTTCAAATCCAGTAAGCGAGCCTCAGGTTTCAAAATAAGGACTATACCAACATCATCACAACCCACAGAATCACGTAAATTTTGTGATCAGTATACTGTAAGTAGTGTAAGTTCAACTGGCACACTTGGGTTTGTGTTCGAGTTTTTGAAATGCAACAGACGTCCATGGGTAAAATATCTCACACGAGAAAGAGTAACTCACTGGCCTATTTGTCTAGGATTTTGCATACTGGAATCCTTTAGGAAAACGAGAGAAGAAAGATGTAAATAGCAAGGACGGTGGGTCCAAAGCGAACACTATCATACAGTCACTTAAATTTTGGTGTCTGGATGACTCAGAGGTAGATTCGGCAATTGCATGTTTTCCCTGTTCGATTGAGGTAACCACTCCATGCATAACATAACAAGAAGCTACTTCTGTTGAAGGTGTTGGTGAAATACTGTTAGAGCACCTAAATCTACAAAGAGGAACTAGTTAGGCCCCCAAGCAGAGTTTTTGGTCCAAGAGTCCGACCCAAAGATAGCGGTTGTTAACGTAGAACTATCAGAGTAGCCTGTGTTCTATAGAAGACATGCGGCTAGAAAAAATCAACTCACATAAAGAAAACGAGAAGTGCCATGCCAAGGTTATTGAAGACCAGCGGAAGTCTGTTCTCTTCCCGACTTTCGAGACAGGAGTTGAACAATATCCCTCTGGTCCACAGGTGGCTAATTTGCAGCTTGTTTGTTACTTGCCCAAAGTATAGCAACAATCACCCGGCTCATAATCACGCCACGTGAGCGACAACTTCAACAAAGGAATCCTCTGTGACTTAGCAGGAAAGAAGACTCCATCCTGTTGATTATGGTGGATCTCTAATGTTGACAAATTCAGTTACAAATAGTTTTCTGAGAGAAGTTCTTAGTTGCTAATTAGTGTGCTTGTGGTATACTTCATTCTTGGGTCCTTAAAACTTCCAAAAACGGGAATTGGCTGAACAGTCCGAATTACTCCATCTCTCTCCCCCTCTTTCAGCGTAACAGATACTCATTTGTTAGTTTGCTTCCTTAGGTCAAATATTGTTCTCACCTAAGCTGCTTGGACATGAAAATTGTGCAACTTTCGGAGGACTGATGTGAAGCTTCTGATTCCACCTGTCGGAAATTCACAACCTACTGAAGCCCGGCAGCTGGTTTTTGATTTGGGACAGTGGAACCCGAAAGAAGCACTGCAATAGTGTTTATTTGGAAGTAAATGGTCGATTTTTCAGTGACTTTTGACTACTCGAAACTTAAACACTTGTCTCCATTTACTTCACACGGTGTACTTTCGAATGACTACAGTAACAATCGTTCTGGGCCGTTTGATCAACATTCTACTGGTTTACCATTGGCGAACTTAGTATACATGTTTCGCCGAGTCACTAACCCGCGTCCAGAGTATAAGTGTGACCAATGGTGACACGTGAAGATGCAGCTGGATGAACTCACTGGAACTCACAGAAAGTTACACTGCGGTCGTGAATGGAATGGACCAAAAAGAAACCCCTACAACTTTTGCGTGTGATTGTTGTACTCCAAAAATTCCCTTCCATATTTTATCCATTCTTGAAAACTCCTTTTTAAAATTGGCATTTGAGAAGTAGAGCTCCTCCTATCAGCCTATCAAATTTTATAACAAACAGGAAAACAGTTCAGCAGCTAAGACATTAAAAAGTATCTCAACTTGCCGTCCCTGAAAGCGTCCGTGCCTAGCAATTAACATAGATAGATCTATTCGTAGACCTGACAACAGAACGTCTTTGTGCACGCATCTGCTTCCTGCACCTCCGTAGTGCCGGCTCTGTTCGAGGTCTTGCTTCTAGTGAGAATACCTATATGCAGTGGGTATGAACCCGTCCATTGTCCCGATTTGTCTCCAGCTGTTTAGGTACATGATCGTTACTTCTAATACTTCTCCAGTTTACACCTCACCAGCGGGTCTGCGAAATCGGGCAGACCAAGACTGAGTGCAATGGCGGTGCGGTGGCATGGTTACCAAAGTCACAATGCAAACGATGGCAATATCCGAGCAGATATAGTTGCAGAACCTACCCGCCCTCAGTAGCCTTTTGTTTCCACTTCGCTAGATTGTCACCACGCTGCTAAAACCAGTCTAACATACAAAATTTTGCTCCCTGAAGAGTTGATGCTTTCAATTGATCATCCTACATGTGGTGAAGACAATTCCGACAGAACAGCTGCTCCACGAATACCGTCACCATGTATGCAGCTGTCTTGCTATGGAGCCGTAGAATGTTTTTTCTATGCTGTCTGAAACTCAACAACTGACTCATATGTGTCAGTTAGTGTACCCTCAATAATATAATCTATTCGAATTGCACTGGTTCAAAGCTGGAAGATTGGTCATTTAACCAGGTTTTCAGACTTTAACGTGATAAAGGATGAATAAACTCTTGGTTTTTCTCCCTTGGAAACACCTATGTAGCGTAAGTTAATCAACAGACAGTCGAACTGAAGATCGCTATAAAGGTGACCATAATTTTTGGCGGACTTAACGAGTCTAATAGTTAAACTGTCAACTCGTATGTCCTGTAGGGAAAATTATCCCTTTACGCGACTGTTAGGACGGTCAAGTCCTGACGAACAATTCTACCCTTTGTAATATTTCACTGAGATTTCATTTGTTGTTGCCAAATGAGCCACAGCGCTCGTTCTTCCATTGGTTCATCTGCAATATAGCCGATCTTCATCTGGTGTCCTTTGTCTTCTTCGCTGAAGTTTTTCCACTCGAGTGAATAGACTATCAGCGTGATAGAATAAATTCATAAAGCTCCTACATCACTCAACTAACCCACAGACAACACTGGCGACGGGTTTCCCACGATGTCTATTTCAGCAGATTAACTTCAGGTGATTTTGGAACACCACAGAATTTGCAAGTATATTTGGTGTAGCGGATGCGGACATCCAAGCGCCACCCCGTGGTAACGATTAACAGCGTCAGTGCAATCACCTCGCCCGAATGGCAACTAATCCGATTTCACCGTACCTGTCGCTTACAGTCTGCTGTACGGACTACCTGCTGCCATCTTACAGTGGGACAAGGTGATTGCGAAAGTGTTGTACCCACTCGAACCCTGACAGGTCATTTCTGAAGCTGTGAATACTCACAATTTGACCTACCTACAGTCAGAGGACCAGATGAGGAATGAATGGATCCTGGCTGATAGTCGCAGTACAAAGTCAAAGTCAAACATTGACTATTTTGTAAGAGGTTGATGAATACCGATGTTAATTCCTTAGTAAATCTCCTGTCGTTGTTGTATTGCAGAAAATACACGCCTTTATAAAGTAGGCATTCATTTAAATGTTTCAGGATTGAGGAGAAACTATGGCCGGAAATGTATGAAGCAATGCGAGAACTGCTCATCAAAAATAAAGTCAACAGTACTCCTCCCAAGAAAAAACGTCCTCAATTACTAAACATTTTTCCCTGACAGGGGATTCTTCTGAGAGGAGATCATCAGCTCATACTGGCTGCGTCCTTAGGAGTGGGTAGTCTGTTCCATCTTTCCAGGACCCGGTGACTGCCTAGTAATTAAAACATGTCTGATTACCAGCGGTTATTGCTCAGCTGCAGGCCTGTATGCCACAGATGTGGCTTGCATGTCTGACTGGTTGTTATGCTAAGGGCAAGTCGCTGATTTCGGTGTAAAACCCGAAATGCGGTTAAGACCACAAAGCCACAAGCTGGCCTAAGAATGTAGGTGTAACAATGAGCGTCAGGATTGGTTTTTCTCCAAGCATCTTCATGATCCATCGATTCCCTAAAGTTTCAGTGAAATAGCTTAGTCCCCAAATAAATTATCACTGAGGGCTGCCCGGTGGCATTCCCTTTAGAGCGATAGACCCGTAATCCAGGGGGCTGGTATAGCCATCTCGTAGTACGACAGTAGAGTCGAATAGATTTGGGTTAGAAATCACAGCAATCACCTTATTGTTGCTCCTATGGTGGTTTAAAGCGCATGTTGATGACCGGCGAGCCCAAACCTGCTGAGCCATATGCATCCACAAGCTGCATAGGTTTGTGTGACCCTACATGTGTTTGACATATTGTAACGAGAAGGCTGACTGCTAGCTAAGCAAGGATTCGATAAACCGGTTCAGATATGGGCGAGATTCCCACTCCCTGCCAACGAGTTTTTCATATGAACCTTCCGATCGCTGAGTTTCGTGGTCCAACTGGGTGTTGGATGTCTCTAGGTCCAGCTGCTCAATGAAGGTCGGAATGCTGTCTACATTCCCCACCTACTGAGCGGAATTATGGGGCTTTGCAAAGTGCACCCTAGAGACTGAACCTTAAAGGCATTATCTGTCCGAGTCACGCGTTTCTCTGCACGTATTGTCGACCGTTTTACTTCTTTCAGGAGTCTAACAGTGTACCTGCGGCCAAAGGCTTCCCACTGCACTCATTGAATTGTGAATACGTGTGTGGACGTTGCCCTATCAGAAGTGTGTGACCGTTTCGAATGACGGACTTTCGTTCGAGCGCTGAGTTGTGCTTCAAAGCTCATCAGGCAAGTGCAGATAGCTGTTCACTAGGCCACTTCATAGATCTGAATCCAAGATTCCTATGCTTCAAACTTGCCTGAAGACTAGCAAAGGTGAGAGCTGGCCGTCCCTGGGTTTATTCTTCAGTTGGCTCTACATTGGGCGTTCCGGGATGCGGTTATCAACCATTCGGTTTACATAACCTATGCAGCCCAGTTACTCATCAATGCGCAGTGCGTTCATTTGAGAACTCCCGTATTAGGCAGTTGACCTGACCATGGATCTTATGCAGGCCTCTTAATTGAAATTTGTGCCACCTGTAGGGTCTCCGTTTCGTGCTGCTTTGTAGCAGTGAAAATTATATGACATCTCGGTGTACTGGGCGTTCAAGCGTAAATTGTGTTTGAGCCAAACGCGTTTAAATAGGTTACGCTATGAAACGCTTGTGTTGGTAACCCTGATATGTGGTTCAATGTCGACTATCGATTCCGTAGACAGAATCTGCCGTGGCAGTTGAAATCTTCAGGAAGCCATATCATGGCTACTAATTTGAATACAGCATCTCTTCTGTTCCAAGTCTCAGGCAGTTTGATAAAACATATTTCAGAATCACGTATATAGACCAAGGCAGGACGCTTCCGAGGTAAATGTGGTGCCTCCGAATGTACAAAGTACAATCATCGACGAAAAGTATGTTCGTTGTAGCCATAAAGCGTTTCGCAGCGAGCGGACAACTGGCCAGACGGTACGATGTCACTGCGTCGTCTTCAGAAGCAGAAAAACCTCCCGCACCAATCGTAGTCAGGTGCATTTTAAACGAAGTAGGACTCAGGACACAGCCTTGCTTCGCTCCATTGCGAATTTTGAAATAGGCAGAATTTGCGCCACAGGTTTGCAAAGGAGCCCTCATACAAAAGTGGAGTCTCACGTTGCGAGTTTTTAGGAACAGACGGGCTTTCTGAGAGCAACTGACAACTCCCAGTTTATCATGTTGAAGATTTACGTTAAAGGTCTATGATGGTTAGTTCCCCTCGGTATTTTTCTTGCAGCTGCCGAACCGAAAAGATAAGAACAGTAGCACTGCCTCCGCTTATCTTGCCTCCGTTTATCCGGTTGGGAATTCATGCCAAGATTTCACACGCAATGCAGAGAAGGCTGACTCCTCGAGACTTGTTCGTTTTCTGTCGGCATTTCTCTCCCCCGAAGAGTGATATAATTGGAGGGGGCCTTGAATTCTTGTGGAAAAACCCCGGAGTAAGCAATCTGTCTTCTCCGACAGTTCGATTATCGTACCGTGAAAGTTGGTCCAAATTCATGTTGGATGGGTGTTTATGTGATGTTGAGAAATGCCTCCCTTGACAGCAGCCACTGTTTTCAGAGTTATTAAGCGCTCGGCCGATCTGGACACCCTGGATATACTGGAGATACAACAAATTCGGTCCAGAGATTTCCTAATTGGAAGCCAAAAGCTCTGTAAGATCTCTGTAAGATCAGATTGCATAGCCATCTACAACCCATCGCCAAGTCTATAATCCACAGGAATGGTTCAAGAGTGTTGTTGAAAGTCCTCCTCGACCTAATGCATCTGACGAATGCTGGAAAGTCGTGGAAAAAAACAGGAAAAGTATAAACTCACTCTTGACTGATTTATTCCAATCTGATCGTTTTAATCTCAGTTGTTCTGAAATTCTCCTTGATCCTAGTCCATTGTTCTTACAATATCTGTGGGGCAGCGGAATTGAAAAAACTGTGAGTGACGGTCTCTCCGAACTTCTGTAAAGTTGAATGATCCGACAGCTGTTTGATATTGAGCCTGGTCGAAAATAATTTGGTTTCGTGACGAAGTTTCTACAGGACCAGTCACACTTTGGGTCGCGCCAAAACATGACCCATCTCGCAGTATGCACCATGTGTAAGGTTTGTTGTGGGAATTTTCTCGAGATCCCTTTGTCGGAAAGTGATAATGTCCCAGAAATGTCCAAGTCCAATTCTAGGATGCATCCAATGGGCGCTTCCATTCACTGAACCATTTCTTAGTGATGACGACGTCCATAGCCACACACATCGTAAGTAAACGTCGATATTTTACGTTCATAGTTTCGATTCGGAACGCCCAAATTACCACTTTTCATATCTGTTTATCAATCCTGATTAAGGTGTTTAAATCACCTATAGAGAGCAGGTAATCAGTTGACCGAGTGGAGATAGCTGACAACTGTTGGCTAGATTCCGTCTGTCCAGCTGCCGTGTTAGATTTTGTGTGATCACACAAACTGACGAAAGTGCCGCTAACAGTTAACACCTGGCAGTCATTTTTCTCGCACGGATGAAGTTCAGTTCATCCAACATTCTTTCATTCATTCAGCCAGTCACTGCAAATCCGAATCTATGTCCCAGTTGCCTATCCTATGAAGTTTCAAGCCAGCAGAATGCATCCAAAGTACCTATTCAACTTCCTACAACACTTGATCGGTCAACTGAGGTTCGCTGAGAACAGCTAGGTCGCAATGGTGCTCAAGCTTCTTATATGCTCGGGCCGCTAACTGATGCCACTTTTAGATCTTCAGTGTCTTTCGCTGCTCAGTTGTTCAAGCCCCAAGCGGACGGCTGATTCTGCTTGCTTGAGTAGCCAACGACTCAACAGTTTGACTCCCTCTCTCCAGCAACTTTAGAGCACGTGATCACTGCAGCCCTGAAGCCTAACCAATACTACTAGGTGGCGACTTCTTGGTTTATCGCCGGGTTCTAATACGAATTACAAAAACGAATAAATTAGCAGATTGTACGATTCAACGTAAAAAAAAAGATTTTCAGAGTCTAATAATTGTTATTATATGCGGTACCGTCTCCGATCGCTTTTCGAGTATTGCCATTGGGTGTCGGAACTATGTTAACTAGTCGAGCGTAAGTAGCCATCATCAGAAACTGGTAACACTGGGCCTCCATGAGTAGGTTCATCAGAACAGAAGAAAACAGACTGCGTGATGTCACATTCTCAAATTGCTTTCATCAGTCGCAGACGCAAGACATTTTACATTTAGCAGTAGAAGGAATAACAAGACTGAACGCCGAATGTCACGTGAGGTCTTATGACAAAAGTTGAGGTGGGGCAGGCTTCAGTGTAAACATTGGGCCTGAATCAATACTTTTTATGCGCATTTTTGGTTGTTGTGCTCTAATTAGCAGTGCTTCGCAAAAAGACAGGTCCGGGTTGTGGTTGCGCAGCAAAATATCAGTTTCACAAGGGTCAAACTATATGACCTCTTTTATGGATCCCCAGTCACGTGTCGTTACTGTTGAGCTGTTGTCTGCCAGCTGTATGTACCTTAGCAACTTTTTGTTAAGTGCTCAGAAATCCACTGAGCAAGGCTTCGGACTGCTCCGTTTGTGTTTCGCTGCAGCTACAAGATAATTGGCAGATGAAATGTGCGGCAAAACGCGCAGACCCTCCCTTGGATTTGGTCTGAAACACAAGCTTAACTGAGCAGCTAGAAACCTGAGGCTGAGAGCAGATTCGCGTTTTTATCCTACATTGTTAACAGCGCGATCGCCCCTAAACGATAGGTAAACTAGGATTTCTTTCTCAGAAGTGATGCTTACCATGTCAGTGGTTGGGTTGGGTTTACTTCGAATGGTGACGAACTTGTATGGGTTATTACGTTCGCTGTCTGCTTCGGCATCGGTTTCACCTAATGAACTGATTTCTCTCCAAAGTCAAGGATAATATCTGTGATCAAGGGAATACAACAGCTAGCCGGATTCCGATGGTGCATTTCTCTATTCCGACCTAACACACCCATTAGAAGTGTGCGTCGGCAGTTTCGGATCTAAGAACGATATGCGGTCCGGTCTTCCTGGAATAGTTCGAGCGATGAACACCTGAAGAAGTGAGTATATGCTAGTAATGAACTATTTCCCGTGAACTTACTGATTAGCTTTCCACCTTCAGTATTGCTGCGCTTAATAAGCGACTGAAAAATCCGGTCATTCCGTAAAAATTTAACCCAATTAACAGCGATTGATACCTTCCTACAGAGCTCATCCGTTGTCTGACACATCAGAAAAGTGATAAGAGTATCGACTCTCCTGCCCCATGTGGGAACCGCAAGTTTCTAAAACATTTGGGTAGAAGCCTACGGCTTAATTTGCAGCGCGCATCCTTGCAGTTCGGAAAGATTTAGAGGATCCAATGGTAGTTTGAAGAAATAGCCCACAGGGACACTTCCTGGTGAAGAGGTTATCGTAACCAGATCTCCTTTCTGACCGAGAAACCAAACAAAATCGACAAGTTAAAGACGCTTCCGAGACCAAGGTACTCAACCGTAGCATGATCAGTTAAGTTGGACGGTAGTCTGTCTTATTGCGTCTTCCCTGAGACAAGTTTAATTTAAAGCAGCTCCCTCTGAAGTGCGCAGTTCCAAGCAGACTCAAATGGAAACCGACAGGTTTGTCCACCCCTTTATTCGCGAAGTGCCAAGTGCAAACAAAACGTTCAGCTGTAGCAACCTTTCGGTGCCTATCTGCCATGCCACCCGAGGGCTGGGATACTGCCAGGTTGCCCAAGCCTAGACAGGGGAAGTCGAGAGGCAGAGGCCGGGTTCGAAACACGGACCTTTCGGTCAGTAAATTCGGGCTATAACCACTTAGGCCAGTGCAAACAAACTGATCAAAAAACGACAGAAATCCTTCAGAGTATATCCTAGGCTTGCCCTTTAAGCATTTTCCAAAATTCCTGGAAAGAGTGCACGCGCCATACGTGGCACAGTACTTCCTCTCTAATAACGATACACGGCTTCGAGAGGCTAAATTGGATCAGCTTTTCCCCGACGCTTTCATAGACTGGTACTGTAGTTGAATTGACACGCTTGATGTATTCAAACTCAACAACGAAGGGTTCGTCTTCTACACACGAATACGACCAAACAAGGAATCGTCAAAATCGGGACGAGCAAATAGGGAGACGACTGTACCAAATTTTTAAGAGAACTATATTAGACTGAAAATCCCTGTGGCGTTTATGCTGACTACTAACTATGCTGAGTATGCTCAGCATGAATGCACATCGACTCAACTCACTGGTGACCTACTTTTAGCCAAGGGACAACGACGTGCCGTTTACCGTAACTCCAATAGTGGTAGAACACAGGTCTCACGTGTAAAATTGAGTACCATTGCTTAAAGCATCTTCTAAGCCGCAATCTCAAAAGACCAGCTCTGATCAGGACTTGGTTTGCTCCCAGCATTAGTGGTCTCGTTGACATGTTCATTTCATACTGTGAAATACAGTTGGCATATTGGATCGATATATAAAACAAAAACGTCATAGCTACACAAAATCGACCTTCTCTTGAATGTTGAATACAATCAATCGCTAAGGTAGATCGAACAGAAAACGACGATATTCATGTGGCAGGCAGATTGAAGGCGCAAGCATTGCACGTGATCTGCAGCAGGTGGGAGTAAGAGCGCTGTTTAATATTCTCTCAGGAAAGCCCGACATGGGGAACACCGTGTTTGTTGTCATAGTGATGCAACAATGGCCGTGTCAGCGGCACCGTAAAGCGTGGCACTAATTCTATTTTACATAGTTTGTATTTATCAACCCGTTCCATGGAAGGTAGCAATTACAACATGAGTTGAAAGCGGAATATCCAACACGAAATGACCACTTTACATAGCTTTAGGATGAAATAATTCGAATGGACTTGCTTTCGAACGGCGTTATCCGTCCCTGGGTATGTCACAGTAAGCTATACTCAGATAAATGCCTGTTGAAGCGTTTTCCCATGTTGTATTCTCGCAATCTTCTACAGGAACACGGCATGAATGTTAGAAGTATGCAACGCACTGCCGATTGACTATTGGTCACTTGTAACCGTTCGTTGGGTATTTACAACCTCCCCCCACCAGCTAATATAAATGGAGGTTACAGATAGAACGACAACAGTGGATTAAACCAAAAGATGTTTGGTGATTGATCATGGGAAAAACATTAAAAATAGTTCTTCAGTCGCTTCCTAGAACTGAAGGCGCCAAACGATGAGCGAGAATTCTTCAGTCGCTTCCTAGAACTGGAGGCGCCAAACGATGAGCGAAATGACGTGAACCGGTGACGATCCTTGGAAAACACGGAGAAGGGAGTAAAATCACATCTTTTTGGGGACAATACGGACCAATTCACCGTATGTATGGGCGCCAAAGTCGGGTGAAGTTATAAAAGGAATTCCATCACACTGACTGCCATCTTTACGTTAATAATGCAAGAGGCAGCATGGTAGTGTGGGAGAAACCACCCAAGTGTTCGTGTAAAAGAATACCGGGGCGACATGATGAAGGGGGATGATTAAAGAGGCAAACATGTAATCTTGATAAAATGGTGGTTTGGTGTCTGTGGGATGCTTGAAAGATAAAAAGAATGGCAAATTACTCGCCCTTAACATAGATGAAGGTAATCGTAAGAGCGCAACCTGTAGACACTACATATTCTGATAAACTCCAACAATCTTCAAACGTAAGGATACCAATGAATGAGTCATCAAATCACTGGGGTGTTTGGTCACGAACGCCGTCGTAACCGCTGTTTTCGGCGTAAAGTGGAGCTTTCTCTTGCCGGGGAGTAGACGATACAGATGCGGTGGACGAGGACTCACGAATGAACAGATCGCCAGAGGTGGCAAACAAAAATTCCTCGCCGAGATAACTTTCAGTGCTACGACCAAACAGACTGGCAAGGAAGTCACGCGCAATGACTGCGCACAATAGGACACAGTGCACAATCAGGGACAGAGCCATACTACCAAACAGCGTAGATAAGATTCGATGCACGTTGGTGAAGTCGCTATATCCGTTCGGGAACAGAGCATAACCACCGATCCAAATCGTTGGATTTGACGGGCCTGTTGAGTTCTTGTCAGATACTCCCAGTTCATAACTCAGAAACATGCTCAAAGCAGCAATACCCAAGTAGACCAGGTTGATGAGAATGACGTAGATAAAGTGACACAGATAGAAAGGTACACTGGTTAGACAAAGGTCAAACAGGATGAGAAATCCAGGAATGGATTGCTTTAACATCTGCTCGAGAGCTGAAAGTAAAAAGCAGAGGGAAATGCGGTTTCATGCTTTAACATCTGCTCGAGAGCTGAAAGTAGAAAGTAGAGGGAAATGCGGTTTCACGGCCCACCAATGAGAACAGTGAGGGTAATCAAGATAAACCGAACTGAAACAGGTATAGATCACATAGTACCCTTCACAGACGAGTGTGAAGTTGCACAGAATTCAGGCAGACGATGGTACAGGATCCACCGCAGAGGAATGCTCACAGTGATGGGTTCAATATTTTGCATGGTATTCACCAGTCTTCTGATCTTGCGCCGACCAGCAGTGTGTTACGGTTTCGGAAGAGAGATCAGGCGTAAGCTGACGAAAAAGTCAACGTCCTCCACTTCGGTTCAGCGAATGAAAACCATTGTTTTTACCACGAGATATTAACTTCTAGGGATGTGGAAGTAGTTCTAAAACAACGATGAAATGGAACCGCATATTCTGTACTTCGTTAGCATACCCTCAATTGTCTGCCAATGTTGTGTGTTGTAAATTTTCACTCCTGTCCAGGTGACTGGTCAAACTATTTACATGTTAGACTGAGACACGTTAACGGATCGATAGGGCTAGATTAACAATTATGTGTCCTACGAGCACGGAAGTGAACCGCAAAATGACCGTCTGAGGCAGGTCAGTGACAAAAAATCATTTCGAAAAAGATATCGTGCGTTTTGTACGTACAGGATTGATTAACAATCAACTTAAGTCACAAGGGTCCGCAGGATAAGGTAACAGAATGTTTAACTTGAGTTAACCGGTTGACGGTGAAGTGGATTTCCACGGAGATATTTCGTCGTGATGCGGGAGTTGAAACAGGCGTTAACTATATGGTCTGTTTCTCGAATGGGGCAGTGTTTGGAAAAAATCCAGTGGTTCAGTAAGACCGGGATGGAAATGGAGTTTTCCGGAAGAACTCCTGGAAATCACTCCAAACTTGGTCCATAAAGGAGTTTTCGAAAGATGCACAGTTGGACGATGCTCAAACTTGGTAAACAAGGATACTGACATATGAGGTGAAACGGATCACGGGGATGAAAACCACACAACAGAATAGTCGTTCAGCTGTAACACCCTTTCGGTGCCTAGTTGCCACGTCATCTGACTGAAGCACGAGGGCTAAGATACTGTCAGATTGTCCAAGTCTAGACAGGAGCAGTCGAGATTGGATTCGAGCCATGTGGATCTTTCGGTCAGTATTTCGCACCTTAACAGCTAGAATGCTTACAAACAATATTCTTCAGACAAGGCTGTGGGTGAAATGAAAGTGGTAGCACTGGACGTCTTGCAACTGAAATGTAGTTGCCCATCCAGCAGTAATTCTCATGTACACAGATCTACGAAGCAACAGCTATGAAAATCAGTAGAAAAGACGCAGGTGAGATTTGATGGGGGCATGGATCTGATACGGTTAAGTCGGCTTTTTAGATTGAGAACTATCCAGTTTGCCGGCCTTTAAATGCAATCTTTCTGAAGACATTGATCATAGGAATTCAGAGATAGATTCAAAATCTTGTTGCTTATCTGACTTAGAGTAGGTCCAGAAAAATCAGCGTGATAAACCAAATCATCGGCGCACCTGCATGCACAGCAAAGGAAATACAGAGACGTTCAAACAGAAGACGTGCCCAAGTGACTCCAAACACAGATGACAAAGTGGCGGCGGAATCCGAAGGGATATTATCAGAATCACTAACGTGGCAGCTCCCAACCCCTTGTGGGGATCAATGGCACGTTGGCAGAGGTAATAATCAGCCGTCCTGCCGAGCCGTTACCCGCACAGATTGAGACTGCTTCTGTACTAGACCGGTACACCAGTCAAATAGATGAACTACGAAAAATTGAGTCATTTTTTTACGAAAAAATTACACTGCTTCGGTACTGCATAGAAATGTGAGCACTTACTAGAACCACCGCCTTTTGAAACCCAGAAAACAATCATGCATACGTAGACAGAGTTCACGAAGTAGGTGTAGAGGAACCAAGGAAATTTGTAGCAAAGTAGCTCTAAAAGGAAAGATGGATGAAGGAATTAGTAAACAGTGAATGTAGGTGAAAAAGCATGCTGCCTTTTGTTTCTAAAATTGTGCAGGATTTATCAGAGTTGAATGGCTGCCATGCCACCCGAAGGAAGCGTAAGAGCTGAGATGCAGTCAGGATGTCGAAGCCTGGACAGGAGCGGTCAAGATACTGGGGTTGGATACGAACCACGGTTCTTTCGGTCAGTAAGTTCGCACCTCAACGACTGAGCTATCTCGAACTCAGTGGAATTTGTAAGCAGGAGTTTCTAAGTCGCCCAAATTCAACATGTCTGTGATTTGCCGATCAACCAGAAATTCAGTGGTTAATGAAGAAGACTGGTATTTATCTTTGAACGATGCAACACGTGAGTTACATTATGGTGCCTGTTAAATTCAATAGGACCTACAATATTCCTCAACTTCACTTGTCACAGACCAAATAGTAAACTCGTTCCCCTATCCCCGGAGGAGACAAACTACGAGAGCCGAAAAAGTGATCTCTCTATCACTGAAGTACACTCGAAGAACCAACTGGGAGTGGCGGCCTCTGAGGAATGATTCTTCCTGAAGAGCCGGGACCAATGTAGCAGGATAGTGTGATAGTATTGTCTAGAAATGCATGTGTCTTGCCCCAGTTAGGGTTCAAGCATGGCTCCTGATCGGACGGTGACTAGATATATTGGTCCATAATTTAGCAGTTGCAGCCCGAACTAGATCTGTATCTCCTGGGCAAGAATAGAATAATATTGTTTCCGTAGGTAAAATTGCATAATTCTCTTTCAGAATGCGTGGTCAGTCACGGATCCCACCACACACCGACGTAAAGAGCTGTCAAGCTCTTAAGCTACCTTGGTGTTTCGGTGACCCGGCACCATTCCCCAGTAGATAGTACGAGCTAAGTTTATCAAGGAAAAACCGGGGGTAAGAGTAAGAGATAGTAGACGTCAGCAGGAGTTAGGTTTCTTGTGGGGGTGAGGCGGACTAGATGCATCCCACACCTCCAGTGCGGTAGCTGATAAAGGTATGTTTATGGAACCGCCAGCAATAGCAGCTTCATTTGTGGCTGATCAACGGGTTTGCTTGAATGGATTGAACTAAGCAACGATGCAGTGAATCTACGAAACGCCTCTGCAGCTGCCATTTCTCCGTCCGTCAGGCGTATCTGGGTAGCGATCACGAAATGAGATGCTGCAAAAACCAGAGCGCAAGTCCTCCACTCTTCCCTGCACAGTTTCCCTCCACGAAGAAAATAAAGTTAGAACACAACCATCATATGAGATGCGCTTTAACTACTTAGTGTTCGTTTAAACACTAGGTTACAGCACATTGCGCAGCGTGCATTCTTCTTTAGCGACTGTCATTCACCGAGTTTGAGATCCTGAACAAGCTTCGAGTTCGGTGACCCAGTTACCATGCACCCTGCAATCGAAGAGTCCTAGTCTGAAAATGTAAAGTCACGAGTTTGAGATCCTGAACAAGCTTCGAGTTCAGTGACCCGGTTACCATACACTCTGCAATCGAAGAGTCCTAGTCTGGAAATGTAAAATCACCTACCAATACAGACGTTAAGATCGATAAACAGAACACAATCAGCGACAGCGCACTGTCAATGCTGAATAGCAAAACACATGAAGGAAACACGTGTAAGTTATCAGATGACTCCCACAAAGTAATCAATCATATCTGGTCAGGTGACAGACAGGGAAAATGGAACGACGGAATGCATCACGATATATTAGGTTGGATGGAAAATTCGCATTACAAATTGTCAGCACACCCACATCTCGAGACTTCAACTTTACAAAAGATAAACATCGGTGTTTTTTTTAATAAAAATCGGAGACATCAGGGAGGTTTCCGCCAAACAGAGACCTGAAAAATTCAATGGTGTTCCAGATTTGCAGTTCAGTGCCAACCAAGGAATTAGGTCTCTTTTTTGTCCGTATAAGTTGTATCACCCCGAGCAATGTTTAGCCTAACCAAATATGACCTTGGCATCTTAGTGCTTAATTGAAATGGGACACTTTGTGATGCTTCATAGACGTGTGTCCCGGATTTGGGCTGTAAAATTTGACGTTGTCTGGTGTTTCGAATGAGATGTGCGTTCATGCACAACCATTATTATACTGCAGTTTTAGCTGAAGGACTTCTATCTTATGCCTTACGCGCGTCTTTTCTTGGATAAAAATGAGTTTGATGGTAGTGAACTGCTCTAAACTCAGGGCAAATTATTCTTCAGAAACAGAGACACCAACTACTACAGTGAGAACTATCCGATGTTTGCTTTGAACTTTTGGTGCACATCCAGACATGCCTCAATGTGTTCTGATCGCAATCCGGATGACTTGACTGTATGGGTTATTTATGGTACTCAATCCAAGCAGTGCGCTAAAACGCAATAACGTAAATCACCAACAGCTAGGACTTCGCGTAGAACTTCAATAGTCGAAATACAATAGTTAAGGAAATGTACGTGCACCCATCGTTAAACATCCAGCAGTGTGAGAATTGGGACCGTTGATCTGCAGCTACGAAACCTGACACAATCAAAATGCAAATGGACAATAGGAAATCAAGAGTTATCAAAAACAAATAAACGTGCTTTTGCAAGAAAAAACGAAAACACAGGTAGAAATGACCGAACGGTCATTTTGTGCGAGAGATTCACGACAAATTCTGTCCGGTCTAAAGCAGAACATAACTGGAGTCTTCCTTGAAAAAATGACAGAAAATTGTCCCCCCAAGGACTGAACAACTGAGGTGACTCCTTCTTTCTGGCTGTTATTCAAAAGCTGGAAAGTTATAATCTCTATCTGTGTTCAGAGAAACTTTTTTTCATGATCCGTTGGTAGAGCTCTTTAGAGCATTTAAATGTTCACTAGTTCGGTTTGTATCATAATTACAGAAGAAACTGTTCTGCGCCAACGGAGATTGGTTTGAGAGATCGATATCTCGAACTATAATTCTGGTGACTTCCGGAATGAGGGGCGAAGTGTGCGAAGGGCGAAAATGATGATCATTGGAAGTCAAGCCCTAGCTAGCAATGAAACCTTCAACGGGACAATAGAACCTCTGAGGAAGACGAAATTGCCTTGACGAAATACAGTCATTTGCAAATCCCGTTGATGTTGACAAGACAGTCAAATGATATTATTCACTAGAATGTGCCGCACAAAGGCCACCTCATGTTTCAGTGGGCACAATATCCGAGATATCATAGTATAGTTTCTTGAGGTTGATGAAAATTCATCGACAGCTAACGACCGGTTTCGTCCTCATTGGAGCTCACCAGATAGGCATAGTCTCTAAGTCAGTCCCTACTTGAACGTCAAATTGTACGCAATGACGAAATACGCTCATTCGCAAATTACATAGGTGTTGATGGGTGACTCAACTGAACTTGTCATTTATGCTATTGTTCAGTTGTGTCCCCGTTAAGTGAATTTACGCATGAGTGTATTTCGCCAGTTGCGTACAATTCGGTCTTCAAACAGAGCATAAGGTTCACGGAAAATCGAGAATTACACCTACCTGATGAGCTTCAAAAAGGCTGAAACCGGAAGTGTGCTGTCCAAGAGTTTTCAGCAACCTAAGGACTAGTGTGTTCTGTCAAGAAAACGTACTTGCTTTCTTTGGTTTATGTTGAAGACCGGTAGAAATGCAAAGGATAACCAGACACCAGACAGTTTTGTGGTGCATATAGGTATATAGAAAAAAACGGTAAATAAGCAGTCCAATAAACTTTCATCTTGTTTGTCAGCATATCCTACAGTGGTATCAAGCCAGAAAGAATTGCTATCGAAATTGTTTATCACGGTCTTGTAAACAGTTCGGTTATGCATTGGCAAGAAGAAGCCTTTCCAGTCAAGGGCAATACAAATGGATGGTATCCGGCAGACAATGCTCACTGAACCAACAGCCAAGAGGCGAAAAATCAACATGTTCCAATATAACAATAATACTTACGTTCAGCGTTCGGTTCTAGTTTTATTTGCATCCATTTTGCAGTAACGCAAGCAAGGAGGACATAGGCCAAGCAAAGACCGATCAAAGCCATTTGGGAGGCGTCAAGGCTAGCAGAGATTGTGTTCTCATTCCCCGCACCGGCAAACCCAATTATCCAGAGGTAATCAAGAGCAACCAGTAAAATGAATAGCGAAGCCCATAGGACACGATAGACGTAGTAACCCCTGGACGCCGTGAAGCAGGTGTACTAAACGAGAAACGGAGAGTATATACGTGATGGTTAAATTGATAAAATATTATCGAAGGCGTTGCGTGAGGTATATCGCCCGAGAACGGAAACGAACAATAGGTAGATCAAGAACACTACTATAACTTAGTTTCATGCTCGATTAACAGAAAGGAATCGAAATGCTTCGGTGTGAATTGGCGACCTAATTGAGGTTGGCTAGCCTCCGTACACACAACGAAAACGTTATAAAACCCTGGGTTACCTTGGTTGAACATAGGGTCATCTATTGATCCCTAATGAAGAAAACTGTAAACGAAACAAAACATAAGAGGAGTATTCGACCGTTCCCAACAAGCAGCACATTGACAGTCGATAAAGTTGTAAGCCTAAAATAATATCATATGGAGTGACCCCGGAGAAGCGAGCAACCACAAAATACCGCAGTCGTTAGCAAGCCTATCAAATCGTATATAGGGGTAACTAACACACAATATGAAAGCCTGTCGACTGTCCTTCAAGGTAGTTGCTCATTTGAACTGAACCAGTTACTCCACTAAACTAGATGTCAATACGATGGGAACGTAGAAGAACAAAGAAGAGTGTGCTAAAAGTTGGGAAGCAAAATCGATGTACAAGGCCACCGTGCCGCCGAAAGTCATTCCGTAGTAGACAACACAGGAATTCGCCCAAATCCAGACAACTATCAGTCAATAACCCTCATTTCTGTTCGTTTGTATCTAGTATCATCGATTAATTAACGATGAAGAACGAGATAAGTGAGATCCCTAGTTCCTGGAACAAGATACTTGTTGAGGGCGTGAACGGGCACATCAAGTGATCATCATCATTATCGTCAGCTGTAACAACCGTGTACTTGTCGTACAGTGGTTGTAGCTGCCACAGTTTCGTTCGCCGATGATTTGGGGAGATGAGGTAGGTAGCTGCGCATTGGAGGCGGGAACTGATAAATTGGTGCGTAAATACACCAGTCAGTGGACTGTTAAGTGGAAGGATTGGGAAGGGGGCTATGCACTGAAGGCAATTGCTTGGATGCATGAGCACCATTGAGGGCGCGACTGGGCCATGTCTCTAACCATTGATGTGGCCCGTCTCGGGGTTCCCATCCAGGAAGACGGCAGTGACCAGCGCAGCTGAGTTTGCTGGTAATGGCTTTTATACTTCGCTGCCAAGTCATTGTTCGACCGCCTTTGGCTCGTTTCCACCCTTCACATCAAGTACAGGTTTGTTGAATTTCATCTTAGTTCGTTCGAAGCAGATGACATGTTCACATCGGCTGAAGAGATACCACGAGAAACCGCAGGACTGTTCACTGTTTATTTCCTGAGAGTAAGCACATAGAGCATGTGCGTCCCAGACCAGATCGTCGATAGCTGGATAGCACAATCTTCAGGCCAAGAACAGTTGGCTGCTCAGCCCGAAAACATGTAAGTTAAGCCTTCCTGTGCAGTCAACAATGGATACAAAGTGCATATAGTTGCCGTCTATTTAAAACCTACTTCAAATAGCATGCGACCAGTTTAGGCTTCCTCAAACACACGGGACGGATATTGAAAAAGACCGCATCTAGTTCACCAGTCACTTCACTAAACACGCTGCTTCTGGAAGTTATCTCAGCACCGGTTTTCTGTCGAGCGAAAATTGCATGGCTGGGAAAATACTGAAATGGGTAATGCTAGTCACTTAAGTGTAACAATGAGATGCATTCCCCTGTAGACAAGATGTAGACAGACCCCTAAATCACAATGAAGGCAGAATGAACCACAACGTCAGTCTGAGCTGCATGATGCTAGGCAAGTGCAACCTTACTATGAAAGTTCATTGGATCACGCTGCAACACGGGTTGATAGTTCCACTTTTAGTCCGGTTATCAAGCAGATTCCGTCTCCACGATAACTACAACTTCATCATTTTGATAACCCAAACGCGCAAAACGTCACAGTGATGAGATTCAGACAGTTTTGTTTGTGTCGTCCATTAGCACAAATGACTGAAAGATAAACCCCATTCCTCTTACCGTTGGATTACGTTCGACTGTATGGGGTATGATATGCCATTTTCCTTAGACCACGAGATTTATATCTAATGATGCAACGCAGATGGTGTTATTTAAGTGGTTGGGTCAGTCAAACAGCTCAAAAGAAGGAGTGAGTGACAAACAACAACAGACTGGCTCGAAGACATGTTTCAACTAATGAGATTTTGCTGCAGTGGAATCCCGTTGTTGGTGTTTAATGTGGGAGGAACATGTTTCAAGCGGGAGTAACATGAAATGCAGGTACACACGACGGGTTTCTCCAGGGATTTCATTTGACCTAAAGACAGTTTAACTTTGACGTAATATACCAGGGGATTGCTCAGTCCCTCCGATTGGAGACCCCTCCCTCAGAGGGACCACGTTGACCATATCCCATCGGTGATCCCTGCTGATGGAACAAATGTATACGTGTGACGAACTCTCGCATAAGTTTTGAGTGGCCCGTTCAGGTATGAAAATTCGAGCATGGAAAAATTCTCTTGCTCTACTCTGGGGTGGCTCCCATTCTAACTGGTCCCGCTTCAGTACCATTATTGTGATAAAGCAACTGTTTCCGGAATCGTTCTCAGTTGGTTGACACACCGACATAAAAGGTGCATAGTTTATATTAGCTGGGCTACGTTAACATACCCATCTTGGATGCATACCTCGCAACTAGTAATTATGAACTGGTTCGGAGGGGTTCGAACTGACTGAAAGATAATGTTCCATTCGTTGATAAACGGATGAGAATCAATTCGGAACCTAACTGGTAGCTTGGTGCCCTCCTATGCAGACACAGGCATTGCTTGGTGAGGAGACAGCTGTACTCGCAAAAAAAATACTGAGTATGTGGTCACAACGCTGGGACTTGGGACTTACGCGCCAAACAGCAAATGCAGATGGATGGGGGTAGAATAAACGAAATTTTTCTCCAGAAAACTCTGCAGTCACTTGAGAGCATGACATCTTAGAACCGTTTGGACATAGTCAAACTGCCTAAAAGCAAAATAAACCAGTTGGTTAATCAAATGTCAACAACTAGAGGGTATGTGGGCTGTGGGTCAAAGGTCAAAGACCAGATCAATTCATATAAATCGCGAAGAGTCGCTGCTAATAAACCCAAAAACGAACATCCAGAGACATTCGGCGGGTTATCAGCGATGGTCGTGGACAGAGTCCGTTATATAAACCAATCAGGACATAGCTGGTATGTTTCAGGATGCGTTTTCGCGCCCGGGACGTTGGTAGGTAGACGATGGATGATTCGTTGCTCGGGAAGTTGTGGCTTGCCACTCCAAATCTATTGGTTGGAATGTCAGTCTCTGATCCATAAAACGGCATGAATGTAACGCCTGAGAAAAACCTTTTCGGAATCCTACAGCATCTGTGGCAGGTGACATCAACCCCGCCAATGAGTATTCAAATTTCCTCTTATTTGCCTGTCAACTATGACCTGCAATGTCCGACCTCACTGCTGAACTTTGTATTCGGAACGACTCAAACAACCACAAATCTGACTAGCTGCACACGGAAGCAGCCGGCCAGGAGACGAAAAATTGCCCACCTCAAACTCTATATGCAATTTTTTTGAGTGTTTGCTTTGTGTCTGAATTCCAAACTGTGACTAATCGCAGACCACAGACTTCGTCTTCATCACCCAGCCTTCAATCCTAGAATTGCTTCAGCTTCAAATATCTTACGATTTTTGTCGAGGATTCAAAGTTTCGACTTGTATCCCACTTTTCTATACTTAGCAAACTATCATCCCAAGAATGATTCAATAGTATGCATTTTCGTGTTGCTGGAAGAAATAACCGAATATATAACTGCTGGCGTTCCCAACCCTCCGATTCATCTTCTTCACACTGTTATTCCCCGCAATTCTTGGAGATGGTGCTCTTCTATCTATCTTCCACTCCTGGGGTAATTTAAAAGAAAAGTAGCTGTTGATAGTGTGAGGAGATTTCGGTGGAGATTTCGTTCTGTGAGTGAAGCCAATCAATGCTGGAAAACTGAGAAGCACTGTACAGCCGTTTCTTCCTTATTGGGAATCATCAGCGGTGCGCATCTCACTAAACTTCAGAGAGTTTCGAACCCGCAACCTCTCGGCTAGTTGTTTGAACACTTGGACGTTCGGCCACGAGCGGCCGACTACAAACAGGCAACAGGAACGTCACTGACATCGATTGACAGTCATACACTCCAGCGTCTTCGGCCAAACACAGAGAGGATAACGCCCAATCTGACAGTCCAGGTGCTTTGTAATCCGTTTCATACTTGAGGAAGAAATCGAAAGTTGATCGCCTCTCGGCATGGGCCACTCTAAATTAAGCACAGAAAACAGCACCCTTTTCGGCATGAGCACAATCTGAGCAAGACACAATAGCGAAGATGGATATATTTTCCGATCACAGACACCGCTAAGTTTGTGAAGGAGGTTTCAAACGTTTATTCGAGTCATCGTAATGCGTCTCTTTCAGCGTCTTTGGTAGACTCTAGGGAAGCTGGGAGTGACATGTAAATTTATGCGGCTGGAAGATGTTTGCTCGGTTTCTTCGTGCTCATTCTTTCGCTTGGAAATACATTCTTGTCGGGTTGCGATCTTAAGGCTTTTCTGTGAATTAAGCGTTAGTCACATAGAAGTGAAATCGAAACCTGATGAGAAAACAAAAACGTCTGTTCTTCAAGGAAGAAATATATATTGGTATTCTCAAAAATGCGCACGTTTGCAATTCGAATCACATGAAAACCTACCGGGACAGTCGACTCGCGCGATGAAAGATGAAACAATTATAGAGTGGGAGGAATCCTTAAGTCCACAATACCCCTAAAGTTACTCATTCTGCGGAAAGCCTACCGGGAGAAAGTGGACTTTGCACTTGGTCAGTATCCGGTTGTACAAAGTGAGAATAGAAGGATTTCTCTCCGATAGGTGCTGTGGTGTGCTGAGCCATGGGTCGTGTGACGAGCGGCTGTTGTGACCCAGGCAGCGTTGGTCATGAGTGTGCAGCGTGTGAGTTATACAACTCGTGGATATTATTGTGTAGTACTTATCTGCTGGCCGGCTCACGACGTGGGCCACTCTCATATATAGGCCTGACTACTTCCAGTTTCCACTCACCTGGCGACTGTCCCTCATCTAGGGACCGTCGGAAGATTCCCCAGACTGACGGTGCAGTTATGAGAACGAGAGGATGCAACTCGTTGGGTCCCTGTGCGCCCCGAGGACTTAGTTTTTGGATGAAATACATAACACGATGAGGTTAAAAACGCAGACGGTGGTACTTCTTCACGAACAAATTCTGAAGCGCCGTGGCCTTGAAGAGGCTGTCCTCTGCAAGTGGAATTCCGATGCACAATTTAGTTCTACTATTTAGGTGCTCATATAAGGTGGACGGAACCGGCTCGGATGGGGTAGTCAGGCGGTTTTCGTAAACTTCATAGTTCTATCAGTTGAGAAACGTGCAAGCCCTTTAGAATAACTTGCGATTCATGCACTGGGACCAGATCATTTAAAGGAATCCCAGGTACTTTGGTAGCACTCATGATTGTAAACTGATCCGTGAGGGGCCTTAAAAAGGAAGTCGCTTGCGAGAGCTGATATGAGTGTTTAACACGATACAGCAAACTTTTTCCGAAAGTAAATCCGGGTGTGGTTAACGCCCCATTGCTGGAGTATGGTCCTGTCTGCTGCTTGAGCTGCCAAACCAAGAGCTTCAAAATTTGCCCTCCAGAGTTGCCGACGGGACATGAACGGAATGTAGCTGGGAGTTTTATCCCCCCAGCAGAAACAGAGAGTGAGGTTATCACTGGTTCTAACTCAGCGAAGGTAACTCACACATTAATGTTAGTAGACCGTGGGATGAACATCAAACCCAAGGAATGCATGGACTGGCCGGATAGCACGCGAGTAGGTTGCGCGGTGTTTTCAGTCAGATTAAGGTTCTAGGCAGTGGGAAACATACGTCAAGCACTGACAATTGTCCCAATCAACCTAGGAAACTTCGAAAACCCGAAGGGTGGGACAATCATCTCGATGTCTGAGCGCAGGGTACTCTTCACTGGGGACTGATGTTAGGCTGGTGTACAAACAGTTTGTTTAACTATATTTAAGGCCTTCAAGTGAAAAAAATAGAAAAACGTGGATGAGAGAGATCTGGTGCTAGCCTAGTATACGCATTCTTAGGTGCATACACCTCCGGCCGCTGAATCGGACAATCTGGAAAGAAACTGACAACAGAGAGGACATCGATTGGCTGCCATTTTATGCAGAAACAAAAACAATCAGCCAGGTGTGATGCCCTTTCGGTGCCTGCCTGTCATGTCACCAGGAGACGTGAGAGCTGAAATACTGCCAGATTTCCCAAGCCTAGAAGGGGGGGAATCAAGATACCGAGGTTGATCTGGAACCAGTAGGTTCGAACCTTAACTACTGAGTTATTTCGAACTCCACTTCTTGCAGTATCTCCAGCAAAGCGCAAGGTGAAGGGGGTCAGAGACCCTATCCTGGAAGGCTGACCCGCACCAGCAACCAAACTCATTATCTGTTTCACACCCTTCTGCTGATTCATACGTTGCGCGAGATAGCTTAGTGGTTAAGGCGCATGCTCACGGACCGAAAGGTCCATGGTTTGAACCCAACCTTAGCATCTTGATTGCTTCTGTTTAGGCAGCTTGTCAGTATCCCAGCCCTCGTACCTCCTTTCGTTGTCACGGCAGCTATTCTGAAGCAGGCATAGAAAATAATTCTCACTGTAGACGACGTTTCATCATGTGTGGCACGTATCCAAGCCACCGCGTCTAGTGTTGAGGGGTGTTTTCCGCGAAGGAAGTACCTACCGCACAACCAAATATCCGTTTCATAATTACCTCGTTGCTTCGTCGACACCATCCAACATCAACAACACTTCTGGTACATCGGTAGTGAAAACTTGAAGGTGTCCCACATCATCTGTCTGCAGAGGCCATGTTTCAACCAAACAAAACAAACTTTGCTCTAGCCTGATACACACGACTCCTGAGACCCAATGATATGCCTGTTTGACGCCAAAGTGACGAAAACTGTCAAACGTGACTGGAACCTTCGATATTCTGACTTCATCGGACACGCTTCTGACAATGATAACGCAACTATCGAGCGACGTAAAATTTCCCAAAACACACATTGCTTCTCTTTGAACTGCAAGCAGCATGTTCAGAGACTCTACATGCTGAAGCATGACTCTGCGCTTTGAAGGTGCAAGGCGCACCCCAAAGGATGGTAGTATGTTGTTCAGGTTATGCAACGGTGCTTGTGTGTTGCCTTCGTCTCCAAAGACGAGGACGACGTCGCCTGCATTTTCAAGATTCACAAGGTCCTCATCAGCAACGATTCTGACACTATCGATGAGCAAGTTGGACAAAAGATCACTTTTTGTGGGGATTTCTGGGGAGCTCAACATACACTTTCGCACGCCCAGGAATATAAGAAGATTATATTCACGAATTTTTTGGCATCTCCTGATATGCAATTGCAGTTGGGATCACTGACCGATCGACAGGCTCAAGGTATACCAAAACTATGGGGTGTCCGTAAATATGGCGTTGCACTAACACTTGATGGATTGTGAAGAAAAAGTCGGCGAAGCCCCCAGAACGAAATTCCGCTTGATGCGGGTCAAAATTTTGCTTGCCACCGTAAGACGACAGAGGACCAGTGACGTAGTTACAAAGAAACTGACGCCCCTGTGGCTACTGTGTGTATCCCTCTAGAAAACAGGGACTTTTACCGACTCATCAATTATCTGGAGAGGCATCTCTATACCAGATAGAAGCAAATAGGTTAGACAGACGTTAGCTGAGGAATTCCCCGCCGCTGTTAAAGACAGCAGGTAAATGTCATCGGGACCAGGTGCAGGATGACGCTTGACATGGATGCGATCACTTCTGAATGGGGCTCCATATTTGCTGCTTACGTTCCTGTCAAAGGTCTTCTACGGTGCTTGCAACTTCATCCATTTGGTCCTTAAAATCGCATGCTAGCAAGCGTCAGTATGTATTACTGGTGGTGATGGTGATAAAAGTGCACCATTAATTCTGGTTCCCAAAACCCAGTGAACTTCTGGTGACTGGCTTTCACCTCATAATAATAATAATAATAATAATAGTCTTTCCGGTGCCTAGCTTCCATGTCACCCAAAGGAAGCACGAGGGCACCACCAAAAGCGTTTGCCCAATGCCTTTTTGAACGCAGTGATCGAAGATGAAGTGACCAAGGTCTCTAAAGGTCCATTTCATAGGTTTTCAGAACACGTAGCCCGTACAGTAAAGGGTTGGCGTGTAGTGCTTCCAGTTTGAAGGGATGTCCTTTCGTGTGGGTCGTCTTCATTAGGAAAAAAGACAGTTGCGGATCAGCGGACAATCAGCTTGAGGCAGACGGTTCTGAAGACAAAAACCAGGTCCAGAGAACCCGCCTATATTCAAGGGAAGGGTTCCAGCCACAAGGAAGTGTCGGCGTAGCTGAGATTGTGTAGTTCTCGTATCAACTTAGTGGCTAGTCTGTGTATACTCTCCAGCTGTAGAATCTCCTTGAAGACACAGGAAAGGACGCTGTTGTGCCATATGCCAGAAGTGTTCACGTGAAGGTCAAAACGAATATCCATACGGTATCAGCTGTCCAGCACACAAGGCTACGCTTCAGTGTCCATAACAGCGGCAGCCTTTCGAGGTCAGGCGTGTAGTGTGACTGAGTTTTCAGATCGCCACAGGTCCAAACTCCGAGATCTACTACCCCTTCCTAGGGTACTAAGGGTCTACTAACTGTGTAGGGTGATGGCACTTCTCCTGGTTGACTGTGGAGTCCATTTGGTCACCTACTTGCTGAATAGGGTTCAGATTATGTTGAACTTGTGTGAAGTCTGTCAGGGTAAGGACCGATCGCCATAAATTGGTATCGTCAGCGAACAGTAGATATTATGAGCTAACTAACAGGGGTATCCTGTTATTCTAAAGATTAAATAGTACTGGATCCAGGAGAAGTCATGCTCACTGAAAACAGTGAAGAATTAACTCCGGGTAACTTTGCTAGGGATACCTGTATCCCCAAAAACCATTCATTTGTTGAAATGTTAATCCGAAGCACCGAACCTTTAGGAGATCCGCTATCCCAGCTGTCACAACCAGTGGAAAATTGTACTCTTGAAGTATCAGACAGCGGGGATTCACCACACCGAAAGCCCGACTGAAACCTGTGTTTGTAAAGCTGCTTGACTCTGACCATCTCCCAGATGTACGGCACAATTCCTGTTCGAGAGATGAAAAGAGATGGAAAACGAGTGGATGCAGATAATTCGGCCCCGAGGCTTTGGGTGAGTCTAGCTGCTGCAAAATGACTCGCATCTCACGCTTGCTGCAATGATCATCCAGAGAATTCGAAGCAATTAATGATTCGCTGTTTTCCGACAAAACGCGAGATATTCAGTGAGACCAGTGGATTGAAAACTGTCACTCTCTACAACGTTGTCTTCCACATCACGAGTGTTGGGAGCTCACCCGAACAATGAAGGCGACTAACGTAGCTGTAAACTCTCAACCACTCTCTATCTGCACGCGATGTGAAATCCGCTCCTGGTTTTAAACACTGGTTTCTCATGATGGATTCACATTCATTTAGCTGGTGTTTGTACCTCGGATAGTGTTGTGAATAGAATATTGATCCTGATTGAGCGCCAGAACAAGAGTGAATAGCGTAGAATCAATAGCGCTTTACTTGTCTAAGAATAGACGTACATAGGCTGAAGGTGAAGGCAAAAGCATGGGTAATACGAAACGACAATGTGAACACAAAGGATAGTCATAACAGGTAGTCATTGTCATCTCCAGTGGACAGGTAAGCCATCCACGCTCCTCTTTGTGCACTGAAATGACGTTTAGGCAGCAATCTAGCCAATGCGGTTTGCGAATGGATAATGCTGTTCGTTTTGGAGAAACAAACCCTTGGCACATTGTATTTATCCACCTTGTAAGATCATCCCACGGACAATTGTAGGCATTCTCAGGGGGTACTAACCAGTCCTCGGCGTCGGCCGTCTGTAAGAAACGCGGAGTGCGTTCGCTACAAATTAGGTGTGATCACACAGTTTCCGTAGGCTGTCCGTCACACGAAGAAGGTGCATTCTTAGGTGGTCATTGATGCCTAAAAGGACCGTCACTTGAATCAGCAAGGTGCTGTCGAGTGATTCAGTAAAGAGGAGGTTGAGGCAGAACTTTTGTTGGCTTCCTACCTACGAGGTCCAAGGATGTACCGTACTATTCGTGATTTCTCAACCGTTTCTAGGTTTTCCAAACCAAAAAACCACCCTTCTGAGTTCGTGCTTCCGACGATATTAGGTACGCTGTCGACAATAAAGTAGCAGGGTTATTTCCAAACCTTTTCGGCGGTGCGTAACTCACGCCTTGTGTGCCTTATGGACTGGGAAATAACACTGTGGCGTTCAGAAGCAAAGACCGTAAGATGATAGTTCGGAGAGGCCATTAACCGAACGGAAGGCTATCAGTAAAGGCCAAATAAGGTTCGGTCTGCAGTGTAGGGCCACACCATCGCTGAAAACGTAGCGACCGCATCGGGACAATGTATATATCCAAAAACGCTGATATCCGGATTGGTTTCAAAATTCAATTGGCTTAGTAATCATTCACCCTTTCGCTTCCTAGCTGTCATGCCACTCAAAAAAATCGTTCAGCTATAGCACTCTTCCGGTGCCTAGCTGCCATGCCACCCAAAGGAAGCACGAGGGCTGGGATACTGCCAGGTTGCCCAAGCCTAGACAGGGGAAGTTGAGAGGCAGAGGTCGGGTCCGAACCACGGACCTTCCGGTCAGTAAATTCGCGCTCTAACCACTTGAGCCATCTCGCCCCACTCAAAGGAAGCAAAAGGACTGGTATACCGCGGGTTACCCAAGCCTAGACATGGGAAGTGGAGAAGCAAAGTTTGGGTTCAAACTATGGACCCCGCAACCAGTAATTTCACACCCAAACCTCGAGCTCGCTTAGTAAACAGGCTACCAACATTCGCATGTACCAAAACCAGAGTTCCACCTATTCCACTGATCGTAATGGGTTCCTTGGTCAATTTCATCGGGCTAACGGGGAATTCCTCAGTATCATGTCGGTTTTCCAACGAAACCCGAGATCTTTGAAAAGTGTGACGTAGCACGCCGGTCCCCTAAATCCTCCAGTAAGAAGTCTGAACCCATAAACCACTGTCCCTCTCAGCCGATAGCATCAAGACAAAAGTCGTTGAGCCTCCTCGTGTAGCGGATGGATCGTTGACTTAATAACATGCGACCTTCCCTTCATCCATGGACTGGAACAACAGTCATGTAAGTATGGTAAGTACTCGAGCAACAAATTGTAGTGAACACTACGAGAGTAGATTCACCCACAAGCCGAACCCAAAACAAACTGGTTCAAAAATTATCAGGTGACAAGGGAAATCAGTGCCACGTGACCACCAGTACTTCATGTGCAAGAGGTTTTGTAGCTCAACTAAAGTACAAACCAACCTCCACCCGTGGATTTAGTCTAGTGGGATAAGTCTACGGCTCGGTATTGCTTCACGCGTGGTTTGCGAGTGTCCTCCAATCACTCTTCCCTTTACTTCCCTCAGTGCATTACCGTCTAGATTTGGCTCTCCAGGTTTCCGACGCTTCCGTCTGTTACTGAAAATGCAGTCGCAAAACTCAGGTCTCATAACAGAGCACCAGAAATAACACCTTCAGAGGCACTTTTCAACGCAAGATGTGCTGGCAGTCATCCACAACACAGATATGATTGCCAAAGATCAGAGTAACCAAAGGCACTTATTTTTAATCATGTTAGGGATTGTGAAAATATTTTAGTGTGTGCCTATCCGAAGTAAACACACGGGAATGCAATCTCCGTTACAACGGCCGACCATTTCAAGTCTTCCCATCTATAGCGGACAGGACGTCCCAGGTTAGTATGATAAGTTCTCACAGTAGCAGAACATTTAACACAATTGCTTGCACTCTTACTTAGTGCGGTGGTTTCATTAAGATCCGGATCCGAACTAAGCAATCGGCCCACATCTTTTGCAACTCCGACGAATTTTCTCAGTGTCCCATATTATGGGGCAGGGATGTGCCAATTTTTCAACTGTGAACCAATTCTTGCGAATTCGCGTCCCCAAGGGAAATTCAAAAGCGAGCTTTCTAGGTCAGTTTGGAGTCCTGTCAAGGGTTGACCAGAAGTTGAATAAAGTACACTGGACACCCGTTTGGGATCCGGCGGTATCAGTAAGCCCAGCGGATAACAGGGCCAGATCAGAGCCAGGCATCAGTGAGACGGAACGAGTCCCTCTCAGCAGTAGGTAAAATTTCGGGCCGTAAATTCTGAGGTTGCCCAGAGGTTTGCTAGATGGACATACAACAGCTCATTATTAACACAATGCAATCGATTTCTCGAAAATTACTACATTTTCAGGGTCGCCAATTCATATTATAAAATGTCTATGTCTAATGAATTAGTGTGCAAATTATCTACATTGATGATTTGTTTAATTGAGCGAACATTCAAGGTCAATAACCAAAACCGACTGTGAATAATTTGGCTAATGTAAAAAAGAGATCACGAATTGCAGAAAAAAGTGACTCACTAGCAATAGATGGAGTTTCAGATAACTTGTCTGAACATTATAGAATCCACGTGGCTCTTGTGGATGCAAAATGTGCGGGGGGCGGCACTCCTGTAAACGATTTTTGCTCGATAATTGCTGTTATTAGTTGAAATTGCGCAAGCGGCGTTCATTATTGGCGAAAAATCGTGCATGTTTTTTGTTAACCAGCAAAGTGTTTCGTTATAACCTTCGGAAAATCCAGGATGATCATGACGGCGATCATCGCGGACAGCTGAACGAACCTAGGTGACGCGTACGACTAACATGCGGCTAGGGGTCCACGATGCCTAATCAACTAGCCACATGAAACATGCAAGTGGTCAATGGTACTGCTCAGCCGGTCACAGAGCACACAAAAAGCCCAAGTATGTGTCCCAAGACCGCCAGTTGGGTTGAGGGGCGGTATCCTCGAACACCGACGGCAGGCCGTCAGTTGCAGACTTGACGCAGCAGGATTTCCTCTTGGCTGTGGCTCTTCTGGGTTCCAGTCACTAAAGCTTATCCACCACTTGCCTCCGTGGTTTACGCTCGCCGTCCAACATGGTGGTTTGGGAACAACTGTGGGGTTCACCTGTTTCCGGTAGTTGGTAATCCTACAAACACTGTTGGTGAATAGGGAAGCAACCTAAGAAAAAAGTAATGAAGAATGATTTTTACTGCTTGAAACCGACTGATCTCTAAATACAGAGAACACGTGGATGCAAGCGAGCCACAACGCCTGGTAGGATGACCGTTTGCGTTCTTCAGCACAGGTTTCAACTGTCTGGGAGCACCTGTGTTTTTGCAACAGGAACAATAATTTAGTTAACTTAGGTTGACCTCACCCCATTTGTTCCAACAGTATGATAGTGCAGCCTTGGCGGTCGCGGGCCCAGGTGTCTCAGAACGAGAAAACATGCATACATAGTCATTCGATAAACCACTTTCAGAACGTAGCGGTTACCCCCAGGGTTTCCCATCGGTCACATGTTTTACGACTTATGCATCTCAACTTCCCGCATGAACCACTCGGCGTGCTGGAACACGTTCATATGGCGTGCTCCAGTGTGCTGCCACGATGCGTCCGGTTTTTAAAGGGACCATTGACACTCTCTAGACGGTTGCCGGTCAACTTACCGGAGTGGACCATCCCGGATTGTGCATGCGCAGCCCATTTTTGGGTAATACAGCCAGTGGGCCGTACGAGACGAATGGCGTTCCGTACGGCGCAGAGTTTGCAGAGCTTGCCGGAATCTGCGTCCTCGTATTATGATAAACAAGAAATCAGAGTACGGCATTGTCCAAGCGGACCATGCGATGGAATATACACCGACTGTTCGCAGAGTGTCTGTGGCCAAAATACATGGATTTTATATGATAAATACGTGCTTCTTGGTAGATATTCCAATATGATAGTAGCAAAGCAATACGTCGCAGCCGAACACGACTCTTGCCGTCCTTATTTGCGTCGCCGACTTGTTCATGATGGAAGCCTAACCTTGATACTGCTCCCGCTCACTTCCCTGAACAAGTCGAGCACTTTACGCATAGAGACAAACTGTTTACTCTCCACGAAGGCATACATCACCGGACGCCCAGTACTCGTGTCAGGTGCCTTGAAAAGGTTACCCAAATGATTTGTTGCGAGCAATCCGCTGACATTTACCACCCTTGGAAAGCGTCTGAACAATGTTTTCTGCTGCCATTTGGAGAAGCATATGTGGCTATAGTGACCCTCGCCTGACTGTAGCACAAACGCGTGTCCGGTCTCCCAAAGTTTTGCCAAGACTGAAAGCACACTATCTGCCAAAATATATCCCAACTATGCTGAATTTACTCAACAGGTCGACACCCCCGGCGGTGGTTGTATATATCCCAAGTGGTAAGCAACCTGCCGAATTCATCGGCCACAAACTATCGCACTTCACACGACGGCGTTACATAATTCAGCAGGGCCCTGCAGCTGCCCAACTCCTCTTCGGTTAGCCGTCGATTTACTGGAAGCCGTTAGTACAAAAACTTAGGAACCTTATGATTGTGTTCAAGATATTGGGAGGTTACTGTGAGACTGACCTCTTGCCTCCTTAAAAAACCCCACTGGGTAACCGGCGCTTCGTGGACTCTTCTCTAATGAGAATCCACGCTCAGCCTACTAACTCCCTCGGATTGCTTGACTTTCCGTTCGTCCTGCATGCCACGTGCTGTAGCGCACCCGTTCGTAACGAAACACAGCGTTGGCGCATCGATTACTGGATGAAAGCGCAAATACCACGTAGTTATCGTTTACGTATTCATTTACCGCCTTCTCAAGCTCCGGGATGGATGAAAAGGATGCAGCTCCCAATTTCTCAACAAACGTGTGTGAAGCCACTTCTGTGCTGTGCCTTAGAGACCCATCCAAAATTTCTCTAAAGCCGTAGTTTGAAGAAAGGAATCTTTGATGTAACTTTTAGTATTTGATGGTACATATTCAGGCCCTTAAAATCTCCGCATGATGCCGCGATTTTTTAGTTGTTTAAAAGACCGCGGGGTCAACTATGGGCGCGGAATTAGTAGTTGAATAGTTGTGAGTGGCTTCGCGCATAGTCTACGTAAAAACGGTGGGGAATTTTGTCGAAGAAGCCTGTTTTTTACGTATTTTCTTCTGCATTGGATTTAGAAACAACCTCAAAACGACATGAACAACAATTACGCCCTTAACGTCCGCGCAAACGCGAAATCTAGCAGACTTTCGCGACCTGTATATTAAAAAGTCTTCTGTCGTTGCGGCGGGCATCCCGACCAAGCCAAGGAGGTCGTCACAGCTAGCAAGTTCTTTGTTTTTTATGTTGGTCATCACGCGCCTTATCTGGCGCAAGGTAAGGTTTAGTCTTCACTGGTGCACCTAACCACCAACAGTGCCGTTTGACGAATTGTTGAGTTTGTGTGCAGAACAAGCAGGCAGGACAATAAGGTGGGCAGTGCTTTGAAGTGCTGGCACGAATTAAGCGGATCAAGATGGTCTTTTGGGCGCAGGTAACACGCTCGTCCGGGAAATATTAGAGATATGGTGAACTACGGGCAAGCTAACAGACTGGGTATGATAGTCATGGTGCCGCCATCGCGACGCCGTACTTGGTTTTTGTGGACATCTTGGGTGAGTCGTTTAGGTTTGTCATCGTAGTCAGGATTTTCCGAGGAGTCGTAACAAATTAGGACCGGGATGCATGAATGATATCCTCGGGTCCATCGAATGCGCACGTTGTCTCGTTGCTGCTATTCAAACGAGGCAATAAGACAGCCGCGTCTACATTGGGGACTTAAAATTGGGAAGAGTCAAAAAGGTGCACTAGAAATCACCGTGCTGTGATAACAGGCAGCCAAAAGTGGTCACAATTCCTAACTACCTTTTTGAGGCGACACTGTCCTGTTTCAAAAACAATGATCGATATTCCGGTATGGTTAATAAGTATGCGGTCACTGCGAGTGGGTGCGAGCATGTGTGCTTATGAGGGACGTGCATCGGCTAGATTGTGCGTAAATAAGTTAGCTCGGAGCCTGCAGAAACATGAGATCAGATATATCTGGTGGTGTTGTACGATGAGGTGGCTTCATAATGGCGCTGCTACAGCCTAAAGAACAGCATGGAGGCCTTAAAAAATGAGTTACCTGTGGGAACACGTGTATTTAGTGAGTCTTTTATCATTGTTTGCTCTGCTTGCAATGGATTTTTCGACCAAATTGGAGATCGCCTGGGATTCGTGCTACAACCAGGCGACCACATGCCGGCGGGTAATGAGGTTCAGTATATGGCAGTAATATCTTGGGAGGGAGGGAGGCGTGCTATTGAAGTGAGGGGTATCAACCGAGCGGCCTTTCTCATAGTCGTGACTAGACTGGGCGAGCGAGGCGGAAATGGTACAGAAAGATATTGAAAACTCTCAAAACGCCTCCGTTCACAAGTGGTGTCGGTCGAGGGTGCACATACTGTATTCCATTTTGATTTCGTGATCGATGGGATAAAAAGACGAACAATGAAATGGCCCCCCGAACCGCAGTGTTCAAATAGTCTGGAACGAATCTGTAATACGCAGACAAAATCATTCTCATATGCGAGGAAGGGAAAGCGTGGGTGTTTTTGGATGAACTGACTGTCGTCGTCGCGTCCTTTGGTATGCACTTTGCACCCGCAAAGTGTAAGGTTATGCTCCTGGACATGAAGCCACTGAACACGCCACTTGCATTCCAGGGAGCGGCACACGAATGTGTGGGGCGTTTTATTTAGATTCGGAGTTGTATTAATTTTGATTTTAGCGTAACAGGTGACGACAATGCACGAATCTGCAAGACTCCGGCCGCGTTTCCTAATTCGAAGCACCTATGCAGTCAAAGCGGTATATCCCTTAACGTGTGTATGATGCTGTAGTATAGGCTAGTTTGTTATATGGCTGTGAGATTTTGCCTGTTGGGCAAGCGGAACTAAGACGTTTCCAGATGTTTGACAACTGTTTTCTGAAAACCATAGCTCGTGTGAGTCAGCGTCGGCGAATCCGTAAAACGGCAGCTAGGTAGCTGTTATTCGGTTGCACACCGGGGTTTTCCATTGAAGAATATGTCCTTGCAGTCTCCAGATAGGTTATTACCTGAGACAGTTGGATCGCATCAGGTTTGCCTGTCTTAGTGGCGCATTTATTTGGATATAGTAGATAGTAGTGGTAGTAGTAGTTTGGGAGTGAAGATGGGTTGCAGTACTTCGACATGAACGATGAGCTGGATGAGGCCCAGAAAAGAAACCCTTGTTGGTGAGGTTGCTACTGCGGTTGAGTAAGGGATGGTTACGAGTGTTCATCAGGAAGACGGAGCTGTCGATTTTATTGGGCCACACTGTATCGGTATCATGAATCCGAAGTAGAACGAAGTTGAGATTTAGTGCTCTAAATGATCGTATTTGACACCAAGTACCCGCCCGCTCACCAGACCTTCGCTACGGCTGCATCCATGGCTTCACGTTTGAGGAAGCACTTGGACCTTGGATCCCAGGGCTCAATTTGGCCTTACGAGTGACAAGTTTACATCCCTCTTTAGCTTCAACATCGCTGCGCCAAATAATGCATATCGTTACCGAATCCCGGCTCCCTCATTATCGCCAATGGGACTGATTGAGCAAGTAGTGCGTTTCCCTTTAAAGCAGTAAGACTCCAGCTTCAGCGTGGACACCGATCTGGAATTGTGGATAAAGGGATTTATTGAGCACCTGATGAGTTAGCCACTACAACTCTATTTAATTATGTATTTTAAATTATATCTCGGGAGATATGTACGAGTCGTAATTGATTATGCATTCTTCCTTTCAGAAGCCCAGTTGAGCAAAAGCGGCTTCCTGAAACCGAGGACTAGACTGACCACACATTACGTTTGTACCGGTGCAACCAATAAATAGAAACATGATTTGTTAAAGGTGGTTGTGTATTTTTTTAGGCATGGAGTTGTCCGACGGACCAAACGTATGGATATGAAGGACCGCCGTTGGTCTTTGGGTTAGTCTATTATGTATAATTGGGGCATTAGTCAGTTACGACTGTGTGCGGACCCAGCAGCCATGGTAGGCGACATCGAGTACGGTTATGAGCCTGACGGGCCGTCGTTGGCCATCGGGTTAGGCTACTGATCACAGTCGAGGCCTCATATTCGGCGTTGCACATAGGCGCAGACCTACCAATTGCGATGAACGGCCAAGGTGGGCGATATCGACTACAGTTACGAGTATGATGGGCCATCGTTGGCCGTTAGATTAAGATATCACGGGTAGTTGAGGTTTCGCTTTTATCGGTTCGCATAGATACTGGCCTGGTTTTTACTACAGGAAGCAGAAGTAAGCGACAGTGCGCACAGTTCTGGGTATGGAGGGTTACGCTGGATTAGGTTACCGCACACAATCAACGCCGCACATGGACACGGGCCTAGCGGATGCGATTAGTAGCCAATTTAGGCGACATCGAGTACAGTAATGAGCCTGACAGGCCGTCAGATTAAGCTATCACGCATTGTTGAGGCCCTATTTTTACCGGCCCACATAGATACTTGCCTGGTGTTTACTATAGACAGCAAAGATAAACGACATCACGTGCGGTTATGACTATGGGAGACAATCGTTGGTGATTGGATTAGGTTACTGTGCATAATTGAAGCCTCATAATCAGCGTCTCACATAGACACGGGCCTATCAACTGCAATGAGCATTCGAGATGATTGACAACGCTTACAGTTATGGGTATGAAAGGCCGTCGCTAGCCACTTGATTAGGTTGTCCTGTATAGGCAAGGCCTCATAATCAGCGCCGCACATAGACGCGGGCCCAGCAGATACGATAAATAGTCAAGGTAGACGATATTGAATGCAGTTATCAGTGTAACGGGCCATCGTTAGCCGTTGGATTATGTCAGTAGATGTGGCCTCACAATCAGCGTTGCACATAGACATGGGTCTGGCAGTTACGATAAGTAGTCGAGGTGAGTGACAAAGGCCACCGTTATCACGATGGCCGCTTTATGACATTCCACCTATTGTGAGTCATAATCCTAATGGAAGTGATAAAGTGATACCATTGCGTTGGTAGTTTACCTACAGTTACCTCATGACTCTGTATGGTCTGCAGGTTAGTTATGCATATCTGGGAAAGAATACCATCCACAGACATGGCTCTCGCATCTTCAATGCATTATTCATGCTGTTGTCTGAAAATGTTGTACTTAAAGGAGGCTGAGCTCCATGGGAAGATATGCTGTGACGAAGTTCGCTGAAAGAATAACCTCATCTGTTAAATCTGGGGAGTATAAAGCAAACAAACGTCAATGACAGATTTTCTCGCGTAGAATTCGCATTATATATTCTGTATATATATTCTGTGTTCTGCCAAAATATGGTAAAGCGCCATTTCCTGTTTTGTCTCTCGTAAACTGGTAACAAAATGCGAATCAGTGGTGGTGTATGACCTTGAAATTTTGCTCGCGCAAACAAAATGCTATAAGCATTATATCACCGAAAGGTGCAGATTGATTGGACTAACTGTCCATAAAAGTCACAACTTCGAAAGCCCCATAGTTTTAGCGAAAACAATTTGAATATGTTTCTAGTGAGCGGCCACTTCTGAAGCCACAGCACAGCCGGTTCAAAGTCAAATGTGTGCCAAAAATTTAGAAAGAGATTAAATAAAACAATTCAAGAAAAAATGACAACAGATTGGGGTGAACCATTGAAATTCATACACCCTGGGATTCTTAGGCCAATTCCTCTTGTCAGATGGCGCCAGTGCGGTGGGTGTATGACAGCTTTGGTATGGGTCAAAACGTCTTCCGGTCCCACCAAACAGAAACCGGAATAACGCAAAACAAAAATTTTGGGAGAATAAAGCTAGTTATGCTGAAAGGAAAAAAGTAAAATCAGGAGTTCAGTCAAACATAGTATTAACCCTTTAATAAAAAGGACTTGCTGCAAGCAAAGGCTTTCGCTTCTTAGGTAATGATCCGAAACATTCCAGATGAGTACCGCCATTCGTTCACTCCTCTACTGTATCCATGCCGTGTGCTGATATTCACTTTGTCTATTTCACTTCTGCTGGCACCCGGAAGTGAGGAGCTCTGAGTAACCAAAAGTTACATGGAAGTGAACGTCAGGCGCTCAATACTTGGAAAATGAAATTAAATTTCCGAAAGCTACGACGTGTTCCTGGTGGACTGAAACAGACAGACACTTGAGTTCAGAATGTCAGTCAAAAATTTTGAGCCCCAGCTAGACAGTAAGACATTATTCCAGCAGAATTTTTCCACCTCCAACATGGATTCCCGAATCTCAAACGTGGATTCGAAACTTCTGCTGTGCAGACTCCTCAGGAATGCGCAGCTTTCTTGAACAAGTTAAACTGGGACCGGCTTCAATGTAAGACCACTGTCCCGAAAGTTCACGAGGCTGAGGCGATGTTCGTCACAAGAAACCCAGAACGCAGCCAGTTGGGTCACAAGCTACCTAAAAGGATTTGGCGTCCTCTGGAAAAGAGGTCCCAGCTATCCGCAAAAAGTTGACTACAGGAGACACATATGAGCTGGTATTTCGAAAAATGCGCAACCGCTGTAAATCAGAAATCCGCCGGTGGAACGTACAAAAAACCAGCCACCTTCCTAGATCCCGTCCGGAAAAACGGAACTGTGCCGTTTAAACACATGTGACATTGCCACAAAAAAGACAGTCCGTTCTCCGTGGGGGACAGGAACGGGGAACGCACGACTGACCCAATGGTGGCATCTGAGGTCTACATAGAACACTATCCAATCTTGTCAAGGCGTAACTGCAAACGGCCTCTTACCAACTTAGTATTTACGGTGGAGGACATTCGTCAACTCCTGCACAGGATCAACCCATTCTGCGCGTTGGGGCCTGACGAAGTCCACCCAAGGATCCTGAAGGAAATCGTATACACTGTTTTATCTGGTGTTTCGTCAGCCGCTTGACGAAGACCACCTTCCCTTTGCTGTGAAGGAAGCGACTGTCACGCCAATCTGCAAAACTGGCGACTGACTATCGCCTGGCAGCTACAGGTCTATAAGCCTCACTAGCGTGCCATGCAAGGTGTGGTATACGGTTTCTCCCAGTTTGATTGCTTTATATGTAGGTATTGGTGATGTACAACCTTGCTTACTGGGCTTCGGCTCATGAGGTTTTTTTCTGTTTTCCATCCACAGAACAACTGCCTTCGGAGAATCACTGTCCCCTGGTGTTTCCGTAGCGTGCATACTACAAAAGTGATGGAACGCATTCTGAAGCGAGCCATCCTAGATCACCTTGGTATCAACAATTTGATGTCCCCAGTTAAACATGGATTTCTCCAAAACCGTTCTTGCGTGACGGACACCCTCGCATTTATGGACAGCTTAACCCAAGCCAAGGGCAAAGGACTCGTCACGGATGCTATATTTTCTACTTCCCAAAAGCATTTGATCGAGTTCCACACGTCCCGTTGCTCCGCAAACGCGAGCCTTACCGGATTCAAGTGAAAAGTTCACACTGGATTAGGGCGTTCCTATCAGACAGAACATTGAGACCACTGGCGTCTCTGATATACGTCAATGACCTTCCAGGTGTTCTGGTAAGTCCATGTCTACTCTTTTCGGGCGACTTGAAACCCTTAAGTTCCAATGCCAGTGCCTTCCAAATGGATGTAGACGCTGCAACGCAGGGATCGTTGGACTTGCGCCTTCCTCTGATTGTCGAAAAGTGCATCCATGTATAATCCGGAGGAGACTCAGCGACCGCCTATCTCTTGCATAGTAAGAATAGACCGAAAGACATCACGAGGATAGATGCCAAAAAGGATTTGGGTATCTGGCTCTCTTCAAACATATCCTTCTCACTGCACCATGATAAATTTGTTCAAAAGGCATTCGCTGTTCTACGGATGATTCGGCGTACCTTCTCCCGTATTACTCGCATGGACTTTCAAATATTCCATGGGGCCTATGTTAGACCGCTTTTTGATTCTTAGATATGCCAACAAAGCTGCCTATTCAGGACTCACGAAGGATGCAACCTTCATTGAGCGTGTCCAGCGAGCTTCCACAAAAATGGTTGCCGGCTTTAAATCCGTGGACCATAAAACGCGTCTCATGGTGCTCGACCTTTTCCCCCTTGGGTGTCGTCGCCTCCGACGAGGCCTAATTCTTAATTATACCTTGTTTGGGCAAGGTTTGGCCAACAGATTTTTCACCGGCGACCCAGCTAACACACGGTGGGAACATGGTAGGAAGATTTTCAAACTCAGAGCGCACACCTTCATTAGGCAAAACTTTTTCTCACTTCATGTAGTTGCTGCGTGGACTAACCTTCCTCCGATGGTTGTCCACGCTCCCTCTAGAACCCACTTCAAATCATTATTAGACACTATTTTATGTTAGTCCTCGCGCTGGAAAACTTACTGCCTCGCGCTGGAATACTTACTGCCTCGCGCTGAGAACTTTAAGAGCAGTGCTACACCTTTTTTCGCTTGTGCCTTTCAGGTGAACGGCAGCCTCTAAACGAAAAGAACAAAACCTACCGGGGAAACTTGGGCAAGAGCCTCGATTCTGTGAAATGAATCTGTGAATCTGTGAAATGCTTCAGTGAACAATGAAATTTGGTGGGTTGCGAAAATATGAAGTTAGCTTTGGGTGATTCATGGATCGCTAAAATACGCAACAAAATGCAGCGTTTTGGCGTAAAATGTTTCATTCCACTCACAAAGACTTTGCACTTAAGAGCACTGTGCTGCTGCTGTATTGTCACGACCCGACAGCTGACCAAAAGAAATCCGGCGCTGGTTGGTCAGAAGTTCAACCAGTCAGGGTCGAGCACTTTTAGCTCAGTGGTTCTCGCCTCACCACCAAGATAATAGCAAACCATTGCGGAAACTTTCGCGATAATCCTATAAATACATTTGCAGCATTTTCCTCATTGTCCGTCAAAGGCTTTCTTAAGCTATCGTGCCTTATGGTGTACCTCATTGGGCGGAATAGTAAACCGAAAACTTGCATGCGGGTACAATGTGAAGCATGTGGAACACTATAGCTGACGACGGCTCGAACCCACGATGTCGATTGTGTAGTATACGGTGTCTGCCATTTTGATTGATTTATGTGTAAGCATTGGTGATGTACAACCTTGCTTACTGGGCTTCGGCTCATGAGCTTTCTTTCTGTTTTCCATCCACAGAAATTGTCGTGCACACCTGCCTCCGGAGAATCACTGTCCCCTGGTGCTTCCATAGCGTGCATACTACATATTTGGCGACCACGCCAGGATGGTTACCACACACTTGTGGACCTACCACAAACACCCTGGCTCTACACATTTGCATACAGGCCTCAGAGCTAACACGTTGCTCAATCACACACGGCGGACGGAGCCCCAGACACAGCAACCTCAGCACACGCTCACCAGCCTCACGCACCATACCACTAGCACCGGCCGGTTCACGTAGGCCATGGTACACCGGGGACGGTGTTCTTCAAAAAGGGGGCCAGTGTAGTATACGGTGTCTGCCATTTTGATTGATTTATGTGTAAGCATTGGTGATGTACAACCTTGCTTACTGGGCTTCGGCTCATGAGCTTTCTTTCTGTTTTCCATCCACAGAAATTGTCGTGCACACCTGCCTCCGGAGAATCACTGTCCCCTGGTGCTTCCATAGCGTGCATACTACAATTGGAGCAAGGTAACTTCAAGAAACCTTACGGCAGCAACAAAAACGCCTCAAATAGGTTCAAATGGGACTCACTGAATATCTGGTGTGTAGGTTGGTACGGAATACGATAAAACGGCTGAGCCCTCATCCTTTCCCGATGATGCTACCTGCAGCTGAACCATTGAAATCAATCTTTGGCACTCCAAAATTGTTTCAAGATCGGCATTGTTCAGTTTGATCACGCTTAAGAATTTTGAACCTTGCTGCTGCCGTGAATAACTGGCTTAAAAGCTCCACACTCCCCAAACATTCGAGTCACCTCATTCCTGCTGCCAACTCCTGGAACCCTGCTCGAACAGCTGCTGAGCCCAGTTCTTTTTCATTGCTCACCATCATTTCCTCAGAGCACCAGGAACGTTGCTAAAAACTTCAGCGCGTTCACAGTTGCGGTCAACAGAGAATGTAAGCGTCTCAAGCTCGCCAATAGTTGGTGCGAGTTTCTCATTCTCGTGTCCGGTCTTCAATAACGAAACAATGCAGATTTTTAGGGCGGGCTGCTGACTCGAACTGTATAGGGTCCGCAGTTGATAAAGCAGAAAGCACACAACGCCAGCTTTCAATCAATCTCAAGGTTGACGCTGCGATTTGTGAACATTCCCAAGCTCCTTAGCCTGCATCCCTATGAAGGGTAATATTGACAGGATTATTATCCAACTTGTAGGACGCATATCAGTCAAGCTTATGAATTTGAACATGACGGGTAATAACACAAACGACAGTCAAGTGCCAAACTGCCTTCAGTGAAGCCACCCACATCCCATTGGTCTTGCAACGAGTACCAATTTTTACCTCACTGTCCCCAGTAGAATTGCAGGTACGGTAAATGTCGTTGGAGGTTACGCAGAAAGTTGCATAGAAAACTTCAAATGCTGGCCCTACGAGGATGCGTACTCAGGGGCCATGATATCTACGCTCAGGACGAAGTTATCCGGTTGACGAAAATTCTTCGCCGAGTGTATTGGCGATAAATCGGTTGCTTTTCAACTTGATACGGGTTCTTTCGTCGTCCTAAACCCTGAACAAGCCTTAAACTCGATTAGAAGATCCTTACATAAGAACAAAAAGTGCACCATTCGTAATGAGTGTGCCGGATGCTTCAACGTCACGGGGAAGTAGAGCTGCTCTGTGGTGTGCATTCGAGTTCAAGTGAGCCTTGGTTACTACCTCAGCAACTGTTTGGCCAAAATCTCCTGGCCATGGTTGGATTAATGGACTTCAACTCTTCGAGAAATCCTTCGATGCGTTGGTAACCAACTGTAGACGGCACCAGTAAGTTAAAGTGCACACCACATCCCGAAAATTTCATAGTCACCGCAGTTGGAGCCAAATCGGAGACCAGTATGAACGTGTGACACAGCGGCCTACTCTTCTATGACGCCTGATACTGGTACTTCTCTCAATTCGGTCCGACTTTGCGCATTCTGCTGACAGGCCACCATCGGTGTTTCCAGTAAAAGCAGCTTGAAGGACCGCTTTTGTTACAACGTTGAATGGGGACGACGATATCAGACATTCCAGGCGTATTTCACTGTATACCGGGAAGAACGATATTTGGTTGTATGCCTTTACACCTGGAGTTGGCGTCATATTGGAGGATTTTTACGAATTCAAAGAGCACTTCATTCACCCAAACGTTTGATCTACCGAATTGAAGACATTACTATTGTTCAGGAGTTTTTTTCGGAAATCAGCTTGCTCCTCACGGCTTAAGATTTCACTTGTTGAAGGCAGCATGCGAACAATGACAGCCGCCGCGATCCGCAAGCAAATGATACCTGACCAATCATATGGTGGTTCAGTAATTCAGGTTTCGGCCCTATTTTGTATTGGAACTATGATGGAGCTTGAACGGCGTTCAAATCTCCGAAGGCGTATTCACTAATCAGTCAGTTCAGTTCAGTTTATCAACCATAAATATGCACAAGTGGTACATTGCTTTCGGTTGCCACTGTTTTGGACATCGGAAAGTGAGAGAGCAAGGAAGATGTAGCCGTGTATCGGAGTTGATTGGACAATTTTTCACTTGATCTTGAGTCATTTTGGTTGGAAGAGGCGGTATTTCGGGCAGATATGCATTGAAGGCGATAACTTTGATTCGAGAGCGCCACTGGCTGAGTGACTAGGTCCATTTGCCAGTGTTATTCATCACAGATAAGTTGAGTCCTTGGATCTCCATCCAAAGACCATCCAGCTGTTACCCCACCTCAGGTTGTTTTTCATAGCTTTCGCATCTCTTCTCATCACTCTAATCACCATTGGCAACAACACCCATAATGCATAGTGGTGTTTAACTGCTATACAACCATGGGTGAAAGAATCCTTAGCAAGGATTGCAAAGAATAGGGAACGGTCAGAAGCTACTGCAAAAGAGCCCCATGTCCCTAAAGAAAACGATGAAGAATAAGTCCACACCTTTGGACACATTAAAATAAGCAGATCATGTCGATGTAAACCGCCATTTGCGGGAGTGACCTAGCGTCCTTTGCAAACTTCACCTGACCTAAGTCCAGGTCACAATGACAAGCGAACTTTTTCTAGAGAGTCCGGCTACAAAATGGCACCATGCGCGCAACAGGCGTCGGTTGCATGTCGTCTTTCAGGGGTCCTGACAACCTGCAAGCAGGACCACGTGGGCCCCAGCAGGAAAGGCACGAAGATACCACAGCATTAATTTTGACAGTAGCCGCTTTCATTCCACCTTGTCATGCTATGGCTTGTCCCCCCGCCAACCTTTCACAAACAATCGCTGGGAACGCTTCTGTAGGCGCCGTCGCGAAGAGACCACCTTGTTACAATGTGACGGTTTGCGCCTCCGTGACCTATTGAGTAACACCTGGGGAGTGTCCGTGCGACACCCGCAGAATTCTCTCATACCAGGTTGGTCAGTGGTTAAAGGTCAAACCAATACAGTTTCCTGGTTTTCCGGGTTAGGGGTCGGGGCATGTATGCCGACTTTTTCTTTTTTTAAAAGTAATGCGTTTGTATTTCCTGCCAAACGCGGCCACCTTGCAGTCAGGCTTTCGAGCTAGTGATTTTGGTCGGGGACCCTGATGGTCCTCCTGTCTAGGTTCGAGTGCCCTTGCGGTATCCAAGCCAACGTACAACCACTATTTCTCCGATTAATACTTTCATGCTACAGCCGTCGCGTGGTGTAATCAGCCGGGCCGCATTACTTGCTGCATACAGCAATGCGGGTAGGCGAACACGTGCTGCTGCTAACACCTTCCTTCTTCCTCTTTCACAGACATTTTCTTCCACCTCCGCGCACCCTATCACTAACTCTACTTGTTAGCCCATCCGTTAAGAGTGACGGCCTCGTTTATCTTGCTTTGGTTTGGGCCTCAACATCTGCTCATCATCCGGCACCGACCGCCTCAGGCTTCTCGAAACCAATATCCAATAGACACCCAGCCTATTTGGTTGCTTTTAATGTCCGCGCTCTGGGACAAGCAGCACGACAAACTGCTCTTTTTTGCACTGACTTGCTTGACATTGATATGTGCTGTGTGTCGGGAATACGAATCCAAGATGCAAGCAGTGGTAGAGCAGACTGCCTTATCATTCGTTACTGGCCTTCGGCTGCGCACCTCTGGCGGTCCAGAGGGCGCTGCAGCGGGATGTGCGGGGGTTACCGTTCTAAGTCACCGGACGGAAGAACCCCTGATTGACTGCATACCCGCTGATAGTCACCGTGCGATTCGACCGGCAAATTTCGTGGAACAATCTCACAAGCGGGAAATTTGTCGTGTCTGATTACGCTCCAACCGACTGTAGCTCTGGTACCATCAACGACGATTTTATGACGCCTTGACTACCTCGTTAGGGTGGGCTGAAATTTCAGGTATAGTTGTGACTGCCGGAGATTTGAACGTCTATTTGGGCCTACCTGAGTGTTTATAAGGTTGTCGACTCGGAGTAGACTCTACAATGGGAAACGAATGCTTCAGCCATGTGCTGACCGTGAGCTATTTTCATGCAGTAGTAACTTCCGAAACAACCGAAGTCGTCTGGTCACACCGTGTCCTTCAGCTACGTCCCAGCCACGGACCCGAATTGATCACCTCTTCATTGGTCACCGATGGCGCGGATCAACAGCCAACTGCCGCTCGTTTTGGAACACTTGTGTAGACTGGCCATTCGGCCCTACGGAGTCGCTTCTCTCTTAGTTTTCCTGGTTGCAGAAGCTGCGGACAAATCCTTTGGAAACTTAGAGGATGGGAGACCCTCAAGTTAGGCAAGTTTATTAGAATCGTCTCCTGGATTCCCACCCCCCCACCTTCGGTTGTCAATTCGCACTGGAACGAGATCGCCACATCTTGCACAATGACGGAAGTCTCGCCTGTGGCATGGCGCTAACATGCCTCAAGCACAAAAATGACTGCTTGGATCTCAAAGAAATGTTCCCACTGGTTGGGGACATAATCCAGCCCAACAAATTATCAGACGTCAAGTGGGAATTAGTGTGGGCGCCGACCGTGAAGCCTGGCGTGCACGGAACGCCAGAAATGTAAGGGGCACAGAAACTCGGGGACGCCCGAAAATCATTTAGACTGATCCTCCATAGAAGCACAGTAAGCCCGAAAGTCGAAGTAAGACTGCACGTAGAAGGTGTAAAACATACTGAAACATTGAAGTACTTTCAATATTCTGGTTAAAGTACCTTGCGCGAACAAATGGCTGTCAAGCACCAAAAGGATTTTCTGAAGAGCAAATCCAATAACCTTTCCAAACGTGATTTCGTACTTGATGTGTGCACTCCATGATAACGTCGATGAAAAAATTGGACAAAAAAGGCGGTGCATCTTCGACGAACTGCAACTCTTGTCAGGCGATAGACTCTCTGCCCCTCGATGTCTTCCACTCAGCACGCGGCGGATGGTCAGCTATCGTTCGGAATTTTGTTTCTATATAATTTAATCAATGAACCGTGAGTAGCTCGTCCATCGTGAATTTCTTTTTCCTCGACCATCTGGCGCACCTCAGCATTACTAATCTGACTTTTCTATCATACCCGGCTAATGCGCGGAAGATACTAATGGTCCAACACTGGTAGCTTTCGTACATCTGCGCGTAGATACCAATTCTCCGACCCGCAAAGCACTTTGGACCGCACCGCCGCAGTTTTCCTGCCATTGGCGGATAAAGTGACACCAAGTCGGTGCCATAGGTGTCGGAGTTTGGCAAAAGCTGCCATGGCCTTCCTGATTCGGGAATTGATCTAGTCTTCAGCTAGTCCTCTGGATCTCATACAACTGCTCAGGCGAACAAATCTATCACTTCGATTGGCTGGGTTTCAGGCATGGGTTTGTATTTGATTCCATCCACCCTTGTAACAACACTTTTACATTGCGGATGTGGAGCGCATGTTAAACCGTTCGTCAGAATTATTTATCTATTTGTTATTTAAAATGACGTGCGTCTTTGAAGGATTTGAACCAAGGAGAGCAATACTGTCCGCATATTCAATGTTTGTAAGCGAATACCCCGACATTACTTCGCTCCCCTCAGTTTCGAAGACAGACAGTCACACTCCAAGCAACACGTCAATAACAAAGTTGAAGAGGAATGGTGAGAGAGGGTGGTCTTGTCTTACACCGCTGGAGGTCGTTAACTCAGGCGGAAGTTTGCCGTATACTCGTACGTGCTCACTGGTGGTCGCAAGACAGTGCCCTCACGAAGGATGAAAATTTTAAAGGAACGTTTCTGGCGATAGAGTCAAAAGCGCTCTTTAGATCAAGGTAAACGACCAGTATAGGACGTTTGAAAGAGTAGCGCTGTTCAAGATCTTGTTTCAAGGTAAAGCTATTTTTGATGGATCCCCCATTAGGGCGAAACCCAGCTTGATTTTCACGAGTTTGTTCCTTCCAATAATCTGTCGGCCTGTGCAGAATAATGCCAGAGTGGCCCTTTGCTACCACGACGGTTTTTGCACGAATTTCTTGTGGATGTTTTGAAGATCGGGATCACGGTCTAAACGCCTCATTTCGCTGCTATTCTGTTTTCATTCCAAATTTTCCTTAGTGGGATCATCAGCCTTCTCACTAGGACTTCTCCACCTTTGGGAAGTGCGGGGTTCAGACCTGCGAATCAGGTGCCTTGTCGCATCGGGGGAATGATATTTCACGCTGGGCTTCCGTTAATGGCGGGCTGGTATTGATGTTCCATTCAGCCTCGTCGAGTTTTTCCAGAGGTGATGTTGAGGGAAGCCTGCTGAACTTCCCGTTGCTCAGGAGACTATTTTGCGAATGAAATACAGTTCCATCTTTTTCGCCAATCTTTTCGTTGACACGTTTCTTGTTTTGGCCAGTAGATCGAATCAGCCGAAACGGGATGACTCTTGCCTGCAGCAAAGGCCTTCTGTCTCCTGGGCCTTCACAATCCAACAGCATTCTCCGTCAATCTTCAGGCTCTTGATTATCTGGCGTTTGAGGGATGTGCGTGCACCGCCGTAATTGCCAGTTACCGGTATAGCTTTTCTGACAGGAATAACACCTACTGATCTGGACAATACCCAGTGTCTAGTGCTCAGTGGGATAACTTGGAAAAAGAGCTCTAAAAGCTGCGAGCATAGCTTCTTTCACTCTTTCATTCAACCTACAACCAATCTTCGTCGTCAGTGTTACTTTCCAGCCCAATCGGCTGGATACTGTTGAGCTTCTGGAACTCGTCGGTGATGATGAACTGATTCGCTCTGCTTCAGCACGTAAATCTTGGGGATATGGGAGTGATAATTGAGCCCGTATAATGGCGTGATTGAAGTCAAGCTGCGTTTCCCAGGAGGAGTGCTAATCTGTTTCTCTTTAATTGAGGATCTCGATCGGTACGTGACAGTCACGACTTAACTGAATCTATGGCCAACTTGCAGTTGGTGGCACTATCCAGGAACAGGTGGTTCTCAGCACATAACTGAAAAGATCGCCTTCCGATAGATTTCCAGGAGAAACCCAAGCAACAGACTCTTCGTTTAGCAATAGATGACCTTTGGCCCACAAATTAAGCAATGTTACTTAAAAAGCCGCATCCTCAGGCGGACTCAACCGTGCTTGGAACGATACAAGCACCACCATTCTTGGGGTTCCGATTGCCCACCGAATAAACACTAGAGTTCCGAACAGTTCCCGATACGAGACGTTGCATCTCTCTTTTACAAGTATTGGTGTCTGAAGATTGACCGTATGGGTAGCCCCGGAACTATGATCTGCCAACCAACCTGAAGGGTGTTCAGCACTGAATCTCTTCGACCTAGCCTACCACAATCGTTCAGCTGTAACACCCTTTCGGTGCCTAGCTGCCATGACACCAGAAGGAAGCACGAGGGCTGGGATACTGCCAGGTTGCTGAAGCCTAGACAGGGGAAGTCGAGGTGCAGAGGTCGGTTTCGAACCACGGACCTTCCGGTGCGCTTTAACCACTGAGCCATCTCACCCTCACAGAGCCTACTTATCTTTGGAGTACTAGATCTAGATCTGATCATGGGAGTGAAACATCTCTTTCAAGGAATCAGCCCAACACCGTTTCTCGTCACAGCTCGGTACCAGTAGTCCACTATTCCAACCGTTTTTCTCGACAGTTATATAGTTTTGAAGCGCGTCGCCCACGCATTAAACACACTGCCAGTTTTGGTTACTACCGCTTGAAAAAGATGAAATCAGAAAGATTACAATAATATGCTACCCTATGTGGTTGAGAGATTTTACGCAGCTGTTCTCAAATTCCGATAGTCGCTTACGAGGAGCGCTTCGTGCTTTCCCGGCTTTGTTGTCACTTCAGTGTATCGTCATCTTACCTGAAGCAAGCTTGTTTTCTGTGCCACGTCTATGAAGGACTCATATCTCCGCGTGTGTTGGAGCCCTAACTGTCATCGCATTGAGTCAGTAACCTTCCGATACACCATGGTTCACATACCACGAGATGTGATTAGTGAAATTACCGGCAAATTATACTGAGCACTCCGCCTACGAGGTCCACATAACCCGCTTGTTTTCGAGCTTTACACTTTAGAGGCTGTTTTTACTCCTATTGAAAAGGTTGAAGGTCGAGCCCAAGATTCGATATGGATGTACTTTTGTTCAAGATTACGGTGGAATTGTTTGTCACAATTTCGCCAGCATTAGTATCTTAGTTTTTTGTGATTATTGCAAGAGACGTGTCTCGGTACTTTCCTACAAGAAACAAAACGGCGTTGGCAATGTGCCGGAATATTGGTAGCCCGATCGTGTTTGTTGTTAGTTGATCAGTTGGTTTTTTATCTGTTCGCAGAGCTTGGGTTTTGGTCTGAGAACGTTTTGCTACCATTCGGGCAGTTATTCGTACGCCGGTGATGTCTCATCGAATGACGAAACGTTTGAAGCCAGTTGCTAGGCTTGGCGTTCAGGTCGACAGTCACCTGCCACGTTGCGATATCTCCGGATGACCAGCTGATCAGCTGACACCATTAACGAGGGCCACTTTACTAGTAGCTGATGCATTTCCTCCCTGTAGAGACGGCAGTGGAGCATCAGTGTCAACACTGATGTTGCTGTCTTTGATGATGATGATGATGTCCTTAATTCAACTTCCTATTTTATCCCTCTCTTCACCAAGCTGTGGAAAGTTCCAAAAGAGGGCCACCATGTTTAGAGTCATTGATAGGAGCAAATATGTGTCAAAAACTTCTTGTCGTTACCGTTAAAGTCACTTGGTTTATGTGTAATCGCTTTCAGCTCATTTGGAGAATTTCTGCTTAAGGGGACCAGATATATATGGACTGTAAGTTCATTATGCCTTCGTTGTCCGATTCTTCAGCATCCCATCCCCCAACCGGCAATACTGTTCGTGTCGGTTGTAAAAAATGTGGATTCAGTGAGTTATTGAGGACATTTGTGTGATCACTCAGCTGGTCATTTGACTTTTCAGTGTCGCAACTACTTGCGAGGCGGAATTTCCGGTGATGTTGTTCTTGATGTGAGCAGTACTAGTTCCCAGTCAGACGACGACGAGCTGATTGCAACAGCTCTGGCTTTGAAACGCGCTGCCCTTGGTGAGTCGTCCATCTTCACAACCGTTTATTATATCATTTTGCCTGCTTCCTCGAAAAGGAGCGAATGTGTCAATCTTCTCCATCTGTTGGGAAGTAGTCTTGTTGTATTGTTCCTGTATTTCCAACAATTTATCTTCCGCTCCCTTTGCAGACTAAATATTGTCCATTGTCTATCTTGGAGGAGGTAGATCTAATTTGCTCACACGATCATGCTCGAATGTATACTAAATTTAGTCAATAAGGGTCCGTGTTGCATCCACCGTGTCGGTACGATCACATTTTTACGTCCGGAACTCGCCTCCTACTAGGTGACATGAACGCTTCTTTTACCACTGAATTAACCCGGTGGAGCATTGTGGGGAGGTGTGACAAAATTTTTTAGGCTGCACGGCATTGGAGAAAAAATATAAACGCCGTATTTCTAGAAAACATTGATTTGATTCCTTCGGGGCCTTTCCGATCATTCTACAAGTACTTACATTTCCTTCGGGGCCTTTCCGATCATTCTACATTCTACATTATGGACGCAGGTCCCCGTCTGACCTTGGTGGTTATCGCCGAACGTCCATTTCTTCCACCGCTCCCAGGGTTCTGGAGTTCACTCTTTTCAGGTAACTCTTTTGCGATCCTGAAGATTGCCCTCAGTGATAATCGCTATGGTCTCATGTGTCCCCGTTCCACTAATGACCTACTGACATGTCTCACGTACAATCGTCCTTTCTCGACTTAGTTCTTGAGACGACTGATTTCAGTTGATGCTTCGCAGGTATTCGGTCATGCGTGGTCTACAGATCTCGAGAAGCTTAACCTCAAACATATGAAATAGACTGGAGTTTTCGTGAACAGCTACTCCATTCAAGTGTGTCTTGACAGGCTTAGAACATCAGCGCAAGTCAGTCAATGATCTGTACTCCGCCCACTCCCCTCCCTACGGGATCGATTTATTGCCGTCTGTTCTACATTCGCGCTTTAGCAGACGTCGCCACTTCATCAGTCTTCATTCTATCGTTCCTAACGCTCTATCACTTGCCAACTGTGCGGTTGTCGTGCACGAACCGTCACACAATGAACACCGAAATTGCGTTATAAACAGAGTGGCAAAGGAAATGGAAACGAGCTGACCGGGCAAGTCAAACGAAAGAGAACGCAGTAGGTACTATGTTGCATAGACAACAGAGAAACTATGTCAGCAATTGCAATGCTCGTGATCTTTATGAGTATGATCGACCCATGATTTTCATGGCCACAAATTCAATCATTATCACATGCAACAAAGTTGGCTAGTCCCAGCGAACAGCCCCAATCTCATCACATATTTTTGGGAAACACGAGGTCGTAGATGTTTTAGCGGAGACGTAAACAGGATAGTAAATACGGGCAGCGAATAATTTTGGGTACTATTTGGATTGGTTCCTATCTGATTGCTCTAGGACCTTTCTCTACTACTTTTTCCTCTAATTGTTTCCATGAAAACTTTTGCCTCTGGTTATTTCAGTCATTTGCTGACAGCCTAGACATGCATGACATGGAGGAGCTTCAAGCTGTTTTGCAGAGGACGACAATTTGAATGTCATTCTAACGAGTGGCTTTGTCATATCATTCTATCAAGCACGGGATGGTTGAAAAGTAGGGGTTGAACCCGATTCGTCTACCCTCATTTCCTCTAGCTCAGAATTCTGAGACATGACCAGGTGTGTTTTAGTCGTCTTGACTTCATTTATCTTAGGCATCTGATACTGACGAACATTCGCAACACGTACGGAAATAAAAATCAAGTCGAATTTGATGAAGCCATTGATTTTAGGGTGTGATCCTCTTAGAGAATGAAACGCGTCTGTTGGTTTTGCAAACCTCCTCTTTTCATATTACTGACCCGGTAGAGACCAGACTGTTTTTTGACTCGCGTGCGAGTGAGTATCTCTCAAGCCCCCTTGGGGGCTGGAGGGCCTACTTCGTATGGTAGACCACAGCAAAGGGTGGGACAGTAAGGAATGAAGCAGTTAGGAGACCACACAGTGTCGTTTTTATGTGTGAACTGGACCAGTTGTATGGCATTCATCATTACACAGAGTACCATTCTCTGTAGGTCGAAAATCCGTTTGCATTTCGCAGTTAGTCTGCCTGAACTATGAAATGTCTAATTAGCTCAAGACAATATGCGAATCTCGCCTGGGGAGAATGATGGAAAGTTATCACCTGAAGGTAGACTGAGAATGGACGAGAACGGAGCTTGAAGCGGCGACACAACACAAGATTCTGTCCCCTACGGTCTTATCGTACAAGCAGTGTAGAAGGAAGACAAAGCACACTCAAATTCAAGCATATGAACCTGACGACAAGGCTTCTAACAAGGTAGTTTATTCATCATAACTTGGATCAACTCCTGAAAAATCCTGCCTCTGGAAGGTATTCAACGTTTCCAAGACCATCTCATCCTTCAGTGTCGGAGTTTAAGGAAAAGACTGTAACTGACGTCACCACAAACCAGCTTCCTTATTTGGTCAACAAGCATGTAAATTGGGTGGATTGCGTGAAGCTTACTGTCCCCCATGGTTGAAAAAAGCCGTTCTTATTTCTGACGTGCGCTTCAGGAAGAGTTTGCCTACGCTAGCGCCAAGACTTACAGTGGCATGTCGTTGGTGCTATGGGTTACTTTTCATAAAAGGAGGAAAACGGAGCTTGCAATTCTCGAAGTTAGAACAACCGTTGGGTGGTACCTAGTGACATACAGGGAAAAGGAGATTATGGTTCAACAAAGCCGCGTATACATTCGCCTGAATAAGTACCGGTTCCTCTACGAAAACATGGTATCCCTCTTTCTTGGAGACACCTCCGTCGAGGCATCCAGAAAGGTGTGCCATTTTATTCTGATCAGTGCGCAACGCTGCCTTTTATCATCACTGGGATGCCTGTGGAGTACCATTACAAGTAGTCAGTGCGGGTGCTTCCAGTCTGCGAATCGACCGAAGTTTCTGTGTGCTTCAAGTGTTAGTGGGCAGTGTGTTTCAACGACGTATCACCCCGTCAAGGCACATTAAAGTATGTCTAGGTTGTTCCTCGTGCCGTGTGACCATATGCCTGGTCTTACATTTTGTCAACCTTCGATTTTATTCAACTTTTATCACACTATGATGACTTTTCACAAACTGACCGAAAATGACTAAGTTGAGAGTTCGGTTTGTCCTTAATTCGGGTAATATGTGCCTCCAAGTAGTGGTTATATATTGCGATCGGTTGTTGAAGAGAAATGGAGTATGAAATTCCTACTCTGACTTAACACATTTACTGTTCATCTCTCCGTTATGCTAGATGTTGCTGCATCCAATCACCCGACAAAATATCTGGTCGGATCGTCCTGGTCATATATTTTCATTTAGAAAAACCAGTTGTATTTAGTTTGTTTGCTCATCACAACCAACCTGGTAAGGTGGCAACATAGGAGACCAACGATTACGTCCTCAGGACGTTCTTTACATTGTCCCGTTAGATGTGCATAGTACCTGTTGGAAGAATTGGTGTGCAGTACTTATATCTGTCTTCGCCGTCTGCGTAACTTCGTTTTGGAAGGGCTTGGCTCCTGTCGGTCCATTTCAATCGTTTATTTATTCCATTGCTTCATATACTTGGTGTATACTTTTCGCTTTCCGACTTTGCAGCAGCTAAACAGGAGAAAATGTCCAAAGAGAAGCGGAAACACAAGCACCATCGCCACAAACGGAAAAGGTACACCGACTTCCTTTAATGACTATCCGCTTATGTAGCAAACATTCCAAATCCTCATCCGCCGACTCGACAGAGACATCGGAGGATTCAGAAAAACTGCATCGAGTGAAGCGCGAGCGGCACAAATCGAAGAAGAAACACAAGCACCATAAGAAGAAGGGTTCTCATCGTAGCTAAACTTTGAAACGCGGGTGCCTGGCCGCTCCTGTACACTCACTTTTCTAAATGCATCCGTTTTTACAACATATGATAACTATCTTTGTCGACTTCATCAAGGTCATTATATTCGCCGAGCAACCCTTCAATCTGTCCTTTCGGAAACTGTGACACAAACTCATACGACGAAGACAGTAGTAGCTTTGTTAGCCAGGCCAACCCAATGAACAAATATTTCTCAAAATGCATCTATTCATCATCTGCTCAACGTTGGATGCCGTCGGTCATTGACGTGTTTGAACACCAGAATGTGGCGAAACTTTGTGACTCCCGTTTTTTCAGTCTTGTTTTTCTTAAGTCTCCCCAAAACGAACAGTTTGTGGTAGTGGACTTAATCATGATCTCGGTCATAGTTTACCGGCAGCCCTTAACCACGGCACGTTGACACACCAGTTAGTAGTTGAAACTCTGAAAATCTGGAGCCTCGCCACTTCACCTTCTCACAAGCCAACGGTGTGGGTCGGAGTTATCGGGTTACCGTGTTCCAAATCAGTTGACTAGGCCATTCGTTTGGATCGAATATGGTTGGTAGGATCCAGTGACCAAACTGTGTGTGATCCGTAAGAAGGACTTCTAGTGTCTACAAAGATTTTATTTCAGTGTATTGCGCACGGGTTATCTAGTTGGCCCGTTGTAACCAGTATTTTGCGATCCAAGCTGAATGGGCACTTGGGGAGCAATCTCAGTGAGATATTCATTTAGCTCCGGTCAACAGATGTCTGGAAATGGGATAATAGTGCAGCACCTCTGCTCTTGGTTGTGTCTGTCTTAAGACGCAAACCTATCTTGGAACACATACCAGCTCCACGACCACATATCAACTGCCCTTCCATTGGTCATTGTTAAGAAGCCTACAAAACTACACCACAGCAGAGGATCAAGGAATCATCCGTTGCAACGCTTACCTAAGAGCATTGGAAAAAATAGACCACTTTGGTTTGTCCTGCGGTCACTTGCGTGATTGTCGGGCGGTAATCCTGGAGATATCCGGTGAAAAATAAAATCACCTCGCGGTTGACTTCCCTATGTTCTGAAATCGCGATTGATTTTTGTCAAAAAAAGTTTGTCTCGATGCATGCAATGATACGGTGCTGTACTTCCACATCGTTTAGGAACCCGTCAACCAGATTGAATTCTCAGACTAGCATGCTTTCAGTTAGTGTGCTGATAACAAAACCGAAGGTAAAAATGTTTCAAGTGCTTTCTTAAAGAAAACTTGGAACTAACTGTAAAAATGAGGAAGTTGACGTGACAACAAAAATCAGGATAAGAACGAGCCCCGTTGTTATATCCCACATTGAATGGCTGATTTCTGGCCATCAAACTATGCATTTTCGTAGTGAAAATCAATTATTCTATCCGAGGTAAGATTATTTTTCATGTGTGCTCTAAGATCAGAGACCTTTTTAAAGGGTACTATAAGTAGGATCCTGTTGGGTAGAAAGCGAACCGAATGTTTTGGAACTGTATGTCGATGTGACAAAACCGTACAAGCATTCACCCCATTCAATAATGGACGGTTTAGCTAATCCGGGAACGCGTTTCAGATCATGCCTGATTACTGAGTGTTAAAAAACCAGCTGATCGGTAGGTGTAGCCAGCGGGGACGTGACTTCCCGGTGTGTACCATGGCTGAATTTAGGTCCGGTGTTGCATCCCTCCCTGTAAATAATTGTGCACTGGCAGCGAAAGTGTTCTGTTTGTGGGACTGTCTTCTTCAGAGCTTTGCCAGGAGATAAAACACAGTCGAAGTTGCACGGATAGGCATTTCCGTACCACTTCATGTCCAGAGATGAGGCACGGGTTGAAAGCTTGTAAATCCGTTTTTCATCAGTTGCCGCAGTCCGCCCAGTTACTGTTAACCACCAATATGCGATGCCACTCCTCTCGTCAGCTCTTATGTGGCATGCTGAAATACACCTCGCTTTCCTAAGACGAACGATGATCTTTTATCTGGCAGATTGATAATATTTCTTATGGGGATCAGTACAATTGTCTCATAAAACAGCTACACTTGATTGGCCATTTCTATGGAAACCGAGGTAAACCAAACCATAACGTATAGACGCAGTACACTACTCATGGCTGTTGGAAGCTCTTCGGCAGCTCAAAACCGTTCGCTCTTCTTGGGACTTATATTCTTCTTAAACCCAAATTGCATGAAAATCGACAAATATGCTCATTTGCTCTTATGTTCTACTTGAACCCAAATAGCATGGAAATCGACAAATATGCTCATTTGCATACCAAGAAGAACATAAACGAGTGATTCAGCTGGGTTCCAGGTAAATCTCCCGTCAAACCCAAGTTGGTATGCAAATGAGTGTATAAGTCAAACCATAACATATCTACAAATCTCGAAGCCTGTGCTTAGTAACTTTCTGTATGCCTATGACTAAAGTCGTAAATTGTATTCTCTCCTTTTCATAACATATCTACAAATCTCGAAGCCTGTTCTTCCTAACTTTCTGTAAGCCTATGACTGAAATCGTAAATTACATTCTCTCCTTTTAGCACCTCCGGGAACGTTGTGCGTTGTGATCCTCAAAGCTTTGTACAATTTTCTGGTGGAGGTGACATAGGTGGTCTACTCCTCAAAGCTTTGTACAATTTGCTGGTGGAGGTGACGTAGGTGGTCTATGCTCAATCGCGATTGATCAACTGAGATGCGGTTGGGCGCTTCATGTAATGCTTGTCTTGTTCATAAACCGTCAGAGTTTTTGTTGCTGTTTGCCTGCGTAAACACCACCCAGTGCTTGAACGGAACTGATTGGTTGTATGTATGAAGGCTGTTTACTCCTTCCGCTTGTTCTTATGATTACTTTTTGGCTCATTCGGTCAGGCGTACCAGTAAAGCGAACAACCAGCGAGCAATTAGGCCGATAGATAAAATCACCTAGACCTCCCACTTTTTATAGAAAAGATAGCAAAAATGAATGACCAATCAGAGTAGGGGTGTAGCAATGAGGCCATTAGGAACAGGTGTGCAGCCAATGAGATTACAAGATCCTAAACCGGTAGAGACCTAGGCTCATATGGTATGGCGATATGGTTTCACTGCTACCTTCAAGCATTCGTCTCTGTCTAACACCGCGATGAATTCTAATATAACAGATCCAACGACAGATAAGCACCGAAATGGTGAAATATTTTTAGTGGGTTTCATAAAGTAGAGAGTGGCAGAAGGACTGTTCTGCCAAAACACCATAATAGCTACAACGCAAATTTGATTGATAGCCGGTCAGCCTTACGAAAAATGTGGGTTAATGAAAAGTTCGGAAGTGCATTATGATTGGTGAACGTTATGGGGTAAAAGACTTGCACAAGGCTCAACGACAGTACTCTTGTTCCTACTGTCGTTTCCCGTGCATTTACGTTTGATATCTAATATGGTGACCTAAAATATATATGCATAAATCGTTCAGCTATAACACCATTTCGGTGCCTAACTGCCATGCAACCCGAAGGAAGCACGAGGGTGGGATACTTCTAGGTTGTCCAAGACTAGACAAGAGAAGTCGAGATGCAGAGCGGTTCGAACCACGGACCTTCCGGTCAGTAAGTTCGCGCTCTAACCACTGAGCCGTCTTGCCCCCTAAATAACTCAGAATACAGTAGTTCTCTCGAACAGAAGAATACAGGGGACGGTCTAACTGGTCTTGCATATTGTTGAGCCAGACAGCATTTCCATAAAGGCGCTTTTCGATGGTCCTACGAGCAAATAATAAAACGCATCTCACTTTTTGTTAATGATACAGTAAAGAACCGAAGCTTACGGAGTAACACAGTGACCGTCCCCTACAAGACTGGGAAAGCGGCTCGCGCCGCTGTTCGTTGAGCTTGGTAATTGGCTTGCAAACGTTTCACCACCAAATGTGGGAACACTGTCAGTGCGCGGTTGTGTAGGTACTTCATACAAATCTATTAACATTTATATAGTCACTCAACTGCCACCTTGGCAGTAGCTAGTTCACGCACTCGGACTACCAAATTTCAGCACGATTCTATGTACACAATATGAAATAAATTGACGACGTTTCCTGTGGCATTTAGCCAGTAATGTTCAGAAGGGAGAAGCATGTAGATACATGTACAAACATTTATTGTTGGGAACGGTAAATGTCAGGAAAACGTTACGGTGGGCCGTGCATGTCAGCAAAGGTGTCCTCAGCAGTAGTTGATCTGCATATAGACGCTAACTAACTGAGAAATCAAAAGTGGATGATTCCTTAAATGTCTATAGATTCCACTTGTTCTTGACTACCTAAAGTAAGATGAACGTGACAATAAGGCGAACTTAAAAACATCATACAAACGAAGAATTCAGCTGGGTTCCAGGTGATTCTATCGTCAAAACCAAATTGGCATGCAAATGAGAGTATTTCGCTAAGGTGAACTTCAGTTATGAACGTCTACTGATTTTGACCAGTAGTTTCGCCAGTCCCATTCGTTTTATAAAATCAAACGGCCTTAACTACGACTTCTCTATTCAGTATCACACACAGTCATTTATTGACATTTTAACGCCGCGAGAGGCCGATCAATCAATCATCAACTTGTGATGCCCAACCAATTTCGGCTGCCATGTGTCAACTGTTAGATTTCGACTTCATCGAATCGTGATTCCAGTTTCGTCGTGAGACTGCAATATCTGTTGCATTGCTTTGTCAAAAAATGTGCATATAAGTCATTTGCTACGCCCTTAGCATTCACTTCAATATGGTGAACCACGATGGACTTCAGACCTTTTTGATGGAAGTCTCACATTCATTTAGCCCCACTCCACAACTATGCGCCTGCACTATTTGACCGTTAACTGGGCAGACAAATTCGTTTGTGCAACAACTTGGTTCGAATGGAAGACGCAAGCGACTTTCTAATAAACGTCGTTTGTAGGGTCTTCTAATTGAGTGCTCAGGTCTGTCTCAGGGTTAATTTAGGTCGGCGTTCAAGAAATCGTAAGTGGTACGGGATTACGCGCGCTTGATAGAATCTGAAGAGGGCGAAACCGGTAGGGGATTGTCGACGAATTCGGATCCACCATCATATAGCTTACAAAGAATAAGCGATCAAACTTGTAAAATTTAGTGAAAGGAGCACTTTCTTCTTACTACTGGTTTCGATCAATTTGTGAAACGAAAAAACTCAGAATATTCGGGAGAAGCAGTACTTCATTTTTTCCCCAAACGACATGGTCAGTATTGGGATAACTGCAAGACAGTTTGACACATTATAATTACGTCAATCATGTGCTTAGTTCATATCCTGTTATTAGATGTCTGAGAGTTTTAATGCAAGTTTGAAACTTCCCGTGAAATGTGTCGGGTGAGAGCAACTCCTACTGGTAGCATGGAATCGGAAAACACAGAAAGGCTTCATACGAGGCCTTGTCAAATCCATTCGCTTACTTTCCCGTTTATATAATTATGAAAAGTGACCTCTAGGATACGCCATATATATCAGAATCACTCACATGAAGATTGAGGAAGAATGTGCAACACTGGTTACTTCTCAATTCCGTGATGTTTACCGCCACACAATCGGACAATTATAATCCTAACTTGTTGCCAGTGCTAAATGGGAAGATAGGATAGTTCAGCGTGACAACGCACTGTTTGCACCTCCCATCATCATCATTGAAGGCAATACGATGGTAATGTGTATTGACGCTTATGTGCCACACAATCCTAGGGAAAGAATGCCTTGGTAAGGAGTAGACAGGAAAGGCAATGGTAGGGATTTGGTACGGAAGCGTCCTGTATCCTTAGGAAAAACGAGCATCAACATGGTCCCTTCACCTTTGAACAGAATGGTAATAAGCACATCTGAAGAGTTTTCAGCAACCTTGTGAGTAGTTTCCTTTATAGAAACATTTGAACATAGTTTCGGGGTAAAGGTCTCATCATCCGGACTGACCTTTCATACCTCTAATCTTATTAGGAGTTGACTTCGGTTTGGATGCCTCAAGATATTAAACGGCCAAATTGCAGGCTTAACCGCAGTCTGGTCGGGAACATGTGAGACGTGCAAAACTGCCTTCGAAACTGACTTGTTGGCTGGTTTGAAATGGTAGCAGAGTGAATGCTAATCATCATGCAGGCAATCATCATAAGCATAGTGTAATGATTTGAGAGATTTCGAGGTGATGTAGCCGGGATTCATCACCAAAGAATGTTTCGATGTGACACTATTCGTGTACAGTCCTATGGCTTTATTGCACAACCTCTTGATGTTTCCTAACTAAGCCTCAGCGGGAATTCCGTAAATTCAGCTAAAATCCTTCTTCTCTAGGAATTCAAAGTGGTTTAATGCGAAAATGTAATCGTTTTGTTAAGGCAGCTAAATTAAGGGTATTTTTCTGCTTTTGCTTAAGGTCTGCACTTTTTCCTGGCTAGTTCAAAATTAATTCAACGTGTGTACGTCGGCCGTTGAATACAACAGGATTCTGACGGGGTCTAATTACGTTACAACTATGAGTGCAGGTGATCAGTGAGGATCAGTGGATTTGCGGATGCCAAGCAGGTTGATCTCCGTATAGAACACAGAAGACGTAGTAGAAATTGTCTTCCATCAGACGACACGGATCTTGGTAACGACGTCCTGAAAGTATTCGGAGGTACTCTCCTTGTGCATAGCGCACGGTCCTTGCGTTAATTTCTTCTCAACGTCCACCATTACTGTTAAAAAAATTGGCTTTCCACATATCTCCATAGCCCACGAGTAAGACTGTATCCAGTAATAGTATGTTTAGCCTACTATCTAACTGTTCCGCAGAGATACGGTCATGAAGGTATGCACTGAAACGTCATCAAAAGTGGAGTTATTTTGAGCTCGCACTGTGCTTTGTATTGTTTTACTTTTTGTATCGCTAGTTCCCTAAGAAAGGATACACGTATGTTATTGTGTAGAATAATTCATACGATAATTTGTGATCGGTATTTGGATGCCCCATAAAACAAGCGTTCATGCTGATGTTGTGCACACGAGGTGATACAAATAAAAGTGCGTGAATAAAAACCCAATATGAGAGAAATCACCATTGGATGGATTGGAAAGTTCGGAGTGCCCATGAAACACGTACAGACTTCTCAAACACGTATATTTGTATTCTGTTGTGTTTTGTTATGCTTTGTCATTATTTTGTACGTTCGCTGACACAAAAATCTTCGTTGCCAATTTTGGCTGTAGTTTTTGGCTTAGTTGGCTTCCGATCGATTCCATCGAAAGTCTGACTAATCAGAATCTGGAACAGTTGGAAAATTGTGTCTGAGTACTCATCAATTTAATCTGAAATTTTACCTGGGTAACACTTATTCTGTTACTCAAGAGCACACTTACCTGTTCACAGTAATCTTACCCGTTGGGGCTCGAGAAAGACAGAAACGCTTGCGCGGCTGATCTTCGGCGGATTGTCCATACCTTTACATTAAATATTCAGCAAAATTCTAAGCCCATTGTTGAAACTTATCAGGTCTATTACGGGGATCGGTGGCCAGACAGTCTAGCTAACCTACATTAATGAATATCGGACACGACAAATTGGACGAGGGAACTTGAGTGAACATTCAGGAAGGAGATACATTTCAGTCGTATCACAGCACCGAATACAGGATGGTTGTCAATTCCTGTGACGGACTGTGACAAAAAGTTAACCGAGTCTACTTATGCACTCATCTGCGAGCTAGTTTGGTTTTGAAGAGAACCTCACCACGAATCCAGCTGAACTTGTCGCTTATGGTGTTGAAGTGGAGCATAAGGCTGATGGAAGCTCATGGACTGCGCCTACTCAATGGGCCTCGAAAAGGGCAAAACAGATCGTGAGCTATCGAAGATTTTTCAGCAGCTTCCTGAGTATTGTATTGTCTGTAACTGGGTCTACTTTTATTTGTGATTGATTCACAAACACACATCTATGATTCTTTTTCGGTGTGACACGATAGTGTGTAAAGACGTTCACAAAATATTTCAGTAAGCATATAAGAAACTCCGATAACTTTATATTTATCTGAATTGGTCTGTGTTGCACATAGTAGATCCAAATTAGATTATGGAAGTCACGTGAAACTTATTTTCACTTCTAAGGACAGCAAGATTTTTATTCACGCTAATTCAGGATGCAATATTGCGTCTCCTTTCGGGCACGTAAACTTCCTAGTTGTATGTCTATACCGTAAGCCGATGCCCAGCTACACTACCTAACCAAAAAAATTATAAGTCACGCGGTTCCCGTAGACATTGCAACAATCAGCAATGGACGAAGCTTACAAATATTAAGACGTTTTTCCATTACGCCTTCACAGAAACAGACATTGTCTTGGACGACATAGTGTAAGCACAGTTAACTATAATTTAACTGTGATGTTTCTGACTCCTCGAGTAGCCAAATAAGAATGACACTGTGTTCTACACAGGATAGCAAAATACGATGTCGATAAAATCATACAAAAATGTATTTGTATATTGTTTTGTGCACACGTGGCGTCCATAATAAGCGAACATGCTAAAATTAAAATGACGTAGCGGGAAGTATTGATCCAACAACACACAGGTGTTAAGGTGTCTCGCCAGAAAATTTGAACTTCTTATGAGTTCAAGTAAGTTACCAAGTAAATTCTCTACAGTATGTTTTTTGGTTGGCCAGGCTGATGAAAGTGCTGGTAAATTTTCGGATACCGTGGTTAAGGGAAACGTGATGTCACTAGGGCTATTTCAATAAGAGCAACAGACCAGCAACATCAATAATTATTGCACTGTGATCTTGCAATTTCCTCTAGGCGATATAGGAGTTTTTATAGCATGATAATGCATAGCTGTATAACACTGTGTCTAATATTCGATATGATGATTTAAGATTGATAAAATCACATCGTACAACTGAACACGCGTGCTGCTTTCATGCACATGAAATGCAACAAACGAAATACGCTTCAGAAACGTTAGTCTTTGAATGTCCAAAGGAATATCAATTTTTTTAAAACTCTAGAAACTTGATCGGGAGTCCCACTCTGTGGTATGTTGCGTAAGACCATAATAGGTAGCTTTAATCCAAGGACGCGGTTGACATAACCCAATGAGCAGTCAGAAAACATAAACATTTGTGTGCTATAAAATCAGCAAAGACCGCTTGAGTATCAACTGTTTTGTCGAGGAATCAAAGAACTAGATTCCTCTTAACATATGTCAACAAGCATGAATGATGTTGAAGGTACGAAGTTATGCCTTTGTTTTTTTTTCGGGGTTGTACTTTGCCCTTTTCGCAATGCGCTAGCAAACGTTCGCTTGATGCACGACCAGTTCAATCTAACTACATCTTTATGTATCAAGTATAAAATGAGCGCAAAAGTTTGACTGTAAAGCAACAGGAGGTGCGGCAAAAGTGCTCATTTGTTGACAGAAATTTAGCTTAAGTCTAAATTCTTAACAGTAAAGCTTCCGGTGGCAATGGAGAGTCTTTTCGCACCCCTACACTTCATTTAACTAATAAGAAATTTTAAACTTCTCTATGCCACAATACTTTTTAACTTGACGAGGCATGGAGTTTGGTGTGTAACTTCACCTTTGACAACCACAGTACAAGTCCGCAGTACCTTCTACGGGTTTTAGGGTTTTCTGTAGCAAATTCTTTGAAGAAAGCCTTAAGTACGGCATTGTGTTCGATAATGCACCTGCTGATGAGAAACAGATGAAAGTGGAAATTAATGATGGTTTGTTTACCGGTTTTGTGACGAATGAGAGAAAATTTGCCAAATAACTGTAACGAATAGGAAACACCTAAAGGGCCTATAAGTGTCTCAAAGTATAGATTTTCCAAGGATCACGCAGAGCGGGTCCGGAAAATGCATGTGGTCAAGTGATACGCTTTGTAATGGTTCCATAGACGTGTAAACCTTCTGCCACTTGGCCAAAACAGTCGGGGCATGCATTTGTAAAACACCGAAGGATGCTCGTGACCGCTGTTGGTCCGGCTGACAGGGGGAGGGAAGATCGGTTGGAGGTTCTTATCATTTATACACAACGATAACTTCTTTTAATGGTATGCATACCTATTGCTTTCTGGTAGTGGGTGAACAACGCCGATTTTTTCAACGTTATTATGTAAATGAATTGCTCAGTGTGAATAGAGCTCAGGTTGTCCATTTTTCTAAATGTGACAGGGACTTGTAGGTTCTGATCGTGATGTCTCAAGATGAAACATTGGACACTGGGTTTTCCGCAAGAACTGCTCGAACGCCAAGTTCACAAGGTGTACTAAAGTTCGCGCACTGTTTTTGATTTAAACGTTTCTTTAGATATGCTAAAATTAATCAGCTTTAAGGAAGCATCAAATCTGAAGTTGTTTTCAGCTATTCTGAATTTTTCCCGAGTAAGGACACTACTATGACATTATTTGAAAACACCGCAATAATTCATCGTTGTCCAAAAACTGCGTACAACGCATCTGTGTACGGTGGATTTGATAAATGAAAAAAACTGTGTTAATTAAATTTAAAGAGGTGAATTTCTACCCGGTGACTTAAGGCGTCTAATTGGTGCGATAAAGGTGCACACGTCAAAAATTTATGTGTGATTGTATTAGTTGTTCTGATATTAGGTTCTTCAAAATGAAGGCTGGTTGGAATTTGTCATGTTTAAACACACTTTATTGAACCTGGAATATCTTTTGTATGCCAATAAAGTCATAGGCATGGGGCGTTGTATCCAGGGATGGGACGCTAATATAATGTAGATAAAATAATTCTTAACAAGCTGCGAGCCTGTGATGGTTTTTCAAATTAGATGTTTCATGAACGAATCGAAGGAACGAATCGGAGAAGGTTTACTTGGTATTGTAGAGAAGTTGAATTCCCGCGCTGAATTGGTGTAGTTGGGCCTGTAATTTGTTAAATTTGCTAGGAACTTACACTTCTCTCGCATGCCATGATCTGTGGTGTTTTGGTGGAGCGATTACACATCTTACCATGGTACAGAGCATAACTGTGCTCATGATATCGGAACTCAGAAGGTAACGAATGCATGTTCATAAATTGTTGGACTGGCATCTCCAGTGAACGAAAACCGGTCCGTTCTTGTCTACCCTGTGTTTACTACTAAAACACTCAAGCGCTTTTAGTGCAACTAAAGCACTCCATTCGGACACGGGGCATTCACCTTGCCAGTTTAGGCGAGTTTCAGGCATACTTATTTTGAATGGACATATAAATGCAGCTAGTAAAGACCGCGCATTAATCCGACACCGCGGATTTCGTTTTTAATGCCCAAAAATGTTATTCCAGTGAATTGCGCTCCTGCATTATTTCTACACGGTTTTCTAGTTCCTACACATTCCACCTCATTAGAAATTGGGCTACATACCGTGTTTCCTCAGGCAAGTATAGTTTTGTCCTTCAGAAGCGTGTTTTACACCGCTTCGTGTGTCAGATGTCGCAGAAAATTCATTCATCTCAAAATGTGAATAAATCAGGAGTAATACTGTACATTCGACTGACAGCGGGGATTCCCCTCATGATGTTGCAAAGAATAACGCTAGCTAACCATAGGTCTGTGATTATGTCTATACGGTTTAGTAATGTTCACTTACGCCAATTAATCTAACATTTTACTACACGCTGCTTTTACCCATTCATATGGTACACACTGATCACTGATACTGACAGTGCTCCCAACTCAGTGTTCCCAAGAAGACACCATGGTGATCAACGTTGGTGGAAACGAGTTGAACAGTAAATACACTAACATGTGTCCGACCGCATTGTGCCATGTTATATATATATACTGTACTTGTGCATGCGCGTGTGAGATTTACTCGGCAGTAAAATTACGTCAACAATTTTCTCGTATGGACACTGAACTGGCCTATAGCAATTGATATATTTTCTATAATTTCGCACAGCTTACCGAATAAATATGCCTTTTTAAGAGCCCTCAAAAAGAATTATTGAATCTTTCCGGAGTTCTTGTCGAATTGCAAGTACACCCCCATGATTTCAAGATATTGGAACAATTGTGCTCCTAATTTGTTTTGAGAACGGACGTTCGGGAGTGAATCCAACCATGTTGTTTATATGTTCATATGACTAAAAGACGTTATTCAGGTGTGCACCTGGAAACATTTTAGCCTGTGCTGCTAAACCAGTCAGACGCACGATGCAATCCTCCAAATTATGCCTACTTCGGTGAAAGCCGGACTTGTTAACTTCAACTACAAATCCGAATACAGCTAGTTTTGTGTAATGTTCCAAAAACAAGAGTTTTACTAAAGACAACTAGGCAAGTAAAGCTGAGCGTTTTCCCATCCATAGGGTATGTTCAAAAAGTACGGTTACACAGTTGCTGTATAGTTACGCTACATTATACGTATTCTTGAAACTATTCACTACTTTTTGGTAGGGCACCTAAGGTCACGATTTAGCATTTTCAACACATTCCGCAACCTAACTATTTAAGATGGAGACAGCTTAGTCTGAAGGAAAGTAACAACATCAAAAAGGAGTATTTCGTGCTTACAATAGGCTTTATGCTACTTTAATATTTTTTCTTTCGGGTTTTCTCGTAGGTCACATGATTGTGAGGCTGTCGGGTGTAGGACAGTTAGTTTATGTCAGTCGTTTTAAATGGGTTAAAGACTATGTGATGTTCGCAATATTGTGGAATATATGTAGCTCGGGCGCGCTGCTTAGTTGCTGGTCTGTTCGCCGAGCTTGGTATTTGGATTCCGAACGTTTCATCACCAACAGAGTTGACATCGTCAGCGCGGGGTTGACTGACGATGTCACCTCGATTGGTGATGAAACGTTCACAATCCAACTGCCGAGCTCGGTGAACAGACCAACAACCAAACTATGTTTATTTCTTTTCTCACTTAATGTGTGGCAATTTTATAAGCGGTATTTTGACAACATTCAACAACTACATCAAAAAAGATCACAGTTAAATAACGTTTTTTATTTCCTGCAACTTTACCGTTTTAAGTGACAGTAACGCGAAAGCACTGTACAATTGTCGCATTGTGTCCAACTATGTTTATGATGTCATAAGACCAGTGCTAGAACAAACGTATCTGCCTGTTTGTTATTGAAAATAAAATATTCGGTTTTTAACGAGTGAAGCCATTTGACCGGCGATTAACGACTCAAATATGTCAACCTGAATTTCTTACTTTAAGTTTTAGCGGACCAAGTGAAACAAATACACTTCTGTCCTGACTTTGAGGTTTGATAACAAGACTGTAACAAATAGCATGGCACAAGATCACAGGGAGCCCCAGTTGCCAAAAGCCATAATTTGAGAAGTGAGAAGTGTTCTGTAAGTGAAATCAGTTTTACAGTCGTCAGTGGCTGCTGACCTGTTTTTTGCAATGAACAAACGATCACACGTTTCTCTTCAGCTGAACCGCATGAAGGACCGCGTACACAGCACGTCTAATTCTACTTCTGGACTGCATTATGCACACTAACCCTGAATATTGTCACAGAAATTTCGCTTTTCATTCAGTCTGGTTCCTTTCGATTAGCAGAACTTGGAGAAGAGAATGGCTCTTCATGACACACGTGTTACCAAGCATGCTGAGAAGTACCCTAGAGGTGCATCAACATGACTCTTCTTCAAAAAAATCATCAGATCCTGTCTTCTGTGTTGCACTAGGTGGTTTGGTTTAAACGGAGATCACAAAAGAAACGGGTTACATGAGAAGGTTGCCTAAATTAGGAATGGCTCTTTTTCTTGGAACTCTTGGGTGGTCTATTGCTTAGGATAATGACATGTGACTAACTTGCAGCCAGGTTTTGAATCGGATAGCAAGATTCTGGGTTCCCCTAGTGAAACCCACCTGTGCGAAAACTTGTCTTTTACACGGCTCAAGAACGAAGGCTGTTATCTTTTAGAAGGGGTCAAATTTGTTGGAAGTACACGGACATTTAGTAAAAGCGTGTATGCAACATATGCCTCAGTTTTACCTGGTGAAAGTCATCTTGATTTTCTCAACTTATCGGTGTTATTATCGTCCATTCAGACGGTTTCTTATAGCATTTTGCAATTAATTTATCAGCATTGCAATAAGATTTGGAGATTTCCAACTGAGATTTCGCCCTGTAAATGAAGTCAGTCTACGCTAAAGAGAATAAAAATACGTATAGTTGTTTTATTTCTATTTGGAATAACCAACAGTGCGCATCTTATGAAAACCCAAGGATTTTGAGACCCGCGACCCCCTCACTTACTTGACCGTTCACCGACGAGCAGCTGGTCAGCAAGTTGACTAGCTCGTGTTTAAGATACTGTGCCACCCATCCTTCAGTTTAGGAGTCCACGCCATATGACCACATTTTGGCCAGGTACTCTATCATGGGTTAGAACCCCCCTGGATGTTCGTGAGGGTGCACTAATGGCGATTCCAAACAAGGAAGAAACAGCTGTACAGTGCACCTCGGTTTTCAATCACAGATTGGCTTCACTTACAGGGCGAAATCTCAATTGAAAATTGATTAAGTTGGATTCAAGTGAAAAGCTAAATAGGCCCAGAGGTCAACACGTCTAACTTCATTTCCCAGAGCACTAGGGTGCCGGGAAATTCCGAGGGGAATGAGATGTTTCTCCTAGTGGTTTTGTAAACTCTGTTCTACTGCCACAACAAAAAGGGCAGCACTTATTTTGAAGCCAAAATCATCGAGTTGTCACACATCATTTAATACCATATGCCCATTTTAGTAGCATAGATATATGATCTTTTCTAGACTACCACGTGGCTACTGGCAATCAAATCAAATCGACCTGTGATCAGAAAAGCTTGCACAAGTGTGTGGTATCAACACAAGAGGTACTGGTTTTTTTTCTAGTGGGTCTCCATTGTTTGCTGGGAAAATGCGCATAGACTGTTCATCAGCGTTTTATAGAATGTAGGCTTCCGTGGGTAGTTGCACATACATGTGGTCGTTAAACTTCACCGAACATCTTTTGTGACGTTACCCCTTCAGAAAGATTGTTGTTGAAGGATGGCAAAGTATGCTTCGATCGATCAATCTAGCCTAGGTTATTGTGCTATTTCGCATCATGCCACTTAGCGGAAGTTCCCTCGCCTGAGATCGTCATCAAAATGCAAATGACAGATACGGTAGTTCACAAAACACAGTCATTGGTGTTGTCTATGGTGTTAACAATATCCATGGACCATCCCCTTAAGAAACAGAACGAGATGAACCCGGATATCCCGATTTCTTCACCAGTTTCGCTGCTGAATTAAGTCAATGGACCTCGGATGCCTTAGTCATTTGGTAACCGTTTTGAACACTGTCTTCCAAAGATCTCGTGTTTGGTGCGGATGGTTTCAATTGAACATGTATGACTTTTCACTTCATACTTATGGCAGATATAAAACCAGTGCCCTCAACTTCCATAAGCTTGTTGTCACCGGCAGTTGGAACGTGAGTGAGTAACAGGACTTTCAAGGTCAAGTAGTCGCATTTTGCTCTCAACAACCTTATAACAACTTCAAACGGTAGTCAGTAGTCAGTAGGCACGACGAGGAAGCGTACAATAACCCGAAGTGAAGCAGTCTAACGGAGCATGTAGCGGGATGCCGCAGAATGCGTCAGTGCATGCATAAAAGGACTGCAAAAAGCATTTAATGAATTAGTTAGGTAATCATACATGCGTTCGAATGCTTGTTGGGACCAGTAACCTATTTTCACGTTCGTATCAAATGTGGACAACTTGTATGCCTGTTTTTGGGAAATTGTGTAAGCTGATGGAATAAGGAATTGTCAACATTGTTTCCCTTTTCAGAATACGTAAGCTATTTCTCGAAACAAGTTTTTTGTCGTATGGTTTTGCGAGGTCATTTCCTCGAGGGCTGATTGAATTTGAAGCAAAAGTCACTGCCTCCTCCTCCTCCAAAAGTGCTTTTTACCTCAAAGGATACTTTTTCGTCTACCACAGAATGCATGGGTTGAGTTGTCATCCAGCTTCTTTTCCGCTTTGATGCAATAAAGCTTCCTTCGGTAGACGCACACGATGTGTGGAAGTCAGCGACCGGTTGTCCTCAATGTAGCCAGCTGGAAGGCTGATGTCTGGAAGGCTTGTACGCATCCATCGCTGATGACGGATACTTGCCTGTATTGGCGGGTTACCAAATAATGTGAACCGTCTGTAGATGAATAGCTGTTCGACTGCTTGAACAAATGTGCCCAATAATGATAAGTTCGTCCTGGTAAATGTCTTTTGGTCATGAGACCAGTTATCAGCTGATTCTCAGGGTCTTATGTCAAGATCGATCGAAGTACTGCGTAGCAGCAAAGTGCAGTAGGATAGAGCATCTTATATTAATTGATGCCCACAACGTGATAGGTCATGAAATTACGTAGTTGTCTAGTCCGTTTTCTGGCAGTGCTTCATCCACTTGCTGGGAGAGTGACACTGGCATAACATATCGGGAAAATGATATGGAACATATTTTTCCTTTGGATTAGCTTACACTATCTCATATTCGAAACGGAGTCTCTGTCTAGGCCACTGAGATACGAAAACGACGAGCGAGTGGGATATGATGACGACTTCCCATCGAGGCAACGCCGATTAAGACTACTGCGGGAAGAATCCGACAGCTCAGCTTCGCGTTCTCGTCGATCAAAGGACGTAGATGACAACGACTCTCCGTCTGACGACACTTTACCCGATGAAGAGGCTCGCCGGTTATCAGCTCGTCAAAATCTTAAATCTGATTGGCAAAGTGATAAGCGCATAGGTGGGCGAAGGGGGCGTAGACCGAGCGAGAAGCGTGCAAAAATTCCAAGGTTTAGCTATATGCCTATCGAAATGGATGGAATCAAGATGGAAGAGGACGAAAGCCTGCCCCGGTTTGATGAACCACCTTTTCCGAAGGTCACAAATCGTTTGTTTAAAGGACCAGAGCCACAACCCGACAGTCTTATGAGGCTAGAGCAAAACTCTCCACCACTTTCAGAGAAACTAAACACGTTCTCCCGACTGATGGAAAACGTAGGTCGTAGAGGGAAGCAACTCAGTCGTGAAGAAATCTCACCGGCGAAGAGGTTAAATCTCCCCGACAGACATCCAGAAGGATATCCCAGGAAAATAGCTCCTTCGACACTGGGCGAATCACAAAACCAAAGGAACCTACCCTCTGGAGACGAAGTAAGTAGACTGTTTGATTCAGCAGCGTCAATAATTCGATCACTTTATGTTTACCTGTCTGTCTAGTGACAATTGGTTTACAATAGTTTCATGTGTAGTAGAGCACCAGTGCAACTGTGAGCAGTACAACAAACTGTCCGTTACCAGGCGATGATTTCTGGGCCTCTGTACTTGCTATTCACAATGATCGGAGACGTGGCCCCTAGCTTTGACGTTCTTCACGCCCAGCGGGTAAAAGTTTTTTTTTAAATAGGTAAAGAGCGCTTTTTATCAAGCCGTAATTTGATGGTCCTACGCAGCTACTCAATCCAGGGAATTTTCAGCGTAGCGATGAATAATAGAACTGGTTCAAGGGTATTGCCGTCACAACAAATTTGTCAGTACAACAAATGAGTGGGCAGTCCCTAGCAGTTCGTAACTGTATACAGATGTGAGGAACGTTGTCACAGCTTCATGGTTCATATGGAAGTGATTAGGACAAATATTTGAGATAATTCAGGTAGACTTTGAGTAATCTTTCACTATCTACAGTTGTCGATAGATACTTGTATCCACATGATAACCATTCACTGCACATGTTCCTCAGGTTAGTGTTTTTACTGGCTATCGTAACCAGTTTAAAGAATAGTATCAGTCACATATCCTTTCGGTCGGCAGTTTTCACTGTTCACCGCACAACCACGCCTCCTATCAATCAAACTTGTGCGCACCGCGAATCTGAATCAGTGTGTTTACTTTGTTTACTGTATGGGAATCTGACCACTTGATAGTAGTCACGATCCGTGTGGAAGGAACTGACAAATATACCAAGCCTATGCGGTTTCTCACCAATTTCATTCCAACCAAACGGAAATATGAGATGGACACTGGTTAGCGTTAAGCGATAAAATGGAGGAACTTCGGAGTATTTAAATGATCTAGCTCACTATTCGACCTTGAACCAGGTCTTACCCAGTATGTATAAACGATTGCTCGCCTCTCACCATTAAGAGTGAATTTATCGGGCAAGTTACTACATTCAGATGTCCGCAATCAGTAGGCAAAATAAAAAACTCCATTGGCACAATGACGATGCCTGGAGTATCTCTGAACATCGATTCCTGGAGAAATTCCGAAAGATCAGTACCCAACACTGCTGACCACTCAGTCCATTGAAACAACCTAGTCTTTTTCTGGTCCAAGGAATCCGTCACTGTGGCAATGACAGTGCGATCGCCGTTGCTGGATAACGCCTATAGTCGATAACAGGAGGCATTCGCTTTGAAATGGGCTGCGTACAACTTGTGAATCGGCTAACCTCTTCAGTAGAGGAGTTCTTCCTGGAAACATTACTGTGACTACTCTGTACTAATAGACACCATGAATACAAATAAGGTAGGTAATGGGGTAGCATTCTGGTGACCAGTCTAAGTTGAGGATAAATGTGTTTCGGTTTTCAAAGTATGGGACAAAGTCGTTCCATCTGTAAAACTTACCAGGGAGACATAAAGTGTGCAATCCAAAAGAACTTGTTTTAGCCCAGCATCTCAAGATAATCATTTTACAATTAACTTGAGTACAAAACGACGGAAGCTTTGAGTTAGCAGATGAGTCAGTTAGCTTTTCATAGGGGCAATGGATTTGGTTTGGCGGTTCACAAACTGTGTTTATGCTTCCCTTATTTCACCAGCAACAAAGGATGGGAGCAAATAAATTGATGCACTTGAACCTGGCATATGGCTAACGAAATAAGAAAGGATTGTTAACATCCAGCGATCTGAATAAGTATCGTTGATTTCCCGTTACTAGTACTGACCATATCCGCTACATACCCTTTGCACTTAAGCCTAAAGTCCACCGCTCTTCCAGCACAAGCTGGAAACACCTGAGTTACTGTGTCTGGCGAGGTCAGTATGATCAAGTATGAGTGATGTGGTCAGTTTATCCAGCGGTTCCACGAATAACCCATTGACCACCAAACCTTCCGCTCATTGATAGTGCGTATGTCCGGTGGCCAGATTTCATACCCTGCTACTGTCAAAAACATGCACCATTGATGAGCACTAATGGGGCTGGAACTAGAGTTCAGTGCTTACTCTTTGTAGTTTACTGGCCACCAGGATCGCACTAGGAGAGAAAGGGTATTATTTAGTTTTTCGATAGGCCAAAACCCCTCCTCTTAAAATCGATTCACTTTTGTACAAGTATCTTCAGTCAACAAAGGGGCTACTAGTGATCACAAGATCAAACAACAGAGTTTTTTAAATACACCAAGTGATATCCAGTTCGGTCAGGTCAAAACTTAGAACTCATTAGCCTTTTTATATAAGTTTCCGGACTTCCCGGTAGATTTCTCAAGACTATTCTTGATGACCGGATTCCCCCTGAGTTTTGTGGGTTAGTTTCGCATCTCCCTGATGTAGAAGAAAGCTGTCTAAACCTCATCAGCCCCCGCGGACTCGAATGTGTTACTGCAAGAGACAAACAAATGAGAGTGTCTATTTTCACCTTGTATAATTAGACGAATTACTTACAGGAGCTGCGGTGGGCAGGAGTTCAGCTACGATAACCGTCATTCAATACAGTTTACTATGAATAACTTAGCATGCGGAGCTTCTACAAGAGGGTAAAAAGTGTCTACTATTCTTAGAGTAACCTACTTCAGGCTAATCACTGAATGCCTATCTAACTGCTTATTTGATATCGTCTACCTCATTTGCTTTGAGTGAAGTTTGCCCTAGGCGTTGGTGTTGTCCGTGCATAGGCTTGTCGATACTGTCCCTCTGAACGGATGGGTTGTTCTTATAGACATAGCGTCTCCACCCTGGCACTTTACCACCCACATTTCTTACGCGTGCACTGCAAAGTTCACTCCGGCAGCACGTCTATTTCTTTGGGCAAACTGACGAAGACTACACAAATGCAATCACTAGCCGAGTCACATTGCCGCACATTTAAAAAGGGCTCTGGCACCAGCATCAAATATGAACCAATTCCTCCAAAAAACTTATGGGTATAATTTTTATTAAGTAAGAAGTTTTTGAGTCTATTGGCTTCACTGCAGGACGAAAACTCGATTGAGAAATTCCCATATCTCTTCAAGCTATTATAAACTAGAGGTACCCAAATTGGAAGGACATTTCACACGACAACTGAACCGTTCATCTGAGGACTCGTCAATAAAAAAAAGCTAGTCAACACCTGATTTGGTTTCAGTGATTAGAGAATGAGTGGCGCTACATCCTGTCTAGGTGCGAGTTAATCAACCGCTCATGGCCAGCTTAATCTTCAACCACTTGCGGGAGGTCGCGGTTTCGAATCGCCCTGGATATCCGTGAGGGGAGCACCGCTTATGATTTCCAAAACGGGTAAAACAATAGTACAGTGCTTTTCTGTTTTCCGACATAAAGTGCCATCATTTATATCTGTAATTGTGTTCACGCCAGCCAACTACTGATGAGTAATTCATTTCTTTTTTAAAGAGCCATCAGTCCCTAATGGAATCCTGATACTGAATTCTTATTTGGTAGTAGGTCTACACATAGTCCTAAAACACGCCTTAACAATCTACGCTCGTCTGATGATCCACAACTACGGCGTTTCAAAATATCTTTTCATGTGATATCCGACTTTTAGTCAATCGAGCCAGAATATGATGATCCACAACTACGGCGTTTCAAAATCTCTTTTCATGTGATATTCGACTTTTAGTCAATCGAGCCAGAATGAGCCATTTAGCCAGCCTATTTGCCATTTCATTACAAGCACACAAGGTGGTCGAATGTTCAGTTTTGAAGTAAATCACGCTCCAATGGGTCATCCTGCCATAATGGTTATGGATTACCTCATCGGGAATAAATGCCTTCCAACTATTATATTCACGTGACGGAATATTCGCCGTCTCTACTCACTGTTACACTGAATACAAATCAAGGTTACACACAATACTGTGTGTCCTACTGAGGGCAAATTTGACGGATACTATGAGATCCACTCGTGATGTTCAACCTTACTTTTGTTGGTCCATCGTGGCAGCGTGAACTCCTGGCCCTAATCACTGCATTGGTTTACATTTTTCAGTTATTTAATTTCCTATGAGCCAAAGGAAATGGCACCAAGGATCAAAGTGATCAACCCGTTTCTTGTGTAAAATAAATCCTGTTCCATCAACATAGGGTAACCGCGTTTCGTTTTAAAACCACGTCAAACTTCCGGTTTGTTTGTTTCTTCTTCAATCTAGGCGACCGAAAATCGCAATGATCCACCTTGGGTCGGTCGTCCGAAACTGCCAATGGAGGGCGGGCCCAAACTAAACGAACCTCCACCTTTCTTATGGAAAAGTGATGAAAGGCTTGGGGCTGCTAAAACTCCAAGTGGTAAACAACTAATTGAAACCTCCATGGAAGGACTTCATCCGAAGAATGTACTGAAGGATTCCACAGACGACAACCACGCGGTCTACCTAGAAAGCATAATGCCCGTCAAATCCTTCCGGCCAAAAAAGCAGAAAGAAACAACTCTGTTGAGAACAAGGTCTCCCCGACGTTCAGATCCACCATTTTCGGATATCATGAGCGACCTGAACAAACACGAATCATCGAGAATGAATGAGGATTCAATGGTGCTGCGAAAAGCCGAGTCATCCACAGGATCCGTAGAAACGGGAAAATCCAAAGGTCCTAATTCAAAACCGAATTCTAAACAAACGAAGTGGATGAACCTCAAGCTGCTGGTTGACGATTCCGGCCAACTCAAAGTTAAGATGGATCCAGAGCAACCCTTCGAAACCAAATCAAACAGACCACGCGCGACTCAAATGACAAAAACGGGGGCTAGTACCAATGAGCGGAAAGAAGCAAACCCTCAGGCCATGTTTAGTTCAGCACAAGGTAAGTTGCCAAAAATGGATCTCAGTTATATATGCAAATAGGCATAAAAGTGACTGTGACACTCATATGCACTCAATCTGAGAATGAAAGAACCCGGAGATGCATACTGCAGCGTATTCAGAAAAGCTAATATGAGTAATGAATTGCAAACCCTATAGGTGAGTAGCCCTAGTGAATGTTGACAGTATTTTGAGTAGGACTGTTCAATGATTTACTGCTAATTTTCGAAACATGACGAATGTGAGGGGGAATTTATTATCTAAAGAGTTCATAAAGGTGCACATCATTAACCATAACTTGATTCGCATCCATTCCGAGAGAGATCAGTCACAAGGCAGCTGGGAAATGTGCATTTGGCGAGTGGAAACACAGTGGGCCGTTTAGGCGTGTACTTTATACTGGCCTTAGTAATCTATATTAGTAAAGTGCCATACGGGACCCGAAAATTAAGAATTTCGTTGGGCCATCTGAAGTCGAAATAGTTCTATCAGGAACCAGTCATGTTACCATTCTAGTCCACGCACTCTAAAGAAAAAGCATCTTCCACCAAAGGACTGGACGGATTCCATACGCACTCTCTTTGGCAACTGTACTTAGAACGAACACCATCAATAACCGATATGGATCGAGGAGCGTAGAATTTACCACTAGCCAGTTTTGTTACCTCTCTACAGGATTAAGTGAGCAATTAAAATGCAGTTACCAACTCGTCCGTTGATCCAGCTGAACTGAGAGCTTGGAAGACCAGTTCGCAGGATTGAGTGCAAGGTTCCGTAAGATTCCCTACTGTGATGAATTTCGTGGATGCTAGCTGATGACAAACAGCCTACTACTGAAGTGTCCCAGATCTGATTTGGGTGGGAAACACGTTTTAGTTTGCTAATATTTGGAATTCTCTGGCTGTGTTGTTCAACTGGTTTGCAGAACCAATAATGTTACATTAATCGGTTACTTTTGATCAAACCGGATCTTTGAATGAGACTATTGCACACATCCACAGGAAATTTCATAGGTGTTCTCTCATGTTCGACCACGACTTTGATCGGGTGAAACCAAGCAACCACAATCCGACAGATGCCTCAGAAATTACCTACTTTGGTGACTGAAAAATCGCCTCTATTGCCGTTAAATGTAATCTAATCCTGCGGAATATTAGTTTTTTGTATCACTCGAATAAGCAAACCAAGTAAAACTGACAGAGATACTTGACCATATGTCAGTAAGATCAAACCCACATTTTTCAAGACAGGTTAAAAGAGACTTCCACCACTTTGAAACAGAGTGAGCAATCCGAGGATGCCCAAAACTTGCCGCAAATCTCTTAACTGGATTGATGTGCACAAATTTTCCACCCACTTTAAATCAACGGAGGTACACATAATTTTCAGTCATATGGGGAGGCAAGATGGCTTAAGTGGTTAGAGCGTGAATTTGCAGACCGGAAGTTCCGTGGTTCGAACCCGACCTCTGCACCTCGACTTTCCTTGTCTAGACTTGGGTAACCTGGCAGTATCCGAGTCTTAGTGCTCCCTTCGGGTGGCTTGGCAGCTAGGCACCGGAAGGGTGTTACAGCTGAACGTTTTTCTGAAATAATTTGGTTATACTTCACAGCAAGAAGGGACGGTGACATGGGTCAATCATGAACCGTAATTATGAAACGCTATTGGCTAATTTTGAAAAGTAAAACAGGCCGTGGTAACGCTCACAAACAAGCGAAAGCTTTTTGTCTAATTGCATGAGTTTTATAAAGAGCCATTATAGTCTATCGCGCTTTGAGACGGTTGTTGTGGTAACGGGAAAGACTAAGCCACACCGCAAATCGCAATCATATCTCCCATTTCATCCTGGTAAGGCAGATCCCAGAACCTTCTTATACAAACCTGGTCTCGCATACTAAATGCTTATTCTTGCATGACTGCACTCGAGGAGCTGATAATTTTTCTCACTCTGATAAGAATTCTTTTTCTAAAGATCCAGGCGAGGTAAACCAATCCCCTGAAAAGTAGACGCGATTTGAACGTAGTGCAGCTCTCCTCTGTCGAACCGTGCTTTCCAACCGGCCATTGGCAATATCCTCCTGGTCCTCCAGTTCTGACTAAATACGATCATTTTCGGAATTTTACAGCCTATTCCAGTAGACAAGTAAGAATCACTTCCGTATCGGTACTTTGTAGGTGTCAACCCAAGACTAACTATCAGGATGGAGCTGTGCAATCCTGCAACCACTTTAATGGAGGAGGTGCAAGAACAACTTAAATAGCTTGAAGAGTAGACGGTGTTCCGCCACCGTTGGATGCTTAACTTGTTTGGCTTGTGAGCCTTCACACAGAATGACAATGTGCTGCGACTATTGAGGCCTAACAATTTGCAAGAAAGGGAAATAGGTAACTTGAAATCGGCATGCGTATGAAGACCCGTGTGATCTGAAACAATAGCCGATTAGGCAATGATTAACCTATTTTTAGATGACGTACTGCAGACGGCTAGGCATACAGTACATTATATATATATATATATATACTTTAGGCCTACCTGGCAAAACTGCTAATAAGAAGACTTAATCCACAACAGAGTTTGCTCATCAGAAGACTGTCTTCCTTTGATCCGGTAGATCGCTTCCTGTATAATGGGAACTTTTCAGAGATAAAAAGACAATATGATCGTTTTTTCTATAGGGTTCTGACTGACAAGAGTAACTGCATTACAGTTAGTAAGGTAACAAGCTTTTACATGGTACTCATTGCTGGGATTATCACTGAAAACCGGGCTCTTCAAAATGAAGATGAAAGCACAAGTCTGCAAGACGATTTGTCTACCATGCCATAACTACAATATTTCGTCACTTTGCAGCGTTCAAGTGGCGTGAAACACCCACAAGTAAATTTGAACGTCCAGGACTCGGAGGTTCAGCAGGTACCAGTGCATGGAATGCCCCCGTAGAGGGACCTTTGGACAAGAAATCTTCTCCGGCTGATACTAACATCAATCAATTCCATCCAAGCGTCCCAACCGTAGATTTCTCACCTCCATTGTTTAATCCCCCAAAGAGTGAACCACCTCCAGTTTTTGTCAATTCTCCAGTTGATCAAATGCCCGATTCCACCAACCTCCAACCCAAGTGGAATAAACCAAAGCTGCTGTTCGAGAAGGTGAAAAGTACGCTCCAGCGTGAGCTCGTACAACAATCCCAATCTAATGCAAAATCGGACAAATTGAATAGCGAGATATCGACCGTAGAATCCGAAGCAATCCCAGCGGTATTGGACATTGACAATCCACTGCTTAGTGGTTGCAAACGGGAGGTTTGTAGTAAGAAATGCCCAGGTGACTTGAGAAAACTTTCACCAAAGACGGGCTGTCCAACTTGCGAGTGTTGTCCGGTTGTTGAGTGTAAAACAGTGTGTAGCATTGGATATGACGCTGATGATGACGGTTGCCCAACCTGTAAATGCTCAGATCAGTCAACATGACCAATTAATATTCTGCTGTACCGCTGAGTGTGACACGATGAACTCAAAAGGAACGTTTGTGCACAGCCAGGTAGTTTTTTGCCTATAATCTGTTTAATTCTTGGGCACTTGCACATCAAATCGGGTACTTGAAAGGAACCACGTCTCACATCAATTAATGACCACGAACTTCTTCAACCAAAAAGTGATCTTCGGCTGCAAACCTATAGGACCCTCGATATCTACACTGAAAAAAGAGAAACTACGTTGAAGTTTGTGGTGAATTTTGTTTAATGTATTCCATCGATTGCTTCGGAGTGTGGGATGAACATTATTATGAAATTACTACTAAGCAAAACGATACAAAGACTGTTAAGCCCTTTCCCATAGGTTCCGCTGCCTTTCAACTCCGTAACCTGATCTTTTTTTAAATGAGTTACACGCGGATTCACCGTTAATTTTCAATTTAAAATCAACAGCGCCTCATCCAGTAAGTAGGGAATCTGAGGCACTGGTTAAGATTTGCAGTTGGCCTTACAATTAGAAACGGATCACTCCGTCAACTGTCTCCGTCTCTCTCGTGAGTTAACCAAGTTATAATCTTTAAAAACACTTTGATGAAGACTATCCCAGGGATACTCCCAATCGACTGATTTTCTTACCAAAATAGTTCTTTAAATGCGGACTTCATATCCCATCAACCAGAAACGACATAGAATTGGAATCAAATGAATCCAAAAGAACAAAATCTCCAACGTCAAAACACCAAAACGTCTATGCATTCTTTATTTTTTGACCTGCTTGTCGAGTTTCAATTGCATAAACTTTGTTAACAATCGAAGAAACTTCATCAGTGCGACGTGGCCTGAAGTTGCCTGTATTGTAATTGTCGGTGCTGAAGATATGCGATATGCTATACAAATAAAATCAGTTTATTTATTCAAACACAATATTTGGAAAACGGAGACTAAACATCATAAAGTGAGTGTCCTGATCAGTTCGACAAACATCTCATCTGCGCGAAAACTTGCTAACATGGTAATTTTAAGGTAGCAAGCCAACCTGAATGGAAGCCCCAAGTTTGACGTTAGAAGTGAGCAGAAAATTCCAGTGGAATGCAAAAATCTTTCTTCCCTTGAAAGGAGTTTCCTCAAAAGGTGATAACACAAACCACAAAGATAAGTATTCGAGGACTAAAAGAGTGATATTTAAGTGCCAAAACGAAGAGGACTACTTTTGTATTCAAGCATCGTGAACCAAATTTTCGCTCAGAAATTTTGCACGCGGAAAATGAAGCTTGCAGCATACAAACTTCAATCTAGATACAATGCTCCAAAGAACAAATGACTCCAAAACGAGTGGACACCTTAAAATGAAATCATTTGTTTCTTGAAGCGTACGTAGGGCAAGGTGTAATGTATCTTCATGTTTGAGGCACCATCGGCGCCTCTAACATTTCCAGAAACTAACAGTTCCTGTGCTTCTCAGACTACAGTTGATCACTTCTAAACTGGTTCCATTCGTCTGAACCTATGCCGTTTTCCCTTCGTGACAAATGTTCATAGGGGTCAAAAATTGAGAATAAATTACAACGGTTTACCAAGTGTTAGAGGAAGCCTTTGTTTTAACGTTTGCGCAGATCTGTTATTCCTGAATTGTTCCCGGGCAGTTCCAAATCATACCTTGCACATCTTACTCAGATTAATTGTGGAATATCCCTCAAGCAAATGAATGAATCAATAACACTTCATTTGATTCTATCAAGTTTACTAGTAAATCAGCGATCCGTAGGTTCCAGTTATGAATAAACGATGACGGCTTAGACTTATGTCCTCCAGAATCCTTTGTTTCGATCTACCTAAAAACAGCTTTCATGTGCCACTTCATTAATTACGCAAGAAATGCAGTTTAACATCACTATTTTCTTCTGGGCTTCAGATATGGTATTCGAAGGCGACTGTAGCTGCTAAGTAGACATGGAGGTGTTGTTTTAACGATTTCACATTAAAGGGGGACTAAAATACACGGCGTAAAGACTCGAATTCGGTAAATTCCAAAAGCTCAAAGATTTCGGCAGGTATGCAAAACTATTCAATGGAGTGTCTATCTGGTCTGACAAAAATTCATCATCAAACTAATTATCGTGGAGTAGTAATAGTAAGTCGTGGTCAGCGAACCTTTTCACAAAAAGGATAGGTTTTTGAGATATTACTGACGGAAGTCCTTAAATTGTCTAGAAGGAGTCTAAAAGTTCCAGGTAAATATCCACAAAAAGGTTAATTTCGGTCAAAATTTCAAATTTCAAATTTTCTTAATGCCCGGAAATTTACACCAGTATTTGATTACCACTTGCGAAGTCCTAACATCAAACCTAGTTGTCCTTCGATAAATGCATTCATTTGCAGATCAAGTTGATTTTTTACTGGTAATTCAACTAAACCTCCCGTTTACGATATTCTTCAACCGAATGTGTTGCACAAAGGCCGCCTCACGCTTCAGTTGGTACCATATTTGAGATGTCGTAGTATATTTTCACAAAGGACCCTACTCACGAGTTTGCAACATGTTCAGTTGCAAAATATCATAAACGAGCGATACAGATGAGTCTCCCAAATTGATATACAAATGAAGGTATTTATCAAATTCCGTGTAAGTTGAGTTTAACTAGAACATCATGTTGACGAAAACTCGGAGAGTGCGCCTATCCGATGACTCCCAAGAAGGACGAAACCGGTTGTGGGTTGGCAAAGGGTTTTCAGCGACCTCGTGGGTAGTTTACAATTAGATTTTGCTTGAGTAGGTTTGGAGTAATTCCACATCTTAACGTGAGCTTGAACATCAAGTACAAGTTTGTGATCTAGATTAGGAATATCGGAATTCGATCATTTCGAGATGTCGCCAGCTAGGTTGGAAAAAACACAAGGTAGTGGAATGCCGACGGCCATTTTGGCGTACGACGCCAATGTTCATCCATCATGCGATATCGCTGTCTGGCTTTTTTCTTTGAAATAAGTAACTAGACAAACCAGCGCGGAGCTACTAACTTTGCCCCACTTATTGAGGACCTATTGCTATTTTCAAAGTTCACGAGGGTGGCGTTTGATTCTATCTCGCCCAGTCTCTTATCTCTTTTTTGTCCATTCATGGCGCCGCACGTTTTATCCTGCTGGATCTATGGCCTAAGGAGCAACCAAATGGAGACAGTTTGCCCGAGTTCTTGTAACTGCCTCCATAGAGCTGCTTTGGTGATACGTTCACTTACTTGATCTACCCTGACGATAACGCTTCGAAATGAAATCGAAAACGGAACTCTGAATAAGAATTACATCCATTGGTCCGAAAAAGAGTAATACTCCATCGAGTCAATGAATCTCGTTCTTCTCAATAGTAAAAGAAATTTTCTTCGGATTTGTGCATGCCAGACCGCAAATTTTGAGCTACACGAACTGTTACGCGACCCAATAGCTGGTTGGAATATTGCAATATGAACTGATAAGACCGATATCTTCGGCCTCAAACCAGAGCTGCAATGCATCATAATCGAGTTTTTCCTTCACGCAATAAAATTAACCCCTTGTTTTCTCAGTTTCTTGTATGAGGTATACCTGGTGATCGAGGAGTGTTGTAACTTCGCTGTAAAAATTTAAATCCCCAAAATCGTTTCTTTGTCACAGGTTTATGTTTTGGACACAGATTGATGCAGATGGGGTGTTGTTAGTTACGATCGCAGACACATCCGTCCAGAGCTGTTACGCGCGTTACAAGCACTCCACGTTGTGCTACTAACCTCAATAAATGGTGAGACAACAGTGTTTTCTAGCGGTAACTATAAGTTCAGGAACCTTCCAAAAGACAGTTTTGTCAGAAGTTTATCTACACCAAGCGACTACTTCAGGATGGAAGCAGACAATAACTTTTCAGTGACATGCCTTCTATTCACCAGCAACATCACTAACTACAACCACAGAGAACACTGGTGTCTAACTGCCGTACAACCATATTAATTCATTTGGATAAAGCCTTGTAACGTGAAGAAGAAATGGCATAGGGATAACACCCAGGGCCACCCTACCACCAGTTGTATACAAGTCAGACGCTCAATCTGTTAGTTGGTACAATGAAACTTTTCTAAAAGTACACTTCCTCCACAAACCTTCGGTTAGATTAGACAACATTGGGAATGACCCCAACTTTAAAACGTCGGACCAAAACTGCTGTTGTAACGTCAATTTTTTTAGAAAAGGAAATGTCAATTATCATAGCTTTAAATTGCAAAAAACGTAGAACGCAAGCGAACTAAGAGCATAATTAGTCCCAAAATGCGGGTCAGTTGCTTTACTTTTGTCCAAAAAAACATGCTGAGGAAATCTGCGACCACCAGTACTGATGTCTTTTTGGCACAGTCCTTAATAACTGAACGTTAGTGAGGTTCACAGCCCATTTGTAAAAATGACACAAAAGTCCCTGATTGACTCCATCAAAATATGACATAGGAATGGCTTTATTTTGGATGCATTGCCCAAGGACAACAAGCCAACAGGTTTCTCACTAGGAGTTTGGTGCGCTGAAGCATGCCTTGAATGAGGGATTCTAACAAACATAGGTCCATACAGATGGACTCGTGTGGCTGTGACGAACAAGCTGTTTCGGACAAGCCACACCTAAGGCGTGACCTCAAACACATATTCTGATGGGAGAGAAACAATGAGATTCTAAAAATAAGTCTCTGTAGGTGGAGAAGATACAGTATTCAGAAATGTGCGATTATTGTTTGCACATATCCTTACATTTTGCCCTCTGTGCTTGGAATTTTTGGATCCTATTTTCTAATGTTCATAGTATCAGTTACAAGATGTCCCGATGTTTATACGTAATGCACTGCTCATGAGGTTGCTGAAAATTCGTTGACAGCCCAGGGCCGGATATCAAAGCTTGTCCTGATCTACCCGCGTACTGTTCACTCGATTCAGGAAAACTTGTTTAACACAGTAGAGAAAATAGGGCGGTGCAAGCAACCGATCAAGCTCGAGACCAAGTCAGACAACAACGCAATGCCAATCAAGGCCAGAGAACGAACTACTAAAAATAGAAGGTCTTGGAATAACCAATCAACACAAAGGAAAGCAGACCACAACACAACAAAGATCACAAACGGATCAATAGATTCACGAGAATCGTTAAACCCCAAGCAGCCAATCAGGTCAGAAGATAACAGATGGTCTTCAAATGCTATATAAACGCACGCAGGCAAGGAAGAAGTACCCACCCAACTGCGCACTGATGATGTCTCCTCGTATGGTGACGAAACGTTTGCAAGCCAATTGCCAAGCTCGGCGAACAGATCAACAGCCACCTGATCAACAACCAATGGTAAATGGACTTGGGAGAGGACCTGTGTTAACCTGAATCAATTCATCCAGTTCATTTACCAGGTTCATTGGGAATGTGAAACGACAACTGCATAGTTGGAGCACATTTTCACTGTTGTCGATCCCGTAGACTGTATTGATTTTACCAGTGGTTTGTTAAGCGTTAAAAACAATTGAACGCTTGAAGGATCATTAGTACCAGCATCGAAGACTGGATATTCTTTGTCAACTTATTGCGAATAGTCTGGGTTGTGAGTTGCATAAAAAGCCTGTTCCATCGACGTACTATGTCGAAAATGTTAACGTTTAATCAAACCCTCAATGCATTCCGTAGCTGGAGGAGCACCCAGGTTACTGTGTTAATGCTTCTGGCCTAAAGATCCCAAAAACTACACAACCAAAAGTTGCAGCCAATCAACGTATTGGATTCGGCTGCAATGAACGGCTTAGGAAAGCTCAATGACGCATAAAGTACAAAGTTGTCAGGCGTGCTGAAGCCGTCTGGCCCGGTAACCAGTCAAAGAACAGAAGCATTGTTTTTGGTTTCAAGCGGCGTAACAAGGTATGTCTGAGCCACTGAAGACTTAGGATGTTATTCCAGGGTGTTGTATGAACAAAGCAGTCCACGAACTCCCTGATATCTGGGTTTGTCCTAATGTATACAGCAATTGGAATCCTGTTGTGAGTAGTAGCCGGGTGTTTGGCCTTTCCACCGTGTTCTACAGAAATCGGGTAGTGCCAACCTACGATACACAGTATATTTATAACTAGCAACTCACAGTGTATATCATACTTCTCATGCCACTAAAAGATTAGAGAGAATTCGCATTTGTGAACTAAGCTATGGTATGTAGACAAATTGGTAATCACACGTAGGAAATTCAGTGAGTTCCACTTTTGTTCGCAGCAACTGCAAACAAAGCTGCTGGATTTTTTCAAAAGTTATCAGTGAGGAGCGCAGAAGCAACTGACGAGCGATGCAAATAATTATTTCAACGCGTCAGTTTCACAAGTGTACTTTATGTCGACATTTCCAAATTGCCGAAGGACTAACGTGAAGGGAATGCTACTAGGTGAATTTATTAGTGCACAGTTGATGATAGCCATAATATGATTCAGAAGGTATATATGCACTAATAAGTCTTTACTATGGTTGACAGTGGTGAGTTGCAACACGTATAAAAATAAATACAATGCGGAATGTGGAGCAAGATAAAAAGGGGAACTTATCGGTTGTGAGAGTCCCTTCGTAAAAGTCCGGATTGAGGTAACGTGTTCTTTCCGCAGCATAGCTGCTACACGTGTTCCATAATTGTCCGTGGACTTGTGGAGGGCGGTTGACGTCCTGCTCCCTGCGCGCGCGCGTTTTGTGTGTCTTGAGTATGCTCGGCTTTCCTATATGTAGCTGCGTTTGCGTGTACGTGGGTGTCAGTACATGACTTGTTGCTACGCTTACTGGCCGGTAGAGACAGTCAACATCAGATGGGTCACCCTTGTATGTCGCGATTTGTAAGTGTAGGGCAAAAAGCGAGTCTTGTGATCTAGGGAGCGATTGTAAGCTGTGTAGGCAAGTTAGTCACGATTGTGTAGCGTGGTTCGTGAGTGTAAAAAAACAGATCTCGTGATCTAGTGAGTGGCGGTGAGCTGTACAATCACATATGTTGGTGAAGGGGCCGCTACAAATTACATACCGTGGACCGATTGGATGAGAACAGCGCGGTTCGAACTTGAACACCACAAATCAAAAACGGTACTTTTTCTTAGAAGGAATGTTAACTCAGACGTTTCTCACCTATTTCATTATGCTATCCAGTATAATGGCAACTGATGTAGTCTAAGGGAGGGGGCTTGAAATAGTTCTAGAAGAAACATTTACCGTTTTGCGAAAAAGACTCACTACTTCATAATAGATGGATGTTTTTTAAATTGACCGTCTATTCAAACCAGATCAGCCCATTATGTCTTATAGATATTGGGTATTCTACCGGTGCGTTTCAAAAACTGGGCTATCACTCTTCTATGGAGAGAAAAGCCAACAGCCTCGAAGTTTTTCAAGACCTATTCGAAAACTTTGAAGTGACCCAACGTTCTTGAATCTAGTACTGTTCTCATCATCTGAAAACTGCACAGAAAAAGTGGAATTTCTCAGCCACTGAAGCTCAAGAAAGCTCTCAGTAGGAGATACGAATGAATATTCCTCGACTGCAGGAGACAAACATGGTCTGGTGACTATCGTGTCTCTGCCGCTCACGAAGTTTCGTAGCGCAATCCTGTATTCCACCCCATGAGTCTTATATACCCACTGTGGACCAGCCTCTCGCGGCAGAATGGTCTAATCTCCAAATACTGACCGACATTTTGCGAGCTCGGGTCTCTTTCCTGAGATGTCCATTGCTGATGACTGCCAATAGGATGAAACAGTGATGGTGTGATTCTCCGTTTATCGCATAAAGTGACTTCATTAAAACGACAGGATTTTCCTTGGAATACCTTATACGGTGTGATTGCTAAACTGCCTTCAGTGTGTGTAAATGGATTAAAAAAAACCTTGACTGTCAAACCATAGTAAGCGTCCTCGCAACTTAGAGTTCAAAATCCATTGCACGATTTATAATAACGCTTCTACATACGAGGTATTGAGGCCACAATAGCCCTGTTATGATCTGTACATTCTCCACTAAGGTAACTCCGCGAAAAGGCGAAACTTGTCATCCAGATGCGACGTCATGCAGCATGTTTTAGTAACAAGCTTATGATGAGTACCACATGCCACACATGGTGAAATTTTAGGCTGTTACGGAACAGATCATTAAGTCTTACGAGCACCTAGCTGTCTGAGACAGTCTGGTTTGGAGGTAACACACATCCGAAACTTTGTGACAGCTTTCATGGGATTTTGATTTTTTACCGGGTTGCCGTGATCGCTTTGACACCACATACAATCAATAGGTAGAAGGCGTGAATTGTGAATAGACCGTGTTTGTCAATATATGTTTCCGCATTCAATTGGTTGCCAAATTTCTGGTACTCAACGAGAGCTGATCAAGAACCACTCCATGGCCTTGAATGCAGGTGCATGTCGCAGAGCACAGTTCTGCTGTGGTTTGCTGTTAACACATCAGTTCCTATGGATAGAACCCATCATTTACAGTCATTATTTTGTTTAAAAAGCCTAGCCTAAACTTTGTTGCGAGGCTTATCATAACTAAAAAACACTTACGTGTAGAACTTCAGCGCTGTACCTGTTTGCTCATGAAAATCTGTGAGGACACATGTGTAGCATCCTACCCGCAAATATACCTACCCTGCAAGTTTCACAAATACAAACCGCTTTTCTGAGACTTGATACTGGCACAAAATTCCAGTTATGGTAACTCCGTGTTTCTGATTTTTACTCCGTTTATCCCTTTGTTTTTTACATGTTTATATCTGCAGTCTGTTTTATGGCATGCTTAATTTCCCTACGCCTAACAAAACTTTATTTGATATTTCTAATCACATTGAATGGATAAACAACCACCAGATCGATTGCTAACCGGCCTTATGCACTCATTGGGTCACAGGCGCCTCCAGACTCTGTCAAACAAATTAGAAATTTGATTTACTCTGTGAGCACGTGAGTATCACGTATCACGCATGTCAGTTTGACTGACGAATCTCGAGAGAGGTGTCAAGTCTCAGCACTACTCATAAATTCGATTTACTATTCCTTTAAAGTCCACTTCAAAGAATGTTTGTTCAGAAGGCAAGCAATGATGATACAGAGAGAAAGGAAGTATTTTTCGATCTGTTGGAAAAATGGACCCCTGACATGCACTTTTTCAGACTAGACCATTTTTAGTCTCATCTAGGCTGCGTCTCATCCTTAAAGTTTGGCCCAAAGAGATCAGTGGGAGTAATTCACAGGTCATCAACAACGGTATGGAATGAGACGTTTTTGGGTCGATAGATGGGACCATAATTTTCTTAGGAAAAGCTCATCGTGGAGCCTGTCATACTGAACTTTGTGAACGGTACTCAATGTGCGTAGTAAAGCACAGGCGCACAGTGCTTTGCACGTCCGTAATTTCCTTAACGGAAGTTTGACAGGGTGTTTTGCTGGCCTCGGTGAGTCCACAGAATGGTCTGCACAATCCGCCGATTAGTCCTCTCTGGTTTTTGCTCTGGGGCTACCTTTGGAAGAAAGCAGACCTGATAACGAAGAATATCTTGCAAATGAAGCAATTTATTGTAGAAGGTATTCCTGAATTCCTGAAAACTCCCCCAAGAGAACAGCAGTCTTCTTTGGAGAGTGCTGCTGCGGAATTTTGAACAGCTCGAGTTAAATATCTGGATAGACAGATAGCACTTAAATACCACTAATAGGCTGCCTTATTGGGTCTTCTTATGAGTGAATGCAACAATATGTAACGGATGCGATTTATGAACTGGTTGATTTGATTCTTATCACTCACACCGAACAACTTTCATTTGCTCAGAAATGTCCATCAAATTGGATACAAAAGCTATCACCCAACAGGTAGCAGAATTGAAGCCACACGCATCGTTGCGATCACCATTCAGTTCACGTGCGTAGCGGATAAAAGGATATGTTATTAGCCATGTAGCTAATAGTGCACAGTAGTCGAACACTGATTGAATGACAGAAACCTGACGAAGTGTGCAAATGCTGAATCACTTCAACCCAGACAGAATTTCGTGGTTCTCAAGTGGAGAATTGCGTGTAGTTGCGAGAACGGTTACATGCAGCTTATTGCCCGTAAAAACCTCGTCTACTATGCCAGGGAACACAGATGACGGGATATCACATATCTCACCGAGGATCGAGAAAGACTGGAGGGTAATCATTATTCTGAGTCTTGAACAAGTGCACAAAAACAACAATTGTTTCGGCCGATGTCAAATAGATTTGGGTGACACATGGCCCGGTCGCCTTATGGCACAGTTTTGGATGCATTTTTGTTTAAAGTACCGTCTTCCTCAGCAAAGCACCCGTCCCTATCACGCGTTCCAAATTCGTTAGTTTCAACCAATTTTACATGTGGTTCTGAAACACCAGTGGTCAAAGAACTGAAGATGTATCAGATCCTCCGTCCGACTTGATAAAGTCTCGCCGCCATACAGCAGTGCAGTTACCACTGTACTCCGATACACCCACCTTCTGAGAACCAGTGGTTTGCCTCCTTGATGCCACAAGTAGCAACCGCAATTCCGGCCTTGAAATTCATTCATTCGCGTCGTCCGTCAGATTGCCTCTAAAAATGATGCAACCTTCGAGATACGTATGGCATTCCAAAACTTTCAGCGTCAGCCGTCAAATTTTTAGAGATTGTTCAAAGACTTTACACCCTGCAGCATAACTTTATAGACGCAAAACACACATCGAGTGACCGGATGACCTCAGTCAGGAGGATCCTCAAGAGAATATCAATCCAAGCTGGATGAATGGTGGAGATCGGGAAATGCCACTGAATACAATGAGAGAAATGGTTATGAGACGGATGATTAAACCGAAGATGAGTTCCTAAAGTGATCACTTGTGACGACTCAGTCCAGACGCACGTGACACACTATTTTCGAGAAAACACCACTTCCTTTTACCTTGTTTAAATGCAGTCAGCAGTTGGAATGCTCTGTTAGATGATCAGCATGCCGAACTCTACGAAAAGCTTCCACGATTTCTAGTGGTAATAGCTCAGTTTGATCATAAGGGCGAGGGTGCTTCACGTAGAAGCTGTTCCACCACTATTTAACTTCCCGAAAGCTAGTGATGCCTGCGTTCCATCTCTCGCCAGATTATGTAGTGTCAGTCCGCGGTAAGTCCAACAGAATTTCGTTCTGTAGACGACTTTCGAACTTGGAGTCAACCCTTGTCGCCATGTGCGCCCATATTTGACGGGGCCAATTCACAGTTTCCTCTGAAGTTACCGCCCTTTTTTGAGTATGCCATTGCAACCTACCCACGGTTCTGGCTGTACTGAGCGTGTTTTGTCACAAAACTAGGGCCTGTGGGACACTGTACAGCAATAAATTACGATCGGTAGGAGGGTGGGAGTAAAAGTTTAGGAGACTGTTTGAAAGCCCACAGCCGTAACCGTTGGATCCTCGCATTGACCAGTCCCTGGACATTTAACACTCTTTGTTGTCGAGCTCTCATCTCATACATTACCAGATGTGATGTGCGCTGATGAATTAGGTGCCAGCATTCCAGCGGATTAATTAGGTTCTGCAGAGTTCTGAAGTAACTCAGCCTAACTAGGAACTGTTTTACTACTAAAGAATACCGCACATGTAAACAGCTGTCTGGACAGATTAAGACAAATCTTGGAATTGTGCAGTCTGTCGCACCTTGACTGGAAGAGTAACGTATGATGGCAACTGACGTCTCACTTCAGATCTTACAGTAGTCACCAGCCGGAGGGTTTTTCATTCTTGTGTGCGGGTCACATGGGGCAGATTACAAAATGTGTGATCCAGCACCATTAGTGAGGCAATAAAATCGTCTCTACATCCAACAGGGTTCGAGTACGTTGCAAAGCTTCGTCCAGTGTTTACGCGGGCCAGAGCCCCCTAGTTTCCTTTGTTGAAGGTGAATCCCGCCGGGCAGTGAGCCAGCTCCATAAATACTACACAGTGAAGTTGCAAATATCTTAACATGTGCAGAAGATCTGTACATATTGCAACCAAGTCTGGTGGTTTAATTTTTCTTTTTTATAGACAAGCCAGCGGCTTTTACTGTTGATTGCGCCACTCACCAGAACCTATTTGGGCCTGACACACGTATCGGCTTTAGCATGTGGCCAAAATACTTCGGTTTTCCTGAATTTGGCTCCGCACGAAAAGTTCCTTTGGTAGCCACATAAATACAGCGGTCTCTTTACTGTTTTCTGGGTCTCGACTTCAGTCCCACAGGATCACGAAGCTCAGCACTAAATCTACCTAATTATGCATTCATATTGATATGAATAGGCATACAACAATCTGAGTTATCAGCTCACCGCGATAATGTGGTCAAAGCATCACAAAGGCCGCCTGAGGGTAGCATAGCTAGGTTCAGTAGAGGCATAAGCGGAAATGATGAACAGCGGTGATCATATAATGGCCTCACAGACATTACTAACGTAACCACACAGGAGCGACTATTGACAGACAATCATTCAAAGAGAGAGTTCACCTTGCATTGCCAACCCCAGCAAAGCCAGTCGCCGGAATTTTTGAATAAACAGAGGCGCACAATATTCACTCAATATTCAATATTCGCTCAATATTCACACAATGAAATCGGCTTCTCAAAATCTACGACATTTTCAGGGTTGCCACTTTATAGTGTAGGGTGTCTATGTATAATATATATGTAAATGTATTGTGCAAATTATCTGCATCGGTGATCTATTTAATGGTGCCGATTGTTTAACGTTTGGTGCATCAGGGAGTCGGATCAATACTAGTAGCGTCGTAACCGTTGATTCGATAGGATTAGTGGCCCGTAACGAATCTTCAAGGTCAATAAACAACACCACAGTGTATACTTTGCCTAACGTAACGAGAAATCGCGACGTGCGATCCATGCACAAGCCAGCATTCTGAGTGGTTAGTTGTGCACAAGGCAGGAAGCGCGCGCACTCAAATTGCATTTGTGCACGAGCCAAAAGCGCATAAATTAAGGAAATGCGGGTCGGCAAAGTGAGCGATAAAATAGTCTGAAACAATTTGGAGGATTTATTGTAGGAGATTTGCGTTTCTGTGATTGAGATTTGTACAATTTGACGTTTATCAGGTGAATACGTAAACTAAGCATTATACAACGTATCTACCTTCCCTGAAAAGTCCTACACCGACCTCTCTTTCTTCACACCACCTTTTTGTGACCACTTGTTTCAATAAAAGTTTGGCAGGAAGCTTGTTTTAGGAAATCTCGCTTCAAACTTAACTACATATGCAAGGATTTTCGCACTCGGAACTTCAGGTTAATTTCACCTTAGTCGGTCAGATTTTTCCGCTGTATATCACCGTAAGCAAGGAAGGTTATACCGAGGAAAGTCGAAAAGGAGCCGGTCGACGACCTCCAGATTCGAACCGCCAACATGCCACCACGCCAACACGCTCTGAAGCCTATCTCACTGGCTCACGGAGGCACGGGTGAGCATTGATGCAAACCTCTGCTAAGCCACTAGGTCTCGTATGGGGCAGTCGTATGTTCGTGCATGGATCAAGTGACTCGGGCCAACCAATCATTTGCTTGAGTTTGGCCTGGGCATGAGTCGATCAGTGCGGACAGCTGCACGAACCTAGCTGACGCACACAATGAACATACGGCTATGGATCCACGATGCCTAATCAACTAGCCACATGAAACGTACATTGATCGCAGCGGGCAGCTAACCGAACCTAGCTGACGCACACGGCTAACATGCGGCTAAGGGTCAACGACGCCTAATCAGCTGGCCGGAGCGCACCCTTCCATCTCTACCAAGGAAAAGGTCCAGAATAGACGACATAAAAAGTTGAGTTGTATCGGTTGTTTTGATAAGCACATATTTCCTGCCGGAGAGCGCATGAACTCCTTCGTGTGGGTTGTTCATTTGGTCACTGACGTCCTGAAACGAGAGGGAGATATAAGTTAAGCTATCGAAACATCACCCTGAGGCAGGCGACTGACAAACCGGTAGGAATACTTACCCCAAACTGGGAGCACTGCGTCTGTAATAATGTCGTGGACTTGTTTACACAATGCCATCTTCAGCGTTTATTTCGCGTGTATGCGTACTGTATCCCTCAAGAAATATGAGACACATGAAATGCATGAATTCTCAATAATAGACGAATTGTCTGGAGCTGATGGGTCACATGAAATCATATTCGCCTCTTTCATCCCGCCGGAGATCTACAGTGTTAGTCGTAGCAGTCAGACATTTACTCACGGCTGTCGAGTAATTCGTCCTTGTACTCGAAAACACAGACACAGACAGACTTCCGGGACACACCGTGCTTCGGTCCAGGTCAGCGTCATAAAACGCCTTCTTTGCGGATCGGGTAGCAATAATAATAATAATGTTTATTCCCAACTTGTGGATGATCATGCTGTCAGACATAATCATAAGGTTACAGCCAGAATAAAGGCATGACTGACGGGGACTATGGGCACAGGGGACTCTGGGAACAGGGACAGCGTCATAGGCGGTGGGCTTTATCCGATGTAGGCGTGGCCACTACTAAACCGGCACGAACGGAGAAGCACAGCTACCATGCTCTTTTTTTGGAGAAGACGTCGGGCAGAGTCGGTGACTTGCGGTCTGGACCAGGCAACTGGTGTGTCAAGGCCATAGGGGACGTATGTTCGGATGGTATATAAACCGATGTGGAGCTACAAATGGTCATTCCTCGCTTGCTCCGCTTGCTGTCCGGGTGCACACGACGTGGCTAAAGGGAGTAGTACGTTATCGACCACTGTGCGTCCGGTCCGGTTGTGATGATGGTGATGTAATACAAGCAGATTCTACTTATCAGAGTGATAGAGGTGGTTACCACCTGTGGCATGTGGTAATTACCGATTGTAACGGTGTTGGTCGTAGTGTGTTTTACTCCTTTATCCGAAGTGAGTCACAGCGGCCTGACGCCGCTGTTATTTTTTGCTCTTTTCATGTAATTCAGAGCTTCAAAGCTAGGATTAACAAGCTTAGGGAAGTGACTCAATCGGATAAGGAAGTTTTATTTGCCTGGCCCAAGAGAATGGTGCATTGTAGGGAAGTGAGCGAGTTCGAGGTCTATGCCCAGAGTTATGAAGGTTAATGAAAATACAAGTTCCGGTAACCACTGAACACAGTTAGCATGATACATGGCCTTCGAGGTGTGCTTTCATGGTTACCTCTACAATTACACATGTGCTAATCATTTCAATCGAACGAGTAACTGTATCATCCATGCTACGTGAATACAGTAAATACAACAGAAATTACTAGCAACTGTGGGATACTCTAATGAACCACCTTTTTGTGAACAACATTAAGCATAAACATCACCTTCCTTTGGTTATATCGACATTGTTTGGGAACAACATGGACGATTACACTTGTCAGAAGCAAGCCACGTTTGACTACTGAGAATTGCATATTATCTGTCTTCATTACATTTAGAAATCTGTTATCAATGTAAATTTTTATCAGATACAACCGCATTATAACGCTATGCTTTGTTCAAGAGGTTCAATCATAAACCGCAAATCCGCCATCTTGCCATTTTTTAATGTTCCCGCCATAGAAATTTCGGCCAATCAAAATGGGGATGACGCCGCAAGACACTTGATCGCGACGTCGGGCAAGATCAAATCGTTAGGATTCGAAGGTGGCGGGCAAAAACAAAGCGAGAGAGGGCAAAATAAGAGGATTCCTATCTGATATATGACAAGAGAAGTGTAAACTGCAGAGAATGAGGAACCAGAATGTCAGATCTGGTGAAGCAGCAGATTTGGCGTCATCCAGCCAGTCAAATTGAACTGAAGCCTGAAATAACTGTTTAGGCCTGGTGGCCTTGTACTATTGGGCTCATGGCCATGGTCGCAAAGAGCGTACGTGGCGATGATGAAGTGGAGGGACACACAAAGCGGATAAATGGTAACAAGGATCTCAGAAACACGGTGTACAGCGAAACTGCAGAGACTCACTGGTGTCGCGGTTGTGGAGTTGGGCGTAATAGTTCCTTGAAAGAGTGAGATGGTGGCAACACACGAGCCAGAACGCGAACTGTACGGAAACTTGTTGATTTTTGTGGGGAGCACAGACTGCAAGTCCACCAAAATGGCTACATTCAAACGACAGTTTGAACAGTTTGGAATGCACATAACATGGAGGCAGCTGGGACCAGGAGCATATTCGTATTTGCAGTTAATGTGCGTTTTCTTTGACGGGCCGGGGGATAAGAACCAAAAGCAAGTTAGTCCTCTGTGGAATCACCTTTGGGACAAGCCTGAGGTGCACCACCGCGCAGCGGGCAAGGTTCGCCATCACAGGAGTCGGCGTAATATGATTAACGATCCGTTGCACAACGGCGGTCACTGGTAGTAGCCGGCCGGTAACAGAGCACACAAAAGCCCAAGTCTGTGTTCCTGGACAGCCATCTGGGTTGAGGTGCAGTATCGTCGACCACCGACGGCAGGCCGTCAGTTACAGACTTTGAACCTTGACGCAGCAAAAATTTCCCCTGAACAACCAATTGCTTAAACATGGCTGTGGCTTTTCTGGCTTTCAGCATCTGGAGCTTACCCACTACTTGGTTTAGTTGTTAACGAAGGCTGTCCAAAGCTGTCGGCAGTGGTTTGGTAACAAGTGTAAAGGGCACACCTCTTTCCGGTAGGTTATTACCCGACAGCCATCCTTGGTGGATTGGGAAGTAAGCTACAAAAAATTTACAAAGAATAGTTCCTACTGTTTGGAACCGACTGATCTCTAAATAAAAGCAACAACTGTATGCAGGGGAGTCGCATCGCCTGGTAGAAAGGGCGTACGCATTCTCCAGCACAGATGTCAACCGTCTGGGAGCATCTGCGTGTTTGCACCACAAATCATAAGTTAGTTAACGTAGCTTGACCTCACCTTGTTCTTTCCACCACTACCATAGTGCAGCTTTGGCGGTCGTGGCCCAAAGCGTCTCAAAACGACAGACCATGCATACGTAGTCATTTGACAGACCACGTCCAGAAAGCGGCCGTCACCCTCCAGGATTTCCCGTCGACCACAATGATACGACGTATGCATCTCAAACTCTCGCACGAGCCACTCGGCGTTCCGGGATACCTTTTGTATGGCGTGCTCCAGTGTGTCAGTCTTTAAGGTGGCCGAATTCTCGAATTCTCCAGACGGCTGTTGGTCACATTAATAGAGTGAACCATCCCCGATTGTGTGTGTGCAGTCCTTTTTTGGGTGATATACTGCCAGTGGGCCATTAGATAAGAGACGAACTGCGGGTCCATACGGCGCGGTATTTACAGATCTTGTCAGGAGCTGTGTGCTCGCATCATGACAAACAAAAGACCCTGTACGGCAGTGTCCAAGAGGGCCATGCGGTGGAATATATGTCGGCTGTTTGCAGAGTCGGTGACCAAAAATATATGGGTTTTATATAATACGTACGTGCTTCCTGATAGATATTCCAATATGATAGTAGAAAAACATCACATCTTAGCCGAACACGACTATTGCGGCTCGCATTTGCGCCGCCAACTATCCCATAACAAAATCCTTAACTGAATACTGTTCCCCTCATCATTTCCTTGAATAAGAGGAACAGTTTACTATTCGCTCTCCACGAACGCGTACATAACCGGACGCCGGGTACCCGTGTGTTCCGTTACCAGGAAGGTATACAGCTTGTATCTTCAGGCCGAATATTAGGTGTATTAAAAATCTCTCCCAAAGAGTTTGTTGCTTGCGTTTAATCTGCATTAATTGCAACTGGAAAGCGTCAAAACAGCGCTATCTGCTTCCATCTGGAAAAGCATATGTGGCTATAGTGACCTTCCTATTACTGCCACAAAAGCACGCTTCCGGTCTCCCGAAGTTTCGACAGGATCGAAGGCATATCATCTGCCACAATAAAACCCAACTATGCGGCACCTACTCTACAGAGCCGGTCGACAGTTCCGGCGGTAGTTGTATGTAACATTACTGGTAAGGATCTTCCCGAATTCATCGGCTGCAAAACGTCGCATCACACACGATGGCGTTTCATATTTCAGAAGGGCCGTGCAGATGCCCAACTCGTCTTCAGTGATCCGTCCAGTGACCGGGAGCCGATCATTAAAAATCTTCGACAACTTATGGCTGTGTTAAAGATAGTAACAGGTGACTGTAGGGTGGTTTTTTTGCCATCTTAGACAAAACCGCACTGGACGGCCGGTGCTTCGCGTGATGTTTTTATTTGAACGCACAGTCATCTTACTAGCTTCTTCGGATTCTCTGACCTTTCATTATTAGTCTTCGAGGCCACCTGCTGCATTTGCGTCACACCCATTCGTAACGCAAAACAGCGTTGGTGCATCGAATACTAAATGAACGCACAAATACCACGTAGCCATTCTTCATGTATTGATTTAAGGCCTTCCCAAATGCCGTGAAGGATGAAAAGAATGCAGCCCCAAATTTCTCAACAAACACGTGTGAAGCCACGTCCAAAGTCATTGCACAACACGTTCAAAATCGAAAGTGCGGCGAAAATTTCAAAAGGAGATTAATTAAAAAAATCGCTAGAAATGACGGCAGATGAGGATGTTTTCTGGTCTGACCAAACATGCAAAAAATGCAACATTTTTACAGAACGGTTTTCTTTCACTCCCAGGGGTTTTGCGGATAAAAGCATTGTGCGTGCATGGCGCGGCCCGGGAATTGGCCGAGCCCCAGACGCCCACCCAAAATTTCTCTGACGCTACAGTTTGGAGAAGGGGAACTTCGACACAAAGTTCTAACATTTTATGGTATTTATTCGAGCCCTTAAGATCTCTTTATGCGGCAGCAGCCAATAGCTTCGTGTGATGTCTTCGTGATGACGGTGGAAAAATTGTGGAGAAGCCGGTTTTTTTACGTGTTTTCCTCTGTATTGGATTGGAATATAACCTCAACACTACATGAATACTAATTACTCCCTCAGTGTCAGCCCTGCGTAGAAAAAGGTTTTCCATGGTTGCGGTAGGAGTCCCACCAAACAAAGCAAAGGAATTCTCCACAGCCATAAATTTTTGTTCTTTATTATGATGGTCAGCACACACCAAATTGGGCGCGGCAAGTTTTTGTCTTCGCCGTTATACTGACCTCTGAATAGTGTCATTGGGAGAATAAATGGGTCTATGGGCAGAAATAGCAGACAGCACAATAGGGTGGCCAGTGTTTCTAAGTTCTGGCACAAACTCGACGGGTTGGTACGGTCTTGTGGACGCATGTAACGCTCGGTCTGGAAACAGTAGAGATATGAACTACGCGCAAACAATCGGACTGGGTATGGCAGTTGCGGTACCGTCATCGCGACACCGTACTTAGATTCCTGGACAGCCTCGTTCACAGACATCTTCGAGAGTCAGTTGGCTTTGCCATCGTAGTTAGGATTGCGCAGGGAATCATGACAAATTAAGACCAGCATGGAACATATATTCTTGGGTCCATCAAGGCCCGAAGTCGGTCATTGCTCTCATTCCAACGAGACAGCCGTGTCTATATTGTGGACCCAAAGTAGGATAAAGCGTCGAAATATATGCCAGAGAGCACTATGGTATAAATTTTACTGCAGCCCGAAATAGCAGGTGGCCAAAAGTGGTCACGATTTCTAACTACTGCAGTTAGGCGACACTGCCCGATTTCAAAAAACGGTTATCGATATACAGGTTGATGCGAACTGTTGTGGACATATGTGATCAGGGTGGACCTCCAGCAGCTAACTCGGAGCTTGCAGGGACAAGAGATCCAAAAAAACATGAGATGTCTGGTGTTGTTGCATGTTTGTAAGGTTGTGTGACCTCAGAATGGTGTAGTTACAGCCTAAAGAAAAGCCTAGAGGCTTTGCAGAAAGAGTGGCCTCTGAGGCGCCATATAGCGTGTGCAGCATTTTCGCCTTGCTATCAAGAAAGTGTTGGATTCATAGGAGGATTGTCCAAAATATACGCTATAACCAGGGCAACCTCAGACCAGTAGCACAGGCGTCCGACAACAGTTGCTCCCATTTTAATTTTCTCCTTCCTTTGTAGAATGCGGGGTATAAGTTTCAGCATTGGGTGGGAATGTCTTTGGAGAGGCTATGCATTTGAAGTGAGAGGTGATGACCATGACGTCTTTTGCATCGTAGGGGATAGGAGATGCAAATGGGGTGGACGTGGTACGAGAAGATTTGGCGGATGTGAACATAATAAGTTCTATGTATTCTTAGACTTCCGCACGTGTGAAAGTACACGGACAGCTGTTCAAAATATTCCGTATACAAAGCGATGCCCGTCAGGGGCGGCCACTCTCTCCAATCCTATCTAATTTCGAACGCTGAAAGATCTTTTATATTCCAGCTTGCAAATATCCTCTGACGAAAAACTTGTCGGTCTGGAACATGCAAATGATATCGTTGTCATGTTCAAGGAGGAGAAGGTGCAGGTGTTTTTGTATGAACTGAACAAAGCCATCCCACCCTTTGATGTGCAAAGTAGTAGGTCATACAGTCACTGAACATGCCACTTACATTTCAGGAAGTGCCACACGGAATAATGTGTATCGGCCTACATTGCACACTGTTTTGTTTTAGGGCTGTGGGACCTGGCCTGTTTGAGTAGCGGAACTAAGACGCTTTCAGGTGTTTGACAACCGATGTTTCGGAGCCGTAACTCGTGTAGGTTGATGTCGGCGAATCCATAACGAAGCAAGTAGAAGGTGAGTCTTCGTTCGTGCAACCAGAATTATACCAAGGAGTGTGTCTAGCATTAGAAGTTCCGTTGGTTAGGTCAGGTGTTGCGTATGCCGAACTATCGTTTACCGAACAGTGCTGTTTTCCATGCCTACTTAACAGTGGCGAGGCAGAGAGTTGGTGACAACGAGAGTGGTCAAGCCCACGTTGAGTTAGCCACTGCAGCTTTGTTTAGTTATGTGTTTTCAATGATATTGCGCAAGGTGTACATGAGTTGTAATTGATTATACATTTTTCCTTTCAGCAACCCTGTCGAACGAAATTGGCTGCCTGAAAACGAGAACTGAATTGATTACACATTACGATTTACCGATGCAACCAAAAAGCAGAAGCATAATTCGCCAAGGGTAACTATGTTTTCCACACATGGGCTTGGCAGATGAACGGTATTGATATAAGGGGCCGTCGTTGGTTGTTTCATTCAGCTACAAGGTATTGTTTGGGCTTTTTAGTCGGCCGCGTGAATGGGTACCGGTCCGGCGGTTACTATAAGTAACCAAGGTTGGCGACAACACAAACACGTATTAGTATGACCGGCCGCCGTCGGCTATTGGGTTAGGTTACCGTGCATAGGTGAGGTCTCATTATCAGCGTCACACAGACGCAGGACAAGTAGTTATGATAAGTTGTCGAGATGAGCGACAACGGTTAGCGTTATCATGGTGATCGGCAGTGGATGCCGTTAGTTGCACCTCATGACGTATGTTACCTATGGATCATCGTATTCCCAACAGGAATGGTATCATTGTGTGGGTAATATACCTATCTTGTGACGCTGTAATATTGACGGAGACTACCCTCGCATCGCCACTGCACAATTCACGCAGTTGTCTAACACTGTTATACATAATAGAAAGAGAGCTCCATAGGAAAGTGCGTTGTGCCGAAGTTCGCTGAGCAAACCCCTCGCACTTGTTGAACCTGAGCAGTATAAAGCAAACAAACGTAGCCGACCGAATTTCCTGGACTGAATTTGCATTTGATATTCTAGGGGTTTTACTTCATTCTTTTCCTGGACTGAATTTGCATTTGATATTCTACGGGTTTTACTTCATTCTTAAAGAACACCGAAGAACTTCAAAATATGCTAGTGCTAATTCGTGATATATCTTTCGTAGACCGGTGACAAAGTGCGAATCGGTGATGGACTGTTACCTTGAAAGTTCGCTCACTTAAAAAATGCTATGAACAACAAATCACCGAAAGATGCAAACGGACTAGACTAACTCTCCTTAAAAGTCGCAACTTTGAAAGCCCTACAGTTTCGGCGAAAATAATTTGGGTGTGCCTCTAGCGAGCGGCCCGGAGTTGAGGGTAGCCGATGAAAAGGTCAGTTTAACGATCGTGCTTGGGTGTTCAGTCCTCGTTTCAGAGGGACGGGATAAAATAACGGAAAGCGCGTCCGGCGTACGATGAAGGGCAGCCTGTGTTTAGACATCTTGCTGGGTATAGCCTTTTAAGACTGCTAAATGAACTAGGTTTTAGAGTATGATGACTGTTTTCAAAGTGTCTGTGACCTTGGCAACCGAGTTACCCATTGTTTTTGGAGGTACCGTTAATGAGCATTGAAAGTATCCGTGATTCCTAAGAATAAACCTGACAAGATCTCGCTAACAAGGGGCAGAGATGGGACAAAGAAAGAATACATAACAAGAAAGGCGTCAGAATTGACCTGTCTTTACTTATCTGCCCTGTTGTAGGCAGCAGGCAAGGCGTCCAACTCTTTGAACCGCTTGACGACCGAATCGCATGAGATAACATTAATACCAAATTCCTTCCTCAGTTTGTAGGAAAAATATCACCTAGGGTATGATTGGATCAATTTGTTGATTCATGATTATATCTAAGATAGGAAGCTGCCAGGCTACCGAGACATGACCAAAAAACGATTAGGGTCAGAAATCAGATAGTTTGGCTCGAAAGTTTAGCCTCAATTGGGTGGGGTTTGGTGCAGGACTTTCAAAATAGTTCGCATTTTATGAGAAGCAATTCATCACAAGTACTCCAACCTTCAATCTAGAGGCCAATCTGAAAGCTGAGATAGTCGGACCCATGCCCGATGACGAATCTGATATTAGAAGCCGTGTGTCCCACAAGCGCTGTTCACACAAGGCCTTCGAACTTCGGCAATGCCTGGTTTGGAGGACCTGGTTGGCTGTTACCCACTCCACCTGGCCGATGATCTACAACCATAGGATCCCCAAACGGACCAAAAGAACCCTGCGATTCCATATAGGCTTCGCTCTACCTTGTTTCCTCGGCCAGCCTGAAATGAATCCCGCTGCTCAAAGAAATGCACATCCCAGCCCATTCACCTTAAAATGTGACGTCCGTTACGGGGCTGTCCAAAAACTGAAGCATGTCAGGCCAATGATGGCACGGCACTGCCATACCCAGTTCGATAGCACTCCCGCAACTATTCCATTCCTTCTCTCGACCGTGCCCTCGCCCACTCGTTCCATTAACTGCAAATACGACGAACTCCCCAATCGACCCCAGCTGACTCCATGACACATTCATTCCAACCTGCTGAACTGTTGGTTGAAATTTAACCATCTCTGTGTTACTGTGCTTCCCACCAAATCCAATAACTTTCTATACAGTTCGCGTTCCGGCTCGTGTGTTGCCACCATCTCTCTCTTCCAAAGGAACTATTATGCCCGCCTCCACAACAGCGACACCAGTGAGTCACTACAGTTTAACTGTATACCATGTCTCTGAGATCCCTGCTACCATTTACCCGCTTTGCTGGTCCCTCCATTTCATCATCCCCACTTACGCTTTTGTGACCCTGGCCACGAGCCCAATAGTCCAAGGCCGCGAGGCCTCAGCGGTTGTTTTTGGCTTCAGTTCAATTTGATCGGCTGGATGATGCCAACTTTGCTGCTTCACCAGATCTGATGTTCTGGTTTCTGATTTTCCACAGCTTACATTTCTTTTGTCATATTTCAGGCAAGAGGCCTCTTGTTTTGCCCTCCCTCGCTTTGCTTTTGCCCGCCACCTTCAAATCCTAACCTTCCAATCCAGCTTGATGTTCTCTTCGACAAAAGAGCTTCCCTGCTCGTGCCGGTTTAGTGACGACCACGCCTACATTGGATACAGCTCACCGCCTATGGCGCTGTCCTCTTTTCCCACCCAAAACCCCCTGTACTCACAGTCCCACCAGTCATACATTTATTCTGACTGTAACCTTATGATCATGCCTGACCGCATGCCCCCACAAGTTGGGAATAAACATTATTATTATTATTACTAGTACATCCTTCAGTGTATCGCAGTGGGTTAGTGAGGTGCGTTAGCCGTTGCATCGTGGTAGAGTTTGCTCTGTTTATGACGGTAATAAATCCCACTCTGAATTATAAATGCACTTACTTAACGACGGCAGTCTTTTGCAGATAGTATATTGGTTTGCCCGGTTGTTCTTACAATACAAAGGCTTTGCCTATTAAGTCTCACTTTCACCAGCCAACTAGTTTGGCTTCTGTAGTATTTTCAAAGTGTTTTAAACTCTAGTCATGCAACTTTCAGTACCAGTAATCGTCACTGTCTTCACCTACCAATAAGGAAGAGCAAATGTCCGAAAAACTCCAAAACTAACGCGTTTTTTGTTGTATTAGCAATTGCTACAGGATTGTATTTCAAACTCTGCCCAGCACCTGACCTCAATCAGGGTATCAGAAGCAAAATTTCGCCAGAGCTACGAGAATGTCGCCTTCGTTCCTCAAGTAAGGCGACGGGTGAACGGGTATTTAAACGATCACATTAATAAAACAACCACGGCTTGCTACTTGGTGCCGCGCCATGCCAATTTTTGTGGTGGTTAGAATGCGTTTACGTTGAACAAGTTGACCGTACTTCGTTGGCATCCTGGAGGAACATCATTGATAAGGGAGCCTGGAAGCTGCTATAGAATGAGAATTGCGGGCATCCACCTCACCGTGCTCTTGTCTGATGCGCGGAACTTCCAATGCTTACTGTATATTTGGATTCCCACTGCCCACATTTTAACACATAATACAACTGTATTTGTACCGAGCAACAGTCCGGTGAATTTTCTATGCGGTCGGGTATCTGTCAGGATCCCTGGGCAGAAAATATTCCGGGGTAGTCCGGCAGTAGATGAAAGTAAAACTGCTTAGTAGAAAGAGATTTCGCATAAAGATCCTAGGAATGGGTCGATTCAGTTGTTTTTAGAGATATTTCGGCAGCCGGTGAGAGGGTTCATCGACATAAATGGTCCTCAAAGATTGAAAAATTATTGATACTGTTGCAACCACAACAGGGAATAGTAATTTTTACTAAAAACCGTGCCAAATAATTAAGTGTGTGAAATCCTTTTGAATAGGCACACGTCCATACTACATTGTGATTCCCCCCTGGCAGCTCAGATTACCAGCCCTCGCTCTCATCACATGGTCATACACAAGAACTTTGAGGCTCGTAGGCATGTCTTCATGCCCATTGCTTATGTCATTTTAGCTAACTAAAGGGTTAAGGTTCTCTAAATTTATTTTGTTCATTCGAAAGGAAGGGTTTTTCAAGAAGCTGAATTTTTTAATTGCGGCCCTCCTGTCTCAGCAAAACCAGCCAAACCTGAGGAGGTTTCGCCAGCAATCGCCAAAAAAGCCCGTGCTGTTTCTAACTCAGTTTACTCTACCGGTTTATCTCCTTGATGCCGGAAACGTTGGGCCTGCAACAAAAAATGAGCTTAGAACAATTTGATTGGTGCGTACATCATCCTGAAAATGTTGACTACTCCATCATAATTGTCAATATAATTGACGTTAACTGCTGTGTCTATTTTTGATAAGCCACTGCGTCTGAAGACCACAAATATCAGGGATTATGATCTACGATTTCATAGATTTTCTTAAGAAGAATAATTCACGGAATAACGCAACTCCACTTTAACTGTCTAGACGCTTGTTAACCTGAACCGTTATTACTGATTATTCCGATAATCCCCCAGAATTTATAATCACTAGTATTGAAAATAGTGATTGATGACCTCTTAACCACTGAATTCAGAAATTGACAATGAGTTGAACATTTTGCATTAGATTAGCTCCACTTTTAGACCGAAAAACCCCATCATTCAGACAAAAACAACCGCTCTGCCTTGTCTTTTTGCTTAACTCTATGCACTTCCGAAAAAAAACGAACAGCGTTTGATTGGCTGATGGAATGCTTCGAAAGATGAAAACAAAAACGTATTCGGACGCGGTATTTGCCCACTCTCCCAAGAGACCAGTAGTAAGCTCAGTTGAGTGTAACCAGCCTACGGTACTGAGGCCTGCTAAGACTCGATCGCGCGATAGCTGATTTGCCGAATTGCATGAAGGCTGTGTGCACAAACAAAGGTTTAAGATCGGGCCGAATGTGCAGGTTAGATGGACTGAAGGCCACAATTAAGAGGACAAATACATCTATGAGTGCCTCCAAACAGGTTGTCCAGGTGAAGGTCGTAGCTGGACCTCCAAAATAACCAGCAATGAAATAAGTTCCTTTCCCAGTGCACACCGTGCATGATGGGTCGATCTATCTAGCAATGGATCGACGAATATTTATAACGGTGATGTGTAGAGAGTGCAATTAATTCAGGTTAGACACTCGGTCGTTTCACCAGAGTTACTCATGGAGTACCGCCTCTGAGATAAAGTTTTTGAAACTTCAGCGACATGCTAACAACCATAAAAGCAGACAATGCGAAGAGAAAGGGCTGGCCAAGTACTTAAATTGATGATTTCCATGCACATAAGCGACGAAGATTGAGTGAAAAATCTGAGGGTGGTGTACATGGAACTGCTCAGAAGTGCAAACTCTTCAGGTATAACAATGATTAAACGGTCTCAACTTCAAGAAGACTCCGGCCTATGGGTCCAGCAATTTTGTTTTTGAACACCTCGATGGGGCGATGGGATTTCTTCGACTGATTGCCGTATCGCAACTGTGTTTTCTACAGCCTTTACCGATGGGTACTTATTAACATGAATGGCAACTATGCTGAAAACTGATATTGGGCCAGGTGTAACCAACGCTGCTGTGAGCACTGCTGCAATCAGCAAATGGATGTGCTGACGGTTCTGATTGGTGTTCCTTCTATAACCGCCCGCTGAAAAACCTATGGCTTCCGCAGCTGGAGGAGCTTAATCTGATCAGTGATTTGGTCCTTGCTGGATGACGCTCCATGGCAATGCGCTATGATTATATGCGGATGCCCGGGGGCGAGATAAGTGGAACAGCCTGAGAAGGCCATTTTACAGGCCGCTTTAATTGCCCGGCCCAAGCGCCTCAGATGGCAGTTGAAGCGGAGCTTCCAATAGGATGGACAGAAAATGTTGTATATCGTGAAAAAGTGTAAAAAGGAAAAAACGATTGCCTCTTGAGTATACGGTAACCAGTTGTTACAGAAAAATGCCCCCATCCAAACAGAAATTTGGTAGACACTTCAAAAATGCATTTTATTGACACCGAAATTTTCTCCAGGTTTCTATTTGTTAGTAAAAATTCGCACAAGGCAGAAAACCCTTAACATTAGCCAGACCGAGACAGTGACATGTCGCCAAAATCACCACGGGGTTTAAGGTTGTCTGAAGCCCAACGGCCAGGCTCGTGAAGCCTTGTTTCAGCAACTTAACCGGGGGGATGGTTAGCTTTCCCATGTAGGCAGTGAATATAACGGTGTGACAACTTATTGATTGGCATTTAAACATGGGCTTAGTAACCGTCATACTGGGTCCGAAAGACAACTAGCGGACTGCTAAAGCTCAACAAGGGATCAATTTTCTCCCCAGCTTTGGTTTGCAAAAACTGCGATAGCAAGAAAATAACTCTCAAAACTTGGTGCAGAAGTTTTTGTCAACTGCCAAGTCATTTTGTGTCTAGTCCAAAGGTATTTTTATGGCAAAAACAGCCTCGTATGAAATTTTGGCATAAATTTTGATTGTAAGAAGTTGAAAACGCCTTTTGTATTTAATAGAATCAAAAAGTGGTCCTTATGAATCCTCAAAAAGTATTCGGTTCAGGCTGTGGACGTATGCGCATGAGAACCACTGGACTTGCGCCAACCAGCGCTGCGTGTTTAATCAGCCACAAATCTACAACGGATAATTCGATACCACTTTGTTAATCATCTTTAGATTGAAAATGGGTCATTGTAGCACCTACGATTCCGTTAAAACCAATGTGGTTCACCGTTCGCCTATCGCAGCATGCATAATTTCTTGTTGTTTCCTTCGGAAAATTGTCGCCCAAAAATGAAACGTAGAGGGATTCACGGACCGTACCAGTAAACCCCTTTCATGCCGTATCTGTGCTCACGGTAGTGCCATCATGCCTAGGCCGGTTGATGGATCCTGACAGGTGTCTTTGAGTTTGCCCGCCGGCCTTATTCCCCATGATTTTTGTCGGGAAGCCCATGCGTGTCCGTTGACAAGGAACTTTGATCAGACGAGTCTTATTTCAGTGCACCTGTTATTGATTCTTTTCTTCTATTCTGCCCGTGTACAACATGATGCCCGAATTCTCTGCTTCCGTTTTGCGCTCATACCACCTCTCTTATTTTGATCTAAATGTAAACCGCTCTTTGACCCTGTCATCGCCCGTCCTGTTAAGATCAACACGTGGGTTTTGCCATCTTACCACCTTGTCTTAGGTCAGTGTGAAGTTTAGGACCCGGTTCAGGATTAACATTTCTCAAACCGGTGTATAGAAGCCGCGTAATCCCACTATTTTAGATTTGCACAGATTTATCGTTTTTTTAATAGTAGCACACTTGTTGATATACCTTCTTTCGGACGGTGTGACTTTTGGAGTTTGGTGCATAACTCATCGTGGCCCAGCTGATTGTTGTAACGATCAGTAGGTGGTGCCCACTCAAAAATCATCATATGCATAGGCAATTTCTGCCTGCCAGTGATGGCGAGAATGGTAACACTACCTATCACGAGCCTCAAGCGCAAAAATTATTGTTTAACTTTAGAGCATGCACTATCAAAAGTTCATAAACAAGGGCAGAAACATCACAACTGCTGCAAATGAGAAATACAGCTCAGCTGCAGTTATAGCTCGGGTCAGTGGAGTGGCCCAGTAGGTAGTGCGCACTTCCCAGCATCCATGCTTGGGGTTCAGCGAAGCTGCTAAAACAACAAGTAAACGTAGCTTTCTCACGTTAAGCCTAGGGAAACCAAATTTCTTAGGTTGGATGAAAACGAAAAATGAAATAACTGGCTTTTTCAAAGCGTTTTTCACACTTTTTGATTAACGTGAAAAAGAGGTTATTCTTGGAGAGTTCGCAGTTTTACGGTTCGGGACATGTCGCTAGGAAAAACAGGAGGGGCCGCACCTCCTTGTTACTTAGGGTGATAACTTGGTAGGATATGAATAAATCGTTAGTCCGACTTCCACGGATCACACCACCGACAACCGCAGAAAAACTGGTTGAACTCGCATGTTCGTGTAGCGTGCCACACCACACATCTCACAATCAAGCTTGTGCGACTGCTCAGGAGAGATGCCCAAGTACATTACGTTTGCTACTCCTGAAATGCTTACTTTAGTCGTTATTTAGAAGAAAATCCTTCAGTAAGGTTTTCAAACTCAGCGACCAACGTTAAAACCAATGATCCGGTAGAATTTGTGCTAGGACACTTGTTTAAAACTTGACTAAGGCTTATTGTGACGTGAGAAGGCTCGTACCCACGTAGCTTAGAACTCAGTTGTGGTGACACGCATCACGACAGTTCACAACTCTCCATCTAACGAATTCTATACGTCTCGTGCAAGAATACCCCACTGTGCACAGTTGCGTCCTTGGATCTTCTTTCTTCTTTACTTTGCATCACTGATTTGCCCACCCTTTTGGGAAGCAAAGTTTCTCTACTGATAATTTAACAATTCTTTGCACTCAAAGCAACCGGCAAAATCCGCTGAACAATCATGACAGAGTATCTGTCTGAGTTCAACGAATATACAAAGGTTACCGGAGTCGGAAACCCATAAATTAGTATCTTCAGATGAGGTGGATTATCGGCAACTTCCAAATACAGGTGGGGCCAGAGATCTAGCAGTGGTCATATCTAGGAAATCTGGAATGGGGTGTCAGTCCTACCTAGCATTGTGCCATGCTCATGAAGCGTCCAATCGCAGAGCCGCACTGCACAACAGCGTGTGTACCGCTGTTCCTGTAAACTTCCCTTAAGCATAGATCCCACGCATTGGGACAGCTGCCGTCAGTCTCGGATATGCTTGATACAGAGGGTCCGTCTTGAGTGAACAGGCTAAGAATTGTAAGCTTGTACTCTATGTGAAAGTGACCGGGAGGTATTCTAACGCTCGCATTCTGGCTTGCGTTACAGGTCCAGGAATGATGATGTACTCACGGGACAGACTTGCACCCTCAATAATTCAAGGGCCAGACCGGAACTGCTAGAAACACCTCGTTATTCGGGTAAGGTAAGCTTGCTTCAACTTGCCCGCGGATATTGTACAAGTCCGGCCAAAAGAAAAATTTAGGGCACAATTAGGTACTTAGTGGTTAGGCTAGCTCAAATGTCTCAAGTCTCAAATGTCCCAAGTGTCTCGCTTTCTCCCGCACCAAAATCTGTCCTCGGACGGTACTGCTAACTCTCGGTGAGCATTTATTTCCTCCATATTCTCCGCCATCAAAAGTGTGTGGTGAATGTGTAAATGCCTATCGGTTTCCATCAGCACAATTGACGGCGTGTGATACGACCGCCAGTCCGATTGGCCTCGGTCACGTAGTATTCCCGCCTACAAACATGGGTGATTCAGTTTGACACGCATTTTTTTATTTCTCTTTCCTTCGGCGGTTACTATATTTGGAGGCGTCTATAAACAGGTAGTTGACACATATATGGTAGTACACCAATGTATGATGGGGCGGCAGTTGCAGCGAGGCGATTAGTTAACACGATGGTCGTAACGGAGCACAGCAGCTTGGAGTCCGTAAGCATACAGGCAGAGCAAGCAAATAAGTGGGGCTTACCATGGCGTCAAGTTAGGTTCAACTACAGAAATAGGTGTCGAGTTGTCCGGGAAAGAATTTACGCCAGGTGCTCAGTTGGTCCAAGCCTAAACCCAAGAAAAATTGTAGAGGTAGCTGTTGCACCTGTTTCAGAGTCCGAGACCGCTTCCAGTCAACCAGTCACGTTTCAGCCGCAGCACCCTTTCGGTGCCTAACTGACATGCCACCAGAAGGAAGCGCGAGGGCTGGGATACTGTCAGGTAGCTTAAGCCCAAACACCAGAAATCGAGGGGCAGAGGTTGGCTTCAAACGACGGACCTTCCGGCCATTAAATTCGCGCTCCAAGTACTGAGCCACATATCAATCATCGTAGTCAACAAACCGTATGAAAAGATGGAACGCGTGTTGAAATTGTGTTCTAAGCATTCAAATAGCCCGTAAACCTAAATACATCTCAGACCTTATGCGAACACCCCCCTAACCACGGGCACGCCTGTTTTTGTAAATAGCCTGCTGAGCGAGAGGCGTCCAACTCTTTAGGGGCACCAGTTCGCGTAGTTCGGTATCTCAAAGCCCATAACACCTCACATCTGGCACACACGTCAGTTAAGCGGCAATATTCTGTTAAACAGTTGTATTAAATTGGTGCCAAACGTTGCCTAATTCTTCCCCTTCCAGCAGCACTGAAGGCCCCGTTTCGTGGTCATTAATTTTTCCAATCAACGTGACCTACCTTCTGAGAGTTTAAACCGATCCAGACCACTTCGTCTCCAGGGACTTCAAACCCTGGAAAACCAACTTCAGCAGACTGAAATGTTGACTTTTAAAGCACTGTACACTCGACCAGCACCTATCACTTATTGGCGAGGGTGTTTTTGTTTCGTTCGATGGATGAACTGAAAAGGGATGGTAGCGCATGGTGGAGGACAGCTTTCGAAAATGTTTGGGTGTCATGGCAAAAGGTATCTGGCCACTATACTACTCGCTAACACTGGGTTTCACCATGAAGGAAAAGTGGCACGCATGGCGGGCGCCGTAAAAAAGATGACTGAAAGTTCCATGCCCCAACTGATACCGGTGCTTTCAGGTTGCACCGCGTATACACTAAACTGTCACCGGAACGTGTCATTCAGGCAATTCATATAGGATTACCGGAAAGCTACTACAGTGCTGGACGCGTTCAGGGATCATATACGAAGGCGCTTGCTGGTTTTTGGCATGTGGAGTATGAGGAGCGTTTAGTGGTGTTTTGCTCCTATAAACTATAACGCCAACGCCTGCACGATAATTGCTCTACTCACTGCAAATAAATTGTAGACTTTCACATTACCGTCAGCGGGCAGCGGCAGAGGAAAGGCGATGCGATCATACCGCGATACCTACTTCCCCTGATTTCGAGGAGCCTGAAGCAGATTTTCCATAGTGCAACGCCAGTTATGGAACGTAGTTGGGATCTACCTCAAACTGAAGTCAGTTTCAACTTATTGGCCCTCTTATTCTCCGAATAAAGTGGTGGGAAGTCATTTGTGATCTTCCTCGCATACCGTTCGACCGGTTGGAGGTCGTTGTCCACCGTAATTCACTTCGCAATCGGGTCGCTGCCTACAGAAAATCTGAAACTCGCTGGTCGCCGTTCGGAGACGTATGTGGGGTTTCCTGAACAAATTCAGCAGATGCAGCTTTACTCAGCAAAGAATTACGCGAGTTAGATGCTCTTCACGAGACGTTAGCTGGAAATATTTGCTGCGTTATACAGCCCAAACAAGTGTCCTATGGCAAAGCCACATCAACTGGATTTTCCTATATATGATAACTAGTTGCTTCATGGACACTGACCTTATTGATCATATTGACCCTTTTGACCTTATTCAGGCGCAAGTGTCCGTTCTCTCTGTTCTGTCAGACTACCCTGTTTCTTTTCTTTGACCTTGTCTAATCACACTTGACTCAATTTTGCCAGCAAGACAACTTGCGGGTCAATCATTTAATACCTAGGGCAAGTGACATGGAGTACAGAGCACCCCCAAACTTTTTGAGTGATATGCCGATTGACCATTTCAAACTGGCGGTCAAAGTTGTATCCTGTGAGCCAGACGGCAGCGTTGTCAGCTAAAAGAAGCCACATAAATAAGTGTCTCAAAGGGTGTTAAATATCTACTAGAAGCCGGCGGCGTTATCACCTTAGGCCAGACTACTGCAGTCGCTCACCGCTGGCGACGAGAAAAAGCGTTATCATAAGAATTTGTACAGCTTCAGGTTAGCAGCTCTCTTTTGCGCTGTTCGTCGTTCTTAAGGCAGAAATTGAAGCATAATGCACCTATGCAACCTCCAAAAGATGAAGAGCTTAGTATTTAGTTCTTAATCAGGCGTCTGTGGCTCCGCGAGTGGAAGTCAAACATTCACTGGCTACCTCCATCCTACACAGGCCGACGACCATTGACCATTTTTGTGGCTGTGCCTTGTACTCTTCCAATACGGCCCTGCTCCTTGCGTAATCAAACGTAAAATATAAAGTTGGAATAAGCCCACAGGGGTCTAACGTATGCGTCACAAAGCATCCCTCAATCCGAAGACGTCAGTCGGGGAAGGAGATCTTATCACCTTCATGAGCTCTTCGAATTGTGCACTGTTTGGTTGTGTGAGTGATGTCGATATCACAATAAGCAGCTGGAACATTAGAGTCTCTTTTGTTTCAAACTTCGGCTTTGTCCGATGCTTGCACATTGAGAGCGTTTTCAGACTATCCACTGAATGATATATACAGACATTTCTCGTTGCTTAGACGAGGGTGTCCGTCTAGCGCTCGGATTTTTGACGAGCAGATATTTTTTGAGCTTATTGGTTCCAGAGTTCCGGAGCTGAAGTTTATCAGCAAACAGAAGGGTTGAGCATGTCAAACTGTCCAAAAAATCGATGACGTGGATTTGAGGGTTGGATAACTCTAAATGAGAAAGCCGAGGAAGTAGTGTAATTTTATCTAATTGGGACCCTCAGGATCTTGTGTGAACATGATCTTACGATCTGTCTCACAACTGCATCTTAGACACCTTGTGCTTCCAGTTTGTGGGGCACGGGTTTGCGCCGCCAATAAGCTATCGGTTCCAAAGTAGTTGAGTGCAATCCTATTTGCGCGTCTCTGAAGTCAGTGTACTCGCAGGGTAGTCAAGACAAACAAATGCTAAGGCGTAGCTCGTTCTTCACCAGCGACGGACATCCGTTTCCCCCATATAAGACGGGACCCCATTCCTCCCCGTGGGGTGCGATGCTGTGCGGTAGAATTCCATGGACCGCCGAGCCTAATACATGAGAGATCGTAGTTTTCAACTTTTAACATGCACAAGGTTGGTGAACATTGTCCCCTTACATGTGTGAATATGTGGATTCTATACGGAGGTATGCGAAAAACTGCTTGTCACCACAAGTTTATACCGTTATGCAATAAAAACTTACAGCCGAGGACAAGCAACAAAAGTAAAACCACTTTCGGACTTACAGTCAGCTACACAAGAATTGAGATTTGGCATTAGCTGTTAGCTCCGCACTCGGTCGAAATGTTCTTCACCAATAACTAAACAATACACCCACCTGGTAGGTCACATCTGCTGTTTCCTCGCGCTTTTCTTCCGAAAGGGAATCAAAGGAAAATTCTACGCCGGATTAAGGCGTTCTTAGCAGACGGAGCATTCCGAGTGAAAGTAGGCTCAACCTTATTTTCTTCGGCGCGGGTCTCCATGAGCGTTCCCCAAGTATGCGTTTTGGGAACACTTCCGTTTCTAATCAACGTTAACGACATTTTGGATGTCCTTTCATGTCCATGTCTACATTTTTCGGATGACTTAAAATGGATGTAGACGCTGCAAAGCAGTGATCGTTGGTCTGGCACCTTTCTTGAGCGATAAAAGGTGCGTCCGTATGTCGTCCGGAGGAGACTCAGCGACTACCTATGTCACGGTAAGAAATGACTAAAGGACATCACGAGGATAGATGCCAAAGTGATTTGGGTATCTGGCTCTCTTCAAACATGCCTTTCTCACTGCACCATGGGAACTCGGCTGAAAAGGCATCCTCTGTTCTACGGATGATTCGACGTACCTTCTCCCGTATTACTTGCATGGACTTCCAAATACTCAATGGGCCTACATCAGACTGCTTCTCGAATATGCCAACCAAGTTGTCTACCCAGGACGCAAGGACGTAACTCCCAATGACAGTGTCCAACGAGCTGCTACAGAAGTGGTTGCCGGCCTTACATCTTTGAACTATGAAAGGCGGCTCGTGGTGTTTGACTTTGTTACCTGGACTATCGTCGCCTTCGGGGAGACCCTGTTTGAACAAAGATTAGTCGACAGATTTTCCACCGTCGACCCAGCTGACACGGCGGGGACTTGGTTAGAAGACTTTCAAGTTCAGAGCGCACACTTTTATGAGGTATTTTCCCAAATTTCAGCTGGTATGGGGTAGCTGCATGGACCAACCTTCCTCCGACGGTTGTCCACGCTCTACCTAGAACCCAGTTCAAAGCACTATAATTTTTTATGCGGGTCCCCGCGCTGGCAAGCTTACTGCTCCGCGCTGAGCAATTAAAGAGCAGTGCTACACCCTCTTATCGCCCAGGAATTTCGGGCGAACGGCAGCCGCTGAACGACAAGAACAGAACCGGCCAGGGAAACTTGGACGAAAGTTTCAATTATGTGTATCAATCCATGAATCCGTGAATGCCTTCCGCGTTAACAGAATCCGCTGTGCGCTCTTCCAGCTTCACCAGCTTTTGGGGCAGTTTTACAATACATCATACAAATTCGCCTTTCAACCGACGTACGTTCTGGCGGCCGACGCCTACCGACCCTTTCTACACGGGAAGCCTTGGCATTCATCCCATATCAATATCCCAGTCGCTGAACTGAATTGTATTGTCCATTGAGTTCGCCTTGTACAGCGGTCACGTTGAACGTGTGCGCTGCATTTCCTGTCTGTGGATTTTTACCTTATGTTCATCAGGTAATTAAGCAATTATTGGGCGAAATTCCCGATTAGATTGTTTCCTCACCATACCTGCTGAGTGATTACCCACCCTCAGAAAGATTCTGTTTGTTTGGAAAACGTAAGGCATTTTCGTGCTTCCTGCCGATGAGAATGCTGTTGAGTGACAACACTATCGCTGCCGAATAAGTGTTTTCCATTTTACGGGAAGGCAATGCGTATGTACTTTCCGGCTCTTCTGGCTCTTTGGACGTACTCATGTGAAGCGGACGAGGGACGTTGCCCCTTTCACAGGCGAACATAAAGCTTAATGTTGGTCTGTGTACACTCATTCTTTCCCATCTGGCAACGGTGTTGGCAGAAACTGGACCTAATTTCTTAGACCATACGCACAGGGAATGCGCCTTGTGACCGGAAGATGACCAGTACGAAACCGTTTTACACAACTGGTTTTACACAACCTTTGAAATCCGGACCAGTAAGCCCTACACTGGTAGTTGGGAGATTCACGGTGAGATGGATCAAGCTTAAGCTACTATACCACAAATAGCAATGGTTTGCTTACTGTTGCTTAGCAGGATTCGTTGCTCGATGTTCGATCTGGTGGCCGCCCGGGAGAGGTGAACTTGGACCAGAACTAGGTACCACCTTCATTTACTCATAAACAAGACTTTCAGCCGGGCGAGTCACTGTCAGTTTACTCTGTTGCTCCAAGAGTACAATTTTTCAGCAGTTCTGATATCTTGGATGGCGTATTTTCTGAAATACCGGTGCTTCGCCGGGGACGTAAGCTTAGTCCATTCACCGTTGTTTATAGTGGGAATTTGCATCCCATAAGGAACGGTACAAAATTGGGATGCCCAGGTTAATTAATTCACTAAGTCCTGCAGCCTCTTCTCAGCTCTAACAGGATCTGGACACTATGCGGCTGGAAGGTGACCAACTTCACCTCACGATGAAACAGAAGTGTCAGTATCGTTATATTAGCCCCTCTGGGAGCCAATCTATTCACATTCTCAGTGGTGCCCCAGGGAAAAGGTATTACGGTATCCTGATATGTGTAAACCTGAAAAATCTTAGTCCTACCACAAGTTTAACCGTGAAAGATTGCCATATGCTATGAATACAGACGTAGCTGTACATACTGGGCTCTCACAGGTCCACTTCTGGAATACGGTGTACCAGCGTTCTTTCCTGTCTTAAACCGAAAATCTAGCGTTAGAGTGGATAAAGATATTATCCACTAGGATGTTATAGGGACTGTGAAGCAGCAGTTATATCAATAGATGTTTAAGCCCAAGTACAGACGGGTGTGCCTGAACTGGATTTTACCAAGACTGCCTTTCTCAAACTTCACCATAAGTTGGAATTTTTTTATCCTAATGGAGACGACCCACATTGGTGGACAATATTTCAAACTTTACGCAGTTCGTGAACCTTTGAAACGGACTGCCAGAGTATGTGATCACGTCGTCCTCAGTCACTGTATTCGCAAATGCACTGAATAACCAGTTTCCTTGAATTTAGGCGCGCGGAAGTGAGAGCTACCGACTGAGAAAGAGAGAGCTACAGGTGGAGGGCGTCGATGCAAGATATTCGTTCATTTTGGAGTTCACCACTATACTCCGATCATGACTTCATTTGTAAACGCTTATCAGTTCGCGTTCCCTCAGTAGCACGTCGGTTGATGTAAGGCTGTTCGGTATATCACCTGCGAAGTGCCCCTGTAGTTCGATAATGCCAAGTTGAGTTGGCTGTGAAGTTTCCAGAGCTCGATGGGTGCGGTTGTTATAATGACGTTTTGGATGACCACTGGAGAAGGGTAAAAGGAGCCGTACTCACATTCTTTGTACCCGTCTGCCTGGCGTCATTCCACACTTCGAAGCTAGGGAAATTGTATCAGCAAAAAACGATTATAGTGACGCTCGGGCACCCCTCAAACACCGAATAATGAAGGCTGAATAATCTCACTGGATGGGCCGGTTGCGGTGGATCCACAGGATAGAGCTGACGTAGGCCAAGTTGTTCCCTGCTCTCACCAACATGAATTTGTCCGATGCATAACTTCCAGATAGCGTGGCAGCAGAAGGCGTTCGCTTGGCCCCAGTGGTGTATGCATAACTCCCGCAACTCTGTCGGGAATTGATAGAATTCAGTACTCGTTATATTCGAGTACAGTCCGAATTTTAGCTGACGTATGGCGTTTTGGTGCGTTTTCACGGTAGAACCCCACTGTCTTCGCCGCAGTGCGTTCGTCACATCAGTACCCATCTACATTAGCTAAACGTTCACTATCAATCAAATGACCTAACTGATGTTACTACCTTATTGCGGACGAAAATCGCCTCCACGCAGTTAGCCTTTCAAGTAACCGTTCGGCTGTAACACACTTCCGGTGCCTAGCTGACATGCCACCCGAAGGAAACACGAGGGCTGAGATACTGCCAGGTTACCTAAACCTAGACAGGAAAGTCGAGAGGCAGAAGTCGGGTTCGAACCACGGACTTTCCGGTCAGTAAATTAGCGCTCCAAACTCACTGACCGGAAGCTCCGTGGTTCAAACCCGACCTTTGCCTCTCGACTTCCCCTGTCTAGGCTTGGGCAACCTGAGAGTATCCCAGCCCTCGTGCTCCCTTCGGGTGGTATGGCAGCTAGGCACCGAAAGGCTGCTACAGCTGAACAATTTACACAGACATATCATTCGATCACCGAAAAATGGAAGAGCATCGTAGGCGTGGTGACGCATTGGAGATTATGGCAGGACCAGGTATTTTATATTGTATTTTACTTTGAGAGAACAGGAAAGATACCCATTAAAGACGATGACTTTAACTAAGAAGCGCCACGAACTGGGTAACGACGACACTTGCCAGTGTCAATAACCATTGTTGAGTGTAGTCTTAGGGCTCCCATCCAGACAGTTGTCAAACCGACTACGTTCATTGGTTAGTGCCTTCATGCTTCATTGCCAGGCCTACCTCTCACTGTCGGGCCACAGGGTAAAATGAGCTTCCGCTAACGTCATTCGAAGACCATTGTGAATCTTTGTGTTTTGCGTTATCTAGGTCGTGCAGACTAATTGGAAGCAAAAATGTATGCCAGAAAATGAGGCCAATCAAACACTGTGACGAAACGCCTGCTCAAAATACAGAGGTATTGGCCTTAACCTGAATGTAGCAGTCTGTTTCCTTCAACAATACTGCGACATCTCTCTCACACGAGATGGGAGTCTGACAGCACCAGACAGGATTTTGACCAAGTGGTGTGCGCATAGGGAGACTAGCCTCCTACGCCAAGCAGAGTACGAACGTTCTAGCCGCCTATATGCACTGCGCCCCTGATTTTGAGAGGAGACGGGGGGGGCCCATTTTGGACGCCTGTCTCGACAACTGAGCCAGCGTCAGGAATGTCGCTTACTGGGGACGCCGTAGCATGAACTGAGCTTTTCATCTGGAAATTAATCATAGAGTACTACCATAGTTTGGATACGGTTGACGTTCCAGCGTCACACGGCTCTTTTCCAAGGGTGAATCTCTAGTTTTTGCGCAATCAAGTGCAGGCTGCATAGCGATAGTGAGGGTGGGGAGAGCGAGACCGTCGGGAAGGTCGCTGGATCCATCCACTCACTCCACTGAGTCTGGCGTTTTTCGACCTCGCTTCATTAGCTCTTGCACATTCTAGTGCGATCCACAGAGAAACGGAGTTACATGGTTACGACTTTCAAATTCTAATTCTGTACTGCTAAATACTGACCGTGAGTCCATGAGGTACGCTAAGCTCATTTATTGTGGGTGGTGTCGTGTCGTCACTGGGTTCGTGTGGCATTCTTTAGAGATCTGGCTGTCAAACGAGAGTCCACCCTCCGGTCGGTTGTTTCGCGTCTCAGTCGCTGAGCTTTCTGGAGCTCTTCGATACTCAGATTTTATCAATGCGTTATTCTTTGGATATGGGTCTGATGAACACAGCCCCTGGCCCTCCAGGTCAGAGTTTAAAACGTGAAACTTCCCCAAAGAATTGTACCGGTATGCTAGTATGCTGGCATTCATCCGTTGCCTTGTGGCCAGGCTTCTGGTTCAAAGGCTTTGGTTCAGGGCTCTAACCACCCTTCTATGTATGTTTGGTCTCCCTAGCGGCATCTCAGTCCACATACTGCCATGAATACTACCATAAGTTCCTTTATGCTACGTCGGCCTTCAAGCCCGAGGTGGCTCGGTGGCTAAGGCGTGAACCTAACTAACCATAAGGTTCGTGGTTGGAACACAGCCTCTGCATCTCAACTGCTTCTGTCTAGGGTTAGGTAACAGAGAGTATCTCAGCCCTCTTACTTCCTTCGGATGACATGGCATTTAGGCGCCAGAATTGTGTTACAGCTGAATTATTATGATTATTTACATCGGCTGTCGCGTGGGGACATCAGGCCGGTCGAATTGTTCGCTGCACACAGCCGGACCGTTAAATGAAACTTGTTGTGGTGTTTTCCTCAGGCACCTCGAAATCAATCTTAACCTCCAAGAGCCTGTCCACTTATTCACCTTAATATTTGCATTCTGAAGCAAGCTGGGCAGTAAGTTGCTCTTGTCCCTACGATGGATTTTTTGGCATTGACTGTTAGAAACAAGAATCCGAGACGCAAATTCTGCAACTGAACTGGTCGCTGTCGCCGCTTCCAATTGTTCACCTCTGATGACGCGGAGATCACAGCGGCTAAACATACCAGGAGTGTTATGGCGAGCCACCAAGTGGAAGCGTCTCTTCTTGCTTGGGTACCTGTTGATTGTCGCCTCTGCACGGCTTGCTTTGAAACATCTAAGGGGATTTCTGGAAAAAGAGATCTATCGCTCCGTGTTCTACCAACTTACACCGTTCTCTTTATCACAATCGAGAGTAGAACATCAGTGTTCAACACCGACGCTTTGCTACCATAATTTATTGTGAAGAAAATAAAAGTCGATGACGACTAAATGCACTTCACTTCTTCACTTCTATCCAGCTGTAACACCCTTTCGGTGCCTAACTGCCATACCACCAGAAGGAAGCATGAGGGCTGGGATACTGCCAAGTTGCCCAAACTTAGACAGGGGAAGTCGAGAGGCAGAGGTCGAGTTCGAACCGCGGACCTTCCGATCAGTATATTCGTGCTCTAACTACTGAGCCATCTCGGCCCACTGCTATCCTACCACAATCGGTTCGACATGCCTACACCTCTGGATAGAAACTATTAACACGAACGCCGTTGTCGAATAGCAGTCGTATCTTGCAGCCGTCCACAGTTCTGCTGCTTACACTGGGACACACTGTAGCTCCACTGTTCAGCTGTAACACCCTTTCAGTGCCTAACTGCCTTGCCACCCGAAGGTTGCACGAGGACTGGGATACTGCCAGGTTGCCCAAGCCTAGAAAGGGGAAGTCGAGAGGTAGAGGTCGGCTTCGAACCACGGACCTTTCGGTCAGTAAATTCGCACTCTAACCACTTGGTCCATCTCGCCCAAGAACTATGAGGTACTCACTCTTCATAGGTTACGCTGGTTAGGACGTGTACTCCGCATACCACAGGACTGTCTGCCTCCCAGAACTCTTTTCGCCCGGCGTTCTGGTGAGTGGAAGCGACCGAGAGGTGAGTAGTTTATGATCAGGTAACGAAGTATTAAAACGCTGGCAGTTAACCTAGTCGGGTCGATAACTGCCATATCCCTGGATGCGGACCCCGGAACTCAACTCACCAATGGTTAATGACACTGGCAGACATGGCTCAATCGCGCAGGCAGTGGAGCTTGTGCACCAAAGCTATCACGATGCGTAGATTCTCAGTTCCCTAAACTAATATAATCGGTAATAACAAAATCGGCGGCATGACATCAGCGTTCAACACTGACGCTTTGCTGCCGTACAGCCATGGTTCATTTAAAAGCCTTATTGTGAAGGGAAGAGCAAAGGTAGATGGAGAAGGGATTTAGTGCTAGCTTACAACAATCATTCCGAGGTGCCTACACTTCCAAACACCCATTCAGGCAATCTGGATAGAAACTGACAAGATCGCCACTGAGAGCGGTTAACAGCCATATCTTGCAGCGTTTCCAACCAGGCGCAGTCAGGATTACTCAGTCCTCATCCTGGAAGACGAGTAGCACCGACAGCACCCAAACGTTTCGTGATTTCTTTCATACCCCTCTGTCAGGTCAAGTGTTGGCCGCCTCTTTGCTTCCGCCACTCTGAATTGGACATGAAAAACAGCACTCTCTTCGGCAAACGATGATTAGGCATGCGCAACACATGTCCCAACCAACGCAGCTTCAAGTGCTGGACACATTCTTCAATGAAAGTACCCGTGGCATAACCGAAAACTCGCTCTCTAATTGTCTCGTTACGGATAAGCCGGCACCAACCGACACGAGCTATGGTTCTGAGACAACGATTGTTGAACACCTGAAGACGTCTCAGTTCCGCTGCTCGAACAGGCCAAGTCTCATTCATACAACAAAACAGCCCGCACTGTAGCTTTATACACACGTCCCTTGAGATTCAGGGATGCACCACTTTGACGCCATAGGTGTCTCAAATTATCAAACGCTACCAGAGCCTTGCAGATTCGCGCATTGACTTCATCTGTCACACTACAATCAAAACGAATACAACTTCCAAGATACCTAAAACGCTGCACAACTTCCAGTGCCTCTCCCTGGATTGTAAGTGGCGTGTTCAGTGACTGCATGTCCAGGAGCATGACCTTACACTTTTTGGGTGCAAAGTGCATACCAAAGGACGGGATGACTTTGGTCAGTTCATCTAAAAACACCTGCGCCTTCTCCTCCTCTTCAAAGATAAGAACGATGTCATCTGCATATTCCAGATCGACAAGGTTTTCGTCAGAGGCTATTTGAACACCGGGGTTTTGGAGACCTTCCAGCGTTCGTCTCATTATTTCATCGATCACGAAGTTAAACAGGAATGGGGAGAGTGGGCATCCTTGACGGACGCCACTTTGTGTACGGAAGCTTTTGGAGAGCTCGCCGTATACTCTCACACGTCCGGAAGCCTTGGAATACAAAGAGCTTATTATGTTCACGAACTTCCGGGACGTTCCTTGGTGGGCAAGCGTGCTAAGCAGAACAAACCGGTCAACCGAGTCAAATGCTCCTTGGAAGTCCAGGAACATTAGAATTGTGGGCCTCTTATACGTATGGCGTTGTTCTAGCACCTGACAGAGTGTGAAGATTTGGTCACCCCAACCCCTACCCGGCCGGAATCCCGCTTGATACTCTCGAGTCAGTGTTTCACGAGCCACCATAAGGCGACGAAGCACCAGTGACGCCAATAGTCTCGTTACGACCGGGGTCAAGCTGATCCCCCTGTGGTTGCCACACTCACTACGAGCACCTTTTATGAAAATGGGCACTATCACCGACTCTCCCTAGTTGTCTGGGACAGACTCCTTTTTCCAGATGCAAGCAAACAGATCAGGCAAACGCTGACTGAGGACTTCACCCCCGCCTTTGAACAATACGGGTGGGACGTCATGCGGACCAGAAGCTTGGTGGCGCTTGATAGAACATATGCAGTCATAAACCTCCGGGGCCGTAGGCAGTTCCACGTTCACCGTCCAGAGTTCTACGTCACCTGTGGGCTCCAGATGGGTGCCAGCTTGTGGCCATGACAATTGTCGTTCGAAATATTCGGCTCATCGGTTGAGGCTTCCTTCTTTATTCGATATGTTCACTCCATTCAGGTCCTTGATGATCAAGTAACTTAGTTTAGGAGACTGTTCCAGTTCCGATAAGGTCCCTGTAATTGTTCCGACAACCCAAAGGTGACGTTTACTTTTTAGATATAGCGACGTTGGTACAATCGAGTGGATGATCTCACTATACTCCGCATCTGCAGTCGGGGTGAAGACATGGCTGAGTCACAATCACTTACGCTCCCGCATCAAAGCTACCCCCTCAATCCATAGCTGTTCAGCCTTCCGTTCTCTCATACCTGGACTAATCTATTTTCAGCTGTAAGCCGCGTGCTTGTGCATTGATTGTAGATGTCGGCCGTTTGGGGAGATATAGGTGGATAGCTACGCACTGGGGGTAAGGACTGATGTCATTGGTCATTCCAAGAGTGACAGTGAGCGTTCCATTATTGAGGTTGGGAGGGAAAGCTGTACGCTGAAGGTGTTGGGGATATCAACATTCCCCCCCCCCAAAAAAAAAACTGTATCTTTGTGTGTGCTAACGAATCTCCGGCATTTTCAAGGCGAAACTATATATATATATATATATATATGCATTGTCATTTGTCCGTTATCGCCTGTAAATCGCTTGTTGTTCGGAGCATTACACTTGTGCCCAGGTTTCCGTCTTCTTACTAGTCCGCTGTACCAGGAGTCGGAATCAGGCAACATAGCTGGGGATATCATATAGTCACAGTCCGCGCACATTATCGTTGCTCGTTGCATTATCGAACCGTAACAGAAGGCAACAGCTTAGATGCGTGCGCGCGACCGAGTCATGCCTGTCAATGTGTCCGTCTAGGGTTTCGCATCCAAGGAAGAAGGCATTAACCAGCTCAGTCAAGGTTTGCTAGTAATGACTTTCATATTTCGCTGCCAAATCATTGCTTGACTTTTCCCTGGATCGTTTCCATTTTCCGCCTGGTTGTGTGGAAAGCACTGTGCGAGAAAGTCCGTCGACTGACACCCGGAGCACGTAACTAAACCAGTACAATATGGACTGTATTCGGTCCATCTATCATGGGCGAGTTATTTCCTCCCAAGAACACTCGATGCACTTCAACATTACTTATCCTATATTTTCACCAGACTCAATCTCCAAGTTATAAAACCGCCAGATTTCTGCCCTATATGACAAAACGAAGCTCACCGTAAAATTATAAACTCGAATCCTGACATACAAGCTGATATAACGCCTTCGCCGCAGGTGATGCAGGCTGACGGAGTCCCTCTGGCCTCCTCGATTCGAATGGAAATACTGTCTTTAAGTAGATCACCTGGGTTCATAGCCAGGTAGCAAATTGTATATGATTCATCTGCAGGTAGGTTCATGTTCAATCCTACCCAGTCTTGCAGCATCACTGTAGGTGTGAAGTCTAAACCAAACTGCGAAATAGAATAATCTAGGCTTCTTAATATGGTTTGTCTTACAATGGCATCAGACCATCGAAGAGCCATGTTGTCTGTCTACTCGGAATCTGTGAGCGGATGCCCTGGAGCCCACAAGCATTAGGGGCTAGAACTTAGTCTTCGGTGATCATGACGACGAAGTTGGAGAGAAGAGGGGCGGGATGACAGCCCTGCCTAACATAACTGGATATAGCAACCTGACCAGAGCTTACCGTAGGCCTTCGCGCGTCCCCGGGAGTTGGCGTGCGGCGCCTTGAGAGTCGATAATCAATGGAGACACCTATGCTTCGTGGACATTGTTGTCGTACCCGATGGTCCACAGTCAAATGTGCCTTGGTTTTCACGGACCTTCCTTCCTCTGTGTATAGTCAACTTTCTAGGGATGAAAACAGAGAACACCTTCGGTGCCACAGCTACTAGGCTGATACCGCTAGGGCTTTCACACAATGTTCGCCCACTCTTTTTGGAGATGTGGACGGTTGCTGATGTACTCCATTCTGCAACCACTTTTCTTTCACCCCATACAGCATCGCTAAGTTCCGTCAAAGATAACTAGATACAAACTATCCGGACCTTGATTTTCGGCTGCCCTTGTCTAGCCTTAGATAATTTGGCAGTATCAGCCCTCGTGCTTTCATCGTGTTGCACAGTTGCTATGCGTTTAAGGAGTGGAACGGCTGGACAGCTATCATTATTATCGGTTCATATACTATGCGGAGAATGCCGACTCCGGTTCAGTAATTCGTGCTTTCGGACCACATGACGGTCATTGACTAACAGAAACTCGCCGCTGTGCGACCCACTTAGATGTGTACGGTCCAGAGAAACAGACTCAAACAAACGCCGGATCCGACTGAGTGGGCGGATAACTCTAAATCAAATAACCTTTTTGACGGTTTTACATCCTTCCTGCTGTCCTACAGTGTGCACATTTTTGTACAAAGGCCATAGGCTCATCCTCGAGGTCATCCGCGTCACTCCATGTTTATGTCCAGTTCATGCTGTTGGTCGTACCTCAGGCTGCAACGCTTTGAAGTATTCTTGAAACTCACTCATCCTTCTTCGGTTGGAAGTCACCATAAAACTGTAGGCTTATGTTGTAAGTGACCTCTGCGGTCTTTATACATTTTTGCGTTCAATCCCTTTCTTTCAATCGGGATTCTTCTATGTCCGTGTTTATTCCTTCGTTTTAATCGTATTTGCTGACGACCTTTTTTAAATGTACATTTGCTTTTCAGTTTCTGCTATGTCCAAGTATACCACAGATGGGTTCGAACGTAAGAACTCGGCACCTGTCAAAAGCTCAATGTCAGCAGGTACGTGTCTAATACTTATCTACTGTATTCAATGGAGAACATTTTGTTTCTGTTTGATATCCGTTAATACCATCACTGTACCCATTTTCTTGTTATCCAGATGGGAAGGTGGAACGGAAACGTTCCGCTGGAGACGGCCAAGGTGATTTGTTGATCATGTCCATATGTTGCTACGTATAAGTGCCCTAGCAGTTTTTTCGTATCCTCACCTAGAGCATCCTTTTCGTTTGCACCGATGAATCACCACCTTGGTGAGCGCCTTATCACCCGTTTTTCTCGCTCACATCCGCCTGCTTCCCTGTTTCTTTTCACATTTGGCATGCGGCTTCAAACCCTTCATCAGCATGATTTACGTCGATTCGGTGGCCTCCTGAATCTTACTGTTAACATGAAGCCCAGGTCTAGATCTTCTTCAGGTAGCTGTAGTTTGATTTTGTTCCCATCGGCCCACCATGTTCCTTTCGGTTCCATCACTTATGTTGTCTTGCCACACACTGGCTTCTGGCTCAGCTGACACTGGTTTCTACTTCCCTTAGGTGCCGGTGCAGTTGATGAAGAGATGTTCCGGGCCTCGTTTGTCCCGGCTATGTCTATCACGGTAGGTGGATTTTCCTCTCCCACAATGAATCTCCATAGGCCTATTCATCCAAAGAACTGCTGGATATCATGGGACGAATCAAAGACAATTTGTCTGTTTCGGCGGAAGAATGGGAGAAACGAGTGGATGCCGTAAGTATTCATCTCACTTCTGGTGTTGCCCTCGTTTCCAACTTTTGTAGCTAAGTTGACCATATTTTCCCTTTGCGTTTCACCATCCAGCTAAAAACATTGCGTGTCCTGGTCGCCAACGGTGCTAATCAGTTTGAGGAGTTCATTCCACAGCTGAAGACGTTGGAAACACAAGTAGATGGATGTTTGCGTGACCTGCGGTCATCAGTTGTACGAGAGGCCTGTATCACTGTCGCGTAAGTCCTCCATCTTTACCCTGTGCGTTTTCCTTTTGAGGGATTTTATTAATTGTGGTGTGAATTTTCGGTCTAGACAGCTGCAGACTTGTGCAAGCAATCCGTATGCTGGGTATTAGTCAGAAACGTCCTTCGTGGACCAATAATTACTAAATCATGGGCTGGAGATTTAACCAGATTGGACATGTGACCAATCCTGAGCCTGTCAGTATGTTAAAAAATGGTATCCCAGGCACTTCCATTGATAGTTGATCAAGTGGCTGTTGGTCCGTCCTCTGAGCCTGGCAGTCCGCTCGCAAACGTTTCGTCGCCAACCGAGGAAATATTCACCACTTCGTGGTAACCTGGGGCGATGATTTCTCCACGATTTATGGTGACAAATTTAAAAATCAGTTGCCAAGTTCGACGAACAGATCAACAACCAACAACACCGAGCCTTAGTCACAGGAAAACTTCGTTTCAGCATCTATCCTATTTTGCCTCCATGCCTGCATTTTGCATATTATGCAATGTTGAAAGCCGTTTCATTCAGCCTAGAGAACTTTCAACCCGGTGAGATATAGTCCAAATAACCCTATCTGAATTGGAGCATGTCATATGCTGCAGTGTCCTAATTAACAAGTTATTTGCTTCTTCGCCAGCCGGGTTTTACAGCAGCTTTGTTGGTTCATTTATCGTTGTTCTCGGATTCTTCTCCGCTTCAAATAACTCCGCCCCCTCTGTCTTCGGGGTATGGTTCATTACTGACTTGAATTCATCGTCCCCATCCGGTCACTAGTCTGTCATGGCACGCTTCCCTTTTTTCACATTTTTGACGCCCATTTCTATTTGTTTTGTGCGTTGTTTGCATTCTTACTTCAGCGGTACCAGTCGTCATATTTTTCATTGACATTGTCATCTCGCCCTTGTTTGTTTTCTCTCATCCAGGTACCTCTCTCAGCAGCTAGGAACTCGATTTGATCGCTTTGCGGAAACGATTTTGCAGACTCTGATAGGACTGATGTCTAATAGTGCCAAAATTATGGCCAGTAGTGGTGTCCTCGCCATACGCTTTATCCTTGAGGTGAGCTGTACTACCATACTTATTTTTGTTTGATGCAAATTGCTAGTTTCATTAATGATAGGCATTCTACCAAAGATGGACGCATGAGTGCTTTTGGAATTTTGTGAGGTGCTGTTCACTTGGTTACACATCAGCTGTGGTTAGTTGAACAACAAGAAAGTATATGCTGGACGTACACTGTGAACCCACTGAGTTGGCATTTCAGTCCGCGTTCGTTTTTTGAGAATACTGCTGGCGCCTGCTTGATATGCGAAGGGACATACCTCGTAGGCGACACCATGCCACATCGTATTTTTTCTCGTTCAGGTTCGTGCCCACGACAATCAGTCAACTTGCTTTCAAGACGGGCTAAATAAGAATCATACAATACCCGGACGGCGTACCAACAGGCATGAGCAGCAACATCCTTTTTCTCGGGACCGCTAGCTGAAAAGTGTTGAGTTTTTCAGGGGCTATTTTCGTGGATTCTCGCATCCTGGATGTCCACTGAGCTCTGGAGACACACTGATCTTGCTGTCGTTGGTGGTGATGAGGATACTCCAGCTGCAAGCAGCACGGCATAGGTGTCTACCTGGAAGTGTTTTGCCACATAGACATGTGATATAGTAAGTGCGGTAGTTATTTCCTGAGCATATGATGAGAGAGTAACCGTATAGGATGAACTCTGACAACTGTTTCTTGGTGGTCTGCTGTGCTCAGGACAACAACAAGCCTGTTTTTTATCCCCGCGCTCGAAGTGTGGTCACACTTTTGAAGAGGCAATAACAGTCTTTCCCATTATTCTTGACCTAGGCGACGATCTTTCCTCTCCGTGGAGAGGAGCTTAATAATCTAAAAATGCACTGACGATATCCTCTCGATTGATGATTAAACTTTCGCCAAACACGAGAACACACCGGCGAACTTTTCTGTCTCTTTTGGGGTAATTTTTTCCTTGTGCTTATTTCAACTTGCTTCATAATCTTAAATAACTTGTTTGGACTAAGTGGAATAATTATATCCGAACGGGAGGAGAGCATTGGACTTTGACAGAACGGAAGCGCTGTGCTGCACTCATATCTTGGCCAGTTACTCTTCCCTGAGAATGTATATCGTGCATGTCATTTTGGGTAGATAGGAAAGAATTTCCATACATCATTTTACCTCACCAACGAGCTACGCAACGTTATCTATTTGACTGTTGGCGCTGAGTTTGCTACCACACACCTAGACGCTGTGCAGCGCTCAGCATGTCTGGTTCTATTCACGGTTACCTGATTTCCACCTATTCCCAGTTAGCAAGTAGTACTGACAAAAATTACCGATCGAAAAACCAACAACAATGTCCTTTTATTAGTCAGACTGCGTTGTTGAAAAAAATAATAAGCATCTTGTTTTCCATCTTTGGTGTTTTCCCACTGCCTATCGATCCATTTTCACTGTTTGCGTTTATTTTATGTTTATTTCCAATACTACTGTTGTACAGAATTCCAGAAGTGTGACGGTTAACATCACTGCCAGTGTTCACTATCGATGATTCACTGGCCGTTAGTCATACTGTTTCACTTGAAGCAGGCCGTTTTGTAAAAACTACAAAGGTCGAATGGAAATGGAAGTAATACAAGTATTCTAATATATCTGTCCCAACAATCGATTAGATAGCTTATCTGTTATCGGTTCTCAGCGCATGGTCGAGCCTCTACTTCTCTATGCTCAATACAATCACCAATGCAATCCTAAAGTTACAAAACGCTAGTCTTCTAGGTACCTTGTTATGAACTTACCGTCATCCGCGGCAGTGGTTCTGTCTAAAAGCACATGCTCACGAGGCTATCTTGGAACTTTCTTGCCCTGGGGGAGAGAGTTATACCTCAGGGGAATTCGACCATTTCATAATGAGTGTGAAACACCTTTTGCCACTAAATACTTCTCTTGGAGATATATGCCTAGCTATTATTTCCCATATTTTGGTCGCTAAGCGATACTATCGTATTTTCTCGGTAAATCGTAATTTTCACTGAACAGACTGAGCGCCAACATTTACACTGATCGAATGGAATTGATCGCTTCTGCATTGCAACCCTGACTGATCCCCCTATTCCGATGCTTCACTCTAACGTTAATTTTCTTAAGCTAATCAATCCTTCTATTACTCGGAGCGAGTTACTTTGTAAACGGTTAATCGGGTCCTCTCATTATGTGCGAACATAACACACTTTTCCTGGGCAGTAAAAGCCCCAGCAGTTTGGTTTTATATCAGTGTCGATCCCATGGTGAACCGTTCCCGATCGATCAGGAACTGTTAGCAAGTGATTCGCCAGTGCTGTACGTAACTACTAGACAGTATACGGGGTGTAAGTCAGGCTTCGAGTGGAGCCTGTAGTCGGGTTTTAGGTTATTGTCGTGTGTATACGTTCGACTAACCACAATTATGAGGTCTGGAGAGTATGGAAAAAGATCTGTGTAATCCGTATAAATAGATCTCTGTTCTCTGCCTAGAACAAAGCAAAAAGAATTCGGGACTAACGGAAATGGCTATCTTTTATGATGACTTTTTGAAGGGCTCTCTTATCTCACTAAAGCGGATTTACTACACTACTAAGTTCCACGTAGGTGTTCCATTTCGCAGTATCCTTTTGATCTGTTGGAAACATGGCAGGATATCATCACCAGTGACCATGAGAGAAATTAATCAGCTGCTTGGTTAATGAATTTGACGATCTTTGCATTCAACTCTTATAAATGAGACGGAACAAGAGTAAAAATGCCGGGAACTTTCAGTATACGCTATCGCTTGGGTCGTTATGGTTTCCACCTTCCACTTTTTCGAGATAGGTTGGTTCTTCAGTTCTTCACTTACGCAACTCGCTCAATGGTCGCGCACACGGACCTGTCAGAGGGTTTTCTGGGACACTGGAATCTGTTCATAACTCAAAACTCGTTTTCTAGACCTAGACATGAACTTCTGCTAGAGTTGTAGTTGATATGCGGTATATCCATGAATAACCCCCCACTCTCCAGGACATTCCTATATACGGACGACACCTCAAGTGCGGTGTACTTCAGGTTGGGACGTGAGTTGAGGTGTCTCATCAAACAAAATAAACTTGATGATAGTTTAATGCACACGTAAGTGCCACACAACATAACTTCAGCGGGAAGCTAATTCATGTCAGATAAACCTTCGAAGTCGTCATAAGGTGCGCTCTGGTACCTCTGGTGTATCTCGGCGACTCATTGAGCTATACTGGGGGGTGCCCGCGTGACACTCACAGAGTCTCTCATACCAGGTTGGTCCATGGGTAGAGGTCTGACGAACACAGTCTCCTGGCCCTCCAGGTTGGGGGTTGGAACATGTGTGGCGACGTGTTCCGTAAAAATGGTAATGCACTTGCATTTCCAGCCCAACACCGCTGACTTGCGGTTAGGATTTTGACCCAAAGGCCTTTGGTTGAGGACCCTTCGTCCTCCTGTCTAGGTGTGGGCGCCCTGGCAGTATCCCAGCCCTCGTACAACCATGACATTTACAACTAACAGTACTTTCATGCCACATCGGCCGTCGCGTGGTGCCATCAGCCGGGTCGCCTTACTTGCTGCATACAGCAGGGCGGGTAAGCGAAAACATGCTACTGCTGACGCCTCCTTCTTACACTTTCACGTTTTCCGTCTTCCACCCTCCCCCGCCCCAATTTTAATACTTTCTCCGCAGGTCCCAGCTCTAGGACTGATCGGTTTGCCCGCCCTGCATCACACTTAGCTGCAGATTGTACGTCCGAGTTCCGTTACATCCCTAAACACTTCGAAGTCTGTTTTCAAACCCCGAAAGCCTGTCTACTTAGCCACCTTTAATGTTCGTTCACTGAAGCAAGCAGGTCAACAGGTGGCTCTTGCTCGTACGCTGGATTCCCTCAGCATTGATGTATGTTGTCTGTCAGAAACAAGGACGCAGGACGCAAGTACCGTGATCGAACTGACTGCCCCTCGCTCTCTTCCAGGTTCCGGCTGCGCACCTCTGGTGATGCAGAGGCCGCTGCAGCTGGATATGCTGGGGTGGGTATTGTATTGAGCGAACGAGCGGAAGCGTCTCTGCTTGATTGGATACCCGTTGATAGTCGCCTCTGTGCGGTTCGTTTGGCAACATCTGTGAGAGAATCTAGAGGAAGTGAGGTCCATCGCACCTTGTTTATTGTCTGCTTACGCCCCAACTGACTGTAGCTCTGAATCTGCCAAGGACAGTTTCTATGACGCTCTAGGTGCCCTTCTACAGCAGGTTAAAACCTCAGATATCGTTGTGGTTGCTGGTGATATGAACGCCCAGGTAGGTAGACTGAGCGCTGCTGAGGCCCGATTGGGTGGTCGTCTTGGTTTGGACACGAGACGCACGGACAACGGAGACCGCTTACTTCAGATGTGTGCCGATCACAGACTGTTCCTTTGCAGTACGAATTTCCGGAACAGCGGAAATCGCTTGACAACGTGGTGCCCACCAACAAACCAGCGACGAACCCAAATAGACCACATCGCCGTCAGTTATCGGTGGCGAGGGTCGATCACCGCTTGCCGCTCCTTCTGGAACACCAGCGTGGACTCCGACCATGCACTTGTACGCTGCTGCTTTTCATTGCGCTTTTCAGGTGTACGCAAACGCGCACACCTCGCTTAGCCATTGAGAAGCTAGTGGATCCAGAAGTCAAACGAAACTATCAAACCAGCTCGTCGAATGCCTGCCGGACGGTACGGTGTCGGATATAAACGGCCACTGGGAAAAGATATCCAAAGCGCTACTCAAGGTTGGAACGTCTGTTTGCGGTACAACCCAGCCAACCTCATTCAAACACTGGATCTCTGATAGGACCGTGTCTTTGCTGGAGACCCGGCGACAGATTCCCCCTGGCCGCCACCACAACTCCACCCGACGCATCATCCGACGCCAAGTGAAACTGAGTGTCCGTGCAGACCGAGAAGCTTGGTGGACCCGAAAGGCCGAAGAAATGGAAGATGCAAAGAATGCTGGAAATGTGCGCAGGCTGTTCCATTTGATTCGTTCGACTGGTCCTCGAAAACCTCTTGTCAGCGAAACAATCAGAGACCAAAATGGCTCCCTGATATGCAATAAAGCAGAACGTCTGGACCGCTGGGCACAGTACTTTGAACAGCAATTCAGCTGGCCACCTGCTACCTCCAATCCAGAATCCTGGCCTTCAACAGAAAGCTGGACCGTAAATATGGAGTCGCCTTCGGTCTCAGAAGTGTCCGAGTGTATTTCTCTACTCAAGCGTCATCGTGCTGCTGGTCCTGACGACCTTCCACCTGCTCTTTTCAAGGATGGCGGTGGGCTCCTCAGCCAGTGCCTGTCTAGACTATTTGGGTCTATCTGGGAGAAAGAGACCGTCCCAGACAACTGGGGTGAATCGATAGTAGTGCCCATTTTCAAAAGGGTACTCGCAGTGAATGTAGCAACCACAGAGGTGTTAGTTTGACTCCTGTTGTGACAAGGCTTCTGGCGTCATTGATTCTTCGTCGTCTTACGATGGCACGCGAAACCTTGACTCGTGAGAATCAAGCGGGATTTCGACCGGGTAGAGGCTGCATTGACCACATCTTCACACTCCGTCAGGTGTTAGAGCAACGCCACATGTACAGACGACCCACAATCTTGGTGTTCCTTGACTTCAAGGGTGCGTTTGATTCTGTCGATCGGTCAGTGCTGTTAAATATACTTGCTCAACAGGGTATGCCCCAGAAGTTTGTAAACATAATCCGATCCCTATATTCACATACTTCTGGGCGGGTGAGTGTATGGCGAGCTCTCCAAAAGCTTCCCTACAAAAAGTGGTGTCAGACAAGGATGTCCACTCTCTCCATTCTTGTTCAACTTCGTCATTGATGAAATAATGAGGCGAACGCTGGAAGGTCTTCAAAACCCCGGTGTTCAAATCGTTGCTGGTGAGAGCCTTGTCGATCTGGAGTACGCAGATGATATCGCCCTCATCTTTGAAGACGAAAGTGAAGCACAAGCCCTGTTGAACAGACTGACCACCATCATACCATCTTTTGGCATGCGCCTTGCACCTTCAAAGTGCAAAGTCATGCTTCAGAACGTGCAGTCTCCGGACATATCCCTTAAAATTCAAGGAGAATCACTGGAGATTGTGGAAAACTTTACATACCTCGGTAGTTGTATTAGCTCTGACGGAAGTGTGTCTGATGAAGTCAGTGCAAGAATCTCAAAGGCTCGAATCACGTTTGCTAATTTGCGTCACTTGTGGCGTCAAAAGGCATCTCACTAGATCTTAAGGGTCGTGTGTACCAGGCTACAGTAAGGGCTGTATTGTTGTATGGGTGCGAGACATGGCCTCTACGGACAGATGATGTGAGGCGTCTCCAGGTTTTCGACCACCGATGCCTCAGAAGCGTGGCTGGTTTTGGATGGCGTCAGCGTGTTAGTCACGAGGTGATTAGAAAACGGGTATTTGGTTGTGCTGCAGGTACATCAATTGGGGAAATCATCCAGCACCACGTGATGGCTCGGTCATGTGCTACGCATGCCGAAACACCGTCTACCGAGTGTTGTTCTTCGTGCCTCCTTCAGACGCAAACCGCGAGGTGGACAGCGCATGACTTGGCAGAAAGGCGTGAAAGAGATCACGAAGAGTTTGGGTGTTGTTGGTGCTGTACGCCTTCCAGGATGGGGTCCCCGTGACCCCGCCTGTGCTTGGCTGGAGACGTTGCAAGAAATGGCGGCTAATCGATGTCAGTGGCGTTCATGCTGTCAGTTTCTTTCCAGATTGTCTGATTGAGCGGTTGGAGGTGTAGGCACCTCAGAATGCTTGACATAGGCCAGCACTAGGTCCCCTCCTCATCCACTCTTTTTCTCTTCTTTTCACTCTAGGGCTTTTATATATAATTATATATATATATATGCATATGAAACTAGACGAACTTCATGGTTGTACGGCAGTGAAGCATCAGTGTCAACACTGATGTTGCTGTCTTTGATGATGATGATGATGATCTGGTATTGATTCAACAGCAGTATCGGCACTGTTGGCCAATCAACGCCTTTCAAATCTGTCTCCTTGAGCAACCAAAGTCGTATGGGCTGATACATGAACAAAGACACTACCCAGTCTGAATTGTCAGGCTGCTCTAGCCTTGGCGACGTTTCTCTTGGAATGCAGGCTATCTGTCGTAGTGCAAAAGACGTGGGACCGAACCATTCCGGTGTCTTCTAAGGAGCATACTCCATGGGTCGCTTGCGCATCGCAGATGTTAATTTACCCCGTTAAACATCGAAGTGATCAGTTATGTACCGTACTGTCAAAACTGTCGCAAGCACGCTATGTACCAACGGTTCTTCTGGTAAGCTGTTTTTCCACTTTAAGGAATGTGGAACTTTGTAAAATATGAGCGGACGTCAAGATGACATTTAGTTCTTCAAATGCTTGCTTTCTAGCTTGAATGGTCGGTACATCCTTTTCACCATATTTTCCCCACGACAACCAAAAGTTTGTTCCCACTAGTCACTTTGCAACGTCCGCAAGCTGAAAGTTACATTATATATTTTACCCTAACTTCTAATTTACGCCTTTTCATCTCTAGCAGAATTTAGCTACGAATCACCGTCATTTTCAAATTGTCTTCCTTTTTTCCGTCAGAACACCCATTCTCCCAGACTGTTGCCAATCTTGATGAGCTCGATGACATGCAAATCCAACGTGACTCGAAAGTGAGTGCAGTAGCTATGTTTCTTCTATTCCCCGTTGTGGAATGCGATGCCGAACATTCGTCCGACCTCCAGAGCCTTTGTCGAGACAGAGAAATTTCATGTCGAGGTTGAACGGGCGCTTGTGAATGCATCACGTAAATGATAACCTCAGTATTGATTACTGAAAGAACAGCTCCCATGCTCCATCTTAGCTACTAACAAACAAATATCTTTTTCACGAGGGAAACTACTCTCCCCTGGAAATGAGTGTATTTGTCGAGATCTGTCCAATTTGGGTTCAAGTGGAACAACAGGTTGATGGAAACTTGGGGGCTGTGCCCAGCTGATGAGCCCCATTAAGGGCGAAACCGGTCGTGGGCTGTCGAAGAGTTTTCAGCAACCTTGTGAGTAGTTTTCCTTATGTAAATATACGGCGATATCTCGAATATAGTACCAACTAAAACATGAGGCGGCCCTTGTGCAGCACATTTAGTTAAAGTTATCATCAACGATAGATTCAATTGAGTCTCTTGTGATATACAAATGAGTGTGTTTATCGAGAACTATCTACTTTATTCACATTATCGGAAGTGTTTTATCACACATACAGCTAACATTACTTACCAAGCAAATCTCCTAATTTCCTTAGTCATTGCTATTCAGATTAATTTTTCAGGGAGCAAATGTTGATGTCTTGCCTCTTCTATTCTGGTATCTCAGTTTATTTTAAATGTGATACCAGATGGTGGACTGGTGGTGTTTTGCGACCGTTTTTTATTCTCTTCAGTCTATTTGTGCACTAGCACTCATCCCATAACCCGTTTTTAACGCTTCTGTCGCTGCCTTTTAGATGCATATGTGAGTTCCTTGAAGTCATTTTCCGCACATGGCCCGTAAATGTTTTGGAAAAGCACTTGGGTCTTCTGCAAGATTCGCTGAGACGTGGCATTTACGATGCAGATCAAGAAGCTCGTGGTTTCTCACGACGGTAAGATTTATTGGATTTATCGCTGGGCTATACCCTCTAAATCTGCTTCAATTTGTGCAGAAACCTACCTTACATTTCAACAATGAATTGTTCTTACGAAAAGCACTTATCTGTTTGTTTCAACTGTACTGTGCACTCGGCGAAGTGTACCCATTTGCAGTTAGGTTAATGTTAACAGGAGACTCAACTGACTCCCGACTGAATCTCTCGTTAATGGTATTATTCAACTGACTGTGCTGTACAAAGGCAGCCTCACGAAAATATACTGCGACATCTTTAATATCGTGCCAAGTAAGACATGAAAAGTTGAAAGTTCAGCTGGTATTCAGTTGTGTCTTCCGTCGACGGGGGCGAGATGGCTTAGAGGTAAGGGCGCAAATTTACTGACCGGAAGGTGCGTGGTTCAAACCTGACCTTTTGCCTCTCGACTTCCCTATCTAGACTTGGACAACTTGGCAGTATCTCAGCCCTCGTGCTTCCTTCTGGTGGCATGGCAGTTAGGCACCGAAAGGGTGGTACAGCTGAACGATTTTTCTCAACATTACGGTAATTTGCAAGTGGGTTATTTCGCCAGCTGTGTGCAATTCGGTTGACGGAAACCCAGAGACGACGCCTTTCTGATGAGCCCGAAGAAGGGCTTGGTCTGTCGTCTGTTTTCGTCTACCTTAGGTGTAGCGTGTTCCTTCGGGAAAATGAACTATACCATCTGATACACAAAGAACTTTCCATTGTGGTTGAATATTTTCAAAAAGACGGCAGTCTTTTCTCCATTCACCTTGGGTGAACTTCAAATGCTCCCAGTAAGCTGAGACTACTACCACCACCACCACTAACTGCACTCACCTGTTCCTGCACATTTTCAAACGGGATAATAGATGTATTCTGTTACGGAACTTACGACCGTACGTCACTCTCTTAATTTTGTTTACATGGCTTTTAATCTGTCAGTGAATTCCACTTGCAGCCAGTTTATCAGGTTCCGTCTGTAATGCGAACTGCTGAGCTCTATCACTAGGTTCTGTGTGTACTCATTCGTGTGCTCATCTCGCGCATCCTATGTCGTTCCTACGATAATGCATTTGTGGGTAGGATGTTTGAACACAATCTGGATTTCCTGCGTTAAGTACAATCGCATCGTATCTGGCCTTTGTGTAGGAATATAACGTTGACAAAACCTGCACGGAAGTGACCACTTTTCATTATTCAGTCTCTGGTCTCCGATGTTCGTTCTATCGCGGTCAGTAGTGAAGCAACCCTTCTGTTTATCTGGGTGCATTTACTTCCACTCGTTCTACTTCTGTTCACAGTGCCTTCCCTTTGTTTGCGGAAAAATTCCCGGACCAGGCCAATTCCCTACTGCAAAACCTGGATGCCCAAAAACGTAAGCTGATTGAAAAAGATTTGATCGGTATTGGCTTGGGTGGTGTCGCAGACGACAGTTCCGCCCGAAATCGATCCAATAGCCATTCAGCTGTGAACCCGGTTACAAAGCGTCCCAACAAACCAATCCTAGGCACTGCTGCTGTGGGTGCGAACGGCGCTCGAAGTCGTCCTCCGGTGACAAATCAGAACGATATCAATACAGGTTGGTTCTCCCGTGGCCGTTTACACGAACCGGTGCAATCATTTCTTTAAGGACGCATGTGTCTTTATTTGTACGTGTATGTTTGTGGTGTCACCACTCCTCATATCTATTTTGCCCTATATGGTGCCTAACTTCGTCACATACCTGACTCTATCTGCTGCATTAGGCTTATGAGTGGATGACGCTTTCATCCGACTTATGGGATGCATTAGCCGCAGAACAACAAACGACAACTGATTAATAGCAGGTATGACAAAAATGCGATCGATTTTCAGGAGAATGTGATATCCCGTCATTCTAGACTTTTGGCCTGGAGTTTTTAATACATAACTGTACACAACGGATGCTGCCTGCAAGGTCACACTGAAGTACGTCGATGTGATGACGCCATCGCACGTTGTAATCAAAGTAGCCCTTAGTTGGGCGAGGGTATTGGTTCCTTAGGGAAGGTATGTGCGCGTTCGATGTCCGAGCGGAAACAAGGTGTAGCAGAAAGTGCACGAGGGGAAAGGCAATGTATGGTGACAAGATGAAAGCGAATATTGTCAACATGACTGTTACTTGAGAGTGGCTTCCTGATTCTCATCTACGTGATTCTCTGCATGTCGCTGGGAGCGTGGCACGTAACCGGCCGGAGTGGGGAGGATGCTGCCACTGCCCGACTGGATGTGGTCGGATGTTGTGCGTTATGCTTATGTTGGCTGGGGTTCGTAGAAAAGCCGAGTCACTCCAGCTTTCGGCGTGTCATTTTACAATTCCCAATTGTCATTCGAATGCAAGTTACCTTTCACTTGACTGTTTTCCCAGGAGTCTAAACTTCTTTCCTTCCACTTTCAACTGGGGCTTGTTTCTTCATGATTTATGCCAGTCGAGCACCACTATTTGGTAATGGTATATATCTGAGGAGATGTTTGATATTGGCTTCTATTTTACAGTAGAATCTTGAGTACGTTACTTGGCGAGTGACGAAGCCAAGTACTGCGGTAACCAGCTGTGGTGCTGGAACTCTCAAACATATGCAAGGACTGTTTACATTTTCATTCCAATCTAACGTGCTCTACGCATCCTAATTTATGTTAGTTTTGCGTTTTTTTTTCAGATTTATCCTCATATTTTTGCACGTTCTGTCTGTAAATGGATTGAATGTTGTTGCATCGTTCCACTTTGTGGGCTGGCTGTACATCTGCGCAGCCAGCTGATTGCAAAACTCCAAGTAATCGTTTGGTCCCTGTTTCTAATCTCCCTGTTGCCGCAGTTTCAGTAGGCAATGACGTACCTGGAAGTTTCCTTTCCATAATGAGCAGCAACATAGGGCCTTCGGTATTCATACATTTTTGGGCCATCCATCAACACAGGCCGTGTTTATTTTCGGTATCTTCTGACGTATATATCAGTCTTTCCATCGCGTGCCCAAAAAACAAATCTTCGCGGTTCTGGAAACATACAAAGCGGTACAGCCATCTCCCTTACTTCCTTGGTGATGATGACACATTTATTGCAACTCTTTGAAGAAATTAAGCCATTCAGATTCATAGAGGCGATATTTCTGGTTCTATAAATGGCTAGTCCACAGGGATGGAAACAAATTAGCCATCACCAGCAGTTCTGATAAACCAGCCAAATAGTCATTAGCCGATTTGACTCGATCAATAGATTAGCATGGTAGCATTATTTGCCACCCAGCTGTTTTGCGGATTTTAGACATTTAAACAACACAACAACGTTCATCGATTTCCTAACATTCACATCGGTTTGCTTAGCTTTCTTTGTGCAGTGGTTTTTTTTGTACGGCTGTTTGAAAATACTCAATTATAGTGACCCAGATAACAAGCAAGCTTATCACGTTGATGAACTGATATAAATCTTGGCTACGCATAAGCAAGCTTTCCGAATCTTCGGAGCATCCTCTCTGGTTGAAGTGACACGTTCCAGCACACTAGCAAAAGGTGTTAGAATCTCCCGCAGTTGAGTGAATTTTCCTTACTGAAATGGCCAATGTTGGTGGTAGCTCATATAAGTCGATCCTCTCAAGGGAACACATCCTTCGAGGAAGTGTGGCTTTGTCTGAGGTTGGTACTTACTCTTGTGGAAGGAGCGGACTTTATTTTCAGCGCTGCGTCCGTCACTCAACTCTGCAGTCCCACGCACAACTTGGTTTCGGACCTTGTAGTTCCCAAGCAAAACCAGCGCCACCTAGATTCAGGAGTACAAGGATGACAAACTAAGTATTGGTCTTCTCCATTTTCATATGGACGATCGCAATATGTCGCTATGTTCTCCTCTTGTCTATCGAAACATCTTGGAATTATCTATCATGCTATCTGTGAATTTCTGTCTTTGCTTCAATTACCCTCGGGATTATGTTTATTTCCTTCATTATAGTTGGACGGTACGTCCGTCATGGTTCAGTAGTGTCGTCCGCTGGGCCCCGAGGACGTGGTAATGGACGCAAGAACGTTTCACAGTCTCAACGTACGTTTTAAATTGCCTTCTTTATTGCTTATGAGTGGTATCGGAACAGTTTCTACCCAATCAGGGATGGTCATTTTCGTGGCCCGCATCACCTTCTTCATGAGTAGCTCAAAAAGGGTTACATTCACTTCATGGTTAGCCCTTGCATGCGTTCCATTTATGTAACAGTTCCCCGTCCATTCTCCGAAACTCCGTCTCCATTACCTGATGGACCTCATCAGTGCATGGTGGTTGACTTTATGGTGAACGCGGGTTTGCGTATTTTGCCTGAACCCCGGCCCTCATCTGACGATTGTGATCGGTTCGCCCCAAGTGTTTTTGATCAACGGGATTTGTTGGAAAACGTGGATTCCCCGTTTCTGTCACCATCTATACAGTCTGAGGAAATATCTGGTAGTGAAACAGGATGTTATTGTACTTATTCGTTACTCTGCTCTGTTTGCTACTCACCCCATTTGTGTTTGTTACTCTTTCAGCTGTTTGCGTTAGTTATGATGATCAATCAGCTGTCTATCATTGGTAACATGCCTGCTTGGTGTGATTGAGGAGTACATCAGCTGAGCGCATAAACCAATCCTGGAGATATGATGTAGTTGGTTATCGAGTGAAACAGGCTCGGGAAGACAGTTATCTTGTCACGTCACTTGTTAGTCCTTACGGGTAAATTTTGAGTCTGGTCGCCAAACAGCACTTTTTTAGCTCTGGGCTCTTGTAAATTCATTCTTTTATTGGTTGCCTGCGAACTCGCTCATACTTCGACCCACCCATTCACTATCAGTCAATAAATCAATCTATCAGGTTTCAGCTGCTACAGTTCCGATCGCCTTGGAGGCGATGGCATGTTCAGTTGGCTCGGAACTGGGCAGCTACGTATTGAACGCGATAGCTTTGATGCACGAGCGCCACTGACTGCTCGATTCGGCTATTTCTGCTAGTTTCATCAACCATTGTTGAGTTGATTTCCGGGATCCCAATCCAGACAGAGGCGGCCGATTGAGTTTACTGGTTAGTGCTTTCAGACTTTTTGCCAGGTTGTACACTGTCGACCACTCAGTCGCTTCCACTCAGCACAGGGCTGGGCGAAGGGAGCTCTGGGAGGCAGACGGTCTTCTGGAATGCGAAGCGCATGTCCTAACCAACGTAACCTATGAAACATGAGTAATTCCTCCATCGCGGGAGAGTTTCTACTTAGGACCCTCTGGCGTACCTCAACATTACCAATCCGATGATCCTGCCCAGTCTTGTAGCAGCACTCTACACTTTACAGGTGTGAAGGGCATGCCAAACCGTCCGGCATAGTTAGTTAGGTTGTGTCGAATGGTTTTCAGTTTTGAGGGATATGAACCAAGGAGATCAATATCGTCCGCATACCCAATATCTGTAGGTGAACGTCCTGGGAGCATTTCGACCCCCGAGTTTTCAGAGGCAAACAGAGAAATTTCAAGCAGCACACCACTGGACGTGGTCAACTCATGCGAAAGCTTGCCGTATACTCGGACGCGCCCACAGGAGCTTGCATACAGCTCTCTCATAAGGGATATAAATCTGGAAGGGACACTTTTGGTCGCCAGACAGTGCCAAAGTTTCTGACAATCGGCCGAGTCAAAAACAGCTTCAGCTCAAGGAAATTTGAAAGCATAGCTTCTTAAACCCCGCTTCCCTTCTACCTCTAAGCACTCTTCGTCATCCGCAGTAGCGTTTGCAGTAGCTTTCTAGCCAGGTCAGCTCGAAACTCTTGAGCTATTGAAACTTGTCGAAGTTGATAGATAGAACTGCTCTGCTTTTGCGCGCGTAACGCTAACGGGAATGGCATGATCAGAGTCGAGTTGTGTACCCCAAAAGGAACGACAATTTTTAATTGAGGCTGTATCAGTAACTGATAGCCACATGGTCCACTCACTTCATGACTCTTGCGGTTGGTGGCGTCCGAGTAACTCGATGTGAGCTTTTTGTGTTGGAAGTTCGTACTGGCCAGGAACAGACGATGATCCGTACACAACTGACGCAGTTGCTCCTTATTATCCCTACGCTGAGCGTCGACTTCAAATCTACCACCTGATTATGCTTCTTCCGGACTTATTCGTCTAATTTGGGTATTCATACCACCCCCCAGGATTACTATATTCGTCCTTCTTGCTGACCGAAGCAGTTGTGACAGATCCAGATAAAACCCGTCTTTCTCAATCTCAGAACTTTTTATGTATCGGAATCGGGTGCGATCAACGGCTTTACGCGACCTGAGAACGAGCGCACGAATCCCCAGTTATGACGCGAGCCCCACCACTCCTAGCGCAGAGAGAGTAGAGAAGACCAGACCTTCAGAGGATGGCTTTTACTGCCTCAACCAACGGCGAAGTACAGTGGGAGCACCGTCGAATATACATATTTTGGGTGACCTTGGGGAACAATAAATCCGTTAGCACACACAAAGTCCAACTGACCAATAGGGAAGAGGCGCGGTCTTTTTGGATTGAGGAGCAACATGGCGGAAAAGGCGCAAAATTTAAAAATTCAAAATCTCGAAAATTAAATTTGGCAATAACTAGAAAAATAAACAGCTTTTGGGGATACTGATATCCCCAACAGAACTGCAGTCTGTCGGGGAGTAATGTGATACAACAAATAGACAATGTTCACCGCATCGACCTGTATTGATTGTAATTGAGCCAGACAACCGCACGGCGCAAAGACGACTGTTTACTGGGATACAGTCCAGTGAGTTGCTTCCAGCCCTGGGTCTGAGTGCAACTTTCACACCGTAGATACCGCAAGCCATTACGTCAGGATCACCGGATATTCGAAGATTGAAATGTGGAACATCTGGGCTTGTCCCAAGCGGATTTAGGTGCGCGACCGAGGTGTCGTCTTTTTTGCGTGTTTCGGACGACAGGTACAGAAAGTAAGGATTCAACAAGAGGTGCCTGTTCCCCAATGTGACATAGAGTACGGACATGCATGAGATCTTTTGGACCTAGTAACTGATTATTTTGGTTCAATCTTCTGGGCGACAGTTTAGACATGGAACAGTGGCCAGGGGAGTGGCGGGTGGGTTGATCGCGCTGCATCGTTCGATGAGCGAGAAGGTGTGGGAGAAGGCCGGTGAGCGAAGAGCTGGAAGGGTGAATGTTACTTCCGGCCGCTCAAGCCGAGGAAGGAGCCTGGTTGAGGTACCCCGTTTTAAGTTTTTCACTCGGAAGTTTGACCCACAAAGCAGTGGGAGGATGTAGGGTTTTGTTCGGGGACCCTCCCCTCTAACCTCCGACACGAAAGCCTGAACCGCGAGACAGCTTTTAGGATTTTATTGAGAGACCCTCCCCAGAGCCAATACTCTGACCCACTAGACTGAAGGGGGCCGGCCTGACCCGAGGACGCAGGGGGTAAGGCATTACTCTCTCTCACTTTCAGTGCAGCTGCGCACAGCAGGTGCCTTTTGAACACCACCGGACTCTTTGGTTTTAAAAGTATTTCGACCGTTTTGAATAATGCGCCGGCGGTCACGGTCAACCGTTGGGGCGCAGTTTTTAAAGCGGACCTTTTCGAACCGGTCCTTCCTTGGGGGAATGCAGCATCGCTGCTTCCATGAATATAGACATGCTGGCCGCCTTACTTCCTTCACACTCCTATCACAGAGGACAGTACGAATTTACTTCCAAACCGCCTCGTTATACGCTTACTCACAGTACGAGGACTCGCTGTTCTTCGTCGGCCATTCTGGCATGGTCGAAACTCTGGAAACTGAGTTCCAGCCACTATAGCCCACAACACAGAAGCCCGGCCACCCCGAACAAGTGACAGCTTTAGGTAGGGACCCACTCACTACGAGTGCTTGAGTCACTGTTCGTATCCCGTCGGCGTGCATCTGTTAATCATCGTAGTGTTCCAAGTATTTTAGCGATCTGGGTTTTGAAGAACGTGGGGTACTTAGTGTTCGGAATCGATCGAGAAGTCACTGCTTCAGAGGGACTTGGGTCGCCTTCCGGTAGATCGGACAAGGAACCGTGTTTATGAAATCAAATGCAACCGTCACACTAAGGCCCACGTACGACAGGCGGTTAGAGGACTTCATACCAGAATCGGTACATCCTTCTCCCTCCTGCTCTTGGTGCCAAGATCACTGGTACGTCTCGCTCGGTTTCGCTTCCTCGTTGAATTGGTTTAGCGAGCTGTCCACAAGCACATGTAAGTTATTATCTAAAGCAACAAGTAAAGACTCGACACCATATGACATCTCACCGCTTTCGTAGATAAACTTGTGTTAGGCGGAATTCCGCACCGACACCGCTTCACCGCTCGCAGTCAGGCGCTGCTACGGCCAAGAAGTCCATCCCGCACGCGATTGGCCAAACGATTGGTCCGCTTTCTGGTCCAGCATCAAGGTGAGCTCTGATTGGCCGAAATTTTGGACCCAACTGCCAATCATGCTCCAGTATCCGCCGAATACCGGTTGCCAGTGGCGCATCCAGAAGGCGTCAAAATTTCCAGGCTGTTATCGCCGCATGCATTTTATATGCGACGCGTTACACATGTTTTTGATCTGGTTTTGGGCGTTAATACACGTCAATACCTTCGGTAGTGGTTTTGGCGGGAACTCTAGCTTATTAGGTTCAGACCGAGAACTAAGCCGAGGAAATACTGTTATTACACCTGGTCGTAATTCGGCCTCTCCCCACGGCTAATCAATTCGTTGTTTTCCTTATTTTTGGGCTAGTGTCCAATGCACTGCCTATGGGAACATGGCAGGCGCGTCAAACAGAGAAACTCCATTAGTGCCTTCATATGATGAGTCCCATCGTTCTAGACCCGTGTGTCCTTCAAATAATCAGGCACGAAACCCTGAGCTGATACTGCTGTTAACCGTGTCTCCTTATTTTGTTTTTAAAATCAATCAACTGGCATCCTATTTTACGCAAATTGAATCAAATGCTACCGACATTACAAGCGTGGGAGAGCATACTCTTTACTTTTCATTGCTTTTTTCACCGAAAAAGATTTGCTAAACTGAGTTCATCTTCCCTCTTATGTGAAACATCGTGCAGTTGTTGGAATCCTCGTTGGTCTGTTCCTGTTTGTCCAGTTCTTTATAGCGCTTTCTGCGTTGGCTCTTGCCACACCTTGTGTATCTCTGTGTGGATTTCTTGTAGCCACTAGCCGCGAAGTATCACCTACTCGATTGGCCTATATGTCCTACGGTATTCCGGGGGATTATAATCAACAGGGACCTTATAACGCCGCTGGATATGCTGGCCGAAACGGATTGGCCGACGCCCGACAAATGGGTGGCGCTACTATGACAATGTCCCCTTACGGAGCCGCAGCCGGTTCTCGTATTCCACGTAGCCAGGGTGCGAGTCGGGAACCTTCTCCTACTCGTTCTGTTTCTGGTTATCAGCAACCTGTTTACAATACTCAGTATAGCAGCTTCCGACAGCGAGGCAGACGTGAGTTGTTTGTTGTTGGTTCCCACAAGTTTGTGGTTCTGATATTCATGCATTTTCTTCTGGTGAGCTCACCGTTTGGCCTCTTTTTGGTTGTGTCGATTTCCAGGATTCCCGAAGATTACCCCCAGAACGGCCAGACACCGATTTTAAGTTTGATTCGGAGCGATTTTTTATAGTGTTTCATGGATGTAGAAGCTATGGGGTTTCTTCGTTCAGTTCATGAGATTAAGGAATCTGACTTCTTGAGAGCAGTCTAATATTAATTTTTTATCATCTTGGAATACATGACAAGTAGCAGGCTTGCAAGACTTGTATTTTAACATGGTTGTCATAAGGATTGGTGGGTTGCTTTTTCTGACACACTGCATCACTCCTTGATAAATTTAGGTTTTGCCACGTGGCGGGTATCCGATCATCGGTTGTTGGAACTGCAAATTATTCGGTTTTGCGAAAATCTAGTGAAGAATGCGAATCGTAGTGTCCAAACAACTCAGCTTTCCCACGCTTCCTTTCTGGATAACTGGAATTTGACTGCATTGCGCTGGCTGGACACAATTCAGCCCTGTGACCAATACCTGTGTCTATCTTCTCGGTTTCCTCTGGTTTGCAAAAATTCCGTTCAGTGCCGATGCGTTAATTGACCACCCAAATCGAATGCTACTTCTCTTGAAGGATCTCTTAATTTATTCCTGTTTTTTCTAACTCTAAGGCATCGAATGGAAAGTAATGGTTACATGGAATACCAATGCCAATGTAGACCTTAATTTTTTCAAATGAGTATTTCGCTACTTAGCATTTATATCAGGGTGCAGCAGAATCTGACCTACGCCCTATTCAGTGACCCGTATTGGTTGAACCATGGATTGATGGATGACTTAGGCCGCTCTATAAAATTACCTGTTGCTTTACTTTTTTGACAACTGTTCTTTCTCATTTCAGCCTCTATCAGTACAATGAGTGACTATGGTGATTCGGTGGACACGGTAAGTCCTTTTGTCTGATTAATTTTGTGCTTTACTGCCCGTTACTGTCCGCATAGTCCCGTTGTGGTCATGTAGTCGGTTTATTTTCGTGGGTTGATGTCTTGGCACGATGCCGTAAGAAGCATACTGAAAGTATGATAACCTGATTGAACGCTAGTTTCTCCGAGAATATAGAAGGGACAGTCTAGGATGTTACTTTTGTCGTCCTTTTGATTCTTTTTACTTAATAAACCATAGACATAAGAGGCCGTTCCGCAAGATGATTATTCCATTCGGTTAGGCGGACCTGCCGACGTAGAGTTGGGAATTTCGGATTAAGATCACAAGATCACCAACGACATCGGTCGACTATCAGCGTCTATTCAGATCAGTGTACCTATTGTAGGACCCTTAGCACACTGAACAGATATCTCATCTTACACATGAATTGGAACCGGGTCGTTGTGTCAAGTTCATTGTTTTTTTATCAGTGGAAGCAACACTGGTTTTGAAGACCACCGCTCTATCGCGGTACGACTGTACTGCGTTTCATGGTCGCATAGTGAAATTCTTCTATATTGCCACTGACGAGACCGGTTGAAAACGAACTCTCTAGGGGACATTCACAATTCCCTATGAAATACAGTGTACCCTAATACAGTATGTACGTTTATTCCAAAAATTTTGAAAATAACAGTACCTATTGATGTGTGGACACTCGATGACAATTCATTCCAGAAGCTTCAGAACTGAAAGCGGTAACCACAACTGGGTGGTCGCTGGGATGAGTTTCTTCACTGTACTAATTGTGATACTGTCTAGACCTCGGTTGGGATTCGTGACCAAAGTAATTGACTGAAAAGTCCGATTTCAAAGCGACACTGTTGGTATTGTGAGATTTTGGAAATTTTGATGAAGATTTCGTTCTGCAATTGAAGTCAATCTATGCTGGAAAGTCAAGAAGCACTGTACAGCTGTTTCATCCTCACTGATAATCATCAACAGTGCGCATCTCACGAAAATCCAGAGATTCTCGAACTCGCGACCTCCCGCCAGGAGTTTGAACGCTCGTAGTTCGGCCGCTGTTTGGCGAACGGTTAGGTGTTCAGATTACCAGCTGGGAGGTCGCGGGCTCGAGGCTCTCCGGAGTTTCCTGAGATGAGCACTGTTGATGGTTCTCAATAATGATGAAACAGCTGTACAGTGCCTCTCGGCAAAGCAGCGTTGTTTGGTGTAAGGGCGCTAGGGTATTCCAACCTTTAAAGAATATGTAGTAAACTAGGAGGTCGCGTTTTCAAGGTTTATCCACTTATCACGCGGGTACAACAGGCGTCGCATAGAAATCTCCACTGTGGGTTATAATGTCAAAGGAGTACGCAGATCGTCGCATTAGGTCCAGGACGCTGCAACCGGGCATTTGTTCAATATGTCCTCATAGGGTAGTTTGAAGGTGTCCCCTCCAAATATGCAGTACTGGAGAAAGCAGGATTGACTTGGAAACTTAACCAACCAGAAATGCCCCAGCCTGTGAACCGGACTTGAGGTTTCCAATATGAACCGAACCTGATGTGATGGATAGTGAAAAGGAATGGCATTGACAATTATCAAACATGCAATCAGGTCAGTTTTTTGGAAGACGGCGTGTCTATGTGCCAGTTTGTCTCATTGGTGGAAACTGCTATCCGACCATGGATACCCGAAGCGATAAACTGGATGTTTGAACGTTGTCAGGGAGGCATGAGTTTCGGTAGAGAGATAATCAACCACGTGTCTTCTATCTTTATCCAAAATCAATGCTTGGTTCGAACGAGCTATCAAACGGGGGATTTGTCTTTTCCATGCCGGGAATATTTGCATTTTCCCAAACGAATTGCTCTCTGTCTAGTTAATGCGCCCTGTGTTCCTATGTGTTCAAGTGTTGTCCACCTAGGTTTCCAACTTTTTGTTGATTGATTTTGTCTGTTCGGCTTTGCGAATTCATTTATCCCCACTCCACTACATTTGAGACATCAGTGTGTCAGACTTCTCGTAATCGAGTGAACAGCCACGTTCCGGCCGAACTGATGGTGACAGCAGTGTGAGTGCCTAGCTACTCGGTACAATAGGAGAATGTCAAGCTAAAAATCTGCCATAATTTTGATCTGTGAAAAACTAGTAATGTTCCGTGTGACCGCGCTGATTCCATTTTGGGCCGAATACTTCCGACAGACGTCTAGCTGTATGAGCTGTTCATGATATGGCCCGACTAGAAACCGAGATACATCAATTTACTCAGGACTACTTCAGCCTAGTGTTGTCCCAAGCAAGTTATAACCAAGAAGTTGTCAGGACAATTAATCCGACTGAAAAATGCTTGGAATCGATCGGCAAGTCACATTAGAAGTTTGGAGATCCACCGACTGTTTTCAAGTCTTTCCCGAGATGTCGTTAGCAAATTGCAGGCAGTTTAGCGTGTTTTCGCCATATAAACAGATCCGGAACATTTGATTGATTTGGACATCGACCGATCGATAGCCCAATGCCAACGACGTGTGTTCATGGCCAGACATACAGTAAGCAACCAAATATGCGAGCAATCATCCAGGTGTGCCACGTTGTTAGGGTGCCTAACCTAGACCAAAAAGTTACTGTCAAGTAGATGGTCTCCAGACACTAATTTGATTGAGGGGAGTTTGTTTCTTGATGCATAAACAACTAGTTATGGGCGTTAAACTAGCGTTTTTACACGACGTGAGTCCTCATAGCCGTTCTACGATGAAGCGTTTGCGCGTGACCAGTGACCATACATAAACCTAGGGTCGGTTTACGTCTATTCAGGCCTAGCTTCAGGTTCGACAGTTGTGCTGTAGCATTTTTCTCAAATTGGTGCATTCCCCATTTTCCGTTATCTGTCTGTAATCAATCAGTAACCTAGCCTGCAAGCGGCCTCTTTCTCCACTGCATTTCCCCTTTCCCCCTCTACACTGCGACTTCAGTAGAAATTAATCTTATTTCTGAAGACTTAACTATAGCGTGATTTCAATCTTCTGGTTGATGACCATACGTTTTCTCGTTGTAGCGAGGGAGTTTTTACAGTTCTTGGGCACTGTATAATCCCAGCCATTCCATGTAAATAAACCTGTCCACCACACTGAAAGTACGATAAGCAAGCCTCCCCTTACAGAAGTTTTGCGTATTTTCGATCAGGCTTTGTGCATTCAGGTCGTACCTAACTTGGAACTGATCAGTTTCGTCCCAAGACAACTGATTTCCACGTCTCCATAACTTGTTGAACGCTTCCGTCACACTGGGCTAAGCACTGCGGCCATATTCATTCACTTAAATGTGATGTTCAATTACTTGCTGAAGTATAAATGTGCAAAGGTGATTCCCTCCCTCCCGTCTTTGAAAGTCTTGAATTTCCGTAGAGACTCTTATCACCAGCTTGCTGGTTACGTGACTACGTCGACAGCTTTGATCATATGGAAATCGCTTTACTGTTCTCTTGGACAAGTTAATAGGAATGGGTTTGGTCCTACTTAATATGCTTTAGACTGACGTTGTTGAATGGACATGTATTTAAACTGGCGGGTTATCGTTTCCGTATTTCTTCATGTTCTCTTCCAGTTTATGACCAATAGCCGCCACCCTATGGAATCAGATGACAATTTTAGTGAGACCTCCTCTCAATGTTCCGATCGGTCCGCACGCTCCGGCTTCCGACGGCAGCCGTCTGTTCGTGTGACTAGCGTAAGTTTTTCTTGCCTGTTCACGTGCATGGACGTTTGCTCTCATACACACGCAACCATGTTCTTTCTAATCACTAACACCTCATTTGATGAAGTTAATTTGTTTCGGAGCCTGTTGTCTCGATCACCACTTGTTGCTGCTTCGCTACTCAACCTCGTGTTTGATCCTGTGGTGATCAGTATGTGGGACAAAAAGGCCTCCCTCCCTTGCATAAGTATAACGGACGTCTGTGGATTGTTCTTTTTGACTCTGACATGCAATCCAGTGTAACAGCATCGTTATTCCCCCAACTCTCGACATAGTCCGCTATCCGCAGAATGTGTAATCCATGTAGATCGCGCGCTTGTTTCATCCTTTCGTATCGCACATTTCCTCAATTCGGTTACTGTGCAATAGTTCGTCTGAGTCCTGTCCGTGGACGGGATTCTTTCCTCCAGCAAGAGGAGTTTGTGAAGTCACGTCTTCCGACATCATACACTCCTGTGGCACAGTTAGTTTACAGTAAGTCGTTGTGCTACCACTGCAGTTGTTACTCAATCCTCTACACCCTTATTTTTTCAGAATCTCAAGGAAATTTTGGGGCAGCTCTCGGGAGCTCAGTGGTCCGATCGAAAAGATGGACTAATCAATTTGCAAAACTACATGAGATCCGGCAGTCCATTGAAGTACGTCAAATGCCTGGTAAACCACCTATCCCTATTTCGTCAACCTTTAAGTCCACTTGATTTGATTACCAATGCGTTTGCTCTCTTTCACCCTTTCAGCCCGGATGATATCCGTCGGTTAACTGAAATCTTCTCCAAAATGTTTGCTGATTCTCAGCGACAGGTTAGCGTGTCTGCCAGTTTATTATTTTCTGAACTTCTGACGGCCTCCAGCCATTGAGTACCGAAAGAAAGCTGAACCGATTGATACTGTTTTCGGTATTGAATTTTTGTGCAGGTGTCTTTAAATTCCGCTCTATTTCTTTGCTTTGAGGTGTGAAGAACTAAGAAAAGACTCCTGGGCACTTTGTTATATCCTTAACTCCACGCTGCTACCCGGTCCATAAAACGACTGAGTATGGTGTGTGACATAGCATCGACACGCGACGGGACATATCGCCTCCTTTTCTGTATACCTTGTTTCTGACATGCTTGTTCGCTGCTCAATTTCGGCTTGAAACCATATGTATTTTTTAAAATATGACAGCGCTGGGTCACGTGAATACTTTCACCAAGCTTCGTACGGCATTCATCAACCACATGATCTACTCTGTATGTATACAGCGTCTGTAACAAGTGCGTTTACACTCTCGTGTGTTTTGGAGCACTAGCCTTATCCGGATATCTTATCTTATAAAAATAGAACATCCATGCTGGTTACCGTTTCTCTTCAATCGTCATAATCAATGATAACACCAATATCAAGCGCTCTTCTGAAGTCTTTTAAAAAGTCATTCAGCTGTCACTCGATGTATGGCTGCCATATATCCCTATGGAAGCACGATAGGCGAACCTAGAGGAGGTTGATCGAACGGTCAGGAAAACACTCGAAGCCCAAGCCTTTCCGGATAACAGCTCGTGCCTTAAACCCCGGGCTTTTTTCATCGCAGCCCAATATACCATCGTGCTGTTCGCATTTGCCCTTTGGTTCTTTGTGTCCTGCGGGCTACCGTTCCAGGACACACATTGGCAGCTACTTTGGTGGTCGAGCTGTTAATGCGGGCTTTACGGTCAGCCGAATCGAAAATGGTGTTGCTGGTCCTCTCTGTATCTCACGGCAGTGCTGAGAAGTCTTTGGGATGTTGTTTGAAACAGCTCCACCTTTTAAAAACTTGAATAAGCCCATCGTTTTGTTGTTTTAAGCAGGAATGGCCAGAAAATCTGGCTTGGGAGTCATTTACATGAGACATAGTGTTCCCTCAAAATGGCCTTGTTCTATGCGGTGATCGGCTACTTGGACGTTTCTGCGTACATGATGGGGTTTTTGTAGAATCGTACACGTTTTGTTAAGAATTAGGGAGGCTTCAGTTCAACTTACCCGGCGGTGCATTTCAGCTGGTCTAACATGGTACACAAAGCTTCACTTGCGCTCTTTCATTTTCGTCCACAGGTTTCCATATTTGCTTGTAATGTCATGGTTGCTGTGTGGCACCCACAAATACCTTGTTCTCCGAACTGGTCCGCATTCGTTGGAAGGGCCACCACGGAATGTAGATCCCGTAAATGACGGATGTGTGGCGTTCTATCCTAAGTGCAAATTAATCACACTGGTGATCAACCTAACGGCTTAGTCTTCACATACTAACCTTGAATCACCCTGACGATTCGTGAGGTGTGCACTACTGATGGTTTCCAATTTGAGTGAAGAAACTGCTTTGCGACATAGACTGACATCATTTACAGGACGAAATCTAGTTAAAAAAAATCCTCAAGTCTCCTAAACTACCAGCAAACTCCTGATAAATGCCGCCATTCGTGTTTTCCAGTCCCACAGCCCAGAAGTGGTTTTCAATACTATTCCTAAGATCGATGAAAACTCCGGACAGCCAAATACCGGTTTCTCCCTTTTTGGAGCTCATCACAGAGGTTTAATCCGCGAATTTCCATCAAGGCGAATCCGTCCGTGAGCACCAAATTGTATGTTGCTTGCAATAAACACCAATTTTCAGATCAAGTTGGCGTTCAACTGTCTCAGTGCCATAGTTTTGATGTTCCCTGTCCTCGCAACTGTTCCTTCAGTTGTCTTTGGAACTATTATGTGAGCACTCAGTTCACTATTGTTCCCTTCATATTGCCCAATTGACCGAAATGATTTGCGGTCACTGTTTTATTACACGCATACAGCTTCGCCTATTGTTGGATGAGGAGGGGATTGGAAATGCTGTCTGCCTGGTGAATTCACATCATTCCCTTGCATACGGCAGACGAAGTCGGTCAGGACATTTTTTTGTGACTTCGGTATCCTCCTCCATACTTTCGCGTAAAATTGTTAGGATCTGACAACACGGGGGCATTACCGTTTTGTATTGCTTATCGAGTATTCCTTAGGAATTGTAACCGACTCACCCCAGTTAACCCGTTGGTACTACCCAGTATGGAAGTGCTGGATGCGCTTCCTCAGATTCATAGATGGAACACTTAGGTAAGATCGCTAGTGTTTGCATGCGCTGTTCGTTTTAGCTTCTCATGAACAGCCCTATACTTGTTTGGAGGGGAGGACAATTTGGTGAACGATGGTAACATTTTCTTGCCCAACTGCTTGCTAAGATCTCACTATTTCACCATAGTTTTCGCTGACTCTCTCAATCAATGTGGTTGTGCGTATTGTTTAACTCGGCAACCTTTTTCCAACTCTTTTCCCTCTACCAACATACGCCTTGCGACTTTACTGCCTTCCGTGGCAATCGATTAGGGGACTGTCACGTTTCACAACCTAGTTTACCAGCTAAAAATCGTCCAGTTTTCAGAGATTTTCAGACTCATCCTGAATTATTGACATTCATTTGGGTGTGTCCTTGACATTCCAGGTACAAGATTACTTACACTGCACGAAATCTTCAGCATTTGTGAAAACACGTGACGTGCTTCACTTAACGGAGGTTCACTAGTGCTGACTCCAACTCTCGAACCGTCAAATATGTTGTTCCAAGTCTCTCTACTCATGGCAGTAATTCTTCGGCCTCGAAATTGCGTAAATAATGTACCAGTTGTAAAATCCCGATTGTTTTATCGATCGCACTGTGGCATTGTGCATTTATTTGCTGGTACGCGCAAGGCCATATGCCCGTGTGTGCTTTTTGTCAGTTTTGACCGCACCTATTCACAATCTTTCTTATTGCTATCCCTCTTTAGGTGGTCAGCCTTTTTATGGATACCCTGCAGTTTTTCATCAAGGAGTATAACCCATTGTTACGTGACTGGCTGTACACGTTACTGATTCGTCTATTCAACCGTCAAGGATCGGAAGCGGTTGGAAGCTATCAGAAAGCCATACAAGAAACGTTGTTTGTCGTTCGGTATGTCATACATTCATTTACTCGTAGTTCAAAATGAATCGTGCTTGGCAGTCTGGTTAGTTTTTTGTATATGGGGCGATGTTCCTCCCCAAGAAGCTAGTTGTATTGAATAAGGCCATTTAGAGTCACACGCACGCGTCAGTTTTTTTGACTGAGCGTATATGCAGACGCAGTTAACACGCGAACCGTCATCTAGGAAGCAATTTTCAATTTTCTTGGTTTCAAGCCAAACCGATCCCTTCGCGGACGATAAGTCTTCCAGAATATAGCAAGTTTCCCCTGTTAGATGCTTTGTATGCTGGGTTTCATGAAGATCCTTGCCATTTTATGCTATTTTACACAGTTCCATAATCTCCAGTCCCTTTCGTACCTTATCGCGATCCCTCGACAGGTCATCTATCGAAAATTCGAGTTAGTTGCCATCGGACTTTGGTTACGTCACTCTGAATTATTCAATACCCCATGGGAGCATTGTAGTTTCCGAGCTTCTGGGTCGACCATCCAGAGTTAGCTGTACAAGCCAAATAGAATGTTTTCCCTTCCAAACTCTTCCTTACCCAACTGAACTATTTTCAGTCCTTCACAGCTGGCTGTAACCTGGTGGCAAAACTTTTCAGTTTTTGTCCGACTGTCCAAATAAATGAATATTTAATGGTTAAAATGTATTGTCCGAAACTGCCTTCATCATACACTCCACACGTTTCTCCCCACATCAGGTCACACTTTCCTTTGAACCTACAATTTATAAACTGCTGTCGATATATCATGGATAACGCGCAGGCGCCCAACATCAAAGTCAAAGTCTGTTTGCTGGAATATCTAAAAGATCTCATTCTGATGATGAGTCCAGATGCACTCAATTCGCCGTCGCAAGAAGTCACTTCTGCTATTGCTCGGATTATCAGCTGGTCAGGTGAACCCAAGTCACCGGAAATTAGGCGTGTAAGTCTTCCCGCGTCGTATTCAGTTTGATTCCTTACTTAACTGGATCATCATCTTTCTTGTTGGGGAGAAACTGCGTTTAAAAGTGTTTCTTTCAGGCGGCCTTCTCGTTTGCTTCAATGCCACGTGTGCTTTCTATGTTGTTTACAGTCAGCGGTTGCTTTTAAACGTCTCCAGGTTTTGGGCTTCATTAAGAGTTGACCACTATTCCTGTGACCAACCGAATGTATTGTCGAACATCTGAGGTGACTGATCTAAATAACGGAACAAAAGTCACTTATGATTCTAAGATGTAGTTCACTTTCTCAGGAAGAGTACTAAACTTTGGCTCACATGTTTTTCCATTGAGGATATTACCACCTAACGCTTGTTCAACTTGTTCACCCCTATTCAATAAGAAGGACATCCCTCGAAAGTGTTTTCGCTAAGCTCCCATAGCGTAGTACTTTGGTCTGTGTTCGAAGTTGAAGTAATGGGATATCGTTTCTTCTCCACAGATGGCATCTCGCGTTGTCATCAAACTTTACGACCTGAATTCTACCAGCTTCGCCGCAATTTCACAAGGCCTGCCGCGAGCCATCAAAGACAGAGCTACTGAGGTTCTCAAGGCTTACCAGAAGACCACCACGGGAACGGGCATCTCCAGTCTAATGGAACCGACTCCTACTGCTCCAGCCTGGAAACCGCAGTATGTTTTTTGTTTGATTCGATGTCTTCACACCGTAATCCGGTCATCTAATCTAAGTAAATCGCGACTCGTCTCCTTTCATGAAAAGTTTCTCGGTTTTGAAAACGAGCCTTGAGCATGGTAACTTTAAGTGGGGAATTACTGTGCCCAAGATTCCAACGCACATTACTCGCTCTCAACACAAACACAATTAATGTGAAAACAGGATAGCAAAATCAAATTGTACAAATTCACTTTTTCCCTTCCGACATACCAAATTCATCAATCTCTTCATGTGACCAGCGTTTTTTTATATACATTTGAATCATTCCTAAGACAATATCCAGGTGTTGTAATCCATCGGCATGATCTCTGCTTGAGTTGTTTGTTAACAGGTTATTATTGAGCTAACCAGTAGAAGCTCTTCGCACACTTGTCCATCTTCACTCTTGTGGTAATACGTGTGCATGTCTCGCTTGTGACACACACGCCTAGTTCTTTGTTCACTTTCTCGTACACCCGCTTACAGTTGAACAAAATGGTCACGGATACATTGCCTTGTCAAGTGTTGTTTGCCTCATCAAATCATTTATACATTACTTGTACCTATCTGTATGCATAAACGTGTGTGTGTGTATATATTTCAGTCTTTTCCGTACCGGATCTTTGCGGCAACGACCCTCTCCCTTAACGGCGCGAAGTTACATGACTAGGTTGGTGCCTGTTTGCTGTTTGACCTCCGTCAATATTCCACCTGCCTGTCACACCAAGAGGGCAAATTTGGCTGTACTAACCACACTCCCAGTAGCGTTTTCCCCTGTGTTTCCCACTTCACGTCAGCCATCATCACCGGTTTTCCTCTGCATGAATTCCCCTTGCTCATGTGGCTTCGGTGTATTGCACTGGCCTAGCCTTGCTCTACTGTACCCATCTTGTTTGTGAATACTCACGGGCTATTGTGTTACATGTGCTTTGATAGGAAATCGTTGTTTGCATGCGCGCAACCGTCCTTCCTGTATCCGCACTAGGTGCACAAATAAGTGGTTTGAGGTTATGGTGTATCTAACCTATGAATCAACTTGTGTGTGCGTGTCTTCACATATACTTTTTAATGGTGTACTGTTCCACTTTTATGGTGTCGCCACTTTCTACATACTCCTCCTTCCTGAATACGAATGGTCTGCAATTAATGAACCGTACACATGATTACAGGGACCCTGCCTGTTCAACATGTTTTTCCCTCATAGTTAGATGAGCTCCTATCCATCATTAGGCCATTCGTCTCTTATATCAAACACGCCATCGGTGACCTTCTGTTTGCCCGTGTTGAAATCACTAATCTGACATAAGGTGATGACAACTGGAGCAAAGCCCTGCGTTTAGGAAAGCCTGGGTTCCCCATTATCTCGGTTAATTGTTAAAATTCCTATGGAAATAGAGGATGGGACAAGATCTACTAAGTACAGTCCCGCCAGGCTGTGAGCTCTTTCCAGGGACGCCGCGTTCCAACTGTGAGCTTGTGCATGAGTGAGTTCACTTTGCTATTACGCTGAGGTGACAACAAAGTATAAAGACGTACAATCAGGCGAGCGCCTATAGTTCATTGAATTGACCCACTTTGTCTCGTTGGTTTTATTGAGAAGTCACATGGGATTTGTTCGCCAGGCTAATCTTGCAGTATTCCCTCATGTCCGAGGGATTCTAAAACTTTCCCTCGATGAGGGGTATTTCCTCTTGGGTGACTGATCAGCTCTACCGGTTTTGCTTGCTTTATGCATTAAGGCGGTATAATTTTAATAAGGTGTTTCCGGACCGTTTTCCCAGGAGCCGTACTGAAGTGAATGCTACAGCTATTCAGTACCACTGCATATCCATGATTCACACATACCAAAGCAACATGACCTTCAGGACTCGTCATACTAGGACCCAGTGGTTTTGTCGTCTAGCTGAACTTGACTAAGAGCTATCAAGCACGATAAGTTATCTTTAGAATAGTCGATCTGATCAGGATACGAAGATAGCTGCATTAGGAGAAAATGCCGCGGAGACCTGCGGATGATTCCCTCACGCCTGTGCCGGAAGTCTGCAGTTTCCAGTGAACTTCTGGAGCAGGTGGAGGATGTACCGATTTCACATCCGTCAGTAGCTGGTTCCTAATTTTAAAATCACATCACATCCAGTAAATTCTGAGGCGCCCAGACGAATGAAATTCTGCGGGACTGGAAATCATTGGGAGGAACATGTGTTTCTGAATCGCTCGAATCCCCCATCTATTGACATGTATAAAAAAAATCGTTCAGCTGTAGCACCCTTTCGGTGCCTAACTGCCATGCCACCCGAAGGAAGCACGAAGGCCAGGATACTGCCAAGTTGCCCAAGCCTAGACAGGGGAATTCGAGAGGCAGAGGTCGGGTTCGAACCGCAGACCTTCCGGTCAGTAGATTTGCGCTCTAACCACTTGGGTCATCTCGTCCCGTTGACGTGTATATCACAAAATGAATCTATTTTTTAGTTCACAAATGGGTGATTAGTTCCAGAGTTGAGTGTAACTCTAAAGGCAGTGGAAAACAACGAGAAGGACTCATCTTGACAAGCTCAATCTGATCAAAGACCGTCTGAAACTGTCAATTTCCAAGGGGGAAAGCTGTCACTTGACACTGTGTACAATGCACTTGTAATATAGTCTGGATGTCGACCATTCAAAACAGCAAAGGTCTTTGTGTGAGTGCTCGAGAAATCAATGAACTGGTTTCATGCATATTCACCTTTCACCATTTCAAGTAGGTTTATACTAATGAGTTTATCGGTTGCTATCCAGTATTTGGACGCATATCCGCAATATCCTTCCCGAAAAGACCTTCTCCATTTGGGCATATTGTTTTTTTAATTCTGCTGAATGCACGCACCTTCATTTAGCTTTCGAATCCAACTAAACACAGCTATTTTTAGGTGTTGTCTCGTTTGAAGTTTATTTGCCTTCATTGACCCAGTATTTCACAACCAGTGCACATCACTATCACAACTAGTTCACTATAAATTAATTTCTCTAGCAAGTGATTCACAGCAGTATTAGTTATCGTAGTTTTCTTCCTAATTCACACGTATGTTGTGTTTTTGGGGGTGCCACGCTTCTCATACCGTACTCACTAATATTAATTACGTTGCCTGGTTAGGTCTATTGACCAAGATGGTCATTTGTCCCACGGAGCAACCCGCACACCCAACGATCCAGGACGTTTAAGTCCTGAGACAATGAATAATATGATACGACAGACAACAGAAGGTCTGCAGTCACTCACGGTGGGCATGCAGGCGCCCACAGCTGGCACCCCAAGGCGTGTGTCTACTGGATCCGTGCCTAATGCCGCTCATCAGTACGACTCCTACCTGAGTTACGATCCGGCGCAGACCGCGGCTACAAACGGCATGAGCGAAATATCTGGTGGAGTTTTGCGGACAATGCAACCGAGCAATATCCCCAATCCGTCGTCTATGTCTCCGGGAATCATTCCGTCACCTGTGAGCCATTCGTATGCAGCGCCTCCGGTTCCTCTTGGTGACTCTCCCACATCGGCGCGGTTCGATAACAGGGTACGTTGTATTCTTATGGCACGGGTGCAACTTAACTGATAACTAGCTTTCTGGCTGTGCCTTTCACACACCATACGCCACACTACCGGGTGCAGTCCCCGTAGTGTATTATTTCAACGGGCTCATTTTGTCTCTGGAGAAAAACCTTATACTTAGGTGAGATCACAGTACACCTTGTAAGCGCTCATTCCGAATACTTGTCATGCATATTAATCACGGATGTTTGGCCCACTGTCCTTGTTCGCCCTCGTCTTGTTCCCAACAATGTCGGGATCCATTTTTACAATGGTGATTGATGGAAACTGTCAATTTATGTGCTTTTGCTGAGGCCATACACAAGAAAACATGAATAGTTTGAGTAAACAAAGACCGTTCCCTATGCTGAATGGTGAGGAGTTTGGCCCTTCAAGTGTTACTGTAACCAGGATTGTATCAGGATGCGGCACCACTCATCCTTTAGTCACGCAGTTTACGTCACATGTTTCCTAATTTTTTTAACTGACAACTTATCACAGGCAAGGCCTATACGACTTTATCTTTTCCTAGCCGGTTACTTATAGTTTGTAGGTAGTGAGAGGCTTTTGCAGGTTCTTGAATTTAGGGAGGACGTGTCTATCGGTCTGGTCTAATTCGCATTTTGCCGATTAACCAAGTCAACTATCAAAACGGTAAATTGTTTCGTGGAATCACTCGGTTGGATGATTTTCGGACAACTCCGATCTTCGGAAAAATAAATGTACAACTCCGTGCATCAGAAAACCATCTCATTGTGTGGTTGGATTCGTCCGGGTTATAGCCGGTTGACAGTCTTTTAACTACCCCGCTCAGATCATACTAAACGATTGTAGGAGAACCAGACAATTCATGTAAGGTTGGTTGGCCCATAACTTATCATGATACACCATAAGTGGTTAGAGCGCGAATTTACTGACCAGAAGGTTCGTGGTTCGAACCCGACCTCTGCCTCTCGACTTGTCCTGTCTAGGGTTTGGCAACCTGGCAGTATCCCAGCCCTCGTGCTTCCTTCGGGTGGCATGGCAGCTAGGCACCGAAAGGGTGCTACAGCTGAACGATAAGTTGTCTCATTTTCTTCATACTATGTCCAAGACTACCCTTAAAAGTGTTTTTTTTCTGGATGCTACTACGCTTTTCAGTCGGGCGTAGTTGATTTCCTTCAGTTGTTCCGTTGGGTCTTTTCCAATAGACGAGGCCGTTGTTTTAGCTTCTTTCCACATCGTTCAATATGATATCCTTCATAGCAAATGCTCCATCTTGTTGTAATACACCTTTTGAAGGTACTCTGGCACGTACCATGGTTCACTGGGTGAGCAGCTTCATAGTAGAACAATCATGGAATAGTGTTGTCCTTACCCACCGGAAGTTCGATTCCGTGCGATCTCCCCCGCAGTCTTGTGTCCATCCCTAATTTTAACTATTCTGTGTGTGAAAGACTACTACTTATCGATCTTCTGTAATAGTACTGCGTGTGTTGGTAGCTCATTCAATGCTATAAACCCCACTTGAGCTGACATCTGAGGCCTTAGTTGAGACTACTAACCCCAGCTGCGTGTTGAAAGTGAGTTGACCATTCATTATTACTTACTTCCTGGTAGTCATTCAATTCAAGATGAATTGTGCTTAGTGGTTGTCGGGAATCTGACTATCTGTGAGCATCCGTCAGACATGGCTGTCTCTTGAATTTCCATATACCCTCCCGTTTTGTATTCATTTTGTTCGCAACTATAACTTAGAATGATAGTTAAGTCGGATCCCCCTAAGGCGACTGCTGATGGGGCTGGATGAAGGCGGTTGCTATAAACAACTCCATTTCCTGTGTTGTGATCGTCTTTCAGCTTTTCTGGTGCAACAATATAGCTCGTAAATTGGGGACAAATCTGGCATGGTTTTTGCTACCACGAGGGTGAAAATCCATTCTGTGGAGAGTACGATAGGAATGTAATGGGCCAGTCAAAAGCGGATGTGGATCACCGCGCAACTTTTCTTGTCACAGTTAACCTATGGGACACGGAAAAACCATCAGCCAAGCAGTGCATCTTGTCTACCTTCCATTTCCATCAATTTCTCCCGTTCGTCATGTTGTAAAAAGTGACCATTGACTCACCTGACTCTGTGCTTCACGTGCATTCTAGTCAGGCAAGGGAGCTACGCTTTTTTCAAGCGCTGAAAACCTTGTAATATCTGACTCTAAATTGTTATCTGTTTATATCTGCTTTATATTGGAAGTGCTTACTACCTGGTTATTCACGACCCTCAGTAACTTTTGCCCCGTACTAATTTACAGAGTTTGGTCAAGAAAGAGTTCAATTTTCAATCATGAGAGCTTAAGAAAGTTTTGTACACGTCCATTGATGACATTTCGCAAAGGTCTAGTTTCCGAGTATCCTGTCAAAAACTGCATCGCTAGGTGTATCACTGCTTCACTGGGTGACTGACTCCACAAGACCACTGTTTTCAAAGATTATTTCATAAGTAGGGGAATAGGCATAAACTGCAGTTTTGGCGTAAGCCAAAAGATACCTGACTGAAGAGTGCTCACGGCTGTTCTTTCTCGGAACCTGGAATCTGATCTGTTATCGGTGGTGGCTTTTATGTCGCATTCGGAATTACCTAGGTAGCTAAGCTGTATGTTGAGCGCTACAGCATCTTCACATTTACGTCCCCACCTTAAGAACGTAATATATTTCTTCGTCATTCACATTCGCTTCTTTTCTCTTACAGCCTCTCGGTACAATGGGTTTTGATCAGGGTGATGGTAAGTCTGGTTTATCTTATCTCTTAGGTGATACTGTGTGTAATTTGACATCATTTCCATTCTATTCGTTCCCTCCATTCACCTGGCTATTTTGTTCCCTTGTTATAATGATACGGTGACGTGGGCTGTCAAATTCGTTTCGAGTGACGACTGCCTGCGTCCAACTAGGTCTACTTTTCAACTGTGGTTAGAGTGTTCTTTTGTATAATCGGATTGCACGGTGCAAGGCACTGATATCGTTGTGTGGTTGACGGAATAGGATCAGTAGATAAACACTTGCCGTTGAGTAGAAGGCCACTAGCCAATCGAAACATCATGACTAAACCAGTTAGTTTACGTCATTCAATAATAATCTGTTTGCGAGAAATACACTCATTTGCAAATCAATTTGGTTTTTGGCTTTTATGTTTGAAAAAAACTACGCCACTCTCCAACTCTAAGAAACATCCGAGGAACACCAGAATCTGTTGGACAGAGATGTTCCTTCGTGGATGGGTGACTAATATGAATCGCGTTTCACATTTTCTGCGGCGATCTGGTGAAATTAGGGTCATACTGGTTACTTTGAGTGAACAGTGGTGTATTTGGTGTATCTTCCAAGTACGTGACTAAGAAACAGCCACTTGGGGGAACCAAGAAGGGTGTTCTTTTCGATTCTCGCGGTTTTCTTCACCTTCATCTCCCTGCGTAAATTTTTGGGGTCTTCCTCGTGGGAGTATTAGTATGCCATATTCTCAAGGAAATGATTACATCATACCAGCGGTCTGCTGAAACCACCCTCTGATGCACCATTTTGTTGTTTTTCAACGATCCTGTACCCTGGCTTCCTAAAAATGACAGATATCCCCTTGGAAGTGAAGTCATATTCAGCTCTAATTATTTTGAATTTATCATTTGCATGACTTGTAAGTTGTGAACAGGTGTATCAGGTAGCAGTGTTATTGATCACGGCCGTCCTGAAGCGAGTGCGGTTGCTGTCGATGACCGATGCAGGTCTGCATGAAGCCAACCGAACTGGCTTTTTTTCTAACCAGATCTTGGTCTGTCTTCTTTCGTCTGCACACCTCAAACTCTCGAGTGCCGGTTTTATGTTTCAAATTTTGAATGTAGGTCGAGACTGGTGTGCGGTGTGTAATTTAAATCATCCTTCTCCCGTGAACTCGACAAATACACTCTTGCATAACAATTTGGTTTCCCCGGGAGACTCGAATGAATCTCTCGTCAGAGTTTTTACCGACCTTGCGAGTAGTTTCCTTTAGAAAATATGCCCCCGTGAACTCCACCATCCAAGTATAACTGTCAACAGATGGTCCACTGGTTATGGTTCCCACAAGCAATGTATTTGTCTCTGTTTTCCGTCAAGTGTGTCAAACTCGGTAGAAATGTATTTCCGCTCGTCCTTCTTGTGGGCTGTTACAGGCCCGTTGCCAAACTTTAATGTGCAATCCTGCATTTCTCTCTCTCTCCCTACTTCGCCATCGACTATAGGCCCGAAGCTTAAAAAGCCCGTTATCGGTTATCAGACTCTTAGGAAGATTCGTGGTAAGCTAGCAATGTTCAGTCTTCACGACTTCCACTTAGTCAGCTCCAGTTCGACTGCTTCGCTGCTTGCAACCCCCTTGTTCTGTTGTATACTCGTTGCACGTGCTTTATTGCCTCGTTTTACACCTACGGTGCCCACCAATCTATTACACCTACCGATACGGGCTACTAATTATGCTGTCCTGCCATTCCTTCCTCTACTTTGTTGAGTGGGTTCGTTCCGCGTTGGGATGACGGTCGTTCAATGTGTCCCGCTGATCCTGTTTTTCGCCTACCACAGTCTTATTACTTGCTTGCATGCAGCACTGTTGGTTTTTGTCTGCCTCGTCTCGTGTTCCTCCCGTCACCATGCCTGCTTCATGGCTTCATTCCGTTCCAGAAATGCCTCCCGAAGATATAATGTCGGAGATTTTACAAGAGCTTTCGAATCACAACGAACGGTAAGTGACTACTCAGAAGCCGTTACTAATGGACACAACTACTAAGATTTTATTCGCTAATTCCTGCGCAATTTCGTCCATTACCCAGTAAAAGTACTTCTTTAAAAATGATCCAAACTTTCCTACTTTGAGATATTGCTCAATTGGAGTCCGAGCCACAGTCAAGGAAGACCATAAATACATACAGCTTGGCGACGCAAAAATTGTGTTCCCCTCACAATCAGTTACGTGTCGATATCATTGAGCAGAGCAGCACCGTGTTTTATCACATTACCAGAGGCCGTTAACGTACAGCCCCAAAGTGATTTTTCCGCATTGTTGAGGGTTTCTTTGCACCGAATGGTTTTTATGCATTGTTGACGGTGAAACCCGGTGTAATTTTTGGCCCGATGACGCGACCATTCTTTTCAGGAATTTTCTGGAAGCCATTTTGTTTGTTAGTCGCGCATTACTTTGCAGTTCTTTCGCGAGGTTATTACAGTAAACCTGAGAAAACAAGGAAACGTTCAGCGCAGCGAAGTTTCTTTACGAGATGCTAGAGTCGTTTGATCGACTGAAACAGTGTTTGAGATAGACGTGCAACTTAAGGTCGCATGAAGTCGCGCAAACTCAAATGCATACCGCAGACAGGAAAATTTGCGGTAAGTTGCCTCAGGAACACTTTAGGAATCCTAGAGTTAGACTACTGACTGCTTTGAGAGAAAGCATACACCAAGAATCACTTAGGCGAACTTTTAGACAAGTGCGCTTGTTATTGGTGTCCAACAAATCCCTTATCCCAACTATTCCGGTCTATGCTGTCATTTTGAGTAGCAGAGTATGCTGACGATGGCAATTCTCTTTACGGGATCTGCCTCTGCCGCACTCTTCGTATATATGACCGTTTGGCCACCGCAAATTTTTCCCCGTTAGAAGTGTGTAGGTCAGGACTGCATTGATTCATCCCCCCGATTATTTCCTCCGGCAAGATCTCGCGCTTCCCAACCTGCTCCGTTATCTCCCGCATCGTGAGTCTGCTTCCCTTCAAACCACTACTCGCACTTTACATGGGGTGTGGTTAGATATTTATCAGCACGTTGTTCACTCTAGTTACTAAATGGTGCTTCCTTTCATACGAGTGCGTCGTGTTGGCTATATAGATAGTATTACCTAACTGACTGCTGTTTGTTTGTGCTAATCGCCTATCCGAGTGATCCGATTAATCTTGACTGTGAATTATTATTGTTGTTTTTGTATTCACTTCCATGGTTTTTGTGTAACGTTGCTATCTTGATCTCCCCACAAGCTTACAATTAAATCAATTTCACTGCTTTGCTTGTCAAACAATGAAATTCATTCCTTACAGCTCCAGCAAATCCAAGCGGTGCAGCTGTGCTCTTTTCATGATGCGTTCTTTGCAACAGAGTTGGCCTTCAATGACGGTCAATGCCCTCAAAGCTGTTTTTTACCTCTGTTTATAGGAATAAGACGGTAGATTTTGGTCAGCAAGTGCAGTGATCTCCGCAAGCAGGGTTTATTAGGAAAGTTGAGTCCCTGTAGGTTAGCAATTCGTGCGTGGCCCTCTCAAAGACGTCCAGAACAGGCTAAATATATCTTTTCGTGTGATCCTTCTTTGACATGGTTTACATTAATCAGTATCATGAAAAGGTCATCAGGTTCAGTCACAAACAATTCATTCGAAAGCTGCGTGGAGTTGGCAAATCATACGTTTGGCCCAGGTGATTAGTGTTCAGGAAGATGCAAAACTTTTCATTATGTCCAGTTTGCTTTCTCCGGTGCAAGGTTCCATAAGACTGAACACGGAACATGCTTGGTCATAGTACATAGCTTTCGAACTTGAGATAATATGATTTCCAGCGTTATAGAAAGACAGTCTGTACATCTTCATATTGATTTCAAAGGTGATAAGGAGGGACTGAAACTACACATTTAGATAATTCGTGTTGATCGACCCAAAAGTACACAATACTTTCGGGCATATAGAGCGTGCATCATAATCTTGTCTTGTTATCGACGAAAAACTGTTTTCACTGGTTACTTGGAGGATTGGAATCTCCGCTGTACGCCGCTTATTTTCAGCGAACAGTGGTGGCGAGCTTAGAGGCGAGATTTAGTCGCATTATTCCCATCGGAAAGTATTAACGTTGCGCGTCTCCCGAATATCAGGCGATTTTCTCTCCTGAAAGCTTCCAGATGCGAGCTACAGATAGTTTATTAACAGTGTGATTAAGTTGTAGTTGGGTGGAATGAAGCAGCGGTGTTCCTACGACATGTTATTTGCTAGCTGTTCTTGAAACTTCAGAAGAAGGTGCATGTAACTTGTAAAAATTCAGGATCTAAAGTAATTCCTGACTTTTCACTATGGATTAGCTTTGCTAGGCAAGACTGACTCCATACTTGAACTTATGTTATGAAGATTTGGACAGCAGTAAGTAATTGATGACTGAGTGAAATTCGCCGACAGCTCACCAGGGGTCTCCTCCCTTTCGAGGCTCGCCGTTTAGGCATACTCTGAATTTCGGTTGAAGAGACTTTGGTTCGAAAATAGTTTGATTTTAATGGTATATCACTTTATATGCGAACACGCGGTCTATTCAATATATTCCCTGCCTGCTAACTAAGCTCCACCCATGTTACTAGCAGGTCGCTTATGACTAGCTCGATCACTCGACCCTACCAAAAACCTGACCTTGAACACGGTCATTGTGACTGTCAATTTTTTCAATACTGTGAGATGCATACTTGAAATTTAATAGTTAGCTCCAAACAATGGTTCGGAGCCACCGTCGATGTACTACTCGTTCAGAGCAGGCCCTGAGTTTTTGTGCGTTCACATTTTCTCCCAGTGTTGACGATTCTCGCATCATACCTTTCTCGAAAGTGTGACTGGTGCCTTGTAACTTTTTCTGCGCTATATTTACTGTCAAGCTTTTCTAACGCTACTGTATGCTTCATTTATGTCCAACGCAACAAGCTTTTAAGGTGGGCCAGTACTCTTCTCGTGCGCCCTACTTCCCTTACCCTTCCGCTCGTTTCTCAGCTGAACTTTTCCACATTCATCGGCTACCTTCGACGACAATTCCCATTACTACCAGTATCCTAACACTCGTTAGTATCTTACGCGCAATGAACATATGCTTCCAGTCAATCCTTTACCCGGTGTAGTCTATTGATTTTCTACATAAAGCTGCTCGTCAAATTGTGTTTACCGCATTGCCGCACGAAAAATGTGTGAATAAGTACGATTGCCTCTGTGCTGGCAGCCCATTTGAATCTCTTGTCATTTCTTTGAAGTGTTTCTTTCTTTCCGTAGAGTCATCCTCTTTGAGTCTTTAGTGTTTATTGCTGTCCAACGGTTTCTCCGGCTTCTCTCAGCTAATTCGATCGTAGGTGCTGTTTCTGTTTTTTTCCTTCTCTGTACTTCACCCGGTTCATTATGTGTTTAAGGTACGAACAGCGAAAAGCGAGCATGCTCAAGCTGATCAAACTCTTACGCGACGGAACAATATGCAATTGGGACGAATATTTCAAACCCACCCTACTCATTCTGTTGGAGACGCTAGGCGATGATGGGGTAAGAGGATTGCTACATCTACGACACGTACTTCTAACTACCTCCTCGTTTAATCATCGTTTTGAACACAACCTATTCTTCTTATCCTCGAATTTCAGTGTGAAACACGATCCCTTGCGCTTAAAGTCCTTCAAGAATTAGTTCGGGCGAAGCCTGAACTCTTCCACGATTTCGCCTGCTTATTTGTTATCAAAGTCCTGGATGCCTGTCGAGATGAGGAGAAAACGGTGAGTGTGCCAACTATTGGTTGTCGATTGCACTATACTTCCTCATGTTCACGGGATGTTCATCCAGCTAACTCCATCGTACTTTTTGACCGTATGCAAATTAAACTCTGTGGAGCAAATTAGCTTTCTGAAGACCGCGTTTGCTCTCTGGTGAATCTTCATCTGTGTGGGCTGTTTTCATCGGCGCTATACCCCTCAACCCGCTAATCGATTTGCCTGAAAAATCACGTGATTTTCAGAAGATCTCGATCCAAACTAGTTCTCCAGCTGTGTGGACACCGACCAGTGTATCGTTGGACTTTTCAAATCGCTTAAAATATCCTACTGCATCAGTTTTCGTCCGTTTCTTGTGTTGAGTTGTCATGCATACTTGCCGCCACAGTTTGTTTGAACTAGCCACGTTATTTTTGTATAACTTATGCAGCCAAACAACCTGCGTTGTCCAACTGCACAGTCTCTTGAGAACTTGCTTTCCCGTAGATAATGATTGTTCGGATGGTAAACCGAAGCGAATGCATTTCCATGATGAACTGTCCCATCCGCTTAATATTGGTCTACGAACGAACGGAACCATGTGATGATTACGTTTTCCATAGACACGAAAAATCACTCTCAACGTTACATATCCTATTTTCTGGCGGGAGGGTTGCAAATCGGATGTGACTGCGCACGAACCGAACTGGGCGGAGTCGCACAGTGTTCACTTTGATTGCAAGTGGTTGAGAAGTTTCCTTAGCCAAGTGGGATGTGGTAAAACGCGGAAACAAGTCACACAATAACTACAAGGCACGAGGCTTACTGTGTGGCGTCATCGGAGATTTAATCTTATTCAGAGGAAACTGTAATTTCCTAGCGAGTCAACTTATCTTTGCTGTTTTCGCTGTGAGCTGTTGACGCGACCTATCATGTTCTTTGTGCGAACGAGACACGCCTTACTAGAAACTTGATGCTCGAGTCGAATCTCCGCGTCCCCTTGTCAGAACCAATGGTATCAGCTTCCTTCTCCCATCAGCAGTTGAAAGAGTTACATCTATTGTCTAGTAGACGCGCACCACCACCAGAACGAAAAGTCGCCCTAATCTTCGGTCCCACTTCGATCCGTGACACTCCGTTGTTGAAACCTGCTTACCCAAATTCGGGTGATAAAGACATTGATACTGATTGATATTGAAACTAAGTCTGGGTGTGGCGACTCCCAGCCACTATCCCCGAGGCTGAACAATCAGGATTTTTTACCTCAAGAATGGACACGTTAGAAAAGAAATGCAACTACTAGGCTCTTACTTTGGTCAAGAGATGCGGCGTGGGAATGTAGACGTAAAAATCGTTTGCTTGCTACTGTCATCAGCACATTCCTTAATCGACGGTTGATTACATGGTTGACGTTGACGTCAAACGGTTCCGTTGGTCTCGCTTTGTCATGTACTGGTAAATACAGTCATAACTGGAATACATGCTTGAAATCTTTGCATAAAAACAGTTTAGGCGGTAAAGAGTATGGTGAAAAAGGGAGTATTTAAATCACTCAGCCGGGTTTAATTAAGAGTCGTAGTTGGTCAGCAAGAGCAGAGTTACTACTTTCAGGTGGCGTTTAGTCGAATGGCGATCGCCTCTGCTTGAAATCCACTTGAAATCAGCTAATAAAGCTCCATGAAAAAGGGCCATTATTCACAACACCGGTGCCGAAACATTTGAAAAACCAATGAGTGGTGAGATAGTTTATGTGCTTCGTTTTTTTGTAATATTGTCGATTTCATACTCCACTGAGAGAATATGTCGATAGGTTTGATCGCAAACTCCGCCAAAGCTGGTATTATGTATGAGTAAATCGAATGGAGAGAGCACAGTGACAAACAACCGCACATCTCTCCGTGGTTGTCAATCGGCGGGTCCAGTCGTTTTGCCCTTCGTTCATTTTGAAGGCATATCTATTCTAGAGTTATCAGTGTGAAAAACCAACACTGTGCGACCGGAAACACTCTTAGTTTTGTGATGTCCAGTGCATTCAGTGAGGAGATAATGATAGATTGGCAGCTGACTGTGGGGAAGTATCCATAGGTTGCCAACGCCAGGAGGTGGCCAACTGACCGTCCGAAGCGGCTTCGCTTAGCATTAGTAACATAGGTGTTCGAAAAATTTGCCTCAGGTGATCAATTTGTGTTGTCTTTTGATTTTCTTCAGTCGGCTCCGGAGATTAACGAATCTTCCCAAATTAAAATAATCTCGTGATTCTATCGGTGCACAAACCAGTATTTGCAACAAAGTCTCTGGTATGACAATTAATACCATCTGACAGTAAAAACAATGTCGAGTTATGTAACTTGGTCTGAAAAGCTTGTTAGTGGTTTTTTATTGATTAGATGTGTTAGCTGCAGACTTGCTCGCAATGTCGGTTCGCACGCTCGAGCAAATTATTTATCACCTGACTGAAAAGCAAAGTCTGTGAATTGGGCTTGAATATCCACTCTGTTAATTAGTTTTCTTTGTTCCGGAATCGGTATCAAGTGGGTTTGAACTGGGTGTGCAGCTTAGCTCAAATTACGATGTTGCATGCTGTTTTTTTGTGTTCGGTTGACGCCAGCTTTCCCCACCCATTTTTCTACGTGGTCAGCTATACATGAAATCGGTGTCGCTGCCTATGAGGTGGTTGTCCAGCCTTTTTTTCTTGTCACTTTTCGCAGAAATTCACTTTGTTGTGTCAATCTATCACTAATGTTACTTCAGAGGACCCAAAACGCAGATGGATCTGAATAGCACAGCGTGTGAACAGAGTTGGTACCAACAATTTTCATATTATATCCACAGTAGCGCTACATAAGTTCTGAACCTTACAGTGGTTGTATGGTAGAGATCGGTGACGACATCAACTCTTTTGTCTTCCAACACATCTGATCGATACTGCTTGCAGTGTGTGGCGAGAGGTGAGCTAGAGGGATTGGATTGCATGAATATCTGAATGAAAACTGGATATCTTTCGAGATAGTAGTTTGTGATCAACTGAATAAAACACAATATTTTGTAGTAAGCGTCGTTTCACTCCCGAGGACTTTGTTTCGTACCCGCGTGCTGTGAAACTTTTCTATGTATTGTTTTCCTTATTCTGGTTTGATTTAGGTCACCCGAGCAGCAGAAGAGTGTGCCAAAAGTATAGCACAACACCTTCCTCCGGATTTGTGCTTCAGCGTCCTAACCCCTCTGATCAACGACACAAAAATGCAGGTCAATCTGCCCGCAGTCAAAATGCAGGAACACGTGGTTCGAAATTCACCGCCAGATTTAGTCACCGATGTACTCGACGTTATCATACCAGGACTGATTGTGGTGAGTTCTACTATGCTCGGTAGCGTTTCATATCAGGTGGTCGAAAACCAATCTCTAGTTACCCTATGCAACACGTTTGTACATGCTGCTTGTTTCCCATTCTTTTGACGGAGCAGTCGGCTGAACGTCACCAGCCTTTCATCTCCGCCACAAAGGAGTTATCCCACTAGCCAATTGATGATAATGCTCAATAATCTCTTCTTTCCCGATATTCCGCTGCATGTGTGCTCTTTATTTATGAGACGCTTCTACAGTGGCTCACAATAAATCAATTTGTGGACAGTTTTAACCAAGCCGAATGTGTTTACAGTTCCAAAACGTTTTATGGAACACCTACTCCCATGTTCGCTATTTGTCTGGACTGATTGAGACTGATCTGGGTGAATTACTGTTGGATCCAATCTACCATCCGAAAGAGGGTCAGACCGACGTAACTAGTAGGAGTCCTGGTCTTAGGAACACTAGGTCTTAGGTCTTAGGAAACACTAGACTGAGACGGGTGATCTTCATCCTTACATATGTCTGTCCTTACGACTACCGTTCACCATATTTTTTGGCTGTTTCCAAGGCTAAAATTCCACAGCAACCGGGCGCGGCAGCATGTTTAAATAAGTCTATTGTCACTCTGATGTTTTTGTTCAGACGTCGGTTTCAGAGCCTCACAAAATAAGTGCTATCCGATGATAGTGTGGTGAGATTCGGTAATTTTAAATCATACTTTCATTGTTAGTGAAGCCAATCTATGCTGAAAAACCGAGAAACACTGTACAGCCGTCTCATCCTTATTGGGAATCATCAGCCGTGCGCGTCTCACGAAACTCCGTGGAGTTTGGAACCTGCTAGTAGTCTTCCACCAGCGGCTGCTCAATGGTGTAATTAGCCCTCACCTAGACAGGATAGAGCGCCACTCATCCTAAGCGTGGGTTGATCACACTGCTGATTAACCACTCGTGGCCGAATGATTAGGTGTTTAAACTACTGGCCGAGAAGTTGTGGGTACGAAACGCCATGGTTTTCCGTGCGATACACATTGATGATGATTCTCAATAAAGATTAAGATGCTGTACAGTGATTTCCGGATTTTCAGCATAAATTCAACTGTTAGTTGCCTCCTGCGAACGCCAGAACACAGCGCTGTTTCTGCGCACTACGACAGTCCCACCCGGCCTCATCACCTGTTTCTCTACTATTTACTTTCTGGTGGCAATGTTTAAGCATTAATCACCTGTTTCTCTACTATTTACTTTCTGGTAGCAATGTTTAAGCATTTACTCATCCCGCGGGTTCTACATCGATTCTCTCAATTGAATTTTTCGAAGCGCAAAAGTCATGGTCTTCAATATTAATGTGACACCAAAGTTATCACGGACATTCTTTCCAGTGAGCAACACTGTACCATACGAAATCTGCTTTGTTTTTTCTCACCCACATGTCCGTATTTCGGTGAGTATAATCCGAATCTCCACACATTCGTCACCAGCGTGCAGATGAGGCACTTTAATCTTTCTAGTTCCAGCCACTTCTCATCGAATCGCAGATATCGCTCCAAATGGCCTGTTGGTTAATGGGTTGAGGGCTATAGGGCTGAGACAACTGGTACCTTGGTAAATAAGACCCCCATGGTGTTCATTAGACGTTATCCAAGACGTTTTTGACAACTACCTACCCTGGTGTCCTCAGGCACTCTAACGTCGTTTATCTCTTCGTCTAAATTCCTTGCGACGTATCCGCCTAGATTATTGAATGTGTTATCAGGCCAAACATCTTTAGCTTGGTCGAGTTCGTCAGTTCTTTTCTTCCAATTTTACTCGCCCATCCCACATAAATAAAAGCTATTCACCGTGGTGCCAATATTGGCTTTTAATTCCTCATTCTTCCCAATCAACACTTTATTTAATCAGATGCTGCTAATCCCTTGTCTGCCACGTCTGTTTCCGCTCTAGGCATGCAACCACGAGGACAGCTCAATGCGTAAGGCCAGTATATTCTGCATGGTCGCAATCGCTTTGAAAATCGGTGATGCAATCTGGGAGCATCTCAATGATCTCCATGTCAGTAAGGTGAGTTCCTTCCGAAGCCACGCTGGGCACCCCAGTACTCATGTTCCAACGACCGGCGCCCCTGATTCACACCGGTATTCTGTAGACTTCAATACCCCTGGGTGTAGTTTTGTTAGGTACACACTATCTACCATCGGTGCCATGTATTCATTGAAACTAATACTGTATGTTGTGATCAGTTACCTGTTATCATCCCACTTTTGCCATTCACACTCCAAAGCCGATGACTTTGTATCGATTATCAGTCTGTGTGGTTTTCTGAACCTTTTTTGAGACTCGTCTGAAATTACCGTCAGTCTTGCGCCAGAGGGAGTGGTGTTTTTTAGTCTTTCTAACTTACATTGATTTTGTCAAGAGACCCTCTAATAGCGACCACGCCCAGCTTTGCCCTTCAGCAAGTGTAACATCTGTCTAGCTATCCTGTTAGTGTCATTTTAGTTTTTCTGTCAACACAGTGGAATTCTGCCATAATCCGTGCTTATTTTGGTTTCGTTGACAAACCTATCTCTTGCTACCTACCTAGCTGTTGCTTCCATATTAATTCTCTCTGGGTTTCTGGCCTCCGAAGCAACTCATCGATGACCAATACTCCGTCGTTTCCTGAACAATAACATCAATTTTACCCGCTTACCAATTCAAAAAACCTCTGAGCGCATGGCACCATGGGATATTAGGTTTCCATATCTACATCAATCTTCTTACCCTTTTGATTATAGCCTTGTATACCTAATGCGCCTAGGATTTGATTTAAGTTGCATCGGTCCGCGCCTGTTCCGAATTGTCAATTATGCAATAATGAGTAGCGATTGTTAAGGTGGCTTGTATGCACTGCACTCACTGAAGTACTGCTTAGACAGCTTTAAAAGATGCCCGTACATTCTGGATAGGATTTTCCGTCGGGGTGATTCTTGAGTAGCTTGTCGTAAAATGTTTGTTCATTAAAACGCTTAGGTACTGAGGTACTGAGAAATTGGAGAAAACGAACTTTGGCCATAGCCTAACTCTTTTCCGTGTGCTAAATCCTCAAGAATGGGTACACATGGGTTACACATGGAGTAGCTGATAAAGTCGGCAAAATCCAAAGGATAATGTCTGGTTTATAGTTGTCCAATTTTGAACGTGTGTTTGCCGGCCAACAGAAAGATTCGATTGAACAATCGAAACATGGTAAGGAAGGTGAAATGCCCAGGAGAGTACAACAACTCCTATATTTTCCTCCAGATTCGGGACACGGGAGGAAGGCGAGAGTACTCTAGCTTTTCGCAAGTCACGATTACGACAGGACGGATTACGTGGAGAACAGCACGCAGCGTGTTGTCGTGATTAGACTAATGTGACATTCGCTGACGTCAGAAAACTCGGAATGGGCGATTTAATGATTTGTGTGGTGAAAAACAATCTGTTAGTGATACTGGATGGCAACAACTGAGTGCACCATGCGCGATCACGTTCAACAACTTGCTGTTCCGCTGAAGAACCGATAAAATGGCTGAGAACGTGATATTTCTCAACACCATATTGCCTCTAAATATTTGTTTCACTTCTGAACATCGTGGTTTTTTTGTTACTAAATACTGCAGTTGTGTATTATCCGGGTCTGAGCCATGCTACTAACCGTATCACAATGATAGGGTTCGTAGCATGATCCTGGGAACCTGTTTCTCACTTCTGTTCAACAGCGGACGGCCGAATCACACGGATGGTACAACCTTGAAGCTCATAGCTTGGGAGTCTATTGAAAAAAAAGACTCGAAAGATACATGACGGCTTCACTGGACAAATATGATGTTATTTTTCAGCCAGGAATTTATTTTAACTGAAAACAGAGTTTCCTTTTATCGAGAGCACTTTACATAGCAGACTTCACTTAGATAAACCATCTTAAAAAGATGCTGTTCCTTCCGGTAGAGTTTTAATAGCTTATCCGGTTGAATCTGACCTGCAAGCGATGTCAATCTTTATATCTGTCACAGAGGTCTTACCATTACTCAATGCAAACAATTTTTCCATCCTTCGAATAAACTAGCTCATCATGGTATTTCCTTTCTATCTACAGAAACGGTTACTGAAACTCTACATTGACCGGGAATTGAACAATGCGGTTTCAAATGAATCTTTGGGTACTCGCAGTTGAACGCAGTCCACATCCAAAAGCTAACTAGATGAACGAAAAATGACTTGCACTCACTATGCACAGTAGGAACTATGGTTCAGTCCAACTGACTATGCAATCACAACTGCTTGGGCATCCTCCGCACGCCGTTGTCCCTCACTGTCCCTTTGTCGCCCAACCCCCTGCCACATGTCGCCCTACCCTCAGAACAACCAGCAGTCATGTGCACTGTTAGCTTCATATTCTTTGTTTCTTTAATTTCCATTGCTGCTTTTTATCCGCCTCGGTTTTCGTCTCCTGCCTCTTCCCGAGACCGTTTTGTGTAAATCTGATTCGCTCGAAGCCACTTTTCGTAGTTTTCTGATAGTTTTCCAGTACGCGAGTCATGCTATCCGAAGAACGGCTGTTTCTCGATCTGATCAACCTGAGATTTACCTTTCATCAGGTTGGCTCGGTATTTTGTTCGCCTGTAGTGAGTCCCATCTCGCCAAGATCTATTTCCATGCGTAACTTTGCGTCCTGTTTGAGGTTCGCAAGATCCATGTGACACACTAGGTTGTTACTCGCTTTTTAAGTTTCCCGTCCGTGATAGTGATCTTTTCTCCATCCCAACCGGTTCGACTCATTTTTATCCAGCCTACTTATTATTACTTCTGATTTCCACCCCTCAGCCCCCTAGCATCTGCGTGTCCTCATCCATCTAACCATCCCGATGTCCTGTCATCACCATAGCTGTCACCCAGCTGCAACTGAACTCCATTCATCGCTGACCAAATCGGTCTTGTTTGCTATTGGTCTTTGGTCGGTCGGTCCCCGTTGTTCTTCCTCAAAACGAACGTTCCTGTACAGACAACTCGAATTCACAACTTACAGAGACTTTTAAACCCTGTTGGGTCAAGTCATTTGGTGTAATAAACTTTAATCCCCTCGAAACTGTATGCTTCTCTGTTAGCTTTTTGTAGACTGCTACGTTCGGGGTTATTATCGTCGAGTGAGGCTCCCTTTTGTCTTGCTAGTCTATTTTTGAAAGTGAATCAATCCGTTAGTCGACTGCATCTGATATCCAGTAGGATCACAACTACTGGTTGATCGTGCATTCAGTTACAAGTACACTCCTCAGTTTGTTAGCCACGTTTTTTTTAATGCTCACACTTGTGACCCACACCCACAAACAAATATCTTTCTAATAACATGGTGGATGACTACGGAATAGACGATGCGTAGTCATACGTCTCCCCTAAGGATGGTGAAATTGCAACAAGGGTCACCTTGAGTCATCTTGACGATACGGATAACAAACGCTCACGCACATAGAGTCGATTGAGGAGAGATCGAGCATGTAAACCGTGTTTTTTTCCGCACCTGATTATGAGGCTGATTAAACAGAATAGGTGAGGTCACTAAGGGCGATTGTCATACAGTGGCGTGACTGGGCTGAAGATGTACTGGCAAATGCAGGGAGGATGTAGGCATGCCCACAACATGGGTACTCCACGTGTTCGTGGTCTGCGTACGGCGATTACTTAACGAAGATGAGCCGAATAGCCGAGGCATGGATTTGTGGGGAGTGGTGTCACGTGCAGACGAATAAAAGTAAGTACCAGTAGAAAACATAACAGCTGTGGCGCTTTGGTTCCTAGAAAGAGTTTATTTGAAATCCAGTTACTAGAGAGTGCGCGGGTCGTACGTGAGTGATTCAATGGGAAAACCCTTATGCTATATCCTATCGACAGCCCTCGAGAAGCCCAGGTAAACCGAAGGCGTCTTAAGCAGATGACCAGGTGTGAGAAACGCCAAATCCATATTAGCGGTCCCTCGGGACGACACTGTCTTTAAGAGCCCGGTGGGGCTGTTCAATCTGAAGGGAGTCCATATATTTGGGGAAAATAGGGAAGCTAAAGTGCGATGGTAGTTGGTCGGTTTGGAAAGCAGTCAGCACCTGGACGTAGAGAGTTCATGCGAATTTTTCAGTAGTCCTATCATTAATGGGTGCGCGACGATTTAACCCGGTCATTGGTCTAGATTTTGTAGCAGAGGCGGTGGTGTGCGCTCCGTCTCGGGAGGCTTCGGTGTGTCATTGACTCCGAATACAATATGGTTCCATAGGCCCCTGTTGAAATAAGGTTAACCAGCTGTGTGGCTACTTCTGTCGAAAGAACGCTAACAGGTGAAATCTCACGTATGGCAATTGTCGCACATGTCCTTGCTAACTTGTTCAACCTCTGACTGTAGCACGAGTCTCTAAGCGAGGGGCCCGTGTTTTGAATGGTGGTGGACTTGTGTCCAGCGCCAACGACACTCAATTTCGGTTATCTGCATATAACCTCGACAGCTTTTAAAAAAAAATCACACCGTGAGCAGATGTTAAGTACGCTTGCATTTCTGAAATTGAGATACACACTGGTGCATTCACCGGACAAGCTTGTATAATGGCGATCAGATGCTGTCACTTGGGTTGTTACGTTTGTTCCAGAGGCTACCCAGCCACCCCATATGAGAAGATAAGCCTTTGAGGAAGATCTGGTTTACCGTTGCGAAGAAATCGTTAGGAAATTCGTTGATGTTGAGTTTTCATGCTTGACTTCATCCTGTGGCCTAATCTCAATCCATGATGCAAATGTATGACACGTTTCGAAATGCCATCTAGATCGTCCAAGTTCAGAAGAGCTTGATAATATAACGGGATTGTGGAACAGTAATGTTAACCGCAAAAACAATTTAGGCTGATGGTCAACCGATGAAATTTCGGTTTCTTGTGGGCAGAAACGTGCAGAGTGCCGTTCCTCCAAGAAAATTCCTCCGAAGAAAGTGCTTTCATGGAGGGAGAAATTGACAAGTCCCAGAACCGTACGAGAGATATCGTATCGCCCCCCAGAAAAGTGTACGACTTGGTAGAAAGTTATTCGCTACGTATGCGCTGATTTCCGATAAAAAGAATGAACTCTGATTAATCGATGAGCTAGATAGTGGACATGTAGCCGGTCGTGGTAGATGGCGCATCAGATGATGCACATAGGCGTTACTTCTGTTGTGTTCGTGCACTCCAGTACTGTTTCTCTCCGGAGAGGTTCTTTTGCATGCGGTCCTAGTTGTACCAATCGGCCCATTTGTGCATATGCATCCGGGGTGTCCAAACTTTACAACAACGTTCCAGGAGCCCGAAGGTCAACAGTGGCACATTCCTGTCCGCATAAGCTTCTTTGCTGACCCATGGACTCCCGAGCAACACGATCAGGTACACTCCCTCTCGCCTTCTGCTCTGGCCCAGCAACCGCCAAGGCTCAAAGAGGCTTTCCGTCTATGGAGAAAAAATGCACAGAGTGGTCAATTAAAAAAGAACTTGCTATATAGCTGGCAACATCGGCATTAGTAAAGTCAGTTGTGCAACAGTAGCGTAAATAAAGAATTCGAGAATCTTTGTAATCAGAAAGAACTTGAACTGGAGAACGCAGATGAGTCATCAACAACAGAAGTAATGTGCAGTCAAACAATAGCTTGCTCTGATAGCACTCAATAGCGCTCCATTTTTCGTTCACCGGAGCTCTCCGCGATAAATATTGGGCCGGTGGCCCAACCATTGGCGCACAAACTATGGGGTTAAAAACTGATCCTCTCCCCACCCGAGAGAACGATTACGACCATTGTCGTGGATTTGTGCTTTACGGGAAAGAACGCTGGATTTCTGAAGCTAGAATTGTTTCTTGTATGTTGATATTTCTTCCAGATGGATTATACTGGAAAACAGTACGTGGCATGAAAATCTTGAGGGTGTAGTGTGCTTAGCTGTAGATTTTGCGAATTACAGTTACGACTATTTCCGTCAGAGAGCCGATCCTAGTCGAGTTTTTCTCTAGGTATCTACTTTTACACCACTGTACGAGAGAGGCGATTTCCATTCCACCTTTAAAACGCATTCTTAATTTTTCAGAGGTAATGTTCGTTCTGTTTGCAATGACTACTTTAACGGCACATACAGCGGTATTTACACATTGATTAACACGTGACAACGTAGCAGGAATATTTATTCGATTTTTCCGTTATTCATATGCCTGTCTGTGATCAATATCCGTCCTGAGGAAGATCGATGATTTCAACACGTTTGTCATGTTGAGGTCATTGTTAAGCGCTGTAAAATATATGTTCCTTCTTTTTAATGCACAACCCAACTACTTCATCGTAGCAACTATGATGCAACAACTGGCAGGTTGGTAGTCAGTTAAAAATGACACCGGAAACTAAATGAAACTATGATGTGGAATTTCAAAAAAATCACGCCACTTTCACAGCTATGAAGGGAACGCATTTCTATCCTCGTATTTGGTATCGTTTTCTGGTTGATTGCCATCCTGCGCATCCCGTCGCCATGCTGTGGTGGCGCGGTAGGTTGAGTGTTTGCAATCATGAAGAGTCCGTTGCGCGTGAACTGCCAAAGATGATTGGCAATCGCGGGGCAGTTATCCAATGCTTTACTGACTCTCGTCGGGTAGAACCGTTCTAAAGACCTATCCGTTCCCATCTGATACTTGAGATGATGTTCGTCTTTCTTCTTTGATCACAACTAATCAGTTGTAACCCACAAAGAGATGCCTTTGGATTGGTCTGAGACCACAAGCTGAGTGTTTACGGCCCATGCAAATTCGTCTGCTGTCTACATTGACTGTGGGTCACAAGTGTCCGCATCTGAACGTATGTTCAACCTTGCATAATGTCCTAACGGGTTATGCATCCTAAAAATTTTGGAAGTGAGGAAAAGGACAGCATGCTTAGCCAAAAATCCACTTGGAAACTGGTCACTGGGTTCTCTACTCCCTGTCTCCATTGTGATACAGCGTTTGCAACGGCTCGTCAGAACGGAAATGGTTTTTTACATTACAAAGAGAAGCAAGAGTGTCCGGTCAAAAGCAGGGGCTAAGTAATTGTCTGAGGGTTGACAGTTTTGGCACCGACACCATTTAGTGCTATCTGATGACCGAACGTGGGTACAGGTTAAATTTGAATCTTCTCACAGTAATATGGGTCGGGTAGCAGCTTGGCTTCGCTGCGTACTTTTAAGTTACCATAAATCTCGTGTCGGATGCCCAGCATATATGACCTTGAGCAGTGAAAAATGGGGGAGATTCAATCCGTACCAGGTGATAGCGAAGTCTGGATGCCCTTCAGATGCATCGCCACCATAAAAACCATCCATTGCGGCCACTATCATTTTCCTGCATCACAACAAACAAGGCGAATGAAATAAAGATCACTTTTCACAGTTTTCACTCTATTACGGCACATTATACCCGCACAACAAGAGGTTACAAACTTAGAGTCAAAAGTCTAATAGAGGTTACTCCCAAAAACGGAAGACAATCTTGTATGTTCCCGTGGTAGTTGTAGTATGCTGACAGTACGAGCCGTCTGTTTGCCATCCTGTTTCAAACCACGGATTTCTTCATGTACGGATACAGAGCGTTGTTCGTACAGCTCAAAAGTTTACGTCAGCTTGAGATTTACCATGCCTTTGAGGTTTTCTTGTAAAACTTACATTTGCCATAGCCGGTACTAGATCTATTGCTCACTTCTGTCTCCAATTCTTCTGTTCTTGAACAGCCGTATGTAGCTACCAAACGATCTTGAAACCAGCACGCTAAAAATGCAACGAACACAGCTTAAAACTGGTTGATCGACGTCATATCGCGCCGGCGCTCAAAGATTTGTGCACCCGTTTACAGAGAGGTTCCGCATACCCAACAGCCCATGAATTATTGACTTCTCATATTCTCTGGAATTCTGTAGTGCCGCGCCACTTGCTTACTATGTCAGACATCCTCTGATCTGCTAGAGCAGAGTCGGGAACTACACGGGGTAACTGTAAGGATTTTGCTTTGGAAAGCATCACACTGGAAGATTGCACGCCGCTTATTCATATTTAAGCATGATAGGCATATGTCGCACAATGTTCGCGTCTTACCTAGTCAAAATCATGAAAAATGCGTGCTGCAAGACAATAAGTCTATTGCTATTCTGGGTTCCATTGTTCAAAGGTACAGAATACCTGTTGTTTCAGCTCACATAGGAACCTTTACCACGGTTGAGGCATATCACCACTACTCCTGGAATCGGCATTACTTAGCAAGGTATTTCCCTCTCAGTTACAGTAGAAGATGTGTCGAGTACAGCCAAGCAAACGGTGCTGGAATTTGCATCGCGCGTCTCACGCAGGTTCTGTATAGTGACTGAATACTGTCATTCTTCTAGCCGTAGCTAATCAGCCATCATCCAAAGGATGGGCAGTTTTAGGCGAAGTATGGTCACTGCACTGCAACTTAACCAAAATGTTGATCGTCACCCCGTGGATCAATAGTGGCGTCTAACTAGCGACCGATCCAACATCTGGTAGTCGGTCCAGAAAACAAATTTCTGCATTTTTAAATGAACATTCACTTCCCCGATAGGTTGCATACGCAGACCTGCACGCACTTCGTCAGACGTTTATACCGGTGCAAGGTTTTCTAACTACATTTGTGCTGCCTTGTGTTCATGGTTCTCCAGGTGTGGTAGGGTAATTCGCAAAAATTGGAAGATCGGAGTGATTTCTTGTTTCAGGCCATGCGAAGAACTTTTGTTCAAGATACCTGACTGGTTATAAGCAGTTAAGTGATCATTCCAACCCTCTCACGATCCTCGCTCAAGTTGAAAGCAACGAGACTTGGAGATGAGGATGGTGGCTATGGGAACGAATTTGGAAGTTAAAAGTGTCCACTTTGCTATTCGGATTTCCTACTCACATGCTGAACTAAGTGACCCCTTTAACACATGATCCAAATGGATGCAAGTGGGGTTAGTAGCAGCATGGCCCTGCGGTTGACAGTGAATGTTCTCAGTTGAATGGACAAGCGATTGAGCTGCTTCATCCACCAAATGAGTTTTAGTCGGAACGAAACTCTTAATGAACAGTTTTTCAGGACCAATAGCGTCATGCTTCTAAAGGGTTCCAAAACCTTGATGAGAGGAACGAACAAGCAATCTCGATAATCATCGAACTGTGTTACTATCTTCAAACAGTCTTCGGCTTTCCTGTGGGAATTCGATGTTTTTGTTGTCTGTTTTGTTTGGCTTATTGACTGACAGCTTAACTTTCCCACAGTAACTTTAGGGTGGCAGCGGGCAACTGCCAAAATAGTAGATGCTTTCGAGTCACGCGGTCGATACCTGTTGAGCGCGTGGTTTATTTCAACGCTAGTTTCCGGGGATCATGTTAATTCAGACAGAGCATCGCGATTTGGAACCTAAGTTTGAAACATGGATTGCTGAATCCACCAGTGATGCAAACACAACATCCAAAGGATTCAAAGACAACAGATCAACAGCTAAGATAACGGTAATAGCTCCGGTCCGCACCGCGAAGATTTATCAGAGGACGGTTTGCTGAATCGACGAAACACTAGGGCCATCATGATACGTTCGATGGAAGTGGTAGGTGGGGCGATTTTTCGGCCTTCATTGTACATCCATTTTGTCTGCCTCCCACCGAAAGAGCGTGGTAGCTGATGTTCTTTTCTTCCAGATCTGTAAAGGTAGGCCCTGAATGACTCAACAAAGAACAGTGTTCATTAATGATGTTCGGAATATACTTTCCCATCAGCGACCTAGAGTATTGTTCTGCCTGTCTGCGCCGAGCCGAGGCATTCAGTATGTCTTCTGACCTCCAGCATTAGAACAAAACTTCTATCATTATTCGACCCTAAGACAATTCAGTGCCCGTCTATTCGATTTTGTCCGTGATAAACATGACGCACACATAAGCGAAGTTGAACACAAGTTTCACCGCGATTTGATTCAGTCCACCTTTTAGCTATATCTTATAAACCGGATGCGTGACCTGCATAAATTTCATCGTAAAACTAATATTGTACACCGCAATCAGACGCAGCACGTGCATCTCCCATTATCTTTTTTTACCTGATTGATAAGAGCTCTACATTAGCTGACGATTGTGTACATTTTCCCCTTCTCAGGGACATTGGTTAGGTAATTGCTTCAAATATGATGGACAACGTATGTTTTGTAGACTGACAGTAGGTACTGTTTTTCTACAACTGCCACCGACGATTGATTCTTTAGACTTGCCAAGCCAGACCACTTATGAAGCTCTATACTTGGTAAAAAAAATCCTAGGGAAATCCAAACCTTGTTGTTGCCTTCGACACAAGATCCCACATCTTTTGACGCCGCCAGGAGATGGGCAAGATGGCGACCAGGGGTTGTAGTTGATTTATCGTCAGTTTGGTATGTCCTGTATCACCAGTTGGTGTTACAGGACTCGCGGACACCGACCACTTTCTGACGGCGTAAATTTACTTAGATCGCATCGCCAAATGTCAACAAAAGCTTACTGGGGTGATCAAGCAGTAGTCAGTTCACGAAGTCAGTTGGTTGATATAAAAAAATTCTCTAACGGTGATCTGAATGGGCTATTTATGGTATTTTCTCCTCAAACCCCAACATTTACAATATTCATTAATAGACACCGTTTTGTTTAGGTCCTCTTGACCAAACTTTGTGGATCTGGAACAACGCGATGATCGTGAGACAGGATGGTATACAAATCGGAATTTATCCGTGTAAAAATATCACGCTTGTCTATCACCAGTCAGACAAATTTAACTTATGTGGAGTAGTAAATTAACAGTTTCAGGATATGGCGTTCACTTCCTGGAAGAAATTCCATACCACCAGCCCGTAATGAACCGTTTCCAGACATGAAACCATGTGTTCCTAACGTATGGCCATGATGGGTGTGTACATTTACTATACTGCACAGAGCTTATACTCGGGACGCTGCATCAGGTTAATTACCTAACTGAATACGTGAACAAAAGGGACAGTCGCACTGACCAGAAATGTGCAACTTCTGCTGGTGAGTTTCCATTTTTCAAAATTTCAACAAAAAAGCCAAAGTGGTTTGTGGCTGTAAGGTAACCTCCACACCCACGTTCCAACCACTAGAAACATTCCGAAAGCTGATTGCTTGATAAACACAGAGCTTTATAACATTTTTGAATAATTTATTATTGACGCCAAGGACCGCTGAGAGCGCATATAACGCAATGTAGAACCAGTTATCAGCCCTTGGTGGGCGAACTAGTAAGAGAGGGTTGATTCCTGAGGCCGAAAACTTCACACGAACCGAATGATTTACCTGTTTCATACCATAACCATTATGTTGCTGATTATTGCAATAAACTTTTCGGTCATGTCGTCAACAATTTTCGTATCACTCCTTTTAAGTTTGTGTAAACAGGTCACGCAGTTAATGAGAATACCAACCTGTGGGATTCACTGATATCTCACAGAAAAACAAAACTCTGAAATTGCTAAATCAATATTCATCACTCGGTTCTAGTGGAATTCTCTCAGTGGTAGGCATTAGGCGCTGTAAGACTGACATTGAATGGACCGAATAACTTGGCTTGAATTGTGTTTCACAGGAGCCTGTTTGCCCCAACCCTCTCTGGCACAAATCATTTAGCTCATATGACTTCAAGCAGCCGGACCTATCGATTCAACTTTCCTATTCGACAGTCGGTAATATGCCGTCGCTCAATCGCCCCCGTGTCACCTGCTCGCCAGAGCGTCACTAAGGTGTCGTGAATAACGTAGTGTGAACAGTTCCGCCAAACACCAACACTCCTGGGTGTGACTGAGCTACCTTACCGATCCGCTAACTACGAACACATGCGCGCTCGTTCGACAGTGTGTACTGCCTTCCGGGGTGATCGCCACGAGCTAAGACTACCGACACAAATCATACGGTTGGGCTCCAAAGCTCTCTGGAAATATTTGGGATGTTCACCGTTGATGACAAAAAGCTTGCGGGGTGCTTTTGGCTTTGTGTGTAGGTCTCCCGTTGCGTATTTTTCCCCTGTTTAATCACCTATGGGGCTTGCATAGCCAATCGCCCAGAGTAGCCGGCTAGATAACAGTCTCTAAAACCTCACCTTTCAAGAAATTGAGCCCGTGAAATATGATCAACAAGGAGCAGGCATATGAGTAGCATATGAACCAAAACAATACTCAGAGTAATTTCTACTCACTTCTATCTAGCTCACCAAACGTAGGGTTGAATCACTCAGAGTAATTTCTACTCACTTCTATCTACCTTAACAAACGTAGGGTTGAATCGGCCTCGTTGGCGAACTCCTGCTTGAGGGATCGGTGTAATACCCCCGTCACATATACTATTTAATACGGTCAGTTAACGTCAACTTATCGCAGGTACCCAATAACATATTTTTTATTGTGGTTGGTTTTGGTCTACATCGCCTGGTCGTTCGGTGAATGTGGAAGAATTTGGAGCAAACTCCACAAACCACTGCATTTCGAACTGGGGTTTTTATTGAGGGAACTAAACGAAGTTTTGCTACGGGTCAAAAAAGGTAGTTTATTTTTTAAAGTCACCGATATACAGTAAGCTGTAATCTGAGATTGCCCAGATATTGAGTGAGTAGGGACTTATCTGTGGACGAAATGACTTTTCTCGATATGATGTCAGAGGTGAGCTTGTCGGTCACTGGAAAGCAGTGAATGACTATTTTGTGAGTAGGACTACTAAATGTTGCTGACCAGAACAAACTCACGGAAAACTGAGAACACGGGATGTATAGCTATGCTGACGTTGTAATTCTGAGTGCCTTCTACACGGAATCCACAGAGCCCCAGCTAGGAGTGTTCCTGCTCGAAGTCGGAGAAGGTGGTCGGTCCATCATCAGTGCACTCTATCTTAAAAGCAACAAAGATCCCAGGCATCCAAATACATGGGGGTGAAATGTTTGAATGAGCCCACCTTTCTAACAGAGGCCAGCTTCCAGAGAACAGTAGTGATCAGTAAGTTTTGAGGTTGAAGCACCTCGCCAATTCCTACAATTTTTTCCACTGCGTAAAAGAAAGCTCAGTCCGCGACCATATCATTCTGGGCTTTCGCAACGAGGGGGGCACAGAAATTCTCCTCAAATGCCGCCAGCTATCACTAAGTCAGTGCATCAATGCACTCCACGGTGCAGTTGCTCCGGCGATTCCTCGGTTCTGAAAGGGACCCAAATAAGCTAAACATGGTCACGTTGAAGAATGCGAAGGCTTGCTGTTTCCGTAGGGCTATACACTGCAAATAAAGCAGTGCCCGGGACAAACATGCTCAAAATGAGATAAATGATGTCACTCTTCACGTGAGCCCCAATCAACTGCCGCTAAAATGATTGGTGGGTAATGTGGTATCACTGGAGTAGAAGGCCGACACTGCGGATTTCGGTTGGACTTACGTGCCTTTGTTGGCCAAATCCCTGGCCGCTACAACCGAAGACTGAAAAAATACAAGTGTAGAACATTCCAAGTACATATTCTAAGGTAGTCGGGAAGAAAACAACGTACCCTGGAATTCTTGCTGACAGGGGAAAATATCCTTGCTTCCTCAGAGATTGCGGAATTGGAGTTCAGTATCATCAAGCATGATAGTTTCGTTTGAACTTTGCACCCAAAACCTTTTTGAAAAATATACCTCCTTTTTTCTGATGAACTAAGTTGCCTACCAGGAGAATTCAGCTAATCCGTCCGTTGCAAGTAGTGCAACTCCCGTAGCAATGACAGCAAGACGGGTCCCAGTACTTTACGTGAAGTTATGCGCATTGAGCTGAATTGCCTGAGAACCCTGGGTAACACAGCAGCACAATTAACTTGCGGTGTTTTTGCCTTTGAAGTTAGCTCTAACTTGATTTCTGTAAACCTAGACATACGTGCATTCTACTCAATTAAGCTAATTAGAACGAAGGCGGTGGAATTGAAAACCTAGATGATATCTACTCTCTTGTTGGATGGCATGATGTTTGTGTGCAAACAAGCGAGCCACAGTGACGCAGCCGTGGGTGACTGACTCCCTTAATCTGTTGGCAAACAAAACTTGAAGTACGAACGCTCGAAAGCACGCAACTCCGTGAGATACTGCAGTGTGAGAGGGAATATGGCGTCTCATAAACGTTTTCTCCATGTCCATGCCAGAAAATCTGCTGCAAACTAATGGGGTGAAATGATGACATGGAATTGAATTCTTACATCCCATAGATATCAATGGCTAGTTGGTGGGTTTCAAATCTTGTCATAACACCTATGGTCAAATTTGACGTGGCGGAGAACTGAATGAAGTGTTTAATTAAAAAGTAGTTGCCTAAAAAGAACTCTAAAAAGTTATCTTACGTGTTGCAATGCGGAATAAAGATTAGGAGATAATTCCGTTATGGCCACCAGGCCTTCAACTTGTGTGAAGAGGTAAAGCGAATTCTCGAAAGAGCTCCTCGGACTTTCCGATTATTCTTAAGAATATGCTATACGAACTAGACTTGTAGCTCATCATACTGTAGAAAATTCACTTGTTGTTTTTTACCATTTCAAATAGGCCAACGGGTATTTTGACCTATATGCAGGAAACACCCCTGAAAGGATTTTCTCAATTTGGTAGCACTTCTTCCTTCAAGATATGGTCTTGATAGGGTTCGTTGCATTTGGTTATTCAGAACTAAAAAATCCTCTCCTTCATAACATAGGTGAAAAGACAGTTTAGCTTCTCCAAACGCAGAGCTCAAAATCAACGCCCGCCAAACACTTGAGCAACCCGATCAAATCTACACAGTTGTTTTCAAAGTGACTGGTGTGGGTACACATCAGATGATTTTTTCTGCGCCTTGCTTAATGACGATAAATACCGACATCTTTGTGAACTTGATGTCAAAATGTATTTGCTCACAAAAAAGTATTTAAAAACCACATAGTTTAGTTGGCATGTGGTCTTAAACATTACAATATTATAAAATGAGACTAGCATTGTGACCTGTAAAAGTCGCATGTAAAATAACTCGTGTGAATTGTGGTGGGGTCCATATTTCCGGGGCACAAAAAGTGCCCAATCGAGCAACTTTAACGAAGTATGACTGAATGAATGCCTTGAAGGGGTCTTTAGGAAGTCTGTCCTTGGAAGTCCGCGCGCAGCCAGGGGAATGAACTCGATTTTCAACACGAAACAAATAGAATACTGGAAGAGGTTCGGGGGTCTTCACTTCAGATTTTGTCCTGTCAGTTAAACCAACCTATCCTGGAACGTCGTCTGGTATTGTACAGCCGTTTAATCTTTACTGCGAGTCATCAACAAAATGTGGACCTGACGTGAATCCAGAGAGTTTCAAACCCCCCACTTCTCGACTGGTAGTTTAAACACCTAACCGTTCGGCAAAGAGCGGCCGATCAGCAATATGATCAACTTACATGTGAGCAGGATATAGCGCCACTCATCCCTCATTCACGAACCCACATCATGTGGTCACGTTTTGAGTGTCTGCTTGATTGACAGCTCCTCAGATGAAAATTTAATTCGTTGCATGAATTTCACTCTTCCGCTGAGCAACTTTTAGATTGTTGATGGGCAGTCCAACAGTCTTGATTATTACCCGTTCTTGTATTGTTAGACAATACTGTAACCGCCTTCTGTACCCATTTTCAGCCACCGTATAAGACAAAGTGAGCACGCAATTAGCAATTCACGTTACGGCTTTTCAAATTCCACCCTCTTTTTTCAATTGTATTCTCTTTGCGTGTTGGAACTGTTAAGCATGTCAGTCTGAGTTTTCCAGGAAAAGGTAACCACACCTAGATAACGACTTTGAGAAGAGTATAGATCATGATGACTAACAAGCCTACAACCTAAAAAGATCAGTTGATCGCTGGAATTTGCGATTTACTTCAGTAACACGTACAGTTGCATCAGACTTGTACCTGGTCTCTTTTTGTACAAGCTTAGCGGATCGCCAGTCCGTCATCTTTTCCAATATATTTCTCAGGTAGGTAAGGTTTCAGCACTGTCCAAATTTTTCCCTGACGAAATTATAAGTTTTTACCGTTCTAGAGTTAGACCCAGCTGTCTATAGTAATCATCTACTAGATACAACGTGTCTAAAAAGATGTCACTGTGCTCCGTTCCTATTCGTCTAATCATAGCTTCTGTGTAGGTTAGCTTAAATGACCACCTACGCTGTTTGGTTGATCAGAGTTTTGTACTACCTATTACATATGTCTTGTAAGTTCACAAGCAAGAAGTCTGCACTGTGATGATGATGATGATGATGATGATGATGATGATAGAAAAAAAATAATACCAACTAAATTCACCCAAATAGAGGAGACGATGTTTTGGCCGGAAGATTATTTTTGGCAGGAACTGCGAAGTAATCTTCAAAAAAATACACATCTGTCTGCCCAAATGGATATCATAAACACTTGGAAAGTTGGACTGCTTTGAACAGTCAATCAAACCTAAACTAGGCGTTTACTTCCGTATCCACGGCGTCCAACTCTGTCAAACAGGTGCCATGTGGAAATAAATGCAGGACAGTTTGATCCAAATGAGGAGTTTTACTGTAACAAAAACCTGTTGTTCGCACCCCACCTACATTCGAACAGTTTAATAGACTTTACCCACTTGTCACAACTGATAAAAAAGTTTCCGGTCTGTTTGACAGCCTGCATAGGAGGAACAAGACCTTCGTACAGACTATAACGTCACTCTCTTTTGTGTGTCGTTTGTCCAGGCCAGGATAAATACTCATTTTATCACAACTTAGGAGATGCAGTTTTATGTAATACGTTTGTGGATGGCACACTGCAATATTCCCTTCTAATTACGAAGAATCACAAATGTTTGATGTGATTTTAAGGGATCAAATGCTCACACTGGAGTGATTAATTGAAATAGTTCCTACCCATATCTGTTCTCTTCTAAGGATGGTACTTTCAAAAGAATTGGACAAAATTCCAGACCTACATCACATTGGGCGTAGTAATTTTTCCAAAAAGTACATGTCAACTCAAGGAATACTTCAGAAGACAAGATAGTTCGACATCACTATGAGGTGTTGAGGTTTTGAAGAAGATGGTTCTCTTGCTTCCAAACACACTTTGTTCTCTAGGTTGTCTGGTCTGCTTAATATAGGGGTTTTAGTCCAGAGGATAAGGACGGACAGTCTGCTTTAACGTTACTAATATTTAGAAAATTTCCTTGGCAGTATAGACGTAATAAACTACTCCTACTGTTGTTGAAAACTTCTTGAGAGTGCACGAGGGGTTTCGGCCTTCTTGGGGCTCATCGTATAGCCTTAAAAACATTATAAACGATAGGGTCTGCCGTTAAAATCAAATTGGTATGCGAATGAGTGTATCTCGCTAATTTCTCCCACCCGACGAGGAAATTGACTGATTGTCCAGGCTAAGGTCATTTTTGAGTCTCTTTTGAATTGTCCTGTACTGCTCCCCCGATTTGACATTTCAGACCACTTGACATAACAAAAACTGAATCTTTCTCTGTCCGTATCACGGAAAACCCGGTGAAAATTTCAGCGTTGAGGAAAACATCACTGTACCGAAGAACGTACGCTGTGCCAGATACTGACGCTATATATCACCAGGAATTTTTAGTTGCCTGTTTGGAAAAACATCTCCAGATAGGAACCTGTGATTTGTGCAATAGGCGCAGGAAGAATGCAGTTGACGAAGCTAATATTATCCACAAAAATACCTGTTGTGTTCTACATTGCTTGCGAATATGGGGCGCATCCACATGCACAGGAAAAATAGTTTCACGAGATTCGGGTGAAAGTGCGACTTTTCCGTATCCCCAAATAAAGGTAGATTGACTCGTATAGGCCTTGTAGTTTTTGTGCAAATTCTTACACCATCATTCCAAAGTTTCCATGGATATGTTTTGTTTCTTGTACAGTGTGAACTGGTCAGTAGCGTTCTGAACAGATGCAGTTAACGCAAGTTGCAAGTTCAAAATTTTAAAATGGTGGTACAACACGAAAACTCCACAATAACCCCAACGTGGTAAATGACAGAACTGATAAGGTCAAATCTTCGGAGAATCCTACGATTCGGCGACTTAACTCTATTTTCTAAAGGCAATATGTTTGATGGTAAAAGGTTGTCACCGCTTTTCACAACTAGCAGTTTGGTCGTTTGGTTATTGTTCAAGGTGACCAAACGGATTCACAGTTATCAGTGAACTTTTATAATTTCTGCACTGCTCTCCTGCCGATTCTTTGTTTTGACCAAAGGTGCTTGTAGGTAAAATGGCCAAACTAGTCTGGATTCAAATGGTCTACCTTTGAAATGTCGGCACGAAGAGTTTGATGCTCTGCATGGGATCTATATTGCTGTCGTTCGACCTATCCAGTTAGCTGCAAATGATAAGCGATCCTTTGCCGCTCTGTCAAAAGTGTTCTGCTCTTGGACGATCAACATGGGCCGTTTCACTGACCAGCCCTTTACTATAACCATTTATGGTCATCCTCGCGAAATTCTAGTAACGGTCCTCATTGATGACAGATACGGATGGTTCTAGTTGCGAATAAGTTGTCTACCCCATTTATCTAACGACTTAGTCCAGAATTTATGCCCAGCTACTTTTTAATACCCGACTAAGCCCCAGATTATAACAAACCCCACACTGAGACGACCGTTTTCTGTTAACAGTGGCCGCGGAAGGGTTTTGTCTTCGTTGGTCATGAGCTACGCGGTAGATACCTGATTGACTCCATGTAGAAGATCGTACCTTACACAGGTGAAGAAACTTCAGTTGAGGATATGGTTTCGACTGAACACTAATCCAACTAACAATGAGAAACAGCTAAGAAAAAACGTCTTCCCCAATGAAGCCTCATTTTTATGGAGAGTCAGATACTTTCTAAACTAATGACATCACTGTGTTTCTAAGTATATTTCTGTTTCTCTTATATGTGGTAATTTAAGCTTGACGCTACGCTACACTTTGGTACATTACACAGTGACTTGTTGCCATCTTGTGGAAAAAAACGACAAACAACAAGGCTATGTTCGGTCCTCCAGCAACCTTGTTACATCGGATAAACTGACAGTCTACGTCAGATGAAAGGCGTCTACTGTGTGGATCTTCTACCAGGCTACCAGGTGGGGAAAAACGAAGCTGACTGTGAAAGTTAGAACGGAGTGCATCTGTTCTTTTGAATATTAAATACAGATTCGGCAGGCTGAGGTTTTTTTATTTATGGCTAAACATTGGTAGACAGTGCAGGCAGTTGTATGAGGTGAGTTGTGAGTTTCTAACTGAGGGTTCTTCCTGTAAGTGAAACCAAGCTATCCAGGTTGAAGAACCGATAAACACTGTACAGCTGCTTCATCCCTATTGGGCATAATCAGTTGCGCGCTTGTCATGAAAATCCAGTGAAGAGATTGCAACTCGCAACCTCCAAGCTAATAGTTTGAACACTTAACCGTTCGACCACTGGTGGCTGGTCAATGGTGCGATTAACTCGCGCTTATGCTACTGGGTACTGAGCAACCAGTTTTCGCGATGGAAATCGGACACAACGATAGTTGAGGTAAGTGGTGGTGATAGCTTATTAGCTATCTGCAAGTTCACTGCCAGCCAGAAAGTTGTGTAAGTAAAAATTACTTCAAGGTCAAAAAACCCGCAGTGGTCCCCTCAAAAAGAAGCCAGGTTATCGTGTAGAGAAGTACACGGCAGGCCTTCCAAATCAGTCTTCTATGGAGTGTTTGTATCTCCGTACATTCTGCCAATCCTTGCCTAAACGGCTAACAGTTTTATATACGTAATACACTACTCATAAGGTTGCTGAAAACTCTTTAACAACTCACCATTTTCTTCACCGAACGGTGATTCTTGTGAACAAGAGAAACCGTGGGCTTTTTAACCTATCCAGAATGACGAAAAACAGCAATTTTCAACGAGGCTTGAACATAATTTCTGGACCTCCTGAAGCTTGTTTTATTTAAGTGAGCTTAGTGAACGACACTACTCGGTTCAACAAAGTGCTACTGTTTGGACGTAGTAAACTACTCATAAGGTTGCTGAAAATTCGACAGCCTTTGACCGGTGTCGCCCTTCTTGGGACTCATCAGGTAGGCGCGGTCCCCGAGTTTCCGTCAACCTTATGTTCTGATTGAACCCAACTTGGACGAACTTAGCGAACTACACTCGTTAGTAAGAGACCAAAAAGGCTCGTTTGCGAGAGACTCGCCTGGAATCCGGCTGAATCTCTCGTTTACGGTGTTTCTAAGCAACTGAATGTGCTGCATCAGGGCGTCTCAAGTTTCAGCTGGTACGATATTCGAGATGCCGCGATACATGTATAGACGTAGTACACTACTCATTGGGTTGCTGAAAATTCTTCGACATAAAGACCAAATTTGTTTGCAAACGGGTGTATTTTGCTACTGTTTGCGTTCTGCGATGTTTATCTCACCTGCACTAAACAAAATCCTCTTTCAACGTCATTATTACGCAATCTACTGGTTTTTGATTCGGTGACCGTTGACCTGTTCAGCAAACTTGGCAGCTGGCTGGCAAAATGTTGCCACCATACAAGAAGACGTCATAAGTGTGCAGCTGGGTGGGTAGCTTTTTATTATAGCAGCTTTTTTATATGCCAGTTATTTTTTTTGTTGCATAATTTACCAGCTGCCGAAGGGGACAGGAACCTACATCCTTTCAGGTTTAAGTAGATCTTTTACGCATCCCTGGTGTGTCATTATATGGTCAAAGTATGCTAAAGATTCTGATTTTGTGGAGATTATTACAGTCTGTGTTACAAAATACCACGTTTCCATCATGACACTAGAACTGTCTGCATCTATGAAGAAAGTCGATGCCAGAGTGGGGAATTTTTATGGGCCTGCCAACCGTCTGTGATCGTCTTATACCACGACACCGAATGTGTTCACAAGTCAGTAAAGTTTTCACTTCATTCCGCTCCGAAAACAAAACTTGAGCAAGAGCTTCTCACAAATAACTCACACCCCATCTATCAAGCAATCGGGCAGATAAGCCGTCAGAACAACTCAAAACTAAAATTTCGCAATCGGTTTGTGATTTTGCCTAACGTGGTACGCCGGGCCGAAATCAGCAGCCTTTAGAGAAGGTCTGTCCTGGCAAAATTCTCCATTCTTTGCGGCAGCTTTCTTTCAAGTAGAGTGTTTGTGGAAGTCTGAAAAGTTTAAACTACTTCCCATTCGGTCCAAGTTGAACACAAATTCTTAACTAGTCTTTCACAAATGGAAGCGCTGTGTATTTAAACTGCTAGATGCCTCAGTCGTTAAGGTGCAGACTTCCAGACCGGGAAGTCTGTGGTTCGAACCCAACCTCTGCATCTCGACTGTTTCTGTCTATGCTTTGGCAACCCGGCAGTATCTCAGCCCTCGTGCTTCCTTCAGTTTCCATGGTGGCTCAGCACCAAAAGGATGCTACACCTGGACATTTATTTTTATTTCTATATACTTAAAACCGCTGTCTGATTCTTACCCATAACGGCAATTTCCGAGCACCTAGTTCAGAACGACTCTTTGGCCTTCTGCTTTTTAACTTGTGGTAAACAACTTTTACACATGAATAATGTTCAGTAGTTATCTTGCAAGGCAATGCGGTGCATCGCGGAAAATCGATAAAATTGCACATAAAAGACAGTCTGCAGTGCAGTTTTTAGGTTTTTCTTGATGGATAAGGACGCCTAACAACGTGAAAGAGTCCGATGAGTTATTGCTCGCTTCGGTCAGTTCTTTTGGCCACAGGGGATTTCGTTCCAGTCCGAAAAATAGTCTTTTTTACCTGCAGATGTCACCCTGAAACATAAAAAACGGCTGATAACAAACATAGGCAATTTTGCATATATCTCTTAAGTGCTGTCAACCTATCGGGCCCACACTGGATGACCATCGTTTTACCCACTTGGTTCCTTTCGAAGGTGCAGTGATTTTCGGTGAATTATTCCCTTACAATTTTGAGGTTCTTTATATTGACAGATTCTAAAAGTTCATTTTCCAGAAGCAACCGAATCATTTCCTCTTGCTTTATCATGTTTTTCAGAACAAATTCGGTTCGATCAAACCATGTGAATTGTTAGGCTGTCTGGCAGCGCAGTCGTACATCTCGACTCCTTGGGTTGAATTCGTGTCGCGGCGAAATACACAGGCTTGATTGGTGTTGACAGTCATTCACGATTTATTACCTGCTATTTACACACAATACAGTTATAGACTTACTTTGATAGGGATCTGTCATTTCTGTCTGGTCTCATCACAATCCGGCATTGATGTGCGCCGTCGTCTTTTTCACACGAATGTTGCTGCCCCAACTGTGAGCTTAGATTTCTGACACAATGGAAGTCAAACGCCACATGCGCCGCCTTGTTTGCTCCGAAGCAGTCGATAAAGCACTACAGTTTCCTAGCATGTAGATGTCTCGTTTTGTATACGGTTGGGTATTTTTAACTGCATTGGTTACAACTGTCCTGTCATCTAAAATAGCCTTGTAACCATCATCCATGAAGTGTCAAAAATGAACCTTCGCCGCTGATAAAATGCTGTGCAGGTTATTAACACAGTATGCGTGTTTAGTCTTCTCTCGCGAAAGTTAATTATTGTTCAAAGCAACGACTGTATTTCTTGGAAGGGAGATTTAAACCAGTCTCAATAATTTCATTTAAGGACATGATCACCTATGGATTACGTGAAGACTTCTACGGCAGCGAAAAAGATTGAACTCGATTATATTCCTGGAAGTCTTTTGGTTGTGGTGTAGGATGAGACAGCGCGACAAAAGGTGATAACTTGACGGTTGCTCTATGATAAAGTTTTGTTTGCTTCTGGTAAGGTTCAGCCATACGTGGCTTTACTTCCTTACTTGGGGTCAGCAGTTGAGACTAGGCAGAAGCGGGGTCTTTTTTCATTCCAGTAGGCCATTCATCCACTTTGCAAACTGCCGCTGTATGGGACCATGAGGGTTGTCATACAACTAAGCAGCCATAGTCTGAGTTACATAGACGGTTGGTGTTACATGCACTTGGATTTCTAATTCCAAAAAAATATGGATGTTCATTGAAATTCGGACTCCGAAGGAACTTCTGCCGGTATAAACAGTATTCATTCTGAAAACTTGTGATAACTGTGGCTGGTTCTGTTTAAACCAATTCTAATGCTCAATCCCTGATTATTGGTCTTCTAAAGCAACAATAACAACCCATCCAGTCACCACGTCCGAATTGTATGAGACTGCTTATTGACTCTGTGTTGCTAGAGAGATAAGAACCTTTAGTTGGAACCTCAACCGAAAGCTGAGAAGCATCCTACTACTTTTTGATGACCCAAAGACCAGTTACTTCCCTCCTGGGTTACTCAGAAGCTGCTTGGAGGCTTTTAAAGCTGAGTGGGTAAAATTGAACTGGAACCTAAGTGTTATAAAGAAGTTAAGCTTCGGAGAACCTTTAGCTGAGCTGAGTTTACTTACTGTGCATATGAAGCTCATGAAGGAAATATGAAAGCAGGGAATCTTGCATGTCTGCCTGCCGAAATGATACATGCTGAAAATGTACATTTCATCTCCAATGCTTTGTGTGTTTTCAGTGCTTGATTGAAGAAGAGAAAACGTTGTACGTATCAAAACCTATACACGTCCTCTCCCATGTTGTCAGCCGTTATTGCTGGCTAGTTCCGACTTAAATTATGCGTCGCCGTATTAAGTATCATTAGGTGGCAATAAAACCGGTAACACTCAAAACCGGACTTAATTCTGGTAGTGAATGACTGAAGGCTTATTGCGCAAAAGCTGTTTTCAAGCCCAAATCACTGGTAGGTATAATTCGGTTCCAGTCAAATAAAGAAAACTCTCGTTGTGAGTGCTATCCTAAATCTGAAGCTGGACGCATGCTAACCAGCAAGTGTGTATGCACTGAGACTCACCAGGTCGGTGCAGAGTCCTCAGGATTATTTATTCAATTCTCCCTTTCAGAGCCATTAAGGAATTAATATATATCCATAGGTTTGGGAAGTATCACTTTCAAATAGCAGACTCTAGTTTTATCGTGACAGGTGGATTTTCTGGTCACTGACCTACTCAATAAGTGCAGGACTTAATTTTAAGCATACATCTGATTAATCTAACTGTTATCCTCACCGCCAGCCCCCCTTCCACGGTAATCCTAACTTCTTTACGGGTTAGAGAAATCGAGTGGAAGATGAAACTAAAAAGATAATCTTTCAGTTGTAACATCCTTTCGGTGCCCAAATGCCATGCCACCAGAAGGAAGCACGAGGGCTTGGATACTGCCAGGTTGCTTAAGCCTAGACAGGGGAAGCCGAGAGGCAGAGGTCGGTTTCGAACCACGGAACTTCCGGTCAGTAAATCCGCGCTCGCCCCTCACTGAGCCACCTCGCCTACAGGTGGATGAAGAGCGCTAAAAGCACCACAGACTTTCTTCCAACCAAGATTAATGTTTATCCTGGTGAGCAAAAACACTGCCGTGTTCAAGCTGAAGAAGAGGTTGAAGGGGTACGTTCACGACCAAATAGCAATTTGGTCTCCCCTCTGGATTTGCAGCGCCTGAAAATTATGCATTTGATTCATGTATTCTGTGCAGTCAATTAGTAAAAATCATACGGAAAGCTTTCGGAATTCTCCTTTTACCAAAAGCACAGATAGGTGATTAAACTGATGCAATTCGTAGTAATTTCTCAAAGTGTGAACCAATGATTCGGTTTTTATTTATATGCTAACTTTCGGAGCTACCGAGTACGTTGTACCCCTTGGTATGAAGATAACCTCAGAACCCATAAAGGAGAGGTGTTAGCTTATTCTTAATTTCAATTACGTTTACCAAAATTTTAACAGCTGAGAAGCCACCAACTTGTTGGTTTTCGTGGCTGTTACCTAAGTGGTTGAAAAGTCTCATGTCATTTTTGAAACGGTGATGTTTTCTGAAATATTCAGCAGGCGATCATGTAGGGGGAAAAGGTGGCAGGATCGCTTTTTAAGAGGCAAAACTGTAGACTCAACAAGGAGCGGCGAATACAATTTCAGAAAAAAGATACACACTGTCCAAACTTCCCGACAATCGAAAATGGTCTACAATTAGAATCAACCAGGCTACAGTAACCTTCAAATATCAGTATCTACCAGCTAGCGGCAACCTGTCCAGAGGGGAAATCACCTCACTTTTCGAATGTCTCTTCCATCTCAACGGTCGGCACTTGAGTTGTTCTCCATCAGATCACGTGATATGAGTTTCGTAGGTGAACGTGGTGGTGTTTCCTGTCGAAATGAAGGTATGAGTCCCACTAAGGAAGAAGAAACATCCGTACAGGGCTTCTTGGCCCTTCAAGGCAAACTGATATCACTTGCTTACACGAGCCTTCAAAATCTTCTGGCTGCCAACAAAGTATCGCAGATTGATAGATCAACTTTGTGTGAAGATTGAAGTTACGAGGGCGTTTTTCAAGTTCAACCGTCTCAAGGCCACATTATGATTAGCATGAAATCAATGACGGAATACTGTGTGTATTTTGAAATTAGTTCAGCGAACTTGTGCGAGACCTTAAGCTGATGAATATCGTTTTCATATTACATCGAGAAATTCATTTGTTTTATAAATAGGAAAAGCGGAAATCGAACCCAAATGTCACAAGTCACTAAATGAAGCATGGATGTGTTTCAAAGCCTAAATTTAGTATAAATTTGTGCAAATATTGGCAAGCACTAGGGCACAGATACCGTGTTCCACACGTGAAAAATGGTATACCTTGGTCGGCTTCTTCCAGCAGTGTCACAAAAACTTGTGAGATTTGTACAATCAATGTATATAAGGAATTTCTATAAAACGGTTTACTACGTGGCAAGAAAACTGTGTACAGTAACACTCAGTAGAACATGTATCTCCCTGGATTAAACACTTTGTGGCTTTTGAAATATGGCATAGTTGTGACACCGTACGTTTTCCCAACTCACTATGGTACTCCCACACGGGGTTTGGGCAAACCAACACTGCGCCTCAGGAGGAAGTCAGTTGATTGGCCCACCAGTACGGCGACTTCAGTTCGAACGTCAAACTAGGTCACACAGCCCCAATATATAAGCTCACAATTCGAACGAATCACCCCACTTATTAAGAATCGGATGGGGTGGGGGTGCATTTGCAGTCCGCCTAATCGTGGGACCACTAACAAGCAGACGGATTGCACGGCTGAGGTGGGGTCAGGTGGTGGAGTAAGCATTGTGTGGAAAGTGTACAGGCGACTAAGGCGGACATCTTTCAGCGGACCGGCTTGGTGGATCACCGAGACAGATAACCTAATCAGCTAATTCGTACAGACAGAAAAATAGATCAAACTGATTCACTAGTTCTTCTTGTCTCCTGGTCAAATTGAGCGGTGATCAAGTAGAACGGAATAATCTCACTTGATGGATGCAAGTGATCGATCCATCAAACCCAGTAATGTCCGGTCAGTCATTCCACTCATCATGAGTATCACTAGCCCAAACCCGGGTGGCCACAAATTGTACTTCAATAAGTCAGTTTCTGGAAATGTACAAAAAGCATCCCAGTAGACCGGCCGATAGAACTAAAGGTGTACCCGAGACGTTGACCTTTCTGTATCCGCGTTGTGTAGCATAGCACTATGGATCAGCGCGAGGCAGTGCCCATAATTTGCAGATATGAGAAAAAGTACTGGAGAATCTTCATAGGGTGGTGAAGATAGGTGGAGGCGTTGATTACTGTGAAATGCGAACATTGGTAAATTGGGTAGAAACGGGGAAAACCTCAAAAATGACTGAAAGCACTCGCAGAAAGATGTGGAGCTAAACAAATTAGTGTGTTGGCGTGAAATTGACACAACTGTAACTTTGTTCACATAATGTGGTTGAAAAAAGGCAGAATACGACAACCTGATGAGCGATACGGTAGTGTCCTTATATCCTGATGCTCATTAACTAGCACGAAATAAACTGCACCCATTTTTAAGGCTGATTGGATTCTTGGGAACAGGAAACTTAGACGAAGGCATATTTTGAGGACCTTTTAAGAACAAGAGGGGAACCGTGTGATTGTTTGTTTGGATATGACAAAGTGCAACCTGTTATGCTCCCAAACAAGAGGCCGGATTTTCAGGAGCTCCGTTATGGCCAATGACGAAGGAAATGGCCTGGAAATGACAGTGACCTCCGACGGTTCTGTTGCTGAGCTCTGCATTTTAGCAGAATTCTATGGTTCGAAAACCAACAATACAGTCAAAGTGAGGTAGAAAATGTCCTAAAAAGATCGAATACAAGCAAAGCCTATATCCGATAATTCTTCAGTGTCACATTTGATAAACGCCAGCTCATGTAAAGTTCACTTAGAATGGAAGGTTCTCGTCCACGTTGCATAGCTGAATCATAAAAAAGATTTCAACCCCCACTTTATCATTAAAATCACGACGCGAAATCCTACGAACAGTATCTTAGAAGTCCTGTAACCTGAAGCAAACATGTGATATCGTTCGTAGACATTTATTCGAGACAGAATGACCTTTACGAACCTTCTGGGACAGACATTACATTGTTTATTTCGGGCAGTTTAGCCGTTTGTGTGTTATATAATGCCACCATTTTGTTGTGCTTATCGTTTGCTTGCATGCACTGGCAACTCCACGTTATACGAATCATCCCTCAGACATGCGTCTGTAAACAGTACCTACAGCAATAATTTTATCAGTAAACAGAACCATCACCTACAGTGTGTGGCTAAACCCTTCTCAGGCCTAGCGTTCATTGGTCAGGAAATTTATCTGCTAGAATGTTCGCAAATGGTGCGCACATGACCCATTCGTACCCATATCCACTGGGAGCGTTTGGATCATCGAAATTCCAATGATTTGGGAGTGTGACTTTTCACTCTGCCTTCGATCGCCTCGGAAAGCACACAGTGCCTACACAGTGCAATTTTTAGTACAAAGAATCTCAGTCAGTACTTCTCACTTAGTGTATGAATTCTGTGACACACTATGCCTTGTGGGATTGATGTACGACTAGGAATGGCCCAGAAAATCACGGCTCGTACTTCACCATCTCTAACGATATTCACTAATCGAAGATACACTTGGGGAACTTAAAAAATAATCAGGCGGATTTACAAAATCCCCCGACCAATTAAAAAGACTGTAAAATAAAGTGCCTGGTTTGGAGTGACTAAGATGTCTCTATGGGAAGACCCGCATATCTCCGTTCGCCAGGGAACTATGTGCGGTTCGGAAGGATGTCCTAGACTTGTCCGTATAGATTAACCGAATGAAAAATGTGAAGACCACAAGGAAGTAATCCACAGAGTTCCACCCATTAGACAGAAGCATAGCTGGTGGCACTTGAATGTGCAAATGCTTTCGCTGACACTTCCTTCAGAAAAACGGTTGTCAGGCAGCACCGTTTTTAGGAATTTTCCACGTCAGTAATCATAAAATCAGCGTGGATCAAATATCTCAGTAAAACACTAGGGCGAACAATATGCTGTTCTATGATTGTTTACCTGTACAATAAACAACGTCAGGCCACCTGCACAACGGAGACATCTGAAAGCGATTGCACTAGTCAGATCGATATGATTGATCCCAAAGCCATTTTCACTGCATCGAGAAAATGATCGAAGTGGGTACTAGTTTCGGAAACAATTCCTCCAACCAGGCGGAAAAAAACTAATTAAAGAGTTACAGGGACAACGAAAAATGTTTATATAATTTAAATATTACCACAGTTTGAAAACGAGTGTCTCATTAGCATGAAAAAGCACGCTTACCTGATCAACTTCCTTCGAAACTCTGTGGTAAGCTGCAGATGTGAGTTTCAGCTTCGCTGGACTCACCTAAGGCACCATGATTGTCAAATTCGACCTAACTTAACATTGGAAGTGTCTGGAAACCTTGAACGAAAGTGCTTCTACTAGCCATGTACTCCTGAATTCATAAGAGGCCAATACTCGTCTGTAGTTAGAGAAGCTCCTCTATTCAAAGGAAAATATCTCTGTATTTGAAAGAACCTCACCCAGGGCATCCTAACGTGTTTTTTCTTCGAATTCCGACGGATTTTACTCATTACAAACGCTGTTCATCAAATAAATTATCGTTTCCTAATTTTGTCTATCATATATATTACGAAACAAACAGGATCTACCGGGGTGAATGTCTTAGGTTAATCTGATGTAAGAATTCTGAAGGGTGGACTTCAGCATCTCCCGACCAGGATGAAACGAATCTGAAATGCTATGTTCGTTAGAAATACGGCCCTCTTAGACCGTGAATTTTTATAGGAACACTTATCCATCCCCATCAACAAAATTAGTTTAACAAAATCGGTTAGTTCACCTCTATTTACCGCCTCCTGAGTTCTCTGTATTTCGTTTGAGGAGAACGGTACTTAAGACCCTCTTTTCCGACGTCGCTTAAGTAGGCCCATCTGGTCTTCGATGCAGTGCGGAAGAAAAAGAGACGGGTAATGACCAGAAAAATCATCCAGTGTGTTATATGGTATCCATTTTTCACTGCGATAACCTTAATTATGTGGTATATTCTTTAGTTATGCGCACATATGAATGTCTATGCACCAGGATGTGGTGTTTAATGAATTTCGGACAAAACTTTAGCAGACCACTTCTCAGCTTCAATTAAGGAAATCTAATCACAGTGTAAGTTGCACTCCTAATTGAAGCGAGAAACTCTCAGCACTCTATACCCATTACGAGTTCGGTCAATCAGCATAATAGATTCAGTTTTAATATTCTGACTTGGAACCTGACATTATTTTCAGTGTCCAAACTTTATTCTATTTAGCGGTAAAGGTATCTTTAAACCCAATGCAGGAACAGTCAAAATGTTTTGGTTTATATGTCTTAACTACAAGTACTGACACTCCCTTGGGAGTTGCTCACGACTACCGGGTTTAAGATTCTCTCATCGGTCATTCTAAGCTTCGCCACTGTATAATTTAACTGATTTTTGTCCCAACTTATGCACTGCGGTGGAAATGGCCTTGAGGTTTGAATCGACGGCACATATTCAACAACTTACCGCTCCTGTCCAGCGGTTGCAATATCTTGAAATGTAACGAGAGTGTGACGCAGACGATGAGCAACATCGGGAATTACAAAATGATACAAAAGTTGGCCTCTACTCTTTTCCGTGCCGATTTTCTACCTTTGGGTTAAATTCGACTCCAAATTTTGCGGCAGCACCACGTTCTGCCCCGCGAAAACTATCTATGGTCTTCTACTATACGCAGACGTCTGGTGGTTTGGCCACTGTTAACCAGCAAATCTTACGTGGATGCCGCCCATCTGTATCTAAGTTAAATACGACAATGTAAAAGAATGAGAATAAACTTCTTCCTTTACATGTGCTCAAGCTAATCGATTGATTCTTGCGACAAATGAGTGCACCAGATAAACAATCAAGAATGAATCACACTGTGTGAACACATAGAGAGATTATCCGCCAGATCGTGGCATATTACTCGGACAACAAAGAGACTTGTGGTACGTTTCAAGAAATCCCGTGTGCATCACTTAATCTTGGCCTTTTTCAAATGACATTTCGTTCTGTAATCGAAATTAATCTATGCATCACTGATCCATCAATCATGGAATCCACACCAAGCGGTCAAGTGTGAACTCGGTCGTCGAGTGAGGGCTTCTCAGATCGCTGGTTCACTGGTCGTCTGCGTTCCCCTGGCTGTTGAGTCGCTCGCGGTCGAATGGTTCAGACTACTAGCAAAGAGTTCGCGAGTTTGAATCTTCCTAGAGTTTTGTGAGATGCGCGCTCTGTTGATTCACAATAAAGAAGAAACAACTGTGCAATGCTTCTTATCTTTTCAACACAGATAAGCTTCACTTGCAGCAGACCTCGACCGAAAATCCCCAGAATCTTCTCACACTAGAATTAATCATGGCTTGCCTGAATATGATATTCACTTATAGTCGTTTCCGCCTACCTGTTTACCTGAGATAAATTTGATGACTGATGCATCCTTTTCTGTTATCTTGTACCTGGTGACATCATTTCCAATACCATGACTTGCAGTGCATGTGGTCAGAATCTGGGTGGCGTTTCCATTCAAGGGATGAGGTAAATCGAAGTGGATTCTCTGTTTGGTCTTGTTGTGAAAGACTTACTTGACTTATATGCAGAATTACAGCATAAACGACTTCATGAAAATCACTGTAACTTTTTACGACCGGCCTATAATATATTCACTTGCAAGTCGACTAATGCATGAAGCTTCCGATTCAACCGTAAACTTAAAGGCCACGCTTTGATAAAGTCTCAAGTTACTTTCTCCGAATCTATTTCACTGCACACAGCTTCGTGTGTGTCGGTGAAAACATCAGTACGATGGTTCAGTGGATAATGTCGTCTATCAAACAAAAACACATGGATCAAGGCATGGTTTGAAAAAAACGTAGCCGATTTCAAGCAAATCCAATTTACTGTTATAATGGGATAGGAGCAAACGGGCTTTTTAGACTGCTGTTGATATAAAACAGTCATAAAGTCTGACGGGTTTCCACAAATAACTCCAAAACCAATTGAGTGAAGCGGACGCTATCCGCATCGGATTACCTTTTCATAGGATTACGACGATACCAAGATTCGGGTTGATCAGCAAAAAACGTTGAGCGTTTTTCATGTGTTGTCTGACGGCATTATGCTGATGAAATCCATTTAGTCTCCTTCATTCCATTGTTTTTATATTATTTCCTCTTTCCACCTATTTGTTTTTAAAGTCACCTATTCTTGTGTAATTCATTGCCATGAACAGTCGGTTGGCTTTATGATAATCACCCCTGAAATCTCGAAAGTCAAATGTAATGTAAATTTTCAACCTTACCAAAAGTTACACAACAGTGAGAAACCCCGCGGGTTTTTGGTGCATTTTTGTTTCTTGTCCTAACAGACGATCAATATTGGTAACAGTGCCCCAGCTACATTGCCTACGCCATTACAGTAAACCGATCTGTAGGTTTTCTAATAATAATACAAGGAGAACTTCATGGATGGAACTTTTGCTGCGAAAAACTGAAACGTAGACTGGTTCACCAATGTTGTGCGGTTGTAAGTTTGTCGCCTTCCTGTTGTCCACAGTAGGCAAGCAGGAACCCGACCACTCAGAAAGAGAGAAAGGGATGCCGTTTAAAGACCGATCACAGCCACACAGCACAAACTACGTATATACCAATCCGCTCAACTAATCCTGCTCTAGTCAACCAGACAAATCAATTTCCCATGTGCGCCGAGCACTGCATGCAATCTCTCCACTCCTCACGTTGTAGGCCAGTTCACACGAAGCTGCGGCGAAATGTACGTAGGTAGAACAGACTGAAGCCTATGCGAGCACATCTCAGAGTACATGCCTCGTTATTCGAGTCAGGCGACCAGTTGGTCGACCGGTTGCCTGTAACCTGAGACCCCAAAAACCCGCCTCATCGATCGCAAAACGTTCTATCCGTTGCAAACAGAATTGGCTTCAGTACAGCGTCCAAAAGTTTACCCTGCAGTGTCACTTCGAAATTGTTAGACTTCACTGAATCAATGTCAACCCAGTTTGTGCGCACGAAAGATCTTGACAAGTGCTATCAGCTTGCCTCAGACCTAAGAACCCGACTTGATCAACCCATCATATGATTGGCTAAGTTCCACCGTTTAATTGCTTTTTATTCCTATTTATGGTCTTCGTGACAGACCAGCGGCTTGACCACGGGGCACTCGTCGGCAAGACCTTGAGGGGTCAGCCGTAAAAGGTTATGTTTGATCCGGTAAAGCGGAGCAAGCGTATTTAGTCGGTGACAAGGATGAACCGACGTCGGCTTACACCCTGTGGGTCGACTACCCGGTCATTTGCCAAATGCACCAAACGATCCTGTGCCTGGCGCAGTGTATGGTTGTTGATTCATCTGCGTCCATGGTACTGTGCTCTGCCACAAGAGCACTGTTCAGCACGTTTCCTTCGCCATCTGACATTCTGTCCACGGCCTGGAGCTGGAAGCCCCAGTGGAACGGCTGACATCCTGAGGTGTGACAGACTTTTCCCAGTCTGCTAATGCTAATGCTGACGCTGACGCTGACTCTGACGATTTTGTGGTTCAGCATGCTTTGCGATCAGTTGTCGCGATAGGCCAGTGGTTCTTTGTGCTTTTTGTGGCTACACTGGCATTCCGCACCCATGCCAACGGGTTTACCCGGGTTCTTATCCTCTGTCTATCTGTGATGAGCTGACACTCACTGCCCGTCGAGGGCCTGCTCACCGCGGCCATCGGTGTGTTCCGAGTTGATGCCTTCTCCACTGTTAAGCGGCATCCCGCACCCATGCTAACGGGTTTACCCGGGTTGTTATCCTCTGTTTATCTGTGATGAGCTGACGCTTGCTTCCCGTTGAGGGCCTGCTCACTGCGGTCATCGGCGTGTCGCGAGTTGATGCCCTTTCCATTGTTAAGCCGATTGGCTTGTCCTGTACGTTGGGCGGGTTGGATTCAATCCGTTTCGACTGTGTCTATTCGATGTACCGATATCACTGCACATGGCGGTTCGCGTCATTTACTACTCTGTACTGCCCTGCAGTGGTGTGCGTGGTCCACATGTTACAGACGCATGTAGTTGCACCATGAGCGCCGCCTGTATGCAAATGGACAAAAGTGATTCACCGTGTTAAATTTATCGAATCAGTTTTCTTTTCTTTACGTGGAGTCAAACATGTTATTTCACGACGCTCAGGAAACTAACGATTAGCTATTGTAGCGTGGTAAATCTATCGAATAGACCGCTAAGTAAAGAAGAGCATGTTGTGCTATAGAAGGGCTTGAATTTTGACATAAGCAAAAGGATGATAGGGGCGGAAGAAATAACCCCTAGCGTTGAACCTGTGTTTCGAAAAATTCCGCCAATGGAGGCGGAGAAGCTACGGGTACAGCTGGTCACAGTCCTAAAGTCCCAGCAGCCGAGAGCTCCAAATATTATACCAACAGAGTAAGGAGCTTTAAACACCCCAAAACAGATGGACAACATAGTGATTACAAAGGCGGATAAGGGTAAGGCCACTATTGTCATGAACAAGAGTGATTTTCTACAGACGGTCAAGGAACACCTAGCTGAGGGTCCTAACCGGCAGATCGATAAAGCGAATATTACATCTATACTGAATAGGAGTACAGCTGAAGTTGGCGGATATTTGCAGTCCGTGCTAAAACACTTAGGGCAAGGTAATTGGTATCGATTGTACCCCAAAAGCGCAACTCAAACACGGCCTTATGGTCTACCAAAAGTCCATAAATCAGATATCCCGGTGAGACCGATAGTAGACGGAATAGGTCCTCCGCCACATGAGCTGGCCAGATTCTTGGCCGATATTTTAAAACCCCTCACCGAAAAATCTGGTACTCACATTAGGAATTCACCCGCCAGCAAAGTAGGAGGTGTCACCGTTGAAGCAGATGACATCCTTGTAAGTTTCGATGTCAGTTCATTATATACAAATGTGCTGAAAGAGGACTCTTTATAAATAGCCAAACGAATGCTACTAGCGGATACCACCCTTTCAGAACGGACAAAGCTTACGGTAGGTGAAATACTGGAAGGCTTAAAAGTATGCCTGAATCTCACCCACTTCGTTTTCGACTCCGTGGTTTACACTCAAGAACAAGGTCTAGCAATGGGATCTCCAATGTCCCCGGTTTTGACCAATATATTTACGGAGGATTTTGAACAAAAAGTTTCAGCCGGATTCCCATATCCACCCAAGATATTCTGGCGTTATGTGCATGGCACTTTCTTCGTGATGAAACGAAACAAGGTTAGTAAGTTTTACAACTGTCTGAATGAACTGAATCCACACATCAAATTTAGCATGGAGATAGAGTCAACCTCGGGTACACTGGCATTTTTAGACTGCATGACACATAAGGTCGGGGGGAACTATGGACCACAGTGTACGAGAAGCCGAGCGACACTGGGCCAGTTTTTAACTACTCATCTGCCCATCCGAAGTCCGTATTCGCTAGTATGCCTCATCAATGTTTAAACGTGTAAGGACCCTGTGCACAGAAGAAGCTGATCGGATAGCCGCCCAAATTGAAGTAAAGAACAAACTTCGGGAAAGTGGATATCCAACGAGTTTAACTAGGCGTCACTTACGAAGGGTGTTGGTGCCGGTAGCGAAGCCCAACAGGGAATGGATCGGGACCATTGTTATTCCATCTAAACCAGGGATATCGGAGGTCATTCGAAGATTTCTAAACACGGCCAACATAAGAGTAGCTTTCCAGAGAGGAAACACTCTGTGCTCTGCATTGGTGCAACTGAAGGATCGCCTCCCGGCAAACAGAACGAGGGACTGTGCCTACAAATTTAAGTATAACGACTTCACTAAGGTCAGACGGCCAGGGAACATCACATCAGAATCGGAGAGCATAGTAGAAAAATAAACAGGCCGCCGAGAAACGCGGATGAATATCAAGCGTTACTGAAAGACTCGGCAATTGCGAAACACTCACCGGAAACGGGACACAAAATATATTTAGAAAATATTGAGGTTTTGAGGCGAGGACTACGGTCCATGTCACAGAGACTGATAGCTGAGGCGGTAGAAATTGCCAAGCATCCCAGTGTTAACAGAATAGAAGGCGTGAAACTGGCAAGCGTGTGGAGAACGGTCTTGGGTCAATCGAGCTAACACCTGTTGGTGTGTGATTATCAGGAGGAGGGGTCATCATTTGGATTCCACTTAACCTTACCCACCTCCCCTCTCCCCAACGAAATGGTCGCAACACTCAAAAGCCCGCGAAGACCAAGGAAAATCTACTAGTGGCACCCGAGGTGAATCAACAATTGAAGCACCCTGAAGCGGAAGATTAAGGAACAACAGTCGATCGAAACTAATTTGAAACCCCTCCAACCCATCAATACAAGATTTTGGCAACCACACTAACCGACGAGAGCCGTTAATTGACACTCAGCACTGACCTAGTGTGATAATCTGAAGAGAACTTACTGATTGGTTCTCCGTCTCCTGGCCAATTTGGTGACCTCCTCACTTGGTCTGATCAAGCTTCTGTGCCAAAAACGAAACGTTGCCCAATTAAAAACTACCGATTGTTTATCAGGCCTTTCTGAAACGATAACGGTTATTTGATTCCCGACTGGAGGTGCCATATTTTCCCGTAGTTATTTCTGACTTCCTGAAGCAGCTTGTCTGCGGGTTTTTCCTAATGCACCCTCAACAGCTGCTTCACAGCAGTTTAACTACTGATTTCTACTATGAGTTTTTTTTATTAATGGGCTATTTCGCCTACCGGTTTGTTAGACAGTGTTTACATGTCATACCACCAAGTACCTAGATTCAATTCAAATTGACGATCGAACTTGTGCAACCAATGCTACCCTTTGTTACCTCATCTTTGTATACTTCGCGTTTTTCTGCAGTTATAAAAAAACCTGTTTGTGCTGTCGGCTGCAGTAGTCGGATGAGATCGAAAAGTGCGTTATGCAGGCTTGGACAAAAAACCTCAAAGGTTCGTTGGAAACATTGTAGAGGAATCATGCTGTGTAAGCTAGTGTAAGGACCTTTTTCTATCTATCTGGTGCGAAAACAGAACAAAAATTGAGACCCACGCAGCCGAAGGTAGACTCAGTTAATCTGATAAGAGGGTACAGCATCATTCCATTGTTGTTCAGCTACAAGGCAGATTGACTGCCCGCTCCTCAGATGAGGTTGATGGTAAATAGAGAGGTGCGTAGTGGGGAACCCTTGCTGGTTGCAAAACAGATTTTTCGCTTCGCTCTCACATAAATGCAAAATTCTGAGTCTTTGTCAACTCATTCGCATCCCTGGAACATTTGCTGTGAAGAATTTCGGCTGGAAGAAGCACCGTACGTGAAAGGTCAGAAGTTTAGCTTTGACCGTGTTTGCGGATAGTGGTATTAGGCGAGCAAGCTTCACTTGGAGCACACGGGACACAACCCTAAGATATCCGGTTGGCTGAATTTGGGAACTGGAACTTACTGCCTCACGATGCGCCAGCACCAAACCACGGTCTTTTTCCTATTTTTGACGCAACATCACCATTTTAAATATCATGGCTAAAAGGCTAAAATTAAACAACGGCACTTCAGCACCTTCAACTCCGCACTAAATCTCCAAACTCACAGAAGAATGTCGCTGGCCTCGAATGTTAACTTCTATCCTGTACAAAAATGCGGAGGGCGTTGAATCTACTTGGCAAAAGTCAGACGCATAATGTGCGTCTGTCTGTTGCTGCATCATGAGTATCCGATAAGCGCAGCACTTTGGAGGTCTGCTGGAAATCCAGGTTTGCGCCAGGAAGACCCCTCAACATTATAGTGTATGCAAATAGTCGCCTTCATCACTAGATCGTTTTTATAGTTCAGAGCTCCACAAAGGCATCAAGCAATGACTTCAGCAACATTAGCTAACGAGTCACGCACACTGAACTGTCCAAAGCGGTTGGCTGCTGAACAACAAACCGTCGTTTAAGACTGCGCTGCAGCATAGGTTGGCGATTTCTTAGTGGCAACAAACTGAGGTTGATTTTGATTATAAAATTATGTAGGCTGTCAATGATGAGTCGTCCAAGCTGTGAACACCTCGCGCAGCGAGTGCCTCTCGACATCGTACGAGGCTTCTCCGAATTTAAGTGCAGTTACCACTCTGTAATCCGGGCTGTTCCAAGATTGCCTCAAACTAGGATACACCAGAAAATCCAATTTATCGATAAGCTATTATCAACTAAACTCAACCAAATAGTGTCCTCTGACAGAATACTGTTGAAAGTAAACAGCACAGATGAAAAAATACCTGGAGAAGATACGTTGAGACTGAAGGAGACTGCGTATAACCACATCGATTATTACTCCGCTGGGAAGGTGGGTAATCCACGGATGCCACCATCTCACAGTTATGGGTGTGTGTTTTCCCTTTGGGAAAAGTTAATTGCCTGTCTCCTTTATCCTTAGCCGAATAAGTTGCACATATTCGTGAATGTGACACATGTCACACATTCCGCAGTGACATTGGTAAACGGCTCTCATGCCATTCAGCGAACCCAGTTTAATATGGAAGGTTTCCGTTGTGTAATTTTATGCTACTCATAAGTAGTTTAAAACTTTCCTCTGGAGTAAGTAGTGACAGTGTGTCTCTCGTTGCGAATTCTCCGCAGGAGCGCCTTTTTTAAGTAGTTTCTATCATGGAATAACTAAAAATCAACAGTATTTGGCTAGTAGTACCGACTGACACAGTGTTTAGTAAGGACAGTGACATCCCTTAATCAAAAACAGCGGTTTCGGGAATTGAACGACTTTTGGTTCTGGAAAGTCGTGTTCAGGAGGGGGAGTGTGGTCTAGAAAAATCCGTTAGTTTTCCTCATGAACACGACATCTGTGCGTAAAGTTGACTCTATGCATTATCCTGTGTCTTCATTGAATTTTCACTGTTAAAGTTTACGCACATTTATCCATCTTGCATTATCCTAGCTGCATTTAACTCAGTCCTGACATGGGTACAAGGATACCAGTGAGTGAACACGAAATAAAAGCCATTTAACTTATTTTGGTTTCCTTTTTCATCGTAAAGAGCTTGATGGGCTGGCTGTTTAGAACCGTGGAGGTCTTGTTTGGGTTTACATTTCTTGGGTGATTATTTGAATACCCATGTTGAACTGCTGTACAAATATATTACATTTATATATATATATATATATATATTTGGGCTACCCTATTCCACCAGAATTCCTATCTTTCGGTTCAGTGTGTAAAGAACAGCAAACAAATGCCATCTCTCGGCATGTCTCCCCAGCCTTTCTGATGATGATTGCCCTCTCCCAACCTCATTGGTTTCGTCTCCTAAGGGGCAGCACGTTCCTTTCTCATATGGATTGGTACACCCGTCCTTTTGGATCGGGCTCCTGCAAGTAGTTTGTAAGTTGTATCTGGTTCTAAGCTGAGTCATCTATGATACCAAATGCAAATTTTTGACGCTCATTTGGATGCCAGGGGATACTACTAGCAAGCAGAGCCCCCCAGCCCTGTTGCTAGCAATCAGTCTGCTCAAACATGAGAGTGTTGCAATCAAAGCCGAAACTAAACGCCAATTTTGGTTTCGGAACATCGGCGTGGTCTGTCTATTCTTCTACATTTTACTGTGATATCATGGTTTCTTCGTTATGGTTCAATAGGAGTGTTCCTGGAGGCAGATAATTATGGATAACGTGACGGTTTTTCAGTTTTCACACTTTACAGATTAAACGAACAGCGTTCAGCAATTTAAACAAAGTTGTTTCAATCCAAGTGTCTGCCTTTAGCTTGTTCTTTTCGTGCTCAACAAAACTGATCCACCTATAGTGCTTGAATCATTTCCAACTCGGAAGATTAACTCCCTTGCGAATAATCCGCACGCATCGAAGTGTTGAAAGGCCTGTGTATCATAATTCCTCATGCCTTCACAGAGAGCTGGTATCCAAGCCAACCGTCAGACCCCACCATGATAGAAATCATGATCTAAAAATTTTAGGTTAAATTTCGCTAATAGATGAAGATATATCCTGTAGAATGCGGAGTTGTTGCTAGCCTACAGCAGTGAAGACAGCATAACATCCCGACAAACAGCAGTATCATTATCCACGCGCCATGTCCGGCTTTACGTCCTAAAAGTGTGATGGTCTATGGGACTGGATAGAGAAGGAGCAGAAAACTGATGCAGTATAAGCATTGACTTTATCGAGCAGAAAGAACTAGCAACCAAAATAATGGGTATTCAATGAATGTTTGTACTCCTCCTGGTCTTATGTTAGGTATCCTAGAACAACGGGAATCCATTAAATATATGTGTCAGTGAACGTTTCATTACTCACTGAGTCATTCTCATGATGCCGACCGGCTGGTTGCGCCGGGCAGATTCTTACGTGCATATTAAGACCACAGCTAGGTTATTCTGAACGTTTATTCTCTTTACTACGGTAAAGGTTTAGGACTGTTTATAGACTTTTTTCATGTAACCGGCCTCAGCTAATTAAACTGCTTTATTTGAGGATTTTCACGTGTATGTTTGTTCTATCTGTTAACAAAGGCAAGTTGATTTCTTTTACAGAATAGCCTGCGTCCTCATCGGTAACTGGCTTGATGGCCATGCCCGTTCTCACATTTATTCAAGCGCCGTACATCCAAAGACACTTGGAACTTATCTCGTGCTGCGAAATGAACCAGCATTGTTGAGTGTTTCATGGCTCTGAATGCTCTCTTGGCGTAACCCGAGGTTCCTGAGGCAATTCCGTACAAACACAAGGAAGTCTTTGTTAAGTGGAAACATATGTATACGTGCAGTTACTGATATGTGGTGATTTAGATAACGAAATATTTACACTCTGATCAAAAGTCTCAACTCAAAAGCAATTCTAAGATGCCACTTTTGGCGGTACCAGTAAATTTACTACCGACTTACAGACACGCACAAAAGTTCGTCATTTTGCCCATGCACGTGGACGACATCGGTAGTCGCTTATTGTAGGTCGCAAAAGGGACGGTCATAACAACACTGTGCGAGCTCCACCGTTTCATTAAATTTCATCAACATTTTAGCCCTGCATCTTACTACTTGCTCACACGACCGATTAAAGTTGTCCCCTTGTGGAGACCAACCCCTCCGAGACGAGACCAGTTGAGTCACTTTAAGTGATTGGTCCTTGTTCAGAGGGACAACTGTCGTCTGAATCATTTGGGCGAGTGTACTGGAAGTAAAACAGGTTTTGTGTCCACTCAGAGGAATGCAAGCATTTTCATCGTTTTATTCTTGCACCCATTTTACCTTCTTTGGTGTTTTTTAAGGATCATTATTTATACCAAACACTTAAATTTGGAGGGATGACTGTCCGTTAAAGTGCGTACGGCGTTTTCTGAAAGACACAGCCCTCTGTTCAAGAGGTTAAATAAAACATTTTATCAATGAAACGGGCCTTATCCAGCAGATCAAATTATTTATCATTATGTTGTAGCAGTGTTAAAATCAAAGTATAAAAAGATCATTTGGGTCCTGATCCCTTGCCTTATATCAAAGTGATGTTTAACATTCTGGTAAGCATTCGACATGTTGAAACATCAAATCAGCGCCTGAGTCATTTCCGTTAAGTTCTCGAGTGGGTAGAATCCATAGAGTCTGCTTGAAGGTGATACTAATCGTCTGTAAACCCATTCCTACTAAATCTATCCTGTTATGATTCGTTAGTTCTTTCTCTCCGTTTCCTTAGAGGCCGGAGGTTTATAGGATTTAACTTTAGTCGTCGGCCCTTGAGTTCCTGTCCTGTAAAAGTTCCGCGTTTGCTGCTCGCCAAAACTGGTATGCTAGGCACCGGTGGCAGATCCAGCATAATTTTGAGCCTAGTCTGGTCAAATGCTAGTCACGTAACACCTAGGACTCAGTTTTAAATGCGCTGGATATCAAGATCAAAAAATCCAGCGTCAAAAGTATGGCAGTTTTAAGTTTAACTCCAGTTTGGATGGTGTCCCCTAACCGGATCATGTTCAGACCAAGGTTCCTGTACAGACTTCCTATTGTAATTGATACAAGATGCGTGCCGTTTGAGTAATTTCCTAAAAGTGAGGTAATGGTTGTTTTGTTTCTCTCAGTGTTATGTACCATGTTATGCGGCAACTGTCTGACATCTCGTTGAATAATTCTACCATCCTTAATGCACAACGGAAGAAATAAGAATTCTGGTTTGTCAGTGCCGAGCTGTCACGAAGCGACTTTGGAAACAAACTTTTTCCAGTAATCATGAATCACTGCTAACGGCTTTTCCAACCAATCGAAAAGGTTACACTGTGCCCAAGGTGCTGCTTGCACTACAAGATATCTTGTTAACTGTAGACTACGTGTATTTGTATAAAGTCGTCTGAGCACACTAAGTTAGATTCATTTTGTTCACCTAAAGCCCATTCATATGAGGTTTCATGCCTTGAATTTTCTCATTGCCCTGTTCTCTGATACACTCTGTAAAGAATCTAGGTTACACACGCAGTAAGTATCAGAAACAATTACATCGCAGTGCATCTGTAATCACTAAACTGGGAAGACGCCTCGTTATCCTCTGTTTCATTTTATCCTTGCAAAAGAAAGGTGAAAAGCAGCAGAGACACCAAGGCCACGCAGCGTGATTCAATACACTGGATGTGTTGTAAGAGTAGCATGCAAAAAATAAGTTACCACATGATAGTTAAAGCTGGACCAAGAGTTGGTTTGTCTGAGACAAATCTATCAGATACACACAATTATATCAAGTGCCCCCAAGCTTGCAAACGTGAGAAACTCAGTGGTTTTCTGTGAAGTCGTGCGCAGTCGTATTCTTCGCCATATTAACGAAAAGGTTTCCAATCAGGACTATGAATAGAAGGGACATGAATCTGGGTGGCAGAATTCTAATGACTGGGCGGCTACGTTTGCACATCCAGTGACGAACTATGAAGCACTTGCCAGCACAGTGTTTACCGTGATGGTAAGTAGCCAGTACACCATCAGCCTAATTCCCTTATAAAGTACTCCGCTCATGGAGAAATACACTAAAGGGAAGATATCCCACGAAGCTACAATCATTATCGTGTTTCTTTTCTCCTGTGGAATTTCCATTTGAGATACCGAACTATTCATGACTATACAAAAGAAACCTTTTAGTCTCAGAAATGTAACATTCGTCCCCTAGGGGAAAAACGCACTCGCAAAGGATTTCTTGGATTTGCAGTCGGCCGTCACAAACCAAGGCCAATGCAAGGGCGACGGTTGCAATCTATATATATATATATATATATATATATATATATATGTTAACTGAGCTATATGATAAGACAATCAGGTTATTACATCTCTTTTATCGGGCTACTAATGGTTTACATTTCGTTTTAATGTTAAAATAAGCTTTCACCTCACGACCACTGTTGTCTTTTACACTTTTAGAAGCTTGGCTGACCAGTACAAAAGCTAGACCACAAACATTCAGGCACATCATCCTGATCCATCAATGTATCCCATTTCCATTATTCAAGCTCGCTGAAATTTTGAGCACATAGTGTGACTCCGGTATCGCCTTTTGCTAAAAACACTCAAATATGTCTGGCACCAGGTGCCAGGGGTTTAGAGGACATCTCGTATTTGTCTTCTCTGTCAGAGGCCATATCCCTTGTCGAGAAGACGAGTCAGTAGCCTTTGTAGTTGTTTCCTCCTACCCAAAGCACTGCATCGGCTAGCGATAAAAGAAACCGGTCGGAGTGTATTGTCAGCATCGTTTAAATGAGCCTTTTATGCCAAAAATAATGCAATCCGACTGCAGTTCATCTGATAGTCTATTGTAAAACTCATATCGATGTATCGTACTGAGACAATATGTCCCTCATTAGTCCCGTATGTGGCTACTAACACCACATATGGGAATATATTTGCACTAATATGCTCTCAAGAAGTTTCACCTATGCTGATGATGCACTAGTCTGAGATGCACCGTCAGTGAAACATCGGGAGAAAACTGAATGCGAATGTATTGTACTGTAAGAAGTGATCTGGCACCTCCGAATATCAGCACCTAGATCTAGATTACAGTGCAATATCAATAAATAAATACGTATCCTATGAAAATTTGACCCAGATTCTGAATGGCTCTGATATGTGGGGTGTGAAGTACGTTTAGGGCGGTAGAATCTGCCTGGTATGTAACTCATAAGATGAAATTGACCATAGAGGTGTATGTAAAGGTGTATAGGATAAAGACAGTTCCGGCCCAAAATAATTTTGCCGCTTCCCTCATCAGCACAGTAGGTCCATCGTTCCACTTGAAAGCATAGGGAATGCGAGTTTGAACAAGTGGACAAATTCTTGCTGACAGGACTAAAGAACAATCCTTGGGTAGAAAAACTGGTGGATCGCAACCAGTATCCATTACCGGTAGCTGATAGCAACCTAACGTTTTCCGTCCTATTTTGATGTAGTTGGTCGTTGACACCGACGTTCACACGGGCTTTGTTGGACAACCGTTCGTTTCACCATTTGCATTCGAACTGTTTTGACAGTTTAACCTGGTTTTCTTGAGTGAATAACCCTCACTCCGTCCGATGCTTGGCCCAAACGCAGTAGTCTACATCACGCTCGCTTGTCACTTTCTGACGGATACATATGTTGCGACCGGCTAAAGTGTCCAAAATTTTTCCGTTTCACACTTTATGAATTCACTACTCGTTTTATATTACAATATTAGGAAATATTTCGTCGACTTGGTTGATCAGATATCCGATGGAAGTAGGTCATGTGAACCACTTTAGCGCTTTATTTTCGTCTCCGTCAAAACGGTCGATCGATAACAATTACCAAAGTGCAAATGTGAAAAAAAGCAAGCTTCACTTTAATTTTTAATAAACTGGAGACAGTCACCGAGCCATACGGTTCTGGTCGGTAAAAAGTATGTTTTGGTGGTATTACAGTGCTGTCTGATGTGAGGCATTTGCAGTGGCCAAAAAATATTCCGTTCTTACCAATGCGGCTTTCTCCTGAACTCAAATAGTTCTACGATAAAGGACAGTTAAGTGTATGGACTACGAGCTTTGGAATCTAGAACATCGTATGTTTTAGCATGAATGTTGGTTGTTGATGTTTTTCATCACGGCGTCGGTATATTACACTTTGATGTCATCCAAAATTCCTCCAGATTTTTGTATTAAAGCCCTCTATAACTAGTTCTGAGTCCATATGCTGGGGTACAGAACACTTCCGTTGCACTGTTTTGTAAACTCGGGTTTTGCTGATTCATTAAATCACAGAGAGAGCGCATACGGTTTATTTATCTCGCCCTGCCTCATCAAACTCAATTCACTGGAACATACCAATTAGTGCCCATTCTGCCGGTTTTTTAAGCTATGACAATAGGCGCATCGCGAACACTCAAGCCGTCTGCATGCGCTGCTGTTACTCAGCGTCAACTATGCATGGACATCGACCCCTGAGAGTTGTGGCAGATGATGGCCTTATCTCTGGGGGCAACAGCTTCACACATCCTGTCACATTAATGACCATCTGTTGCCGGACGAAATGGAACTGGATGAACAAACCATTTAATGGAAGGCTGTGGGAGGTTGTGATTTAATATCACAGTAGAAGAAAGCACACAAAAATGTAGTCTTCCGATGTCTGCACGAAAAGGAATCATCTAATGTTTCGTCTGTCTCTTTCAGACCGAAATAACCCAAAGCGGAAATCTAAGTTACTACCCTGCAGGAGCGTTCTTCAGTAGAAGTTTTCGTAGAGGATTTGTTCTCTGGCTCCTGCCTTCGATATTCAGGATAGCAAGACCATATGAGCATTGACCTAACCATGTAATTCAGGTTTTTGGATGGACATATGCCCCCTGGAACTGTAATAACTATTGACAGTTGTTTGACTATATTCATTGCGAAACCGGTCGTATGCTGCACAGCTTGTTAAAAGTTCCCGTTGCTAGAGTCGTCCTCACCCGAAGACAGAATCCCAAATTGATCCCTACTGAGGACCAGTCTTCCCTGACTTTAGTCTCTGCGAGAAAGAAAGCAGGTTCTCACTGCAACTCAATCCAGCAAGTAGAGCAACTCTACTGAAGAGCTGAGCAAGGGGTGTTTCATCCTTGTTGAAAATCACCAGCATTGTGAAACTTAATTACCTCCATGGCAACTGGAACGCAAAGTAACGTCCTACCAGTTCTTCCCTCTCTTTCCGCATATGCTTCCCCGGTTGATTTTGCGTTTTTATACCGTTAACATCCAGAAGGCTTGAGCACTTTATTGCATTCCAACTTGTTTATGACGCAAAAAAGACGGCCTAGCTTGCTTTTTCGTGTATTTTGTATCCCTGTAAACTTCATAGCAATACTTAATATCCGTATTACTAAGCATTCTTAGTTGTTCTTAGTCAAATAACTTCACTTCTCCGAATTTTTTGGTCTTTTATGGCATCCGCATTTTAACCTCTGTGCGAAGGTTGCCTCCAGTATAAAGAACAAAACTACTGTCTGCATTTCCTTTGTGTTTCTTGTTTCAACTAGTGCCATCGTCTCCGTAACCAACACTGTTGCCTTATTGCTAGATATTGAATACAGTGAATAGATCTGAGGTTCCTTTCATCCAGAAACGGAGCTATAAAAACCAACCGTCGCATCATCACGCAAGGCCAGACCAATTCACCTCGCTAAGAGAACAGATGTGGTATGGTTTCCGAGCTATTGATGCTGATAGCAATAAAGCCGCGAAAGTTCGTCTGATCGCACAGATGAGTCAGGGCGCGTTGCGTGTTATGCTTACCTGCTTTGCAAACATCAAATGAATGAATTTTCAAGACTTCAGAAGTAGTTTGCACTTTCTTTGAGGGTACTCTCATACCTAGCCTTAATTGGTGGACCGTTTCCTCTCTTCTTCCTCTTACTGTACATGGATCCAGGTTTTCCTGCCGTGATCAGAAAAGTGTTGTTCTCATGTTCCCGATTAATTAGCTTGTTAAGAATACAAGTGGTCTGAGCACTGGCCCCGTCGGTAAATGATGCGTGTGAAGTTGAAGAGACTGTTGCACAATGGGCCTAATGCTGAGACGGAAATCATGCGAACGTGATTAACCGGTCAGTGGCAGACTGTTCTGTATGTGTTCTCGACCGCCAGACCGCTGAAATGCACAGAACTGGGCATTGTCTGATAACAACTGCTCGCATGTACATCATCGTTACCTGAAATGTGACCGTCATACTCTATATTGTCGGCTTAATGTACCAAATAAATCCACTCGGAGAGTAGCTACACAACTGTGTGCACCGAAATCGCGGTCCTACGAAAACGCAAAATTTCGGGACTGGGCTATTTTCAATTACCTGGCTGGAGTTCTAGCCGCGCAAATTTAGACGGGAGCAGTTTCCATACTGAAAGATGCCCAGGCAGAAAATATTCAACTCCTTTTTACTCTCCGTCCAGAGATTTTGGTTGTTATGATGCCATCCTGATCCTTTATTTTTCACTAGTTTACTTTATGCATTTAGCTGACAACTCCGCTATAGATTTCGCGTCCACCACTCAGCACTGTCCCTCTTAGTTTCAGAATGTAATTCAGAGATACATTCTCATCTCCGGAATTGCCCGTATAGGCCTGACTTTTTGGGCGGCAGGAAGACATCAGTGTCTTAGGTCCATTGTATTTAGAATTTACAATTTTCGTGTCCGGATCTCCAAATTACAACCATTGTCACCTCATATGATCAAGTAGCAACTTATGTTTTAACTAAAAAATTAACACTGTCGACTGGAGCAAAACACACATAGAAATTAAACTCGCTGCAGCCTACACATCCTTCTATTGCGAATGTTCTGTGGACAAGAGCACACAAAAATATGGCGATGCAACCTGCTAATCGATCTCTATCGAAATGTTAGAGGATCGATTCGGCAACCCTCGAATTCCAACAATTCACTCACACGCGAAATTCTGTTCCACACTCCTAAAATTCCGCCCGTGCTGCGATCCAGCTACGATCGTACGATATTTTTCAAGACACCTGTCCTGACCTATAACTCTTGCCAGTTCCATATAGTCAAGTGATTTTGAAATAACAGATTAATCCGAATGGTTGGAATTATCAAACTTGAAAAAATTCTACTCTAAATGTCCTATCTACAACTGAATGTAATATTGTAATGTAATATACAGGTATTGTTACAAAACGTATGCTGTTAGAAAGGTGCATCAAGCAACGTGTGTATCAATGACACAAAATTACGGCTCGAACAGAGCGAACAACCTTGGAATGCTTAGAGAGGGATTTCTAAGAGGAGATCGTTTGTGGTCACACTACATTCTAGTTCTTTTCGGAAAATCCAATGTGAACATTGTCAGCTCGGGATCTCATTCACCAAATCGACTGTTTCACCCTGGGTTCGTTAATTACTCGGTGGGGTCACACTTACAAACGTTTTGCCTCACGTGTGCAAAACTAGTAATCAGCTATCATTGCGTTGCTAAGGTTATTGCATTCTGGTCTATTCTTTGAAATCTTTAAGTTATAAGAGAACTTCTAGGTTTCAGTTGGTAAAGGAGTTACCAACAGTACTCTAGTGGGGGATCCAAGTCGGTAGAGAAGTTCTGGTATTTTCAAACCTCTAAGGAAAATGGACAGAAAAAAGCTGAGCTATTCAGATGTTAGCCGGGCACTAATCGGTGAGTTGCGGCAGGACATGTTTGTTTAAAGAAACGAACGAGTTCATCTGTTGTCAGTGCATGTTCTTGATGAAACGAGATAAAACCCGCCGCACTTGTCGTTCAACTTACAATCACGCAATTTGAAAAATAATATTCACCCCCGTTTGTATCTGACAGACCTGAGTGACAGTTCAAAATCTGTTCTGTAATGATAGAAAAATGAGTAGATCCAGTGGATAAAACAAAATAAATAAATAAAACAGTAAGTATGTCGCAGGTTAAGATTTTGAAGACGTTATTTTTTTAAACGGACATGAAACTGTTAGACATATTTTGATCAGTGGAGATTTCATCCTGTAAGTGAAGCCAATCTATGCTGAAAAGCCCCGGTGCAGTGCGCAGCCGTTTCACACTTGTGCTCATCTCATGGGGCTCCATGGACTTCCGAACTCGCAATTTCTGGCTACGAGTTTAAAAATCTAACCGCCCGATCACGAGCGGCTGATCAGAAGTATGGTTAGATTTCATTTAGAGAGCACAGAGCACCATTCACCCTTCTACCACGAATTTCACATCAGGTAATTACGTTTTGATCGGCCCTTGACTGATGACTTCTCAGATGGAGGATTCACTCGTTATGTGAATTATCCCTTCTTCTGAGCTATCTGCAGATTGTTGCAATCATTATTTATACTCCAATTTATTATAATATATTATGCAATTTATTTTAGTTAAATATAAATATAAATCAGGAGATTATATATATTTTGAGTGCAGTGGTTCTACTTTGTGAACTACTCCACCACCTTCACCTGTTCTTGTGCTGACTGGCCTCTTAACTGGCAACTCAGAATGAAAGGCAGTGTGATCTATAGAGTGTTGTCCCTTGTGAGCTGGTCATGCTGGTGAGCTGGTGTCTTGCTTAGTTGCAAAAAAACGGGTTTCTCGTCATGCATTTCGTGTAGGCGGATTCACGAGCAAGTATGCTATTTGTTACATGAGCGATTGATCTATTTTCTAAGTAAAAGCAGTAATCGTCACTGTCTTAAGTCAAGAGGAAAATTTCGCGCTGCTTTATTCAATAGATCTGCAGTTTGTGACTTGCATAGTCAACTGACGCAGACGTTGGCTTTATCAACCTCATTGAGTAAGTAGGTGAAGATATCAACTACCTTATCTGAATCTCCCGCTTCCGTTTGTTTCTGACCACAAACGGTAACTGCTGCTTCCTGTTCGTCTGTAGTTATCTTGAAGTCACATGTTGATGCCTGGACTGGACACGCTGTTGAATTCCGTGCGATTAAAGCTCCTGGCTTTCTAGAAAAGCATGCTTTCAGTTATGCAGTAATATCTTGGAATCTCAAATAAACGCTGTTACTATGAGAGATCCAGGGGGCGGAGTTCATCTCAATCACCATTCAACATTTTTATCATTCTATAAGTTTAGCAACACTGCAGTAGTTTCTTGGTCTTCTTTTGTCTGCGAGAAATATAAGTAAGGTTACAAATTATCTTCCAAAGATCGAGCTAGTAAAGATTTCAAATGCGCTTTCAAACCATGTGCGTATGGATCAAGTAATTAAACTGTATCTGTCGGCATTCATAAGCCCCGGGGAATTTATAAATATCCGAATTTCCTTTCACCCTCACTACCATTTCAAGGACTCGTTTTTGCCTTCAAAGTTCTTATGAGCTGTTTTCAAGTTGCTGTCAGAGTTTTGGTGATCAACTTGATAATCAGCTTCATAAGACTGTGGCAGTATATACGGTGCGGAGGATAGTCCTTCGTTGGAAGCAGACCCTGCTAGATTGGAATTAGAGCTCATCCATGGTCCCCATGAAGCTCACTGCTACGTCGACCAAAACTTGCATTGTGCTCATGGAACAGTGAGTGCCAATAGGCGAAAGTGATTTCATGATTATGAATACGGACTTACAATAGTTCTCCTTTTCTCCCAAAAGAAGGTACTTCTTGTCATTTTAATTTGCAGAAGTTTTTCTTTTGTCTGTTCGCCGGCAAATTTTGCACGGAAGTCTTTTTCATTTGACAGAGACCGAAGACATTTCATGTTCGAAGGTTGTAATATTGCATATGGAGACTGATCAAGGAGAATGAATCTCACTGCAAAACACCTGAGAACTTTGGTCTGCATAAACCACGAAATGTACCTATTTGCGAAGTATTCTTGTTTCAATGGGAGTCCCAACTAAATCCCACTTAAATTAAGTTCTGGGCTCAAGTAGCACTTAAGTCTGACAGAGAGCTGGAAACTGCACTTACCTGATTAGCCCCAAGATGAACTAAATCGGTCATGGGCTTTTGAGGAGTCAGTCGTGTGTTCCGCGCTTCATTTCTGTTGTCATTAATGCTCTGCCATAAAATTAAGTCTACCAAAATTGTTCCTGTTGGAGTAAGTTCCACGAACTGGCACGCCGTACCACTAGATACAACAAACAGAAATCGATAGTTTAACACGGAGCAAGAATATGCGGTGACTCGAAACTAGATAACCCACACATTGACCAACAAAACCCTAACGAATAATTCGCCAGTACTCATCGATTGATCATACATGTAGATGTAGCATTGATTCCCCTTACTTCCCCCAATGCGTAGAAATATCAATCGGAGGCAGACATTTAGATATTTTTGGACACAGCGCAATAAGGTGATCCGGAAGTTTGCAAACCTGAAGCAGACAATGCAAGATGACAGACAACGTCAAATTCTGACGAGAATTCAAAATGTTGACCTCACTGGGGGACGAGCATAAACACAAGTTTTGGCCTCGAGATCCAATACTGTCAGTATTTTCAGAAAATTCCCGCCTCCCTACTTCCTGCGCCTCCATAGTAAGGGGCTGAACTCAGTGGGTAACATTTGAGACAAAAGAGGGTGATACAGCGTGATACAAACGAATTCTTATCCAAGGGCTTGACCAACCGTGATATTATGGAGAACGGAGAACCCTTCGGCGTACGCTATTGTACGCAAACTAAAAGGTTTCAACCCTATTCCCAAAATATTTAAGGCATGCCATGTCAGACCTAAGAAACTGGTTTCATTCAAGAGAAACCATTCTGTAGCTCCCATTCAGCTACCACTTTTACCTGAGTAAATCAAAGATACATTAAATGACAACCCCCGGTCACAGGTTTCTACGGGTTATTAGCTTGTAATTTCGAAAGAAGCAAGAATCCTTCCTTAAGTCTTTTCGCTGGCTTACTCTACCTGGAAGAACATAGATCACTGTAGATACTTCCGAAAGATGAAGCCTCTCGATCTGTGAGGGTATAAGCCAAAGGATTCCTGACCAACCGCTGGCAATTCTAAAAACGACTGGCGGACTTGAGTGCAAGAGTTTTCCTGAGTGTGCAAAGACGAAGGGGAATCCATGGAAGGAATAGCCTTGTAGTAAACACTGAAAATAGAAAAGCTGACTATCCGAAGAGTGACCTTCAATACACCGGTGTATGTGGACAGACATTGTAAATGCTAGCGTTACTACTAAATACCATCAGTGGTTAAGATGAGGTTTATTTTGATAAGACAAGATAAAATCAACCCTACCGAGATTTGGTTTCATTTTCGTTGCCTCATCGCATGAGACCCATTGCATCCCTATTGCGACTCGATAGGGAGGTTGTAAGGCATAGTAGCACACCAATTTTGCAATACCAGGTCTATTACACCCACACCGAGTTGGTGGCTGGTGTGAAACCAGGATGGAGATGTATTTTGCAACACGTATTTTATGTGTGCCAATTTTCAGGCTAGGAAAGACTATCCGTTTTCACGTCACTTCCTTAGGATTTGTATTACTGATGCTTTGTCGGCCTTTGGATATCGCTCATTGCTCGCTTACCATTATCGATTATATGTCGTGGAATGGTTGGATGAACCTCCATGTTTGTGTCATCTTCCGGCTGATATGTGCAGTAAAATTGCCCAGTACTCTCAGAGATTCTGAAACCAAAAACCAATGGGTTAAGAACCAGAGAAACGGTGGTATTCATGCTAGCTTCAGAACAAAATATACCACAAAGTTCACAAATTTTGACAGTTCGATTCTCACGATTTCAGTTTAAGTTAAACGATCTGCAAAGTTCTCGACCTGCGTGTCTTGGTCCTGTCGACGCGCTTTTTTAAAGCAACGTAAAATAGCATTAATTGTGGAAACTTTTATCAGTTGCCTCACCATCTCGTTCTGCGTTCATACACCTACAGGTTTCACATAATGCGCAAGCGACCTCCACAACATAGCTACTTTAAACTGAGAGGTCGATCGACCTTAATATACTCGCATGCTTACCTAATTTTTACATCCTGGGTGCATACCAAAATGGGAGTAAGTCATCGGAACCAAAAAAACTGATCACATCATACACTGACCTTGAGATCATATACACCAAGTCACACGTTCTCGCGCTCCTTCTCGCGCACACACAAGCACGCAAACTAAGACGCTTGGTAAGATAGTGACTTGCATCAATGTTTCTGACGCATGTGAGCGGCAACCGCACGAACACCATCCAATCATATTTTAATTTCCGTATATCGCAAGTGGTTGATGATAAGTGTGCAAAATTGATTGGAGTTCTGAATTATAAACGTTGGTTGAGTGGATGTTTTTACGCACTAATCGGACCCAGGACCAACCGCAACGGTCAAATGGGGGAATCACCGGTGAAATCCCTAACACTGTTCTACCGGAATTTGGCAAAAAAAGAAGTTGGCGAGAATGCCGAACATGTGATGGCACACTTGACCAGTTTCAAGCGTTGGTTAGCAGCCTCGCCTCATCTCAAAATACCTCAAGGTAAGTTCCATCGAGGAACGCAATCTCCCCAAGTTGGAACGGCATAAGAAATTTAACTTTTTATCGCACGATTACAGACAGTCCTAAAATTCGCTTTCAAGATGCACGTTTTGATCAATATGATTTGATGAGTTGGTTGAATTACCATGAGGCTAAGCTATACAACACATCGTTTTCCGCGGTCTTTTGTAACAGCCGCACAAAATATCTACGATAGTCTATTTCCGGATTGAATAGTACGATACTTCTCCTTATTAAAAAAGTTTAACAAAGGTTAAATTATTGGATATCTAATAATAATAATCAAACACTATATCCCTCTTTCTGGCCGGCACATTGCTTGCCGCTGCCACTGACGTTCAGAGCCAATGGTTATAGTTATGACCCTGCCGCCATAACTGACATAAGTTGGCAAACTTTTCCTGCGCCTTAAACATCCACTGACTTAATCTGATGTGGCACAATCATGGCCAAATTGAAGAAGCTCAAGTCGTTCACTCTAAACTTTTGGAAAAACACATGGGAACAGGTAATCCTGAAAAAGACCTTAGTTTTGAATGTAAAAAATGCATATCACATTCGATTGCATGTCTGGGGAGCTTCGTGTAGACGAATAGTTGTCGAACAACAAAACCATGTAGTCTGAATAATCCAAATCCGGTAACCACTTTCCAGACGGGACTGCATTACTTAGATTTGTGTTTCCTTGGAGTATGTCCTCTATGGTAACATAGGTGACACAAATAAACGAAGAGAAGGGGGAGGAAGACCTCCAGATAAAACCCACCAGTAGTGCCGAAGCTTTTCGATAGTTTGTTGCACAGACTAACCTGATCGAGAATGTGGGGTTGAGAGCACAAAGAGCGTTTCAAATTTCAACGGCATGCCCTCCTGGCAGGCATATCTACCAGAGCTCATTTATTCACATAGTCCAAGGTGCATTGGATGGATAATGGAGACAGATTTGAATTTCCTAAAACCAGGGTCTAAACTCTGTGTACACTTTTCAGAAGATTGCTCATTTCCAGGACACCAGTACCGGAACTAGGGTATCCGGACAGTTCTCTTTCACATCGCAAAATGGTACGTGTTTAAAACGATTGAGTTTTTGGCACTCGAAATGTAAAAATCCTGATTGTCGACAGACGATTCAAACCAACATGTTACTACACTTAAATTTTGATGATAAACTTGGAGCTCCTACCTTCAGTGTGCGACTAAACTCGTCAGTCTTCGTTGATGGATGAAGCTGTCAACTCAAACCTACATGAAAGTTTTAGGACTTTTGCCCTGTAAAAAATGTCTATAAGGACGATGAAAAGTCCAGCATCCCTCTTTTTTGAGGTTTAGTAAATGTGTTTTTTACAGAAATTTACACCAACCTTGTTTTGTACTTGATGGTCAAACTTAAAGAATGTGGGGATAATTACTCGTCCGGAAATTAAGTTGAGGCTATGGGAAAACTCAAACAAAATTCGGCTGAACCCAGCGTTCCTGGTTGTTACTTGACTACAATGACAGCTGCCACTCTTGTAGTCGTTGCAACCATCCGACAAAATCGTTTTTTCCATTCTGATTTAGCAACTCTTAAGTAACCCTAACACTTAAAGTAGCATAATTTTACTGCAAAGAATGTCGCTGCACACAGTGTGTGCACGTCACAACACATGGCATAGTGTGATTATCAAACTATCCGGGTTTGAAAGTGCATCATGATTGTCATTCAACTCCGACTTCGGTCCAATTTTTACGGGACCGCATCATTGTCCTAGTGTGAGGAAAACTATCATTTTGTGCTGGAAATCATAGGTGGCTAGTTTGCGACGCTCGAGTGCTCAGCCTACAAGGACTGAGGATTTTAGCTGCTTATTCCGTTACAAACTTGAATCACAAGTCACGGGGATCACTCATTCGAATGTAAGATGCGGAAACGTTTGCAGCACAACCCTTATGTATTATGTTTCGATACTCTACCGTCTTGCCAATCCTAAGCAAACAACCCACCTCTGAACTCACTGCACCGTCAATATAGTGCAAAAGATATGACCAGATCTCCACCCAGCTGTCGTTTGCCGTCAGTTCTGTTATATATATATATATATATATACATATATACATATACATATATATATATGGAACAGAATTCATTGTTCAACCTCGATAAAACTTGGGTACCTGCTGCTCGTTCATCACCTTAGTAGTTCTCCACCTAAGTCGTTTAGAAAGCCAATGAGTACAAAGATATTTACATACCGTGTTTTAAAAAATTCAGTCCTCTAAGAAAATATATGACCATCAACGAGAGGCTGGAAATAAAGCCATCTGATTGTTGGTCTGTTCGCCGAGCTTGGCAGTTGGATTGCAAACGTGGGTTGAGACCCACTCAACCCCGCACTGATGATGTCACCTCGATTGGTGATGGAACGTTTGCAATCCAACTGCCAAGCTCGGCGAACAGACCAAAAATCAATCAGCGCACCCGAGCTACCTATATTCCACAACATTGCCGATAAAACCATCTATAAAACAAAAAATTCTATACATTTTAAGCCTCAGATTGCAGTCTTGAACGACTTGAATTATGAGAAACAAGCCACTCCGTGGATGGCTACAATGACTGGTTATCCATCCGAATACCGGTCTTTAGCTCACAGCTAGCAAAATACTTTAATAAACCTATCTGCACACAGAGGTGGAGAAATTCAAGCTTAGTTCGCTCCCTCGCTACCCAATGTGGGCACCGGTTACAGTTCCATGAGTGCATTTGTCTGTCATCTACCCATTTGGATAAGTTATGTAGGCAATGCTGAGTGCTGCATAATGAGTGATTAACAATAGATAATGCTTCAGTTCAACACTGATTCCATGTACACCTCTTACTTGCTATAGTAGGCCTACAGTCTACTTAGGACGCTGGTTCTGAAGAGCTAAACAAAGCTGATGTTTTAGCTTACGATATTGGGACTATGAACTGATAAATGCCTCGATCTAGACAGAAGCTGAACTTCTAGCGGGAACCCTTTTCTATGAAGATTTCAGGAAGACTATAGGGGACAAGCCAATCATTAGTCAGTATAACTTTTCAATAACCAAGCATCAAGATTCAATCTAAGATGGCTCAAAACTTTGCCACATTTGGTTGGACAACGGTGCGTAAATACCACCTATTTAGTTCCTTCAATTTTTTTTCTGGCAGAACAGTAAACTGTTCTAAATCAGTCAAAAAACCTTCTTAGGATCAACAGAATGAAGCGCGATTTGCGCCACATTTATCGTTAGAGAAGAAAGATTCCGTTTCAAAGACCTTTCTGCATGTTTAGTACTATTGGTATGCATTCTTACAGCAGTTCAGTACATAATTATTGGATCCCGTGCACAGACATCCTCAAATGAGACAACTCCGTACCAACATAAGCTAAAACTAAGCTACGCTAAAAAGCACTAATTGCAGCTGATTGTATTTCGCTAATTTCGTTCAATTTGGTTTCAAGTAGAACATAAGGTTGACGGAAACTCGGGGACTGCGACTGCCTAATCAGCCCCAAGAAGGGCGCAACCGGTCGTGGGCTGTCGAAGAATTTTCAGCAACCTTATGAGTAGTTTTACTCCACTTTTCACGCCAGGTAGTGTCTCATTCATTGGAGCCCTCGCAAAGGCAAAAAAGTTTGATTTTACCATGAGGTTACCCGTAAATCAACAAACTTTTTTTACCTGAGGTCGCAATTTCGTAATAGAAAGAAACTGTAGAATAACAGACCACATCACATCGTTTAGAATGGTTGTTGCGTGTTTCTTCTTCTGCACGTTTTTTAAAATAATATTGACACGGATGTTGATGACAAGTTTAGGAAGTAGATTACGAATCACGCCAGTGCTGGTACTGACCGTGATGACGACAACATTCACGAAAGTTTCATACCTAAGGATGAGTCGAGCGCTATCCTGTCCAGATGCGAGCTAAACATACCACTGATCAGCCGCTTGTGTCCGGACGGTTAAGTACTCAGGCTACCAGCAGGTTAGTCGGGTGTTCGAGACCCTCTGGAGACCCTCTGGATGAAACGCTTGTACAATGCTTATTAGCTTTTCAGCACAGATTGTCTTCACACGCAAAATGCCATTAAAAACTTTAAATCTGTCAATATCCCTGTAAGCTGAGATGTAAATTAGGAGCGCATTGAAAACTGTATGCCAGTGTAAGTCACACCGTCAACTAACCGTTGCACAGCTTCACATTGAACTGACATCGAATTAATACTTACCAAGATGCCCTCTAGCGATAATAGGATATTAGGCGCGTACTGAGGTTGTTCAGTCAGTTGAACTGAAACTTGGGTTCGTGTTCACAAACTAACAGCTTTTCCTATGCCTGTCCACAGATCAAGACCGTAAGTTACCACCTCACCCCAATCATGGCACATCAAAAGATAACCCACAAATAACAATGACTGGCACGGTGTAACAAGACGGAATTGCTGAATCCCCAAATATAACCTTGAGCGTTCCAAGCAAAACATTGACAGATTATTCTAAATTAGTGAGGCCTTTGGCAAACTGGTGAAATAAGTGGTGTATTAAATTTAAAATTACAACGCTTTTGGATTATAACTAAACGGGTGATTATCCAATCAGATTTCAGTGTCACACTCTCTTGAGACGATATATAAATATATTTTATCAATTTTGCGTATGAGGGCTTCTCAGGTGCATATTTGTTTCCTTTTCTGTGCTTGGTTTTGCGGACTTGATAGGGATGGATGCAGAAATCCACATGCATTTAACCCGCTCCTGATGGCTCTGATGTTTTTTTCATATTGATCTTCATTCAAACAGACTAACCTGCATGGGATTACGCTAAGTCAATGGTAACCTAATAGAGAGTGCATCTCCATCACGAGGTTGCTCATCCGTGACCAGTGGGCTGTTTATTCGATATTAAAACCGTCGCACTGGTCACGCTTGTAGGATACATGGAAGACATATCAGGATATCAGCATTCTAAATCACGAAAGTTGATCTTGTGGAAAGGCCAACAGCATCTGAGCCAGTTGTGCCGTGCTGTTTTACTAGGCTTACCACAGGGCTAGACAGCACACCTATAAATGCATTCTGTTCACTCGGATTAGACGGCGCTACTTGCATTCAGTTTTCTCCAATTATCTTATGAGTAAAAAGTGTATAATCACCGTATACTGGACTGGATTCAAATCAACCCCACTAACCATTCGGTCACATTCCGTCCTAAGGTAAAGCAAAATGCATGACGGATTTTAAGGAAGGTTGGCTGGATCACTGCAGCCGGCAAAGGTCATAACAAAAGGGAGCCAACCGAACCAACTGTAGACATTAGTAAAAGCAAAGCAAGCTAGACCACAAATTCAGCTTGTTATGGCGAAATTCCCGAATGAAACGGATGGTTTCTATAAAATATGATGAGAGACCCGGTTTCTGTAAGTCTGTGCCTAAACGACGAACGGGATAACTTTTTCTCAGTTAAGCCACCATGAACTGGACGTAAATTATAGAGCAATGGGTACTGGGCCGTTGACATGCGCGCTGAAGTTTTTGCAACGACCCACCTCTTAATTTTTCCTAGTGAAAAGGACAAACATACAAACAGTACACAAGATTCCTAGTTTGCCCACGTCGATCTCATCCCATATTCGTTGTGGCTTGGTTAGCACTACTCGACATTAGATGTTCTTGCGGGAGTTGATTTCAGTCGTCACTGCATTCGTCCGTACTTCTGAAAATCCATCCATTACGAAATTCCTGAGAAACGCGGCTGATTTTTCCTTTATTATCCCCTGACATTTTGGTGTTATCCATTGTCCCCTTTCTCCTTGTTATGTTATCTAGTTCATTTGCTCGTTTCTCATCGGAGCCAATCTACCTCAGTTTGATTATCGGGAGTTTTACTTGGGTTCTTTTCTACGTAACCAAGCGGCAGCTCTTAATAATAAGCCAACTGGAGAATGAGGTTAACTTGTGGAATGTACTTCGTATAAATGACATTCTCATCTGTTTCTGTGTGTGAAACGCAGCGAGCCTACCGCATGACTGCCAAAACCGATTTCAGTGTCCATCTAAACGGTCTATCATGTAGGCGGTCACCCGACATGTCAAACGAAATAATGGCGTAGCGATTTTTTACCAGTGTTTTCTATGTGGGCGAGCAGTCATTAACCATTTCATAAGAACATCCGTGAAATTCAATTAAAACGAGTAACCTATCGCCCCACCATCGAGTTGTCGACAAGTGTCCTCGTCAAAACTGAATCAAACCTATCAAAATACATTCATTTGCAAATTAAGTAGGTTAGAACGAGAGACTCAACTAAAACCCAACTGAATTGAGTGTTTATCGTGTTTAACTAACCGTACCGCACAAAGGAGGCTTCATATTTCAATCGGTATGATATTTAAGATCCAGTAGACCTTAAAAGAGCACTACTCATAGGTTCTATGTTGCAAATCAGTTCACTTTACCAACTGCTTGTAACTTACTGTCCGGCAGAATACAAGGTTGGAGGAAACTCGGCGACTATGTCTACCTGATGAACACCAAGATCGGCGAAACCGGTCATGGACTGTTGATGAGTTTTCATCAACTTTGTGAGTAGTATGTTATGTCAAGCACCGAACCTATTTATTTAACAGATAAAATGCAGGAGCATTGGGCGCAATTATTCTGTTCAGCCCTGGTACTGAGAGAGTCCTTGGTACGAAACAGACCAAATAATACCACATGTCTCTGAGGGGTAATCAGGTTCGCAGCCGCAACAACCAACTAAAAGAAACGCGAAGAACTGTGGTTGCTTTTCATCTGGCAGGACTCCAAAGCTTGGATACATGGTGGTGCAAACTCTGATGCGGCGCTTTAATCTTAGAATTACAGGTTGCAATGGAATGTGAACTTTATAAGACTGTGAATTCTACAAAGTCATAAATGACGGGATTGAGCCCAGTTTATTTAGGCGTACCTAGCAAAAGTCACCGCAAGAACCGATGAAGTGCACGTGCAACAGCTTCAAGAATATAGTATTCCCATTTCCTCACAGTTTTATTATAGCCTTCTCATAGTGATCGACAAGGCGTCTGAGGTTTCTGCATCTGTGGTACGAATGCTGCTTAGCAGCTTATTGATTCCAGCTGTAAACCACCTTAGAACGTCCGATAATCTTGGTTTTAAGTCACACAGCTCTATACAACTACTCGATAGCTATCTTAGATATTTGCATGATAGATGTTGAAACAAGGAAGCAATAAAAGTCAACCTAGTACTGAATTTGATACTGGATAAGAGCAAAATCTGAACGAATGAACATATACCTCGTACCATATACTTCAACCCTATTGACGAAGTAGTGCAAACAGTTTCATCATCATGGAGAGCATGACGTCAGTCTTCAACGCTGATGCTTCGCTGCTGTGCAATCTCGATGCACAACCGTTGCAGGACAAACGGAGTCATCGGTCCTAAGTACTGGGCCTACAGGGACAGAGTTATTAATGGGGTGGAGAGGGGGATGAAAATGTGTGTGAGAGAGAAATAAGGGAGGCGTCAGCAGTAGTATGTCTTCGATTACCCGCCCTGCTGTATGCAGCAAGTAAGGCAGCCCGGTTAATGGCACCACGCGACGGCTGATGTGGCATAAGTTTATCCGTATGTGTGCAATTCATGGTTGTATGTGGGCTGGGATACTCCAAGGAAGCCCACACCTAGACAAGAGGACCATTAGGGTCCTCAACCAAAGCCTTCGGCTCAAAAGCCTGACCGTCAGGCAGCGGTGTTTAACTAGAAATCCAAGTACATCATTATTTTTATGGAACACGTCGCCACACGTGTTTCAACCCCTAAAGTGGAGAATCAGAAGACCGTGTTCGTCAGAATTCTAACCATTGACCAACCTGGTATGAGGGATTCCGCGACTGCCGCCCGGACACCCAGCAGTATATTTCAACGGGTCGCCGAGGTACACAAGCTGCCACACCACGGTAAGATCAAGTCTCCTCGTGACAGACGCAAATAGCTGTTAATATAACGAGGCATTATTGGCCTACATCTAGTCTAAAATGTTGATCTCTCATATTATCGCGTGGTAGACCCAATTTTCGAATGGAACCATCGAAGCTTTACACCCGTTCCATTTAGACTGAGACTGACGGAAAGGTTGAAGAAAACTCGGGGACTGTGCCTACTTAATGAGCCTGAAGAAGGGGAAAACTGGCTATGGTATGTCGAAGAGTTTTCAGCGACCTTTTGAGTAGTGATCCACGTCTATACAATGTATTGTGATATTTCTCGAACGCCGTACAAATTGAAATAGGAGGTGACCTGTTACAACGCATTCATTTCATTGAGAACATTATAAACAAGAGATTAAGCTGGATTTCAGATGAGTCTCTTGTCAAAACCAAATCGGTATGCAGATGAGTGTACAAGTCAAAGATGGATTATGTTTTACACATAACTCTCAGTAAGATGGGGCCATTTTAGTCGGGTTTTGGAGTGACCCCCTAAGCAAGATCCTTTTTCTTCTGTTCATTAAGTTTAAATCTTTGCAATGGAATAAGTTAATCAATGTCACGTGGTTGCAATCATTTAACGAGATAGATTAGGTAAGCGGCGTGTTATAAAGCCCACTGCACCCATTTCACGCAATGTCCATGTGCACCCCTCATGCTGTCTACTGTGTGAATACTTCTTCAGCCTTCATGGATGCACTTACTCGTCTGTTTTTCACTGTCGCTCCCCGTATGTCACTCCCGCTGAACAGTGTAATGCAAGTCCATTTACCTTGGCTTTTATCAGCCCTAAAAGTCTTGAACATGAAACCAAGAAAAACTTAGCATAGGAGAATCGTGCCCCTGATGCTGTTACCTGTCCTTCCGGCGAAGCTGGAGTCTTCTGTGTGACTTCTCTGTGATTGTTTTCGGTACCAGGTTTAGTATTTACGAAGTATATGTGATAGTTGCACACACAGTCACTCATCTGGATTAAAAGAACTACGCTCTAGTACCTTCTCAATACCTTGATGAATTAAGTCTTAGCTGTACATGACGTCGGGTGGTAAAGCTGTCCGCAAACTGGTTTTGTATCCGACTGAGAGGTCAACGAATGTGAATCGATTAGAATAACGGAGCGATAACCGAACCACGCGGAGAAACAGCATCCGAATAGGATCCAACAAGATGTTTGTGCGCTGTTTCTACGAATGTGGATTATATTTTCACCCAGTCTGCGGAGGATTCGAATAACTACGTCAAAAGAGTTCACAGAAACTTTACCGTGAACCTGGACCATCCCTACATTCTGAGAAAGATGCATCGTACGCGGAAGATATCTCCCTCACAAGTTTCACTTGTTGTCCGTCTGAGCGTTCTCGTGGCTGTTAATTGTATTGGTAGCTAATACGCGAAATTTTCGTAAGAATACACTGCCTTTTCTGTCTTGCAACGCACTGCACAGTTTTAGGGCACTGCAGCTGTTGGATACTGACATATCGACGGAAATTCAGGGATCGCCACTGTTAGTCTACACACCCCTGCCAAAGGATGTGTAGTCAACTTTCTATCTACAGAACTGTACTTCAAACCAGGGGATTGGATTTTTAAGGGACCGAAAATTCCTTGCTCGCTGAATCTATAACTCTATTACAATTTTTATGTTCACAACTGCGTCCATAGCTATATGAACGTAAACTCTGAGGAAGGATTCGAGTTAGATTGACGAGATCCGCCGATCAGCAGTGGTAGAAGTCCTGAGCACAGTTGGACAAATTTAGAGGGCTTGTGAAGAGCCGAGTGTGGCAATACGTGCGAGCATCTGACGCAGACCCGACTGAGTGAGGCTGACAAGAGGACTTGCAGAAGCCTGTTCCAATCCATCAGTCAGACTAGACATGGTAGCAGGGCTCAAATGAGAGAAAGGCGCCTTCAATTGTGGAGTTGCTGCTGTAATATCTCCTTTCGTCGGCTGCAACCGCTTGCAAGTCATGACATAATTCATTTCATCCCTTCTCATCCCTGGCTAGTTGGTGGTCTGCCGAAGCAGGTCGTACGTTTTGGAGCACACTGTGTATGCCATCTCATGGCATTCGACAGTCAGATATCTTCTCAAGTCGCAGGATATCATGGGCAGTACGACATCCGAATCGTCAGACTTCAGATTTAATACGCCGGCTTCATTCAGGCTCAGTCTATTGGAGCCTTCCTAGAATACCCCCGGTTCTTTGACTTGCTTCGTGTCCTCAATGTTTCCAATGTTCTGTCGCTGTAGGTGCACCAGCCACATGGAGTTCGTTTTGATGGTGAAATTATTGGCAACGATTATGATCTTTAGAGCGTTTTCTCAAACCTCTGGTATTGAAAATCAGTCAATCAGGTGGCTATCGCACTCCGATAGGTGTCGGGTCAACAAGCCCTACTTTTGTAGTCGGAGTTTTAGGCTTAGGAGCTCTCCGCGAGAATGTCTGTCTTGTGATCCGCTCGAGGAGTTTGTGGTCGGTCACAGCATTAAGCTTTCGCCCCAGCAGATATGGTCGTCACTTCCCCAGGACCCATGCGATCCCCTAACATTCCTTCTCGATGCTCGAATACTTCAATAAGCTTGTAGGCCTCGTGTATTTCACTTGTCCACTCAAACTTTCTAGATCGTACAGTCAAGCAGCAGTCGGAGTGAGATCTTGGCCGTAGTATCCTGCTAATTCGTCCCAAGGACTGCTTTGAATTTTGTACCCGAGGCCAGTTTATCCGGAAGTGTCTTGGCCGCTCGCTGATTGACTTAACGACCGAGCGGTGTCACCGAATTTTCGGCCAGCTTTTTCTTGATTCCAGTGATCGTAGGATAGTTTTCTAGATAAGCTCCAACACGACTTTTAAAGTGCACTGGATGTGACAGTTCCGAATCGATACCGTTTCACTTGGCCGGATCATCCTTCAGAAAAAGAAGCATCAGGCAGCGGAAAGTGAATTATACCCTCTACAAAACAAATGGCCTTCCGTATTGATGCTACTTGTCACCAACCGTGAACGCTGTTTACTTTCGATCCTCTGACTTGTTTGCCAGTTACCAATTCCAACATAGCAAGCCAAACACAGGGAACTATCGGGACAGTTACCACTGGCCGGGTTAATTTAAACAACAAAAATTTACGGAAACTCAATATTTTCCGCTATCCTTCTTGATCATGATCAAAGAAGAATTGTATTTATTGTTGGTTTTCTCGATCACACTACTTACATTCATTTTTCGCACCAGTATGTGGAACTCATCCCGTAGACTGAACCTTATCTGAAAGGGTCGTATAGCCATAAGCATCTACCTGGTCCACTGGAAGAAAAATCAAGTAGGCCTGAGAAAAGTTCTCCGTATTCCTCGAATACAGCTTGTACTAAGGGAGTATTACAAAACGGAAACGTTCGGACCCTCATTTCGTTGATCATATCTTTGGGGTATCATTCAGGCCTGACTGCGCCGTACTTTGTTATCAGTTGGATCCGTTTTAGGTCTACAGCGGTTCCGCGTTCTTGAGAAAATCTATTTGAAAAATCGTCGGACGTCTGCCTTGGCTGATAAAAAAGCCCTGTTGCACTGCTGTGTCACCTATACGCATTGAATACAATGATGATCCGTCAATTTTCAATCGTCATCTACCCAGTGCTGTCACTGCTAGAGCGCATGGCTTGCATACAACTTTCTCCCTTTTTTGCCTCAATGATACTCCCACCTTTAGATCAATTAATCACAGCTTGCTCCTCATCTGCCCGTGTCTTAGTCTGTGCCATCTTACTAACTGTAACCCAACCAGGAAAAACGATAAAACAAAATCGTTACGATTGACTGTTGGACAGTCAACCAGTGGAACCTCTGCCTTCTCCCATGTTATAGGCACCAGATCCTTCGCGTTTAGCCAACAGCAACTGAGTGCAAAGATTTGATGGGATGCCTTTGGTAAACTAACCAGAAAACAACCAGTTAACTTACATCCCTTGTAATTCCAACCAAGCTCGATCCAGCCATTCCTGCAGACCCACCAAAAAGACCCCAGGGTCACCGCTTGCTTCGCACCTGGACATGTTGAACAGCCTGGTAGCATCTTGGCAGTCGCCGATGAGTAGAAATCCACTTTACTGGTCTCTTCAGCCTAGAAGCAGATGAAAGAGTGGGTGACAAGTCACGGCTTCAATTGATTGGGTTTTGCGGAGACTTTGATCATCCTACGTGTACTACCAATTGTGTAAAAGCATATTTCAAACGAAATAAAGCAACCGGAGAATAACATAGAACAATATTCATGAAAGAAAACAAACAGAGACTAATGAGTGAACACAAGACAATCGATCTAGGATGAATTATGCGACTTAGAATCCACTCAGTTGCTACACAGAACTCGGAATCTGGTCGGTTCCCCTAAAACAAAGACTCCCTCAGAAATGACCATTATGACCGGGTCTCATAGATGGTTTATACACACATATATATATGTATATATTGTAGATCGTGTAGATCGTAGGTCGTGTTGGGCAAAAGCCACTCATAGAGTACTGTTGAAGCGGTGCTTGATGGAGTTGACCCTCTTCGGAGCAAACCAGCGTGTTCGACCCTAAGGACCAATATTAACAAAGCTTCCTTAAGTTACACAACAACGTGGTCAAAGCATCGTGATCCACCAGTCCCTATCATAATACCTAGCAAATCAACACCACTACGAATGAGGTGGCCGATTCTTTATACGGACTGCTTCCACCTGAATGCGTACCTCAGAAGAGTGTTTAAATCAAAGTTGACATTTTACTTGGAGTTGAAACTTTATAATTCCAAGTACTGATACAATTGATGACTTTTTTGCTTACATGCTTCAGAGGCGAGAAGAATAACGAGGTAGCATTAGAATATTGTTGCTCTGTCGCACTGATACAGGTCTTTTTTTGTCATGTGCTCATATATATGCACACACACCTACATCCGTAAGCACAGGTGCGAACAAATTAAGATATAAATCTGGTCTAAATGGAAAGGTGCACAAATTTTTACTCCGTCAAATCTAATCATGGTGCATCTTGCTATTCTGCATTGGGACGCACTCATTTTAACCAAACCTGGTGCTTTCAATCTATTTTGTTAACCTGACCTTTTTGATCACACAAAAGGATATTTTGCGGGATTTTCACAAAACTTTTGCCAAGCTTGTTTGAGCTCCATATAAGGGTTTTTATCAGTAGTTTTCCCCAAACATCGCGTACAGACGAATCGAACGTTTTCTTCTACGTTTAAGCCAAAAGAACAGTTGAATTCAACTGTACGAAGTACTCTTTATCGTCACCGCTTAGTGTAATTTTATATGGTACAGATGGTGAATTGTGTCTGTCGCGAGATATACTGTGGGCCGTGATAACAAGAGAAGCACTAGATGGAATGGGCAAGTTATTTACAGCAACCAGAAACCGGTTCTTATTCAGGCTTCCAGAACATCCACCACGCCAGTTTTTTTTTAATAATAACAGTTGAACATGGCAGTATTTATTTATCCATGGCTTCGAGTTTGATAAGAAAGATGAAGCCGCTGATAGAAGAATATCACACTGAAAACGTCTTAGTGTAAAGTTCGCTTTGTCCTACGTTTGGCATCAAAAGAATACCAATTTTGCAATTAGGTAAAAGCTATGAATACCAGCAAAGCCATCATCATCCGGAAAACTCCACTAAAGATAGATTTTTGTTACCTTGGCTGGGGCGTCATTTAGGATGCCACCCTCTCTGCTAGTCTACAGTACGATCTCCTGGTGGGCATGCCATATGGACCCTCCTCATAAAAGGAGGAAAGAACATATACAAGACCATGTTAGCCGGTACCTTAGCCCACACGGTTGGAATACTCTTGAAAATCAGGAGTCCGGGGGTTTTCTAGGAACCTGCCATACGCATTGGCATTGGAAGTTAAAACTGCCATACTCACTACACACTCAGGTCAGTTCAGCCACCCGTTTTATTGTGAACAAAGTCCTGAGTTCAAAAACCATGGATGGGATGAGTGGAAACAATCTCCTATTTCCGTGCTCCGGGGTCGAAATGTCCCAGCGTGCCGCACGTCAGGTGTTATAGGGCGAGGGAAGAGGAGGCGTCTTCCACAAATTAAACCCTGGTACTTGCAGATGCTTCTGAATAAGGATGGGCTGACTGGTCTTAAAGGCTAACTGAAAAAGTACTCGAATATTGTATTCAGTGGTAAAAGGCTGTTAGATCAGGTGAGGCTGAAAGAAGATGACCCTGGTGGAGGAGAACAACGTAAGAAAGCCGACGCGACCACGGAGTAGAATTCGCTGACCACATGAGAATGCATTAAGCTGATTCACCTCGAGGATGATGGTCATCCGATTCCGTTTTTTTTTGCGGGGGGGGGCAATCTTCGCTAAATGAAAAATTCTACGAACAGCCGTCTGACCTTATCAGATCTGCCACCTCAAGTGACTCCTTCTTCCTGTTGGGTGATTTCGATTCTCAAAAGGACTCAAGGACCCAGGAAATTGGCAGAGGGTAGTAGGTCCCTTTAGAATCAATGTGTGCACCATCGGAAGTTCCCAAGCAAGTCGGACATGACTGCGCACATTAGTTAGGTACATCAGGAAGTAAACACGCACGCCTAGCCCACAGTATCATTGTGAAACAAAGGGATCTCAGGAAAATATCAATGACAAAACTGATGCGTAGAGCCAAATCCAATACAGGTGACTCCCAGATGCGTGTCAGAAGGCGTTTGATTCTGGAGGACTGTCATGTCACGAGCCAAAAAGAAATCCATTCATGCTGGATGTAAGGAAGCTGATGAACCAGGAGCTTGCATCGATACTTGTCGGAGCTCTAAGGCAAAGGACGGTAGACAAGTAAGTCCCAAACACACACAAAAGCCATTGAGTCCGAATACGAACAAACGAACTGCTATGAATACGACCGGACTAAAGCAAAAACGGAAGAAGTTTAATTTGATGAGAATGATTCTCCCGTATCCACCTCGATTTATGATAACTATTTGGCGTTCATCAAAGCAATCCACTATCGACAAAGAAACCGGTGTGAAAAGGCAGCTGAAGCCCAAGAATCAAGCTTCTGAAACACCAGTGGAAAGTGGAAAGCGAACACTGGATCCAACGAAGTGAACAGCTTCAGTTACACGCCGTTTTCGCAAAATCTTTTATCCTACCAAAAGAAGTCTGTCGACCAAAATTCCAGTGTCCTTAGCTGTTAAAAGGCAAGCAAACCGGCGAGAAACTTAACCAGCCTGACTGGATTAAGGTGGCATACAAACATCAGTGTAAAACACTACTCACTCGTCCATATATTGATTTGAGTTATTTGTCTCACTTGCTCCAACTTACAATGACCTAGCTGACTCATCGACATCAGCAGAACTGCAGGTGACCATGGACCAGCTACAGTAATGGAAGATCATCAGCACTGTGTGACTGACCTGCTGACATGTCCAAACCAGAAGGACCGATGATGCAGGATAAACTTGGTCATCTTCTGTATGCAATTTGGGAGATAAAAAAAGTCTCCTCATGATTTAAAGAATGAAGCGATAATTTCTTTGTATGAAGGAAAACGGAAAACTATTGTGGAATTAGTACCGTGTGCACAGCAGGTGCGTATTCTGCGCAGTCGACTGGTCAATGGCATTATGAAACCGTTCCTGGAGTGCAGTGTGGAATTCAAAGCTGCCGAAGTAAAGCTGACCTGATCATTACAGTAAGACAAATATAAGAGAAGTGTTGTGCGCGGAATCAGCTGATTTTAGTCTCCGCCAAAGCTCTCTACTTAGTCAATGGAGAAGCGACCTAGATCGTAATACGGAAGCTTGGTTCTCAGGACAAAGTTGTGGACTTGCTTAAAACTCTACAAGTTGTGTGAGTACCGACCCGCGGAGTTCAAAATCGCTACCGGAGTGAAGCAGAATTATAGTCTTATCATAGCTCTGCCTCCACCTAAGGAGAGACACTCAACTATTTCAATAACGACTGAATGGTTATGTACTCGATCCGAGGGATATACTGTTCAGGGCATTTGCACGCCTCTTTCATGTATTCAGACGAGTTTGTCCTGTGTTTCACATTCTGAAATGGAATTGCAGCAGCTCATCACGGCGTTCCGTTTGGCTGTATCTTGATTTTGTTTACTTACAAATTTCTCCAAAACAATTGTCATTTATCAGTGTTCGCTGGTAACTTAACCCGAAATATCTAGTATTCAGCTAAATAGTTGTGAGATAGTGTGCTCTTCAGGGTTGTGGTTTCTTGGCAATACACTATCCACAGATCTGATGCTTGACAGTGATATAAGCACACGATTAAGAATCTGAGACCAACTCGGCATTGTCCATCTTGAGGGACACGCTTGATGTAGTTATCGCTTGTGCGTATATACCAAGGTTGCATAATACATACAGACGACATTTCCGGGCGATTGACCAATTGAAAGTTTGAATTTCAAACACCGGAATCCTTCGGAGAACAGGCATTGTAGGAGTTGAAATCCTTTGGTTACGAACCCATCTCCGCTTGTTAAGACACTTGAAACAAGTAATCGAAAATTGCTTGCAAGAACAACTTACCCACGGTCAGCTGAACTATGGAGCTCGAAATCATGAACACTGAAAATTTCAGCAATGGAACAGCACTCATGGAAGTTGGAAAAATTATATCTTCCATTTGAGATCATGGTAGAACTTGATACTCGACAGAACGGTCTGAAGAATCGTTATCCACTTACGCGCGCGAGGCTTTGGGATGTGAAAGTTTTCAACACTGTTTCAACACTGCAAAAGAAGTGAGCCATTCTGAAGGACTTAGTCTTCTTGGTGCAGCCTTGAACATGTGGACCTGCGAACGTGCGGATCCACTTGTCTCAGTAGAATAACCCCTGGTGTCGCCAGCATACTCACCGGTCAACCCAGTAAACATAAGAAACGGAAATCGGAGTAAGTTCCTTCCATTTTCTAATTACTGGCTGTCCGAACTGTTATCCTACAAAAGAAGATAATGTCAACCGGATGGTTATTAGAATATTGCCAGGTTGCCTATTACCACCTCGATGGTGTGCTAACGGGTGGTCCACGGAGCTGCATTGCGGAAAGCGCGGTATCAATTTTAGCCTTAAAGGAATTGACGGATAATTTCGGTACCTCGTTGGTAAGCATGTGTCTGGTATCGGTGCCCATTGTTGTGCTGTCATGCTTAGGTTGCTTGCTAGCTTGCAACAGGCCTCTGAAAGCCTTCCCACCGATCTTATCCCTTCAGATGTATGCCGGTTCCGCTCAAGTGGTTTGTGATTTCTCAACTGTGTACAGCTTTCCGAAGGTCTGACCTGGAAATCCAATTCGGATGCCAACTATTGACATGTATATACATATATATGCATTGCACAACTCGAACCCTCGCAGACCATTATGATGTGATGAAACGTGACTTTCGACTTTGATGTTGGCGGGAGACTCAGCTAATTCAGCTGAATCACTCGTTTATGACGGTCCGCTTCAAGTGAACGTGTTGTACTAGGCTGCTTCATGTTTCAGCTTATAAGGTGATCGAGATATGGCTCGTCTGGACGTAACACATTACCAATAAGGTTACTGGGAATTCTTCGACTCCCTACGGCCGGTTTCGCTTTTCTTGAGGCTCATCAGGTAGACACAGAAGAGATTTCACAAACCTCAAGAGCGCTGTGCTTCGTCCAGGCAATAAACCTTCGTTTTTTGCGTTCTCTTTTGTGTACACCAATATTGTGCTTTCTCCACAAGTGGAATGTATAGGTAATTTGACCGATTCTGACCGGCAAAATCACGAATTCCACGAAACTGAGGTTGGCTTTGGGTAAGCGGACTGAATAAAACTGCTTAGTTTACTGAGATTAGAACTTACGTGAGGAAAGTGTCGACTTGGTCAGTCGGAAGAACAGTTTCTAATCATTTAACCCCTATACTTACCACATGCTAACCAGTGACCAAGATAAAATATACTATAGCGTTACGACAAACAACATTACTTCAAAAGCTCCTAAAGATATTTTCAGCGTTCCAATCCTAAGGGCATTCTCGGCGTGCATACAAACGGTGAAATAAATCGAGTAGAGATAGCCTCAGCTGGCCTATCTCAAAATTTGATATGGTTCGTGACACTCCTGAGTAAGAATTCTCAAGGGTGGTATCTGTAAATCCACGTCATCCTTTCCCCAAACCTTACCACAAACAACATGCACAAGCTGTTTCGACAAATTTCAAACTTTTCTGGCCCGATCCTACTCGTGTGCAATATGTATTGCAGCTATCTGGATTTCAAACTTTTCTGGCCCGATCCTACTCATATGCAATATGTATTGCAGCTATCTGCATGTTCTTCCTCTGGTCACATTTTTAGTGTAATTTCAAAACTTAGTACGCTGAATGGTGTTGTATCACAGTCAGTCAAGGCTCTACTGTATCCATTGGAGAGAACTATTCGAAAGAAAGGCAGTTTTTTCTTACTAAATTCCTTGTGAAATATATGCAACTCAGATAGGCTCGAAATCACATCACTTGGTCTTTAAGTCCCTGTAACTTTACAACCCAACAGGAGACTTATTTAGACCCCATTATGCACACTAAACAGCTAAATGATTCGCATTTCGCCATTCCTGTTGTAGCTCGGGTGACTGAGCATAGCATAACTGAGCAAGCATTAAAAACTTTGCATTCTTTTGGTGCACATACTGTCTCAGAGTTCTTGTCTTAAGTTCACTTATCCTCTGGTGAAGATCGTTTTAATTTAGCTGGAAAATATCTTGTCGTTTTGTGTAGCTGTGATTCTGGGTACAGTATAGTCGATTAGACGGAATCCGATCGATATTTGTTGTGCAGACGTTCCATGCTTTTGTAGCTAACATGATGTCTTGGTAGGGCACTTATTCTGAAGGCGATGATTTTATTTAAAATTATATCCCCCCTCCGGTTGTAGAAACAACCTGTTCCTTCGGATTGTCCCGTGTAGACTGTAAAAGCTTCGTTTGAAGACACGTTTGAAGCGAGATTCTCTTTCTAGAAAATTCTAAAGACTGTTCGTCAACTACAGCGAAGTTGGGAATGTCTGTTGAGTATCAAATAATCCTCCTTGGATTATCTTCGTCTGCTAGCACTGCAAAACCCTGTTCCTCCTTGGATTATCTTCGTCTGCTAGCATTGCAAAATCCTGCGTGACAGCGGTCGTCACTCCCGAGAACCCAGGCATTTTTGATATAGCAAGGCGACTAATTTGAAGGTCAAGTTCCGTTTCCCCACCCCACATAAACCCCCATATGGCAAACAGTAATTAATTTCAAGCACAGGTACATAGGTTAGAACAATGACGAACGTTTTCGTGCACACTGCCTAGTAAGCAGTTGCGTTTAACATTACTAGGGAGAGCACCATCCAATTTTTAACAGGAAACAGAGAAATGCTCACAGATATGTGTTATTCAGCAAGTTGAACCCAAACAGCCCTGGTTCCAGACTTACACTAGAATCACATACAATTGCCCAACTTTTGCGATATGTTTCATTGATATAATCGAGCTATACCAATACACTTGCACTCACAATTAGGACGGTCATATACGGAACCTGAATTGATCATAAGTGCGGAAACATCTGAAGTAGACCGCAGCTTCCAGAAAGATGTGAACATGTAACTCTTCTTCTGGATAGGCTTCTGAGAGAAGGCGTGAACACCACTGATGTTGGTCCAGATTTCTCTGATAGTTACGAAACATTACGTCACCCAGGCAAGCAAACAGTTCCAATTTGCCTGCTTTAGCGAAAGCTGAAGATGCCTGTTACTATATTGTGTATAAGCTGATTTCAGTAATATCAGCCACAGGTGTGCCGAACTTCTACTAACATTCGTAGGACTCATCATTGCTACCTTCCAAAACAATCTCGGTTTTTCAAGTTCTGTCGATTCGGCATGGTTTGATGAACTTGTTGGTACCCCCCGACAGATTTGGCCCCTGCTGGGAAGCTGACAGACACTGTACAGCTCTGTATTCCTTTTTGAAAATCGTCAGCAAAGTGGGTTTAATGAATTTCTTGGACGAGTCGAACTCGTCGGAGTCCATTTAGGGGTTTGAACATTTTAACATTCATCTGATCAACAGAGTGCAGTTACTCATCCCACAATTGGGTAGATCACATCAGATATTTTTGAAGCAACGTGACCAAGTATTAAAACAAAGACATTCTCAGGGTGTCCTTTACGTCCTTCTGAACACACATGACAGGCTTCAACTGACCTCACGGAACTTCAGCCTCTGCAGCCACCACCTAAGTGCTAAGACCTGGAACGATGAGCTGAGTTCAACTCTGCGACTTGTGTCGATCAGACGACCAGAGATCGACGATCTGACCCTGAATTCGATCGGCGTTAGGTTAGGTTCAGTTGACTTGATGCGGAGTTTCTTAGTGCGTGCTCCTTTACTCCCATTTCAAACCTTTTGCCAGTTCTGCCAGTATACCGCAACGGCAGGTGGACTAATAAATCCAACAAATTGTGGACACAAGTTGGCATTTCGAAGGGTGATGATGATGATGATGATGATGATGATGATAATGATGATGATGATGGTAGCATAGCTCGCGTATAGAATTTTCTGCACCATGTATTGCATTTTAAGTCCAGTGCAAAGATGCGTCTAACGTCCGTTTAAACATTCTGAAAGCATGGTCACCAACGTAAGAGGCATCAGCGTACGTGTTCTCTTTGGGTATTATGAATCGCACTTTCGGTCTGTCACTTGAAGTGAGGTGTTTTTAGATGAACCGGTCAGGGTAGTTATTGCAATTCACTTTTTGTGCGAGTGTATCTGAGGTTTAAATTTCTCTAACTCCGAATACAAGCTAGCACCAGTGCGAATTTTCACCGTAACGGACAGTTCAGATACAATCCAATCCACATAGGCTCCCGATATGCAGCGCTAGACAGTAACGTCGAGATTTCTGAAGATCAAAAGGTCCGGAAAAAGAAGTTGGTTGTCCTGCTCAAATTCACAGTTGAACGAAATGGTCTGATGGGGGTCGTAAAACGGAGAGCACATATTAGGCTTTTTCTCACTGTTTGTGATGGGTAGGACAGCATTTGAATATCCTTTATACAAAGATACTCGTTGTATGTCGACTTTTTCTAACTGCTCAAATTTTGACATAAAAATGTCAGCTAGGATTGGTCCCAAAGAGCTCTCGATGGCAACACCGTCAATTGAATATGGCTCTTTCCCTGGAAGTAGTACGAAGTTCTTGGTACATAGTAAAATCAGGTCATTACGCACGGTGATGGGGAGCTTCTGGGTGAGATTTTAGATAATCTCCTAATAAGCCCGCGGCTTCAATTTGAGTGGAGTTGGTGGGTAGTGACTGCACACCAAAGAAAACATGGTTTTCGGAGAAATGTCAAGGTGTTCTATGTAAACTAAAAATTCATACATGCATTTTAAACAGTGGGTCTAACAATAGACGTTTCATGGATATTTCACACACACACACACACAAATGTACCGGGACTGTCACATGATTTTTGTACTAATTAGGGACTTTTATTTCAAAGTAACTCAGTGAGAGGCGTATGTTTGTCTTCAAAACCTGAGTAATCTGTGTACAAAAACATAAGTTCTACAAGTCGCATGGGCATTGTCATCGCTTGAGTAGGAAGTCAAAACATGGATCACATGACATGACCTGTGGGCTTGGATGGTCAGAAGCTGTCCATCCTATCGGGGTGTAATTTCACCTTAATGCACATCAGCCCTTCATTTCCTAATAGTATGATGTTTGATTACTGACTACAAACTCGCTGGTTCGAATGACCCTAAATATTTTGGATACGCGCACTGCTGGCGTTTTTTAACAAGAACGACAGGATTGTTCGAAGTTGTTTGGCATTCTATCACAGATGGACTTCATTAGCAAGATAAATGCTAAACTGAAATTCCAGTTTCTCATCGTTGTTTACAAAATATATCGGTTCGGCCGGAAATGTCATTTCGAGAGCGCAGGGACTGACTTATTTCCCGGTTTCTGCGTCAAATAGCTTTCTTGTACTTTTTTCAAGTAAATTACGCAGTGGGTAAAATGACCGCTCCATGCCAGCAAGTGTACTCTAAAAACTACGGTATTCACATGAGAGTGAAACAAACCGGACCTGTGAATATGCTGATTATAGTCGAATAATGAACATCCTCTAACTCTCTGCAGTGACCTCTGCCATAACCAGTCGTAAAATCCGAAATCAGACAGACAATATCATTCGCAGTTCTTTGTGGAATAACTTACATCTTCATTTAAAAAAATCGATACCAGTTATTGAATTTTTGAAAGGGAATGACGTAACAAATGAAGTGTGGCCATCAGGCAATTGGATATATCAATTCAAGGCAGGAAGTTGACCGGACCGCACGAAACCGGCCACAGAATGATATTCATCTCAGAGGAGTTTCACTGTGACTTCACCTCTCAACGAAGTGTGTTGTAGCAAAAATCTCCTTTGACAAGTGGTAACTTTGTCTACTAGTGACGGAATTGTTGACTTCATAGAGTCATCAGTAGGCCAGTTGCACTGTGTGAAGATTTCACTGAGTACCTGATAAATTCTGAGAATGAAGCGATCGTGCAATGATGGGCATAAGTATTTGTGTTTAATAGTAGCGAGTGTTTTATGCAACCGGTTTCAAGCAGAATCGCCCACAACTGCACAAGCTGCCTGTACAGAAACCTATAACCGCACGTACTGTTTAAACATTTGAGATTTGATTGACGAAAGTACACATACATCTTCCTTTTCTGCTTTGTTTCAGTGGATACGTTCCTACTGAGCTTTCTGCGCTATGCTCACTATGATCATGCATTGGCACAACGGCGGATCGATAATTTCTGCACTCTACGGTACTCCGATAAGCATATCTCCCCTTGGTACGAGTACCCTAAACTGGATGATCCACGACTTGAAAAGTATCTGAATGCAGGGTGAGTTGGCTAATACGGAATACATGGCTTTTTTACGTTTAGTAAACAGACCGTCTTGTGAAGTACGTTTATGCCATGCTTTTCGTGTTCAAAGAGAAAACAAGTCATCTGAAATATCCATAAGTACGTTCCAGGTGAATCCGTCATGAACATAATATTCTGCGTGAGTAAAGTAGGTACAAAAGGCAAACATATGGTTAAACCCAGTGACGCTAACCTATCTGCTCTTATCAAGCCTGGTCGAGTGGGTGTACACGGATCGGATACATGATCCTTCGTTATAAGTATCAGACTTTCATCGGACGGACCACATTTCCGCCGACCAGTTTGTGTTGCTACCTAATGCGCTCCCCCAGGATCATCGATAAATCATTCTGACCATTCATCAGCGGTCGGACGATTGTCTAAACGAGTTATCAGCTGGTTCAAACTAAGTTTCACACTAGAATGAAATAGTCGATGGAAGTGGTTTACAAAGAAAGGCCTGATCCCTCTAACCGAAGGTCAGAGGCCAACTGATGAATCTCAATAAAGACAACAGCGTTCGTTTGACTGGGCTTTACGGGATTCGATCATACGAGATCAGATGGAATCTACGTCCATGGCTTCATAACTGTCAAATAATCTGTTTGACCCGGTGACCATCCAGCCTACTCGCTAGCAGTCAGAAAGTTGGCAAAATGACTCACGAGCAAGTTTAGTCAAGTTTCACGTCCGGCGGATATAATAAGGTTTCAACAAAATGCAAATGTCCACTAATTTTTCCTCCGTCTTCCTATCATTTCCATTGCTGCGCCTCCGGCACAACCATCTCAAATACCTAATAAATTCGGTCGGAATTTTTAAATGCTCCATTTACCGAGGTTTGTGCACATGGCTCTTTATTTACTTGGAGAAAATTGTTGAGTAGAATGAGTTCTCCATCCCGTATTTTTGATGACCGAACAGTGGTGAACTCTCTTGAACCGATATAATTGTACACGGAATGTTATCTCGTGCTTACAGCGGGATGGTCATTTTCTTTGATAGTTGGTTGTTTATAAGTTGAGTGTTTATTTTTCTACACCGACTGACTGATCAGGTGATTCATTCATTCAAGTACCTATTCATCCGTTCAGTGATTTAGTCACTCATTTGTTCATTCATTTGTCCATTCATTCGTTCAAGTGCTGTTTTTTTTTCATTTATTTATTCACCGTTGATTAGTCAGATGACTGATTGAGTGATCCATTCATCCAACTGTTTATCGAGATCCTGTTTAATCAGCTGCTTAAGCCTGTTCACAGGAACACGAATACCATTCAAACTGAGTGGTGTGAATATGAACAAAATACCTACCCCGCAAAACCCCAAATGCAACCAAAATATCAAGCGTTTCAAGCGTGTGTCACGCTACCTAACTGGGAAGTCCTGACTGGCGGGTCAATCGATCGTCACAACCAGGACAGTTACTGGGTCGTCGTTCGATGGGTCGGGCACACCAATCACATCGCTCAAGTGTGAACACGTTCGCCTGTTCAGACGTGGAAATTCAGACGCGTCCAACGTGCGTTGGTGGAGTATTGGTAACACGCTCGCCTCGCATGTCAGATGTCCGGGGTTCAAATCCCGGCACGGCCACTGGATACGCACTGCTGATGAGCTCTAATAAGAGCGAAACTCGAGTCCAGTGCTTCCCTTTGGTGTGGACTCACCGGAATAATTACGCCAGAACAGGAGGACGACCTGCCCTCCGAGAGTGGTGTGAATATGAACAAAATACCTATCCCGCAAGACCCCAAACTGAATAATACTGCACATCTATAGTTCTGCGTACGATAGTATGAGACGCAAAACGAGATGCGGATGTTCATCGTATTATCACCGGTTCATCAGTGCCATTGAACTTACTTGCACCAGCTGTTTGGTCTTTTGAATGGCACAATTATTCGGGCTGTAAATTGGGGACAAAAATCTAGATAGCGAAGCCTCAAGTAGCGTGGGGAGGAAAAGTAGAGCGGCTGAGTCTTCAACTCCATTAGGTCAGAACTGGATGTTGTCATCGTGGAATTCAACGCCGTCATAAACAGCTAAGGTTATTTTTGATCTCGTGGAAAACTTGTTTGTAGTTCTCGCGGGGTGCATTACACGTGACTCAAACACCGTTGGTTTTACTTTTATATCCTCCATGTGTTTCGCAGGTATAAGGCTGTTCCTCACCTTACTGACTGCATCGTTTGTGAAAATTTTCGTGTTTCTGAGCTTTATATGGTTTTCCGGGATATTTGGGACCATTCGTACTTTCTACTGGTGGCTCCCAATGGTGGCGAATACTAGTGTTCTACTCGCATGAACTTGAAAGTTGTGTATTTAAGTTTGAAAATACGCACTGCTGAATCGTTACTTGCTTTCGCGCCAGATGTGTTTACTGGACCCTTAGGATCCTGTGAGGAAACGACTCAAACGGCTCATCACCACGATTAGTGGATTTGTGAAAAAAACATGTGTAGGTTAACGCTCAGTCTGTTGACAGAACGCACTTCCTGTCAACAAACTGGATCGATATCCTTTCGCCGCTAAAGAATTTTGTCAAATTTCCAGCTGTGTTGCCTTAAAACAGATGCAACAGCATTCGTCTGGATAATCCATTTGTTCTGAAACACAGAAAGTGTCTGATTAAGTTCAGAATAACATGTATTCCGAATTTATCTCTCATTGAACTACTGCTACAGATTTGGTGCTGTTGTCGGATTTTGTATGGATCCGCAAACGTACTGTGGACCTGGTCCCAGATCCATAAACTACCCGGTCTTTCAGTGCAGTTCACATTTCTTGCCAAAATTCTGATCCTGTGTTCTAGCCAATATCTGTTTTGTGCCCGACGCTTTCATTCTCCTTAATGGTACCTATCCTCTGCGAACTTGATCCACTTTCCCGACTGTTTTATTCGCCCATCAGCAATTAATTTCATTCAATTTTCGTCCTCGACTTTGATTAACTTGCTTAGTACAGTAAGCTTTCCCTCCCATTTCTATTGCCAACGTATTTGTGAACGGCTCGTACACATATCACTGAGTAGGTGTTTCACTTAACTCTGTCTTTACTGCAACGTCTAAAATGCCGGCATGCTATCTTTCTTGATTCAGGATTTTCGTTCCACTAGGATTCATGGATAATGGAATGTATGTAATCTTGATTCGGTTAGGTAAGTCTGATTGATAACATCCACTCCGAGTTGCCGTTTAGCCAGCTGGTCACCCGCTGAACTGGATCAGGTTGCCATGCGCGCGATGAATAATATGAATTTTGAAAGACTTCTATTTGACCAACGTTGTCAAATAGGCGGATTCACTCTTCTCATCGACATGGCTCACACCACCATGGAACAGGCTACTCAATGGGGGGATTTCAAGCACGCAAAAAGTGCTTTCAAACTGATGCAGGTAAGTTCTTACTGAGTGATCGTTTCAATCTGTAATGTGCTAGTCAGTTTCCGCAAAAAGATAGTCACCATACCTACTGCTTATAGGTTCCCAAGAGGCTCCTTTTGCATAACACAGGCTAGGACTTTTTGTCACCTGTTTGACCATTTAGCACAAGAAACCCATTTTTCGGCATACCCACGATCATCAAGGCTTTTATGTTCTAATGTGTTGCGTAAACTGTCTTATTTGCTTTTACGCCTCATGAATAGGCCGAGTTTACTGCTAAGTGTTTTATCACCCCTCATTTACCTTACCGGCTGGGTCCTGTATCCTTACTCACAGAGAAAACGGGTTAAACTGATTGAGTGCAATCACTTTAGCTGGGTAAGAAGGCAACTCAAAAACATTTTTGGTCAAATGCGATTGAGCAGCATCGTTTTTGTTTTGAATTTCTGTGTATTTCACCTTCTAATCGCGACCATTCCTTCTAGCCTCACCCGCCATGATAACTGCTCCAGAAAATCACCTTACCAATTAGGACTGACTGTAGTAGGGCTTGACGTGCACACTAAATGTTGAAGCTGACCAAATATGAGAACTTACTTCCAGTATTTTGAACTTTTGCCGGCGAACACTTGCTGGAAAACATTGTCGGCTTGCATTTACAACCACATTTTATGACCTTTTTTCATTTTCAATTAAAGAAACATTCAGTTCATTGCCTTAAGAACATAAAGTATTAAGCCATTGTGTGTAAACAAACGGATTTTTCAAAGTTTGGTAGTTTTCTTAGAATTAGTGGATTACTTGTTATCCGTGCCTTCACACAAGACAAAGTCCCCCAGTGTTAAATTGTTTCAAAAACATAACGAGTTTAGATCTTATTTTTATTTCTTATTTTCATACAACGTATTTTATCTACAACCACAACGTCGCTTTGTGACGGAAAAGTGGCGGATAAGTGAAACGTTTAGCGAAAAGTGAAAGATACATACCTTAATTTAGCTACGCAAGCTAGAAAAGTAATCGATCAAGCGCGTAATTTGGGTCAATCTCTAGTCAAAATACATTTGTGACCGTGTGGAAGTTACAGCGTGTGACAAATTACAAGAATGTGTTACTCATCTATTCACCTGATCCGCTGTAATTTCACCCTCTTCAGGAATCCTCTCCAGGCCGGGTGAAAAACCTGATTTTCTACAAAGAGACCAAGCTGTTTGATTTTGCTTTCAAACTTGCTGAAGTATGGCTGAGCGAAAAAATGCGAAACAGGGTAAGATTAAAGTTGGGAAACCAACATTTGTCGTTCTCATCTTTGATGATTAACGTGTCTTAATTCTGTTTGCCTAAACCAGGGCTATTCGCATAGAAGTCACTTAAGTCTTTTCCAGTTGAAAGTTTCTCCTAATCATCTTTCCATGTGAAGAAAATAGTATATTCATTCACCCATATGTTTTTGACGCACTGTATGGAAATAGAGGTGATAAACAACTTTCAGACGCAGATGAGCATGCAATCTGATTCCTCAGAGTAACTTAGCACAAATTTTTAATCTCTGCCAACTTTTTTTATTAAATTTATTAAATTTACTCTCCGACTTTTCATTTTAATCTTCAGTAATTCGATTTTTCATTAATTTTTGGTAACTCCAGTCCCACTTTAAAAAGCCGGTGGAGCAGTAATGCACTCAAAGATGAATATTACTAAGACAGTTTGTCAATAACTATGCAGTTTTGGGCAAATTTCACACAAAGTTTCGGGAAATGTGAAGAAACTAAGTTTCCCTGCCTTGAGGCCTAAACTCAACGGGCAGTTATCTGCGCCAGAAATTGACGAAATAAGGATTTATCACCTAATGCTGATACTAACCCCGCTAAAGTTCGAGGCTGAAAAAAAAGAGGTTGTATAAATCTTTAGGTAAGCAGCGTCTAGCTGGGAGAAACTGATGAACAATACAGGCTCAGTCGTCTACGAGCACAGTGAATACGCATAGCGTTCACAATTTTCTGTAAAACTCAAAGTTCCATAGGACCAGTGAATCCGTTTTGAGATTTGTGTAACAGAAAAGACAAAGTCGGTGTGATTAAATATTGAGTTGCCATCAAAATATCTATTTTTGTAGTTACATTAAAATAGCATTCCCTCCTTTTAGGTCACCCGAGTGAAAGACGACATCAACAAAGCATTCAAGAAGATTCCAGGATTAAAAGATGTGCTTCCTTTAGAATATCATGGGAAAAATGGGACGCTAGAAGAAGCCTTAGGTGAGTTCTCTTGTATAACTGAAGTTGGCACTATCGATTATTAGCTTGTTTACTCAAAGTGATATTTGTGTAACGCCAACGTCACCTCGTTCATTGGTTTGTCTAAAATTATTTCTCGTTGCAAAGTGTGTCTGATAACAACTCCTTTAATGAACAGTTACTTAACTGGTGATAAATCATCCTTATTTTTTGTGTAACCCGGTGAGCATAGTAATCAAACACCAGTAAATCCTGATAAAAGCGAGTTTCTTCACAGCTCCGGTCTAATTCCGGAACTTCGGTTGCGTGTGACGTGCCTAGGGGCAAACTCCAAAATGTCAGCCAGCAGTAACGTTAATCTTTAAATATTGTGACCAGTTATTCTCGCTTACACATTTTTAAATTGCAGCAATCTTCTACTGTAGGGTAGCATACATTTTGCGTTCCCTGCTATTGGTGAATTTTAGAGCATACTTGGTTGTTTTGTATAGTATCTGGATATGTCTTGCGGTCACTATTAAACACTGAATTTTTTCAGGGTTTATGTTAATGTTGTGGAATATATGCTCCAATCAAAATGGAGTAAATAACTTGGCACCAACATGTCAGATGCTACAGGAAACTTTATGATCACTTCGCCGAAGGACTGGGAGCCCACAGAGGTGATGGGGACGGTGTCCAACTAAGAGAACCAATATAAGCGAAGCAGCCCGTTGAATGTTAAGCCAGCAAGGCTGGTTTAATGGAGTTCGAAGAGTGAGTCAGCTAAAGAGTGCACCAGTTGACGCGGGAGCCAGAATGTGTCCTGAAACATTCAGGGTACAAATAGAATAGAACATGTATGTGTTAAGTCGAGATAGACCTAGTGTGCTCTGAAGGACAACGCCCCCAAGGACTTCCTAATGGAGTAGTTGTCCCGAGTTCTTGGAGTAAAGGGTCAGAAAAACAGTAGGTGAATACGCTGCTGGATTTCCAATGAAACCTAGTTTATCTTCCAGTCCGTGTGTAGTTTCATTTCGTTGTGTGCCCACAAATATGCTTCATACAGGTAGTTATTTTTATGGCATTTAAGGGGTAAAAAGAAACAAGTTACCAATAGGCCATTAAAAATTTCGTTGTGGCGCTCGAAAACAGCAGAATATCGCCTTTTGTGAGGATGAACATAGTCTCTGCAGAAATGGAATAGAAGCTTCAACGAATGTACTTAACGTTTGTATTTTGCCTATTATTCCGAAAAAGAAAATTTAAAAGCATTTGGGCGATCAAATAAAGAAATATTTAGTAAATCTGATGTGCATTGTTGTGGACTTGTGATATAGCATAAGAAATCAAAGCCCAACTTAAACACAATGCATTTAGCTTCAAAAATAGAACAAACACACCCCACAAGAAGTCTGCCACGAAAGGCATCACCTTCAGTGGCAAATGCTCTTCGACACAATTTTTATTCCCATCTCTGACGAAGTGAACAGAGAGGGGACAGATTCTGTATTAGTATGTGGTTCAAAGAGAAAATCATAGTGGTGGACATGTCTGAGACCATTGAACAAGATTTACCATTTGAGTACCACGTAAATTGGTTCTTATCAGAAACAGTACCAACACACACAGCGAGCTCCTCCCGACTGAGCTTCACTTGGATTGGCCGGCTATCTACAACAAGATGCGTACGCAGCTCTACACTTTTTAAGTCGTCCCAAGTGCAATGTGGATGCAGCTACAAATTCACTACACGTTGATCTACGCTTTACTTATATTTATTTAACTTGACTAAGCCAATATCCAATAATAATATCATGTTCCTAATTTTCCTCATCGTTTTAGCTGTAATGTTAGTGTATATCTTCGTTAGTGTATATCTTTGCGTTTTGACGTCTACATTGGCGTTCAGATCGACGGCGCAAAACGCGCTTGTTCATATTGGATTTGATGGCGGAAGCCAGTAGGCGATTATTGGGACTTGTAAAGTTGCACCTGTATTTCTGAGTCCCAGGATTGTAATAGTACCACTTATCCAGAGCGACAACTCGAGAATAAGCGACGCAACCAGAAAGATGATGTGGAAATAAAAGTTAACAAAATCAATACGGATGCTGACTTTGAGGTACTCATTAGTTATCCATCTAAAAGGGAGACAAGTAGGTCTCAGGAAATTCTAGTTTTCTGCACATGTAAGGGTATCGGTGGAAAAAACAAGAGCTTGAATGCACAGATCCCACTCATTTTTTTATTTTCCAGGTCTTCGACTACTGATAGCTCAGGCAGACATTGTTTGTTGGCCGCCGAGCTTGGCAGTCCAGTTGCACACATTTCGTAACCATTCAAGAAGGTCTGATTAGTACACAGTCGGACCAGTGTCCCTCTGCTCGTGCTCATGTGTACGTAGTTTGGCTGGGAGCAGACAATACATTACTCTCGAAGTAGCCAAATAAACCATCCATAGATGGTGAAATGATAAAACCTTTCAGGCATATCTTCAACCTGTCTAGTATGCTTTGAACGACTGTACTGAATACCGGCTCTGAGCTTCATGGCAACCTTCTATAAATAGTTCAGATACATCTTGCGTCACAGAGAAGGTAAAAAAACATTGGCGACAATGAAAACTGACATTATATGTATGTCAGAAAACACACAAAATACACACGTTCGCACGTAATCATCTAACTGTACACGTGACTTCTGTGGGATATCATATCAATTTGTCAGGCACTAGCCAACAAGACCAATCATGCAAGCAAGTTCTGTTTGCTATCTTTCTTTTTATCGCAAAATTCAAGGTTATGGATACGTTGCAATAATGAAGAATTCCGAGGCGAAAACGTCTTCTGCATGAGTAAAACTCTGGCCACAACCAATAGCTAATGCAACTATACAAACCATACTAAGGACACATGAAAATATCCCAGCTAGCAGTAATCTTTCCAACATCAAATGAGGCATCCCCCCGCACATAAGAGGAGCTACTGCTCACTTTTATGTTCTGTGGAATTTCATTCATGCTCAATAGGACACCTGATATATATTCTGCTACACACTTACAGATTGTGCTTTCATCACGAAATCCACGACAAAACTTTAGCAAAGATTGCTTCGTTAAAGAATAGTTGGATATTTCTTGAAAATGCTGGGTAATACATAAATGAAAAACGGTGGCTGGCGGACTATTTATCGAGAAAATTTTGCTTACTTATGAACCAAGATAAACCTGGGGTGTGCTGCAAACAATCACACACGGAACTATCTTAGTGTCTTGGAAAACTGCAGTTCTCCCATCGAGAAGATGAAGTATCCTCTCGGTTACCAGATTTGCAGAATTGGTGACCATGTCACACTCGTTTTGTCCCTGTCACGACTCAATAAGCTTGATCTAGATGATCCAACGTGCTACTGGAGCTTACTAACACTGTAAATGTGTATACTGCTGAAGGAGCATGCGAGTAGTGTCTTCTTGGGTGTCCAAGCTACGCCCCCCGCATCTGGTGAAAGGTGAAGTTTACTAAGGAAATTATGGAACCGCTTTGAATTGTTGATTAATACTCAAAGGCTGTCCAGGAAAGTTAAAAAGTAAGCTTGAGAATGTCACTTTTCAAAAGCTATGCAGACGAGACATTTACTTCCGTGTCTAATGCCTAGTAGCCACTTAGTTCGTTTTTGCTACTAAACGACATCGCAGAGAAGTCCTTTCCTCATTACACCGCCTTTTCGTTGAATAAGCAAACAATGAAATTTCAAGTTGACCACTGTGTTGAGATTTGGTTCAAGATTATGAATATTGCATCAAATGTGAGGGACGCTTTTGAGTCTCCGGTATACCCTGTAAATGAGCTCAAACTCTATATACAGGAAAGCTGCTGTTTAAGTTGCGTATTAAGTGAGATAAATTTCAGGAACTTTATCCAGTCGGTGCTACTCAGGTCTCCATCCTGTGTGCCTGGTTCATGCCTGTCTTGCGAATATCTGCACGTTTTTTTCGAGAACACTGTTTGTGAGGACCATGAACGTATCTCCTCCAAAACAGAATTCGGGTTAAGTTGTAAGAAATAAACTTCAAGTGTTTTCTTAACAAAATGGTGCACCTGAATCCTAATGGGGTTAAAGTTTCCGTAACCTCCCTTCCTGTTTTTCTGACATTTAGGATTCGCAAAGTGGACATTTTTTTCTGGCAGTTTATGCCCCCCTTTTTAGTCAGCTGATGAACGGTTAGTCTCGGTGAATCCGTTGGTATCCTTCTGAGGGCAAGATGGCCCAAGTGATTAGAGGGCGAATTTACTGACCGGAAGGTCCGTGGTTCGAACCCGACCTCTGCCTCCCGACTTCTCCTGTCTAGGCTTGGGCAACCTGGCAGTATCCCAGCCCTCGTGCAACCTTCAGGTGGCATGGCAGTTAGGCACCGAAAAGTTGCTACAGCTGAACAATGTAGTATCCTTCTACTCAACTCAACAACAGATGAACAGAAAGGAGTATAAGTCTGCGATAGTTTTACTCTTTAGTGGCGTCTGAATGTTGCAAAATGCGTGATAAACATAATTGGCTCGGTCATAATCGACAGAACCCGAGAAATTGTCAAGTGAAAACATCAGCTCTGAGCTCAAGTTTTGGTCCATTGGAGCATTAAATTTGAGCGCCAATATAGCTACCATCTTGATTTGTTTAGCCTATTTGAACCGTGTAAAAACGGGCACATTTTGCAATAAGCGAACACTGCTGGACGAATTTTCTCAGAGACTTATGTTTGTTTGTATCTGCTCGTCAACAAGAGAAGTCCAGACATAACAATTTTTCTAGTTTGGTCGGGTTTGTTAATTACGAGAAGCATGAGCTCCTCCTTGAATGTGTAGCATTGATGCACAGAATATATCACTTTTGACGGGAGCACTAATTTCAAGCGAGAATAATTTCAATTGGTCTGACACTGGTTTTACAAGGGACCATCTTCCGTCTAGTCCGTCCTTCCAATAGTCCCAGGAAGAAAACCATTTTAAAACACATATAATCGCAATAAAAGCGTTCAGTCACACATTTTCCGCTGTTAAGCTTCGGTTAAAACTAACAGAAACCAGAAAGTTTTATTCTCAGCAAGCAGAAAAATTTGATGGCTACGATAAATGTGGACTTTTTTTCTTTCAGCCCGCTGTAATCGTGAACTCAGGGAGTTCTACGCGAATGGAAATGTTCTGCAAGACATTGCTGTAGACGAGTCTAAGAGACCGTCATCGGCCCGAAATTACATACGAGAATACAAAGAGCTGGATCAGTCCATGATGGGCACATCTGGCACATTCATCAAACTCGATCCCCGTGACTAGTGCATTTTTTTCTAATCAAATTGTTCTCGTTTGTTTTTACGCGATGAACCACGCAGTATAGACTGGCTGTGAATATACCACTTTTTGGACACTTCACAATATCAGTCAAGACGTAATATTCATGGTAAAAATGATGATCTTCAAATAACGTCCCACTTGCCGGTCTTCCATTTTCCAATGGCCTGTAATTCACAAAGATCGGTGAATGTAGCATAAAACACCTCATCGTAGCTAACGTTTGCCTGTTAGTGGGGATGAAGTTCGCTGTCGAACTTCATGCCGGAAGTACCGGGAAACCTAACTCTTTGGTGGTATTAAAGTTTTTTATGTGCAACAAATGTTGCCGAGGGACTAAGAGTGGCGAAGTATTTCACTGTTACATTTTTCCTAAGAACATAACTTTGTTTTTGGACTGTTGTCCAAGATCTACAAAGTTTTCCACTGATACAGCTTACGGCCTTGAGCCAAACGTGGTTCCTCAAGTCCACACAGACGTGCTTCCACTTCGGCATCTCGCTTCGTGTAAAAGTAACACGCACTTATCTCCTGGTCAAGACTATTCACTTCTGTCGTTACCGGCTTTTTCAGTATAATTATGACCGCTTCCCAAACTGATGGTGTGAATATGGATTATGAATCCAGAAGGGTCTGTTCATTAAGATTTCAATAAATCAGATAAACTGATGAGTTGAGGGGATATTTGATTTCAGGGATATTTTCTGCGTCTTTCAGTAGCAAAATACAAAGAGGTCTGCTTCATCCAATAGGTGTTATTCTTTTAAGGCGACCGTGTTGGACCGCATGGGGAATGTTTACAATAGAGGTGCAAGAAGCAGAACTACTTGAAACCCAAAAGCGCCAGAAGCCACGTACATCCGAAAAAGCTTACCTGGGCTGGAAAGTCCTACTACCACTCGCAAAGAAGAGCAATACATCGTAAGTACGTTCAGCACTAGTGGCATATTACTCCGCTTGCAGAAATCTATTGGATAGACCACTGTGGTTTTCGTCCTCCTGAAGGCTCACCAAGTGGTTGAGGTGGAAGATTTTCTGTTAATCTCATGTTCTGTTTCGACACCAGATCGTAAGCAGCTAGCCAAATACACTCATTTGCAAATTACGTTGGTTTGAACAGGCAACAAAACTCTATCTCCTATTTGTGTCACGAAAATATACCCTGATATCTTAAACATGGTGTCAGCTGAAAGATGGGAGGCTTTATGCAGCCAGTTTTTCTAAAACTACCATAAACGAGAGATTTAGCTGAAGTTCCGGTTGACACTAACTTGGTTCGGAAATGACTAATTTATTATATTTTGTATTTATCTGATTTCTTGGAGTGACTCCGTGCATTCAACATCATCCGTTGTGCGTCAGTTGTGTTGATTGCGTGCAATCTGCGATACCCAGTAACACGGCCTGGTTCCTGACTGTGATTTTGCGCTAAAGTGGATGCAGAGAATACGGCTGTTGGTTGGACGGAAGTGAACCAAGACGATGGGCATACAAACGATACGACTGCATCCAAACATATCCTAAACTTGTACATACAGTAAACGTAAATGGAAACAAAGGAGAAAACCATCAAACAGTTCCCTGTGCAAACAAAACGGTATATAAACACACTAAACAAAAAAGTGTGGAATTCGAAGACAAATTCGAATCGCCCTGAGCACTGTCACGAGTTCTATGATCTGACGGCATATAGGGCTGTTTCGCTTGCCTGATCACTGCATTAGTGAGGCTGTTCTTAGGACCGCTCCTTCATTTATTAATGCACCTGAAGAAGAGGAGGAAGGGACTCATGGTAGTGACGTCCAAGTCAATGTGATTTGGGTTCAGCTTGACATTCTTTCTGGCAATTACCATGAGAACAACTCAGTGCTCCCGTAACAGAGTCATACAGTGTGTTTCCAGCAGGGTTGCTAGCAACGCATTTAAGCCACTCAGTAAAAGGCTTTGTGTGGCGAGACTCCGGGGTAAAATATGCTCATTGTGCCGTGGCAGCAAAACTTACGAAATGAGCTGAACGAAATTTGAGCAACAGACACAAGATATCCCATAAGTAAGTATGACTAGTTGATGGCCAACCTACAAAGTAACGATAATCATTGTTATGCATCCGCTGTTTGGGCAGTATGCCCGTGGTCATTAGAAAAAGGCCCGTAAAAGAAGCCTTTGAAGTCTTGATCCATGAAGGTATGGCTACCTAAGTATAAAATCTCCAATTTTCAGTGAGCTCAAAGAGCTCATGAAAAAAGTGGCCGGCATTGTTGCTACTCTTAAAAAAAGCAAGAAAGTCAATAACCATTACAGGATCATGGAAACAGTGCGTAAAAGTAAGCCGCAAACGTTTATATATGGTTGCACAATATTCCAAAAACGTGTACAACCAGCATGTAAACGTTTAATTTGTATTCATCCTGACCGAAGTTTAGACATGAGGGACAATCCGTGCTTTAAGGTATATAGTTCTGAGGAAATTTAGTTCTGGAAAATCAGCTCTGCTACCTCATCAGCACATTTGCAATAGCTTCAAAATTACTGGCCTTGGAACGTGATGTGTGAAGCATTTGGGCTCATCTTGACTGTGTTGTGGCGCAGCGCGTGTTATGCAAAACCACAGCAGACTACCTCCACTAAACAATTGCTGGTCAGAGAAGAAAGTCCGACCACCACCGGGAAAAAACAAAAATACAAGGGAAAAACCATGTAGAAGTGGAAAAAGAGCGTCAAAGTATGCTTGCTGAAAAAGGTTTGTGTTTGGAGTTGACAAAATGGCAAAGCTCCAGCAGCAACGATGAAACCAGTAGTTACGTGAAAAGCTTGGAGCAAAAATGTCAGGTACTGCTCACGAGTACGAACCGTTCACCCGCAGGAAAGCATACGGACGGAAAGCATGTGTAAAATAACCAACTTTTCAAGATAAAAAAAAATTTGCCTACCTGTTGCCCGAAATCGAGCTGGGTAGTGTCGCTTATAAATCAAATTGATGCACGAGTAGCAGTAAAAGTCCAATATTCTAACACATACCAGAAACCACTGAATCAAAAGGCCCTCAAAAACAGAAGAAGGAAATTTGGCAATAAGAACTCTAGTAATACGATTTTTTACTGCCATTTAGTGACTATTCACAATCCCACCTACACCATTTGACAGCGCACCAAGGTTCTCAAAGGTAAATGCAGTTTACTGGAAAATGAAAAACACCCAGCTTCGCAGAAAGATGTTCGCTGCTCACTATAGGTAAACCAAAATTAATTTCGCCAAAACTGTGCAGGTTCTGAAATTGCAAATTTTGTGGGGACTTATTCTAACCCGGTTACACGTTGCAGTGATACGTTGCTCATGTTATTTTGTTTAAGTGGGCGAAATTTCAAGGTCACCTATTCGCTTACTAGTTTACGAGATAAAGCACAAAATTAAGTGTAAGCACAGTTCAACGTTTCGTGGCGTTCCTCAAGTGAGAGGTAACATCCACATTGCAAATTACACCCAAGCGGCTAGTTGAATGTATCACGTGTGGGGGAAAACTGACCTATCGTCTGAAGAAAAAATTATATACATATATGTATATATATGTGCACGAGATAGCCAGGTGACTCTGCAACGCCCATGCCTTACATCGACAACTAAAGCTGTAGTCACCTTCTTTTTCGTTTTGGATGCACCGCATCAAACCCCACTTCATCAACCAAACATAACACACCCACATGATATTCTACTACACAAATGAGTAAATGAAAATATAATGGGACTCTTAGTCCTTCACTACTGCCATTGAAGGTTAGCGCCATGCACCACTTGTTGATTTAAGTTTATAGCCACTCTCCGGGGACTGGCGACACTCTTACGTTCGCTTTCTCCCCTCAATTATGGTACCGTTCAGCTGATGTAGAAAATTCCATATAAACTAGTGCATCGTTTTGGAGGTGTTCTCTCCATAAATCCACATGTGTCTGCTGTCCCCTATCATCTCTCTGCTTGCTTATAGTGTTTTTCTATGCCTCTTGTACTAAAATAAAAGTATATTGGTAAGCTTGGCCAGGCCATGATTGCTAAGCAAACAAAGCAGAAATACACCTCCATCTTACCCCATTTAGCCACCCGTTGTAATCGCCCTAACTGTATCGATTTAAAACCATTATCTTTTCTGTTAGTGGACTCCATCCTATTTGGTACCTCTTCGAGCTCACCAGGCTTTACTGCTATCATCCCATTACCTCCTCTTACTAAGCTTTGGACGCCGTCAATGGTCGTGATCCACTTGACCAGGTCTGTGTTTTACATATAAAGAAATCCCCAGCCGGACCAAAACTACCTATGATCCTACGCCGGCTTTGTTCTACCTCTATGGATCCCCTTGTTCAACCCGAAAATCCTACCGCCCACAGAATCGCACATCCTTAGTAGATTATCTCAAACAAGACGTCCTTTGCGGGGCCGAAAAATATCAGTGCAGTGATGGCTCGGCATGGATATGCCCAGTCTTATGGAACCCCGCAATAATTTCCTTCCTACTATTGGCCTTGTCGTCCAGATCACTCGTTCCTTTGCTTGTAGCGATTAACAAATTCTTCACCTGGTCGAAGCCGCCTCTAGGATGAGTTCTTTCTAATTAGCCGGACCTTTTGTTCGGACCCTACCACCTCGATGAACTTCCATTCATTCCTGAGTTATACCTGGTTAAGAGACATCAACTATGCATGATAGTCTGACCAAAGGTTAACGACGTTCCTTATATCCACACGTGGCCAGGCCAGTTTGCATTAACCGCACACAGCTATTTTCTACTATCTCCGACTGAACGTCGATCATCTTTGAAATCGGCAGTGTCGCCTCACTTTGGTAGTCAGAATTCGTAGCCACTATTGGCTGCCTGCTATTTCGGGCCGCAGACGAATGGCGGCAAAAAACCACCCTAGATGAATCCCAAAATATCCCTGATCCATGCTGGTCTGAATTTGTCACGATTTATTGCGCAATCCTAACTGTCCTGAAAATTATGGAGCAATTTAAGTGTTTTCACGCCGAAAGACAAGTCAAAACCGAGATCAATACCAGCCAGTCGGATGACACAGAGCAACTTCGGAATACGACCAACCTCTGGAGCCAGCCTGGGTGCCTGGCCAAATATCGGTCCTTCCTTTTGGTTAGCCATTGATCATTGCAGCAGCCGACTTGTCGGGGTAAAGTGTTTACGCAAAGCAACTTCACAGCTTTATTTAAAGCCTACCAATGTAGGCCCAAATTTTGAGGTAACCTGCCGTTTGCTCGGTTAGCGAATTTTGCGTGTTCTCCCCAGAATTTCCAGCACGCGCTCTGATAAAAAGGTTTACACTGTACAGCCAAAAAAAGCACGAGCATCTCTAGGTCCTAGGTGTTCTGTCCGGATGGTTGGGTTCACGCTTTCATTGTTTCTGCCCGGTCCACACATAGAACCCATGTCAGACAGCCAACTTTCTTCTTCTATGGATTTTTCCGCCTGGTTGAAGTACGGGGTCTGGCGGTAACTGAGGACGTCTGGTGATCTAACCAAAGACCAGTGCTTTCTGAAACTCGTTTGCTGCTGGTTCGCGTCGGGATGCAGGTGGATTTTTTTGCTGCATGCTAGGGCACATCGATCCGTTTCGTATAACGGCGGCCGGCGGAAAAGTGCGGCTTCCGGCAAGTTGGAGTCTGGCACCGCTCTTCAGTAGGCGAAAATCTCTGCAAATCTCTCGCACGATTCTGTACGTTGAAACTCTGAAGTTCACATTTCAGAGTACATTGAATTCACGGACTCACCGATTGATACACAGAGTCAATGCTTTCACCCAAGTTTCCCGGGTGGGTTTTGTTCTTGTCATTTAGTGGCTGCCATTTACCTGAAGAACAAAAGCGAAAACAGGGTGTTGCATTCTGAGTGGTCAGTTAAGTGTGAGTAGAACAAAGGTCCGCAATTATTTATTGCAGACTTTTCGTAGAGACAAGGCGAAATGTTATTTGCTTTCAAATAGCAGCCAGCAAATATCTCATCTCCTATCAACGCTGTTAAGTTGCATAAGTCCACCACACTAGTACAAAATACCTACGTTGGGAACTGATATGCTCGTTTATGACACTTAAGGTAGAATGACACAAAAACAAATGAATGACCAAACATCTTTCGTCAGCATTGATCGTGATGATAATCATGATGCAGTGCACTTTAGCAGTTTGTACACACGGAGACTGAGTCTCATATGCACAGGTGTTGTGACGTTAGTTTGTTACAACATTCTGCACTAATCTGTTCGCGTTGTTTTCTGGTTGCACTAAATAGTGACCACCACCTTAACATGACCGAAAATACTGATTCAGTATATCAACGTGAACGCTAACTTCAGTTTTCTTTATTTATAGGCAAATGAGTATATTTTAAGGGTAAACGTCGAATAAAATAATACGTGGCACCGCTCTTCTTTCTGCTCATAGACACTAAGTGCGCACTTTGAAAGACGTCCTGTAAATTAAGATTCGCACGCGCTTTCGGCAACTTTTCACGCAGGGTTTATCGCTGCTGATGACAAAGTTGTAAACGTGATTTTGCACCAAAGAAAGAAATATTCGTCACCAAATTTCTCATGTTGAAAGAAATTTACGGGAGTTAGAGCTGACATTATGGGGAGGGTTCTCAAAATGGCGCTTGGTGGCATTTAAAATATGCCCATTTAAACAAGGAACTGTCCACACTATATCACTGAAGTACGCAATTAGAATGCACCCAACGTTTACGAAACCTTCGATATCGAAAACGCTCTAGTTTCAGGTAACCTGATTTTGGTTGGAACCTAGTAACCGAAGGTTGCATTTGGCTCCTGGTAGGCGATTAACTGAGTGTTTACGTTTTGTTTTACATAGAAGAGACCCGCTTTGATCGGTATCTGGCGAACGAAAACGATGTCCCTACAACTGTTTAGAAGTTGCCGCTCTATAGTAAAAATTGTCGGTGTCCAGTGATCTTTTCTGAAGCTTCTTCAGATGGGTGATTTGTTTAAGTAAGCGACGTTCAATGTGCACCTAGAATTGGAAACTAGCGCGTACTAAAATATAATGCATGAACTTGCCGTAAACATGGTTTGCTTAAACTGGGCAAATATTTCTATGGTAGTTCCGTAGCAAAATAATTTGTAGATCTTGCCGCAGTCCATAATTTACTTGTGCCGCTTATTCACCCATGGCTAATATCTTCGCCTGATTCTGTTTGCCCAGCATCTCTCTGAGAAAGTTAAATGTATGCCGATAGGAGCAAGCTGCTTGCTTTCCACTAGCCATACATAACCATTCCCCCAGTACATATACCATTTGCAGAGCGGAGGGTAAAGTGCATGCATCTAGGTGCCATGCGTTAATTCTTTCAAAAAAGCCCCTACCAACATTGACAATATCTGTTAAGCGTCGGAACTGCGCTACCTGATGCGTTCTTGTGTTGCTATGTGGATGTTGCGCTCTTCCTCTGACAGCAATGCAAGTACCTGTCCGAAATTGCAAAGCTCCCCAGGGAACGAAGGCATATCATTTGCACAATTTAACCAGGTTATCCGTAACTTACTCGGCGGGGCCGGTCGACACTTTCAGCGCTGGTAGTAAATAACTTGAGTGGCAAATGTCCTGCCAAATTCATCGACAACAAACTGCCGCATTTAAAATGATGGTCTAGTATTTTGACAGAGGTCCGCAGGTGCCCGACTCCTCTTCGGTTAGTTGCCAATTTATAGGAGGCCAGTTGTGCAAAAACCTAGTCACTCCTAGATTGTGTTTAGGTCGATAAGAGGTGCTCGTCAGATAGATTCCATGTCCCCTAGACAAATCTGGACTGGAAAATTGCTGCTTTGCTTACTATTTGTTTTAAATAAATGCGCTTAATCCACCTGCTTTTTTTAATTCATCGACCTCTGCTTGGTGTCGCTTTTCGCCTGGTGCGTCTGTAGTGCACCCAATCCAATTGGAAAACAACTTTGGCGACTAGCAAACCCCTGCACCCAAAAGTACCTCATGGTTTTTCCCCATGCAATTCTTTAATGCCTTGACAAATGCTGCAAAGGATGAAACCTGACAGATAAGGATTTCTCATCAAACACCTGAAATCGAAAGTACAACATGTCGGGTCATGCCGATCTTTAAATGTTCACCCCAAATTTCCCTGAAGCCAGTCCGGACGGAGGATAATGTACTTAGTTTTAACATTTGGTGGCATTTATTTGGTAGCTTGAAACATCTTTAGGTAGTCACGCTTCACTAAAATTTGTTTAGGCATAAAGCCCTTCTTGGTGTGCAGGATTTATACATTATTGACTGCCATGGCTTGGAATGCCTACATGAAGACGGTGGGAAAAATACCAGGCAAAGAAGAATGGTTACAACCTCTAACTTCTGTATTGTGACGACGCTGCCCGAAATTAACCGTGAAAAGGGCATTCTCATGGAGATGTTATAAAGTGGCGTATCCATTCGATGAGAGCAGGTGTTTCCAAATGTGAATGGGAGGAACGTGCATTAGCTGAATGGTGCATCATTGAAGTCGTAGCTAGTCATGTAGTTGTCCATGAAGCCGGGCAGGAAGGGCAGGGGTAAGCACACGGTTCCCAAATTATCGTTGACTTCGCAGGTATTTCTTACAAGAGGGAGCGGAAAGTGGTGCTAACTAATCCTGGACGTAAATTGAGTTCAGCGAAATTAATAGTTCATTGCGTACAGGCACAAGATATCGGGAATAAACATGAAATACACGGTCATTTTGCCTGTTTGTGCAATGAAGTAACAGCATGGAGCCCTTTCAGTCCAATAAAAGGCACAGGGAGTTTCAAAATAAACTGCATCAGCGGCGCCGCACAAGATACACTTAGTGAGTCACTGTTAAATTACACACGGGAGGGCATTTTCCACCCCGCAATAACTGGTTTTTTGATACCTAGAGGGTTCCCTTGGATAATACTACAGCCAAGGCAACCGTAAGCCGGCACCACAGGTGCTGGACGAAGGTTATTTTCTACTAAGTCCTCCGTTTTCTCCACGGTGTAAGGTGGAGTACGAGGCTCAGCACGGAGCCTGGAAAGGTTTTAATGGGAGGGCATGCGGTCAGAAGGGAGGTTGTGTGGTTTTTCCTGCGGTTTTTCACGCCGTCGGGAACCTGAAGCGCGGATATGGTACGGAAGGGGCTGGTGTGTTTGGGGCCGAGCAGCCACCGAAAAGGATGACTGGGTAGGAATAATGTGGATGGGCAGGCAAATTGCATTGGTAGGATGGATCATGCGGTGTCACGGTCCATCAGCTGCTCGGGGACGACGGTGTTGTTGGCGGAGCTGTGGCGATTTGTGTTACTTTGGTGCTGGTTGAAAGGTTATTCGTTCCTGGAGTTAAACTTACAGGCGGAAACAGATCATCATTATTAGAGACACTTAGATTGCATTAAGGGTGGCTGTATTTGCATAATACTGTTCATTCCAAACTTGTGGGTGGCATGCCGTTAAGCATGATTATAAGGTTACAGTCAGAATAAAGGCATTACTGGCCGGCACTGTGGGTACAGGGGGTTTTTGGAAAAGGGACAGCGCCAAAGGCGGTGGATTCTATTCGATGTAGACGTAGTCACCACTTAACCGGCACAAGCAGGGAAGCACATTTGCTATGCACTTCTTTGGAGAGAACGTTGAATAAGGCCAGATCGTTAGGATTCGAAGATGGCGGACAAAAACAAAACGAGAGAGGGGAAAACAAGATACTTCCTGCCTGACATATGACAAAAGAAGTGTAAACCGCAGAAAATGAGGAACCAGAACATCGGAGCTGGTGAGGCAGCAGATTTCGCGTCATCCAGCCGGTCTAATTGAACTAAAGCCTAAAACAACCAATGAGGCCTCGTGGCCTTTGACTGTTGGGCTCATGAACCGGTTCACAAAAAGCGTAAGTGGGGATGATGAAGTGGAGGGGTTAGCAAAGCGGATAAATGGTAACAGGAATCCCAGAAAAATGGTGTACAGTGAGACTATGGAGACTCACTGTTGTCGCCGTTGTGGAGTCGGGCATAATAGTTCCTTGGAAGATTGAGATCGCGGCAACACATGAGCCAGAATGCGAACGGTATGGAAAATTATTGCTTTCTGTGGGGAGCACAGACTGAAATTCCACCGAAATGGCCAACTTCGAACGACAAGTTGAGCAGTGTGGAATGAACATAACACAGAGGCAGCTGGGGCCAAGTGAGGAGCTCATTCGTATTTGCAGCGAATGGAACGAGTGAACGAGGGGATACGGTTGAGAGTTGGAGGGGGACAGCTGCGGGTGTGCTATCAAACTGGGTGTGGCAGCGCCATGCCATCATTGGCCCGACGTACTTCGGTTGTCGGACGGCCCCGTAAAGGACGTCACATTTAAGGTCATTGGGCCGGGATGCAATTCTCTGAGCGTAGATAGCAGCCAACCAGGTCGTCCATACCTGATATTGCCGGAGTTCAAAGCTTGGGAAGACGAGGGAATGGGATAAGTTTAACAAAGCATTGTGAGTTTGAGGAAACATTAGATGGGGTAATGTGCATTAATATATATAGAGAGAGAGGGAGCGAGAAAGGCTTGGCGCCTACCGCTATTGGGGTGAGGACAACAAGTGATTATATGAGATAGGATAGTGGTGAATTTGTAGTTAGTAGAGTAGGGATCAAGCAAGTGTTGGGTTAGCTAGCATATGATAGTATAGTACAAGAGATCTGGTGCAAACCGGTATAAGTTCGTAGAGAGGTAGTGGGTTCGGGAAAGTAAACATATAAGGACTGAGGGAACTTCTGAGGTGGCGGACTAGCTTATCTGGTATTCATTACTTGAGTTGCGCAGTACCGTAAAATAGGGGGGCAAGTAAGCGTAATAGAAATAGTCACCAGTCCCCGAAGCACTGCTATCAGCTTCGAGTTAACAAGTGGTGCGTGGCAAATAAATAGTCGTTGGGCCCTAGTCTTGCATGCCGGTAGTGGAGGGTGTGGAACCTCTGTATATATATTCCTCGTTGCATATGCTCACTCCTGGTAGTAGAAGGTAGGTGCGTGTGTTCTCTATGGTTGACTACGTAAGCTTTGGTGCGATACAACCCCAATTGTGACGAAAGCAGCTACAGCTCCGTACGCCGATGTAAGCCATGGGCATCACAGAGTTTTCAGGCTATCCTATCAGTGTTTCTTACGAGGTTCTTTTCCTATTAAACAGATGAAAGGTCAATTTTTTTACCATGTTTCATCTGTAGTTTATAGCTTCACCAGTTGGATGACACAACCGGGACGAGTCCAGCCCGGCAGCAACAAACAGAAAACAGCAGTGCTCTTTTATTGCTTTCCTGAATTAAAGGCCGTGCTCGGAACCACCGGTGATGTGCAAAGCACCCGTGCTATTGGAGACGCGGGTAGACGAACACATCACGTTGCAGTGCAACAGGGCAACCTTCCCTGCAGGACATGCCGATCACCAAACGAGGTTTTCATCCCTCGTGCACACTGCCAGATCTGCAGTGGGACGTGCCACCAAACAGTCATAATTGCGGCATGTGTATTAATGAAGAACTTCAGCTACCAGATATTTTATCTGGTCGGGGGAAAGCCAGGCCAGTCAAACAGCTCAAGCATTTTGAACAAGCAGACCGTAAACAGCTGCTAAGAAGGGCAATTCGCGGAGGAGGCAACTGAAGCGGTAGCTAACATTGGGACAATGAGAACAGGATGGAGATGGCCAGGGCGTGTGAACGTGGTTAAACGATGACGGGGTGTGAGCTGTCGAGCCACATAGAGGCGCACCACAATGTTTTGTGAGTGTGCTGAATTGGTTAGTTTGGAGTATAATACGTCCTCAGGTATGAGAAACTCTGGTTTTTGTTTAGTTTATGTTGGTTAAGGGTGGTTCAGACATGCTTTTAAAAGTGAATATGGGTGAATATGGGTGGCAGTACGTTGGCACGAACAACGAGTTAGATGAGGCCCACACCCATATGGCAGACAGAATAAAGAGTCCGATAGCCGTCTGGAAAAGAGGGCGACTTTCAGCGTGTTATTTGCTCCTGAGACATTAAAGTCTTCCAGGCATAATCGATCGCTGTAAATCACGAAAGAGTCCGTTTACAAACGCAGGCATGGAAGTTATTATTCGGAGCGGAACCCCTAGTTAGTGGGTGTCCTACTGTGGGTGAGAGTGGGGTGGTTCCAGGTTACGGTGAGATCGATAGAGCTGTTCCTTTCATTACGCAACAGGGTCAGTTCCTCGAAGCAGCCGTAGACTCAATTTAGGATTTAGTGACCCAAAGGTGCAGATCTCATACCAGGTATCCGCCCAACCACTAGATTTTCCCAGCAGCAAAATCACCGGGTACATGTCTGAAGACTCAAGAGGGCCTTGAATATTAGAAATCAAGTCCACACCGCTCGAACTTACGACCGCCTTGTTTACACCTCTCTAATTTTAAGTTCGCTGGGTGTACCATCGTTGTACACACGGATCCTTCATTATCAACAGTGGGACTAGTTGAGTAAGTATGAGGTTTACTTTTATAACAGGAAAACATCTGAACAATTTTACCAAAGATATAAATGTGACCAGATGGAATATGCAGTTCTTTATTTCAGATTCATCGTCAACTGAAACTGGTTCACGGTGAACTAACCGGGGTGACTATCCATCAGGGTTGTACCGTCTAATAAATAAATAGAATCATTTCGCTGATTGCAGATTTAAAGTTTTCACGCGCCGGCATGGCGGTGCGACAGTGCACAAGTTTAGGATTTTGAAGTGCTGCAGCTAGTCGATGAATTACTTGTCATTCATAGATGCGGTTCATAATCAGCGGCGCGCGTAGTTACGGGCTAATGCTTACTATAAATGTCTAAGGTAAGTGACACCGCTTACCCTTATCATTATGCAGGGTAATGGCTGGCCTCATTTTTCGGCGGTGGTTGCGTTTACGACGTAATCCAGCCAAGCAACTTCATGCTCTTCAATGAGAAGCATGTTTCGTTGATATGCTGGTTATTCACATGCGGATACCTGAAATCGCTGCATTGTCAACTGACTATTTTTGCATATCTCAGAATGCATCATCCACAAGGCTGCATACTCGCATTAATACTGCGCAATGAAACAAGTTGTTTCCGCTTTTTGTAATGTGCGCAAGGCGGGCTTCTCAAAACCGGTGTTGCGTTGAGTTTTCGTGAACAAACAGCACCCAATTTGGTACGCCTGCGAAGTATACCGCAAACGTTATACAGACGTTATATACAAACGTCATTCAAACAGCAGCCTAGTTGGACTGTAGATTTAATATTTTTCTTAGATGTTTGCTGCCATTTAAGGAACACAGTGGAACGGTAAAATGTGCCACGATTTGAGTTCTTGCTTCATCTTGTGATATGAGATTCACAAGTGAATCGGCGGGAGTCAGCGACCTTGAAAGATTGCTCACTTAAACAGAATGATGTGAGCAACGTATCACTGAAACGTGCAGCCAGATTAGACTAACTTTCCTCATATTATTCACAGGTTCAAAAACCCCACAGTTCCGGCGAAATTAATTCCGGTTTGCTTCTAGCGAGCAGCTGGGCCATTAACTTTAATCAACGCGCGTAAAAAATTACGGAGGAATGTTGAGTAACGAAATTTGCAACAAAAGGCAGACCGCAGTGGCATTCGGTTTGAACATACATGGAGGGAATGCAACATTTTGCAGCAAAAAATTTCTCCGACACAGTGGTTATTGATAGAGCTGTATATATCGAACAAATACCAACAGGACTAGCCTGGAGTTAACAGAAGATGACCGAGGTTGATTTAGATGTGGGCAGCCAGCAGAAAACTCAGACAAATCTATGTTTACCCGGGATCCGACCAGGCCTTTAGATGTGCTTGCAAGCACCGTTAGTAACGTTAGTAACACTGCGCCGAGCCAACCGCTTTTGTAGACATCAGTAGCGAATGGCTGTGTGTGGCATCCGCTAGGAGAGGAGAGAATAGCAGCTGGAATCACGAATACGCGTGGTAAGTAGTTTCGTGGGGAAAATGCAAATGATCAAGGTGACCGACTCAGCACACAACGTGGTTGAGCATTAGAGGTTCAAGAAGTTGGACCACTCCTAGGAAACACGGTCTGTCTGTCCCCTAAGTTTTGTGCGTCACATTTACTGGCCGCAGGTTATAATTCATTGGTCTTAATGCGCTTTTTTGGCATTTTGGTATCGCTGCACTCCGGGAAACTACGTCTGTACCAGTGTGTCACTTGTAAATGTAGCAGCACGGAAGAGCAAAGTTTCATTAAAGCACGTGATAAGGTTTGTGGACAAAAGTAGATACATCTATTGTACCTTTCCTTTCTTTGTTGTAAGCTTTACTCAGCAATGCATCTGGCTTAATATTTTCAACAAAAAACCTTCCAGCACTTTGTGGGACGCTTATCCGTACGTATAGACATTTTATCAGCTGAACGTTCATTCGGACGATATGAAAGCGAACCAGAATCTTAGTTTGAGTATTAACCATGCCCATTTGAGTAGCCTGGTTCGAGAGGGCCCGTGTATCCTGCAAGCTTTCAGACACTTTGCGATGTCCGCAAGAGGCTGTGTTAAACAGATCACTCGTCAGCATGACGTAAAAGAAGAGGGATATTGGTAGGCAAACGGCACAGTCCGTTTGGATGTTAGGCACTGAAAGCTGGGGGCGGAAATGGCTGGGCCTGATTGCCGTCAGCTGTCCATCGCGTCGCGTGATGACTGACCTCTAACAATCAAAGCAGCATGTTACATAAAATGATCACAGACTTCAGGGCCTTCGTTGCCTTGCCTTCGTACAGTAACTTCCGCTTTTGCACATGGGGACACACCAAGACGGAAGTGCGGGTCGGTTTAAGATTTTGCCAGTAAGTGTGCTATTCCGTTCATTTGTGACTTGTACCTATACAACCATCGTCAATAAGTGGAAGCCACACCCACCTCGCTAATTAAGTAGGCGGGATACTAACATTCAACGACTCAAAACCTACCCAATATGGAATACAGATAAACGAATTGCGATGGCGTCAATTATCAGAAGATACGTTGTATTGGATGAACGTGCACTGAGCCGAGGAAAGCTACCCACAAACAATGTCATTTAAGATATTTGTCAAAGACCCATGCGCCCTTAGGGACCAGATGGACCCTGTTCCTTGGATGTCCCACAACCGGAGACGACTAATGCGTTGTCATTCGTGACAAAGCATTATCAACACACAAGCCGCCACTCATTTCCTGCCACAAGCAAGAATGGTATTCAATTTGTATATATGCCAAGCATATGCCACTCACCATGCCAAGGCAACCTATGAATAGCTTGCTTTAGACTTTCGGAACCTGAATCACCTCTGTAAGCCAGTCATATGTGGACTGCCCCCAGCGCCCATAAGCTGACCATTTGGAAGTAATACACAGCCAATAAGCCAACTGATACGGCGCGAGCTTGCGGCGCTCGCGCCTCAAAATGTTCACTTGATGCCAAAACTTGAGCGACTGAACTCTTTCCGACATCAGCATACAGTGTGGCTTCCTCAGGCTGGCCAGCAAAATGAGGTTTCGGCTGACCTTGGATTGTCTGAGGACAGCCAGTAGAACACTTGTGGGTTACATGTTTCTGCTCCATAAAAAACAGCGCTTAAGCACTACAAAGGCTGCAAGCAATTGCAGAGCACGTTTACTGCTAAAGAGAGCACACTACCTCTTCCTTCGTCAGCTCCTGAGATAAGTGAAATGGAGTGGGCAACGAGGCGAATCATCCGCTTCTAACCGAGCCATACATGAAGGTCGGCGGATGCCTATACCGCTCTTCAAAGCCAAATTATATAATCCGTGCCTAGTTCTGGAATGCTGTTTTTACGAAGACGATGCAGAGCACCACTCGTGTCGTGTAGAACATCAGCGTCCCAAATCTTCAAGGATCGCCAGAGCGAAGCAACTTATGTATGTGGGTTAAGCAAAAATGTTTAAAATGATCACCATCTTCAGCCTAAACGAAAATGTTACCAGACTTCCGACCTGTCCAGCACCTACTCTAGGCTCTTTCAACCGGTCAGGTGTTTTCAAGACCCACGAGTAATGGAAAAGAATATTTGGACGCATGATTACTTACGACTCCAGTAGGAAGCAATCTGTCAAGCTTTTTCAACGCAAACAAATAAGTTCAGTATTTCAGCGCTTGTTACGCCTTTCGGCACATAACCACCACAAGGCCTAGTGTCTAATTTATCACCAGGATGCTTCTACTTATCAAACTCAGAAAGCTCCTAAAATTTTTTGTTTTGTATTCCGAGCTTAGCAGTAGGTTTCGCAAGCGTCTCATCAACAATCGGGGTGCAATAGTCGGTTCGGGGATGTGCATTGATAATGTCACCTGGTGTGCCATCAAAACAGCCTAGTATGTTTGGTCGACTCATATTCTGGGATGGTTTTCACAGTCGTGTAATATTCGGGGGTCATCCAAAGCCAGATTATTGACACAAAGAAGGATATAAAACCCGATTGTAGTAGCCGTCGACTTTTCTGATGAGATACCATATGCACGACATGAACTAAATTTCAGTAGGACAGGCTGCTTCGTCCTCTGTAGGGAGCGTGGCAGGTCGTATCGTCCACCCGTACTGAAAATAGGTGGCGTGGCCTCCGCTCTACAGAGGGTGGTTGTGCCCTGTTTGTAGTTGTAATCGACTGTAGTCTATAGTAGACGAGAGTGAGTCGGTGCCGCCGGTTGAGTATTGATGCGAAATCCCACGCTGTTTCAGAGGGATTTGTCCGATATAAGTTAGGACTTTTAGGATTTCCGACGCCTCTGATTTGTCAGCTTCCCAATTCACTTAATTGTGCAAGCCTTTCCGGGCGAAGGTGTTGGAATAAGCAGCAGTGAAATTTCCCTATTCACAATGTGGTGATCCCATAAATACATTGATTTGATGGGAAGGCGATCCAAGGCGGTGTGCTTGAAAAAGGTGACCCGCTACTCGGCAGGCAGCACACTCAAACACCAAGAACAGAAATAAGCAAATTTTCACACCGGTCATTGGAATCTGTGTCTACTTTTCAGCCAGGATACCAGCCTCTGAGAAGATTTTCGAGGTTGCAGCAGAGACCTAAATCCAGTGGGTTTCTCTTTAACTTGTACTTTCACATCTGATAATAATTCACCCTCAGTAGCCGTAGTTCTTGGTGCCATAGGAGCAAGGCAGATTCATGTTCTGGTCACTCAGTATGCGAGAAGGGCTTCTGCGTGAATTGTTTGAGGCTTTTTACCTGTCTAAATTGCTTTCGCAGCTAACGATCGTTATGTATGAGGCGTGAGAAATATTTTGAGGCGCAGACTGTTGAGTTTATCGCGGAAGGCCAGTGGTACGTGAAAAAATGCAATGTAAGCTTAACCAGTAGGTTTGTCCGGCCGCGCACGAAAATTTTACTGGCGTGTGTACTTACACGAGTGTGGGACAGAGCGTTAGGTGGCTCACAGCATAAATTGTTTTGATTGAGGGCTAACGCTTCCCTAATGGGGTCATGGTCTGTGAGTAGGTAGTGCGGTAGTTAGTCACGTCAAACTAATCTCCGCTCCTGCCACAAAATCAAACCAATTTAAGCCAGCTTTCATAAAGCATTCGCCATCAATGGACTCACTATTATTACCGCGGGGTACTCGCTGTGGAAATCCACGGATACGATAGTTCCATTCCCCTGAAATAGTATGCGTACATGTGTACACCATGCATACTCGCCATATGTACAGAGGGAGAACCCGAGGCTCCGTTCTTCTATCAAGTGAACCCTGGCACTTACCGTTGGCCACATGAAAACCAAAAGCCTAAAGCCGATAGGTTGCCGGTTTGTGAAAATTCAGTGATCGTTGGCGGAAATCACCCCCAACAAAGATCATCCAGAGATCCCACCCATAGCTTTGGTTCGTCCTGAGGACGGGCGATTGAAACGTGACCCATCGAGGAACAACAGTGGTGTATATGATTCTACTTGTCAAAACTAGCGTGGAACAATCTTCGATTGCCAACCATTCAAAATTCCGGCAGACATGTTGACGGATGTGTGTGACGCAGATGTGTGCCGCTTCCAAAAGTTATCGTAGCATACCTGCTTGGCGCATGTTTTAACACATTTTTGTCCACAAATGTAGCCGTTGTCGCAAGTGCCACATTCTGCACAATGTCCTTCGATAAGTGGACCAAGATCAGAATAGTGGTATGGCGTTATCGGGAGACAGTGACTGCACCTCAGTCGGCACGCCAAATTGCTCGTTCTTTCCGCTCAGAAAGAGAAGGACAAGGTCCGGTGCCCTCAGGTGCCGATGACTCGTCAATTAACTGCCAAGTCCATGCGGTTGCATAGAGCCATGCTGCTGGGCGGTTGACGGGTTGTGGCCACTTCGGGCGGAAGATCTGAGACATCTTCAGGTCTTTGAACACCGGCGCCTCAGAACTATAGCTGGAGTCAGCTGGAACCAACGAATTCGGAATCAGGTGATCAAGAAACAGGTTCTGGTTAAGCAACAAAACTTCACCCAAAGAATCCATCTAGCATTGCATGCTAAGAAGGCTGTTAAACATACAATGTTACCATCCGCCGAGACCAGCACTGTTTTCCGAGCTTAATTTGGAGTGGCGGAAACCTAGAAATGGATAGGATTTGACATGGCATGTGGGAATGTTACGAAAAGTTTGGGTGGCGTTCGCTTTTCAGGATGCGGTCCACGTGACCCCCCTTATGGCTGGTTGGAGGGGCTGAACGATATGGCGGTCATAACGAAATCTACCTTGAATCACAGGCATTCGTCTTTCCCGACTATTGATCAATCGGCGCAAAATAATGCCGAGGAGCAACTCGGACACTACGGCTACCAGGTTGATGCCATGACGTTCTTGTGCCCTTTTTGAAGATTGGAATGACGGTCGAAGCGATGCATTCCCTTTTATCTCTTCCACAACTGGGTTGCTAGACTGTTCATTACCTTTAAAAAAGGGCGGGGTGCAAAGTGTCTCATGATCTTCAGCTGTACGACGTGTACACGTTATAGTCGTTATAGGTGCCACAGTTTCGTTCGCTGATTGTCTGCGGAGTGGTGGGTAGCTATGCATTAGAGGCAGTAGCTGATACAATTGACGCGTGAATCCTGGGGCGACAGTGGAATTTTCATCGGGGAGATTTGGAGGGGAAGTTATACGGTGAAGGCAACAGCTTGGATGCATTCACACCATTGCCAGTGTCTCTAAACACACATGCCCCGTCTCGGTGTATCCATCCAGAGAGACGACAATGACAAGTGCGGCTGAGTTTTCCTGTAGTAGCTTTCATATTTCACTGCTAAGTCACTGCTTCAGCCCCTTGCTCGTTTTCACTCCTCGCATGATTGTGCGAAATGGGCTCTACGAAGCCGGTCAACTGGCATACGAAGCATGTGACTAAGCCAGCACAACCTATGGAGTGTAGTCAGCTCATCTAGCTAGTGAGCTGTCTCGCCAGAAAGCCATTCAGCGTAATTCGGTATTACTTATCCGATGTCCCCACCGGTCTCCAGCAGTGATCCAAAGACACCGATGGTCAAAGAGTGAAGTCTTTCAATGCCCGAGATAGCTCAGTGGTTACCGGCCAGAAGGTCCGTAGTTCGAAGCCGAAGCCTCGAATTCCCCTGTCTAGTCTTGGGCAACCTGGCAGTATCCCAGCCCTCGTGCTTCCTTCGGGTGGCATGGCAGTTAGGCATCGAAAGGGTACTACAGCTGATTTTTCAGTGTCCTAGGTACGCAGAGGTCACGCTTCTGACCCACACAGCGATATGGAGCACATTGCAGCATCGTAAACTCAATCTATGACGTATAAGCTGATGTGACGCCTACGCCACAGGTGATGCAGGTTGGCAAAAGCTTTTCTGACATTCTCGATCTCAATGGAAATGGAGTTTTTCGCCGCAGGAATGATACAACTACCCAGGTAGACAAATCCATCTACCATCTCAATCGGCTTATCCACAAACAAGAGGTTCGGGTTTGAACCCGCACCAGTCTTGTAGCAGCACCATACACTTTGCAGATGTGGAGCGCATAAGAAAGGCCTTGAGAAAAAATTAGTAGGATTATTTACGATTGTATGGGTTGTCATGACATCACGTCAAGAAGAGCTATCATATGCGTACTCCATATGTGTGAAGGAACGTCCTCGAAGCGACAATGTCGCGGCCAGTTGATTGTAACGGAGAGATTGGACAGACATCTTGGAACGCCACCAGATCCTTTTACATATTACCATGTTTAATCCATATCCTCATTACCAACACTGTATTGGTTTACTGCAAAGTAGTTGTACTAGCTCAGATCGGTACTCCTGAGCTATGGTAGTTTTCCGAAGATGACGGATTGACATGCTTCTTGCTGACTTGCGGGAGCCTGAAGGAAAGCGAAATGTGCTGGCACTATTGCGTGATTGAAATCGAGGTATGTGCCCCAGAAGGATCAGCCGTCTTGAATAGTGACTTTCTATCATTGGCTGAGAATAAATAAAATATCGGTGGTTGATAGCCACGTGATCCAGATGGGTCCACGGCTAACTTGTACTTGGTAGCCACACAGTGCGAGTGTTAATGTCGAAAATTCGAGCTGGCTGGAATTGATCCGTGAGCATCAAGTCGGATTTCGACCGGGTAGAGTCTGCATTGACCACATCTTCACACTCCATCATGTGTTAGAGTAACGACAAAGGTACAGACAACCCACAATCTCGCTGCTCCTTAACTTCAAGGATGCGTTCGATTCTGTCAGCCGGTCAGGGCTGTTAGTACACTTGCTGCCCCGGAAGTCTGTGAGCACAGTTCGATCCCTGTATTCACATAATTCTGGACGTGTGAGTGTATGGTAGGCCTCCTAACAGTATCTCTAAATAACTGAGGTTTGACAATTCAGTTCCTCTCTCCATTCTTGTTCAACTTCGTCATCGACTAAATGAGGCAAACGCTATAAGGTCTTCAAAACCCGTGTTCAAACCACTGGTGGTGAGAATACTGTCTATCGGAAGTCTATCAGACGACATCGTCCTCATCCTTGAAGGCGAAGGCGATAAACAAACCCTACTGAATAAAACTGGCCACCATCGTACTATCCTTTGGCATGCATCTTGCAGTTTCAAAATAAAAAAAATCAGGCTTCAGAACCTGCAGTTTCTGAGCACCCCTTACAGTCCAAGAAAAACTGAAGTTTGTGGAGAATCTTACATATCTCGGTAGTTGTATTAGCTCTAACGGAAGTGTCTGATGAAGTCAGTGCACCGTTCCCGAAAATTGTGACGCGAGAGGCATCGGGCGGTAGGAGTTTTATAGGAGATTATTCCTGGTGCGAAGATTCAATAGTGTGATCTGCTCGGTAACAGGAAGCTGGGAATAAGGCATGAATGTCTCCCTTCCAATGCTGCTGCACACAGCAGATGAGTTACAACCGCATCGGATCGTGTTACGTTTGTCGTTTAGGGCCAACCATTTCTAACCCGTCCTTCTCCGAGAGAAGACAGCAACGTTGTCTCGATAAATATGGATACGCTAGCCACCTGAAGAAAACACCATTACCCCCAGACTCTCCTGTAATACGGCTACCCGTAGTATAGGGTCTCGCTGCGCTTAGTCTGACTTTCCCCCCTGGGCCTCCATAGAGCGTTTGAACAGTGAGGAACGAAGTTCCAGCTCGAGGGATCGGCGTACCAAATAAGCCCGACCACCACGTCCCAAGGAACTGCAGCATCCGCTTCGTACGTCACTGATTCTAGAGCCAACAGAATTCTTCAATTGCTGAAGAGTGTTTGCGTCGAAAACATTGTCTGTGTCTAAGTGACATTCCAATTATCTCCACCTCTGCTTATCGTTTGTGAATCCTGCCGACTAGATTGCTCCGTGACGCAAGTTGCCACACAGCCATTCTTAACAGCAGGCTAATGGAGAGGAGCGGAAGGCAGTGCGGGAGGAAGAAAAACCTGCCAGACCCATTGGCATCCTGATGGAAATCTCACGCGTTGTGGATTGTAACTCTTATGTTTCTAATTATCCCGCTGCTTCACCCATTCAGGCGTATTAGGAGGCGAAGTAGATTGAGGCAGCCTTCATTGGAAAGAAAGAAAGGTTAATTCAAGTGTAGCTGACGATCACGGAATTTTTTCTCAGGGTCGAGCCGGAGTCTTCGCGATAGGGTGTTAAGCGTCTAGCCAAATGTGCTCGACTGTGATTGGCCTACATTCCAATCAATAGGAGCACCACCTAAGTTGGTCCCGATGAGGCTCGCAACGTAATCGATGGCACCCTTGGTGATTTCGAGTGCTTCTCTCCTCCGAACCTGATACCAGAGTTTTCAGCAGGCCGGGCAAGCATGGGGCACCCGTACATTCTTCAGATCTGCCCGATCGAGTACACAGTGTCAGGGTGGCCGAGCGGTCTAAGGCGCTGCGTTCAGGTCGCAGTCCACTCTGTGGGCGTGGGTTCGAATCCCACCCCTGACATCCTCCTTTGGAATACGCGCGCGGTACGTTCGAAATTGGTTTCGTTTTTCCCTCGTGCTAATTCGTGAAAGAATTCTTTCACGAATTAGCACGAGGGAAAAACGAAACCAATTTCGAACGTACCGCGCGCGTATTCCAAAGGAGGATGTCAGGGGTGGGATTCGAACCCACGCCCACAGAGTGGACTGCGACCTGAACGCAGCGCCTTAGACCGCTCGGCCACCCTGACACTGTGTACTCGATCGGGCAGATCTGAAGAATGTACGGGTGCCCCATGCTTGCCCGGCCTGCTGAAAACTCTGGTATCAGGTTCGGAGGAGAGAAGCACTCGAAATCACCAAGGGTGCCATCGATTACGTTGCGAGCCTCATCGGGACCAACTTAGGTGGTGCTCCTATTGATTGGAATGTAGGCCAATCACAGTCGAGCACATTTGGCTAGACGCTTAACACCCTATCGCGAAGACTCCGGCTCGACCCTGAGAAAAAATTCCGTGATCGTCAGCTACACTTGAATTAACCTTTCTTTCTTTCCAATGAAGGCTGCCTCAATCTACTTCGCCTCCTAATACGCCTGAATGGGTGAAGCAGCGGGATAATTAGAAACATAAGAGTTACAATCCACAACGCGTGAGATTTCCATCAGGATGCCAATGGGTCTGGCAGGTTTTTCTTCCTCCCGCACTGCCTTCCGCTCCTCTCCATTAGCCTGCTGTTAAGAATGGCTGTGTGGCAACTTGCGTCACGGAGCAATCTAGTCGGCAGGATTCACAAACGATAAGCAGAGGTGGAGATAATTGGAATGTCACTTAGACACAGACAATGTTTTCGACGCAAACACTCTTCAGCAATTGAAGAATTCTGTTGGCTCTAGAATCAGTGACGTACGAAGCAGATGCTGCAGTTTCTTGGGACGTGGTGGTCGGGCTTATTTGGTACGCCGATCCCTCGAGCTGGAACTTCGTTCCTCACTGTTCAAACGCTCTATGGAGGCCCAGGGGGGAAAGTCAGACTAAGCGCAGCGAGACCCTATACTACGGGTAGCCGTATTACAGGAGAGTCTGGGGGTAATGGTGTTTTCTTCAGGTGGCTAGCGTATCCATATTTATCGAGACAACGTTGCTGTCTTCTCTCGGAGAAGGACGGGTTAGAAATGGTTGGCCCTAAACGACAAACGTAACACGATCCGATGCGGTTGTAACTCATCTGCTGTGTGCAGCAGCATTGGAAGGGAGACATTCATGCCTTATTCCCAGCTTCCTGTTACCGAGCAGATCACACTATTGAATCTTCGCACCAGGAATAATCTCCTATAAAACTCCTACCGCCCGATGCCTCTCGCGTCACAATTTTCGGGAACGGTGCACTGACTTCATCAGACACTTCCGTTAGAGCTAATACAACTACCGAGATATGTAAGATTCTCCACAAACTTCAGTTTTTCTTGGACTGTAAGGGGTGCTCAGAAACTGCAGGTTCTGAAGCCTGATTTTTTTTATTTTGAAACTGCAAGATGCATGCCAAAGGATAGTACGATGGTGGCCAGTTTTATTCAGTAGGGTTTGTTTATCGCCTTCGCCTTCAAGGATGAGGACGATGTCGTCTGATAGACTTCCGATAGACAGTATTCTCACCACCAGTGGTTTGAACACGGGTTTTGAAGACCTTATAGCGTTTGCCTCATTTAGTCGATGACGAAGTTGAACAAGAATGGAGAGAGGAACTGAATTGTCAAACCTCAGTTATTTAGAGATACTGTTAGGAGGCCTACCATACACTCACACGTCCAGAATTATGTGAATACAGGGATCGAACTGTGCTCACAGACTTCCGGGGCAGCAAGTGTACTAACAGCCCTGACCGGCTGACAGAATCGAACGCATCCTTGAAGTTAAGGAGCAGCAAGATTGTGGGATGTCTGTACCTTTGTCGTTACTCTAACACATGATGGAGTGTGAAGATGTGGTCAATGCAGACTCTACCCGGTCGAAATCCGACTTGATGCTCACGGATCAATTCCAGCCAGCTCGAATTTTCGACATTAACACTCGCACTGTGTGGCTACCAAGTACAAGTTAGCCGTGGACCCATCTGGATCACGTGGCTATCAACCACCGATATTTTATTTATTCTCAGCCAATGATAGAAAGTCACTATTCAAGACGGCTGATCCTTCTGGGGCACATACCTCGATTTCAATCACGCAATAGTGCCAGCACATTTCGCTTTCCTTCAGGCTCCCGCAAGTCAGCAAGAAGCATGTCAATCCGTCATCTTCGGAAAACTACCATAGCTCAGGAGTACCGATCTGAGCTAGTACAACTACTTTGCAGTAAACCAATACAGTGTTGGTAATGAGGATATGGATTAAACATGGTAATATGTAAAAGGATCTGGTGGCGTTCCAAGATGTCTGTCCAATCTCTCCGTTACAATCAACTGGCCGCGACATTGTCGCTTCGAGGACGTTCCTTCACACATATGGAGTACGCATATGATAGCTCTTCTTGACGTGATGTCATGACAACCCATACAATCGTAAATAATCCTACTAATTTTTTCTCAAGGCCTTTCTTATGCGCTCCACATCTGCAAAGTGTATGGTGCTGCTACAAGACTGGTGCGGGTTCAAACCCGAACCTCTTGTTTGTGGATAAGCCGATTGAGATGGTAGATGGATTTGTCTACCTGGGTAGTTGTATCATTCCTGCGGCGAAAAACTCCATTTCCATTGAGATCGAGAATGTCAGAAAAGCTTTTGCCAACCTGCATCACCTGTGGCGTAGGCGTCACATCAGCTTATACGTCATAGATTGAGTTTACGATGCTGCAATGTGCTCCATATCGCTGTGTGGGTCAGAAGCGTGACCTCTGCGTACCTAGGACACTGAAAAATCAGCTGTAGTACCCTTTCGATGCCTAACTGCCATGCCACCCGAAGGAAGCACGAGGGCTGGGATACTGCCAGGTTGCCCAAGACTAGACAGGGGAATTCGAGGCTTCGGCTTCGAACTACGGACCTTCTGGCCGGTAACCACTGAGCTATCTCGGGCATTGAAAGACTTCACTCTTTGACCATCGGTGTCTTTGGATCACTGCTGGAGACCGGTGGGGACATCGGATAAGTAATACCGAATTACGCTGAATGGCTTTCTGGCGAGACAGCTCACTAGCTAGATGAGCTGACTACACTCCATAGGTTGTGCTGGCTTAGAAACTGTGGCAGCTACAACCACTGTACGACAAGTACACGGTTTCATACAGCTGAAGATGATGATGATGATGATGGGTTGTCTGTACTTTTGTCGTTACTCTAACACATGATGGAGTGTGAAGATGTGGTCAATGCAGACTCTACCCGGTCGAAATCCGACTTGATGCTCACGGATCAATTCCAGCCAGCTCGAATTTTCAACATTAACACTCGCACTGTGTGGCTACCAAGTACAAGTTAGCCGTGGACCCATCTGGATCACGTGGCTATCAACCACCGATATTTTATTTATTCTCAGCCAATGATAGAAAGTCACTATTCAAGACGGCTGATCCTTCTGGGGCACATACCTCGATTTCAATCACGCAATAGTGCCAGCACATTTCGCTTTCCTTCAGGCTCCCGCAAGTCAGCAAGAAGCATGTCAATCCATCATCTTCGGAAAACTACCATAGCTCAGGAGTACCGATCTGAGCTAGTACAACTACTTTGCAGTAAACCAATACAGTGTTGGTAATGAGGATATGGATTAAACATGGTAATATGTAAAAGGATCTGGTGGCGTTCCAAGATGTCTGTCCAATCTCTCCGTTACAATCAACTGGCCGCGACATTGTCGCTTCGAGGACGTTCCTTCACACATATGGAGTACGCATATGATAGCTCTTCTTGACGTGATGTCATGACAACCCATACAATCGTAAATAATCCTACTAATTTTTTCTCAAGGCCTTTCTTATGCGCTCCACATCTGCAAAGTGTATGGTGCTGCTACAAGACTGGTGCGGGTTCAAACCCGAACCTCTTGTTTGTGGATAAGCCGATTGAGATGGTAGATGGATTTGTCTACCTGGGTAGTTGTATCATTCCTGCGGCGAAAAACTCCATTTCCATTGAGATCGAGAATGTCAGAAAAGCTTTTGCCAACCTGCATCACCTGTGGCGTAGGCGTCACATCAGCTTATACGTCATAGATTGAGTTTACGATGCTGCAATGTGCTCCATATCGCTGTGTGGGTCAGAAGCGTGACCTCTGCGTACCTAGGACACTGAAAAATCAGCTGTAGTACCCTTTCGATGCCTAACTGCCATGCCACCCGAAGGAAGCACGAGGGCTGGGATACTGCCAGGTTGCCCAAGACTAGACAGGGGAATTCGAGGCTTCGGCTTCGAACTACGGACCTTCTGGCCGGTAACCACTGAGCTATCTCGGGCATTGAAAGACTTCACTCTTTGACCATCGGTGTCTTTGGATCACTGCTGGAGACCGGTGGGGACATCGGATAAGTAATACCGAATTACGCTGAATGGCTTTCTGGCGAGACAGCTCACTAGCTAGATGAGCTGACTACACTCCATAGGTTGTGCTGGCTTAGTCACATGCTTCGTATGCCAGTTGACCGGCTTCGTAGAGCCCATTTCGCACAATCATGCGAGGAGTGAAAACGAGCAAGGGGCTGAAGCAGTGACTTAGCAGTGAAATATGAAAGCTACTACAGGAAAACTCAGCCGCACTTGTCATTGTCGTCTCTCTGGATGGATACACCGAGACGGGGCATGTGTGTTTAGAGACACTGGCAATGGTGTGAATGCATCCAAGCTGTTGCCTTCACCGTATAACTTCCCCTCCAAATCTCCCCGATGAAAATTCCACTGTCGCCCCAGGATTCACGCGTCAATTGTATCAGCTACTGCCTCTAATGCATAGCTACCCACCACTCCGCAGACAATCAGCGAACGAAACTGTGGCACCTATAACGACTATAACGTGTACACGTCGTACAGCTGAAGATCATGAGACACTTTGCACCCCGCCCTTTTTTAAAGGTAATGAACAGTCTAGCAACCCAGTTGTGGAAGAGATAAAAGGGAATGCATCGCTTCGACCGTCATTCCAATCTTCAAAAAGGGCACAAGAACGTCATGGCATCAACCTGGTAGCCGTAGTGTCCGAGTTGCTCCTCGGCATTATTTTGCGCCGATTGATCAATTGTCGGGAAAGACGAATGCCTGTGATTCAAGGTAGATTTCGTTATGACCGCCATATCGTTCAGCCCCTCCAACCAGCCATAAGGGGGGTCACGTGGACCGCATCCTGAAAAGCGAACGCCACCCAAACTTTTCGTAACATTCCCACATGCCATGTCAAATCCTATCCATTTCTAGGTTTCCGCCACTCCAAATTAAGCTCGGAAAACAGTGCTGGTCTCGGCGGATGGTAACATTGTATGTTTAACAGCCTTCTTAGCATGCAATGCTAGATGGATTCTTTGGGTGAAGTTTTGTTGCTTAACCAGAACCTGTTTCTTGATCACCTGATTCCGAATTCGTTGGTTCCAGCTGACTCCAGCTATAGTTCTGAGGCGCCGGTGTTCAAAGACCTGAAGATGTCTCAGATCTTCCGCCCGAAGTGGCCAAATCTTGCAGGCGTACAACCATGCACCCTGTGCTGTAGTCTGATGTATGCTTCCTTGAGAACTCATGACGTCTTTTTGATGTCAGAAGTGGCACAATTCCGGCCTTCGAGATTCGTGCGTTGACTTCGTCTGCCACACTACCGTCAGAATTAATGCAACTTCCGGGATACGTATAGTGCTCCACAACTACACTGTCACTACTTGAATTCTTGGAGGCGTGTTTAAAGGCCGTACGTCCTGTACCATACCGTGAGCATCTCCGTTACTGCGTCCGCTTTATGAGTTATCAGATTAGTTAGCCCCTAAGATTAGCCTTTCGTACTTCTCGCTCCGGCCATCCACATGTGCCTTGTAGATATGGTCTTATGGCAGATGGCCCATCACACAGGCGGTGCCTTGGAGAGTCTTTTGGATAGCCGTTTTGTACTGGTGAACGAGGCGTAGTTTTTCTTCCCCAAGCAGTTCGAGTTGTCTCACTGATTTCCCGCTCGATGGAGCAGAGCTACGATGCAGTCATTGTTTGAGTGATTGCTACGTTGCTTGCCGTTGCCGTTGCTTTCCAGTGTAACATGGTGCGGAACTCCCTATCTGGTTGTACATTCAAGGAAGGGATTGATTGTCCGTCCTCTTGTAAACCAAGTATTGACGTGTCTATGACAGTCATTTAGATCAAACATTAACCACATAGCATAGTCACTCTTTTGGTTCGCGGTGTCGAAATACTCTTTTCGAAGTGTTAACTTACTGTTTGGGTGGGTACCCGGGAACCAGAACATCCCATTGTGTCATCTTGCTTATAGGGAACTGTGGTAAGAGTAAATGTGCATATACACCGAGCCCTCACATCTGTTTTATTCGCTTGCTTCTTTCAGCCTATAAGTACTCAATCTCAGCGTTAAGCGGCTTGCTCAACAATGGACTTGAAAGTGTCCGTTGAGGGTGTTATAAGAGAGGTATCTGGTGTGACAGAATCGACAACCTGTGAGGAAATCATAATAAAACTGGCACAAGCAGCTAACCTCCCCGGATTTTACACCCTAGTAGCAGTTTACAGAGGACGTGAGGATACTCTCTCTGCTGATGAGAAAATGGTGGACTTCTTTCGAAAGTAAGTAAACGAAATTCTGATGCATTCGACATCGCTTTTATACCCCTTTAGCTAGCATACTCTCCTCTGTTATGGGGAAACCGGACCTAAAACTTATATGTGATCATCCTCAGTAGGGAATTTTTTTACCTGGATGGTCTACGTCTTCAAATGTTATTGGAAGCTCACCTCCACTGAGATTTGGTCTTCACTGTATGGTGCATTGTATGCCCGCACGCTCGGTTAACCCTAATCGAACAGTCCGTGCGTGGGCTTGCACCATGAAAGTATGGTCGTGTGTGCGCCACAGCAACATGTCGTTTGGTCCCATAGACTGTGTATTCAGACAAAACACAAGTGAGAACATAAGGTGATAAAACTCAGGTGAAAAATCATTCAGCTGTAGCACCCTTTCGGTGCCTAGCTGCCATGGCACCCGAAGGAGATATGAGGGCTGGGATACTGCCAGGTTGCTCAAGCCTGAACATAAGTCGAGATGCAGAGGTCGGGTTCGAATCACGGACCTTCCAGTCAGTAAATTCGTGCTCTTACAAGTGAGCCATCTCACGCCCCCTCCCAATTAAGCTGGTGAGGACTGTCAATGGTCTGACCAACGCAGATTGACCGGACCAGTCACCTACTAAAATCCACCACACTGGTTCTATCGGCCGAAGTGTTTAACCGAATAATTGACGTGAATTAGCAGGCTAGTTGTCTGTGAGTAGCGTGCTTATGTGGACAGGCTTCATAACAATACGGAGGAGCAAACCTAAATTGTCTCTAGGCTGTACGGTATGTGACGCATTCGGTTCCATCCGTACAGATTATTTTTTTCCTTGTGAAAAAATTCAACAACAACACGTCTCAAGTGGTCTACCATCTTTGCCGACCCTTTTTAAGAGCAAACCAACGAGAAAGAAATACCCCATAGAAGTGAACCAAACCATTCAGTCCCAATTTCGTTTAGTCGTGAGAGATGGCAGGCTTCTCAAGAGTGTTGCTTCATAGAAGGGAACTGTTTGCTCCTCTCAGAATTGGATTAATTCGCGTGGCTCCCCTGTTATGTGTTTGAGGTGTAACCTCTGCCCTGAAGACTAAGTTCCTCTCAGTCCTCCTCCTCTCCTAAGCCACCCGTAGCTTGTCAAGGCTAACATCAGTGAACTGGCAGAGTTAATTAGACGGGTTCTTGATTTGGTGTTTGGTTTTAGGAAACGTTCATGTGCTATTCACCAGTGCTTCACTTCATGCTTCCCTCAGAAGGACGAAGTAGAAACTTACAACCCGCTAATGTCATTGTGCCTTTCAGAAACAGGCCTTCATGACGATCCTCTCGCTTGGCGAAAGACCCTGTGATAATGACGTTCGTACTGTGAGATTCTATTTAGTTTGCCTGATTGCGTTTTTTATTGAAATAAAACCTTTTCGGTATGGAATAGGCAGACCACATCGTTCTCTTCGAAGAGAACAAGGTGTAAGTGTTTTTAGATGAACTGACCAAGGTTATCCCGTCCTTTGCTATGCACTTTGCACCCACAAAGTGTAAGGTCATGCTCCTGGACATGTAGTCACTGAACACGCCACTTACAATCCAGGGGGAGACACTGGACTTTGTGGAGAGTTTTACGTATCTTGGTAGTTGTATTGGTTCTGATTGTAGCGCGGCAGATGAGGTCAATGCACGAATCTGCAAGACTCGGATCACGTTTGCTATTTCGAGACACCTTTGGCGTCAAAGCCATATATCCCTGAATATCAAGAGACGTGAGTATCCAGGCTATAGTAGGGACTGCTTTCATGTATGACTGAAACGTGGCCTCTGTGAGCAGCGGAACTGAAACGTCTTCAGATCTCTGACGACTTTTCTAGGTGCCGTAGCTCGTGTAATCTGGAATTGGCGAATCCACAACCAGGCAATCAGAAAATAAGTGTTCGGTTGTGCAGCAGAGATTTCGAGCGAAGAACTTGTCCAGTACTAGAAGCTGTGATGGTCTGGTTATGTGTTGCACGTTCCGAACCATCGTTTGCCGAAAAGGATACTGTTTTCTGTGCCCAATTCAGAGTGATTCAAGCAGAACGGTGGTCATCCTTTCGTTTAGCACGCTTTCTTGACAAGAATGTCACTGGATATGGGATAAGTGTTCATTCTAGCGAGAACGGTCGACATAGAGGGAGACAAAGTTGCCTCCAACCGAAGAATGAAGGAACATACGGTTTTATCAATTCCCGTAGGGGGATCCTCTCTTACGGGGCTACTCACTTCGGTTTATTATATTAGATTTCGTGCAATAACTATCACTTCTGGTTTCGCTTCTTATGCACCCTTAGTCTTGGGTGCGAAAGTAAAAGATCTGCGGTTGTACCTTTCATGTCGGATATTTGAAAACACTCCTTCACGAAAGCTATGTGATGCAGAATAATTACGCAGTTCCAAAGACCAATAATGCCGTGGTCTGGGGTTTTACATGTTTTATTACACTCTAGTAGGTACACCTGCGTGCGAACTCGGCAAGCATTTTGTGCTACCCCCCCCCCTTCTGTTTGTTACCATGTATGCATTATTTGTCTTTGGAGTTGGCACCCATTGCTGTTTAGTCCTCTTGTAACTATACACCAGAGGTTATTCATAGAATTCAAATGTAAATGGCTTGCTGACCAAAATAAATAGTATTACTTTGGTAACACCATCAGTGTTGGCAGAACTACACCAGTAATACATACTGGCGCCGAACCATAAGGAAAGAAAGCCTTAGTACAGTTTAACTAAGAGGGAACTTAGTGCGAAGAAGCCATGTCATATCTTGCCCCAACAACGGCCTCGGACAAAGACAACGCGTTCTTTGGTAGACAGTGGTTGGACATACATAGTACACGCCCCATCACCCTAACCTGGTAAGTTTGCATGGTGCTCATGGTTCTGGTTCATTACCAAGTGTTTACTTAAGCGCCACCACCCTTCGTATGCACTGCAGCCAGCTACGTCCTGCTATGCTGCGGAGACAATGGTGATCAAGAGTTTGAAGGCGTGTAAGGTGCCAAGTTTCCTACCCATAAGTCACGACCACCCGTACGGTTGTCTTGACTTTGTTGAAATTCGTTGCTGACACCGCAAATGACGTACCTTACTCGAGCCTTGACTGTGTATGCGTTGACTTGGCATCTGCTTTTCAGTTCGTTTACTGTCCAGTCTTACCCTACCGGACTTAAGAGAACGAAGGACAAGAAGCATGCTTATTGACTTCAGGGGCATCTCATCTGGAAAAGTATGTCTAGAAAAGTTCGGGGGCTACCTCAAATTTGAAGAACAAGGATTGTCAGTTGATGATATGTGTGGCGTTGCTCACGCGCTTGGTGTGATCTGAAGATATGGTCAGTGCACCCCCTACCAGGTGTGACTCCCACCTGTCACACAGACCTATATCCCACTTGCCGAAATTGGACTTCACAATACCAGGGAGTAGTAGTTGGTTTAGATGCCTTTTTTGCATAGGACGACTAAGATAATATAATCTATAATTCTCTGGAGCCTGTTCTCTTTCCCAAATAAATTCAAACAAACTAGTCACTGTAGAACACATTTTCATATCCATCCTTGAGTAGTGCTGGGTGAAGCTCATTTGACCCAGCAGCCTGACGGTACTTCAAGGCGAAGGTATTTTGGTACGTCAGAAAATGTTGAGGGGTCTGAACTCGGCCGAATGAAACACGCATACAAGAGCGCGTTGTCAGCTAGATTGTTGTTAGAAATATTCCGCCCAACGATCCGGACGTTGGTATGTACTTGTCAGGTTTCTGATGCTGTCTTTGATCAACTCACCAACGGGAACCCTCCCAGGTCCTGTTTTGCGGATTCGCTGAAACAGCTTTCGTGCATTCCCGACTGTACTAACCCCTTCCATCTCCTAAACTTTCTCGTTCACCACGATCCTCTGTCCACTCAAAAACTACGTTTGAGTTCCTTTCGCGGATAAAGCTTCCTTATAAGAGGGGACTATTTTGGCTTCGTAACATCAAGATACTTAGGTAGAAATTAGGTAGGTACTCAGATAAATACTTAGGTAGGCTTCGATGTTGGCGCCCACACATCCAAGACAGTTCTTCGTGTCTCCTTCGATGGTTCCGCGAACTAATTGATGATATTCTAGGCAGGCCAGGTTCTAAAACGTCCTACTTTGTGATAAAATGATGTGCAAACTCTGGAGAGACTGTCTGGAACAACCCCCCCGAGAAAATTTTGTGAAGTATCTCGACCATAAAGACATGCATCTCATTCTTTTGAAGGTTCTTTTCCGATAGCCGGTTCGCCGTTACGAGGTCGATAATTCAGGGATGTGTTCATACTCCTGTTCTGTTTGAACTATACCCACCGATGTTGTTCCTCGTAGCCCTTTCAAAAAATTCCCCTAGATTAAAGAGAGTAGTCTTTTTTCGATAGTGTTAATTTCTCGCTGAAACCTCACTGTTTCTCCAACGCAGCCTACATGAAAAGCCATCCAACGTACAGTTCATTCTGCGTCGTTTAGAGGCACCCTCTCCCCGTCCAACCCAAAGTCAGATACAAGCAAAAAAACACCCATCTGTCCCAACTCAGCGTTCCCAAAGTCGACTTCCGGCAAACCTCCATTACCATGATATGAGTTCAGGTGCATTTCACGGTCCGTTTTCTCCACCACCGACTTGGAATTCTGGACGCGAACAGTCCACGCCAGCTCAGAAACGCCCATCTCTACGTCGGTCAGCTACCTTTGAAGCCAAACAAGTTGCACAGGATGCGCGAACTCCCAACAGCTCACAGACGGCTTTTGGTGAGTCATTTTTCGGTCATGTTTTCCGATCGTGGTTTGAACCACCTTTGGTTATCGTTGTCTAAACGCATTTTGCTCAATAAGGTACTGTTTCACTAACTTACCTTATATAGGATCACAGTGCCTGCTTCTGCTTGGGCGAACTCAACGCCATGTAGATGGAAATGTGTAAATGCTATGGTGAGACTTTGAAACAGGATCGATTAGGGTCCTCTCGAAATCCTTACCAATTCAATCTTCTGACTCATGAAGTTTTGTAGAGGCATCCTCTAGAACATATCGGGTCCGAGAAACCGGACTAGCATTTGGCGTTGAACTTGAGTTGTCTGCACCCCGAAGCCTTACCGTATTATTCAAATGGATAAAAAGGACCCGCTGTTTTAAATTTCCGATTTTCAGTGAAGGATTCTGTTTAGCTACATTGACACGGTTGCAGGGTAGTGAAGCGCTAGTGTTTTACGCTAACGGTGCTGTCACTTTTGCATGTAAGGAGGTTATTTGTTGAGGGTACTACTGTGTTTGATCCCCATTCAGGGAGATGCACATTAAACTGTGGCTGATGGGAACGCTGCTGTTAACCTTCCAGGGGAGGATAGTGCGTCCAATTCTAATCAGTCTTCGATTATGACTGATGAAAGCCCCACTCCCAATTGTGCATCATTCGTCTGACACTGAGTCGGGTCGTAGCGTTCACCACCACTGACCGCTCTGCCGTTCCGACTTTACTCGGCGCGTTTTCCAAGCCATACTTTGCATGAGAATGGAGACGGGGGGTGTGACTTTCAGTCGTCATCAGTTGTCTAGTTTGTTCGCTTCTGCAGCATGTTTTCTTAGCGTGCGAAGCTTTGTTCCGAATGCGTTTACACCATAACACAGGGTTCCCAATTATGTGAACACTGTGCACCATATCCTCCTTATTTTTCTTGACAGATTCCGATGAGTATGAACAGCTTAAGGATCAGCTCGCCTATCAAGAACAAGAGGTAGAACTGAACCGAATCCGTCTGCTAAGATTGGACAAGGGTAAGCGTCGCTTCCTTTTTCGCTGTGTACTTGAAACCCGCTCATTTCGTGGCGCTTTTTGCACCTATTAGCCAGATTAATGATGAAACTTTCATCTTTACTGCATGTAGTTTTGCGGACTGTCGTATGTGAGGGGGAGAGATCTGGAAAAAACCGAGAGTTAACATTGGAGGCAAACGCATTTACGTCGTTCTGTTCACTCCAGATGAAATAAAAGATTCTGTCCCATGCCCACAAAAGCTGTTGAAAAGCACTCGGACACATGAAATTGCAGTGTACTGAAGCACTTTGGCATTACTAATCACACTGCAGAAAGCGTGATATTGGCCGCCTTCCAGTGAGGTAGCACACTCGTTGTTGTATCATTCTCCCAGTCTCCCAAAGGGGTTTCCTTGAACGGGACATACCTGTATACATATCCCATGGATGGAGTGAAGCGGCTACAGTTTGGCAATGGTGGTAGGTTTTGGGGGACAGCAGTCCTGTGGGCGTCCAATGCTAATCAAAATATACATTATAGTCATCCAGCGGCGAAGTAAGTTCTGACATTTTACTACAAGTTCGCTGTTCCATTGTTTGAGGCAGCGCGGAAGTAATTCTTCCAACAACTTCGGTTTGCATCGAATTGCGTTGTTTATGAAATAGCATGAGTTTCTACTTCATCCTATCATTCGGGACTATATGAAATCACCAATCAATTTTTTAATATTCTGCAGCCAACTCAATGAGAGAGCTGTGGTCCATCTTGAGGTGAAGGAAGTGTGCTCTATTCAACACGGGAGTAGGTATACTTCAACCGATCGAATAAATACATCAGAGAGAAGCCATCAGTTTTTTTTCGTTTCTTCACTGATCTTGGACCACATAGTTTACTGTTGATCTAACCTTACGTAGTTTTCTAACAGGTTGCTCCACGAACAATAATAAGTTAAGCTCCATTGGTGTTCTGATCGGCGTCAAACTGGGCCTTTGTGGAGCTCGGTCTATTTTACATTGCGACTTCTAGCGTCTGCTTCAGACATTCTATTCTATTTTACATCATGAGTCACAGTCAAATTTTTGCATAACATATTGATTAAAGCCCGGTATCATTTTATCTTTCGGGTTTCATCTGGACTTGTTGCGGGTGCGTAGCATTTTCGTTGTTTAAACCAGCACGGATTGATTGTTACATTCGCATGGTAGTCGCCTATTTCTGCCATGTTAGGATGGAAGACAAGCAGTTCTATCAGTATCAAGCTCGGACTTGAACCAATCTCGAAATCACGGTTGTATGTGTGCACAACAACAGATAAGAGCGCATGATTTCCTTTACTTTATGGAATCGCCCTTGTTCCTCCCACTTTCACTGGTATTCTGTTTGCTTCCAGAAATAGCTGAACTGGAACACGCGAACAGACTAGCAGCCATTAATGATGCCTCGTTACCTGTTGGACCTGCAGCTGAGCTGGCGCAGTTGGCGGCCACTCCATGGTCTCAGTTGCTGGACGCAAATCGTGCGCGCCAGCGTGACCTCCTGAAAGAACACGAGCGTTACAAATTGGCGCTGGAACGGATAAACACAGAGTTAGAAAAGACCCGGTAGGTGTTTCTGATATTCCACCAAATTCACACCAACTAGTACTGTGTTATTTGTCATCTCGCTATCAACACTAGTCGTTCGATTGGCTTACCTGAGGCCGCCACATCCTGCCCCTCAGATTGAATCCGTCCCGCGGTCGCATTTAATGTAGCTTGCACATCCAGTCAGACCCGTGTCGTATTCACGTCGGCACTTCCTTGACCTGCTTCTTCCTACCCCGTTACCTGTTGGGGCCTGCCGCGTCCACACACTAATGAATGCATTACTTCGAAAACCATGGTTACGCATATCTTATGCAAGTCAGCTGAGGCTGTTACTATTGTGCATTACTGTGTGTACTGTGCACTGTAATTGCCACTTCCTGAAACTGACGTGCTTGCTTCTAGAACTTCTTTACGGAAGTGCCGAAAACTATGGATTTTATACCTCTATCTAACTTCCCATAGAAGGAAGCCGTCAGACGGGAAGTTTGTTTCAGAGGGTCAACCACGCCCTGTTTTATAATTAGCGTCTTCGAACCCAAGTTTAATGGGCTTGGCAATTGGAAGTTAGAAGTGACTCTTCACTTCTCACAAGTGGTAAATTTTTCGAACGGGTTTAGACGTAATACACTACTCATAAGGTTGCTGAAAATGTCCCGACGAAAACATCATAAACAAGAAATTCATTTGGGTTCCAGGTGAGTCTCCTGCAAAACCAAATTTGTTTGCAAATGAGTGTATTTCGCTAATTTCGAACGGGTTCTTCGCATTGCTAGAACAAACAATCACTTCAATTGGAGATGTTTTATACGTGATAGATCTGTCACAGTGTCCATATTCGCACGCATTGTGAAAAGTGGCACTCAGCCCTGAGTTCGACGGACAAGCACGAAAAAATACCAAGCATTACATGACTGATACCCTAGGCGAGAAAGCGAAGTTACCTCGGGCATTTATGGTAGGCCAGTGCTAAATCCCTTTCTCTCCCCCTTGTTTTCCTCTTCATGGTAGGGCTTTATCCAAATGAACTGACATGGTTGCACGGTAGTTAGGCACCAGTTCTCACACCGTTGTTGCTGAGACGATGGTGAGGATGCTGTTCGTACACGTCTCACTGCGGCTTCAAATGCTTGTGTGCTACGGAACTCGAAATTTTTTATCCACTTTTACTCGCTGACAATTGTTCTGGATGCTTCGCAATAACCGCAATATCCCACCACCCACGTCTCATAGCTTATATCACCCTATCTCCTAGGCCTGCACTAGGCTTATGTCGTTTACTGTTACTGATTTACTGTGAGATTCCTAATTGAACCTCACTTCTATATTCCCATCTTCACAGGAAGGACGCTCTTCAATTTGAGAACAAGACCAACCAGGAACTCGAACGCCTATTAGCCACCTTGGATGTTGCGAACTCACAACGTCGTCAACTTTTGCGCTCATTAAGTCCTCCGGCAGCTCGCACGCGACCCTCGGCGTCGAACACATCTGATGGCGTCGCTGTGTAGTGATTCCTTCGGGAGGGTCAACAGTACCTTTGATGCCTGTGATAAATAAATTCGGGCCCTTCCAACACGCTAGTCGTTTCACAACCTTATAATAATGCTGCATTTATTTGTTCCATTCTTTCGTAGTTTCAAGAAGTAACTTCATCTTGACCTTCTGTACATACTTTTTGACGTTTATGGGCCTCATTTTAACACGAACCAATAGAAACGTAACGTTAACATTGTTTTCCCGTCTGACATTCTGGTTCACAATGTTGCGTTTTCTTTACTCCGTGAGCCTCAACCAAACACTGCATAATTATTTCCTGTCTACTCCGTCGCACAGTAAGGCGTGTAAATCACTGTTAGCCTTTACCACTCATTAGTAGTATGGTTTGTTAGTAAATTAAATGGGAGCAGATCATAGTCTGTGTCGGCCGATACGGATTCGCTCGGGTTAGCTCACCGAAATAAAGTACGAGAAACTACACTGCTGTAATAGGAAGCTCCGGTTACGCGTCAAAAATGGACCTCTGCCTGGCTACACCTCACCGTTGGTCGCTTGAATTCGAATAAACAAGCACGCCAGAGTTTCCTGTGCGCGGACATCAAATTGAGACACTGTGTTACCGGCTCTTCCACGAAATTAAGAAATCGAAAGTGATACTCCCTAACAAATAGCGGAAATGGAGTATCAATATGCTGAAAAATCGGACGAGACTATCTATTTCGCTAATAAAAGGTAAAGGGCATCGCACTACGGCAGCAATTTCAACATTTACTCGTACTGTTCGTGCTAACATTCTGTATCCGCGAAGTCTATATGAATGCGAAATCCACTCAAACGTAGCAAAAACAGAAGTAACACTACTGGGCACATGCCACTGATCTCTCATTCACTGGATGGATACTGTACTAAATAAGCTACCCAGGACGCTACTCATCATCACAATTTAGACTTCACGCGTTACTCGACACACCTATCTACTGAGTTAACGACTATTGCCCGTTAGCGCCGTAAATGGGCACCCTGAGTAACAGTCTGCGTACGCTGGTGTGAGTTGAGGGGGGGTAGAATGGTATTCGGTGAATCTAGCTTATCACTAAACCCACTGTTCTTATGATGCGCTCAACAAGTCTCGGCTTGATTTCCTGATAGGAATGCAAAGATGTCTTGTAATCAACTAAACACAAGCGCGGCCAGAAAAGTCGCCTCTACTACGCCCATGCCGACCGAATGTAACTGTGCGTCAGGCAGGGGCTCTTCATAGGGGAAAGGTCGAATGTTCTTTACCACTCGATTGAGTAGATCAAGCCCTCCACAGCGTAACAGAAATGATGGAGCCAGGTGGCACCGCTCGACATAATCAAGCCATGAGTCGGATAGTGATCGAACTTCTCTGCAGTTCCTTGGGTAAACCAATTTGGTCCCAAAGCGAGTCAGCTGTGATGCATGTAGCACACAAAGCTAAGAAGGCCCTGTAGATGTCCAAAAGTTCTCTCATAGCTTCCTCCATTCGTACAGATTTCCATAATTACCTTAGTTGAGCACAGACAGTCTTTGCATCTAGAAAACTACGTTAAGGATGCTGGACATATTTCACATAAAAGAAAGCCGATATCGTTCACAAATCAGTACCAAAATTATGAAAAATGAACCACCAAGTCTACAACTAGCTGAAGTTTAATGGCGAGGGCCTTTGGCTTCGCCACCACACAAATTACGGGTGGCACCGTGAAAATGAAACCCGTAACTGTTCTCAGAGTGAAGAACTTAGATGATAGCTGACCTGTTGTCAGTCCACAAAAGCGCCTACCAGATGGGTCGGAAAGGAGTTCGGTGCATGCACTTCCACAGAATTACGCGTGTGGTGATGTGCATCTTCGGCCCATATCCAAAGGCAAGCCAATCAGGTTGTTGTCCTGTTCTGTTTATGCGTGTTCACAGAGTAACGCGCCCACTGTTCAACCTGTGTTCTCAATTGAGATTTCGTCCTGCTGAAAAGCTTAGAATCAGTGCACATCCTAAAGGCAGTGCTTCATCCTCATTGGGAATTATCAGTAGTTCGCACTTCACGAAACTCGAAGGGTTTCGAATTCGCGGCCTTCCGGCCAGTGGCTGAACACCTAACCGCTAAGCCACGAGCGGCTGACCAGCAGTGTCATTACCTCTCACGTAGAAGGGATATAGCACCACACCCTTCAATGATGGAAACCGCATCACGTGGTTGCGTATTAACTGACTCACCGAGTGACGATTTCTCAGTTACGCTCGGCTTATGAAATCATTCTCTTCCCTCCCCCCTTCCCGAGATACTTGTAGACTGTTGGTAGTGTGTGCTTTGTGGGTTTTCAGCTTAGAATGGCTTCAATTGCAGCTCAACTGAAACTAAGCACACCTCACCAATCTGCGTTCTCACTCGTTAGGAGTCTTAAACACAGGCAGTCATTGTGTTAAATATCGTCTCTGGTGTGAATACACCAGACTAGTTGTGCCAAAGCTGAAGGAGGGCCTTCAAACAAGAGTGATATGAATACAAATTCCACAAACTCGTACTCACCCATAACAAAAATTTCAATGGGCCATTGTCTTGGTACATGGTGAGTGTTGTAGTTCCGACAAATACACTCATTTGCAAATTAGCTTGGGTTTCACGGGAGACTCAACTAAATCTTTGGTTTATGATATTCTTCAACTGAATGTGCTGCACAAAGTTTGCTTGACGTTTCAGTTGGCACGATATTCGAAGAGTTTTCAGCAATTTTGTGAGTAGTTTCCTTTGCGAGTGTTGTATTTCTTTGCATGTCTACAAAATCTATATCTATGTACACAATCTGTATACATGTTTTATATGAACAAGTCAAAAGCGGTCTTCGTTGTACCCCTGGGATTTGCGGGAAGTAAGCCCCGTCGCGTGCGTTGCAAACTTTCTCGATTGCACACGTGCGGGTGTTTATTCCTTTCAGTCCAGCGGAGCCTAATTTCCTGCAAGACCACGAGGTCGGACCTAGTACACTATTGCACCGCCTGACGGTATCAGTCGATAGCCTGCAACCATGTCGGATGTGGATTCATGGCTCGTCTGGTCATGCGAACTAGAATGGCTCATCTAAATAATACGATGGACGACTTCTGGTCAATAGACAATATTTTTTTAGACAATATTTTTGTGAGTTACCTCACGCGACTGCGACAGAGCGCAACGACATGACTGACAGACCGTCAGTCCGACAGCTGGTGAAAGTGGCCCTGCAATCTAAGAACACTTGCTATTCCGTTTGAACCACTGAGATATATTGTTCGATAAAATCTTATGTTCAACGTTTAGGACCTCTGTGTAGGCTGATATGAGCGGTGACTGTTCTGTTAAAGACAAATATCAAGGTTAGAAAATTGTCAGTAAAGGAGGTTGAAAGTGAAATTTCCTGTGGATGCATGGGCTAGTTTTGGGGGTATTTTCATCGATAGATCGATTTTCATTAAGTGACGATGCGTCTTTCTGAAATTGAGACGCTTTGGGTTCACGGCAGATTGAACACTCGTTAGGACATTGTAACTCCACCTCCAGACATCCTGGGATTCTCGTGGAGACGTTTGAATACTGCGGGGACGTGTTAAAACTAAAACTCCCAAGTCACTGATTTGGCGATTTTCTTATTTCCAGCATCCTCTTTTGATCAGTCTGAAGTTCCTTCGCTTTTCACGTCAACCAGTGATACAAACTTTGGGACTGAGTCTTAGCGAGACGATGATACACGGTTCAAACCGAAAAAATCACCAATGAAGTGTGAACGCTCGAAATTTGCCAAATGACTGGTGCTTCGGGCATGGTCAGCCAATCGCCGCTGTTTGGCGATCGTACCAACCGATCTTTTTACGGGAAACACTACAGTCGCCTGCTCAGCTCAGCGTGACCGAGAACATCCCAACAGCACCAACATCCCAACTCACAAACTCAGGGCTGCCAATCAAGAGTCATATCCGGCTACTATTTGAGACAGTTTTTTGCTGCTACCCTGTTGCTGCCACATCCCCGTGGTTAACTTACAACACTAATTACTACGTTACTGGTGGTGTGAGGAGATTTGGGAATTTTTGTGGAGCTAATCTACGCTGAAATCCGAGAAACATTGGACAGCTGTTTCATCCTCATTTGGAACCATCAGCTGTGCGCATCCCACGAACCCGCGACTTCCCGGGTTCAAACTGCTAGGCGGAAGACCCTCTGGAGTTTCGTGAGGTGCGTACTACTGATGGTTCCCAATAGGGATGAAACAGCTGCACAGCGCTTCTCGGTTTTTCAGCAGAGATCAGCTTCACTTGGAGGATGAATCCTCTATTAAAATTAGTTACTATGCTGGGCAGAACAGCAACAATGACGGAAAGGTGTCTGACTGTCGGCAACCAAGGCGCGTTCGTTGGGAAAAGCCCCCTTTGATTAACGCCATGAGTCAAACACAAAATGTAAATTGTATGGTGTGCTCACCGATCTCAACTGGATGCCGACATCGTCCGGTTGTTGTCTGTTCACCAAGCTTGGCAAGTAGCCCCACTCGAGGAGATATCGTCAGTGAGCATTTGAGTGGGTAGGAGGCGCATTGCAACGTCCCATCCAACAGTGATGAAACGTTTGCAAGCCAGTTGCCAATCTCGGCGAGTGGGTCAACAACCAGCCAACGATAATGTCAGCAGCCCCATAACCGATTGGCTGATGACTATGATTATGCCCCTAAAGGAGGGAGGTGCCTGGGACGGGGTGGGTGAGGTGACCCATAACTAGCCAATCAGACCATATTATATCATGTACCAAGCCGAAGTCAGTATTCTATCCCTTTAGTACTGCTGTCCGTAGTCGAGAGAGCCACCTCGCCGATGAACCAGGTCTACAGCCTTTGATCTCTTGGTACTATTTGAGGTGTTCGGCTCTTCAGAAAACTGAGCAATTTTTCCATCGCTGGAGACGGTCGACCAATCGAGGTTATTGTGAGTTTAGGTGGATAATCCGTAGGTTTTAATCAGAGGAAGACGTTTCCTCAGTCGACCAGCAGAACTTGGCATGATTGAGTGTCAAATCTCTTTACTAGATAATGCAGTGATCTAGTGAGCCAGAAGTTATGACGTCGACATTGAAGGACGGCGTTTTTTCACCATCTGCTACTACATTAAGTGGAGAAAACAGACCCACCGCTAGCCGACAAATGCACATGGTCCGCTCTCCATTGTTATGCACATTAAAGCGAATAGTACGCTCCTACAAATCTGGTCGCTTGCTGCACTTGCCCACTTCATTGAGGACTTTTTGTGAACATACTGAGTCGGATAACTTTTACTTTTAACCGGCTGGCATTGGGGGATTTCGAAGTATGTTCACCAAATGTACAGCTCGATCGTCCAACCCAAGTTACGATGCATTTTCTCGTTCTAACGTTTTGGTTGCAAACAAACCAATGCCTTGTAAAGCACAGTGCAATTAGACAACGACTTTTACCCTGAAAAGAGCAACTTACGCACCATCAGGTTGTATGGAATTAGGGGCTCGTCGGTCCAGCTTTGGATATCACAGCTCACGGCCTTCTCGACATAAGTTTACCTGATTGCTGAATGGCCGTCCACGGGATCATTTCTCGTTCCCCTTCAAAGTACAGATTAGTTCTGATAGTGAGTACCACCGCCGGCTTTCATTAACTTATCATGCAGAATGGTTCAGCGGGATCGAGATCCGGTGGGCGAGGTGTCCAGGATAAGTCTAACTGCATGAACCTCTCGAAGGTGAGTTATTATCTTGAGGTATCGCACACCTAACCTCCTCAGTGACGATAATAAGTGACGGTTGAATAAGAATCTGAAGGTGAGTCTGATTATGTGTGTTACTTGTGTGTGTTATTTGTGTCACCGCCCCTTTCTCACCCCCACCAAACGGCTCCCCAGACATGAAACAAACCCCCTATTGTACGCCGAATTTGCTGCCTAAGACCAGCCTAATCGATGAAAATATCGACTCCATGTAGTTCAACTGTACCTCATGCAAAGGGAACGTAGGCGTTGCCTACTCCAAAAGAGGTTTTCGACGATGAGGATTTAGCACTGGAGCACACATGCGCTGTCCCGCGTGAACTCAATTTCCAACATGTCATCTATGAAGAATGTAAGATGAACTCGGATAGCTGGAAAACCTGGGGTAGTCTCAACCGGTGGAACCTAGATGTCCTTAGTAGACTCTATTCTCTCGGATATTACCTTTCCTGTGCCATCCTCTATCATTTCTCCGTTCACTCTTCCGTTCTGTCGGATTAACGACTGCGGCATTGTTTGCAGACATGCTGAAATATCGATCTCCCTGTTTTCCATATTCCACTACTCACCGTGACAATCAGTCAATCAATCATTGATAGCAATACACCAGTAGTTGGTACTGCGTTTAACTGCCATGTCCTACCATCCGTTTGGCGCCAAACGCTGTCGCTAATTTCAACAACCTAAACCTATGATTGAATTTGACATGAGCATAAAAACGCACGCCAATGTGCGGAGGATTCGCTTTCTCCAAGGTGCGTCCAAATTAAGCTGACCTTGACGAATAAGTGCACCTCAATCGGCAACCGGTCGGTGCATGCTTAGACAATTTTAACAATTTTAACCGGCTACAACAGTTGATTGTGCACGCACGTTTTGATAAGCAGTGTAGATTGTTAAAGTCAACTGAACTAGTTTTTCCTCGGAACGGGTAGCTCGATGTGATCCTCAAGTTGAAAGGTCCTTTGTAGCAAGAATAGTCACAGCGATTGCATTGCATATCGTGTAGTTTGGGTGTTTTTTCCAAGCTGAAAGACACGGATGGTGCGGCCGTGCTTGTCTGCTTATGGAACTTCAGTATGCCTGAAGATTTTATGTAAAGCACCGAGGGTAGTCGAGTGTTGCTGTTTTGGGTAGGGGTACATGCTATACTCTCCCATGGCACGTGAACGTGCATTTTCCAGCTTTATGCCACGCTGTTTCAAGTATGGTACGACTGCATCGCGTAACAAAGGTTCATTGTGTATGCTTTGATAGGTATATGCGACGGTGCCTCTTCGACAGAGTTGGGTGTAATGATTGCTATCCAGGTGAAGAACGTCAGTCACCAGTTTCAAATCGAACTGTTTTGATGACTGATTCAAACTTGGTGTTCGCTCTGCATTTACGGGTGAACGATGCCACTCAAAATCAACGTTCTTCACTCATTTCGAGGTCACATCACCCTGGAGACTAGGGAGTGAGCTTTTATGCCCCTAGTTGACAGCAGGAATTGAGTTCATTTCTCCGATATATCATTTCTTTATTTTTGTTCCTAATCAAATAAGGAAGCTACTCCTGATCAAATAAGTGCACGAAGCAGAGATATACTCTATCTAGGGTACGCAAGTTCTAACTTGGTGCTGATAGTTTTGGGGCGACCGTGAAAAACACTGCTCTGACATTCGTAGCCTAATTATTTGCACACCTCTACGCACAATGTTGAATGTGCTATTGAATTTAGGTGGAAGAATGTCGATCGAAAGAATCATTCTATTTCAACCCGCAACTGTCTATAAGATCGATTGAACTGCCGATATCAACTGATATTCCGCGGTATCTGGAGTTCTGATTGCACGGCCGCTCGTCATGGCCGTCTCACGGTCGTAACCCTCCCTCCTGACAGAATCATTTATTACAGTTGCTCCTCCTGAAAGGACCGCCTCCTTAAAAGATTCTATCTTGGTTTAGTGTCTTGAAACTTATTTGGGCGGTGATGCTCGTTTCACTGGCTACCGCATCTCAAAAGAGACCAATTTTGATTGGTTCATTCAGGCGGCCTCCTCAATAAGGGACGACTGTAGTTGCACATTAGTTACCGCTGGATAACAGCATGAGTTCCAGCCAAAGACGAGCTGTTCATAGACATAACCTTGACTATATTCTAAGAGCTAAAGATTGATGGCATGCGACCTGCACTGGTCTCGAGTAGCAAGCTCTGCAGTCAATAGCAATCTCCTGGATAATGAAGAAAGAATGGATTCAATTCATTTCCAAATATATCATCAGTCTTGAGGAACTTGAGAAATCTTCCAAGCTTGGTTCACGACTAAACCGTTTTGAGTTGCCATATAGGGATTAGCTTTCACTAGAACAAAGGTTCAATGTACGACCACCCGTTGGAGATACCGGAACTTCTCCTATACCCAGATGAGGAACTCCTCTGCTTCGAATTCACTTGTAGCTTAGCGCTGAAAACAGCCGTTTGTTGAGACGTCTCTAAGACTGGTATCGACGTAATCTGTGCGAAGTTTTTGGAAGACCCGAACACCTCTTACTTGGGCTATAACACAGTAACCCCCCTTGACTGCACACATTTGCTCACACCATCTTCGGTCATCCGTCATACTAACTTTTGCATGTTCCATTAACCAAACTTAAGCTCAACCTCTTCAAGATTCGTTCCAACGAGTGTCCTACGTAAAACAGGGATAAGCGAAAGTTGAAGGGACACCGAGGCCTGTTTAGTAGGTCTCTAAATCACGAGACATGGCGCCAAGTACACACCCGAACACAAACGAATGGTATACGATAGACGCCTTGCCCAAACCTGAATCCCAAATGTACTATGCAGTACCACTCACCACGTTTGGCAAAACATTAGAGAATTTAGTCTGTAATCACGTAAACTAATTGCTAACAGTATTTCACAATATGAAGGACAAAGCTACTGGTACCCGAGCCGGCTATTTTCAGTGAAACATGGCAGAGCCGAACGCTATTACAACTGTACTGGCAGCGACACTTTGTTCAGCACTGCAGCTGTGCGTCCAAGTCCAAGCCCTTGTGTACGCCCAAGTTCGCCCGTACCATCGGGTTGCAATGGTAGACTGGTGCATTGGTCCACTTCAGACGGGTAAACTCGGGGGGTCACGCGCGCATGTACGAGTATTTCTCTTCTTTTCCGTCATCAATAGGATCCCAAAATGCCAAACCACTCAATGATGTTCTGAATCTCACATTTCCTCACTCTTGAGTGGTTTCCAAGCGATCGAAGTGGTTTCTATTTGCATTAGAAGGTAGGCGGTAGAATCCTATTTTGAATGCTTGAAGATCCTCGATACATGAAATCCCTCTTCATAGTCCGGATTTAATCAACCAGATTTTCTGAAAGGATTTACTGAAAGCCTAAGATATACGGACAGGGATGTGTAGATGAACGATATGAAGTTAATGAGGAATGGCACCTTGGTATATACATACAATCATGGGTACTGCGCGACTCTCTAGCTTCATTTGATGACATATACACAGATTTTTAGGAGTCCTATTTGAACGTTTCATGAGTAATTGCTGTACGGGATGGTCCATAAATAATCTCATTCCAAAGAACATATGGCTTATTCGACTCCCGGTATGCACGAATGGGTTTGCGTAGACGCGAAACACTGTGTGACAGAAACAGCAAGTCTGGCTTTTCCGTAATGTTGTCCCGAGCCATAACCGATGAGGCGGTGGACAGCTATCTCGCCCTTACTGGGGCTTAGCTGCACCGAGTGGTGGACGATGGTAAAAGGGTGCTTTATGACCACAATTTTAAATGTTATCATGGATCGGCAACTAGGTGTGTAAGAAGGAACACCCTTGCGTTCACTTAATACTTGCTCATCTGTTATCAGACAGATGACGATCAGCCCCTTTGTGATTGACTTTATCAGACTAGGTGTCTACCACATCCATCTAAGGACTGAGAGAGGATTTTTATGAAGTTGTATCCGGTCACGGCACTGAACGGTTGTTTCGTGATTTCTAGGGCTCCTGTTTAATAGACATTCACATCTAGTTATGTGTGCAACTTCCAGCCATCAACGGGCCAACTCGAATGTGACTACCCTACGACGGCCGTACCGCTACGGTTCGTGATCAACAGGCCTAGATGGAAAAGACGCGGCAGCTGGGAGAGAAGAAGTTGAGTGCGATTCCCCACTGGTGCCGTAAATTGTCCACCAAATCCCGTCGTGTTGTTCTTCTGTTTACGCTAAACTGAGATACCACTGTGCTGGAAAAAATGGGGTACTCCAAGCCACCGCGGTAGAAAAATAGTTGCAAACCATACACGTAGGAGAAAAGCGATATGAAAAGACAATCGTTAAATGAAACGCTACATGTATGCATCTAAAGCAAGATGTCAAGGATCAAACAGGAAATCTCGGGGCCAAGCGAAAAAGACTTCGGTCACTGAAACGACGCACAAGGCATAGCTTCTGATGGCGCCAGAAACAAACTGACGACCAACAGGAACCGCAGCCAGTGGTTTGAACGGGTTCCGCCTTTGAGCGTTGTTCAGAGACGCAAGCCTCATCGCAAACTGAATGCATCATGCGGAGCATGACTCAGATATTTGTGGGCGCCAAAGCAAACCGAAATACTTACCGGGAACATGGAGGTTTACGTCATTCAAAAATAATGAAATAAGAGAAACCGATGAAGCGAATCTAAAACCTCTTAAAGAACGTATACACCTTTTGTTCGATGGGAATCTAGATTATGTCTCAACTGACAATAAGCATCGAGCGATCTGGCCCCTGGTGTAATGGCGATTCAAATGAGTAGCACACTTTCACTCAGTCTGACGTATGGTATTCAATAAAATTACCGTGTGGATGCACTTCAGTTGAAAATATTCCCACTTATCAAACACCTGCCCAACCAAGAGATCGTTTGACGAAGAACAACCACATAAACTCGCGTGTAACCTCTTCACGTTTAAGTTACTCTTTGAGAAATTCGCCGATAAGCCAAAAAAAACAACAGTCGGACGAATGTTTGTCATCTGTTTTACAATTGCTGATCGGGCTTCTCCCGTCGGATTAAGATGCATGCGGTCAACCAGGCCATCAAAAAGACTACTATTCACTCCTGGAACTCGCGGAAATTAGGAGCCCTGTTGTGCAGATTTTGCATGAAAATCATACATTTCCTTGGTATCGGTTTAATAGACTTCGTCCTGTAAGAGAAGCCGATGTATGCTGAAAAACGGAGGAGCACTGTACATCCGTTCCATCCTTATTAGGAATCATGGGCAGTGCGCACCTGCGGGACACCAAGGAGTCTCAAACCCGCAACCTTGTCGGCGATCACGCGTTGAGGTTTCGATATCGAGCATGTCCAATTTGGAGGCTGTGTGTGGAAGTTGAAAAGGAGAGGAAGACGCTGGTTTGTACACACAATTAGTGGCAAGAGCTCGGGTTGGTTGGCTAATATCAGGAGTCGGATAACCTGAATGGAAGACAGAGGTACATCAAGAGCAAGATGGAAGTACAGTTTATGAGCAGAGTAAGAGAAAAATCTCTGAGTGGTGGTGCCGTGTTCACGATGTTTTCCAGCGCCGGAGTATTAACCGATTGTCCGCACCCAAGTGGAGGGCTTTCCTAAGAGAGGCCTGCCCATTGCTTCTAGCTGAAGAGTCTGACCCGCAAGAGGGGCAGGATGAGGCTTGGAGTACGGGTCCGTGACTACGCCATCATCTACTTACCGTTGGAGGGCCAGAAACTACTCAGGACGCCCAGTAAACCCCGCGACAACACATGTTTGTGGTACAATCTAGATTTACATCAGGTTATACGCCAAACGGGAACTCATACGCCATTTGTCTCGTCGATCGAAAAGTGACAGCTTGATGAGCTGACACGTTCCGGGAGAGATGGCAACCGATCCTGCGTCGAATTGAGCGTGCAACAAGTTCTGTTTTGTATCACTATCACCAACGAATTATTTCTGTTATTATTTTATTTATTTTACCATTATTTCTGTTTTGAAGGTCAGCTGAGTAGATCAACCATCAAATTCATTGAGTCGCAAAAGATGGGCTCAAAACTCTTTGAAATTTCGGGAGATTCGCACTGCTAATGACTCTCAATAAGGATAAAACAGTGCTTCTCGGCTCTTCAGCATAGATGGATTCACTTACAGGACGAAATCTCAAGTGGAAATTCCCAAATCTCCTCATATTTCCACCAATCTCAGGGATGATGAAACACAAATCGACAGCAAATAACCTTTCGCCTCTCTGTGTTGTCTTAGTATAACGCGGCCGATGACACCTAAATCTGGGCAAGACTACCGAAAACGAAAAGTTTATTTGCTCTGAACACTACCTATTTGTCAAGCAGGGGATCACCTAACCATCATAATCTTTCCTGAAGAATCCTATTGCTAGTTACAAAAAACAAGAGCTAGAAGAAGTGTACCCTTACTGCATATAGTTAGATGGCAATTCGTTTTACTTACCTTGACGCCTACCCATTATCTCGAATACACACAAATTACCAGTTTTTAATAAGGTTCCTATTGGAAGTGCTTACAGTCAGTTGCCCATTGGAGATAGCAAATAGTTCACTACAGCTTTCGAAGCGTTTAGCGGTTTCTATCGATCTTGTTGCACTTTGTCCGGAGTAGCTTATTTTCAGCGCAGCACTGACGAATGCATACGAATGAAGATTTTCCCGGGATGCTTATGTTGGTGGCGTCACCATTTGTGGCAGGGATCTTTCTGAAGGAGTCCACATACGTTTCCAACCGATCAAGTCAGAAACACATCTATGCTGCCAAAACCGTTCTCTTGCTGGGTTATGACGTTGCAACAAACACGGTGAAGCCAGACCCTGAGCGAGTTCGAGGACTGCTGGAATCACCGCTGCCGTATATCCACTCAAATGAACACATTTCCGAGTTCTCGAAGCTACATTTTCGCCCCAATGGAACGAAACTATGAAAACTGGTTTACTGGCCGATTCACAACTTCTTCCGATATACTCATCTAGTAGACAAATGTGGTGCACGTCCAATGAGGGAAGTCTCCTATAGTAAAGCAAATACGAGGATTGGCGCGATCGAAGCAGCTTAGCAGCTGCTCCAAGTCAAACTTCTTGCTGGCTACGCGAATTCCGCTAACTACCGAGCTGCCATCGACTGTTGTACACTCATATTGATTTTATGAGCTGTTGTCATATGGCCCTATACGGAAAGATGCGGTAAGGTGACACAGTAACCTGGATCAGAACGAGCAACTGATCAAATAATGGATTAGTTTTGGTATATCTCAAGCACTATTGTCTAGTCGCAATGGGCTGCCAGTGAAGAATTAAAGTTGATGATCAAATTTAAAACTTCGTACCAACGTTTAATCGATCCGATGTAGATGCTAATAGTTGATGGCTTGTGGGCATTTTGGCGTACAGTACATGTCCACACTTGCCTGTTACGATAGAAGTTGACGGAAGACCTTCAGCGCAATCTTGACACAGCTTTTGATCGCCGTAGTCAAATGTGCATGTTTTGTTCGTATAGCAATGGTGAAACGGGTTATTGAACAAACGACTCTGAAAACGGTGCTCATGAGGGCGACATGGGCCGATTCGTCACCACGTCGTACAGTTTGTGACCTAGATGATGTTGTTAGTCCAGACCAACCGAATAAATGGCAATCTGGGAAAAGTGAGGACATCAGTAGTGGATCTGTTCAGAATCCGCCCCGGGCTGAAGGACGCCAACACTTGGCGCAGTGTATTCCCATATGGCGCATAGAGCTTGTTCATCGACGATGGTACTGTGTTAAACATATTGGAATTCTCCCACTGTCTATGATGCTTCCTGCGACATTGAAAGATGGAAAAATATCCCCAAGCAGATTGTATGCCAGGAGAATTTCCGACCACAATTATTCCGGAAAATATTGATGAGGCAAGAGAACCGGTCTGACGCTTCAAAAAATGTCCAAAGGGCATCCTTGTGAATATAAACAACATATACGAGAGCCATTCGTTCGAAATCTACAAGAATTTATGCATTTGTTCTCGTGTAAGATGTATTCGAAGCTATCACATAAACCTCAGTAAATATTTACCAGACTGTGCCTCGACCGTCACCAAACAACTGATGCTGCTGAAAACACGTTGCCGGTCGATAAATTTCATTACGATTAAAAATACTAGGTTGGTGGTGATTGTACACATGGACACTCCTTTTTCTCCTTAGCACACTGACAAACGCTTTCCGGGATTACAAGCCTATTGGCAACAGCAATTAGTTCATGCACATGTAATGTAAACCGTCTGTATGTTGCATTCATTGACAAGTAACAATAAATAATAATAATAACAATAATAATCGCCCAGCTATGAAGACCTTTCGTTGCCTGACTGCCATGCTACCCGAAGGAAACACGAGGGCTGGGATACTGCCAGGTTGCCCAAGCCTAGACAGGGGAAGTCGAGATGCAGACGTTGGTTTGGGTCATTAAGTTCGCGCCGTAACATTGAGCTGTCCCGAGCTCACAGCTAACACGAGGCAGATAAATAACCCCGTCCCTTCCATTTTATGAAGTCCCACAAATCTATGCCAATCCTCCGCTTTTTTCTCCACGATATACGAATACCTTCTTCGCCTTTCGCAAACTGTTACAAATTGACCAATCTCATTCTGGATTTATGGATTACGTTCATACTGGTAATTTCGCTGAAAGCATTGAATGTATTACTAAAAACAAGGTTCTTTCATCAATTATGCGTTGTGTCAAGTTTGATTCCTGACAGAATAGCGAAAAACCGCATTAGCGGTCAACAACAGGCACTTGCTTTCGAATACCGACCATTTTTCAATTTTGCAAAAACACATGATCAGTAGTGCGGATAGTTCAATGATTTCCTCGGTACCTCCGAAATTTAGGTACGGAACAGTTCAACTGGTATACTAGATCATCATAGATGACCTGTTGGTAGAATGAGGAGAGTGGGGATTTGAATGGAGATTTCGTTCTCTAAGTGAAGCTGAAAAGCTGAGAAACATTGTATGGCTGCTTCATTCGTGGGTGAACTAATAAGTACGACGCGTCTGACAAAACTCCCGAGTCTCGAACCCGGGACGAGACTCTCCGGAGTTTCGTGAGATGCACACCGCTGATGGATCCCAATAAGGATGAAACAGCTGTACAATGCTTATCGGCTTTTAGGAATAGATAGGCTTCATTTACAGGACGAGAGCTTCACAAAAAACCCAAATTTCCTCATATTACCAACGACCCATAAGTAGCTCAGTGGAAGAATAAACTTCACCCGACGAGTGAAACTTCCATCTGAGAAGTCGTTGCTCGAGGAGCCAGTCAACACGTATGACCGCGTAATGTGGATCCCGTGATTGAAGGATGAGCGGCGCTATATCCTGTCTAAGTGCGAGCTAATCACACTGGAATGACGAATGCCGCGCTGAACATTTGTGATGCGCAAGAGCGTTTGGCTTCTGTGGCAGGATGAGCCGGCCTCGCTGATGACCCCCCGAATAGCACATTTTGGGTGAGCATTAATTACACTGCTGTCCAGCCGCTCGTGGCCGAACGGTTAAGTGATCAAGCACTGGCCGGAAGGTCGCGGGTTCGAAACTGAGTTTCATGAGATGCGCACTTTCCATGATTCCAAATAACGTCCAACCAGCTGTACAGTGCTTATCGGCTTTTCAGCATAGATTGGCTCCACTTACAGAACAAAATCTCCATTAACATTGATGAACAGAAAAAACGATGAAAACTCCACTTAATGTCACACAGGAATTATCTAGGCCGGGATCTTTAGCTTGGAAACTTTATTTACTGAGTACATTGGTTTTCACGGGATACTCAACTGAATCTCTCCTGAAAACCAAGGTATTCAGCAAATAGTTCTCAAGATAAAAAGCTCGGCCCGTCCTGAGGGTGGTTTTGACCATGTCCAAAGGACAACTGCTGTCGGATCCACAACAAGAAGGATGTTGGCCCTCGGAAAGCGATTATTCAATGGTACAACAGAGAACGAATGTGAACACTTACAGCACGGTGCAACTTTTGTGGAGGGGAATAATGAATCAAATCTTAGGCGATGGATTATTAACGCATTTTAAGCGCTTGTTAAATGACCAAAATGGTAAAAATCAATGTATTTGGGATACAGAATGACAACTAATTGCCATAATCGATTGTCGAATACCAAGTGCAACAACACTGTCGAATTCCACATCCAACGCCCAATTAAGTTAGGCAGCATGTCGTGTAACTGGAGACTCTGATTGGAGAACGTTTTGTTGATGAAAACGACAAGTTGTAAAATTCTGCCATCTGAGCCACCCGCGCATGCGGTTTGTAAGGGTAGCGAAAATGTTTTCCCACAAACCGTACGGAACCGTGATGATAGTCTCAAGTAACCTTATTCCGTGGTTGAATTGCCTCGAAGAGGGTTCAAACATGAGTTGAGTAAACCAAGCCGTTCACCTTCAAATAATCAGGGCAAGTAAATATCCCGGAAGGCCTTTCGTGCTGTTCAACTGGACAGAAGTATATTTATGTTTCCGTCTGTCCAAGGTTCTTTGGGAGTACAATTGTCTTTTGCACTTTTATATGTGTTGTACAACCATGAATTGCACACTTACAGATAATATCATGCCGCATCGGTTGTCACGTGGTGTCATCAGCCGGGTCACGTTACTTGCTGCATATAGCATGGCAGGTAAGCTAAAACAGGCTATTGCTCACGCCTCCCTTCTTTCTCTTTCACATTTTCGCGCTTCTACCCTCCTCACCTCGTGTCTAACAACATCTTCGTAGGCCCATTCTTAGGGACTGACAGAAGCCTTCATCAACCATTGCCGTTAACTGCAATGAAGCAAACCGAATCATTCAACTGCATACCTAGCTGCCATGCAAACGGAAGGAGGCACGAGGGCTGGGATACTGTCAGGTTGCCCAAACCTAGACAGAGGCAGTCGATATGTTGAGGTTGGGTTTGAACCACGGACCCTCTGGTCCGTAAGCTGGCGCCTTAACCACTGAGCTATCTGCGGTCAACTCGACCGCCAAGGCCACGGACACTTCGAAATCATCCTTTAAAGTCCGTTAGTTTCATCTGGTAGCCTTTCACGTTCACCGCCGGACAACAGTGCTCTTTGCACTTACGCTGGATTCACCCTTTATTGATGCGCGCTGTCTGTCTGAAACGAGGATTTACTACCCAAGGACGGTTGTTGATCTGATCCCCCGATCACTTTCCGCTTGCTTCTGGTTGCGCACTTCTGGTGGTCCAGAAAGCTCCTGATTCTGATTCTGTTGGAGTTGTTATTATTCTAAGTAACCGAGCTGAAGGACCTCTGGTTGACAGGTTGCCCGTTGATAATCGCCTCCGTACGGGTCGTTTGGCAACATTCATGAGGGTTACCCGTAAACGCACCAATAATGCTCTGTTCATTGTATCTGTTTACGCTCAAGTAGACTAGCCCTGATACATTCAAAGGCAGGTTTTACGACGCTTTGAGCACTCTAGCGGCGGGTTAAAAGTTCAGATACTGTTGTGGCTGCCGCGGACATGAAGGCGGACTTAGAGCTGCTGAGGCTCAATTGGTGGTCGCCTAGGGATGAAACTGAAAGACACGGACAACAGCGAACGTCTCCTGCAGTTACGTGCTGACCGCAGACCGTTTCCGTGTGGTACTGACCATCCTAAACAACCGACGCCACTGACCATCTGGTTCAGCTGTAGCACCCTTTCGATGCCTAACTGCCATGCTACCCGAAGGAAACACGAGGGCTGGGATACTGCCAGGTTGCCCAAGTCTAGACAGGGGAAGTTGAGAGGCAGACGTTGGGTTCGAACCACCGACCTTCCGGTCAGTAATTTCGCCCTCCAACCACTTGGACCATCTGGTGCGCATTGTTGGCTAGCCAACCTCCAACACAGATAAACCACATTATCATTAGCCATAGGTCGACCATAGGTAGCCAATTACTGACTGTCGCTGGAGCTGGAACACCTATGTAGATTCGGATCACGCACTTGTTCGTTGCCGCTTCTCGTTGTGCTTTTCAGGGGCGCGCAAAATGCGCACACTACGCCTGGTCATTGAGAAGCTCTCGGAGCCTGCTGTGAAACAAGTCTACCAGAACGATCTACTGAAGTCCCTTTCGGACAACACGTCTTCTGATGTTGACTCTTACAGGAAGGTGCTGCCCACAAAACTGCAATATCCTGGACGTTCCGCTCGCTGAGTAACTCAAGCAATTAGACCTGGATCTCGAGCAATATTCTGAAATTGCTCGAAGCTCGGGCATGTATTTCTGCTGCTCGACAGAACAATACCACCCGGTGAACTGTCAGACATCAAGTGAAAAAGAGCATCTGCGCGGATCGAGAAGCCCGGTAGATCCAGCTACTACGAGCAACGGGCCCAAAAAAGCCTCCGGTGAACGAAGTAATCATTGATAACAACGGCTCGTGAAAAAGAGCGCCTGAATTGCTTGCCTGAACACTTTCAGCAACAATTCAATCGGTAGCCCGCAGTTGCCCGGCTGAATTCCAAACCGGCAAAATAGCTATAGACAATGAACTTGGAAGTGCCGACGGCTTCAGAAATAAGCGAATGACTTATGCCACTCAAGTGTCACCGAGCTGCTGCTCCTGATGAAGTCCCACCCACTTTTCAAAGATAGAGGTCTTCAGGTATTTGACCATCGATGCTTCAGAACTACAGCTGGAATCGGCTGGAACCGACGAACTTGCAATAAGGAGATCGAGAGACGGGTCATCGATTAAGCAAACGGTATTTCACTCAAAGCTTGCATCCAGCACTACACGCAAGGTGGGTGAGCTATGTGTTACGCGTGCCGAATTACCGACTGCCGAGACTACCGCTGTTTTCCGAGGCTAATTTGGAGAGGCGGAAACCTACAGGTGGACAGAATTTCACATGGTAGAAGGGAATGAAGGATGCTGTTGGCTTCCCAGTGTGAGATCCACGTAACCCTCCTTATGGTTAGTTGGAGGCATTGATCGATATGCCGAATACCCGACGTCAGTGGCGTTCAGTTTCCATTCAGATTGCCTGACTGAGTGCTAGAGGTGAGGGCACATCGGATGTTTGTTTCAGGCTAGCCCGACGACCGCATCCTTGTCCCATTTCTTTCTCCTTTCTATTCTAAGGCTTTATTTAAGTAAATTGACATGGTTTTACGACAGTGAGACACCAGTGCTCTCATCTGATTTTGCTGTCAGTAATAATGATGATGATGCATGTTGTACAAATCTCTTCCGCAAGCACCTTTAACCTGTTTTCTTGTATTTGTGTTCTTCGTCAATGTTCATCTGTAAAGGTCATCTGGGCCCATGTTGGTGAAGGCTTCGACGACAGCTGCTGACATGGCTGTAGGAAATCAAAATGGCTACAGCCGATTGGCTGTTGCTCACATGTTGGTTGATCTGAGCTTGGCAATTACCTTGTAAACATTTCGTCACCGTGCGCGAAAATCGTCAGTCCATGGTTGAGTAGATAATCCCTCTAAATCTAGTTGCTTCCATATATATAGTTTCTAAACTGTATACGATATCTCTAGTCTGATCGATTCTTAGGAGTTGATTGGTCCGTTTAGAATCCGTGTTGCGTTGCGGTTGAATTCACCTCATTTGATAGGCCCGTTGGATATCTACATTTCAGTGGCCCTGTTTCCTCATTTCGATGTCTGTGTGCATTCATTATGTTTTACGTTTCGTATGCTTTCCCTCCATTTGTTTGGTCAATTGGACCCTTTCTATTTGTTACCCTTCTTTGATCTGAAGGTCCATTGTCAAACATTGTTGCGCTGTGATCTGATTTTCTGAATTCCGACTAATTCGTGTCCTCTTTCATCCGTTCGCGTTGTTTGGCCTTCCGAGCTATTGATTCGCGTCTTACTTGTGGCGTGGTCATCATCGTTCACTTTTTCTGTTCTCGTATCACTTTCTATTGGTTTCTCCTTTGGTTTCTTGGACGGTTTTGTGCTTAATGATTCCGGAGTGTTTTTGTCCTAGCAGGCTGATAGTTTGGATCAATCGCAATGTGCCTCATGGTGGATTTCTCAGTTGAGAACCGCACATTCATGAATTCATATGTTCCTTATTTGTTCTTGCCCCGGCTAGCATGTAGATTCCCTTCCAGCTGTATTCGTGTCCATCTTGATCTCCATGCACGGTGACGAGTGAAGATCACTAGTGTCTTGACGGTAAGTTGGTGTTTGTACACTCCATTAGATTTCTTTCCTGTTCGTCCCACGTAATGTTTTTTCACAATCCTTGCGTTGGATTTCTTACATAACGTTGTAGATATAAAGGAGGACAATCCTTTTGCATCCTGATTGCATGATGAATTTGTCTAGTCGTGTTTTGTTTCAGGAACCCGTGTCGATAAAGTGCGTTTCGATCTACTTGAACAGTGTTCGGATGCAGTTTTGTTTGTGACAACTTGGAACTCGGTCGATGTGAGTCACTTTCCTGTAGATCTCGGTGTATGGTTGTCCACTCGGCAACCTGCTGACGAGCACGTCCGAAAAATGCCAGTTTACCACTATTTCTTCCTCCATCGTGAACTTGATGTCCCCACGTTGCCGATCCACATTTTTGGATTTATATCGTCGAGCACAACCCGTTCCGGCTTGTTGTTCTGATCTTCTGAATACCGGAAATAGCTAAAATACACTCATTCGCGTACCTGTTTGGTTTTGACCCCAGACTCGACTGAAACCCAACTGAATCTCTCGTTTGTGATATTCTTCAAATAAATATGAAGTCGAGTGTAAGGTTGCCGGAAACTAGGGGACTGCGCCTACCTGATGAGACATAAAAAGGACAAAACTAATCGTGAGCTCTCGAAACGTTCTCAGCAACCTAGGATTCGTTTCCCTCCTGAAGAGATAGCTAAAGTTAGGCTAATCCTTCGCTCCACTTATTGACATCGGGATTAGGCTATTGCGGGCAGGTAGCCGAAACAACAACAGCTAAGAGAGGAGATCGAAACTTACGAAGTACCAGCCCAGATTAATTCAAAGATAAGTAAGATTCTTCAAAAGGAACGTACTGGCTAATAACTACGTGAAACACACCAACAGCGTTTAAAGGCACGCACAGTCTATCAGGCTGAAAAGAAAGAAATCTAATTACTTCGGCTTACACTGTTATACGTTTTACCTTGCTCGCCATTAGGTTCGGTAACGGCGATCCCTCCAATTCATATAGTTCGGTTATTTCGGCTGGAGATTACACTTGAACTGTCACCTTCCCGTGACTAATTTGTGGACTCGAGTACACAATAATTTCCAGCATTCGAGGAGTTAGAACAATCATGCACACCTTTTGTCGCCCAGTCTGATGACCTAGTAGAAACTGATGGCCATAGTAGCACTGAGGAACTTTGTCTTGCGACATCCTGAACAAGCGCGGAACAGCAATCACTTCAGTCACCGCCAAAGCTGCAACATTACAAGGATGATGTTTCAGAATAATCAATACATGCCACTTTCAATCACTTCTCTCCATCATTGACCCCATATCTCCGAAAGTCTGTGTAGTGTCATCATCACAAAAATGTTCCCACTTCACGCACAGGTGCCCAAATACAGATGGCGTATTTACCCCGTCCAGGTGCAAAATGATCACACTGGCGATCGGCTAGGCGTGGCGGAACGGTAGTCTGCTGAAGGTAAATAGTATCAATAGCTCTTAAGACTCTTGGGATTCGTAATTCTGATGAAATCTAAACTAGACGAAACGGCCCTACAGCACTTCTGAATCTGCCCGCGCAGCTTATCCTCCCTTATAGCGTAAACTCTCGATTGTGGCACAGATCATAGAAATTCCTAACCAAACGGTTGTCAGTATATGTATACTTAGTATCTGATATTCATTTCCATAAATTTACATGAGATTGAAAAAGAATTGGTGGATTTTTTGTAGACTCACTTGGATGCAATTCGTATACAATAAGTGGCAAGGATAATTACACGTAAGCTCAGCTCAAACTTAGAACATATGTTTCCTATGGTGCAGTCGCATGTTGCTTAGATCGACGTTACGAACACTCGTTTTCATCACAAAGGCCGGTACAAACTGTGGATCACACGGGTCCATTGCTAGTGTGCGACTGCGGAATGTGTAACCAATAGACTGTGAAACCGATTTCGCGCCCCCTTAGTTTTCAGACAGCATACAAACGTTTGAATCACTCAATCAGCAAAATACACACCTTTTTTGTCTCCGGGTTTGTTACTGCCAGCCAATAATGGCCCAACAGCCCAACGAAAACTGTCTAGCCGGCCTATCAAGTCACACGGGCCTTGCATGGTATCCGGAGGTAATGTTTCTCCGGGTTGTCTAACACGTTTACATCAGTTGTCCGATCACATTCGAGTGACAGCTGCACTAGGTTACTGATTGCGGCCAGCCTGCGACACGCATGGCAGCTAACCAGAAAGTCACGACCGGATCGCATTTTAAGTGGAGGGTGTGTGCACGTGCATGCCGATAGAACGCATCCACTGGGTGTCCCGAACGGCTCGGAGTCAGAAAGGGGGGCACGCGGTGTTGCGCGCACGAAAGGATTTGCCGCCGCTTGGGTCACCATTTTACACTGAGACACCGTAACCTGGCTGTCGAAACAATTTAAAAAATGACTTTGTACACGTTGAAATTGTTCCCGAGACACCTCTAAATCATCCGAGGACAGCTTAATGTGATTTCGACATATCTAAAAGTGGAAAAGTTATAATCATGTAACCAAACGGTTTCCAATTTACATCACACTGACGCTGGATATCACACCGATTTATCGTGGGACACGAAACCAGCATGATAGATCCATGTGTTGGATTTGCTGGTGGAATTAGCTACCTGGTGAACTATCCACAAGATTATAGCTACGCGTGTTTCATGGGTTCATGAAGGGAAAACCGGTAACCTAAGACCTTACAAAGGCAATATGTAGGCACTAAAACAGTGAAACTGCCTTGCCAGAACATCCAGATTTCGAAGCTCAACTTGTATCACTGAAGAACTAAAGAACGCACCTTTTGCACTCCACAAAATAGGTGGACGAAACGTTGCTTTAGGCTTCACTTCTTAGCTATCTTCCTGCGTACCGATCTCTAATGAGAAGGTGCAATTAGGCGGCAATAGTCTAGTTGAGAACGACCACCTGAAGCGTGTGGTGGACATGTTTTGGGATGATTAAGTGCCCTTAGTTCAAGAGTTATCGATTACTTTTACCTTGTGTCTCTCGAAACCACATTAGGAGATCCAGAGGTAATTTCTAAAGGACAATGAAGCAATTTTTAAAGCATGTCGACGGCAATTTTATCATTTCTTGAGAACAAAAACGTCCTAATGTTTGAAAACTTCTAGCGTACGCGCAGCACCATATACCTTTTCGCCCCCATCATCAATTCCAGTTTGGTGTACATTTATATGTTAACTGAAAGGCCGGAGGATCAAGTTTACTCGTCCTGATCTCATGGCAGCTCAGTGTTAAGGCGCGAAATTACTGACCGTAAGGTCCTTGGTTCGAGCGCAACTTCGGCATTCCGACTACTTCGGTATAGACTTGAGAGACCTGGTAGTATCTGAGCTCTCAGGTGACAGGGCAGCCATGCACCAAAAGGGGGTTCCAGCTGAACGATTAGTTATTATTTACTATGGTTATCGGATGGCTAAATTCGCGACAGCCGTAGAAGTGCCTTTCCGTGACAAACTAAAATGCTCTAATGCACCGGACACTTCGGTGAACTAAGTCCGCGAAGTTGCCAGAAAGAACTTTCAATGACCATTATCGTGTAGACCCGAACAAGTCAACTCATGGTGAAATACCGAAAGGTTCGGCTTAACAAGAATGCAGGCTACCAATACATCTGAAGCGGACAGTATTGGGTTCAACAGCTAGATCATTCTTATTTATGTCTGAAAAACCCACCTTCAACACCCGTAGATTCCGGAGTGCGAAGTCTAGAACGGTGGTGAAAGTGATCCTCTCCTATCTTCTTTGTGCAGACTAGCAGAAATTAACCATATCTGTGTGAGTGGGGTGCGTTTTTTGGGCGGTACAGGCTGCCTGACCACCTGTGAGTCCCAGATGTGCACTTGTCCCCACCTGAGTTGACACGTACAGGCTACTAGTTGAGCATGCAGATGGCTATAGTGGTTCCGCGTCTTGAGGCCTCAGTCTGAATTGACGATTATGGGCCACCAACCGAGCATGCTGATGGTTGTAGAACTGCGCCCCCTTCGATCATAATCCATCGAATTCACACCGGGTGCCTGGCGTTCACATTGTACATAGGATTTAGCACAAACTCGTGTTGCGCGACAGACCACTGGCGTAGTGCCAAGCCACTGCGAAAACGGACACCACCCCAAAGTGTCAAGCTGACCAAGTGTAAGAGCAGACTTTCGTTGTCGGTAGAATTTGATCAGCTCTTTTGCGAACAGGATGCGAAGGCCGAGAAATGTCCGTGAATCTTGACATCATAAGGAAAAGAGATGAACTCAAAAAGTCAGGCGACTCGGGAAGTGGGTCAACTAATGCCACCTATCAAAACCGAACAGACAGGAATAGCTGATCGGTGGGTTTATCCATAGCCGAAAAGTCTTTCGGCTCGACAGCCCAATCCATAGTAAACAAGTGCAGATTATTCAATCCGCTCAACTTGTCCCAGCCGAATTATGTGATTTCGTGTTCCATCTTTTGTTGGGAGATATAATTTGCACACTCTAGTCTATCAAGGTCTCATGGAGCATCTGCAAGCCCTTGCACATTAACCTTGCAAACGTAACATTGGTACGTAGCTTGTTGGGTTGAGCTTCGTCCTCCAAGTGAATCCATGCTGAAATGCCGAGAACCAACACACAGCTGCTTCATCTTCATTGAGAATCATCATTAGTGCACACCTTCACAAATTCCAGGGAATCTCGAACCTGCAACCTCTTGGCTAATATTTCCAATACTTATCTGTTGGACTGATCAGCTGGTAAGTCACAATGCTAATCAGCCGCTCTTGGCATAGTGGTCAAGTGTTCAAGTTAGTAGCTGAGAGATCGCGGGTTCGAGACTCCTTGGTGAGATGCGCACCGCTGATGATTCTCAATGAAGATAAAACAGCTGTGCGTTGATTCTTAACCTTACAGCATACACTGGCTCCATTTACGGAAGGGAATCTCTATTAAAACTTGCAACGCTTCTCACCGTTATCAAGTTCAGGATAGCCATCATCATTTCTGCGAATCTCAGAGATTCGCCGCGACCACCTGAATAACCAATGCTCACAATGAAAAAGTGCATTGCGCGGGGAATCAATCAGCTGTTCGACGAAACAAGAAGTGTTCCCGATTGTGTATCTGCAGACCTTTGACGTCAACCGATGAAGTAACAGCCTTGATCGCAACTGAAGTCGTCTCTGTAAAATCAAGCTTCGATGCCGAAAGCGCTGGTCCTCGTACCCTTAAGAAGAAGGCTCTGCCAGGGTGAGATCGATTCCGCAGTGCGGTAAGTTTCTTCCTACAGATCGCATATAAGGTGCACGACTGACCTGGGAAACGCAGAGATCAGAATAACACCAAAGATCAAGAGGAGTCAAACCACGAAGACCACAGAAAAGTGCACTGAGTTTTGTAAGTACACAAACGATACTGTAATCACGTGCGCCAACGTATCGTCCCATAGTGTGAATCCAAATGACGCGTACGAATTCATTCCCGCCGAGTGATTACGATGGCCGTCTGAAAGCTCCAGCTGGGAAAACTAGGGTGTTCGACGAGAAAATGAGGTCCACTCTAGAACTAATACGAATTGTGAAGTTGATCCATTTCTTATTGACAAAAATGTTCCTAATTGTAATGGCTCTGAAGGGCAGAGATCCATACTGATACACCTGGAAGGAGTGCTCACTTCCTTCGGACAGTTTATACCTTCACAATCTGAAGGAGACTGCGAATATTCGGTCCACATCGCTGGGCCAGTTAGAAGAAATTATCAGTTCAGAAGACTTCTGGAAAATCTCTATGACAATGACCCAAAAGTAGGAGTGGGCCCCCTTTTTAACTCCAAAAGTCAGACTGTTCTTGGAGAAGTGGTGCCTCGATTAAACTCGTGTTCCTTTGTTCTGCCTGAAGTTAGATGCTTCCGTTTTCATGACTTCACAAAATACAATTTTACACACGCGCACCAAGTTTCATCCCAGTCCGTTTGATGTTTGTGTGTTGCACGAAGTAGCTTCGTCATTGTATCGCGCTACTCCTAACTAGACCCTGGGTGGTAGGCGTGGAAGGCCCCTAAACCGGGATGGTTGATTGATCGGTCAGGGCTTGCCGACAGCGTATTCACGAGCGCCCGGCCCCGGCGTGCCAACCCAGTCTTATGCTTGCCCTACAGAGGCGCACGTATCGATCGTGCAACAGTGCGGCTCGCTGGCCTAGCCACCACGACCTGCTGCAGGCCCGCGTGATCAGGCGCGACGAGTACACTTGATCTGGAGGCATTTGTATGTGCACACAACACTTCGCGCGATATCTGGTGCCCATATTGGTGGTTTTGAAGCCCCTACGCACCTCAGGAATCAGTGGATTGCTCATACATCACCAGGCGAGGAAGCCTAAAGTACCATACAGCAGTTTTGGTGTGTGCTTGAGTGATGGATATCTAACTCAAACGACCGGTCAGGTATGCGAGAGCGTTTTCGAGTTTTTTCTCGGCCAACTGGATAAGTATTCCGTTGGACACAGTCGAACGGCTCATCCGCGACAGAATTCTACGCAGTATACTACTGGTCATGCTTTGCGACTTCCAGTGGACGAGTTGAGGGCAGTCACCGGACTGCCATATGCACTTGGGCCTTGTGGGAAGTGTTACTCTGTACTTACTTTGTGGAGCGAAGGTTGTTCACAGCTAACAGCCGAGCTGTTGATTTGTCTGAGTCCGTTTAACTACTGAAAACAACCCATGACTTGAAATTGTGCTGTCGGTTCACTGACTTTATGTTGAATAAATCAGATAAGTTCGGCGTACACATATTGTTCTCAACCTCAATTGTCATTTCATTCTTTGATATATGAAAAGCTGGTTGCATTTCTGCAAAATTCAGTCACCAAAGAGCCAACTTTATCGGAGAAATCAACTGGGGTGCCCCAGAGGCCATCGTATGGCCTTTCCTTTCCTAACATAGTTGGGTCCACTCCTGGTGCTTCAAGACAGTCTTGGCATTTTTAGGTGGGTAGAAGTGGGAGGTCCTTGGAACTAGAAGATCCATGTTCAATTTGCTCACTGTTTGACAGCAGTAAGTCTGTTTAATTCAAAATGTCCGTTTGGAATACGGCCGAGTTAGGGCTGTTTTCATTTCCAACGACTTCTTATTCGAAGACAAGAGATTAGTTTTGATAGCATAGGAAGAGGGATAATAACGTTACCAATAGCTATGCTTTTGGTGCTTTTTCACCCAAAAGTTAAGACGGTACGCTCGAAAACCATCATTTTAGGTTTGGGTTTAGTTCAGTAGCTTAGGGAATTTGACACAAGTATACACATAGTCCGTTAAAGCTCTTGACATGGTTCTAGGACAAGTTTAGTTTGTGTGGATATCTTGCTGTGTCCAAGGACTAAACATCAAATGTTCTTAACCCGATAGGTATAGTAGGCATGCTTTTCCCCCAAAGTTGTACTGTTAGTCTGCACAGTTCAGTTCAGTTTTTCAGCCCACAGAATGCACCGAAGTGCAATGGTTTTAGCTGCTACAGTTTCCTTCACCGAGGCTGAGGAAGATAAGGGAATGAGAGCCACGCGTTGGAGGCGATGGCCAAATCTGTGCATTGACGATAAATGGATCTGATTGTCCAGTATGACAGGAAGTGAGAGCTACGTAGTGAAGACGGTAGCTCTGATAGCCACTAGCTGTATTACGTGACACTATGTTTCAGGGTAACCAACCACTGGCTTGTGTCGTTCCGGCGTCCTCCGTAGCGGAGACGGCGGTTATTAATGCGGCTGAGTTGACTGGTGAGGTAATGGTTCGCCGGCAAGTCATGTCGACCGCCCCTGGGTTGTCTCCAGTCTACACAAGGTTGGGTAAAGAGGGCTCAACAAAGAAAAGGGCCCTCTTTTATACGAAACACATGGTCTAGCGAGCGTAATTTATAGAGTCTGATGGGCTGAACTATCGAGGGAGGGTGAACTTTCCCGAATAACCATCTGGCGTACTTCAGATCTGATGCTCCCACTGGACCTACGCAATGCCTTAGAGGCACTGATGGTCGAACACAGTCCCGAATGTATTCCCCACGCAGCGGCCGAGTTTCCGAGACATAAAGGAGGACAGATCGAACCTCGAAATCGTACACCCTACCCTTGACAGTCATGCTGGTGTCACGTTGGCGCCACCAGTGTTGGAGGTTGGCCAACGATGCCCTGACCCTCCAAATTCGAGAAGTGATGCCATCATTCATGAGGTTGCTAAGACTTATACAGCTGTCCAAAGTTTTACTCGATTGATGTCATACGTACAACCAATACACCAACCCCTCAAGTCAATGAAAACCGCTTGACCGGAGGTGACTCTACTTAGCTAATAAGTTAACAAATAGCATCTTCTTCCCCGCTTATGAGGACTGGAAGCAGGTGACACGCCAAAAAGTCCAACAGGATTCGCAAGTCTGCTTCATAACTTTACTCATATAATTATCTAAGAAACTGAATAAGTTGGATAAACTAAGGCATAAATTCATTAACTCCATCCATTTGCAAAATAAATTGGTCTTAACGGGAAACTCAACTGAATCTCAGCTCAATCTCTCGTGTATGATTTACTTCAGCTCAATGTGTTGCACAGAGGGCGTTTCATGTTTCAGTTGGTATAATTTTAGAAATATCGCAGTACGTTTTCCTCATGTAATACACTCGTAAGATTGCTGAAAGCTTATGCTGTTCGGTTGAACGAACAAGGCATCAGTAACAACTTTGGCTACCAGTGGAAACAGAGCGAGGCGATATCTGGTGGATTTGACTAGGGAAAACCAAACAGATGGAATAATCTGCTCTTGTTTAGTACCGAGTAGGCTGCCTAGTCAAACGGCACTTCGGCTCTGGCTTTATCACTGACAGACCCATCAACCGACTTTTCGACTCACCTAGCTGAACCACAGGACCTCGTGCGGTTACCTCCTTCTCTCATGGTGTCAAGATTCAAGTGTTTCTCGACTGTTCAACGCGTTCGGAGTAGGACTGTGAAAACATCCCAGCGAAGATAGGAGTGGGCTCGAAACACGTGTATACCAGCCGTTCTGAAAATGCTGAATGGAGTAAATTGTGGATAAAAGATACCTGCATGCGTCTGCCTCCGTAATGTATCCATCGGGTGTTCTGACAACCTCAAGACACCTCAGTTTCTTTTCAAGGATTGGACTGCTTCACACTAATTCAAAGACAGCCTCAATAGATTTCGAAATTTATCCAGGGGACTTGATGTGGTTCCGGGAGATTTCAAGTAAAAAGTTATGAAAAGAGGTAAAGAAGAACTCACAATGACGCTGGGTGTCATGTTATCGTTAAAGGACACATGATATTGGCATCAGTGTCTCATGAGCGTAGTAGGACCCAGGTGGTACGTTACACGTGACTGATGGTGACTTATTGAGTAGAAGGACTCGGACGCCCTGCACTAAATAATGGTAGTTTTGGCTTCTGTATTATGTTAGCATAAATAATATGGTTGGATTAAAAAATGCAGGAAGAAATTGTCAAGATTGCAGTCATCTTTTAAACAAAAGCCTCAGCGATTCAGGGAGCAAACCTCCTAAGTTCAGCTGTTTCTTGGAGAATACATGAAGATCGAGGGGTAAAGCTTCAAGGAGGCTGTGTAGGTTGCGGAATCTCCCAGTACACAGCTTCCAACCTGGTTGGCAGAGAACCGACAGCTTTCGTAGTTTTCATACAGACAATTTAATATTCCGGGAATTTAATTCGGGCACTGCCTCGCCAGCCGAAAATGTTGCATAGAAGTCATTGGAATTTGTGATCTAGGGAAACCCATCCTGGGGACAGTCACGAAATAGCGGTTTCTCCAGACCTGTGACTGGCCATTTTGTCACGCAGGCTTATTGTGCTCAGATAGATCAACAATCTTCGGTATCAGTCTGCTAAGTTTATCAGCAAGCCAGATATTCTCCGTATCTATCACGGAAAAGATCAACAGCAAGACGTCTTCTCATTCAAAATTCACTCAATTCCCGGATTAGCGAATTCTCATAAAACTAGTTTTGTTGTACGTTGCTTGCTCTTTCCAATGGTATAGACGACGATATTCTATTCATTGTCCACAAACGCCAACCAATCCGGGGCAGACTGAACTGCCTAATCAACACTTTGATGTGTCATCTTTTCGAGCCGAACACTGCTGGCTTCAGTCACTATCTGCAGAACATCTCTGGTTGCAGGCTTTCCACATTCGTGACGCTGGTCCCAGCCTGAAGTTCCACGCACTGTCAAACGCATCTCACCTGCTGGAATCACATACAATTGAGCCCCCTAAGCGGTTTACAGTAACGCAGAGGCGCAGCTGTGTCTCGCAGATATAATTCGACTGACTCACATAGTGATCGGTACTTGTGCTAGAGGAAAGTCGCATACAGCGCAATTACATGCCGAAAATCTATATCAATAGGAATGGTACCACAAACAGCAGATGGGCTGACTTCTAGAAGAATCCCTACAATCCGGTTTGCCCAAATGAAACGTTTGTTTCGCAACCTATGGAGCCGTGGAAGTGATTCAAGGTTGAATACCTCACTAGGTTGCAGATTTCTTGTTCAACAGATGTACAACTATCAAGTTGATGACTTCGTCTTTAGTTGGTACGCTGACGACTCCCAGAACTCACAGCAAACGAAACAGGGATTGGGATAGTCCGTAAAAGTCCAGAAAAACAGCTGCTCTGCAACAAAATTACTGCAACCTACCTATAACTTTGATGACAATCTGTCATCACTCTGATGACCATAACGCCCCAGGGTTAACCCAACGAGTTGCCTGACGTAATAAGGTTGCTGAAGGCTCTCAGTAAAGTAGGGGGAATCACTGACCAGATTCATGTTCAAGTTCCTGCAGGAACGCGAGGCGCACTTTCATGTGCATATTGATGGTGGACGGCGCAGTGCAGTTCCCAGTTCCGAATCATGGTTAAAAACTGAGTAGCGTCTTTGAATATCGGTACATTCATCCACACATAGTAAACCCATTGTGCTACAACGCGGTTTCCTTTCCAAAATATCGAGAATTTAGATTACAATCTATTTAGTCCGGTCAAAAATCAGGCGCAATGACTGCACAATTCAAGCCTTTCTCAAGAAAATTGGTATGCGCTAAAAGAATGGAAGCAACTTGGCGTAACTCCCTTGAATCTCACGGCGATTGGCATGCTTGGCAAACCTATATGCATATTTCTATGCACATTCTATATATACCCGAAAAAAAAAGAACACTTTTAACCATTTAATTGGCAGGACTACCACCAAAATCCAAGTGGTCCCATAACTGTTCCGCGGAATATAAGCATACGGTAAGGATCCATGACTTACGGAAGCCACCTGGTCCATTGGATGAAGGCGCAGCGTGCGTCCCATATACTCGCCTCGCCCACTCCACGCTGCAGCAGCTACAGACGAGCAATGCGCAGGCTGCACTTCGGACGCCATGCATATCCTGTGCTAGGCCTGAGCCCACCCAATTCAGGTGCGTTGGCGCACAGGGCAGGTGACACATGCGACCTTCCGCCTCCATCTCTGCAATCGATCACGAGACTCCTATTGGCGAATTCGTAGCGAGGATACCGCGTGTGCGAACGCAGCACTACGCCAGTCAAAAGCTAGGCTGCAAGCAACATTCGGTCTCCATCACGTGCGGCCGGTATGTGGGTGGAATGGAGCCTATCATGAGCCAGCAAACATGCGCGCCTCCGCCGCGTCTCCACGACCGTACGTCCAATCACGCACGGAACTTTACTCGCTGCCTCAGCCACATCGACTGAATAGCTAGCCTGGACATTTATCCCGCATGTGTTTGCATGCGGTGACCGCTGTCTAGGCCAGGCGTTTCCGATTCAGTCGACCGCCAACCAGATTTCGAATACGCTCATCCTTCGCCTGTTGTTCAGCTTGAAAAAACGAGGTATTGTTCTTGACAGTGACTTCGAAACACTGTTAAGACAACCAACAGCCAACATAGTCGGTACTCACATACTCAACTAGTGCCAAGTCTCCGTCATCCTTATGTTCTGATTGAACAACGATTGGACGCAGTTCACAAAATACCCATATTTGCATACTAATGTTCTCGATCGTGACTATTATCCGGTGATGACATTACCCCTGCCATATGTAGAGAACAGTAGTTTGCTTGGCATGACACTAGTCGTACGATTGCTGAGAGCAGTAGTTTATTTCGCCCAGTTAGACTACAGTAAGAGAACCGGTGCTGTCGGAAGTAGGGATACGATAAATTTCAGTCTAATGGGATACCGGATTGTGCAGCAAATCCATCTCGATAAGATGGCCCGGTCGAGATCGTTTGCTTAAGATTTCTTTTCCGATCTCTCCACATATTGTCCCAGGAAATTTAAAGGTTACCGCGTAAACTGATTAAAAAAGGGGAGAGTAGACTTCTGAGAACCGTACCAAGCTAGAGGAAGTTTAAGAGCTGATTTAGTTTGGGCAGTGAGTGCGTTCGACAATTACTTCGAGGTTTGCCACACCGAGAATATACGGAGATGAAGAAAGCCCACATGCTGATTGCAGTACATGTGCAGCACAGTTAGATGTTATATCACATCTGCAGTCGCCCATAGGAAATGTTATAGAAGACTGTGGGGGAAATCCATCTTAGGCGGTCCAGGTCGCTGGGCTCGTTTAATTACAAAGGACGGAGTAAAAGAGATGAGAGGTCTCGGTTGAGGGTCTGTTCTAGTTCAAGGAGTAATCTCTGCAGGGCAAGAAGCAGTCCGTCCGTACTCGTTGAGTAAATGGCGGTCGACTTCTACATTAGGGCACCTAATGACAATCGTTGCGAGGAGCATGACAGAGAGGTGTTTTTTCTCAACTTGGTACTGTTCCGTTCCTTACCGCCCAATTAACGAACTCATGGTCTGCATATGATGAAACTCTAGACTACTGCTGTTCAGATGATGGTTTAATTGTCTGAAGGTGTAAACGCTGAGCATGACGGTCCGACGGGCCCACGAAACGCACCAAGACGAGATAGAACACCGTCATCACATAACAACTTTTAATACTTCAAAAACGAAGCCATATATAAGATTAAGGACTAAATTACTTAAGGTTCACACGAAAAGCATGTTAGGACACTCTAAAAAGGCAGACAATGTGAAGTTGCAGGCAAATGTAAATGCAATACAGCTCGTTCAGGATTTGGCATGTTCAGATAGACTAGTCGGGAGGTCCATAAATGTACTTTATGTTCTGCTGCTTCAACAACATATTTACAACATTTAGAGACAGGTGGGGACGGCCAATTTGGGGGTTCCTACGCGTAGAAGATAACCAGTGTTGTCGAAGTGGAATTCCAAGTTTTCATCTTTATGATATCTTCGTGGTTTGCTAGTGTCTTATACTGCTTCCTCTTTTGGGAAGAAGATGCGATTCAAACCATTGGAAAAAGTTTGGAACCGATTGAGAAGTCAGCGTTTAAGAAGGGCTTGGTAAAAACTACCGATTATTTACCAATCCCTTCTGAAACGAGATGTGATTGTTAGGAACTAGAATGGATTCTGGCAGACACTGAAATGAGAAGTCAAAGTACACATAGAGGACAGGAAAAGGCATATCTAGGGACGGACTCGCACCATCAACCTCCCGACTACTGAGACAGTGACCTACATGAATGACCACCAGAAGATGCTCGCTCTCCGTCACGCTTGAACACCTGAACTCCATAGCTGACTCATAACAGTCTAATGGTTTATTAGTCGGTATCACTGCAGTTAATGAACCAAGTGTGCGACTTCCACAATGAGCTAGAAACTGATGTGGTCCAGATACCAAAGTAGTTCTTACGTGGATTTCTGGAGAACTGGTATCAACTTCTGACCCATTACGAAAGTCACACAAGTGGCTCATTACTGGTTCTGACACAGCTGTTAATCCATTGAGTATAGATGTGACGAACTAGCTATGAAGTTCAGGGGCATTAGAGTGACGGAGGGGCGGGCGTCTTTGGAGAGTCAGTCGGTAGAGCACCAGCCCAGTAACAGGGAGGTCAGCGGTTCGAGTTCATTCACTGGAGTCCCTTTTCCTTCGTGCAAAGTGAAGGTGAAATTCTCATGTCAAAAATGTCATGCAAAACGCCAACATCAAAATCAAAATGAACACCGAGAAACGTGACGTGATATTATGCACCCTCCAAAGTTGCAGAAGGAGTAACGGGCGCTAACTGTGTAGTAAGCATACCTTTAGACTCGAATGTGCCCAGTAGGACTTTTAACGAGCTGTGGATGTCAGCATCTGTTGTAACTAGAAAGAGATCCATCGACTTGGCTTTCTGACGCATCAGCTGATTTTAGGAGAGGATTTTATTCAGGGATGTTCGGAAACCTCAAAGTATTCCGTCGGACATCCGGCCCCGGGAATTAGGATCCATTTCAATCGTCGTGCTGCCCAAAACTGCGATCCAGTACATTGAAGACAACAACAGAAGTTGTCGACGGTAAGGAACGATTTCATGTTACTTGCAGAAAGTCTATGTAATGACAGATTGCAGAAGTGAGAGCGGGTGAGTGCGTAACCATACGTGGTGGTGCGTTTCTAGGCAGCGTGCAGGTGGATGGAATGGCGGATGCTTTCTGAAGTCGTTTAGACAAGTCGATGTGTTCTCGAAAGTTGTAGAATCAGGAACTAGGATGCAGACTTCTTTAACCCAAATTTCAGCCATAGCAATTTACTCGAACCAGTCAAGATTAGATCTGCGTATACCACAAACGTCATGGGTAGTCGTCTACAACACTTCACTTGATCAAATAACCTAATCAAGCTACAATAGGCCCTTATGACGAATTTGAATGCCTTTTGAAAAAGTTGTCGGATGAGAAAGTGTGAGAGCTTCTTTGACGCATTAATGACGTCTGATTCAGGGTGCAACTGTGAGCGCTCATTTGGTGAGTGCCCAGTTGCATCATCGACATCGACTGTGCTTGAACAGGCAGTCAAGATAGAAGTTCCGGACGCTACAATCCCCGCAGGGAGATGTTACGGATTTCGACTGGTTCAGCTGAGTTGAAAGCACTCTTTCGGTGTGGATTTGAAACTATGGAGCAAGGTAGCGCTCCGCGGTGGCTCTTGATTCATTGGAACACCATACTGATGAGGTGCTGAAACCTAGGCTATCTGACGTGTCACCGAGTCCTAGTGCACTTTCGGTGGACTCCCCAGTAGGAAGGGACATCAAGGCTTGCCCTAAAAAGGAGGTTCAACTGGACTATAAATAATTGGTTTAGCTGCTCGGTACTGGCCCCCGATTTACCGCGAGTTTAAAAAATGCTGTATTCACATTAGTTCAAATGTAAGACGAAAAATGAAGAGCATGTGAAAATATGCCCTCTGTGATAAAGCAGATAGGGTGAAGACAGACAGATGCCAATGCATTACAGCTCAATTGTGTGTCCCATTCAGCTTGTGCTTTCCAATGCTATGCCGGAATATCTGCTTACTAAACCAGCCTGGCTCACACACAGTCCAAATGAAAATCCCATGAAAAATTTATGGGGTGTGGTGGCTATATGTGGATACAAAGAGAGTACGACTTACAATGCAATCCTGGATGTATGAAGGAACTAAGACTCTGAGAGTCTACAGGTGTATCAAAAAGCCGCTTTTCAGTGATCATCAACGGTGAGTTTTATTATGTCACGACATATTCATTTCCTCCCTTAGTTTGAACCAGCCTTATCAGTGTTTCGCACACTCTCGGCATTTTGCGTATTTTTTCCTAATTCTTTTTTCTCAGGAAACCACAATTGCACACAGTCCATTATGGTGGCCAGTGTTCGCACTTTGAATGTTCCAAGTTGAAACAATAGGGGGATGGATTCAAAGACTCCGTACCAAAAGCTACAAGGGTTGAGTCCTGTAATGCGCATGACAAACGGTGTCGATTGCCGAAAACAGTGCTATTTTCAGTACCCAATTCAGAGTGCCCCAAGCAGAGAAATGGTGAGCCTCTGATTTGGAACCCGGGGGAGGAGCTATTAAACCGATTACGAAAAGTTCGGGTGCTGTCGGTGCGGCTTGCCCTCCAAGTTGCTGTCCTCCTGATCCTCCCATGGGCTTGGTTGGAGATGCTGCGACATGTGAGTGTTAATCATTATCCATAGCATTCTTGTTATCAGTTACTGTCCAGACTGTCTGGATGAGTATCTGGAATGGTACACACCTTGGAATAATTGTCGCTGGCGAAAAATAACTCCATCCCCCATCTCCATCTTCATCCACTTTTATTCTATTCTTTATAATAAGAGTTTCAAACAAATTATAGTTGTGAGGCGATGAAGCATCACTGTTGGACGCCGACGTTATACTATTACAATTATTATTATTGTTATTGTTTTTTGTTTGTCGCCACGACGACGTATTTTTCCCGGGTTTACAAACACCTTACCAGTAATTCATCCGTGTTGAACCGAAAGCCGTGCATCAGTTTGGCAAGAGGAACTTATTTAAAGTCAAAATGAACTAACCAATAAGATATCCATGCTTATGACACCTCGACAAGTTGTTGGAATCGCGTTCACCTTATATGTAGTTTGATATCAAATAAATTGAGTATCATTCCAACTGAACCAGAATGCAAAATTCATAGAGAGCATCCTTTGAGGAGTTGTTTTGTGAAACGTTTCATCACCAATCGAGGTGACATCATCAGTGCGAACAGACCAACAATCAATCAGCGCACCCGAGCTACCTATATTCCACAACATTGCCGAGCTTTTCACTGTATCATTCACCTGAATCGTGTTCGCGACCATGTTTTTTGCTTCAGTCATTCAAGTGATTCAAAGTGCCTGCATAGTCGTGGTAAAAAAAAACTGGCGAATAAACATTGATCACTGCGTCAAATAAAGCACCATCATGTAGCCGTTTTACCGGGCTTTTTTTTCTTTAAATGAACTAAAAACATTATCTTTTATAGAGACGTGATGCAATAATTTGGGTAGACTGACTTTGATGGGAAGAGCCCGATCTGTCGGGTTCCATTTAAATGTTGACTTCGATATTCTTTGACTCTCAAGTTTTTAAATTGTGTTGAACAATCGTTCTTGCTTAATGCAAACGTCACGATGAATTCGGAGTCAAAATGACTCTGATCTAGGTCTTCAGGGTGCGGCGGGTTTTCTTGTTTGACAGTGTGAACATGGTTGGGCTAATCACTTTCCCATTTGGGATTGTTCCAAAATAACTCAAAAACTTTGCAGAGATATTTTGCCAAACGTATTTTTTCACACAGTCGTTTCTGACCACTCTTTGAACCTAACGGTAAGGGAACAAAGAGCTCGAGCTCGAAATGGCTCAGAGGTTAAGACGCGAACTTACTGACTGGAGGGGTCGTGGTGTGAACCCAACCTCTGCATCTCGGCAGCTCCTGTCTAGGCTAGGGTAACCAGGCAGCATTTCTGTCCTCGTGCATCTTTTGGATGGCGTGGTAGCTAGGCACCGGAAATGGGCTACATCTGAACCAGGAAAGAGCCCCTCCGTTGAATGTAAGCATCTTACTGGCTGTTATCCAGCTGTTGTGTGACTACTACGAAGCCTGGTGTTGACTCTCAGCTAATTACCCGTCAAAATACTCCTTTGAGTATCCTCGTAAAACTTTCACAGAATCATTGGATTTCATGTACGAAACAACACGTCACGAAACGAGTCTTTCAGCTCAGTTTAGGCTTTGGTTGATGACCTCGAGATGGATTTTGCAATAATCCGGTCCACGCTGCCATAATTTCTTCGACTCACATGAATAGCTATTTCAAATATGAAACATATGACTGGTATGAAAGAGCATGAATAAAAGGGGTTAAGTCATTAAGATATAAGTTTGAAATGAGTACCAGCGTTTTGGTTAAACAAGCACGTCTATATGAAAAAGATGAAACAAACAGAAATGAAACAATAATGGCAACGCTTACCAGTCACCATACCCGAAAATAAAAACAGACACAAAGATCAACAAAACCAGTCCGAACCATTAACTTAGCTCTTTGTTGAACGCGCAAGGTCCCTAGCCGGATATCAACTTTTGCCAAATTTACCAGTCACTGGTTCGCTGGTAAACAGGGGTTTGAAGCATGGCTGCATAACCGAAAAACTACTCACAGAAGGCAAATCGTTGCTCATAGAAAGCATCCTGCTCTGACTGTCGAGTCCGCACTCTAAAAAACCTTTAAATTTGAAGATGCTTTTTTATCTTATGCAATCTTGAGCAATTCTTGGTATGCTGGCTTCGGAATTTGAATAGATTTATTAGAGAATCTCGTACATACATACATACACACACAGACACACAAATCATCGATGTGTGTGCTCTCTTCGAGTCGTCTAGATTACCAGTGCATCAGGATTTCGCCCATTACGGGATTCACATCAGCGGTAATAGTCTTCAACCCAAGTACAGTCACCTTTGCAGTCCGCACTCCGCACCTATCATCACAGTCTGCACGTGTCAGCTCAGTGGCAGATGGATCAGCTTATCCTGAGAAATCTATGTTGGAGCGGCAGCTTCCACCATTTCCACTGTCATACGAGGTGTAAGCCACGATCTGCACCGAGATCGTCAGCTTTGAGCATTCACGGATCCATCCATCACTTCATGTCTCGCCAGCTGTTCGAGCTAATCATCTTCCCAATTCCCCACGCAGACATCACGCTATGCAAAGAAGACTCGCTATCGACATATCGATTTGCAGCAAACGATGCCAAAATGGGCTTGCTGCAGTTATCTGACTTATTTTCTTGACTCGTGAGTGTGCACGCAGTACCGCGTTTAAAAACAATCTTCGGAGACACTCGCCACCGAAAGGTCCACTGCTATTCCGAATCTCCATAGGCGAGCGCACTGTGGCTTAAGCCCACCACTTTTTCAATGAAGAGATGGGGAATTCCCCCAACAACTTTTGGGCCTCTGAGGCAGTGTGACATACAATTTATTGACCTATTCTACCTTCGGTCACTCGGAATGGTGACTGCCCCAGTTGTTATCCTGGTGAATCAGTCCTACATAATACACTTTTAGTGAGATAACATTACCAGAATAATTAATTTAGGTTTGACAGCCTTTCGAGAATATTCACTGGGAGAAGAAGTATAACTGTGCTTGACAGTACTCAACACATCAGTAAAAAATAAAGACGGAAGTTTCTGTCATTTCGGATTTTCAGGATGAAAAGTATATAACAAAAATTACCAGAAGTGATTTCTGACACACGAAAATTTGATTCATGAAAAGCCAGCTTTTCTGGCTGTCTGAAAACGACACAGGTGGCCCGGTCCACGAGTGAAACCGCCACGCTGAATCTGAAGGTCGCCTACTACTCAGCGAAGCGTACAAGGCCCTCAAAACAGAATTACATTAGAAATAGGGAAATGGAAAGATGATGTCCCTGGTGTTTACCAATACACTTGTTAATGAAAACATACAGCATATTCAAACTGAATGTGGAAGATAGAATTAAAAGCCCACTCAGTAAAAGCAAACATTACTCCAGCGGAAGGAAACTTGGGGCATAGGAACACAGGCACCCGTTGACCTCCCGTTACATTCTATTACATGCATAGCTTATTCAATCGCGCCTTTACCGACAGATGATATGTTAGTTTGTCGTGAGTCGGATGGTAATAATGGCATTGATTCGTCTCTACAGTTCTTTCTCTTGGTTCTATTCTCTAGACGAACATTCGTGTGGTGGGATATACCATCTTCAAAGATAGAAAAAGGAACCCATCCAGAAAGCTATAGCGGCTGTTTATTAGGAGGACTGCTTCCAGACGGACAGGTCCACTTTGCTAACGATTTGTCTTGTATATTGAAACCTTGTTTCTACATTTCAGCCTCTCACTGACATCCTATTGGACTGTTAGCTCTTTTTATATTCTGGTTCAGTTGAATTCCATACCACGGAACAATCCACTTGTTTGCAGTATAACTTCCTCAAAGTTGTTTGTCTACTCCATTCCCGTGAACTGATGAGTTCGACGGATACATCATCAGAGAGGATATAACACTGTTCTTCTTAATCTCACCTTAATATGTCATAATGCTTTGTAAACAAATTTTTGGGGGATATAAATAGGGTGCACTATACCCATATTTTTGCGGATGCCCATATAGGCTCACATCTAGATTATATCAAATCACTCAACGGGACCTAACCGGGGTACTTGACAAAACAGTGCCGAATTTAAAATCACGGCCGTGTTTGGAATACAACCACAATTGAAAAGTACCGCGAAATTACCTTCGAGTTCAGGTTTGTGTGTGTGCAATACAGAGGTTTTCCTTTACGTTTACTGACATTAATGCCAAAATAACTGCCTGTAAATAATTCCCCAGACAAACTCACATAAATCGTCCACCTTTGGAATGTACATGAAATTGGATTGTACATTCCCCGAAAGGTCCTAATATCTATTTGTTTTTTTAATACTTCATATGACTATTTCATTGAAGACCTTCTGTGATTTCGTCAGACGAGGAAGCGTATATTTTTAGGCTACGGAATCAAAACCTACCGCCATGCGTATATCATTGGACTCGACCGATCGTTCCAATCCAAGTGGTCGTTCATAACTGTACCTTTTTATTTAGGATTATATTGCATCTGAATACCACGCGTGCTCAGCGTAAAGCAAGATACAGTCATCTATGAGGATAAAATTCACTCAGTCAGACGTGGTTCCACATTAATTCCGGCTAGTACACTTGTTCCATTCGACTTTTTTCGTACGTAATTGTCGTTGTGATTAGAAGCGTGAAATCGGTGGAGAAACGATTCCATAGCGCTCGAAAATGATGCCGAACGAAATACTGTTTTACTGCCTCGCTACTTGTATTTCCAGCTTCTAGCAGGTTGGTAGGTGAACTGCCCACCGACAGATGTTCGTCGAAAACATCGGTAGCAGCCATGAATACAAACCTTCTTAACAGTATCTTCCGTTATGTTTTCCTTCTTGTGTTGAGAGGTCTGCATTCTCATCACTCATCGTTCAGGAGGAATGGTCAACATTTATGTTCACGTACCAAAAAATGGGTGCGAAGGGCCGACTCTTCTTCTGGCATTTAGATCTTGAACTGGAAAACGGGGAACAATTGCCATGTTGCTTGGTTAGATGACCGGATGCAGATGTCGAACATTAGGGTTGCCAGATCTATCCGAACCAACACTGTTTTAAAGTACGGGCAGCAAACTGAGACCTCAGGATTTGGCTTAGTATGTTGCTCACTCAGGCTCGGGCCATGAGCCGGCCACTGATGTCGGCTGACCGCCATTTTTACCTCTGTCGCCATGTTCTGACAGCGATATTGTCAGGCTTTATCGAAGTTATCGCTAAACCCACACCCGTCCATGCACAGTGCAATTCGTCCTGGCTAACCAACGTCAGGCACTCCGCTCATTTCATCGATCTCGGGCACGTCCAGCCACCCATTTGACCGTTTGGCTCAGGCTCAGGCTGACCCAATTTATGGACAAGAACCAAATGAGCCATGGCCCTGACTTCGCATGTAGCGATGCTGTCACCGCGACCGAAGCCTCGGTACCCTTCTCAAAAAACGCACCAGTATCGTATGCGATCGATACAGCCTTATCCACTTGTCTTAGCTCACGCTGGCTCGAGAAAGGAATGAGTCATGGCGCGCCGATCACTATATCTATTCAACCACCGCAGGTGAGATCAAACGGGGTGAACTGTGTGGTCTGCACCTACGAACCTTTGGACACTAATGGTTATGCGGTTGGTCCGTTGGACAATAGCCCTGTAGGACATTATCTAAACAAAAATGACTGTGAAGTGGGCATTGTAATTCGTCTGAAACCTTGAAAGACGGGTCGGCGTGGTGCTTGCAAGCGTGGTTTTCTATTTATAGAGCCAATATTTGAGTGTCTATCTTGGTGTTCTGGAATCAGAGTAATTCGGATTTCGTGACCAATTTATGCCATTTTATGCCTCACATGAACAAAACCCCATCGCCGGACATATTTTCTAAGAAGAGTGCTTTATGGTTCAGAACAAGTTTTTGTTCGTGTCAGAAACAACTTTGTTCAGATATCAGCATTAGATTGAATTCTCAGAAATGAAAACCTCAGCAATGGTCACTCTTCTTATTAAGGGAATAATTTGTTTAGTGTTTGGGAGGTCGATGATATGACATACTTATTCGTACCGAGAGAAATAAGCTTACATTAGTTGATTTCCACTGAATATCTTATGGCCTGAGAGCAAATGTTAGTCGGTTTAGATATTCTTAACAGAATAGTCAACTGTCCTCCTTTTAGTTTCTCCGTATCGCAGTTCCCAACGAGGAAACGCTAGGTGTTATTTCATTGCTAGATGACTTCAAGCATTTTAATCGTCCTGAATAACCCACTGGAGTCATCTTTTGACAGTGTAAGGATTATTTTCCCCAAACCGATCCTGTTGAAACCGATCATCACTTTTTAGGTTTACCCATTTTAGCGGGGAAATTCCATGTTGCAGCAACAGGTGTTTGTATGGTAAGTCTGTGGGGAACAGCAGTGACACTGAAATAACGACACTTCCTAGTCAAGTTAGCTTAAAGGAGAGACTTGGGCCCAGAAATAGCTGTCTGAGTCATCAGTTCAGACCTGTGGTGTGTGCCAGTAGACGTGTAACTATGTAGACTACGTCTGGTCTGACCATTTTAAGTCTTGTCATTCTGGTTTAACTCAGCCTCGATGGCAAATGAAATGGAAAATGCGTCTCGGTGATCTAAGTGAAAGGAACATCGCCTAAGCGTGAACACGCTCACGTGTGCAGATGTAGTAATTCAGCTGCGCGCAGCGTGCGCTGGTGGAGTAAAGGTAACACGCTCGCCCCGCATGTCAGATACTTGGAGTTCAAACCCCTGTAAGGCCAAGAATGTGCACTGCAGATGAGCTCTAGGAAAAAACGAAACTCGGGTCCAGTGCTTCCCCAGGCCAGAATAATCGCGCCAGGACAGGAGAAGAACTGTTCAAACGCAACTAGCTACAACTGTCCACATCAGTTTCTCAGTAGCCAAACTATTGCGATCGCTACGAACCACAGATTCAACGTCTGTCGATGTTTTGTTTGTGTGGTTTGCAGGGTGTTGCTCTGGTCGAAAGTTTTCGCCTCTTAGAGAAAATTAGTCGCAAAACATTATCCCTGAAAATTTGTGAACTGTATTGTGCGCACTCTCAGTGAGTTGATATTTTGCCATATGCTCCCCAGCGTGTCTGTCTCTTCCGAGCTGTTCAGCGTTCCACAATTATATTGCCCCGAAGAAATGACTTATTCACCCTCCAAATAGTTAACCAATACTCGAGTCCTTGGTCTAGTTTCAGGTGAATTGGAATAATCGATGGAAAACGAAGTGACAAAAACTAAGGTAGTTAATTCGTGCAGAACAAATTTACGGTATGTTTCTCAACCTGAGCGCGTTTCTAAACCCTACTTGATAGAAGTAAGCTCGCTCATGTTAATCGCAACGTCGTTGCTGCAGGCAACGCTGGAGATGAAGAATCGGTCCTTTGGAGGACTCTCAATTTTCAGAGACCAAGTTAAAAACCACGCTACACGAACTGACACTGTGAGAACAGCGCCTAATCGTGTGCGACAGAGGTAGTCATGCTACGCGCGGTATAGTACCAAGTTACTCATGTATTCTAATCTTTCGTCCTCATACGCATTCCGTTTTATTGTTACTATTGTTTATTCCTTTTCCAGGTTGATGAATTGTGTGGTTGGACTTTTTCGGTGATGACTCATCAGAGCGGTACTCACTGATTAGGAATCGGGGTGTAGGTAAAATGCTCGTATGTCTCATGCATAGAAAATAATGCTTTTGAGTACAGTACGAATCGATATCTTTGTCAGGCTCGGACACACATATGGGACAAGATAAAAAATATAGGCCGTGAGACAACATTGGTCAGATTAAAAATCAGTGGTTGAATAAAAACCAACACAGCGTGAGAGTCATGAATTCCTATTGTTTGACTAGCTGGCCACGTGGGCGCTAGTGTTTAAAAAAAAATGGACCTCGACAGCGAACGTGCTAAATCTTGTCAGTGTAAGTGTGGTGAAGAGATATCTGAAAATAGTAATCTTTGAGCTGTAACACTCTTTCGGCGCCAAGCTGACATGCCACCCGGAGGAATCACGAGGAGTGAGATAATGCCAGGTTGCCTAAGCCCAGACACGATCAACCGTGATGCAGATGTTGGGTTTAAACCACGGGTCTTCCGATCAGTAAGTTCGCACCTCAACCGCTGAGCTCTCTCCTTGTTCTGACTTATGTTGTGAGAACCATTCAGATAGTCTCATGCAGTATAACAACCAATACTAACAAATGAAGTCGGGGATACTTCATTTTAAAATCAAGGTCATCATAACATCCTTCACTGAACATTACAACTATACTATGCCTAAGAATATACCATACCGTACCGAACAATAGTTTTATTATATGACTACTTCGTTTGTAACGGTTTTTGTCGTGCTTCGAGGATCCAAAGCACCACTCCAGCACAGACGTAGGGTTTCAGCGCCTCATAATCCCACATTTGAGTAAGGGTCAATGGAACTGTCCAATTTTTTCAGTCTGACCCTATCAAGCAGCGCACTGTCCCCCCATATCTGGACGAAGCTTTGCAAACCAATTGGTAAACTCGCAGAACAGATTAACTGCCACTCGATTATCAGCCGATGGAATTTTCGTGGCCGGTGCCTTTATGATCAGTGGAACTGGTGCACATCTGCCTTGCTAATGGCTCATTAAATTGGCACTCAGTCAGGGGCTGTCGCATTATAAGGCATTTTGTTGCTGGAAATAGCAGAGCGTTGGCAGTGCCATAAGCAGAAACAAGTCCAACACATTTCTCCAGGTCCAAGTTTCCCTCGATCCCCCTTTAAATCTACGGGATTATTCGTCTGGGGAATTGAAGAATGCGTGCTCTGAGCTTGAATTGCAGTAACCGGTAGATATGAGTCTTTCAGGTGCCCCACTTTGTGATAGATTTCAAGCAGAACATTATGAGAAGATCGAGTGTAGGTATTGCAACTCCTCTCCTTCCATCCCATGTGGAGTTTGACCACGAATCTTTCTTGTACGTGCTCCGTGAAGTTCACGGAGTTCTAACAAAGTACCTATTGAACAGGTTGGTTTGAAATCTCGAAGACTGCAGTTGAATGTTGTGTCCTGTGAGTAGGCGTGATTTGGAGCTCCAGTCCGTTTAAATGCACACTGTACGCTTCTGTAAACATGTAAAAGTTAAGCGGAGTGCAAAAGCTGTTTAAAAGTTTGCACCAGTGTGATACCAGCATTGTCCGCGTCACCTGGATGGGCGATTCGTCCTCGTTATGATTTTTATGGCGACGATTCGCATGAGAATGACGGATATGAAAGACCTTGTTCAAAAACTAAATTCACTAAGCTTCTTTGATTTCCGACCTTCCTATTAGGGGTTAAAGTGGTTAAACATTTCATACTGTGTGAAGATTTTAGAAATCCACATTTTAACTTGGCAGTCTTTCACTTCCCAGTGAACTGCTAAAGTGTGCTCACTTTGGTTTATCTGAACACTACCTGACTGACGGTGGCTAGTCGCATACTCACTCGATATGTAATCGTAAGGTGAGTCACTTTCGTTCATTAGCTGACGCCGTCTCGCGCCCGCAATCTGAGGTCACTGAACTGATAGCACGCTGAATGTGGTCAAGATCAAGGCTAGTGATATTCCAACTATAAGCCCAAAATTGGGTGAGCAGTAAAATACAGTAGCTACGGCATTCGGTTCACTCAGTTTCGGGTGTAATTCTTATCTTGCATTAAGTTGAAATTCCTTTCTAAACCACTTACCAAAAATCAGCAACCGGTTTGCCTTCTTTCCTTTCGCTTTACGTTCAAAATTTGGACAAACCTTGGCTACGTATTTAAGTTCCTACACATCATTCAAACACCAGCATATTCGCCTGTTCAAACATGCTAATTTAGGCTCATGGCATGTACCCAAATAGAATGGTGCTAACAGGTTTTCTCCCTCCCCTCATCAGATGATCCAGATACAACTGACGGTACGGTAGGTAATGTGTACCGCTGTTGAGGTCTAAAGAGTGCAGAGCTCGAGTCCAGCACATCCTCTCCTTTTGATGGCTTGGTCAGAATAAGCACATCAGAAAGTGAGATAGACTGAGTTCTCAGGAGAAATTCTCATTAGTTTTCTGGATATCCTTGTACCATTTAGACATTAGTGTCGTTCTTGCTAGAGGAGCTGAAGAGCATAACTACACTGGCGCATTTCACCAAAGCGTCTGAAAATTATTGAAATGCAATTGAACAGTTCCTCTGAACAGGATAAGCAAAAACTTGAAGTGAAACAAAGACGGATTATTGGCAAAGAAAACAACAGATAAGCAGGGGGACAATAATGTGCACTGAAGCCACAGTCATCATAGGTAGCCTCAAGCGTAAGCCATTATTCATTCGCATTCAAGTCCACACACATCTGGAGCATACCACAAAGCACGCCCGGTTGGCGGAATCGGTTGCGGGTCGCCTACACACCGCTACAGAAGACAATATGTAGTATCACAGAGTTCTGTTGGTCCATTTCGTGCTAGTTAGTGCGTTAGCTCTCTGTTATCACAATGATTGCGACAGTAGCCATGACAACTAATTGGTTTTTGGTTGAAGAAATGCGTCCAGCGGTTTTTTCGGCATTTTTCATGTCATGAGCCACACCAGGATACCACAAACAGTTTCAACAGGGCTCCTTGTGCATGTCCATACAGAGTGGTACAGTTGTTCCGGTACTGGCATGCTTTCGTGCTAGCGAATCGAATATCAACGGTATTCTACTGTGATTCGGACTGTTAGGAAATGGCCCCCTGACCGTACCTTTCTTTGTCCAAGTAGTTATGAAAGAATGGCATTGTTAACCAAGCAAGAAAAGTGAGTCACCGGCGAGAAATGCAACCATCATATTTTTGGATTATCTTTTAGCACAGTCAACCGTCAGTTGAGATCTTAGTAGACGGAGTGAAATGAACTTCAGAGTAAACTACAACTGATATGGTAAATATGTACTCCAGTAAGTTGGCTATCTAAAGTGGCTATTTTGTTTATGAGAGGTTGTGACATTTAGTTATATTGGTATATATATATATATATATATATATAAAATTCCCCTGAATCTTGTTTCTGTTGATCAGTTAAAGTGTAAAAGTACTGCAATAATGAAATGGCGTGGAATAACTGGGTGGAACAAGTGATGTGATGTGAACTTCCCATGATGGTTTTGCTGAGACGTCTTCCGGTTAAGTATACCAACCGTTTGCAAGCTAGTTTGCAAAGCTGCCGAAGAGCGGCGAATCTTTCTGTGTACTGCGCTGTTTATCACCGGTTTGGTTCCGATCACACATCATACATACAGCATATATTAGTCCCACTTAAACCGTCGTCCCACAATGAAAGGCTGCGCGATTCAGCTAGGTTCGAAGCAAGATTTAAAGATGCCGATCAGCAGTGATTTTGCCGGGTTGCTGAACATCCAGGAGTTGCGAGGGAAGCACGGTAACTTGAACGTTCCACAATTGTGGGTTGACCTGAATGGTTTGCAAGCTGATTGTGTAAAGATGATAGCTGACAGTGCACGATACACACACTGCTCATTAAGAAAACGTGAATGAGCTACTCGACTGATGGCATGCACACAAATGTGGTTAGCACGCTCGTACTTGGATTTGAACCGACGTCTGTTGCAAGTTGAAACGTGTACACTTGAAATTAAGGACCTTGGAATCTAAAGTGATCCGTCATTGATTTTCGTAGGTCATTCGGACCCACGTCACAATGGGGTTTCGAGTTTAACCTTCTTACTGCAATTTTCCACGCAGTATCATATCGCAGCATGACTAGAGATTGCTAAAGTGCATTGCAGTGTGCTGCTAAGAACTAAATTTTCACTTATTTATTCTCTATATACCCCATTTATCTACACTATGGAAGTGACTTGATGAGCTTTAAGTGTCTGAACACAGTAGCCCTTACTGGTAAGTAAGTTCCTTTGGGGGAAGTGATACAAATGAACGAAAAATTGTTGGTATTGTGAGGAGATTTGTTTTTTTTTTCGTGGAGAGTTCGTCCTGAAAGTGGAGCCAATCTATGCTGAAAAGCCGAGAAGCACTGTACAGCTGTTTCATCCTTATTGGGAACCATCAGCGGTGTGCATCTCACGAAACTCCGGAGAGTCTCAAACCCGCGACCTCCTGACTAGCAGTTTGAACACAACCGTTTGGCCACGAGCAGCTGGTCAGCAGTGTGATTAACTCGCACTTAGACAGGATACAGTGCCGCTCATCCTTCAATCACGGGATCCACATCACGTGGTCATACGTGTTGACTGGCTCCTCGAGTAACGACTTCTCAGATGGAAGTTTCACTCATCGAATGAAGTTTATTCTTCCACTGAACTACTTATAGAAGGAGAAATTCCTCTCGTGGTTTATTTCCTGATAAGGAGGTTCCTCTCAGAGTGCAACCAGAAATGTTTTCTGCATATCATCCACTTAAGTCTGTCAGATCTTTCGATCACAACTGGATGGGAGTTTACAACGTTCCATTCAGAGCGATCCAAGCGAAACTGCGATAAACTAGCAAGGCAAAGCAGAAACACGATGATCATAGGAGATTGTTAACAGTAGAACCCATGGGGAAAAAGTTTACCGACTATACCATCTATTCAGTTTGACCTGCCGGAGAATAGTTACTAACCAGAGCAAAACATCCAGGCAAACTGAACTGATTCTGAAGGTATGTGAATAGCTTAGGCGGACTGAATGCATACTTTCGTCAGGTTCCTCGTACTACTGCAGAAAATCCAAGCTCGAACCCAGTCATACAAGCATAAAATGGCATTCCAAACGTGCCATCTAGATGATTTGAAAAGAACATCAACAGCATACCATTCGTGCCGTTATTCCTTCTCTATATGTGCCATCAGACACTATATTGCGAATATATTGAATGGATTATATACGTTGCAGAATAGTGGGAGAGTTTAACATAAATCAACTGTTTCAAAGCATCTTACACCCACCTAGATAAACACTTTAAAATCGTCTCGAGGTGACGAACGCAAACTTAACCACGTTAGCAGAGGCGAGGCATTTAACTATACCACCGCTCCTGAAGTCATACAAATCGGGTGCTCCGGTAGACCTAACCCATTAGTGATCGAATTTCGCCAATAGCTGTTGATACATCAAGTGTAGTGAAGTTCAAAGCAATATTTTTAGGTCCCACAGACTAAATTCCAGGAGGAATAGCTTACCATCTTGTTGCAGTTATCTTTAGGCATTTCTTCCGTTGTTTTGATAGCACGTACTGGTCTACCACATCATCACCTAGGATAAGTGACTCATATGCACGTGTATCATGAGGTTGATACCACGTACCGTGAACTGTTTACGGCTACTGCTTTCACCGATTGCCTGTCCATAACATAACGAAGCGTTGCGCGCAGGAACATCCAACACACTGCCAACGGTCATCGGCCCGTACCACAACGACAAGACCGGTTCCTTAGCATGTTGTCCACGGTGTCAACATCACACCGGTTTACTGAGGACCGCTGTGTACTGCTCGCTTCCACTGAATGATTTTGTTGCACTGTCAAGAACAAAATAACACCTGTTGTTCTTAGTTTGATGACGAGACAATAGTTGTGTGTAGCTGAGTTTGCCATGACTTGGGTTTATTGCGAATTCCCCTGCAGTCTTTGCTCATTGTTCTCGTAATAGTCGTTTTTTCTGTCGCAACTTCCAGGTCAGATTAAGACTGGTGAAGTAGTTGTCTGCAATGACATCACGGTCTTTATTGGGAAGTCTAATCATGAGTCGATCCGCTGAAGCTCATCGGTGCATCCAAACAACTAACCCGAGACACATCACGATAAGCTGTCTGGGTAAGCGAATGCCTTCGGATCGAACACAACCATCGTGACTGTTCCTACAAGCCTATTGCCAGCGGTAGGTGGGTAGGTAAGTTAATCGTTGTGCTGGTCGGTCGGTTCACTCGTCTCTGTTGCCCTGGAGGTTGACAGGACAAATGTAAGAAGAGGCTGGTCACGCAAGGGGCGGCCTGTGGGTGAATAGGCTCCAATCGGGCTTTGGTAAATCACTCAGGCTTACACTTGGTTTGATGACTTGAGTAGTCTATTTCCTCTGTTACCAAGTTGGAAATTGCATGATGTAGCTCCTCTACGCAGCACACAAAACATGCGACCAAGCGGAGTGGAGCTTGCAATGCGGGTATAAAACTCGATTTGTATGGAAACACAAGCATCCGACCCGAGGTTAAAAAAACCAAGAATGTTTCACACAATCAAAATGTTCTCGTGATCACTTTAGACGTTTTCGTGTTCGCTGATCCGCGAAAACCGACATAGACAACAGAATTAACTAGGTGAACGGACCACAGATATTTCGTTATCGGTTCTCCATCCAGTCACTATAACATGGACAATGAAGGACTGCTCAGTTTGAGTTTCAGTGTGACAGTTAATTGAATGGATGGATTATCCATTTACTGAAAGATGTGGGGGTGTTACCACTGCTGCCCCTGTGACTGCATGTTCAACGGCTCAGTTAGCCGCTGGGACACCGAGTGGTTGATAGTAACCTCCGATCGAGCTGACAAAATATTATCTGGTGCCTTCAGTGCATGGCTTCAACTCTCAGATCACGAACGAGCTACATGTATGACTGAGTACAATCTTGTAAGCATACTTGAGTTGACGAGAAGTGCATTTCTCAGCCGGTGCCTATAATTCATGTGTTTATTATGGGTGAGTTGGTTCAGTTGGTGAGATGTGACTCGCTTTCCCAATTCCTGGAAAGTACTTGTGTGTTATTTACTGACCGAGATTCAATTATCCATTCGTTTGCATACTAAATGGTGTGAACGGGAAATGAAATCGGGCTTGATTGGCTGATGACCCGAGCTGTCGATATTTAAACAAAAGGTCAATCGGGCTTCGCATTAAACTCTTGTTTGTAACAGTCTTTCACCGGGAGCGCAGCACAAAAGCTATCTCGATGTCCAGTTCGGCCGATATTCACAACTTCGGAATACAATTTTCTTTATAATTTGATTTTATGGAGGATGTATGCATCCCAGGATTTCTGAGACAAAAAAGTTACAAGGTTGCTCAGCAGTAGGTTGTGGACATCATCAGTGCCCTGTGAGTGGAAGTGCGTTGAGGTTCGAAATGCGTTGTTGTTCCGCGTGCATGGGTTGATATAGGGTGTACTCAATGACCAGTAATAAGTCAAGATCAGCCTGGGCGAGCAGACTTTATATCAACCCATGAACTTACCAAAAACATGCACTACCACCCACAATGCACTGATTACGTCATCTCGACTGGTTGCGAAGCGTTTGCGGCCAAACTGCTCAGCTAGGCGAACAAACCAACGAGCATAACTAAGCTTACACCGAAATGATTAGCGCGGTCAAGCGCGCGAAGTTTGAGCGGTGCAGAATAGTGATTTATATTAGCAGGTCCAGCCATCCCATCCGGTGGTGACCAAAAACAGTTTTCCGTTTCAACCTTCTTACGTCTCATTTAATCCACCGCATAGCCGTCGAACAAGCTAACTGAATTTGAACGATCGCAACAGTGTCATGGAAAAAGGTTCAAATAAAATAAACATTTGCACTCCATCGCACTGTCATGTCTTGGAGAGCATTACTGGGTCTGGAGGAGACAATCATACTGTATACCGTTGTTTCGGTCACATAAAGAGCATAGCTCCTTAGTGAATGGTACGGTCGATAGCAATCCATTCACGAACTTGCAACACCGACTGCTGAATCCGTGGGCGTCAATTATACTATTTGGAGCTCGGGTTTTGCATCAAATCAGCAGCGCTTTTTGGGTATTTAGAGTTTGAAATCGTTTAGCAGTTCACTCCGCTGAGTGGTCTTAACAGCGCTTCGCACAGTATGCGCGGTTAGAGAAAACATCCGTAATCCATCTTAAACGCTTGTCCCATCACTGTATTAAAATGGCGGTCATAAAATTTTAACTTTCGGCTTTACTAAACGATGATTTGAGAAGGCTGATGATGTATTTTGATGCCCAGGACTAGTGATCAGCTTCTCCGGAAAGGCCATAACGAACGAAGTTCACGACGATCGGTGTACGTGTGGATCATGTCTTTAAGAGGCGATCAAGACCTACAATCGAGCTTCATTTTCCCGCACCTTCGCAATCGGAAAATAATAGAACATGGCTCGTGGTTTGTAAAGAATCTGAAGGAAATTATACAAAAAGAGAATTATTTACAACTCTTGCTGTGTCCATTAACTGAAAAAATCGATGTCCGGTTCGGTCTGCTTGACTCCTGACATGTACTTCTCTTGAGCAAGGCCAATCCAGTCCGGAGTTAGTTCGACACCCGAAGCTGAATGCATCAGAGCCTGTAAATTCCGCTGCTCGTCTGGACCGAACACATATCCATTCGCTCGATCAGCGTAGCGCATTACTCGCTCTAAGTGGGACACATTTTGAATGTCCAACAACAAGAACTGAACCAAAGACTGATCTTGAATGATACTGATGAGCGCCTGATTCAACCGTTCATATTTGGCCAAAAATGGATCATTGTTCTTGTTAATCTTATCGACCAAGTATTGTAGATCCAAGACTTCGGTGAAATAGTCTAAATTAAACTCCAATTCACCGAATTGTTCAATTAAATCGGCTTTGCTCAGGATGTTAACATGTGGGAGGGATAACTGCAACATAGTGGACAGAGAAGTGAGGAGACAGGAGATAAACTTCCCCGGATCGGAACAGTAATGAGAATCCACCAGGTGAACCGCTGTCAATTGGAGCCCAAGACCTTCAACAATCGTCGCTGATTCATCTTTCTCTCCAGGAATTTGGTGTGTTTTCTGAGTTAGATAGGCGATCAACTGACGTGTTACAGGATGATGGGTGTACAGTTCAACCTGAAGGGACAAAGGGAACCAAGCTGGGTTGTTTAGGGATTACGTACGATGATTGGAATACAACGATGCAACAAGGTGCATAAACAGTGTGTGCCCGCATTTCCGAAAAAAAGATCAAAAAAGATAGGTCTAGAAGACCCACAGTAAAGCGTTCCTTACAAAATAGCTTCCAGCCAAGTATGTGTTTATCTCTTCTTGTGTGCATTTTCCGAGTCCAATGTTAACAATAGCCCTTTTAACGAAATTCTTTGTTGATAATAGGTCAGCAATCTCCTGAGCCAGGATGACTTGGCTTTAAAAATGTTTCGAAGCGGCAAGCACCTGCCAGCTCTGCGAAAAATGCGGCTCAGTGCGCACGAGATCACAGTGGCGTAGAATAAAACGCATTAAGAGTACAGAATGCAGATTCGAAAATGAAATAACTAAAGTGAGATTATTTTTCATCAAATCACGACGGAAGCACCGAGTTTTAACGTATCGCAGAACAAGGGCGTTGATAACTGCTTGATAACTGCACATGAGAACGACTGAAAACTTGGTCACCACTCATTGGTGCAACGGTTTACATAACATCTGCATTACTATGACGGACCACAGTTGTCAGCAGACTCTCAATAGCTCAAAACAGCTCAATGGTGAAGGCGAAAACTGGTAATCAAGGTGTGCATGGCACAAACCAACTCTGGTTTCTAAAATCGTACGTGTCTGGAACTTAGGAAACCTGGAGGAAGCTCAATCTGCTTCCTACCGGTCGCATAGTTCGGTTGTACCCACTACCACCCCTATAAGAGTGAACATCCTGGGACCGGCTTTTTAAGACCTCGGAAAAAAATACGCGACATTCGCTTGCCGAAATTTTTGTATTAAATAGCTTATTTAGGTTTCGCTCCCTACATTCGGGTGACGAAAGTTCCCCACTTCGCATGGGTTTACATCTCAGTTTAATTGCAACGCAAACTTCCCGATTCCGTACCGTCGTCGTTCAGCTAAAACGCTGATAAAGCTAAGTGTAAGTGGAGTAGCTAATTTTCGTGCACAGGCTTTTAAACCTTTGCATCAGGCTCCAGATATCTGTTGAAAACATTGGTGTGAAATGACATTCGACTGAATTAAAATCCTTTGCATTTTCGACAAGGAGCATCAGTTCGCAAACCAGAGTATCCCAGGGATTTGGCGGCAGTTTTCCGTGCTCAGGATAAAAAACACAAGTCAACCAAGGTATGTGGCTTCGGTCCGGTTATAGGACTACCAAATTAGGATAGAAGCATAGTGGCTCATGTCTGTCAGCACTTGTTACGCAAGCTTGAATCAAAAAGCACTAACCTTAACGCAAGTTGCGACATCATTTTTTTCGTCGTGGCTGAAACAATTCAGTCATCCGGCCACGTAGTCCAGGACAAACGTCCGACAGCCGAACAAGTCACCCTCATCTCTTAACGTATCTAAGCTAGAGACTTTCTTGCACTGGGACACAAGGTTTTCAGAGATTACACCTTGACGGTAGAACGAACAGAAGAAAGCCTATCCGACTACGAATACTGTGGTCATATTCGGCCGCATACCCGGATAGGAACCTTCAATGTGGAAGTATACAAAGTGCTTTATATCGGCCCAAGTAGCAAATCAAACAGAAATGGTGGAGGTAGGTGGAACCATGACAACATAATTGAACTATACATTTTTGTTCAAAAGTGAGGACTAGATCGTTCCAGTATTAAAAATGGACACGTAGCTATTGATCGCTCCGAGTTGAGGCGGTTTTAAAGAATTCCAAATGTCTGATTTGTCATTCCACACCAGCTTGTAGGAGAATGGGGCACAGAATGGTGAGCACCCGAAGACGATTCTTACGAATCGCTTAGTTCCCTTTTATACATGGAGGAACGGTTCAATCCATTTGGGATGAGAAGCGATATATACATTAGGGAGGATTTCGATCCGATTTGAACCCCTAGAAGATGCGTTGTATGTTGGTACACTGTTTGACAGCGGATATACAGACAAAGGCAGGCTCATGTTAATGGGCTCAGTTGGTTGCGTTTCGACCGTACAATACCATCACTACATTGGTTTGGTGTTTGACCCAATTTACAGACAATGAGATTGTAAGGAATCCATGGAATGCCGAATTTCGGAAGACACGAGCGGACACGCACGTTCTGCTTGTCGTGTGGGTACACACGCATGCAAAAACAAAGCTCAAAAAAGCTTGCGTTGTTTTAGTCTTTCTTCGGTGGACTGCCCAACATGAGCATGGGCAGAGATGGGGACGCAAGCACAATTTAGTTTGTTTGGGGTTAGCTTTCAAGCTAAGTTATGCGCCCGGATTCTTTGTCGTAAGCTCACCGGCAAGCATGAGTATCTACCGGATTGTGAGCAGACAGAAATAAGAAAGATAAGCTTGAGCTTTTAATTTATTGTTGTTGATCGCTGTAACCGTTTTTCATTGTCTGTAGGCATGGTAACGGTGAAAGTGAACTAAATAGGTACCACGGGACGATTTCTCACAAGAAGAAAACCACCCAACTCAAGAAGTGATAGAGCCGGATGCCTTCCCTCACTTCTGTTTGTACATCGCCACATAAACATGAGCGCCGAAAAAATAGTCCCCACTACAACTCCTGTTATACCGTGTTCCCCTTGCTATCAGGCATTCGATACCTATTGGCTGCCTACAGACGGCGGGTGTGCTTGGTTCGGTCAGACAGGTAGGGCTGTAGCGAAGTCAACAATATTAATCCGTGAAGCCTTGGTGCTTGAATTTGTTGTCATGCGAACGGTAGTGCAACTCTCATGTAGACTCTTGGCTACCTGCTTCCCCCATTATGAGGGGCTTGAGCGGCACGGGAGCCTGAGACGGCTCGTTATGGAGACAACGGGAGATCATCACAACTGCATTCATAGGGTCACCACGGCATGTTCCATGGGATACGCTAGAGAAGGCGACAAGTAATGAGCTATGAATGCTCGATCATGATTGGCTGACGCTCAGACCAGCCACGCCTTCGTTTGCACCGTAGTCCGCATGTGAAACATCCGTCCAATCGACGCAGTGTTCGGTTATTTAGAGCGGATGGCCTCCGGACAGACTCGTTTCATTAGTCACAATCGATGGGTGGGTGAGCGTTCTGGTGGTAGAGCCAAGAACGCAATCACAACGGTGAGCGTGCGCATGTAAGCATGCCGGATTATGTCACACATTAGTAGCAGTCTCCTTGTCTAGTTTAAGCACCGAGTACCTCTGGTTGAATATAGGCAGCCTGCTTCAGTCACTTAATGTGAATAATCACATCACCTCGTGCAACAGGAGCCTAGTCTTCGAAGGCCATTTGGTTCGACTTGTTTGCATCAACCTGCAGAATTAGACCTGTGGGTTCCCAGCTGATTGAGTAAAATGGCATGGGCGGGATGGATCTAACAGCCGTTATGAGAACGGACGTTTACATCGATTGAAGGGAGTACCTCTTTTAGCTACGCTTAACGAATTTCTTCACTGCTCCACCAGTGTGTTTAAAAGTGTAGGTTTCTGCCTAATGACGCTTGTGGCATTCATTAACTCTGATGTAACGACTGAAGCGTAGCAAGTACGTCATTGCGCTCGTTGCGAATTATGACAGATACAATTTAACTTTCACATCACCTGTGCCTAAAGTATTATCACAAAGCCTCCGAAAATATCGAAGCTCACGTATTTACCCACCGAACTACTTCAAAAGTGGTCGAATATATGGATTGAATAGAGGACCTTCGGAAAAAGAAGGTTAGCTTCACTGACTACATGGCATACGTTCATAAGGCTCTGCCGATCGGGGGGCAGGTCATAAGAATGTTGCTGCCAAAAATGCTGTGGGCATAGGGCTATGAAGAAGGGGTAAACCGAAATCTCACCCGGCTTTTCAATACTATTGTCCATCAAATAACTTTTGTTCTACAATGTGTGCAGACATAGAGGTTGAGACGCTGTTGCTGCACCGGAGTTTTAGTGTACACCGATACGGATTATTTTGGCAGCCAAGATGCACTATGTTGCTTAACTTCTGAGTTTAACGTTGATATTTCGTTTTTATTCATATTATGCGACTGTTAAAAAAAGTGGAAAGTGGCAACTCGCATTGGTCAAAACAGTTTGTTCATTTTGGAGCACAATTCCACTCTGTCGACCATCAGCTCGCAATAATATGGAACTTCATTGTTTTTCTCGCTTGTTTCAGAAATATTGATTGCCTGAGGCTGTGTATTCACTACGTTTTCCAACTCGATGTTTTGTCCCCAATGCGTGCAGCACCCACATGATTGGGCCACAAATCATTCGGCATAGTTCTAACCTATCAGGGCACTGGAGTTGCCATGTCAAGTTCATCAGTCTAGGGTTGGGAAGGCTTAGCAACTCCACTAGCAAAAAATAGAGACAGGCGGTGCCGTAACCTAGGCCAAAGTGAACGGCGTTACAGTGACCGCAACAGCGAAGGCAGCTAGGATCGATGATTTGACAGGTAATTCGGAGCTAAAACAACAGCAACCATTCCGTCCAACACTCACGGGGTGCCCAGAGACTGGTCATGATTTCGTTACCCTACTACGTGTATCTGACACTTCACGGCTCGAAAAAGCACTCGGATCAGAGTGCAGTTTAGTTGTTCAGCCAGTTTCATGCTCTCGGTTTCTGGCACAGAAACTGATGAACGGTTTCTAGACAAATTCAGCCAGCCTAAAGGGGGTTCTGTTCTCAGTGGGCTGAAACGCGAGTTGAAAAGATACAGGCGTCAAATAAAAAAGTGACACTGGTGTTCCAGTGTTAGTTCGTAATTGATGTAGTGTGGCTGACTACTATCAGAGGATAAGCCCGTTCCGCATGGAGTTTCGTAGGGATCCCATAAAACGGATAGCCTCAAGATTACTCAGCACTTGCATGAAGTCATACCTCCGGTTTTGCGGGCTCAAGTGCGTCCAGCAGGGAAACAGAATACCACAACTGTAGTTTACCCACTGGAGGTTCATAGGCCATTCCAGAGTCCATTTTGCCCTTCACTGGGCGAGCTACACCAAGTGAATATTCGAGCAGTAGAAAGATGCCGTAGCGTGCGAAAAGCAGCGCCAGATGGCTGGATGAAAGATCCGACGGTCAATACAAAGCACCTGGAAAGGGCAGCGGGAATCGTTTTGCTATGAAGTACGATTGCGTTGTGTCGGTGGTTGGTTTGTGGTCTTCGGCCTGTCGAGCGTTTCGCTGGTAGTTTGTTGAGAGATTAGACTAGGAAAACCGGAAAACCGTTAAAGAAACAGTTGCTGTTCAGAAAATTAACTAAGATACAGATTGTGTCTACTCGAGTTCATCCAGTCATTCAGTGTAAGGTCGTTTTTCTGACTGAATCCAAGGTGACCGAATGCGGACATCAGGAACAGATCGAAAAACGACAACCTTCTGAATGAGAGGCTACCACGAGGAAAATATCATTTCTGCCTATTCTAGAACATGAATTCTCTTCAGGGGTAATCTCTCTGATCAAGTGCCTAAAAATTTCAAGAACAATGTGGAATTCCGAAGGAATATATTCTCACGAAAGTTCAGTGTTCTTTGACCGAAGTCGCCCACCTCATACCGACACAGTGCAACTCGAACCGGATTTCCCTAATCTTCATCAAAAGGTTTATCTGTTGCTTCACAACAAACATTTTAGCTGCAGTTCACGTTATTCGTGGATTTGCTTGTTTTTAAGACGAATCAATCAGAACCTTCAGTGACCCTGGAAATTAGCTGAGAACGAACAGTGTTACAGTAGAAGAGTGACAGAAAGCCACAAAAACTCACTGTAGAAAGCAGTCGTTACTGTGGCGTCTGGTTCCAGCATAGGTTTACTTAGTTTCAAGGCAAAATCTTCAATACCGTAGTTTTTTTAGCACAAGTTTTACGTAGATCATGGCTGCACAGTGGCAAACCGGAGGTTCTCCAAAGGTGACTTAATTGTTTCCTGTCTTCACTAGCATTCGGTACATTAAGCGTACCCACTACGAAACGACACATCAACGAGCTACGACAAGCAACGATCACATGATTAAATAGCACCCAAGGCATGTTATGATAACAGAGAAGGGCGTGCAAACTGAATCCCAACCATGAAACCAGACGTTGAAAGTCAAGTTCATCTGCGGAATTCGGCAGCAGAATCGCAAATAGTCAGTGATGTGCACGATCCGATCGCTAATCATCGTTCACGGAGAGCAGCAACTCGGTGAATAATTAAGGACAACTGGTCTTCCTGTACGAGGTCAGTGTAGATACGTTCCATCGCTGCGACACCTGAGGTAAGCGAGGAACGATGCGGACCGAACTACGAAGAGAAGTAATGAATTTTTTAACTGTTAACTTCTATACAATCAATGACACCGCATGGTATAATTTGGAATGAGCTCACCTGACCTGGGCAGTCAAATATCAGGTAGCACTTCGGGTCCTTCTGCTTCAATTTGATTAGGCGGTCTGCCAACCAATCCCGGTTTGTGTATAGGTATTCCATGCAGTAGATAAGACCCCCATTTGGGCCCAAGCTTAGATAATCCATGACTTCTTCCAAACGGATGAGGTCGGAAAGATCAACGGAGCAGGAGTAGGGCAATGTATCATTCGCTGGATCCAAATTCACGACATGCACTTTGCGTTCTGTTTGGATAGTTAGAAAGAGCAAACGTGGGCGAGATTGGGGACGACTGAAGTCAGTTGTATTATCGAACCTAACGGCTGGCAGTAAAAACATGTAAAGACGCGTCTAGCGTCCAAAGATATCACTAGGCAAGTGCCTAGTGTGAAGCCAACGACGCATCATCGGTTGAAGAACAAAGGACAGGTGAACAGAACAATAAGCAGTCAGTTTGTGCGAAAGGCTTTCCAAGCTTACGGCCGTCAGCCTACGCTAGACGATGGAAGTTTGGCCTAGTTTTCAGACATAACGTGCTATTCTATTCAGACACATAAAACAGCATGGTTGTCGTAGTTTTTCTCCGTGGTATGGATCGCACCAGCTATTTGCTATACTCTACGAATGCCCCAACAGCCAATCACATAGACTGATGGCTCATCTAGAATCGGGAAGTGTTAAAGTCGCGGAGAGAACAAACTACGAGACGTCTACTTACCTAGATTGGTTAGGAAATCCGCCATAGCAGCACAGTAGGTAGTCTTCCCACTTCCAGGAGGGCCAATTACAAGCTGGCCGAAAAGACCCAGACCACCGCGTGAAATTGAACTAGTACCAAATGCCATCCAGTCAAAAAACGTGTCTTGATTGGGTTCCGGGAATAATTCGTCAAAGGAGCTGAAGCAAAAAAAAAGAACAGTTAAGGAACGGAATGGCTGAACGACTGCACACGTTGCTGTCCCAAAGAGAAGGCGCAAGTAGGGATGGAAAAAGGATCACCGAATGTCACAGCGTATGCCTACAATCGAAACACAGCGTTGGCCAAAAATTGAGAACAGAATATCTAGTTTGCTCAATGCATCTAGTGTGAGATGCAGTAGAACAAAACGAAACTGCGAGGTGTGAAAATCAAAGTACACTGAAATCTGTTGCTAGATGTCTTTACTGACGAATTCCAATATGTTGAACTGGTGGTTCAATTTGAATTGCGAATGTTCCCCCAGAACGCCACTATCCGCCAAAAGTACCATCGAAAATAGCTTCAAGGAAGGGAACTACATAAGCGCTCAAGGCATTTTTGCCAATCCTTTGTTAAAACCGGGACTTTTTATGGATCAGGTGTTGCGTGGTATGCACACCACAAATTCACGGGGTTAGTTAACCACCTCCCTGGTCGTTTACAGTGCGCAGTCAGTGACATAATGCCCAAATTAGCTAGCGATATGCAATCATTGTTCACGTTTGTTTAGCCTTCTAGTCCTCAGACAACATGATCGAGGGCATATGAATCTTATTATCCAGTTTGGCTAACAGTTTTCTCCGAATAGCTGGAACTAAACTTCGTCCCTCTATCTGAAAGATGCTCTCGGTTTGCGCATCAGATCAAACGCGAGTAGATATTACCGAAATTGAAGAGCACCTGAAGACCTGTTTACTTAACTGAACGTAGCCATCAAATAATGCTCATTCTAGTACTGTATAATATACTTTTGTATATCAAGCTATCTGTTTTTCGCACCCTAACCTCCACTGATTACGTCAGGTCTATCTTGTTATTCCTACTTCTAGGGACAGCTCCAAACCTGGCCGCTAATCTAAGAGAACAACCACGTCCACAGTGTCAGAGTGCAGTTGCGCAAGTGCGTGGTATAACCGGGTGAGGTAGAAACAGGTGGCAAATGAACGTTGCGAGGTAAAAGCAAACTTCGTCTGGTAATGCCAAAGTGCACAAGATCATGGAAGGCGAGTAGATCTAACTTCTACAACGGCCTATCCATGTAGTATCCCAGCACAGTACTTTTTGAGAGTATAACGTCGGCGGACTGTATATTCATGTCCAGTGAGCGGACTATGCACGCAACTTTACACAGTAATGTTTTTCTGAACAGGCGTTCCCGAAAGGTAGTCTTAATGTAAGAGAGAGAATATTTGAAATACGTCACCACTTCTTACTCAACGTCCACTCAACTCCGCACTGACGATGTCACCTCGATTGGTGCCACACTCGGTGAAAAGACGAACGAACAAATAAATCATCGCTAATGGGTGTTATGCACATCCACAACACCTTCAAGAGTTATTTAAGTGATTCTTTGATACAAACTAAGGAGTAGGCTGAAGTTAGCCTTACACAGAGCGTTGCCCTGAGTAGCACCACAGGTTATCACAACTGGTGCACTAAAGAACTTTCTCTCCTTTTCCCGAATTGAGAGAGACTCCCTGCAAATCCGATATCCGGTGAACTAGATTGTTAACAGCTAAACAGCATGAATCTTGGTTGAAATGTCTCGCACAGTTCGGCTGTTTGGTAGAGCTACAGTACCCTCTTAATCAAAAAACCACCCTGTAAGGATTACCTCTCTCATACGACCATATAGCTCTGTCCGTAGTTACATATGTTGGGCTAGGCTTTATTCCCTGTTACGAACAACTCTCTAATACGACGGAAACCACCAGGCATTTTCCTGATCGTATTATGGAGGGAGCACAGTGGTAGTGGTCTAACGGCAACTTGCCTTGTCAAAGAAATGGTGAACATAGGCTGCTTCGCAGAAGTAACTGTTTCGGTCCTAGAAAGGACCGAAGGACACCAAGGGTGTCATTGTAATATACCAAGTAACTCAGCTCACTGTTGGTTCGCTATACTGCTAAGCGTTGATTTACTGAATGTGAATGACCGACTTAGAGTCAATATACCCCAATCCTAGGAGCACGCGATGATAAAAATTTTCCTCAGTACTAAGAAAAATTAGTGAAGGGACCTAATGATCAGTATCGGTGAGACTTCACGAAGTCCGGATCTGCCTCAGACCGCCGCAACCGACTCCTCTTGATTATATAAGAGGTTGTTCCAGATCTTCATGAAGAAGTCGGCATCATCGGAACGAGAAACATTCGGATCCATAGCTTTTGCAGGTACGTGTTTAGCTTAAATTTTAAGGACAAAGTCCCACAGAAAACAGACGGTAGTCGAAGATCCTCGCCCCACACACACGTCGGCCCCAAACTCCGATAAAAACTTGCCTTGTGGCATACGTTGAACGCTCACGTCCTGCTGATAAATGCCTAAAAGACTAGACCTATGGTGTTTTTTGGAAATTCTCATCTGTAAATACCTCCGAGCCTCTGAATGTCCAACATGACTCGGGGAGAACAAGGAGGCGTACTGAACAGATCGCAGTTGAAGCCGCCTACTGAAATAATTAATCAGTAGCGCGAGAGAATCATGAAGGTTACAGTGCAGTGCGTGTTGGGCCGAATTACACAATTTCAGATTCACGGTCGGACTGGAAGGTCACCGTCTGTGTTCACAAAAAACCGGCGCGCACAGCACAAACACCCAAATGAGTGCGCCTCTGAAGGATTCAAAAGCCGGAAGATAACCCGGTTACAAAGCCTTTCAACGCGTGCATTGGAACGTGGCGTTACACCCATATTGTTACGAGCCAATGAACAAGGTCGGCTAACTGCGTCAGACCAGTTGTGAGAAGACCTGTTGAAATGCGGATGAGAAATAGCATGCATCATGTACATAGTTTGACACCTGCGTGCCAGTTTGTGAAGCATGAGCAGTACCAGACGGTGGGGCGAAACATAGGTGACACGATCGATGCGTCTAAATGGGACATAGCTGACGCTGTAGCTGGTATCAATGAAGGCGTCATAGACGCTTGCGACAGCGTTGAGCGACCAAGGTGGGTTGGTCCTGTCTGGTAGTTGGCAACCGGGAGCAGACAATGACGCTGCATACTTAGCATTGCTATGAAGAAAATGAGGCCACGCGTTGGTTCAATACGATCGTCGATGACGTGAAGCCACTAACGAAACGGCGCGCATCTGAACTCCTGACGAAATATCGGTGCGCTGGTATGGTAGACAGAACATAAAAGATGTTCTTATATCTAAGGTAGCAAAAGCTGCAAACATATTAAACATCAGTGTGGATAAAGGACTGTTTACCAAGAAGGGAATGGACACTGTCCACTCGGTGGGACGAATTCGCTGCCTAGTGTTCTCCACAAGATGACCTAACAGAACTCCAAAGGCTACTCAGCATCAATTTAAGACATCCTGTACAACGGGTCAGATGTCATCAATCAACTTTATACCTGATTATGAGACGCAGCACAGATACCCAGATGTCTTCAGAGCGATTATTTCCGGAACACCGTGAAGTTTTTAGATTGGTGTTTATTCCACGCGTGAAAAAAACTCGCTTTCGTTGAGCCTTAATGTTAGGCGGAATTCCACACAGATCCCGCTTTACCACCCGCAGTCGGGTGCTGCTTCAGCCAAAAAGCCTACCCCACACAAGATTGGCCAGGAATTCGAGACGCTTGCCGGTCCGGCATCAAGCCCAGATCTGATTGGTTGAAAATCTGGACCCAACAGCCAATCATGACCCAGTATTGGCCGATTGCCGGTTGCCAATGGTGCATCCAGAACGCGTCAGAATTCCAGAAAGTTATTACCGTTTACGCTATATATATGAAGCGTTGTACAAATGCTCTTGACTTCGTTTGGGGCGTTAATATACCTTGTACACCTTTGGTGGTTGTTTTGGAACGCACGCTAGCTTGGGAGGCTCAGACCGAGAACTAAGCTGAGAAAGTACCGTTACTACACTTAACAGCACGTATACTGGACCTCCTACCTCCCTAATGATAATTGCTTTTGTGAGCACAGACCAGTGGTACCGATTTGACATAATCCATGTATCTTTTATTGCTGACTCCTGCCAATTATTCACTACAAACAACTTCGGTCTTAACAGAACCACACCAAGCTACAAGACATACAGTACGCGATATTCTTCCGAAATCCGGCAACTGTGGAAGACTTGGTTCACAGGGAATGATCCTTGAAAGTTACCGATTGAGGCTTGACAGTTATAACACAAAACAGTCGGTAAAGTGGGAAGAGCATGGATTTCAGTGTGTAATAGGTGACCAGGTATGTTTTGCATATTGCGTGGATCCATTTTGCTGCATCACAGCATAAGATATACATTATCGAAGTTTCTATTCAGGTTATCCCACGTTATACAATTCTACAGCTGATGCTAGAGTTGCTCTCAAGCGAGGATCCATGTGAATAACGATCAGTCCAAGTCAGAGTGAAACAACTGTTGGATTGCGCTTACATGCAGTCGGTAGACATACCTCTTATAAGTAAAGAAGCATTAAAGGTCGTGGGGAATTTTGCGTACCTCCGTAGTTGCATTAGCTCAGATAGAAGTGCCTGATGAATTCAGTGTACGAATCTCAAAAGCCCGAATCACGTTTATTAATTTGCGTCACTTGTGTCGTCAAAACGGTATATGACTAGGTCTCAGGGGTCGCGTGTACCAGACTACAGTATGGGCTGTATTGATGTATGATTGCCAGACTTGGCCCCTAAGGGCAGTTGTGAGGTATCTTCAGGTTCTTGACCGCCAACGCCTTAGAAGGATTTCTGGTGTCCGATTCGTAACGAGCTAATTAGAAAACGGGTATTTTGTATTGCAGTAAGTATTTCAGTAGCTGAAAACATTCAGCAACATCAACTGCAGTGGCTCAGCCATGCTACGCACACCTAAAAACAGTCTATCGAGACGAGTGTTGCTCAGTGTGCCTCCTTCAGAATGCCACGAGATGAGAGGTGGGCAACATGTGTCTTGGCAGGAAAGCGTGTAAGAGATTACGAAGAGTTTGGGTGTTGTTGGTGCAGATCGCTTTCTATGATGACCTTTCCCCTGACCACCCTTGCTCTTGGCTGGAAACAGTGCAAGAAATGAGGGCCGATCGTAGTCAGTTTCCTTCCGGACTGTGTGATTGAGCGCTTGGAGGTGTAGGCAGCTCAGGATGTTTGTAACAGGCTAGCACCAGGCCCCGCCCTCGCCCATCTTTTTACCTTTTTAGTTTAGGGCCTCGAGTATAATTAAATAAACTTTGTGGTTGTACGGTAGTGAAGCATTTGTCAACACTGATGTTGCTGCGATGATGGTTGCGCTTTTAAAGAACGAATCACATCTTTTTGTTGTTTGGAATTGGACAGACTGGACGAGGTACAATACGAGACATGTCTAGCGTACGAAAGGCACTTGTCACTGGACCCATGACTGGCACCTTTTCTGAACTGTCCTAAGAGAATGTCTTGCTATTACCCTCATTCAACAGCACCAAACTAATTAGTTGTGGCACACAGATTGACGAAGGAACTATACTGCACGCCCACATTACGAGGAACCTCTTCACGCGCTTCCGTTTTTACATAGTGTATGATTCCGCTCACCGTACAGAACTAAGCGCCACATGGGTTTTTCGACTTGGAGCAAGGCAATCGTTTAGTAAGAGACTGAACTGCAGTTTTTAATTAGGACATTTGGATTTTGAATTTCCTGTTTAGATACACTCTCAAGATCACTAACGCTTTTGAAGAGCGATATAACAACACGCATCCCACGGGGGAGTTTGAGTAGTTTGCTCTGGATCGGAGAGAAAAAAATGAGTGCCCGAAGCAGGTTGTACAGAGCATATGGTTAGACCACTTCTTATGGAAGGAAATACGTGTCTGCCCCCATACTGCTCCGTAACATAACGATATCTTCAACGTTGAGACGACCTACTTCGAACAAGAGTGAGTAGAAACAAGAGCAATGGAGTAAAAAGCGAAACACGTCCACATTTTGCCACCAAATCCTTGGCAACCTTTCGAGAGAATGTGCCCGTCCTCATATAAAGATTGTGTAGAAGAGTATGATATAGTGAGTTTACCAAACAAATTCGACCAAAGGCTAAAACAAATCTTATTGGTGCAGGTCACTTAACTGACTCGGGACGCGCTATTGATTTGGAGTAATGACTTCTGCAAACCGGATTGTACACCGGTCAACGGAACGAGACTGTTAGGATTTTCTTCATTGATGACCGGTTTCACAAAACTTCTATGCGGGTACAAAAACGGCCAGTACAACTACCCAACCTACTGCAGCATGATCTCCCTATGTCCTCGCGAAATTAACCTAAATCGGTGAAGGCACCTTCATTTTGAACTCAAGAACCTTCTCCTAGGTAATCGTATTCATATTTTTCGAATTGTGGGTCCGATTCTCAAAACAGAAAGCCAATTCTTGCTACTACGTGGCATCGTCACTGTATACCTTTGAGGTTCGTCCACAAGCATGTCCCCGCAGTCTCTGAATATATCAACGAATCCCCAAAAAAAGTGTAAAAATTCAGGTCCTTCAAAGGATGAGCAACAGCAGAAGCGGATGTACCAGTGATACCTGTAATTATTACATGGTGGTGGTCACATGACTGCGAATACATACATCGTTTATGAAAAAGTAAAAACTACTCAGCAAACGGGTTGGCATGAATCGTCACGTCTTGAATGTGGATATCAGTTAGTGGCCGATAGGTTTTTTCCTCCACAGGGGCACGCTCCAGTTCATCCAGGACATTCCACCCATCAATAACTCTGAATACAAAAATTCGGAGAATGACGAAATTGTAGGCATGTGCATACACAGGTGAGTACGGTAGTTCGTAAACACTGGATTAACGAGCGAACTTGAGAAGGATCGACCATCTCCTAGTCCATTATGGTTTGGAGCAAATAAAGCGCATTCCGACCTTGTTGATAAATTTTTATAAAACCAAAAATATTCTAAAGTATTGCCTACAATTTAGCCTCCTCCCCACCACCAACACGGAAGATCGGAAGCCCCAAAGAAGTGAACTAAAGGGTCTGGTCCAACGTGAGAGATAAAACGTCCTAAAGATTGGGACTTCCATCTCCCGAGACAGACTGGCTGTTCTACATATATTTTGCCAACGAGGAGTACCTTTACTACCATGTATTTCCACCTTCTGACAGTGACTATCTATCCAAAAATACCTTCCCACAACCAACTGGGTTCGCCAGGGTTGTCTCCTCTTTCCATGTTGGTTCGGTTTTGACATTGGCACCATCATGGAAGGTATACTCCAAGCTGAGCCAACATGAGTATCGAATCCACCTTTGGAGAAAGACTGGTAGACTTACTTCGACAAATACACTCATTTTCAAATCGATTTGGTTTTCACGGGGGACTCGAATGAATCTCTCGTTTATGATATTCTCCAACTGAATGTGCTGCACAAAGGCGCCTGATATTTCAGTTGGTACGATATTCGAGATATCGCAGTATACGTTCATAAAGTAAACTACTCGCGAGGTTGCTGAAAACTCTTCGATTTAGATTGTGCGGATGACACTATACTGCTATTTGACGATCATGCATTCGCATAGACCACTCTAAGTAGAATATTGCAAATAGCCATTTTTGTCGGTATGTGTTTCTCACTCCTAAAATATGAGGTCTTACTTCAGGGTTTCCAGCCCATATTTACCCACCTGAAACTTCATAATGAGTTCGTTGATAGGTTTGTTTACCTTGGCAGCCAAATAAGCCAGTTGAAGTCAATGCGCCTATCAATGAACGCAATATGTACCAAAGTGCGTCACCTTTGATGTCAGATACGAATATTCGAGGTCAAAAAGCCATAACCAAAAAGCCGAAGTAAGAACACTCCTAGTCTCTCGCTGTTAAACTTTTCCACTCCGAACTGAAGACGTCAAACATCTTCAACGATATCTCCGTGGTGCAGTAGGCGTCATCTGCCTGCAGCAAGTGCCTAATCAAAAGGTCCGTGAGCGACTAATAGATAATGAGTTGGATTCTTTTGAGAGGCAGATAAAATGGTTGGGACATGTACGATAAATGCCCGGTTACTGTCTACCAAAGAAAGCCGTGTTTTCCACTACAAACCCTTTTTGGTGAAAGGTTCATGGAGGACGGGCCATGCGAAATGAAAGCCGCTATTATCATGTTGAGCGCTGTAGAATCTTTGACTTCCTGGGCCCATGTAATTCCCTTTTGGCGTGGTTAGAAACCCTACAGGACATGGCAAGTAACCGATCCAGGGGACGAGCTTGCAGCCACTTCATGGCTGGACTCCCTTGCTAACGCTTGTCTATCATTGTGTGCAGGGCATGTGTTAGATGAGCTTCGCAAAGGATGGTGGGTCAATTGGGCTGCTAGTGCCTTGCGATGCTCAGATATTTATACTTTGATGTGCTGCTCAAGGGCCCCCTGATGTTCCAGTTGACAGGATGTCTGAGATATCACAGGATATTATCATGAAGAAACACTACCCACAAGGTTGTCGCAGAGTTTTCAGGTTTGTGGGCAGTGTACCTTCAAGGAAGAGGATACGCTTTCTGGTTCTCTAATCCCCAAGAGGAAGCACCACAATGGAAATGTGCTGAGTCATTGAGCGAGAATTACCGGTTGACATCGGAAGCACTGTCGATACAATAGCCCGCCACCACAGTGGGTTTGTGTTGGTGAATTGGCTTCGTTTGACGTTAAAGATAAGATTTGTTGAAACACAATACCGACTGAAGGTAGTAAACGCACGACATTTCAGTATTCCTAAAGGTGTACGGTCGGCGAAGGAATGTAGTTGGTGTGACATGGCATGGGTCTGACATGCGTGGAAGGTCCTCCTTAGACCATACCTTCTTCATGTTAGGACGCCCCGGCATTCCTGAAGGTTTCGATAGAATTATTAAGGTGTCCACACAGGATCCTAAACGTGCGTCGATGGGAATCTAAAAACGGCTCGATGTTGAGCCAAAATGTCTTGAGGGTTATTGGAAGCCTCGGGGTTTACCTCAGAATTTGAACAGCTGGGACGTCTTGGCTTGTCATAGTGAGAATTTACTTGGGATATCCTTCAAAAAGTGATAGGATGTTTGGACATGGAAGTAAAGATACAGACCAGCGCCTGAGCTATGATCGAACGCGAAAGTGCCTAATGCGCAGTACTCACTCAGTGGCGACATCTACCTTACTGTACACCTAAACCCAAAAGATCCAGCCGGACAAACGGCTGGATGCGCTATCTTTTGCTCTAGTTGTGCAGTGTCTTGATTGTCCTGTTGTCAGTCTTGCTACCTGCTCCAGTGTAGCACCAACTCACGCTATTTTGCGAAGCTTTCCCGGTGATTGGGCAGAAGTGAGCCATGCTGTGGTCACATGTTGGGCGTGATCGACCGCATTAACAATGTTGGACCAAATAAATAATAAATAGTCATTCAGCTGTAGCGCCCTTTCGGTGCCTAGCTGCCATGCCAGCGGAAGGAGGCATGAGGGTTGGGATATTGCCAGGTTGTCCATGCCCAGACAGGAGCGGTCAAAATGCTGAGGTTGGGTTTGAACCAGGGACCTTCCGGTCCGTAGGCTGGTGCCTTAACCACTGAGATATCTCGAGCTCTGTGTTGGACGAAAGTAGCTTATCTGGATAGTCTACTAAGACAAGGAAACCAAATAATTCAAAATGCGTTTAGAGAATCCCGAGAGTGGGTACTAAGGCGGTAGGGAAGTGAGTCAAGCCGTTCCTGAACTATTGGTGACAATACAGACCTGACTACCGACAACCATTGTTCATCGTCTCGAGAGTTTTCTTGTAACACACAAGTCCCGCTTTCTGCAATCGTCGTCAACCTCGTATTTGTTGACGAATCTTTCCGTGATATTGAGAACGCAGTTTGTGCCACAGCTTTTAGGAAGAAGCACACATAAACATTGATCTACATTATATCCCTGGCCTGTCTGCTAATCTTTTACGCCAAATAAGCTCACCAGTACGTCTTGGGTTGGCTCAATCATCGACCAATCAAAACAGGTTCGCACACTAGCGGGTGACTGTTAGATTTCGACGCGACTGATTATCCAGCTAACTCGCGTCCCGGTTTCGCACGGCTAACACAATACAGGATGTCCCTGATGGCGTCATTACAACAACCCACTGTGTCGACATCCTAGCTTCACTTTTACCGTAAGTCCCCCAAACCGATGACCTATGGTCACGAACTTGCGAAGCGGGGGATACCCGCAACCATGTGCCCCATATTAGACTTCCTATGATCACCTGGCATCGGTATCATGTTGCTGTCCAATCGACCTTTAATACACGAGCTAAGATGTCAGACAGAGTATATCAAAAAAAGAGTTATCATCTGGGCGAAAAACAGCAACGTTCGAGGATTGCTTGTTCTATTCGAGTGGGTGGAGTCGGTTCTCTGTGTTAAGAGCACCTTGTTCTTGTGCCAATGTTGTAACATCGAAATTAAGGGAGATCAAAATATTACCTGCATGGTTATGCTCACTTTCCCACTCAAGGGATATCTCGAAAGAGTAATGCATAAAGCATCGGTAAAGAGCAGAAGGACTGAATGTGAGGAGATTGACTCACACGTGAGTACTACGCCAACTTGCTATTGCATTTTCGTGCCGTCACATCCGGTTACATGGACTAAGCGCCTACAGTGTACCGAAATACTGTTTCATTATTCTTTTTCTACCTAACACTACTTGCTCTGATTCGGTTCGAATGTGTTGCCGAAAACTAATGCGAAGACTATTTGGCCTTAAAAAACACCATAGCTGTTAATTTCGGCGTCCTCTCGTCTTATTGCATCCAGCTACTCTGTGAGAACATCTTAATACCCATCAAATATACAGGGTGCGGAGGCGTCAAACGAAAACTAACCCTCTGCTAACCGTTGGTTTGAATAAGTCATTCAGCTGCGTACTACTTGATAAGTCGCAAAAGAGGGGAATCGCGAGCGCGTATTCACGACCAACCTGTCCACAAGTTTCTTCTGTAATTGTGAACTGCCATCCAGGTCATCCAAAGATCTCCTCGTGATCATTATTTTGATGTGACCGTTTCCGTTTTAATGATGCCTTACTTTTTAGCATACTAGTCAGCACCTGCTGTTACCATGAAAGCTTGATTGAACTAGCTGAATTTAAACGCTGCGTCCTTTCTGGGACAGAACAGATAAATCCTAAGGAAACTTCGAGTGGTCATTTCAGATCTGATAGTATGATCACGATGGTGTTAAAGAGCTCTTCGTTGACTTTGCTGTATAGCTGTATCCTGGGTTTATTTCCCACAACCAGTCTTCAAGGTAACTGGACTACATTCAATGCAAAGGGTACACTAATAACAGTAATTTATTTTGGACGGAATAAGGTGAGTAGTTATGCTATTCAAGCTTTATCAAGTCCAATAACTCGACTGCTCGGTAATCAACTTAGCTCAGATTCGTTTGAAAGCAAGATGCATTAGAGTATTGATACATAGAACTGATTAAAGTAGGTCATCATTTTTTTTAAAAGTGTAGTATTCGGTGTAGCTTTTGGGTAAGGAAAAGCTTGATCCATACGTGGTGCTCCGGTGAAAGTCACGAGTCACTGGTGCAAATGGTTTGAACGACGTCGTTCCGTCGATCACTTCATAAAAAAACAGGATGAAAAACGAACCTGATTACCATGCGAAATTTGAGTCGAGAGCGATTCCGTATAACCAGGAAACCAAAGGTCTAGAGTAGCCAGTGTCACATCGGATCTACTACCAGTATCAATCGTAATATCTGCCGACTTGAGGACCACAATGATAGAACTAAGTAATGGTGTTTGAACTTGCACGTTAACGTCACTCAGAGTTGTAGTTCAGAATCAAGCGCACAAAAATAGCCTCCTTCAGTGCCTGTATGAGAGAAAATAGCAGAGAAAATTCCACTACACATGGCTTACTTTGCGAAAATGCTGTACTTCATATCAAGCATGGTTTGTTTGCTGTAGGTGATGAAAAACTGTGATCCATTCGAGTCGGGCCCATTGTTCGCCATTGACACTATTCCTCGTGCATTATGCTGCCGAGGAGAGCAGAGGTCAGTTCACGAAACGGGCAAAACCCACCCGTAAGGATTCATGAAACTCATCCTTAAACTTTTTCTTCCAAATGCTTTGTCCATTCTTTCCGGTACCTGAATGACGACAGAGTTTGATTCACTGTGGGCGGGAATTTGTACACTCACCAGTCGGGTCACCAGTCTGTACTATAAAACCCTTGATATTACGGTGGAAAATACAGCCTTTGTAATAATCTGAGGCACAAAGCGCCAAGAAGTTCTGTGGAACGCGGGCAAATTGAAAAAGAAGACCAGTTTATACAGCAAAAGATAGGGAATGTACAAAACGGCAGTGTAAAAAACTATTAAGCCTACCAGTATGAAATATCTAGGCGAGGGATGGAAAAAGAGAGTGGAGGTGTTATATTCAGCATCTGATAGAATGGCAAGCAGATACACTAGTACCAGAATCAGAGTCGGGTTTACGAAGGGCCAACAATCCCCAGTCGGATCCTGTCGAACCAGGTAAAGGGCATGGGTTGTACTCAAGGGCTTGCGCCCACTGGTGACACAGCTCGACAAGATTGGCCCAGTCGGTTTCATCCACACCGTGTAGGATATTTTGATTAGGATGGATTGGATTTGGGCATAGAACGTAACCGGAATCACAAACTTTCGGTTCGTCTTCACTCGTCTCAACGTCATCCAGAACATGAGGGAGTTTGAGACTTGCAGGAACACTCGATGTGGTCAAATCGCGAGGGATAGCACGGCCGGTGCAAAGATCCAAAACGACGTGAGAAGGGTGCAAAGTAGTGATGTAGGCGAAAAATTGTTGAAGCAATGTGTCAACAGATGGAAGACTGATCAAGTCGGTCAACGTCGGATTGGACGAAAGACCGTGAGAAGAATCGGAGGCAATGTGGTGGAGAAGCTTGAACGAGGGTGCATAGCCATAAGCTTGCAAAAAGTGAACAAACAACATAGTTAATTTGAAATTGGTGAAACCCGGACTGGGACCCTCACGCGTCAGTCCTGCTCGTCTTGAAATGAATTTCAGCACGAAAATGCATTTGGCAAAGCCGGGAACACAACAGTTTACTGCTCGCAGTAGCTGAGTTAAGTGAATACCATCGTGAAAGTGGATTTTTTCAGACTGTGAGGAAGTGTTTGATACACGAGAAATATCGATTCCCACACCAAGGAGATTGAACTTTTTCAAGTGAAGAATAGGGACGCGACCTCTGTACACCTTGGCACCTGTGAAGCCCAGAGGGTCTAGTCGTACTAAAAGATTTCGCAGCGCGGATAGAAACATGTGTTGAGCTTGTGGTGGTGCTAGCAGAGCTGGTATGATTGAAACACCAGTATTTGGAGAAGGACCGTTGTGCTTGAAGTTTGTGCGGTCTATTATATCAACCAGTTCTGGATTGACATCTGAACCAAGGCGAATGACAAGATCGAGGTCGGAAGTAGCCGAACCCAGGCCGTCCACAACAGAACCAAAAACAGATACTTGTGTATCCCGATGGATCTGTGAAAGTACGTCCTGGACACTGTCACACACGGTGAACCGAGCCAGCAGCTCAGGATAGGTAAGACAGTTTGTGTTGAACAATAAGGAGGCTTGGTCATCGATGGAAGCACAAGATTGTAGGCGAATTTTAAGTGCCCTTGTGTCAACAAGTGGTTTCTGTACATTTACATTTGGTGGATACAGGTTTGTTGCCAGCAGTGGTGGACGAGAAACCCGCCAGTATGAAGGGTCAGAGCACAGTCGAAACGTGTTAAGCTTCAAACATCGAACTATAGAGTGTTCTTTTGCAGGGAAATTGTGGATCACCCGAGAAAACTCTGAGAGGTTGTTCAGGCATACTTTCAGTCGCGCAGCAGACTCTACTTCCACCAGCAGAGTCCCCTTACGCTCTTTGTTTGGCCAGTAAAAAACATTCACAGGACGACCACAATGCTTCTCCATCGAATTTAAAATGGGAGATACACTTAGAGGAGCACAAGCCAACAAAATACTTCTTTTGGCAGCATTCACATAGGTAGCAAGTGAAAGATCCATAGAGAAGATTGTCGCAACCTTCTGTGCAGATGTCGCAAACGTGGTAGACCGAAATATCAGCTCACCTCTGAAGCTAATGGGGCCTGCATACAGAAAACTTCCAGCTTGAGGTCACCCAAATCGGTATGTAAAGTAACCGCCTGGAAAGGAAAATGGAAAAATGAGTGACGCTTAAAGAGAAAACAACAGATTCATCATAAGGTCCACAAACTTTGTTATGCTGCCTGGTAGCGGAAAACCGAGTGGATATCTGGTGTTCCACATCATTCCTCCTGCATTGTTTATATGAAACAGTAACGACAAGTATGGCACTGATGATCTGTTGTGAGACAACTAAACTCAAGAGATTCAGGCAAAAACAATGGCGGTCATTACCAACAGGTAACCTACCAGAGGGCGCGCGACCAGAACACTCAAATTGCGTAAAAGTACAGCATATATATACATATAATTTAAAAAATGAAACAAAGCAGGATCTGTCGAGAATACAAGTGAGCCTGCCTCAGTTAGCACATCCAAGGGGGTCAGGCCACTGCGACCGACGAAGCTGCACAATCGGATTGCATGACAAGCAGGACGGTATACTGCTTGCTACAGAGGCAAGATTTCCGCCACCAAAAACACTGTTTACATCCTAGCTGAGAAGTCACTGTACAGGTTTATCAGTCATAGATTTTGTCGTTGCGATAGGTTTATGCACCACAAACAGTGTTTCTGCTCATACATACTATATGGGCCATCACAATTGCTTGTTTAAACGCGCACTACCCAACCCGAAATCCGCAGCAACAGACTCAAATTCGAAAGTGATGTGCGGACATGTAAGTACCATTCGTCATGCCGAACAATAAATGCGACTGAAATTGGGCAAAACTATAGTGTGGGGGGATAGTGCATAAGGAGGGCTTAATTGTTTCAACAACAATGGTTCATGATCGATAGTAGGTTGAATCATTGGATGCGTCCGTAAGATGATTGTCTAGTCGTCCCATTTTCGATAAGTTCGATAGTTACAAACTAAAACAGTAAAATTATACAATCAAGTCACCAATGCAAACACCTTAGTAGTGGAAGATCAGGATTCCACGATAGCAGGAACGAGTGAACCCGAAGGAGAAACTAGAGAAATGACCGTGGGAAGAAATTTCCCGACCGGCTTTGGTTGGTCACTAATCAGACTGGTCAGAAAGCCTGCCGGTGAAGAGGTGAACGCGACCTGAGCCGCAGTTGGTGCCACTGGATAGTTCAATTGTGTCGCTAACAGCGACTATCTGGCATTGGATACTCAGGCTTTTCAGTAGTTCTCAAACCGTTTTCATTGCAAAACATAACGGAAACAGTTTGCAAATGACTTTCTGGATGCTCGACTGGACGTGTGAAGATATAGTTCGTTTGGCTAAGTGACAACTGCTTGTTTGCTGCTGGTCTTGTCGATACAAGTTCTACCGAATAAATTAACTGAACAGTAATAAGTCACAAACTGGACCCAGTAACATCCTTAAACATTATAGCACATAGGTCCAATTCAAACTATCACTACCTGGGATTCAAGTGCCTGTCATTCGAAAGCCTAACCATAGCTCTACTGGTAATCTGTTAGCGTACGTATCACACGTAGGGTCCTTTGCCGTGGACTCGTTTAATATGTTCTGGTGTCTCAAAGACGTTTGATGGGCCTAACGCATGACGATCTGATTAGCAAATGGCCAAAGAAGTAAGTTGATAAAATAGATTAGAGACGTCCTAACAAACCGCCAGATTTTGGTACGTCTTGATTGTGTTATCTTGAGAGTCCACAAGGTCACCACGGTTGTTCCCCAAGGTTGCAGTTACCCCCAACACTTCCTTTTGTTTATTGACAATCTCTTTTGTTTTTCACTGCACCCGATATTCTACTCTTTACTGACTACAACCCGGTATCTCAACCGTCCAACCGTTCGCTTCTTGGTCGTTCCTTTCTGAACAGTCTCAAATGGATCTCCCCCAGTAAAACTCGGTTTCTTTTTTCACTCTCGTAAATTTTTCCCCTCCCAATTCTTCATGTGCAAGTCCCAGACCCACCCCACACACAGTAATGGTGTCAAGCTTGGGAGATCGCTCCTTCCACATATTTCTTACTTCTGGATGGTACAAAAGGAAGAAAACGCGTCTCGCTGACTCCCCTTCGTTGACCGGTAATCTGAAAAAAATTAGTTTACCGCCACTTCATCTCGTTATTTTATCGTTATTATCACGGCAAATGCTCTACTCAGCTCACCTTTTCCACTTCACTCCCACAAAGGTTGAGTCAACCGATGAGTCTATGCCCGTCTAGTTACGTATCACCGAACAGAAGTGGTTCCTTCCACATTGTCCACAAGAACTGCTAGCTTTTGAAATTTTCCTTCATTTTGTTTTCCCAACCTCCACAAATTTTCAAGACTAGAGTTAACGGTCATCTGTCCAAATCTGTAGGGTTCTCTATCGGTGTAGTTTATTCATAGGCTGTTTACTTCTACACACTGGAGCATGCTTTTCTTGATGTTTCAGGACTTGACTTAATCTAAAGTATCTGACTATGGGTCCCTCTTCCACTGCAAACCACTATCTGTGAGCAACAAAAAAGACCCCATTCGCTATTTTTCATGCTCCATCACCTTATTAGGTTAGACGGAAGTCACAGGTGTGAATTTGTTCTACTATGAACCGTTTGTCTTGATATCGCGGAAACCGAGTTGTTTTGAAATGCAAACCTATTTTTGTGACAGACATGTGAGTAAGGGAATCCTTCAATATCTCACCATCCGAGTCGCGTATATATATATATATATATATGTATAGGTTGAAATGGATCGACCCATGAAGAGGTAGTCAATGAAGACGATGGGTCAAAAAAGCGCAACACAGGGATCAAGTGACCTGAGAAGGGATAGACCAGTGGGAGAATGGAGGTCGCATACTGGGCCCAGGCCACTCGGGTCTTCATACAGAATTTTTCAGGGCAACCGAGTACGACCCACAAGAACTCCCTGCTTATCAAAGGAATTTCGTGAAATTCACGGACAAAGTAAAACGGCTGGTCTGTTCTAGGCATTTCTCTTGCAGCTACATTCGACAACAGTAATTACCCTATTTTTTCGCAATCAATCATGAATCCCACAAAATTAATAAGTGTTGCAGGAAAGGACAAAAAGCAATGAATAAAAACACGTGTTTGGTAACAGATATAATGAGAAAGACGAAATGAAAAAGAAGAGGAACTGAAAATACATTATCCCGACGGTACCGGAGCGTGAGGTGGTACATGATTGACGGATCTCTGAGTCTTGTATCCGGAAACAAAAGGGATACCAACGGGCACTGTATTTTGGTAGCGAACATAATCCGTTCCGAAGAAGCGAAGCAAATGCATCTCCTCAAACTCGATTCGAGCGCGGAAAAATGAATGGCATGCAAAAGCATAGGCAACCAAACAAATTGGATTGCCAAGAAGTACTTGAGTTCCAATAGCCCAATAAAACCAACCCACATAGGCTGGATGACGAACCCAAGAGTATACACCGTGCGTGATCAAGACGTGCTCTGGCCTTCGTGAAACTTCAACAAAGTGGTCAAAGTTTGTACGCGCTGTCAGTATTGCAGTCTTGCGTAAGACTTCCCCCAAGAAACAAATGAAGAGTCCCGAAAGTCGCAACCAAATTGGGGTTGACCAGGAGATTGCGTAGAAATCTACGAAGAGCGTTTCAATCCAGTACTCAACAACGCTTGATAAAAGTGCGATCAAGTATTCGGGACTGTGGTCGAGCATGTAGATATCGATAGAACAGCGAAATGGGTTAAAAATAGCAGTGAAAAGGAATTCGGACCAGTGGAAGAAGCCTAGCAAGATTAGATATGAACCGAAGGGCCAGAAAACACGATACTGCTGAAGAGATAGGGATGTTGCACAGAGAAGCAGTCCCAGACCAACGCTATAACCCAGGAAAAAAGCACTCCAAACATTCTGCCTGGGATCGCAATGTCCCGTTTTTGTCCCGATTTGAAGACAATAAGATATGACGAGACTAAGGATCGGTATGGACAAAGCAGGATACAGAACAGTGTATACAATACTATGAAACACAATGTGATCATTTGACGACAGACAATAGACAAAGGGGAACAACAGTCCGCCGCTGATGAAACCGATACACGAAAGAACTGCATCCGACGAACATGTCCTAAGACCACAGACTAGTCGGTTCCAGAGGCTGTGTCCATCAGTAGTTTCGATGGGGGCCTAAAAGAATACCAATTTAAGAAGACTTGATAGGCCTTGAACACTGGAATTTGAAGTCCAAGTACATGTGTTATGAACGGAAAGACCGATCTGGAAATAAAATCGAACCGCCGGCTTGCGGAGTGTGGACGCTAGCAGCTTCACCAAGGCTGCTAATCATGCTTGATAAGGGCATACTTACTTGCAATTTTCAAGTAATGGGGTCCAGAAGAAGCTGTTACCGTCGTAAAGAGTCAGCACGCGGTTAATGAACTAAATTCACCAGTCTTCTATGGCTCCTTGCACCAAGCCCGTATATATGTTCACCAATCAATCTCGAAATCGGGTAGTGACGGTCCGCACATGATCGAAGGTGCATTTTGAGATACGTTGCTAGTCACATTTTGAAACGGTCATAGTGCTTTTTCTACCGGAAGTCACATGGATTTCGACAGTCGACCTACCCAGCATTTCTGAGTCACTTTGGGTCAATATGAAATAAACACTTCTTGAGAAAAGGAGATGGTGTGCTTGTTTGCTCCGATAGTAGCAAATCAAGGAAAAAACCGAACCGTCCATCCGAAGTGCGTTTTTTTGAGATCAAACGCTGACTTAGGACTTCATCTCGATCCTTGGACAATGCGGGAGGGAGGTTATCTGAACCGGGAGCTTGGTGACACTTGGGAGTAGACATGCAACCATAAACCTTCGAAATTGCACGGGTTCCAGGTTCACCAACCACAGGTCGAGCGCAGTTCGACAATTCGACTGGATAGCAGCACGTGGCCACGATAATTGTCGCCCAAAGTGCTCAGTCCAGCAGTGGAGGCGTACTTCTTTACAAAAGATTATCACGTTGATTTGATCCTTGATGTTTTCGCTCATAGACGGTTCCCGGTGACTGGATTCATGGATCAACCGAAATAACTTTAGGGCATTCTCAGCGTTCTTTACCTCTTTCGTATCTAGCAGGCTTCGTCACGATTGACAGCAACACCATATGAGAGCAGTGGTGCTTCACTGGCGTACAACCATATCAACTTGCTTAAAGCTTATAATGAAAAAAGAAAAGACCTCACGGCTGGGGCACACGCTAAGTTTCACTTAACGTCAGATAATGAGCCGGCCTGAATTATGCTCGGAAAAGGCGAAGACACATTTCCGAGGTTCAAATGGAGCCCATTTTCTGTCTGATACCCAATGGTTGAGTGGAGCTAGTGGTGGTGTGCCACCGGCGAAACTCCTGACAATGCGCAAATATGAGGCGATTTCATCCCCGTGGGAATTGACATCTGCGGGTTAAGCGGTTGGGAGATTCCAGAATACGGTTCTGATCAATTTGTTTAACTTCGGGATCTGCCATCCTCTCAGTTGCTAAGCGAAGAGAGAAGCGACTTTGGAAGTGTACTATCAGACACCGGACAAACAATCCAAAGGAAGCGACAGTAGGTTACTGATCTGCGATATAGGCAAATGAGGGTGGTGTGGTCATTTCGGGTCCGTAACTGATACACTGCTGGCGGGCACCCTGTAGCCAGACGATTTCGGTTGCTTCGAGTGTCAGTGTTGCGTAAAAACAGTCTGCGATTAGCACACAACTGAAGCATTTGTTTGCCGTTGTTCGTGCGTAGCGAGTCCAATCCAAGTCGATGCCAAATTCTGTATCACTTGCGCATTCAAATCCACAACAATCTCTGAGCTTTTAACTCGCCGTAATAGGTCATTCGAGGCGTCATAAATGTTTTCATTGATAGGGCCAAGGTTACGGCTATTTAAGGCGTAAGCAGTCCTCTCCTGAGCGACCACCAATATTAGTTAGGCTCCACCGCCCTCATTATCACCATTGTTGACGATGCTGGCCGCAAAATCACCAGAGACATCAGTCTTGACACTGATGCCAAACTGCCGTAGAACAAGATTTATTCAATTATATTAATGGCCAAAGTGGTTAGAGCGCGAATTTACTGATCGGAAGGTCCGTGGTTCGAACCCGACCTCTGCCTCTCGACTTCCCCTGTCTAGGCTTGGGCAACCTGGCAGTATCCCAGCCCTCGTGCCTCCTTCGGGTGGCATGGCAGCTAGGCACCGAAAGGGTGCTACAGCTGGACTATTATTATTATTATTATTATTTTATTTAATTATATTGAAGTCCTTAAAGTGAAAAAGAATAACGCACACGGAAGGAACATAGCACTAGTGCTACTGTATATATTCTTAGCTGTCTATATATCGAAAGGCTTGATCAGACAATCAGGAGAAAACTGACAGCGATTAGTGGCCATTTGCTACGTATTCAGCCAAGCGCAATGATGGATGAGTCACGGGGATCCCTTCCTGGAAGACAGGTCGCACCAACAATCAAAACTGCCGTAATCTCTTTTACACCTTACTGACAACTCACAAGTTGTCCATCTAGCAGTTTGCGCCATGCTGAAGAAAGCACGGAGAACATTCGGCTCGATGAAAGATGATCCGGCATTGTAGTACATGGCCGAGCCACTGAAGTTGATGATGTTGGATGTTCATAACGACTGAAGTACCTGCTGCACAAACGTTTTCTAATTACCTCGTTACGGATTCATCGATGCTATTCGATACCAGCAAAGCTTCTGAAACATCGGTGGTCAAAAGCCTGGAGGTACCTCAGATCGTCTGCGCGTAGAGGTTATGTTTCGCAACCACATAACAACAACCCGAACCGAGGCCTGGTACAACAGACCCCTGAGACCCAGTGATATGCCGTTTTGAAACCACAATTAATACAATTTCAAAATACCTGCATATTTATGTACCGACTTCATGCGACATACCGCTAGAGTTAAATACCGAGGTGTGCAGAATTCAACATAACCTCCAATGTGTCTCCTTGAACTGTAGGGGGCATGCTTAGAGACTGTACGTTCAGAAGCATGACTTTGCAGTTTGTATGTGCAAGGTTCATGCCAAAAGGTCCTACTGTGGTTGTCATTCAGTCGACAGTTACGGTCAACGCTAGAGCGTTCGGTCTCAATGGGCTCTCCGGGGTCAAGCAATGAAACCGAAATAGAACGACGCTTGGATCGTGCGGCTGATCGTGTTTTATTGGCGGAGATCCGAGAACCCCTTAGACCCAACCGTTTTTCAGCGTCAGAACTGCAGTCTGTCGAGATATGCGTTGAAACGACGAACATAGACCGTTTAACACACTGGCCTTGATTAAAAAAGACCACCGTACCGCGCTTTCTAATTACCTCGCTCCACATTCTCCAACACCAACTAACATGAGCTATGGTACTGAGACAAGGGTTGTCGAACACCTGAAGCTTTCTCAGTTCCGCTGCTCGAACAGACCAAGTCTCACAGTCATACAACAAAACAGACCTCGCTTAAGCCTGATACACACAGTGCGGGCTGCTTTGATGTACGGCTGTGAGAATTGGCCTGTTCGAGCAGCGAAACTAAAACGCTTCCAGGTGCTCGACAATCGTTGTTTCACGACTATAGCTCGTGTGAGTTGATGTCAGAGAGTCCGTAACGAGAGAGAGAGTTTTCGGTTGTGCAACAGGAACTTCCATTGAAGAATGTACCCAGTAGCAGAAGCAGCGTTGGTTGGGCCATGCATTGCGTATGCCGAACCATAATTTGCAGAAGAGAGTGCTGTTTTTCGTGCTCAATTCAGGGTGGTGGAAGCAGAGAGGTGGCTAACCCCTGAACTGACAGAAAGGTATGAGAGATTCCGAAACGTGTGGGTGATGTCAGCGCTACTCGCCTACTAGGATGGGGACCGCGTGATCCCCATTGCGCCAGGTTGAAGACGCTGCAAGATATGGCTACTAATCGATGTCGATGGCGTTCTTGTTGTCAGTTTTTATCCAGAATGCCTGAATGTGCTTGGAGGTCTATGTACCTCGGAATGATTATAGTAAGCTAGCACTAAGTCCTTTCCGTGTTCCCTATATTCTTTTCTTCACAATAAGGCATTCAAACAAACCATGGTTGTACGGTAGCGGAGCATCAGTGTTGGACACTGATGTCATGCTGCCCATGATGATGATGGCCCATTTTCCGCCCAATCACAGCAAGCATTCTTTGGGTCGCATATTCACGGATTGATACACAGGATCCAGGCTTTCGTCCCAGCTCCATGGGTCGGTTTAGTTCTCATCATTCAGCGGCTTATCGTCAGCTGAAAAGCACAAGTGAGAAGAGCGGTGCTGGACAGTAAGCTTGCCGAAGCGAGAAATTACATGGAGAAGTATTTGAAAGCAATATGAATTGTCGAAGGAAGGTTGTCCCACGCACCACTTACTGACGTCAGAAAAATTGTCTAAGGAAAGCGCGATCCCTATGCTCGAGAACCATCTTGCTGTCTTTGGAGCATTTACCGGAATCTGGTTGGAACACCAGGTGTTAAAGTACGTCTGACAGTTTTCGGAAGAAATAAAGTGCCCACAACAAATGAACCGATTACACTTCATAGGCTGCGCTGGCTTGATCACGTGCTCCGCATACTAGCCGACTGACTCCCTCGAAGGGCTTCTTTCGCACAACCATGTAGAAACGAGCCAGGAGAGGTCAAAGAATGACTTAGCAGCGAATTATGAGAGCCACTACCAGCAATCTGAGCTGCGCTGGTAATTACCGTCTCCCTGGATGGGAGACGTCTCTCCATGGATGAGACGGGAGGCAGCAATGGTTAGAGACATTGCCAGACATGGCCCAGCACCGCCCTCAATGACGCTTGTGCATCCAAGCTATTGCCCTCAACGCACAGCTCCACTCCAAATCCCTCCAATGACAACCCTGTATTTACGCATCAATTATATCAGCTACAGCCTCGAATGCACAGCCATCCTCACCTCCTCAAATCATTAGTGAGGTGAAATGTGGTAACTAGAACCACTGTACGGCAAGTACAGGGTTTTTACAGCTTATGATGTTGAATCTTCTCAAGTTTGAGGTTCAGGGTTCCTGGCCCAGTAGCAGGTGAGGTCAAAAGTAAGCATACAGTGGTCGCCATGTCCAGAGGAAACTTAATTATCATTCGATCGACGAATTATCTTCAATTGGTAATGATCGGATCCAGTAGGGATGGTAGTTGGCCTGTGCAGTATCTGCTGGGTGCGTGGAAATGCTGAGTCCAGGCGTTATTTTGCACTTGAGTCAGCACTGAGAAGGCGAGATGGCTCAAGTGGTTAGAGTGCGAATTTCCTGACCGCAAGGCTCGTGGTTCGAACCCAACCTCTGCCTCTTGACTTCCCCTGTCTAGGCTTGGGCAACCTGGCAGTACCTCAGCCCTCGTGCTTCCTTCGGGCGGCATGGCAGCTAGGCACCGGAAGGGTGTTACAGCTGAACGATTCTGATTTTTTTTCAGCACCGATGCAAGATATCCAGTAGATCCACCAGACTTTGAAGGTGTTAGAGTCACCTACAAGCAAAAAAACGTAGCCCGACCGTTGAATATAAGAAAGCATCTCGAAAGACTGAAGCAGTCCACTAACAAGCACCTTACTTGCTGAATACAGTAGGACGGGGAAGCGAGCACATGACACTGCTGACGTTTTCCTTCTCAAACTTTCGAGTAATCCCTCTTCTACTCTACTCCACTCAAATTTTAATAGTCTCTCTACAGGTCACAGCGCTAGGACTGATTGCACTGTTGGCCATACATCACGCTGCAGCATCAGTGCCTCCGACCTCAGCAATAACCCAAACACTGAAATGTTTTCAAACCCCGGAAGTCGGTCTACTTGGCTGGCTCAAGTGTTCGCAAAACAGAACGGGCAGGACGACAAGAGGTTCTTGCTCGTACGCTGGATTCACTCTGCATGAGGTAGGTTGTCCATCAAAAGCAAGGATACCAGATTCAAGTACTGCATCTGAACCGACTGCCTCCTCGCTTTCTTCCAGGTTCTGACTTCGCACCTCTGGTGATACAGAGGCCGCTGCAGCTGTATATGCTCGATTGGGTATTGAGCGACCAAGCGAAAGCTGGATACCCTCTGATAGTCGCCTCTGCGCGGTTTGCTCGGCAACGTCTGTGAAAGAACCTCGTCCCGTCGCTCCTAGTTTATTGTCTGCTTACGCCTCCAATGGACTATAGCTCTGAGTACGCCAAAGACAGTTTCTATGGTGTTCTAGGTGTCCTTTTACAACGGGCTAAAAGTTCAGACACTGTTGTGGTTGCTGGTGACAAGAACGCTGAGGTACGTAGACTAAGTGCTGTTGAAGCACTGGTGGTGGTCGTCTTGGGTTGGATATGAGATGCATGAACAACGGCGAGCGCGTTTCAGATGTGTTTGTCACAGATTGCCCTTTGCAGGACCAATTTCTGGAACAACGAAAAGCAGTTGACAACACGGTGCCTACAAACGAACCATTCCCGAATTCCAACAGACCACATCGCCGTCAGTTATCGGTGGCGAGTACCGATCGCTGCCTAGCACACCTGGAATTTTCGGGTGGACTCCGTCCATGCACTTGTTCACTAATATTTTTCATGACACTTTTTTAGATCAATGCAAAGCCACGCATCTCGCTTGGCCATTGAGAAGCTCATGGACCCAGAAGTTACATGAAGCTACCAGAACCGGCTCTTCGAACGCCTGTCGAATATTCCGACGTCGGATATTAATGGCCACTGGAAACAAATAACCAAAGTGTCACTCAAGGTCTGGAATTTCTGTCTCCGGAAAAAACTCAGCCAACCTCTCCAAACACTGGACTTCTAGTAGGACCGTGGTTTGCTGGAGGCCCAGCGACAGATTCCTCCAGACCAAAACCACAATTCAAACCGATGCATCATTAGACGCAGCTAAATTTGAGTGTCCGTGTAGAATAAGAAGCTTGGTGGACCCGAAAGGCAGAAGTAATGTAGGATGTGAAAAATGCTGTAAACGCATGTAGGTTGTTTCACTTGATTCGTTCAACCGGTCCCCGGAAACCTCTTGTCAGTGAAACTATCGGGAACCAAAACTGCTCTCTGATATTCAGCAAAGGACGCTTGGAACACCTGCTACCTCCAATCGAGACTGCCAGTCTTCAACAGAGAGGTGGACTGAGCGTGTGGGAACAAGTGTGACGAAAGGGCGCAGCTAAACAAAAATTTCCGCACGCATAAGTTGTACTTGTATGTCGATACGAAGCAAATGAAAGGCATGAACTCAGTGAACTGGTGAGATGAGCAAAGAATTCTTCAATATTACAGTGCGGGCGCTATGGAAGCACCAATAATGACATATATACCAACAAGAATGGCAAGCACAATATGCAGTATGCACGCTGTAGTATACGGTGTCTGCCATTTTGATTGATTTATATGTAAGTATTGGTGATGTACAACCTTGCTTACTGGGCTTCGGCTCATGAGCTTTCTTTCTGTTTTCCATCCACAGAACACCTGCCTTCGGAGAATCACTGTCCCCTGGTGCTTCCATAGCGTGCATACTACAACGCTATGGGGACGGCGCGGGACAGTGATTCTCCGAAAGTAGGGGTCCATGAGGATTTCGCTTTCCGAAAATCGAAGACCACACACACTAACCGAAGCCCAATAACCAAGATTGCACATCGCCGATACATACACCTAAATCAACCAAAAACGACAGGCGGGCAACACTCGCTTACAATGTGAGTTGCTGAATTACACGGATTCGCAGACTGACACACAGGATCGAAGCTTTCGCCCAAGTTTCCCAGTTCGGGCTTGTTTTTGTCGTTCAGTGGTTGTCGTTCACCTGGAAGGCACAAGCGAAAAAAGGGTGTAGCACTGCTGCCCAAGTTCTCAGCGCGGGGCAGTAGGCTTGCCAGAGCGAGGGCTCGCATAAAAAGCGTCTGATAGTGCCTTGAACTGGGTGCTGGATGTAGCGTAGGCAACCGTCGGAGGAAAATTATTCTATGCAGCAACTAACCGAAACGTTGCCTAGTTAAAGTGTGCGCTCTGAGCTTGAAAAAGTTCCTGCCATGTCCCCGCCGTGCGTTAGTTGGGTCAACGGTGAAAAATCTGTTGACCAAACCTTGTTCAAACAGAGCATAAGCAAGTATTAGGTCTCCTCGGAGGTGACGATACTCCAAGGGGAAGAGGTCAAGTGCCGTGAGTAGCGTTTCATAGTCCACAGATTTAAGACCGGCAGCCATTTTTGTACCAGCTTGTTGGGCACGCTCAATGAGGGTTACGTCTTTCGTGCGTCCTGAGTAGAGAACTTGGTTGGCATATTCAACAGACGGTGTGACGTAGCCCCCATAGAATATCCGGAGGTCCATGCGAGTAATACGCGAGAAGGTGCGCCCAATAATCCGCAGAATGCGGATGCTTTTTTAGTCGATTTTTCATGGTGAACAGAGAAGGACATGTTTGAAGAGAGCCAAACACCCAAATTCTTTTTGGCATCTATCCTGGTGATATCTTCTGATTCATTGTCATCATGCGCATCAAAGTCGTTCTCTGCGTCCCCTCCGAATGGCACAAAAGACCTAGACATTTACACGTGTTTTTAGTCGGATTTGTTCTTGTCATTCAGTGACCTCCGTTCACCTAAAATTCACAAGCTGAAGTGTGTGGAACGCTCCTTAAGTTCTGAGCGCGGTGACTCCCAAGTAGGCACCCGAAAGTCATCTTAACTGAGTCCTATATGTGGCTTCGTTAACCGTCGGTGGAAGGTTGTTCAGCGTACAACTTTCCAAAATGATGAAAAATGTTTTCCAATTATTGTGCGCTCCAATACAAAAATCCTACCATGTTCCCACGCAGAAGAACCTATCAGCTCACCCCCGTTCGAACACGGCGTAAGTAAGTACTAGGTCTCCCCGGGGGCAACAACGGTCCTGGGGAAGGTGTCTGAGCGTCTGGATACTGGGTCCATAATAGAAGGGTTTGAGTCTGGCAACCGTCACCCTTACAGCCCTTTAGACACGCTCAGTGAGGGCGCTATCCTTGCTTGTCCGCCTTGCTATGTTCGGAAGATAAACAACAATGCCGGTGTTACTACTTGATCACCAATGCCTCCATAGGCAGTGGATTTGCTTGGGTTTGCTGGCAGTGGACAAAACTACATTGCACGCTGTATGACCATTGTCGGCTTACCTGGCAAAACCGTCAAACGATATTTTTACGTCCCTTTAGCCGTAGAACTATTGGATGCGCCACGACACTTCAGTTTTGTCGAGGCCGGATCCAACATGCCGACGTCACAGTTCTGTGCGTAGAAGGTGATGAAAACGCCCGTGAGACAATCAAGTACCCTAATGAAAATCATACCTTACACTGAATGGGTAAACGATTATAAGTTTTTCGAATGGTCCGTGATTTCAGAGGAGCGAACAGTGCAGATGCCGTCTCCAGAATGACCACTGAAGCAGTTGGACAATGTTGGGTCGCATAAGGTATCGCGCCGCATGAAAAAGCTTCTGATGGAAGGTGCAATAGTTGTCACCGTCGTATGCAGCGTGTAGTATTTCACCGAAGTGGAATGTAAACGGTATAATCAAGGTAAATCAAACGTTTTAGCACGGTATACCGGTCACACTGTGCTAAAACCCCCGGTAAGTTACCTCAGCTTTTGACGCTTACCTTCGCAGCTTGTTTTATTTTTGGGAACTGACAGAAATTTCATTTTATGGTTGGCTTACTTATTCTTTTTCGATGCATCTGGGGAAGAATTCTTTTTTCTGCAGCTTGATTTTGTAAGAGACAGGGTAAGTTCTTAGTCCAAAAAAGCTTGACAAACTGTCCAATACGTATCTAAGGTCGCTGTATGGTCAGGCGTTCCTCTCGTTGTCAAAAACAGCTCCAAATATATTATTGTCGGTATGGAAAAGTCAAAGCAATCACTTATGAGCTACTATTTCTTCAGCTAAACTGGGCACTCAGTATTACTGCTGAGCTATGAGAGAGGGTTAGCTTCTCATATTTCCATATCTACACTGGGGTGTTGCAACGAGACAGGACATCGCTACAGCATGCTGGGCTTCTACTAGTTTGTGAAAAAATTTTCCAGATGGCACTGTCTAGATAGTGCGCTTGCTGTCAACGTTGTTCGACGGAAAATCTCTCACGTTCCTTATGGACTGGGACTGGGTTTGTCAGGCATACAAAATGATACATTGTTTCGCGCCCGTTTGCCTGCTTGGAACTAGGCAGGCATCAAACTTACGATTCCTGGCTAGTGTAATGCCGTAATTTGGCCCAGCATGCATGAGCTCTGATTTCCATCGCATGAGTACCGCAGTGTCATTAGTTAAGATAATCTGTTCACGCATTTATCACTTCATCGCCGCTTGTCATCTTGGCTCTTGTTTTCCTACCGTAATTTACCAGAAGACGACAAGGCATTCTACTCAGACAACGGAATGAAAATGCGTTAAAAAACCATAAAGCACCACCACTGTGTTTGCCCTTGCGTTTTCCAAGTACCAAATTGGAATCTACAATTTTGCTATGATGTATTCTCCTGGGTCTGTGGCACTAATCACCGGTGAAGACTTCGTTAGCAATGATTCGTTTTTAATGACTTGTGGAACAAATGTTACTTACCAGTGCACCTGATAGTTTTGCACCACGTGCAAAACTATCGGGCATATCAGCCGACTTTTTGCTGTGTCCAAGATTGGGCAGCAGAACTATCCAGTTCGAAGTTTGCATAACTGACTACCAGGGGCTTATTTTGACATCTAAAATTTTTCTGTGCTGTAGTAGCAGATAAGCGCGAACTCATCCTAGAGGTGGTTAAGGTCAGGTAAACAATATTTTCGTAGTTGCAAGTGGTTCCTAAATTTCTGCCGTGCAGACTTCTCAGGAATACGCATCCTTCTTGAACAAGTTAAACTGGGACTAGCTTCAGTGGAAGACTTACAGAGGACAATTGTCCAGAAAGTTCGCGAGGCCGACGCGGTGTTCGTCCAAAGAAACCAGCACGCAGTCTAATGGGCCGCAAATTACCTAAATGGATTCGGCGTCTTCTGCAAAGATTCTTAAGTACTTTCCAAATAGTTGACTACAGGAGACGCAGAAGATGAGCTGGCACTTCGTTAAATGCGGAACCGCTGTGACTCAGAAATCCGCCAATGGAACCTACGAAACAAGCCACCATACCAGACCTCACCCGGAAAAAACAGAAATGTGCTGTTTAAATGCGTGAGACTACAGAAATAAGTCAATGGCGTTGCCTTTGAGGGACGAACCGTAGACCCAGCAGTGACCCAATAGTGGTATCTGATGTCTACAGCGAACACTATGCAGATCTTCATTCAGTCACAACGTCCTCGTCACACCAGTTCTGCGCATTAAGACCAGAAGAGACCCATCCAAGGATCCTGAAAGAAACCTCATTCACACTGGCAAAATATATCTATCTGGTGTTTCGTCAGCCACTTGAGGAAGACTACCTTTCCGCTGCTTGGAAGGAGACGATTGCCATGCCAACCTGAAAAACTTGAGACCGACTACCGCCCAGCAACTACAGGCCTATTAAGCTTACCAGCGTGCCGTGCAAGGTGATGGGAAGCATTCTGAAGCGAGCCCTATTAGATCACCTGACTTCCAAAAACTTGATAGTTCCAGTCCAACACGGGTTTTTCCCAAGCCGTGACGAACATGCTCGTATTTATGGACAGCCTAACCCAAACCAAGGACGATGGGCTCATATCGGATGCCATGTTTTTCCACTTCTTAAAAGCGTTCGATCCAGTCTCACGCGTCCCGCTACTCCACCAATTCGAGCCTTACGTCTCCATTGGAGTTCTTAAAGGCACAGTTTTGGGACCACTGCCGTTTTTGATATACGTCAACGAATTTCCAGATGTTCTTGCGGATCCATGTCTATATCATGCGGACGACTTGAAATCATGGAGTTCTAATGCCAGTGCCCTCAAAATGGATGTAGACTTTGCAACGCACTGAACGCGGGACTGGCACCTTTCCTGAATGACAAAAAGTGCGTCCTATGTCATTCGGAGGGGACGCAGAGAACGACTTTGATGCGCATGATGACAATGAATCAGAAGATATCACCAGGATAGATGCCAAAAAGAATTTGGGTGTTTGGCTCTCTTCAAACATGTCCTTCTCTGTTCACCATGAAAAATCGACTAAAAAAGCATCCGCATTCTGCGGATTATTGGGCGCACCTTCTCGCGTATTACTCGCATGGACCTCCGGATATTCTATGGGGGCTACGTCACACCGTCTGTTGAATATGCCAACCAAGTTCTCTACTCAGGACGCACGAAAGACGTAACCCTCATTGAGCGTGCCCAACAAGCTGGTACAAAAATGGCTGCCGGTCTTAAATCTGTGGACTATGAAACGCTACTCACGGCACTTGACCTCTTCCCCTTGGAGTATCGTCACCTCCGAGGAGACCTAATACTTGCTTATGCTCTGTTTGAACAAGGTTTGGTCAACAGATTTTTCACCGTTGACCCAACTAACGCACGGCGGGGACATGGCAGGAACTTTTTCAAGCTCAGAGCGCACACTTTAACTAGGCAACGTTTCGGTTAGTTGCTGCATAGAATAATTTTCCTCCGACGGTTGCCTACGCTACATCCAGCACCCAGTTCAAGGCACTATCAGACGCTTTTTATGCGAGCCCTCGCTCTGGCAAGCCTACTGCCCCGCGCTGAGAACTTGGGCAGCAGTGCTACACCCTTTTTTCGCTTGTGCCTTCCAGGTGAACGACAACCACTGAACGACAAAAACAAGCCCGAACTGGGAAACTTGGGCGAAAGCTTCGATCCTGTGTGTCAGTCTGCGAATCCGTGTAATTCAGCAACTCACATTGTAAGCGAGTGTTGCCGGTTGTTACCAGCTGCGCGGAGAAAAACACGTAGTTGCTTAACGCTCTCTCGAAGGCCTATGAAGTTACAGGTTGTGCAGAAAACTATTTCGTGGCGAAATTCTCTTCTGAAGTCGAGTCAATCACTTGCTTCTTCACGCTGATGGGCAGGTAATAAGTAAATTGTCATTTACACCGACAACACAAAGTAGGATCAATTGGAACAGATTTCAGCAAAAGGCAGATTACTAGCTACGTTGCATTGGACATATATGCAGAGAAATCCTACGATTTAACGTGAATGTTTTCTACAATCTGTGTTTTTGCAGACAGCTGCTTGTAAGGTCATGGATAGGCTTCTTTGACTGATACCAATCAGAGTGCTCAGTTGCTCGCGGTCAAGTCACCTTAATTTGCGTTCGTCGCTTACTGTGGATGGTCGAAGCCGGCCAGAGGGATGTCGCTAATCGAAGAGTTTCATCAAATGAATCTGGATCAAAGACTTCTTAAAGTAAGACTCCGTTTCCTTTTATCTGTACTTCAGGCTGTCTTCGATCTTGGTTGGGACAAGCCCACAGATGTGCAGCAAGCTGTGATACCCCTTATGTTTGAACGTAAGAGTATAGTCGTACAAGCTAGGACGGGATCAGGAAAGACAGCGGCCTTCGCCCTACCAGTCCTTAACTTCTTACTTCAAGAGAAACAGGTATTTATTTTTATCTTGTTTATTTTATTGTCCCACCATTTTAGCTACAAACCCGCCAAACCACTACGGTACTTGTACTTGCTCCATCGAAGGAATTATGCAGCCAAGCGTACAAAAACTTCCGCTTGTTGTGTAAATATGCCTCCAAAAACGTTTCATTTATTGATGTTTCGCAGTATCGTGATGTAGAGATTTTGAGGTATGGATCGTCTCGTTGAAATACCTATTCCGTTAATCTAGACCACTTCTTGTGGAAAATCCAGACATCGTCATTGGAACCCCCGCGCGTATTCTGTCTCATCTTAGGTCTGGACACATAACTCTCGCAAGCCTGAAACAGTTGGTGATAGACGAGGCTGATCTGATATTCACCTTTGGCTATCAGACTGAAATAGAGGAAATACGGGGCTTTTTCCCCACGACGCCCTTCCAGGTGAGGTGTTTTTACTTGCCAAAAGAAGCCTCTTGTGTATGTAGCAGGATTTCGCCCCAAGAACTCGTTTGAACTTTCGGGATATGTAGTTAGTAGCTTGTACTGAGTACCAATGGGGTGTGGATAGAACCTAACAGCATGAACACCACTAATATCGACTAGCTGCCATTTTGTTAAGTGTCTCTAGCCAAGCACGTGGACTCAGTCCTGAAAGTCGACTAGCGCCTAAGCCTTCCGGAAATTCATTCCCTTCTGTTATGTCAAGTTCCATCCACTTCTAGCTTTCCGCCGCTCCAAATCAGTCACAGGAATTACGCCCGTCTCGACATTGCTAACACGTGGAGCATCCACCTTAGATTGCAGTGCTAGATGCATTCTTTGATTGAAGTGCAGCCTGCTTTACCAAAACCTGTCTCCTAACCATCTCATTGCGAATCCACTTACTCCAGCAGCCTTCAGCAGTAGTTCTGAGATATCTGTCGCAAGGAGCCTGGAGATGTCTCAGATCCTCTGCCCGAGATGGCCAAGTCTCGCAACCATTCAAAAATACGGTCCGCTGTTTAGTCTGATATACCCGTCCTATGAGACTCAGTGAGATGTCTTTTTGATGACGCAAGTAGCGCGAATAAGTAGAGGCAATTCTGGCCTTTGAGACTCCTTCGTTGACTTCGTCTGTCACACTACCGTCAGAGTTAGGGCTACTTATGTGATACCTATAGCGTTCCACAACTTCCAGTGTCACTGCTTGAATCCTTGGAGGTGTGCCCAAAGACTGTACGTTCTGCAACATGACTGCAATTTTCGGGTGCGAAGCGCATGCCAATGGAATGCTCAGTTAGCTTCTCAAGTAATGCTTGCACTTTCTATTCTTTTTCAAGACTGAGGACAGTGTCGTCTGCATATTCCAGGTCAACTGGTTTCTCACACGGAGAGATCCTCTGGTGTTTCCTTCACTACCTTATCAATGGTGAAATGAACAAGAAGAGAGAGCGGATATCCTTGTTGGACAACACTACTTGTAGGGAAGCTTTTGGAGAGCTCCCCATACGCTTTCACGCGCCCACAATATGTAAATACGAAAGACGCATAATACTTACGAAATTCTGGAGCACACCCTGTTGCACTAGAGCGTTGAGAAGAACTGACTGGTCAAAAAAGTTGAACGCACTCTTGAAGTCAAGAACAAACAAGATTTTTTTGGGCCAAGTGGCAATCAGCTGCCAGCGGAGAGTTTCGGTACTAGAGCGTCGTTCGCTTTGGAGTACAGCTCCTGAATCTGATCATAGCACTGTTCCGGCACGCGTATCCATCCTCCTTCTCTTGGGGGTGCGCCGATTGATGCAATGTTATTCAGTTAACCACCTTCAAGCGTCTCACTAACCCAACACTGCCGACTTGAGTCGGCCAGACAACTTCCAGAACATATAGTCATCATCATCATCATCATCAAAGACAGCAACATCAGTGTTGACACTGATGCTTCACTGCCGTACAACCATAAAGTTTGTCTAATTTCATATGCATATATATATAATTATATATTAAAAAAGCCCTAGAGTGAAAAGAAGAGAAAAAGGGTGGATGAGGGAAGGGACCTAGTGCTGGCCTATGTCAAGCATTCTGACACCTCCAACCGCTCAATCAGACAATCTGGAAAGAAACTGACAGCATGAACGCCACTGACATCGATTAGCCGCCATTTCTTGCAACGTCTCCAGCCAAGCACAGGCGGGGTCACGGGGACCCCATCCTGGAAGGCGTACAACACCAACAACACCCAAACTCTTCGTGATCTCTTTCACGCCTTTCTGCCAAGTCATGCGCTGTCCACCTCGCGGTTTGCGCCATGCTGAAGGAGGCACGGAGAACAACACTCGTCTCGGTAGACGGTGTTTCGGCATGCGTAGCACATGACCGAGCCATCGTAGTCGGTGGTGCTGGATGATTTCCCAATTGATGTACCTGCAGCACAACCAAATACCCGTTTTCTAATCACCTCGTTACTAACACGCTGACGCCATCCAAAACCAGCCACGCTTCTGAGGCATCGGTGGTCGAAAACCTGGAGACGCCTCACATCATCTGTCCGTAGAGGCCATGTCTCGCACCCATACAACAATACAGCCCTTACTGTAGCCTGGTACACACGACCCTTAAGATCTAGTGAGATGCCTTTTTGACGCCACAAGTGACGCAAATTAGCAAACGTGATTCGAGCCTTTGAGATTCTTGCACTGACTTCATCAGACACACTTCCGTCAGAGCTAATACAACTACCGAGGTATGTAAAGTTTTCCACAATCTCCAGTGATTCTCCTTGAATTTTAAGGGATATGTCCGGAGACTGCACGTTCTGAAGCATGACTTTGCACTTTGAAGGTGCAAGGCGCATGCCAAAAGATGGTATGATGGTGGTCAGTCTATTCAACAGGGCTTGTGCTTCACTTTCGTCTTCAAAGATGAGGGCGATATCATCTGCGTACTCCAGATCGACAAGGCTCTCACCAGCAACGATTTGAACACCGGGGTTTTGAAGACCTTCCAGCGTTCGCCTCATTATTTCATCAATGACGAAGTTGAACAAGAATGGAGAGTGGACATCCTTGTCTGACACCACTTTTGTAGGGAAGCTTTTGGAGAGCTCGCCATACACTCTCACCCGCCCAGAAGTATGTGAATATAGGGATCGGATTATGTTTACAAACTTCTGGGGCATACCCTGTTGAGCAAGTATATTTAACAGCACTGACCGATCGACAGAATCAAACGCACCCTTGAAGTCAAGGAACACCAAGATTGTGGGTCGTCTGTACATGTGGCGTTGCTCTAACACCTGACGGAGTGTGAAGATGTGGTCAATGCAGCCTCTACCCGGTCGAAATCCGCTTGATTCTCACGAGTCAAGGTTTCGCGTGCCATCGTAAGACGACGAAGAATCAATGACGCCAGAAGCCTTGTCACAACAGGAGTCAAACTAACACCTCTGTGGTTGCTACATTCACTGCGAGTACCCTTTTTGAAAATGGGCACTACTATCGATTCACCCCAGTTGTCTGGGACGGTCTCTTTCTCCCAGATAGACCCAAATAGTCTAGACAGGCACTGGCTGAGGAGCCCACCGCCATCCTTGAAAAGAGCAGGTGGAAGGTCGTCAGGACCAGCAGCACGATGACGCTTGAGTAGAGAAATACACTCGGACACTTCTGAGACCGAAGGCGACTCCATATTTACGGTCCACTTTCTGTTGAAGGCCAGGATTCTGGATTGGAGGTAGCAGGTGGCCAGCTGAATTGCTGTTCAAAGTACTGTGCCCAGCGGTCCAGACGTTCTGCTTTATTGCATATCAGGGAGCCATTTTGGTCTCTGATTGTTTCGCTGACAAGAGGTTTCGAGGACCAGTCGAACGAATCAAATGGAACAGCCTGCGCACATTTCCAGCATTCTTTGCATCTTCCATTTCTTCGGCCTTTCGGGTCCACCAAGCTTCTCGGTCTGCACGGACACTCAGTTTCACTTGGCGTCGGATGATGCGTCGGGTGGAGTTGTGGTGGCGGCCAGGGGGAATCTGTCGCCGGGTCTCCAGCAAAGACACGGTCCTATCAGAGATCCAGTGTTTGAATGAGGTTGGCTGGGTTGTACCGCAAACAGACGTTCCAACCTTGAGTAGCGCTTTGGATATCTTTTCCAAGTGGCCGTTTATATCCGACACCGTACCGTCCGGCAGGCATTCGACGAGCTGGTTTTGATAGTTTCGTTTGACTTCTGGATCCACTAGCTTCTCAATGGCTAAGCGAGGTGTGCGCGTTTTGCGTACACCTGAAAAGCGCAATGAAAAGCAGCAGCGTACAAGTGCATGGTCGGAGTCCACGCTGGTGTTCCAGAAGGAGCGGCAAGCGGTGATCGACCCTCGCCACCGATAACTGACGGCGATGTGGTCTATTTGGGTTCGTCGCTGGTTTGTTGGTGGGCACCACGTTGTCAAGCGATTTCCGCTGTTCCGGAAATTCGTACTGCAAAGGAACAGTCTGTGATCGGCACACATCTGAAGTAAGCGGTCTCCGTTGTCCGTGCGTCTCGTGTCCAAACCAAGACGACCACCCAATCGGGCCTCAGCAGCGCTCAGTCTACCTACCTGGGCGTTCATATCACCAGCAACCACAACTATATCTGAGGTTTTAACCTGCTGTAGAAGGGCACCTAGAGCGTCATAGAAACTGTCCTTGGCAGATTCAGAGCTACAGTCAGTTGGGGCGTAAGCAGACACAATAAACAAGGTGCGATGGACCTCACTTCCTCTAGATTCTCTCACAGATGTTGCCAAACGAACCGCACAGAGGCGACTATCAACGGGTATCAATCAAGCAGAGACGCTTCCGCTCGTTCGCTCAGTACAATACCCACCCCAGCATATCCAGCTGCAGCGGCCTCTGCATCACCAGAGGTGCGCAGCCGGAACCTGGAAGAGCGAGGGGGCAGTCAGTTCGATAACGGTCAGCGAAACGATAAGCAAGAAAGGCGGCTCACTCACAAAAATGCTGACTGGAACGATGGGCCGAACACTTCGAAGGGCAGTTCAGCTGGCCTCCTGCAACACAGCTCCTGGAGATAGTGCATAAGGCCGAACAGAATGTAAACTTTAATCGCCCGTTGCTAACCTGCGACGTGTCTACCAGAGAGAGTTATCTGTTGATTATCTATATGAGTGGCGGGCGATATAGGTGGAGACGTAGAAGAATGCGATGAATTAGTGATTGGAGTGTGTAAAGTCGATATGGGAGTACTGGATTCCACTTGCCGGTTTAATTCGATCAATGGATACGGTTACAGGTTTATCGAGTACTTGGACAGTGAATTGTTTTTCGGAACTCGAAGGAACACGAAGAGGACCATCGTACGGTGGTAAAGGCGGTTTAACACGGTCATCATGTCATGGTTGTACGAGGGCTGGGATACTGCCAGGGTGCCCACACCTAGACAGGAGGACGATTAGGGTCCTCAACCAAAGCCTTTGGCTCAAAAGCCTAACCGCAAGGCAGCGGTGTTGGGCTGGAAATGCAAGTGCATTACCATTTTTACGGAACACGTCGCCACACGTGTTCCAACCCCCAACCTGGAGGGCCAGGAGACTGTGTTCGTCAGACCTCTACCCATGGACCAACCTGGTATGAGAGACTCTGTGAGTGTCACGCGGGCACCCCCCAGTATAGCTCAATGGGTCGCCGAGGCACACAAACCGCCACACCTTGGTAAGGTCCAGCCTCTTCGTGACGTAGAACATATAGGGCGCACCAGCAATAATGACGATTTGGATGGTGATTGGAAAAAGGTTAGTGAAGTCAGGCCCTGTCATCTACCCAAGGTCGCTCGCATACCCCCATGAACACTGGCTCTCGTCAGGATCAGCAGCTCTCATTAATACCAGGAAAACTGCCGACAGCAAATGACTGATGACGCTCGCAGATCCCTGAAATGCCGAATAATGAAGAGCCTAAGGGTTGGTAGAGAGTACTGGTGGATTTCAAAAGCTAGCGAGGTAGAAAGTTTTTCAGTGGGAACAACCGCACTCTGTTCCATTCAGTCCGGTCAACTGTCTAGAGGGTAACGGATATTAGTGAAACGATCTCCGAAAAGGATGAGACCACAATTCATTCACAGGAATTCCGTGAAACGGGCTGAACATTATGAAAGTTAATTCAGCTGGCCACCAACAGCTCACCCTCTAGAAGGACCAAACGGTCCCGAATGGGGCATCGACGTGAGTCTACCATCCACAATAAAAATTCACTGTACAATTTCATTTGCTTAGCGCAACAAACCACCTGATCCAGACAGTTTCCATCCTGCACTCTTCAAAGGCGGGGCGGGTCCTTTCTGACTAAACCAACGGTTCCACTCCAAAATATCTGGAATGAGGAAAAATTCCAGCAGAATTGAGCGTCTCGACGGTTATTCCTATATTCAAAAAGGGTGCATGGATATCGGGGCCTTAGCTTCTAAGGCGCTCCCTGGTACTATCCTGCGCAGGTTGACCCATCACTGGAAGAGTCAGATTCGTGGGATTCAAGCTGGGTTGTATGTATCACTATTTTCTCTTTTCGACAAGTGATGAAACTGCACCCCTCTTTCCGACGGCAAACAATGGTCGTCTTTCTCGACCTCAAATCCACTGGTCTTCAGAAACTGGCAGTGTCTGGCGTTGAAGGGTATCCCTTCTGAATTCTTGTTCCTTACAAAGGTTCTACATGGTCCTCCCGTGGACGTGTGCCCGCGGCTAATATTCTCCTGAGTTCACGCTTGTGTTAGTCATGGGGAGCACTGATGATTCTCCTTGTGTCTAACTTTCGCTGCTTCCAGGGAGACTGGGTGGAATCGAACCCAAATAAATAAATAAATAAGTGTGCCTCTTTGTGCAGATGCATAATATTTGGCGGAGTAGTGAACTACAGAGTCACTTTGCGCATTAGGAATATCAGGACAGCGTCTGCCAACATCTGACATTTACGGTGACGGCAAGACATCAACTTGGCTGTCATGGGTAGATTGTACGATGCCGTGGTTCGATTTGTTCCGTTTTGTGGATCAGAGTTTTGGTCACCGCGTGCTGAAGATCTTTGCAGATTGTGCAATGCCTGCAACGCATCGCACATGTTTTGTTCAAGTGTGATGCTGAGGTATGCAGAATGGTTTCCAGGAAAGGTGAGTCTTTGACGGATCAGCCGGTCAGCTGGTTAGGTCATGTACTTTGTACACCGTGGCCATGATTCTCAGCATCGTCTTCGCCCAGCCATTTCGGTTCGGGGTGACCCATGGGTGGTCAGTGTGTGACTGTTCAACGAAGTATGAATGCCCTTGCCAGTCAACTCAGTGGCACTGGTAACTGCTGTATCCTCGAATGGGGACTCCGGGGCGAGACAAACCGGTTATCCGCTAACCTGAGAGATACGGTCGTGTCACACAGTCAATCAACGGTCCTCAATCATAACCATAATGCTCTAGAAGGCTCAATGGTTGGAGCGCGAACTTACAGACCGCAAGGTTCCTGGTTCGATTGCTCGATTACTCCTGTCCAGGCTTGGGCGACCTGGCAGTACCTCAGGCCTCGTCCTTTCTCTGAAAGGCATGGCAGTTGGGCGCTGGAAATGTGTTACAGCTGAACGATATATCATGGTCATCGTCTTCACTACGTAGCTCCTTCACTTTCTCACATACCGGACTAACAGAACCATCTAACTTCGATGACCTAGCTGGGTCATGATCTTCGACGCCTGTTTGGCACTCCTTGTTCTGTTTGTCGGTACGTGAGGCCTTAGTAGCTGGAACTGCTAGTTCGGTTTGTAAGCTAAAAATCAGAACTGAACGGGTATTCGGTTGGGCAGCAGGTACTTTAGCTGTGGAGAACATTCAGCACCATTATCTGCAGCAGCTGGACGATGTGCCACGCATGTCGCATCACCGTCTATCGAGGGGTGTTGTTCTCCGTGCTTCCTCCTTGGCGGCGTAAACTGCGAGGGTGTGAAAGTGATTACTAAGAGTTCGGGTGCTGGTGCCGCTCGCTTTGAAGAATGAAGGCCACCCTCACAACTGGTTGGAAACTAACCAAAAACCGGCAGCTAATCGGTGTCAGTTTCAGTTGAACAGGACATCGTACGGGCGAAGACATCCTTTGGAAACAGAAGAGATGAAATGATGGAAATTTGTACAAGCATTCGCATCACCATGGAAGGTGATGTCTCATTCTTACGAACAACCTTGGTTCGATGCATAACTCAGGAATGCTCAGGCAGCAACCCGCCCCTGGCGTTACTTCAGAAGCATGGGATCAGGTGTGTGACCACCATAGGCACATGCGGTTATTAAGCTTGCCAAATACAATGATTTTCAGAAGCTAGCGTTTGTTCGCCTACTTTTATCGGTGCGACGAAGCCGACAACTCATTTACCACTACAGCAGCGAAGCACCAGTGTTGAACACTGATGCCATGCTGTCGATGATGATGATGATGCTGTTTCCTGCCAACAAAGAGTATGTAGGCCAAACAATAACAAAGCAGTGTACAACCAAGATACGACCAGGGATAATTAAGATCACCTTGCATGCACAACATGCGTGCTGAACAGAGCAACACCGAATAAGACGTCTCCAATTCCTTATAGTCCCTGAACCCTATAAGTTACCTGAGTCTAGTGGCACCCACCATTTGGTGCTCAGGGAAGTGATTGGTGTACTCCCTGACCGACTTGCGAAACCCCTCATAATCTCCTTTTGAGGGACGACTCGACGCAAGGAAAGGTGGCTACCGTCAGCACAGCGTTCAAATCTGGCGGCAAACGCTTTCCGGATAGCTGCTCATCGGTAAGTCTAACGTGTGTGGCTTACGAGGTCATGGGTGAAACGTCATTTGGGGAGAATTAATTCGCTTTGTCCTCGTTAGAATGTATTTCATCTGATACAGAAAATGGTGGGCAGATGGGCTACACTGTATATCATTTACGTTTGCATCAGTAGGAATTTGAATAAAATTTCTTATGACAGCTTGATGGAGCTTAGCGCGTATTGCGTTAAAGGCGACACTTGACTTTGTGTTTCAGATTTTATGGTTTGGCGGTAGATTTCCGTCAGAAGCAGCACCATGGGTTATCCACAGTGGCGTTATGTAAGGACCCATCCTTGGTCCTGCATTGTTCCTAGCTTGCAGTAATGGCCTGATTACAACCATCCAGCCCCCTCGTCCGGTCTATGTAGGTGTCTATGCAATGAAAACCGACCAGACCTCCGGGAGCAGTTGGAATATCGCGGCAATAAAAAAGGTATAGACTGCCCATAAATGTGGATACTTGGGTGTATCTGCTTGTCGATTACCAGCCTGGCATCGGCGCCCTCCAACTCGCAAGGACCTTAATATGGTTCGAGTAGCTCAGTGATTGAGGCGCGAACTAGCAGGTTCGAAGTTCGAACCCAACCTATGCATCTTGACTGCTCCTGTCTAGGCTTGGGCACCCTGGCAGTATCTCAACCCTTGTGCATCGTTCAGGTGGCATTGCGACTATGAACTGAAGAACAGCTAGAGCTGAATGGTTTATTATTTTAAGGACGCTACTAGGATTATCGCAGTACGATGGCGTTGATATTATGGTAATGTATGCCTTCAAACAGGAGCCCACTTCAGCCTAGTTAGTTAGGGATATGTTGGCTTACACATGCAGATCATTCAACTAGCTTAAGCTGTCAGCTTTCACAGTCCTGTGTATGAAGAACGCACGCACGCCTCCGGAAGACGATAGGTGCGCAGCGTATCCCTGTATATCAGTGACTGAAACAAATTGCACCAGTTCAAAGGGATACAACACCTCTTGTAGATGGATTACGGAATTTCGAATTTGAACACACTTCTCTAAATCTGTTCCTTCAGTATTATCACTCAGTTCTAGGTGACTTGATTACCAACCAACGAATAGTGCGAAGAGGCTTCGTACCCGAGCCACTTGCTGACCTGCCGCTACAAACGAGGGTGCTTTTAAGCTCTGTGTGACTATCAGGTTGTTGGTTAGGTTTACTATTTGGAACTCACTGCCTGAAGCTGTGGTGGAAGAATTTCGGGATGCCATTTTCACATGCTAGCTGGATTGACATTTGTGAAGCATGTAGAACTGATCTCATTATTGATGACCGGATGACTTAATTGAACGAGGAGATAGGGGTTAAACGGGTCTTCAACTAGCCGTTTGTCAGCCGTTCACTTGAATGACTAATACATACCCCGACTGTTTCTCAGTGGTAGTACTGTGAGTTCATCTCAACAGATCATTCATGACGGAACCTAACGCCTAATCTCTAGAAATGTCTTACTCTGTCTAGCACCTTACGCAATCAGGTTTGTCGTGACAACGTGACAACACAATTATACTTATGTTCATTTTCTAGCGTTCCAAACACCCTAACCGAGGACGCACTAAGTTCCGTTCCACCTCGGATGTCTGATGGTGGGTTTGGCTTGAGTATTCCCAACAAATGACTACGTATTGTCAAATGAATATGCTTTTTTGAGGGCTTTCGTTTTGGATTTCTGAGCTGGCTTCATTACCGAGCTTCCTTTATATTTGCAGATAGTCCTTATGTCAGCAACCCTAGATGATACCACGAAAATACTCCGACGCTGTCTCGTTAAAGGCGGCGACTGGGTCAGAGTTGAGCTGCCTGAAGAAGCGTTCTTGCCCTCAGACTCCCAACTTACTCAATATATCATCAGGCAAGTGACGATTGCAATATGGTGTTTTTTGTGCTAGTTGATGCGCAGCTACCTATTTGTGTCAGCAACTATGTAACATATTACGGAGCTGTTTAATGAAAGCATAACTGTTTGGTGGGTGCACAGAACAGCCCTGGATTGAGACTTCTGACGGTGTTTGAAGGGCAACACCCCATTCTGGACGCGGTCAGTGTGACCCTCTCCGTGCTTGACTAGTTACGCTGCAAGATAGCTGTATCAACGGCATACTTGTTACAATCTCCCTGGGTTGTCTGATTAACTGCTCGAAGGTGTAGACAGCTCAGAGTGCATTAGGTCTGTTCTTTTCTTCCACGATAAAATGGATTGTAATTTTGCCATAGTGAAGGATTGGTATTCAACATTGATGTGCTGTAAGTGAGAATGACTTAAAGAGCATACTTATGTCCACTTAGCTTGGTAATAATTATGCCGATGGCTCTAATGCAAAATGACTGTTGTAACTCTCCCTTGATGAACGCCCTGCTCATTTTTTCTCTCATTTTGTCGGATAATAAGATCAACTCGTCGTCGCAAAAAGTGTCTATCTCACCATAAGACATATCTAAAAATTAGATCGTTAGAGAGCGTGTTATTATAATACTTTCTGCCTCGACAAGACATCTTTTGGAGGAAAAGAATCGTCCCCTAAACAGAGATCTTACCTCTTGATATGGGTGCCTGATTGGGAGCAGATAGCACATTCCCTGCACTGAAACTATGAGAACTCGGTCTTAAGCGACTTAAGGCATGTGTGGCTTCATCTACAGCAGAGGTGCCAGCTATTCAGCAGTCTCGCTTATATGCTCTGGATTGCGATATGCTAATCTCAGGCGGTAAAATGGTAAAGTGGCAGTCCCTGGTCGGTGGCCCCTGTTATCACGAATACCTCATTATTGTTCCGTCTAGCTAAATTCAACTCTTAACTCCGAAATAAGCTGATTTGGGAAGATTTATTCTTGTGTAACAACGGAAAAATGATACTTATTATGAATTCGGTGAATATCAAGGTTTCTTACCATGTCCCAGCTTCGATATCTTCAGTCCGTATCACAACAGTAATATATATATATATATATATATATGCCTGAAAGTCTAGTACAATGTGAGGGGCTTGTTTTCTGGAATACGTGAGTTGAGGATATGAGAAAAAATTAATAGCAGTGTGCCTTAAGATCATACCTCTACTTGTTCCGATTCCGCGTCATTTTGAAAAGCCAGGTACACTTGACTTCTCCTTGTCCTTATCCAGCTAGGCGAGGTGAATCAAGAGACTGAACCGAGAATTTGCCGCACCTCATCTCTCGGCTTCCAACTTGTCCTCTCCAACCTTCCCTGTTTTCGTGAACAGAGCCCGATCAAGTGGTCGGTGACTTAAAGTTCTTAGTACCCGTCCGAACCAGTGGAGTTGGCGCTGCGTCAGAGCTGTACTGAGATAATGAGAGTATCCTCCACTTCTGAACACTAGTTTGGGGACTTATTCATTACAGACGCGCTGTTCCCACTAAACATGGGCGATGTTCCACTGACTAGTGAATGAAAGCAACTAACCCATTGTTGTATTCAGCACAAAGTGGCAACCTTCCCTAATTGATTTACCGGACGGCGCGCACAGAAGTGTTATACAGGTGCCCCTTGAGAGCTTGGTAGATGTCTCGATGTCGCCAAAGATGCCGAAAATTTATAAGCATCACTTGAACCTTGCTATACCATTTGTGCCGGGAAAGCTTCCAGGATTGGCGAAATACCACTACCAGGATTTGTTAATATGTCCACCCGGTGAATTGCAGCCCATTTGGGAGTGAAGGCGTGCGCTTAGTTTGGCAAATCTGGTATGCTTTTGTAAGGAGAGGCTCAGTCCGGAACAGTGGATGGAGGATGTTTATTCATCACGGACATGGCAAGCGTCATACACCCAGTTAACAACCAACATTGTGTCATTCTTTTGTTTCAAGTCTCAAACGTTTCTGAAGGTAATAACCCCACATCAGATAAATTAACTAAAGGTGGAGTGGATGAGTCAGAGATAGCTCAGTAGCTAAGGTGCCAGCTCACGGACCGGAAGGTCCGTTGGGTTCGAACCCGACCTCAGCATCTCAACTGCTTCCGTCTAGGCTTGGGCACTATCCCAACTCCCATGCCTCCTTCCGTTAGCATGGCAGCAAGGCACCGAAAGGGTACTATTTGGAGTGAATATGCGTAAGGTAGAAATGAAGACGGGGGTTGCCTTGGGCCCGCCATGGTCCCCCCTGAGAGCATGTTCACTTGGGGAATATTATACTCGATGGATCCACCTGAGCCTCCCGTTAACACCATTCTACTTTACGATTGTTGATTGTAAGAGTGCCCCGTTTGGATTTCCTTTTGATTGCGCTGTTTCCTTTTTAGTGCCGAGGAAGAGGATAAATATACCATTCTTATAGCGCTCGTGAAACTGAAGCTGATTCGGGGGAAAACGCTTATATTCACAAACTCAGTTGATCGTTGCTTCAAGTAAGTAATTATGCCAGATAGTTGGTGTTTTTTGTGTCCAATCGTTTTGTATAGCCGTGCTTGCAACTGACAGCTTTAGGATTCTTCTGAGCACAGTCGTCAGCTCCTTAGGCTAATGGGGAACTTAATTTTCGTCAGATCAGAATGATGGCCTAAATCCATAGACATAAGTTCGACCGAAAACTGATTCGTTTTCGCAGGCATCAGCGGATTTTTGTTCCGGAATATTCCCAGAACCAATTATCGGGTTTTTTGTGAGTACAAAACTGATTTTCGAAAGCCAGACAAATGGCTGGCTTTCAAAACCAAAGATACCCCTGCTACCGAAAAGTACCTGCTTTTGGAAGTCGTATAAGTAGGCAGACACTTATGTCTTACCTCTTGCACCCTTGGGCCAGGCCAGTCCTCCGCAGCCAAATGGGTCAGACGATTGAGTCATTGGCTATGGAAGGAGTCTCTCAAGAAAACCGTTGTCTCGTGGTTCAGGATTTTGAGTCAGAGGCTAGGAAAAGGGTTCCTGAACAAAATCCTGCCTTCTTCCATTGCATTGTGGGTCATACTTTTGATTCAAAGGCTCAAGGTAGGGTACCACAACCAAACTCTCTTCAGTCCAAGTAACCGAGAAGTAACGTCCACTTTTGCAGCCCTCCGTTTGCAAGCATTCACCCACAGCCCCTACCGAGCCATCAAGTGATGTACTGAGTCCAATCCGTTTGTCAGTCCCATAACTATTGTTCCAAGTATAGACTATCGCCAAGCAAAATTAGCCAAAATAACCCCATACCAATATCAGAAGATCCGATCCACGGTGCAGGCCTCTGTAGCTACTGAAAACGCTAGTCACGTTGGTAGTGAAGATTGGCTAGAGTTTGCTTGGATATGAGTGAAATAAACCATGACCACAGCCTTTAGGACTGTCTGTCCAGGCCATCCCATTGGACATAGTGAATATCGTCAAGATCGTCACACATTACTACTGCCAGAAAAAACCATACCAGCAACTGACAATCACGGTAGCGCACACAGATCCATCGAACGCTGGACAATCAAAGGCCTGAAAAGTGACGGAGGACGCTGGTGGATTGCGAAGGCCCAAGAGACGTAGAGGGATTTCATACAGGCAGTAGCCGCGCTGTTTCAATCGATCTGACCAGCTGGCGGAAAGAAGACGGGTGTTAACGAAACAGTTTGCGAAAAAGATGCAACGGCAATTCAGTTCCAAATCGCCATCTTGGACGATGGTCTGAACCCTTCAAAGAGCACCTTAGCTGGCCTCCCTCAAGACAACTATGGAAGCGCCCAACGAGTCCGAACGGAACATCGGCATCAGCCCGTCGTCACCGACGGAAACCCAGCACGGGCTGTCATCCCTCTGTACTTTTTTAAATAAGGTGATGAAACCCTTATCAGCAGGCTGGTCACCCTACTAAGGAAGATTCGCAAGAAAAACAATACCAGTGAAATAGAGCGCCTCGATCATGAGGCCAATCTTCAAAAAGGGTAAGAGAAAACCTTCGGTGCATCAATCTGGCAACAGTTGCATCCGAGGCATTATTTTGCGCAGGTTGATACATTATCGGGAGTGACTCGTGAAAATCAAGCTGGGTTTCGCCCTGGCAGAGGATGCTCCAACCATATCCTTATCCTGATACAAGTTTCTGAACAGTGCCATTCTTTCAAACTTCCCACGTGTGTTCGTTTTTCTGGATCTGAAAGCTGCCTTGACTCTGGTGGTCGTCAGAAACTATGGCGTTTTCTGGTGATCAAATATATCCCTCCCGAGTGTATATCCCTAGTGAGGGCACTGTATGCGAACTCCTGTGGGCGCATAAGAGCATACAAAAAGCTTTTGGCTGAATTCACCACTTCAATGGTGTAAGACAAGGCTGTCCTCTCTCGCCTTTCCTCTTCAACTTTGTTATTGATGTGCTGCTTGAAATTCCTCTGTCTGCCTTTGAAACCTCTGGGTTGGAAATGCTCTCGGGAGTTGACTTACGGACATTAAGTGCGCGGACGATGTTGCTCTCCTTGGTTCAGTTTGTCCAGGTATACAAATAACTTTAAATGACTTAAATAATTCCACCGCATGGCTTGATTTGCGCTTTACACATGCAAAGTGTAGAGTGCTACAAGATCGAGTGGGATCGAACCCGAACCTTATGCTTGTAGACTAGCCAATCGATGTGGTAGATGAATTTGTTTACCTTGGCAGTTGGATAGCATCCGGTGGACCGGCTAGATGGAGGGCCAGGGTGGCTTTTGCCAAACTCCGACACCTATGGTACAGACGTGACGTCAGTTTGTCTTTAAAGGGAAGAGTATACACCACGGCAGTGCGATCCTTACTGCTTTATGGATCGGAAACGTGGCATCTACGCACGGATGGCTCATGGAAACTCCCGGTGCATGACCGTCGGTGTATCTGGAGCACTGGTCGGGTCTGGTGGGAAAATTGGATTAGTAATGCTGAGGTAAGCCAAATGGCTTTAGAATGAGCTGCTCACGCTCGATAGGTTACGTTAGGACATGTGCTTCGCATGTCAGGGGACTCTGCCTCACAGCTCGTTTGACAGGTACTGTGCTGAGTGGAAGCAACCAAGGCTGAACAGTCTTTGACCTGGCAATTATGCATAGAAACACTAACCGGTAGACTCAATCGTGTAGGTTAGTGTTTGATGGTACTGCCATACATTGCTCAATTACGCAGTCAGTGGCGTTCCTGGGTCAAAGCTATCACTTTCAACGAGTAAGTGCCGAGTCTTCCGTTCTCTCACGGCATTATACCGTGGGAACTAACCGTTTATGCGACCGCCTCTAAAGCTTGGCTATATCTCCGGTTCTCTTCTACTTTCCGGTGAGCGAAACTTTAGCAGCTGGAATTAACGTATCTTTGGTACATAGCTGGTAGCTGAACTGAGCTCATTTGGGTTACGCACGAGTGCACTGACCTCAATTATTTTGGCGGCCTTCGGTCATTTGCAGTGTTCTGTGGTCCTGTGGCAACTGCAGGATAATGCTTTTATATTCTGCAGTCTGATGTGGAACTGGGTTGCAGCTGACTGTTTAACAAGCACTTCATTTTTTTGAGAGGTCGATTTTGGTTAGGCCCGTCCCGGTGTGCATTGAAGTGTCGTCGTTTCTGTTCTGGTGTCTAGTCAGACTAATAAACAATTACTAGATATACGTATTGATTGAGGATGCCATGCGAAGTTGGATACTGTGATCAAGTGAGGTGGTTTGACTCCCGTCAGATTGTACTGCTAGTAGGCGGAACGAAGTTAGCAGTATGCTAGTGGCCGGTGACCACTACTGCAGTTTTATATCCGCTTTGATGTTGTACGTTGAGCTCGATGTTACATGCCCAGTTTTTCTCACTTGCTAATCAGGTATTTTGCTTGCAAGAAACGAAATGGTGTTGCCTATTCAGATGAAGGTCGTGGTCGGCCCAGCAACAAATATAAGATAACAGAGCTGCACTCAGGCCTTAGATACGTTTGCCTACCCTGAAGTCAATCTGGAGATACATTCTAGAACATGTCCTTCTGAAGTGTGGAACATATTTGGCAGCTGGTACTCATTTGGTGGGGTGAGGTGGCAGAAACTACCCGTTTGCTTGTTTATTTATGCTCGAGATAGCTCAGTGTAGAGTTGAACATACTGATAGGAAGGTCCGTGATTCAAGCCTGACTTCGACATCTCGACTGCTCCCATCTGGGCTTGGGCATCCTGGCACTATATCTGCCGGCGTTCCTCCTTTGAATGGCATAACAGCTGTGCACCGGAAGGGCGATCATTTATTTTTATTATTACTATTATTGATATTATTATTAGTGATGCTTATCATGTGTAGACAACACAATACGAGTGGGTCTCATCCCTTTCTCTCTCCACTGCGCATATGGCTACCAGTCGTCCAAAATACTGATTGTTTCCGGAAAGCAATAGTTCACTCGAGATCCCTATTAGTAGCCACCAAGGGTAACGCCCAAAAGGGGACCACAGCGGAGGGTTTCGTTTTCATTAGTATAAATTTAACGTGAAATTGAAAAGTAAACATACCACTACTCTCAAGAAGCTCCACGGATAAATCAGTCGTTTGGTTCTCCATCCCTTCTACTCCACCATGTTGTAATCTTAGGTCACTCGTTTGCCCTTTCTGTATGCGAATACAGTACAACTGCGGAGATTGCTAATTTGTCTCCTTGACAGAGGGCGTATCCTCTAGAGAGGGGCGAGGATGGTGAGGCATCCTTTAAATCTATTGTATATTGACGGAAATCCCCGCGGTTTCGGATGATCTCAGCGACAAGTGGCAGAAATTCAATAATCCAGTTGTATCATATTTCACTTCCTGTCCCCTTTTTCAACTAGACTTCGTCTCTTCCTCGAGGAGTTTGGAATTCGTGCTGCACTACTAAACTCTGAACTTCCCGTGATGTCTCGTTGTCATGCCATCGACCAGTTCAATCGTGGAATTTACGACTATTTGCTGGCGACGGACGAATGCCAAACAGACGAAAAAGCTCAATCTGTTCCCGGATCGAAACGGTTAGTTTCACGTCGGAATTTCTCTATCGTTTGAAACACTAATGCTACGCAAATGATGTTTTCAGTGGTGGTAAGCGGATGTTGTGTGCTTTTGTGGCGTTCAGTTTATAGGCTTTTTGTACCTTTGTAGTTTCGGAAACAGACGATCATCGTCGAAACTAATGACAACACACGCGAGCCCTCGATTTTGCGCGGTCTCAGTGGAAGAGATGGGTCTGTGTTTCACTTGCTGTAGCCACCTCTGCTGCAGTCAGCAGAGCATTGCTGATCTAGGGGGCGAAACAATTTCTGGACACCCTCATCACTAAATTGCGGAACGGGCAGCTACGAACTGAGGTCCACAGAAAGGTGACGCATACGCTACCACAGCAACCATCCAAATTGTCACAAACAAAGCTGCATTCGGGCGCTTTTCAAACGGATCGAAACACACTGCAGCACAACAGAATTCAATTTAAAGAAGAAAAACGCCTATACAAATTGTTCCAGAGAAATAGTTACCCAAGGAATTCCATCTGAACTTAGGAGGCGGACAATGGAGAAAATAGGGTAGGGCAACCAACCAATCAGTTTCAAGAGGATCAGACCACAACGCAATGCAAATCGAGAAGAGGGGGCAATGAAAGCCAGAGAAGAAACCACTTGAAATAGAGGGCATTTGGATAACCAATCAACTAAAAAAACAGACCACAACGCAACAAAGATCGCCAACGGACCGGTAGATTCACAAAAAACGCTGTCTCCCAAATAGCCGATCACGTTAGAAGATAACAGATGGTCTTCAAATGCTATACAAACGCACGCTGGGAAAAAGGAAGCACTGATGATGTATCCTCAAATGGTGACGAAACCTTTGCAAGTCAATTGCTGAGCTCGGTGAACAGAGCAACAACCAATAAACTCACCCGAGCTACCAATATTTCAGTGCATTACCAATATATACATGTATACATGTGTGTCTGGGTATTTGGTTGTATCTCGTGAATAGTTTTTCTACAATTTGTCGGATCGCATAAACCCTCATAGCAATATAATTCCCGATATTACAAGACATTCGTTGCATGTTTCCGTTTGTGTATTGCCTCCCTGTGTGTGGACTAACGTCTTTATTCTGCTTTATCAACGCGCAACAATGTATTATCCTCTCTTTTACCGTTTTCCCTTTGCATCAGACCTAGACGCCGGGATGGAGAGTATGGCGTGGCGCGTGGCATTGATTTCCAACTGGTCAGTAATGTAATCAATTTCGACTTTCCACTGACCCCAGCCTTGTACGTACACCGGGTAGGCCGAACCGCACGAGCCGACCAAATGGGTACAGCTTTGTCCTTTGTTAGCCAGAGGGAACAGAAACTCCTGTCTGATGTGGAAGCGCTTTTGAATCCCGCTGGTGCTGCTGTCTCCAATGCTGCCTCAGGTGCTTCGGAGACGAAAGGTTTGTTAAGTTTTCGTGTTTTTGCATGGCAACTATTAATCTCTTAGTCATTAGCTAACTAGTGTTTCTTCTCATTCAGGTTTCACGCAGATTTTATTCGATGTGCTGCCATATTCTCTTCATTGTTGATCTTTGAGAAACAGATTTCCAATTTGTGGCTATCAAACCAATCGCTCCCCTGCATCGGCATGACCTTGAAGCCGTGGATTGATTGGCGGCGAGGGCAATTGCGAGAGGAGCGACAGTGTCTAGGTGGCCGTATTGATAGAGTCCAGTATGATGCAGGATGATCGTTCTCTGTTCAGCACTATCTACGGTTTCACTTCCCTGCCTACTGAACTATCGTAGTAGACGGCAACGTCAGCATCGTTGTTGATGACTCAATGCCGTGCAACCACGGAACTTTTATTTGTGAAGGGAAGGAGAAGTACACAGGAGAGGGACTCTGAGGCGTCTGCACCCTTGGTCACTCACTCAGACAATCCGAATAGGAACTGACAGCACGATCACTACCGGCATCCGTTGACGACCATATCGTGCAACGTCTCTAGTCAACTCCGGGGTGGGATAGGTGGCTGCCATGTTGGAAGGCACATAAATGACTTGTAATCTATCTCATACCAGTCTACCGAGTTACGAGTATGCCACCTCGTGGTCTGTGTTGTTATGAACGAGGCAGCAATAGTCGATGATTTGATGCGTGTAGCATAATATCGAGCCACGCCCGCTTACAGGGATTCCTCGAAATCAACGGGCGGTTGTTTTCTTCAAGGCGACACTTTTTGGATGGGCCTACACAAATTTCGTTTTCGGCACCTGTTTATGTGTTCTGATAGTTATACACCACCTTAACCGGCTCCCCTCAACATACAGAGGGTATGGGTGTGGTCACCTAAGTGGTCGGTTTGCTCAAACCGTATTATCACCATAAAATTAGATGAAAGCAGTTCCACCAGCCAAATGAGCAATGTGGTATCGAGTTTCAAACTTGATTGAGTTGATTTCTCCGTGTGTGTTAGCTTCGTGTTCGGTCTGGCTGTTATTCCGATCGCTACTTCGTTTCCCATATTTGTTTTAAGGCCTGTTAACAAAAATAGCGTGGAATTCCCATGGAATGGTTTGTAGGCTGATTATTAGAGCAATGAAAAAGTATTTCCCACCACATTCTGTTCTATCGTTCATGATAAGCGTACTTAGTTTACCCGATATCAGAATCAATAAACTAGACACTAAACCGGTCATCAGCTGGTTTTCGTTTTGGCTGGGTGATCTTGTGGCTGCTGTCGATACATACACCCGCATTCTTGTGAAAGGTATAAATCATCCACTGCTCATTCTCTTTTCAACCACAGCATCGTCAATCTTCAAGCCATATCAGTTCCGTTTGTCGGAGGTCGATGGATTCCGCTATCGGGCTTCGGTAGGTTTCCATGATCAATGACTTTTAAATTCATTCTGTTCCATTGTTTTGCATGTCAGGAATAACCGTTGTACGGGATCAAATAGCTGGAAACGAGAGATTTTCCACTGTTGATTTCAGGTGTTTCGAACTCGTAGTTTTATCTGACTCGTTCAAATTATCTTGGTAATATTTGACTGGCAAACGGTCTTTAACCCCTAATCTTATCATCTATACATATGATACATCGGAATTATTACTATCCCCGAATACTTTGGCTACTCTGGCCTAGCATTATATCCCTTCTGATAACTCTTTGATGAGCGTTGTGGGTGTTACTCGACTCTCACAAACATGTCTTCTGGCTTCGGTAGCATCGTCCTCATAGCAGAAGACAGCAGCATCATATGAGGGAAGGAGCCAGCTAGATTCATGGAACTTTCATGTATTTCACCAGTGCTTGTGATGACGCCATGGTTTGCTGTTGCGGGAAAATAGTGCTACCTGTGTGCGGTTGGTTGGCGTTCATTCTCTCATTAACATTAGGAATATAGAAAAAGCTGTTGCGCGTCTTCGGTGCACATGTACCTTACAATCCATACTGGTCACGTTGGTTGAATTATTTCCATGTTATCCAAGCCTGGATAAAGATATAAAAAATGGCACTGCAACAAGTCACTGTGATCATATATGTGGTAGCAAGGATCTTTATCGTTATCTGTTAGTGGAATTTTCTTCAGCGTCCTACATATTATGTTGTCACTTACATGATCGCCAGAGGTTTTATTTGTATGAGTTCGCCGGGTATCCGAACCTGCTCGTCAGTGTGATGAGTTAGCGTCAATTGTTCGCGATCGCAACTATCTGCCAAACAAGAGGAGACTAACCTACTTAGGCCCAACGAAGTTTGTCAAATTCTTAGAGACAATTGTTTCTTGTGAGGATCGCTACCTCGCAGTGTAGCCGGTGAAGAACTTCACCACTGAATCTAACGGGTTTATGTCGCACATCATGGCATGATAGCTATTCATAGAGAAACTAAGGTCACCGGTGTCTAAACTGCCTTCCGTAACCCGCATTCTTGTTACAAAAAGGTTAGGACGGAAGATGGTTACTGTCTTTCGGCCGATAACTCCATTGGCTCTGATCACCATGTCCCGTGACTGTAGATCTTTCCTTTCCTTCTGCTGCCTTAGGATGTCGTCCGTCGTATCTCTCGCAAGGTTGTGAGAGAAGCCCGTCTAAAAGAGATCAAGCTGGAGCTTTTGAACAACGAACGGTTGAAAGGTTACTTCGAGGACCACGTTCCAGACTTAGAAGCTCTCCGACATGACAAACCTTTAACTCGTATGTCCCAACCGCATTTGAAGGATGTACCAGAATACCTGAGTAAGTCACACTGTGGGTTTTCCTGGATTTTATTTGATTTATATGAAATAGCTCAAGTTGATTAAATCGTTTTTAACTTTGCCGTCACTATCGGCTCAAGTCGATTGATGAAAATCGCCGCAGTTCACAAACTGTTCGAACTGTGCATACTTGTATTGCCTAGTTTCTCGCATTTCGTCCACTACCAAAGTCCGTCAGTAATTCCCCGCCAAATCTACAATTATTTCGCTTAAAGGCCGGGGTCTGGTGTAGAATTAGTATTCCTTTCGCATGAAAACAAACGTGGACGTAGCTTGTTCATCCTATTGATAGGGTTTTTAAGAGCAAGTGAACGGTAAAATGGAGGAGCTGTAAACAAGCCAAGACGCATTCATTCGAACGACTCACAATGTCCAGTCAAGTAGACAAGCTTTGAATCCACGTTCTCTGGTGCTATTCGAGGAAGTTTATTTAGGACAATTCTTAAGATGATAACTTGCTGACAACCAAAGACGTAGGACTACGCTATTTTCCATACTATAATACGCATCAGCATTCTCGGAAAGACTTATCCATGAGATTTTCGAGTTACTTTAAGAGGGATCTCAAAATGTTTCGATAAAATTTCAAACGTAGTGAGGTGTCCTGAGAAATGCGCGACCTTTTGTATCTTATATCAGGCATCAGATTCCTCCTGGGAAATTTTAACTTGTCGGAGTTACCTTTAGAATTCCATCGAAACAACTCGGCATTCTTACCGAGTTATCTTTGAACTTTTATTAAGATAATCGTTCAGCTGTTCCACCCTTTCGGTGCCTAGCTGCCATGCCACCCGAAGGAAGCACGAGGGCTGAGATACTGCTAGGTTGCCCAAGCCTAGACGGGAAGTCGAGAGGCAGAGGCAGGGTTCGAACCACGGACCTTCCGGTCAGTACGCCCGCGCTCTAACCGCTGAGCTATCTCGCTATCTGTCTAACTAAAAGCCATTGTACGAACGCGATTCCTCGTTCATGTGTATTGCTGGACAAAGATGAACTTTTTTTGCGCATCCCAGCAATCGTCCGCATTGATGAAGCAGTACAGATGCACCTGAGGAGCGAGATGGCTCAAGTGGTTAGAGCGCGAATTTACTGACCGGAAGGTCCTTGGTTCGAACCCGACCCCTGCCTCTCGACTTCCCCTGTCTAGGCTTGGGCAACCTTGCAGTATCCCAGCTCTCGTGCTTCCTTCGGGTGGCATGGCAGCTAGGCACCGAAAGGATGTTACAGCTGAACAGATGCACCTCAGGATTGCATTTCATGCTGGTGCTCAACTGACGTTAAACTAACGTATGTAGAGCGAGGAAGTAGCTCTTACTCCTCTTGTCCTGCATGAACCTTTAATATCGAACCGTGTTCTTTGAGGAGTTGTGACAGAACTCTCCAGTCGTTGACCTCCATTGAGTGTATAGTCGGTTTTCGGGGTGTAAACACAAATTTATATTAGGAGTCCCAAGCGTTAGGCATCTCATTATTATGGATTCTTGAATTTCCGCTAGGCTTATTGTTAAAATTCCATCAAGAAATAGGATATCTCAATAAACTGGACAAGGTACACTAAACGGAACCCCACGAGACCGGGGGGGGGGTGGTAACTAATATACCACAGACTTGTGAACTTTTATATGAATGAGTTTGGGTTACTGGCATGCCGGCTCAGTGTTTTTCTAACCGGAGACGAACGCGCTCCATACCTACTATCTCAGGTCGGTGTTGTCGGGTAACAATATCAGAGTATGGTCTCGTGACGATCATCACCGGAACCCAAACACAATGCCTGTTTACGTGCACGTCTGTGTGTCTACAGACCGGAGTTAAAGTTCGGGATTTCGTTTCTATGATTCACTCTAAATTGAATTTTGTGGACAGAGACCCTGATTGCTGCTCAAGACCTAAACTGCATGTTATATTGAGTTGTAATTCGGAGTGTACGAAACGCTGTAAAGAAGGCAAACTTTTGTTGAGATCTGGAACAGCGACTGTTTCAATTAGAGTGGTCGGCACCAGTCAGCACGTACGCAGAAAGATGAGAGGCGAAGCCTAGAAAATGTTATGTTGTTTGTTTGAGTGGCCTATCATTCGATTGTAAACAAGCGTTTTATCAGTACGAAGTAACTACAAGCTAGCTACAGGCTACCAAATCTCAGATGCACAATGCACTCGAATGGTAATGACATCACGAACCTTCGGAAACATGGGCCTCGCTAGGGTGTAAAGTAGGCTGAATCGAATAGGCTTGGGATAAACTCATTGATTGTTTCTGGGTTTTTGAGTGTATGTTCACAAAATCTTGGAAAAAGAAACACCCCTGTTAAAGACATTTTAGTTCTCCCTATGTTGAAGTTTTTTTCTGCATAGTTTTTTATCGACGTAGTTTAAGCAGCCAGAATTGTCGAAGTCGAACAGCTTTCTCTTAATTTCTACAAAAGTACCTCAACCACTGCGTGCACTGATGCCCGGTGCTTCGGGTACTTGCAGAGGTCGCAATAGATGGAAAAGGGAAAACCTGAACCTTGGAACTATGGAGTCTGAGAAAAAGCCCACGGTCAAGGGAAAATCGAACAAACGAACTTTGCAGGCTCAACACAATCAAGCTAGAAAGGTAAGTTTAGTTTTCTGGGACGCGTCGTAGTTGGATTCTTTAACTGAAGGGATGAGCACTGTTGGGCTGACCGCCAATTATGTTACGTTCCATTAAAAAAACCACTCGTTCCGCACTATTTAGACAACTCGCCTCACAAATAAGCTGCTTTTTGACCTAAGTGAGCAACAAAGTCTATGTGCTCTTTTCCGTCGGACATCTATCTCAGCAGATTATTGTCGATTATTTGTGCTGATTCCAGGTACTTGGTGTACTCTTCCTGCCTAATGTTTTCTACACTGTTAGATCCTCAAAGCCCACGAAATACCCGTGATGAGTGCTTCAATCCGAATCAGTCTTCCTCGGTTTGACAAACCGAACCCTAGTGGGTTGGATGAATGCGTTCGATTGCATGCCACCGTCCGCTCGTCTGAAGACGTTCCGGTTCCCACATCTTCCCTGTTATATAGCTGTACGTAGTATCTTCTAAATTGTTTCCTGTCACGACTTTACCGCGGTGTGACAGTGTGGGGGCTTCCACAACCCATTGAGCTGTACTAGGGCGTGCACATGTGGCACTCACAGAATATCTCATGCTAGGCTGGTCAGTGGTTAGAGGACAGACTAACACTGCTCCAGTGTCAGAGTCCAGAAAGATCTGCTACCATCTGAACGCATTGAGAACTTCAACGGTTTGAGCTCCGTGACTGAACTAATGCCCTCTTAGGTTGGTTCAGTAGAAGTTCGATGGGGAGTGTTTTTACCCGTTTCGGACTATGACTTGCATCTCGCTCTAGCCACCCAAACGCATAGTAAGTTCGTCTGGCATCCGATCAGCCTGATGCTTAGTCGCGCAGACCTGTGTTGGTACCCGCAACGGTTGATCCGAACCCTGTTATTACGGATGAAAAGTTGACTTTTAGGTCCTTCTGGATTTGGGGTACTCTCCATTTGTCTTGACTGACAGCCTTCATTCTTTTTCTGCCATCTCAGTAATAACGCTCCTCAATCTTGCGTTGCAGCGGAAATCCCGTGATCCACTGTTCTCCTTCGGTCGGAAGAAAAAGAAGACAAAATGATGCCATCCTTGTTCTACCAGATGAATCAAAATACACAACTGTATAGACCTGTATTTTTCCGTTCTTTTGCGCACTGTTTATCCGCAGGGGGAGACAGAAATTCCGTTCCGTTGGGTGATACTAATCAATATTCTCTGTTGCCAAATACGGCGAGCACTTTCAGTGGATTACAAACAGTCCTTACTGATTTGGAAATTACTCTGATTCAATTGATTTTTGTTCACGAACGAGTTCGGCGACTATAAGTGATAGCAAAGCATTCGCAGTTCAAATTCTGAAGTTCGAGTTTATTTGACTACAGCTGCTTCCTTTATAAGGAAACTCTGAATGCAAAAACGCCGTTATAGGAAATGGCTCGTGAATAAAAAGAGCTCCCTATCGCTTTTGCGGTAGATAAACCAGCGATTTATTGTGAAAACCGATTCATCCCTTCGGATAACTGCTAATGAATAAACTCGATAAAAAATTCAAACATGACCTCATAACCTACCCTCATCTCGCAGCATCCTCTGCTACAGGATATCTGTCTGACTCGATTAGCTGAATCACATCGATCCACATACTTGTAATGCTTCTTAAAATACGAATAAATTCGTTCCTGGAACTCTACTGTCGAAGCCCTACTCATCTTGTTGCAAAGCGAGTGTTAGGTATCATGCCCCGGTCGATGGTCCATTGGTTCCCCTCCTTCAGGGAAGTGGGCAAACCTTGAATATAATGATGTTTCCAGGGTTACCATTGCCACCTTGAAGACCGAATCTGGCTGTCTGAAGGCTACAAACGGCCACCTTAATACATGTGCGGACCTCGTTTGTATAAAATTCATGCGAATCTCCACGAATATGTTCACTGAGCCGGCTTTTCCTCCTGCAGAATTCAGCTGCATTAAAGTAGAAACCTAGGCTGGTAATAGTTCATTTCGCGTTTTGGTCCTACTTTTGTTGGTTAGGACATCTCTCCTCTCGAATGATGATGATATGGCCGGAGCTGTCCTGTAAACTGCGTTTCAACAGAGGCGGCTGTATGAGTAGGGTTTATTTGTTACACTGATTGACCGCAGCAAGGTACATGGAAGCCGTCCGTTCATCTAACATACGTAGCAAGCTGACCATCGTGGGACCCAGTGGCTACCTGAAAGTGGAAACGGAGTTTCGCATAAATGACAAGCAAAAAAGTGATTTACTGTACAGAATGGGCAGTAGTCTTTTGTGTGATTTCAGTGGTCTGAGAATACCACAGAGTTAACCCAGGTGGCTTCTAGTACGTCAACATCATACCCAACCGTCCCATTGGATCTGCAACTATCTCCTTAAATGTGGTGAACTAGACTGATCCTTTAGGAGTTCCGGGCAGAAATCAGCTCGAAAAGTGTGAAATAGATTCAGCGCCATGTGATCCTTCGTTGTGGTTGATCACAAGGATCTAAACTGACTGCGTCTATCGTTGAGCAGCCTGTGGTGGTAAAATGTCTAGAAGAAAGAAGCATCGTCCCGAAGAAGGTGGGTAAGAATAAAAACCCCAAAGTGAAATAAGCAAAAACACTATATTGAATCCTATTAGAACAGATGTACGATTCGTAGAATGATGCAGAGGAGCGTCAGGATATACCAGCAAAAGATCAGATAGAAACTATACTTTTGGATAGTTTTCCAGCTTAGAATAATGTCTTTTGGTTCTTCTACTGATGTCGTGGAACCAAGCGCAATATAGTGATACAAAAAACTCGATTCACTCACTTCAACTCTTGACGGATGCCACGCAACCACAGTGGAGGGAGCTGAGGGCATCTTGCCTGTGCTAGGACTCAAGACAGCAAGCGGGTGGGAACAGGGCTTCCTTGTGTCATAGATGACCGGATACGGTTGAGTCACATTAACGCGACCACCGACTGCCAAATGCCGACCGCATGGGCTGAAAGTGGCGTTTACAGATGGTACCAATGGATCTGATGGAGCACCAGAAGCCGTGTTGCCTGAAGATACATCAGGGTTCATAAACTGGATCACCGGGCGGGTCATATCACGCAGGTCCCACATTCGGACGCAGTCCCCAGGTGCCACAGTGGCGAAAGTTGAGTAGCCGGTGCTGATTCTGCTGGGGTCCAAGGACAAGGAATCATTCCTCGTATTTGTCAAACTAGAATACAGAGAACCCTGAAACATTGAAGGATATAGAAACATCGGATTTTGAATTTTATACCGCGTTGACAACCAAAGTGGTGGACCAGTAAAAGTGAACGACTTCAGGTGAAATAACAAACAATGTAACCGAAATGCACTCGTCACTGAGAGATTTGGTCGGCGGTAGTAGCGTACCGGCTACTACGAGATTTCGAGGCATATCCAATCACCTGTGTTGAATCCTGTGAATTTCAAACTCACAAACTTTTATACTGAGTCGGAGACCTCATGGTTGCCGAGCTGATGTTGGCGTGAGAAAACAAACTGTGGAATTACCTGTAATGGTAAAAAGTGGGACGTCTGTGTGTGCTCGGAACTGCAATGGGAGCATGATTCGGTCAAAATACACCTCAAGATGGCTCAGTGATTAGAGCGCGGATTGACTGACCGGCAGGTCCGGGGTTCGAACCCGACCTCTGCAGCTTATCCTGTCTAGGCTTGGGCAACCTGACAGAATCCAAGCCCCCGTGCTTACTTCGGGTGGCATGGCAGCTAGGCACCGAAAAGGTGTTACAGCTGAACGATTATTATTATTAAAATACAGTGCGTGCTTGGTGACGTTTGCGATTCCCTTGCTGTCAGTAATACAAATCTGTCCGGGAAGGACCATCAGAGAAAACGAGGTATTTGGTCTCGCTTATATGGATGACATTCTTTCGGAAGGGAGGGGGTCGCATACTGGGTTGTGACTAACGGCGAATGCTGTTGTTGCCCATACAGAGAAGTAGCCTCTTCGAAGAAGCCTTCCTCCAAAGCAGATGGTAATGCCATCTGCTCATGCACTGGAAAGAGTCAATGCAGCCCAACACTACTTGGGAGCACCAGTAAGACGTGTGCCGGTTACTACTCATTTTCGTTTTCAGCACTCAACTTTTGAGGTCTATTGAAATTGAGGATGTTTAGCATTAGATTCGGTTTTACTTTTCCAGCTCTCCGTTATGTGGCTACGTCAACTTCCACAGGACCTTATATCATGAGCTTTATTCACAAATTTTTGTCCGATTTGAAAGCGACCTTTCAGAAACATTGCACTCGGTATTATTATTATTATACACGTCACAACAGTCAAATTATTCATCAGTTTCATTCGACCTTCGTCGCTGTTTTCATGGTTGAAGCGACTAACAACCACACAGAAAGGACAATTTGGTGTTTACTGCACAGGTGGGAGACCAACATGCGCGTACTACTTACAACACTAAAGTGAAACTGAAACTTCAGTAAATCCCCTTTTCTAGGGGGACATTTCATTCCGGTTGTTGTTTCTCCCGGTTGCTATTTCCGGACGCTGTCATGAGAAAATAAGGGAATGACCGAACGAACTGGTTTATTTTATCTGCTTTGATCAGTGAACCCAGAGGTAACTTATGCTTACCGATGCAAATGCATTTTGTTAACCGTACACGGCGGTATTGTGAAAATTTTTATTTCTCCTCAATGGTGAAATGACTCACATGCGGCGTTTGATCACCAATTCAAACGGGCTTTTAAAACTCTTGAGCACAAAAATCTGTGCGGTTCTTTCGGTACGTACATGGGACAAGTGTATTGTCTTCAGTACACCTAATCTATAGAGAACTCGCTAGGATAGAGAATAACGTTCGTTCCCACGGGAATTTCGTTGGACCGAATCGACGTGATTCCTTGTTTCAGCCCATGCCGTTTACTTGTTAAGAAGTTTGGCTACTTGAAAGTAGTCAAGTGGATATTCCTAACTTTTCACGATCTCCGTGGTGGGTCTGGCAGACACAAAGCCAATGAATTATAATTTATCACGTGGAATGAGGCATGAAATCACCTCAGTTCCTGTTCGCAATGCGCGCAAGTGTAATGAAAACAGTTAACCGCGCGGTCGATCCTGCTGCATCCACCGGATGAGTCTCATTTATGATGAAATGTTTTATGGATTGCCTATCAGAACTGAACACATTAGACTTCTGAGGTTAGTTTCATTGGATTGGTGCTTATCAGTTCCCTGCGGAAACTTAAGAATGTACATTCGATTGCCCCCAAGTAGTCAGTCCTCTGTACGAATATAATGAATGAATGGAAACAAGAAAGCCCTCTTAATTCATATTCGCCGTGCACGTAGGTGGACCAGTGGTACTGTGATGGACGGTGAACCAAACCGGCACGCGACTGCTCCAGTTCTCTTTGTCTGATAAGTCTCAGTTGGAAAGAAACGAATAGTGGGTTGGCAGGTTTTCAAGGCCAATCGCATTCTTCTTTGCTGGATTAAGGATCTCTCTCGAGGCTTCGATAATATCTTCGTTATGCTGAAAAGTTAACTAACTAACTAAGTTCATTTTAACAGAATCTTTTCCCAGTTCTGTTTACTGAGATTCTCAGTTTTGCTACTTCAGCTGGACTAGCTGACTGAATTAAGGTGGGTACCCAGGAATCTTATTCACGGGAGTGTACTTGTTAGTACTAAACTCGTCAGAATATGTATGCATAGGTTGCGCTGGCTTGGCCACGTGCTCCGTATGCCAGTCGGCCGACTTCCTCGAAGGGTTATTTTCGCACAACGGTGGAAACGAGCCAGAGGAGGTCAACCAATGACTTGGCAGCGAAGTTTAAAAGCCATTACCAACAAACTCAGCTGCGCTGGTCACTGCCGTCTTCCTGTATGGGGACCCCGAGACGGGCCACATCAATGGTTAGAGACATAGTAAGACATGGCCCAGTCGCGCCCTCAGTGGCGCTCGTGCATCCAAGCTAGTGCCTTCAGTGCATAGCTCCCTTCCCAATTCCGCCACTTAACAGTCCACTGACAGTGGTGTATTCACGCAGCTCGCGCCTCCAATGCGCAGCTACCTACATCACCTCCCCAAATCATCGGTGAACGAAACTGTGGCAGCTACAACCACTGTACGACAAGTACACGGTTCTTGCAGCTGACAATCTTGATGATGATGATGCGGTTATGTAAGGCAAGGCACAATTATGCGGCATTACTCTCACAATATTGAGTGCTAAACAATTAAGCAAAATAACTCACTTGGTTCAGTGCTATTGCAGTAATATTTCTTGAGTGTGCGGAATCCAGTTGATGCACGGTTTGATTTGTATTAAGGTCCAACACTGATAACTGACGGTCGGATCCGGCGCACAGCAATAGGTCTGTTGAAAAAAGCAGAGATGTAAAATGACATATCGAAGCTTATCTACTTTGAATGATATGGATCCTTGTGGAGTTAAACACTAAGTTGCGAGTTAACATGGTGTGGATAATAATCTTCAACTGAGTGTACTCCCCAAAGGCTGTCTCGTGTTTCGGTTGGCACGATATTCAAGGCATCGAAGTACCTTCTATGATATGTTCTATAAGGTCATGAAAAATTCTTCCCTTTATAAGTAGCGTCATAAAAAGAGGGCGTAATCCTGTGTGGGACAAGCCTGCACGCAGTCTGGGAGGATGGGACCAGACCATATTAAACACTGATGCCCAATATGCAGACAGTGATTTGCTGGAATCCGGTCGCATAGGCCAGGTGAAGTGAGCCACCAAATTCGTGTATTGTGAGCCGACGTTTCCGTTGTCCAAATGAGCCATGGTTTTATGGATGTGGGTGTACTAGTGTCGTGTATGGTCAACAAGATTTACACCATTGGGCTTCTTCCTGCAAACCGGGAACTACCACAGCCAGTTGATCCTTGTGGAAAACCATCTGCAGTGCGCCGGTCACAAATATTTGGGGAGAAGAATTGTTCTCTGGAATTCATATGGATGATTGCCCGGTCACGTGACACACATCTGCACTGTATCCTATTGAAGGGCACATTAAGAAGATCTATTTGTTGTTCACAGCTAATATACCGTGTGTTTCCGGTTCGAATTCCTTTTGGATTCTCATCAGCTACTGCTTATGACTCCCAACGGCGATAAAACAGCTGTGTCGTGCTCCTCGACCTTTCAGGACAGGTTCAGTTCATCCTGAAGAACGGGACCTAGAAGTGAGATTCTAAAGCCCTGCTACTTACGAGGGACAGCGATGAGCATCAACCAAGTAGAAGCTCGTTGTGGTTTGTTAAAACAGAGTGGGCCACGTCTGGTACCGCCGCACTTGTGTCGTTGGCACCCATCCCAACCTTATCGAAGTGTACACGGAGAATGTGATGAAAACTTTATTTACTTCAGGTAATGGGGGTTATCAGTGGGTCTATCGCATGAACCAAGCTACGCGTGTGTCCTGAATGAAAGTATCTCTCGGTATTTTCTGAAACAGTGCTTCTCTTAAGAGGTACACTGACGGGACGTCAGCACTTTAGCCTCCTAGTTGATAATGCTCAGCCTCCCCTTTGTGCTGCACTAAATTGGGCTGTAGGAATGAAATTTGCCTGAATTTTTAGTAACCCGATCATTGAGGTTCGAATGCATGTACTGGTTAATGATATACGTGACTTATCGACGGGACAAATGCCAATATGTGGATACTTGAACGGGAGATAGATAAATAAAACCCGGCAAAACTACAAACATATTGTATGCGTGAATTATCTAGTGGGCAATCAAGGTTTCAACCTCCTGTCGCCGTAGTTAACCCCGCAAACTGCATGTTCAGAAATGATCGCTCACCTCAGATAATGCCTTTCTACTACTTGGATTTATAGAGCACCACTACTTTTAAGGGCCTCAGCAATTCAAACAAGAATGTAAGGGTTTCATCCCCGTGATGCGGGTTGTTCTATTCTCCTGTTACTTTTTACTGCATAACGATTCATCTGACAGCGTATGGAAATTCCAGTGAGGGGATGATCGCGAAGGCACTCGCCACAGTGTTTCGGCTGGAATGACGCTTGTTCAATCGGTTACGTCCTTTGGAGCAGTGTCTCGTGCGCTGCACAAACCAAAAGACTGCCGTTACCAGCCAATCAGCACTTGATTCAGCCAACGGTGGTCTAGCTTCCATTTCACAAACTATCGAGATCGATTCAAACCAAGGATGCAAATCTCAATCTCATCGCTCCTAGTTTTGACGGGAAAAACGGTCAAGAGTGAACTCAATTCAGTGTACTGAAAACATAGAAACTTACAGGAATAAAATATGTTGGCAGAAGAAACCGCCGTAAGTCGGTTACAAGATTCGATCGTAAACTCTCCGGCCAGTTTGTAGGTGCTGTTCGAACGACCTCTGTTGGGCAGGGTTTGTGAGAGCGGTGATAAAAATGCAGTTACGAACAAAGAAGCACAGTTCATGATAGGTAAGTAGCTAGGTTTTCAATGTGACAAACCGTGTTCGGTTGTTGACACAAGTGAAATTGCTTAAGCACAGGGTGTTGGATGCAATTTGCACTGGGTAACAGTCAATTGAGAGGTAAGTTAGTAGCTATCCAGGGCAGCTAACTATGAATCACCGACACAACGATATCGCTCCTATAGTTCCCTATAGCCCTATAGCCTAATAAAGAACGGCACTGTTCGGCATATCGACCTTGATGTGTTTGGACCTCGCGACAAACGTGTTTGATACTCATGAGATCATTTCAGCACAAGGCGCTGTAGAGGGTTCAGAAACCCTCTATCTGCGACTTCAAATTTACCTACGGTCACATCCTCCTTGATTGTTAAAGTACAGTTTCCCCGCTCTTCTGACTCGCCGTATTTCCCGAAAGAAAACTAATAAGTGCAGATATAAAAACTGAAGAAACCCAACGAACTCCGATGCTACTCTACGTGATACTGCGCTCACCTCGAATGTCTAGCAGTTAATGGATACAAGACGTAAGATACGAATCGTTTTCAGGTGTACAAGGTCGCGCTTCGTTGGATTCAATAAGAACAGCTTATTGAGGCGAAAATTGAAGTACTCGACCAGGGTAGCTGTGCCGCAGAAAGTGTAGATTTGCGTAATAGAGTTGTATTATATTCTGTTGGTAGTTTAGTGTTCGACTACTAGCCAGGTCGCGGTTTCGAAACTCCCTGAACTTTTGTGAGGCGCACACTGCCGATGATTCTGAGTAAGAGTGAGACAACTGTACAGTGCTTCTCGGTTTTTCAGCATAGATTGGTTTCACTGACCAGACAAAATCTCGATTTAGAGTTACACAGAACCAAAGGTGTGCAAGGGTTTTGATCCAATCAGAAGGAGTGGGATATTGAGTATAACCAACGAGCAAAGTTAACACTATTTCATTCTTCTACTCACATATGAGCAAGTGCGGACAAACAACGTGCAATGTATACAATGCATAGAAGCCATTTGATAAGCCTCATTGTGCATGGACTTATCTAAAATATGGATATCTGGTAGTGCATTGGACAAGCAAAACGAATAATATTATGGTCCATTCTGGAAGAAACTGCAACCACATGGTGCAGCAAAAAGTGGTCCATGATGCGGGCCGATGAATTGGCTCCTAATGGTCCTAAAATTCAATAGAAGCTTCAAGAGACCAATTAAGATCGATATCTTTTACGGATGGTCCCTTCAGAGAGAGAGTGAGAGAGAGAGAGAGAAAGAGAGAGAAAGAGACAACAGTAGTTCAAATTTGCTGCTCGTTAGACTGTGTTCAACTCATGCTTTCCGTCAGCAGTAAAAAGGTTTCATTCACTTCCCGGCACTGAGGCTCTGTGCTTAGAAAAATTAACAGCTTGTCTCTGAAAACTATCTCACGTGTCCAAATATTGGCAGCTCAGATGAGTTTGTTCGTTGTTGATCAGATGGCTCTTGATCTGTTCACTGAGCTTGGCAATTGACTTGCGCAGTTGGGTGGTACTTCTAGTTTGTCCGAGTGCGTTAATATAACGTTTGGAGATTACGTGTTATCTATTAAGGCGATATGCTAATTGGGAGAAGGAGTTTTCCTGAATTCATTGGCCCATAAATGGACCAACTCAAGCAAACAAAGAGGAAGTACCCACCCAACTGTTCACAGATGGTGTTATCTTGTATGGTGACGAAAAAGTGCGCAAGTCAATTGGCAAGCTCGGCGAGCAGATCAAAAGCCATCTAGTCAACAAACAATAACTGTTTCACATCTTTCGATATTCACCCTGTCGCTCCTTCACTTTACATGCACTAGATATCAATGGGAGTCACTATGAGTTGTACCAGGAACAGAAGACAGGAAAGTGTAAAACGTCTGTGTGTCGTCCAGCGACCCTGACTGTCAGCTATCAAAGTCATGGTATTTCGTACTTACACTGAGAACGTTACCTGACGGAGTGCCTGCATGCCTGCACAGCGTTATGCGGAGGCTTGTCTCACTGGCCTGTTCTGAGCCACATTATTAAATATGAACTTCTGCCCACACAATGGCTTACATATGGTGGTCCTACAGGTCCTACACGGAAAATCTACTTGGTCATCAGGTGACTTACTTGTCCAAAACATTTGTAACGCTAGCCAATTCATAGGAGAATAGGCGAATCACATTGCGACAGACCGCGTAGATGAACGAATCCAAATAGTGAAAGTAGACGAATTGTACACAGTCTGGGAACATGGAGCTGGGTCCGAATGTTTTGTCTTTCTGCAAAGAAACAAACTGTTTTCGTGGTAGAATGTTAAGGAGGGGGGCACGTGAATAGATAGATCTTTCGGATCATATGGATAATAAGAAAATTAGGACTGCGTATGTACGAATACATAGTTTGAAGCTCACGTGTAGTTTTGCGTGACGAAGTTACTTACCTTTGGAATTTGGGTTGAGATAGGTTCTCCGTAGCAGTTTGTCGAACCGCCGTTGACGGAATCAACAACCATCGCTAACCTCATACTTAACTTTGATGCGTCGCCCCGTGATAATCCGACAGGCTCACTCATCATCCACAGACGTACTGTTCGATCGGCCGAACTGGTCAGCAGCAAGCGGCTATCTGAGGACCAAGATGCACAAAGGACAGGGCCTTTGTGGCCACACAGGGTCTCTCCAGGAGGGATTGAGCCTACGCCCTGTGCATCGGATCGTGCTTTTTGGGATCTTGAGATGCGCAGCACAAGACAGACACTACTGCCCAACGCGACGGCTAACCGTGTTCCGTTTGCTGTGTGAATCAAGAAATCGCCAAAAAATAATCATTCACCTATAACACCCTTTCAGTGCACAGCTGCCATGCCACCCGAAGGAAGCACGATGGCTGAGATACTGTCAGGCTGCCCAAGCCTAGACGGGAGCAGTCGAGATGCTGGGGTTGAGTTCGAACCACAGGCCTTTCGGCCAGCAAGTTCTGGCAAAAAGTGTGCATTTAAAGTGGGCGTCATGTAGTACGCAAAAACTTTAACACAAAAAACACGATAATGGCATTTCCGGTTGTACTTACCCTTATGCTACCTCAAACTTTGTTCTAGCACTCTAAACGGCTGCTCGGACTTAACAATTCCTTCTACACATGGCACATTTTTAAAAATATAAGCAGGTCACTAAATGCCGTAAACCTTGGGTACCACTGACTCGTAGATCAATTGCTAGTTTTTCTTTTACAATTCTGTCGCACTTCAAGCTTCAATAGGGCTTTCCTTGGAAAGGCTCGAACTGCCCTTGCTCATAGTTTACACTAGCAAAACGACTTTCTGCGTTGCCTGTGGGTAAGGCATTTATAGGTTGTATCTCACGGCACATCTAACCTCGCCATCGTGTCAACTGACGTGCTGCGGTGCTGAGCATCCACTTATGATCATGTGAACAGGTCGTTCAACCGTTCTGATGCAGTGAACAGTGATCAATGTACGCAATTTTCAAGAGCATAATCTATTGCGCGTAGGCATGACATGGTGGTGATTTTATTCCACTCATTTGTCAGTGGTACTGGTTTCGAAAAGAATTACTCAGAGTAGTCCAGTTAAACGCACCGCCAAAAGAGCTGCACTTCTAGTTTAGGCCTGAAGTAAGCCTGACTTGGACCAGCAATAGAGTGCGGCTACCTCGTGAATGAGGTAGTCAATCTGAAAAATCATCCATTTACAGATCTAGCATTCAATGCATTGCGTAGATACATACACTGTGAGCCAAACTATGAGAACTAAAACTTATCTTGTTCGTAATTCACGATTTGTCGTGTAACGGTTTGAGAACGGCTCCGAGTGACTCGACTGGACTTAGGACCTTTAGGTGGTATCCAAACTCTGGTAAGTACTCTCTCTCTCTCTCTTTTGTTTGATTTCATCACGTTTGTCTAATCACCATTAAGTTATAAAGGATGACAGGAGAACTTACGAGTCAGGTTTTAAATTGGCTATCGGCGATGTGTCACGACTGGTTGCTCCCAATACGAACTCTAGTATTTGGATTCAGCCTGCTAAGTGGTCGCCAACCGCTGCACACGCTAGACAGACGCTTTTGTCACGAATAACTAATCAGTACCACGTTCACCACCAATGATGTTAATCTTAACCCAGAACTTATTAAAAAATTCAAACTGTCCGCACCAACGGTACAGCGCAAGAATTAGTGCTCTGACGTTATCAGTGCATTGAACCCGTTTTTTTGTCCAATTTAACCGCCACCCACATCTGTCCCCAGATTCACCTTATACTTATCAGCTTCCGAGCATATGGCAAAGTTACTTCGAATGGAAGACTTATGCGTCCACCTACTCAATATAAAGTTTACAGAAAGTAAATGGTGCAAAGCGATCATCTCATCATTAAGATAGTTCGACTCAACTGACAGAAGAGCTACTCTCGTCCAAGATTTGACGGTTTCGAATGGTTTAACCCGGCTTGTCGTCCCTACTTTCCGAATGGATTAAAATTACAAATATTTACCTCAAATGTTTAACTTCCAAGAAAAAAGTATACTTTCCATAATTCGGTAGACAATGGAGCAGATCGTTCGAACGTCTATACAGGAACCATAAGGATCACGAGGGATCTTATGAAATTCGTTGCAGTTTTACGACACAGTGAGACGAAGAAATCTTACGTGCGTAGGCCAGGGAATAAATGGGAGTTTTGGAACCGTCCACAGCTCCAGAGTAGTTCAGTGCATTGGGAGCATCGTCGGAAGGTGTGTAGGTCTTCTTGAGTTGGCTTCATTGCACAAAATAAGGGCAAACATTGTTGTCAGGATAAATATTCCAACGTGAAAATCACCATTTATGGATAGTTTTGAAAAGGGTTGAGTTTATATTTGTATCCCTTTCGTTTAAACAAACCGTCTATCTTGGTAATTGCTCTGGTTAATCAACAACAAGAGATGAGTATTAGACTTGAGGTTCATCCTTACTGGGGATATCAATAATGAACATATTCAGTCGTACTGGGCTTATTACTTTGATCATCCGGTGTCTCAGACACTATCGACCATCCTATCAGCGAACGCTAGACAGTTGAAGTGTCACATTTAAACGGGCGAACGTGCTTACACATGAACGTGTTAGGTGACAGGATTTCAAATCTAGTCATGACCGAGGAAACACACATCTTGGGAGCCCTAATAAAGGCAAAACCTGAGCATAGCGTTCCCTCTTTGGCGTGAAGTAGCCAGACTAACCATGCCAAAACAGAACGCGACTGTTCGAAAGCGAGTGGATATGGAATCTATATTGTGCAATGAGAAACTTACCTCACACACTCGGCTTCGCTACCCGTGGATTTTGTTTTGATGTTGTTCCGAGTATTCGTGAGCGGTTGAAACATTTTGCGCCTAGAATTGTGGATTGAATAAAAAAGTATTGGAATTTATACACCCAATCACATAGGCGTTCATGTATTAGGTGGCAACAGGGTGACGATGATTATACGTGCGCCTCAAGGACTTTCTACCCGTGTACTCTACACGGGTAGAAGTGAGGTCTATCTTATTAAGTAATGGATCCCAACTGAATTTCTCGTTTATAATATTCTTCGCCTACCTGAGAGCCCCCAAGAAGGGCGGAACCAGTCGTGTGCTGTCGAAGAGTTTTCAGTAACCTCATGAGTTGTATTACGTCTATACAATGCACTGCAATATGTCGAAAATCGTGTCAACTGAAACATGAGACAGTAGAACATCATAAACGAGAAATTCAGCTGGAATCTAAGTGTCTCTCTGGAAAACTAAGTTGAGTGTATAAGTCGAATTTCGTGCAATTTGAGTTCAATCAGAATATAAGGTTGACGGAAACTCGGGGACTGCGCCTACCTGATGAGCCCCAAGAAGGGCGAAACCGGTCGTGGGATGTCGAAGAGTTTTCAGCAACCTTATAAGTAGTGTGTTATGTCTAGTATCCTACCCACTAGCCTTACCAAAAAATTGTTCAGCTGTAACACCCTTTCGGTGCCTAGCTGCCATGCCACACGACGGAAGCAATAGGGCTGGGATACTGCCAGGTTGCCCAAGCCTAGACAGGGGAAGTCGAGAGGCAGAGGTCGGGTTCGAACCACGGACCTTTCGGTCCGGTAAATTCGCGCTCTAACCAATTGAGCCATCTCGCCCCCGCTTTACCAAACCACAAGTTCGTTTCAAACTATCCAAAGTAAACGGTTGACAGACGACAATCGAACAAATAAACTGATCGAATGCCTCTAGTAGAGTGGTTTTGGACGCACCAAAAACAACCGTCAACACCATTTCCAAGTTTTATGATGATTAGTGTGAACCAGTAAATAACTCTTGTCGCAGGCGATATCGCTTTTAATCGCCATGCCAGTGTGGAACATCAGGGCACCACTGAAGTCAACCAGGTCACAACACTGACTTACTTGGACTCAGTCATCTAGCATAAGTGTGTTGGTCGTAAGACCCCAAATGTCGTTGACTGTTCAAAAAAGACTGAGAGCATAAAAACTCTTTGTATAAACGGAATATTATCGTGACCCAACCCCACCTATAAGGTTGTCCATGAAAAATAAGCCATAGCAGGGCTCAACTCTGACAGACCGAGAAGTTGGATATCACTACAGAGGAAAACATGGGGTTCCTAAACAAGAACAGATGGAAGAATTACCTTGGTTCCTGTTTTGCGTAACCAGAAGATTTGATGGGGTGACCAAATGTTATGGCCTGGTTAAGCGGCTTTCCGGGTTTCGGTTTTGGTTTCGGTTTCGGGCGAGTCGGTTCAGTCTGACGACGAAGTGACTTGCATAGGATAGAGTTAGGTTGAAGATCCCCTCTGGCAATACAAGGTCACCCCAGCTTGTGAATAAATCATTATTCATGTCGATAAATACATCCATGAATATGAATAATAATGAATAATAAATCCATCCATGTCTAATTTATGTGGTTCGAGGATCGCGAGAAATATTCTGCGAACCATGCATTATGCCCTCAGTGTAAGCTCAGCAGTCTCATCAGTACTAAACAGAAAGATTTGACAGTGTGACTAAGCCAGACAGTCACGCAGTTTCTGCACGGAAACTCGTTGTGATAACTACTTTATATGGTTGCCATTGCACCACATGCGGTTCTTACACAGCGGCAATCTTAATGAACTTTCTCTGAAATACAAATCAACCGGTATTTCCGTAGTTCCTCTGTGCATGGCCGTATGGCATTCAACGTTGGAACTCAGGCTCAGACGTATGAGAGTCGTATCGTATAGTCAAAACACAGGAGCTATACAGTGTTGGTGCGCCGATAAAAAACGGCGCAGTGGCGATTGGGATCAAAGTGCACTTGAGGGCTGATAGTGGGGATGGGATATCACGGTGTATAAGGAGACTAACGAGATACGCAACTGAGATGATTACAACAGCAAACGGAGTCTAATGTTAGGGAAAAAGTGACAACCATATACAGACAAGTTTAGTGATACCGACGTGAGGTGAAAATGGCTTATCATTTGCCCGATTTCAGTATGTGAAGTGCGTAGGCGAGAATGAATTTCCCAGGAAGCCAAATAACTTTTCCTTCCATAAGTAAGGAGTACAAGAAAGCTTGGGAACAACGTCTTCTCTATCCTCATGCCCCCATTGTTTGACGACTGTTGCTGTTAAGTTGGCTCAAACAAACAACAGCAATGCATGCGCTAGAAACCGAAAACATGAGCAACAGACTGCGAATACATATTTCTCCAGCGCGAATTATTTCGTCAAAACCTACCCTAATGAGGACGACGCTTGTTTGGGAACTTTTCCGTCCAACAACCAAAGTTGTTCACATAGCCAGATTAGGAACGATACGTGGAAGTTATGAGTGTCACATTGATCTGAGCTGGAGAAACATCATATACGCATCAGGAAATTGAGATCCCTTTAGAGCGGCCGCCAAAAGGGTCGGTCAGAAACGTCGGGGGGATGGACATTCAAGATAATTCTAGAGGGCACCATGTGTAGGTGGATAGAAATGTAGTCTAATAGAAATGTTAACGTTTCTATTAGACGTTATATGGTAAACTGTCATTATTGAAGTATCACACCTGGAATTTGAGGGCACCGTGTGTGCAAACGGTGGTAGCTGAACGGTTTGGTGTCTGAGCGCACTTAACGCCAGAGAACCAGTTTTGGTCTGTCACTCTGGAGGAGCGAATGCTTTGAAGGGGTCCCTGCGGGCATTTTGGCTAACTAACTTCTATGTGTGTAATCATCATCATCATCGACAGCATGACATCAGTGTTCAACACTGATGCTTCACTGCCTTACAACCATGATTTATTCGAAAGCCTTATTGTAAAGAAAAGAATAAAGGTGGATGGGGAAGGGATGTGGTGCTAGCTTACTACAATCAATCCGAGGTGCTTACACCTCCAAAGATTCACTCAGGCAATCTGGATAGAAACTGACAACAAGATCGTCACAAAACTCGGTTGATAGCCATACCTTGCATTGTCTCCAACCAGGCGAAGTGGGGATCACGCGGTCCCCATCCTAGAAGGCGAGTAGCACCGACAGCACCCAAGCATTTCGTAATCTCTTTCATACCCCTCTGCCAGGTCAAAGGTTGGCCACCTCTTTGCTTACGCCACTCTGAATCGGTCATGGAAAACAGCACTCTTTTCGGCAAACGATGGTTAGGCATACATAACACATGTTCCAACCAACGCAGCTTCTGGTTTAATGCGTAGTTTCCTACCTGGATGCTCACTTTTGAAGGTAACAGCATAGTTTTCGTTGAGTGCAATTTAGATATGAATTCTTTCAAACTGCATTCCCTTCACCGTCTAAAAGACGTTTTGTTTGAAAGATGAAGCCCCCGTTGTTGAAGCCGTCTGGAAATACACGTAGAAACATCTAAACACAAACATGTGGATGACGGTTCTTTAGGACTTGTCCACAAATAAATCGCCCCTGTTTGCGGCCTTCATCCGGCTGTTTACACTGTTTGCTCAGCTGACGACAGTGGCATCAGCCCTTTTGTTTTTTGGACCGTCTATCGCACATTTGTAATTGTAATAGCCTTCATGACCCGAAGAGACACTATCGAAGGCCTAGGTTCGTCGAACTGTGTATCCTGTACGCTACAGTGTGTAAGTGGACCAATACATCCATCTAAATAAGGTCAAAAAGAAGGACAGAGCGTTGAACAAAAACAGACTGATAGGGACAACACTCTCCGGCCAGGAACCGTGGATGAATTAAAAATGTACAAGGTCGGTCGCAAACGATCTCATCCTCTGATCAGCACTGGGGAAGTATTGTGTGTGTGTACATAAGGCCAAGGTAACGTCCAGTACCAGCCCTCACATCTATTCTGTACAGTGATCAGTCTATCATGGAGCACTGTAGTCATCAAACGTGTCAAATTCTTCACCAGATTTGACCTATTCCCGGAGTTTAATTTTGCACACACCGCTGCATTAACTGCACTGATCATTTGAAGAACATTTGGGCAGGATATTATGCGTTGCTTTGGAGTCGATCTCTTTTAGTGAAGAAAATAAATGAAGGCGAATGAATTACTGTACTAAGCAGATGACCAATCATTTTTGTAACGTACCTGGCCAAAAGGGAAAGAGCTGAGGTTTGCTGTTGGATGTTATTGAAATCTTCCATAAAATCGCGCGAACTCGATCGAACACGGTCTGACTGATAAGGATAGGAGAAGAACGCAATGGCACCATCTTTGCTCTTCAGCCAAAAGTTGATTGCAGTCTGAATCGATTTCGTGGGAAATGGTTAATCGATAGAAGAGGGCGAATCAATTTCAGGAGAGGAAACCGAATGGCAAGATAACAGGAGCACTTATTGCAAGTTTGAGGATCTGAGTGTACTAACAGCACTAGACTGTCCTGACCCAGAACTGGATTGGGGCCAACCTATGCGCATGAAGTACACGAGAGGAAAGATGCTGAGACCGGAAGGGGACGGTCCTCATAAATACCTTGCTACAGTTGTAATGAATCCCCCGTCGTCGTAATCTGGTCGATGCGGGAGTGACCTTTGAGCCTCCATTGTGCTCAGTGCACAAAAAATGAGGTTGCGGACCTCAGACCGCCAATGTGCACTCAGGGAGAACTCTTTGTGTGCAGTGTAACTCTCGGCTGCAGTTACTTTAAAGCTTCCAAATCAAGCATGCAAGAACAGTGTCCGAACACTAGAATCTCCACAGAAACTTCTGGATAATTATCCAGTCTAACATTCACCGTATGGTTTCCGAGTAAGTCCAATCGGTTATTCGGAATGCCATTCAGAATTATGGAATTTGGAAATAAGCGAGTACCGAATGCCACTCTACGAAGCAGGAAGTGAGGAATAGCGGATCATCACTGATCGAAGCGCTCTGTCCAGAACTGATGGTAAACTCTCACGGAGTAATTCTCGACTAGACACAATTACAGTGCTGCAATGACGATCCCCGAGGTCTGGATGGTAGTCCACCACAACATTCTCCCTTAATGTACCCAATCTTGCTGCAACGGTTACACAGTGTTGTGAAAATGGTACATATCACATAACCACATCCGTACTAATTTTTAAGACTTCATCTGTAAGATATATGCCGGATTGTTGCAATCATTGAGCACTGAGTAGTGGCGGTTTGGAACATCACATCGTTTAGACTGCCATACCGATTACATATGTCGCAGGCTTGCGAGTGTTGATATTTGGTGTACACAGTGGGTCCCGTTGCAACTGCCCGCTATTAACACCGGTCATCAATCGGTAGAAGAGCAGGCTCATTGCATAAACGGATTCACCGGAAGAGTTGGAATGGATGAATAGATAACTCACTGGACTGACTGCTATCTCTGCTGCTAGAATGTATGTCCAATCTGAAAGACCAAGGTCGACCCAACTCCAAGTGGCTTCCAGATGGCGCGATGCAACGTCAATGATACAGAATCTGGAGCAGGTTATGATAGACAATTTGTGTTCGGTTTGTCTGCGGGAAAACAAAATATAGGAGGAAAGAGTATCGAATATTCAGGGTTTGCTTGATGATGGTGGGGCAATGAAAACACCTATATAACAAGTCACCAGAAGAAAACCCGTACTTTTTACGGGCTATATCAGCGGGAATGTATTCAAGGTCTGTGGTCCACCAAACAGACGGGTAGGATAGCAAAATTCAAAACAAAGCTGGAAGTTTTTTTGTTGATTGGAACTCTGGCAGAATATGTTCACAGAGGAGAACGGCAATCATTCCAGCCATACTCGCCAGACAGCTGAGCTGGGTTACTAATTAAAACAAGATCCGTATAGTTTGTATTCACATCATTCTTACTTGGACAGCCCCCGCCTATCAAAAATCGATTATTCTAACTAGCCCACACCGAAGAATGAAAAAAAAACGGAAATCGAGTTACGCTGTCTAACAGCCCATAACCTTAACAATGTTCGCGGCCTTGAACTCCGAATCCATGGATCGGCACAACCAGGGTAAGTATTAGATTCGAAGCATCGTGCAGAGAAATCATGTCGCTCAAGTGTGAATCAAGCCCGCCTGTTCAAACGCAATGATTCAGGTCCTCCATCATGTGTTGGCCTAGGGGTTCAAATCCAATCAAAGCTGAAGATATTCACTACTAATGAGCCATAGTGATGACGAATCTCGAATCCAATGCTCCCACGCTTTGGTGCGAATTATTTATAAAACTGGTGTGAACGACCCAGGATAACCGTATCAGGACAGCGGAAGGACTGTTCAGACCACTGTTCAACCACTTACGACTAAGGAATCCATATAAGGTCTAACAAAACAGTCATTTTTGAGGATTTATTTACAGACAATTTCCCAAGGGTTACTATATGTTAAAAGTAGAAGTGTGTGAAGACTAGTAGGCGCACGATTTTCAATGACCGTTCTACAGTGCACTGACCATTCACTCACTTCGCCCCTGGCCGTTGCAGCATGAGGGAGTGAATTATTGTTGCAGCGGCGTACCTAACTGTTTCGTAGTTAGCAGTGGGTATTTGCAAAGATCCTACTTTACACCGACCACCTCATGGGTCAGTTCCTATTTAATCGCGCTGTATTTAATCATTTCAATTTAATTCAAGTAAGATGATCCAGATTGATAAACGACATGAGGGTGACTGAGCTTTTGCACATGGAAGGCAGCGCAGAATTCAGATAGGTACATTCTAAATGTATGGCCATCAGTCCTAGTGAAAGACATCGTAGTTCGACCGAACATCGTTGTATAGGAGCTTTTCGTGATCCAGGTACATCTTTCCATAATGTGACAGGCAGCTGTCAATATTTGTAACGTTCTTTGACCTCCTAGCACAGAGACCTGATGATTGATACCTCTAACTGGTTCATATTCACATCACCCTCGTTTGAACAGTCGTCTCCTGTCCTGGCGTAGTTATTCTGATCAGTCCACATCAGACTCACTCCTGAAGCATCTATAATTCAAGTATTGGCCTTATCTCATAAGAATGGACTGCTAAGTTTGCTTTCGATGACTGCCTGATGGGTTCAATAATTGCACCTCGTTGCTGGAAAGCACAGAAAAGGTGTACAGTTCAAAAGTACCAATAAGATAATTTGTTTAATTAGGAGAGAGGTTCAAGGATGATCTAATGGGAATCAAGTTGCCAGACTGTCGTCCGATCGGTCCGAATGACACCACATCTATTTATTTTATTCAATGGCTAACCACACACACAAACTATTAGTGCGTAGTTTGATTGGTTTGTTTGGGATTTGTGTTGCGTTGTGGTCTGATTATCTTGCTTTATGAATTGCGGTCTGGTCACATACAAATGAAGGGACTGAGAAAACAGTCACTGACCCATCGTTACGTTTCACTACGCTCCATAACAACGCACCGATGATGTCACCCCAATTGGTGATGAAACGTTTGCAATCAAATTGCCCAGCGCAGCAAAAAAGCCAGCGAGCAAAATGTGCCAAATATTTACTACTGACTACTTTGTACAGCAAAAGTAAAACAGTACCGAAGGGCGCAGCATGTTTGGAACTCTGATGAACTAGAGACAGTATCAACGACTTAGGGGTATATACTGTGCGGAAACATTGGTATACCATTTTTTCCCTGACAGACGAGGATGAACGAAATAGTGTTGACATACTTCGGAGTGGACATCTCGGGAGTCAGAATAGTAATCCACGCAAGTGATAATATCTGAAACGTGACTTCATTAGATATTCTCGGAGCCAGTCGACATTCTGTGGACCACTTAGGACGACCGTTGGGGTCTACTCTGATGAGCATGTAAAGGTCAAGCTTACCTGGTTTGTTAGATACCTTGGCCTCTGATTCGGACAGCGCACATTTTGTGAGTTCAGAAGAATACTGTTGTAGTGATAAAAGCCTCGATGGGGTGAATCGGTTGTTTGACATGTTAACCGATAATATCTGCCGATTAAATTTGCAAATTCAGACAGTACTTGACCATCCGTAGTGCCGTAGAGGAACAAATTCTCCTCTCGTTGTAAGCAAACAGCGCTTGGTGTCAGTTTGGTAACAGGTATAGTATGTACAAGTTGCTTGCGCTCTAAGTCCCAAAGTTTACAAACATCCTCACTGAAAGTGGCCAGCACGACCGGATGGGTTTGGACAAACATCAGATTGAGTATAGGCATTGAATGCGAACCGAGGAGTATTAGTTTGTTCAAGGATTTCTGAAAAGATATTCTTTGTTCGCGAAGATGGCAAACTAACTTTACTAGCAAAGATGCTGAGATCAGGACCCTGGGTTATAGCCACGAGCCGTGAGAGTGAATCCATATGAACTAATTTCCGAGACCCATCATCATCGACATTAACCTTAAGAGAGAACCTTTTGCCGGCTTCGGTGACAAGGGACACAACTTACACAACATGCTTCCCAAGGACACTGTGGTCTGAGATGCTATTCACCTGAATGCAATGTAGCTCTGATGCGGTCAGTATCAGACAATGAAATCCTTTCGCAGCCTCGATTAGTCTTAGAGCTTTCACGCTCGATGTTACTTTTTCCAGCAGCAGCATCTTGAAGATATCACTTTAACGGAACGGTGGTATATCACCTCTGGGACCGACTCGAACGTTGTCACATATACACTTAGCGGTTGCTCACGCAAACAGACGCATATTATATCTTGCCACGTGTCTAAACACACATAGCATCGGGATTCCATAAAAATCCATGAAGGTTCTGTTGACCATGCACTGCTTTTCAAACATCGTGAACGTTCGTCGAACATTCTGAAGTATCCGGTTCTGTTGTGAGTAAAACTTAAATAAGACAATTAAAAAATATGGAGAATGTTTTGGTCCGCACATTAAACATTTCGACATGATGTTCAAATAGAGGTTGGGGGGAAATTCGGTGACATGTGTAATGTGTGACCACAATTCGGTCCTTATGGTCACATACTTCTCGGCGTGTTAGAATGTATGGTTAACTCTCTAGAAGCTTCCCCACAAAAAGTGGTATCCAGCAAGGATGTCCATTCTTCCAACTCTTGTTCAAATTTGTTACCGATGAACTGATAAGGCAAATGCTAGAAGGTCTTCAAAACCCTGGGCTCCAAATTATTTCTGGCGAGAACTTTCTCCATCTAGAGTACGTAGACAACAACATTCCCACATATGAAGACGAAGTGCAATACAGGCTCTGTTGAATAAACTGACCACCGCCATCTTATCCTCTGGCATGCGCCTTGTACCTTCAAAGTGTACGGCCGTGATTCATAACGTTCAGCTTCGGAAAATACCCCTTACAATTCAAGAAGAAGCATTGAGTGCTGCGGAAAAATTTTTCATAGGTCAAAAAATTCGTAAGCGAAAGGGTATTACAGCTGAACGATTTTTAATTTAACTTTGGTCGCGTCAATCAGCATCAGCTGTGGTGGCTCGAACATGGGCTACGAATGCGGATATATCGTCTACCGAGACAAGTGTTGTTCAGAATGGAGCAAACTAGGAGATGAACAAATTACTATTTGACAGAGGGGTGCGAAGAAGGTTACGAAAAGTATGGATGTTTTCGGCGAGGTCAGCCTTCCAGGATGGAATCCCCGTGACCATCCCTGCACTTTGCGACTAATCGATGCCAGTAGTGTTTGCGCTGCCAGTTTCCTTCGAGATTCTACGACCGGGCGCTTGGAGGAATAGGCCGCGCAGAATGCTTCAGATAGGCCGGCAACAGGTCCCCCTCAGCTACTCTTTCCTCTCAGATAGTCATTCGCCTGTTTCGTCCTCCCAAGGACCCATCATGTTTGTCGTAGGACGACACCGTGGAAAATGAGTGGACGAGAGGATGTGTCATTGGACAGGGTTCGCACCAGATATGACGATCCGTTTGTCCACATAAGACTGAGGACGTTCGCACTTCTTGCCGTTGTTGTTTTGACGAGTGAGATGTCGGCCATGTGGGCATCCACCACCCTAGTCAACACTTCCCATCTGCGCTCCCATATACTCTAAGTAGAACACCTTCCGGGTGCCTAAATGGCGAATAAGATTCTTGTTGAGTTGGATTCACACATAGCCTCTGGTTCGTGTCGAATTATGTTGCAATAGAGTGAGGTAAAGTATGGGATTGTTTTGTTCACTGAGGGCCTGTAATTATTTCTAGCTACAAATCAGTTGGTGATGACATGGAACAATAACAGACTGTCACTCGTTCTGGAACATTCGTGGGTATTCCGGTTATGTACCAGTCCTAAGCTGCCTCTCTAGGCCATGTAAGGGGTGAACAACCTGCAGCGTAAGGGCTCACAGACTCCGAGGTTAAACGAACCACGTCTAAACATGTATCGCGATATCTCGAATATCGTGCCAACTAAAACCTGAGGCGGCCTGGTACAGCACAGTCAGTTGCTTCAAATAATCATGAACAAGAGATGCAGCTGGGTTCCAGGTAAGTCTGCCGAAAAAACAAATTTGTTTGTAAGTGAGTGCGTTTGGTAATAGTACCTTTTTTCAAAACAGTCCGTAGTGAGTGCGGCGTCTGAATTATTGATGCAAGAGTAGCAAGCAGGATTTTGGTCTGATGGGTGTTGAGCCGGCGCACACCCGGGGTTTCACGTGACGTCTGATAATTATGTTCGGATTCGGCAGGAACATATCTCCAAAATCCAGGCAGGCCACTCTTTTTTTATATCCAGTGCTTTAGCGGACCTGATGGCGCCAATCTACAGGCAAACCTCCAGGAACTGTGCGATCTTGTTCTAGCACAAATCGACATCCGACAGTGGAGTAACAGAAAGAGTCCAGGAAACGAATCTGATTAATTTGGCTAACGTCTGAATCTGCTAGTTTCTCGGTTTCTAAGCCCTTTGCCCGCACTTTACGTGGCCCCGAAAAACGCATAAAAGGCTATTGATACGAGCCATCGGTAACTGAAGGCGATTTGGTCCATGGCTGGCACGCCAATAGAGGGCGCCATGTGACCATGTGGCCATGTGCATAAAGATGGGTTGCGGTCAACACATAGCTGAAACACACCCCCCATTTTCCGTGGTTAAAGAGTTCGATCCAAGTCGACTACCCAACATTGTCTCATTGTCTTTGTAGATGCTTTGTCCCTCAGTCAGACCTCCAGCAACCACAACGATATCTGAAATTTTAGCCAGGCTTAACAAGGCACTCAAGGAGCCATAAGACTTGGTGATGGTGTCAGATGCTCTGATCATCATTACTATCAGATGCTCTGATGGTGTCAGAGCTGCAGTCGGACGGAGCATATGCAGGCAAAACAAACATACAGCGATCAGCTTCCAGCTTGTGAAACTCCTTCACCGACGTTACCAGAAGAAATATCTAGTCAAGCAAAGGTCATTAAGCCCAGTGGCTGTGGACGGTGTCGACACTTACACATCTTACCACAGTCTCTGGATCGCTGTGGGTGCGCATCCGGAAGCGGGTGGAGAGTCATTGGGAGGTTAGCTCAACGAATCTACTTGAATCTCCAATGCTCGTCTCTGATACATGGTGCACATCAATGTCAAGCGGATCCAGTGTAAAAGAACAGTACCTTGTTGCCCATAGCTCGAACATTGAAAGTAGTTAGACGGACTGGGCGTCGAGGCCTGAAGATCGACTTCGAGATTCCTGGGACTGTCAGCGCCGGTTGAAGCGCAGATTTTGCTGCAATGGCCGATGCAAGACAAATGAGGTCGTAAGTCCTAATGGGTGGGTTTACAAAGATGGTTGTGAACAGGGTGGGGGTGGGGGAGAAAAAGTATGTAAAAAGAAAGGTTTCAGCGGTAGTCTGTTTTTAGCTTAACCGCCCTGCTGTACGCATCAAGTAATGCGACCAGACTGGTGGTAGTATGCGACGGCCGACGTGGTATTAAGGAACAAGTCACTACACTTGTTCCAGGCACCCACGATGTTGTTGTCCTTCTCCACTATAAAGCTTCATATAAATAAATTGATATTTTGTCTGGGCTTGGGCAACCTGAAAGTATCCCAGCCCTCGTGTTTCCTTCGGATGACATGGCAGCAGGATACCGAAAGGACGTTACAGCTGAACGATTAGCTTATTATTAAACGAATTGATATGGTGCACGGTGGCGAAGCATGAGTGTTCTCACCAGGTGTTGCTATCAATGATGATGAATTAGTAGCAGCAAGCAGGATTCAGGCCTGGTAGTGGTTGGGTTGACCATACATTCACATTGTCAAGTGCCACAACATCACCATACGGAAAAAATCTCCCCACAATCTTGGTATCCGTGGATCTTCAAGATACATTTAACTCAACCGACCAGGCTCTACTCCTTAATACGCCTGCTCAGCAGCGGATGCCTCGGTAGTTTATCAGTATAATAGGTTATCTTGGAATTTGGAAGCATAAGAAAGCACGAACCGTGACGTTCTGCATGGATATCCACTCTCTTTTTTCCTATTGAATTTCATGGTCGGCGAGATAGTGAGGTAAACGCCAGAAGACATTCGAAACCGTGATGTGCAAACAGTTGTCAACAAAAACCTTGTCGGTCTGTATATGCTTTGCGTGGAACGGAAAACAATTTCTTGAGAAGGCGATGGTTGGAGCACAACCGCTGTTACATGGCTCATTAGCGTCAGCGGAATCTGGCCCCTGGCTCCATAAATGGAACAATCTGGCGAGTGCCACTCGTACCATGCCTATTCGCACATTAACTGCATGTATTACATTGCAACCACGACTTATGCAGCCGCTAAGAGACGTGACCCAACAGCACAACCAAGCTCTACAGTCTGAAGTTTTTGCACAGCACAAGATCGGTGAGAGCAAAGCAGGCTGGCTCTCAGACACAGTTCGAACTTGAACCCATGACATGCATCGGTGGGCGTTACTACAGTAGTTCTTCATACTGATTCAAAGATCTAGAGGTTCACCACTCAGACCGACGAGTGCTATATGTGCTGATTTTTAGGTCGTCTGTGTGAGCCTAGCGGAAAAACCTCCGCCTTAATGTAATTTTCAGCCGCAATTGCACTTGGTGCGGATTCCTCAGCGCTGTTGCAAAGTCTATGTCCTTCATACCACTCTGGTCGCTTGTTGACATTCACTACTATTCCTCCTCAACCTTTGTATTCTTTGTCTCTTTCGAAAAATTTATCATCTGGAACTTGGAGAAAAAGCTAGCTGAGGCGACCTGGTATCGGATTGATACACACCGTAAAGTGTTGACTCCCGTTGCATCAATCGGTTAAGAGCTTGTCTCTACCCGGAATAAGCGGCTTGGCTCCTTACGCTCTATATCCCCTGACACATAAGCGCGTTCTTCCACCTACGTAACGTAACCAGATCCTCATCCGGTAGAGCACCTACAGATGTGCGGTAAGCTATTCGGTCGGAAGCTCACGAAAGCTACGTCTTCCGGCACTCTCCTGTAACACATAATGCCTCACGGGCAATTAGACGGTGGAGCAATACTTGCTGCTCACGGAAATTTGATCACCTCTGAGCCAGAAAGTTATTTTATTATTTATCCATTTTTTATTTCGTTTTGTTTTATTTGCTTAAAAAAGATCCGAAACTGAATGTGGTCATTGACACTTCTCTGCCTGCAGTCACTACCCGTTGTTGGCCAAGGAATCGGAGGCTGGCGAGCCAGTATGTACTTCTGACCACCAAAAATTTACAACGAGCAGACAGTTGTCTCCACCTTCGCTGTATCTAATCAGCTGCACCACCGCCGTCCTATCAGTTGCATGTTCTCCATTTCAGGTTGCAGGTTCTGAGCAGCCTCTTCGTGGACAAAAAGTCATCTGCTTTTTAGGAGGGTCGGGGGCCAGCTGAATTTTTCTGGCTCCCGTATGGTTGCGGGTTTAGGCGGGCCGGCCTCCAAAATGTTCAAGCACTGTTGACCGTTGCTAGGCTGAGCTAGACTGTTTTTTTTGTCACCATTGATGTGCACAATTTTATAGCAAGATGGTAAAATGCACAGGGGTTATGGGGGTAAATCCAAGCCAGATCGTCTCACGGAAGGGCTACAAGGACTTTAGTAAAACTACAGTAGTGAAACAGAGACAGAATTAGGTTTCTGGAACTCCAGCTACCGAGATAAAAGGACAACCTGATCTTTTCATATCCGGTGACTATCATAGTCCCATAAAAGAAGTAAAAGATTCAATTAAGAAAGGATGAACGTATGTCGTGTCACATATTTAACGGTATGCAAGATATGAAAGCTAATCGATGTCGGTGACGTTCGTGCTGTCGGTTGCCTTCCATATTGTCGGAATGGGCGCCAAGTAGTACGGGAGCCTCACGAAAAGCTAAAACCAGCCCCATCGTTCATCCACCCGTTTCTGTTCTTTTTCATTTTAAAGCTAATTACATAAGCGTTGCGGCTATGTGACGGGAAAGTATCGGTGGCAACACTGGTGCTGCTGCCTGTCTTGATGTTGATTATGCACTGTCTTCGTGTCATTCCTTCTGTATCCTGATGTTCATCCAAACTTGGCCCCACTTCTTTGTGGTTCACTTCAAGGAACAATTGTCTTACTTGGTCTTTTGCCTTGCGTAAATAGGCGATAATATTTCCTCTTGCTCTTTGATTATTCCAACACAATCGACCTCCACAAATTGCTGCTCATCTTGTTTAATTGGGTAGAGTTTGTCAGCTCCCCCTCACCGCGACCCAAAGATTGACTGTGTTCCGCTACTGCATCGCCCAAACAATCTTTGTCTACAGCTTTCTGTCGCGGTCGGTCCAGCTGGATTAGGTATACCTTAAACCACATTTCTTCCCTGAAAATGTTTTATGTCAACTATTTTTACCGAAGTTTGTCATGACTGAGTCTCTTCCAGCTCAGCTAATCACGACGCTACGGTCGTGTACCACATATGGGGAGGATCCTGAAAAAAATACTGTAATAAGATACTGGCCCACTCTGCAGGTACCTCTCTGAGATAGATTGTTCGAAAGTATCCCAGCCCGATGACGACCGTATACGGTCGTCACTCTTTATAAAGAGGTGCCCTACTGCCCAGTTATAGTCATTCTAATCGCTATCCGTCCATCTCAGCAAGTTAGGGGAGGTCTTTTAGGAAATCAACTATCTATTATCTAGATAATAGATAGTCGATTTCCTACAAGACCTCCCCTAACTTAAGGACAATGGGAAAATACATTTATGGGGAAGGGCAAGGGGTGGTGTGGTGAATTCCAGCAAACGCTTTACTGAATTTTTTAGTAATCCATACCACCGACGGCTTTGGTCAGCTAAAACGGGTTTCATGCGCCTCCGACAAATTCGTAACGCACGTTTAGTGTAATAGAAATTCATTGACACCGGAGCATATTTGTAATGCGTTAGTCCCGAAGTATTGCTGCCGGATTTCCTTCATTCGCCTCTTTATAATCAACTTGGTTGATGATATTAAATGGTGTGATCAGCAAAATCCTCCGTGCGTTCCCACTCGAGGCAATCTATGAGTAAATAATATTGAAATAGTAGGGCTAACAGTATCCGTCACTATTGGTCTAGTAAAACAATTTTAGTCTGATTGATTTCTCAACGATCTGGTGAAACGAGATATTTTGGGCCAGTCATATGGATCCTATCGGGAGTAATGTATACAAGTGGAAAATACACCTTGGGTATCTTGCATTTGTCGTATTTTGTAATATAGTGGCCAAACAGGACGTCCGTGGCTTATACAACTGATGCCGTACTTTTCAGGATTCACAGATTGATACACAGGATCGAGACTTTCGCCCAAGTTCCCCAGGTCGTTCCTCAGCTGCCGTTTGCCTGAGGCGCAAGCGAAAAAAGGTGTAGCACTGCTCTTTAGGTTCTCAGAGCAGGGCAGTAAGCTTATCAGCACGAAAATTCGCCTAATTTCGCTCCTGAAATAGACAAGTCGCCGCTCACACCAGATACCTCACAGGATAACTACCATTCCTGCTGGATTTGGTTATCTCCACCGAAAGACGTTTTGTTGATGAAGTGTTAAGTAAGGCTGCACTGGGCATAGTGACCAGCACATGCTCACCTTTGATTTCACCTCCTACTGAGCCAGGAACCCGGAACTTCAAACGTGGATCTGAAACTTCTGCCATGCAGCATTCCCAGAAAAGCGTATCTTCCTTGGCAAAATTGAACTGGGACCGGCTTCAGTGTAGAAGACAACACACATACAAATGCAGCAGGCAGCCAACAAGAACAACGATCCACTTCCGGTAAATCGGAGGCTAGGCTAGGAGGAGTCATCTGCACGGCTATGCTGATGTATGGAACGACGTCCGGTGAAGTGTGGCAGTTTAAAGCCGATGAATTTAGCAAGGTCCTTACCAATCAGGACATATACAGCTACCGCTGGAAGTGTCGGGCATCACTGTTAAGTAAGTGAGGACAATTGGTTTTATGGTGGCAGATCACATGTCTTCGGTCCTGACAAAGCTTCGGGTGTCCAGACGTGTGCTTGAGCTGCAGTCGAGGTAAGGTCACTACGGCCACCTGGAGAACGCCAAAGGGCACCTGAAAAAGCGGGCGCACCACTAAGCGGAACTCAAACCTGCCCTGCGGAAAGTGTCCCAGCCCGTTTAGTAGCTCATGCGAGAATATGATGTACATACTTCGTATCACTGTGACCGAAGGGGAATACTGGGAGCGATGGCTGTCTGTCTGTCCACTGTATACGTATGCGTCTTCCTTTGTTGTGAGACGCCTCGGGTGGCGATGCTCAAGGCTACATTACCATTGCGTTGGAGCTGACAAGGTGAGGCATATCTTCGTTGACTAAATTACAGTTTCTTGTGGAGACACCCAGGTGCTCCCAGACGACCGACACCTGTGCTAGTAAATGCATATGCCCCTTCTACCGGGCGATGAGTCTTCCCTGCATCCAGGTGTTCTATGCATTTGAAGACCTGTCTGTTCCACTCAGTACACTGAGTGAGTACACTGAGATGATGATTTCCCTAGTTGCTTCCCAATCCAACAAGGGTAGCTGTCCGGTTACAATCTATCGGAGGAAGGGATACCCTTCACAATTGTACCCAAGCCACCGCCACCAATTTTAATGGCCTGGGCAAACAACTTAATCTGGTGTCGAAAAAACTGCAGGAGCAACCCAGGTGGCGGTCTAGAGAGAGAGAAGCGGGTTTTGTGTCCTTTTTGACCTGGCGACAATAAGCAAAGTTCGCTGGTGTGCAAGGGGTAGCGTATCATATCAGTATTGTGATAGTGAACTTTGTGTGGTGACGATCTTCAGGCTTGTTCCCAAGTGGAGTGCACGAACTATTAATTTACTTTTGCTACCTGGTCCTCAGCCTGTCCAGAAAAAGCACAGATGCGCTTGCTTAGCGGTTCTCCAGGAGGGCATCTTATGATGGCGACTCGGACGAAAGTGCAGAATCCCATCACAGCGTAGCGCTGAAAGTCTGCATGAGCCCGTAATTTCTGCTCCAGCTAACCAACAACTATAAGTTACTAGTATAAGACTACTGTGGCTGTGGATACCACTGGTAACGCATGCGAGTTGTTTGTGATTGGTGTCGAAGCTCCGCCCCGCATCCGATGAACGGTGAGGTTCATTAAGGAAATTGTGAAACTATCTTGCAGTGTAGGTTTAATATTGTGTAATAATCAGTGAATATCCAGGAAGGTTCAAGGGGAAGCGTGAGAATGTCTAGTCTTCAAGGATCGTATGCGTAAGAGTTGTTTACTTTCCTGTCTAACAACTTCTGACCGCTTACTTCGTGTTTGGCCTTCGCACCGAAGGGCTTCCATAAGTTCACTAGTACCAGTGCTGTTGAGCGCCAGTTGCAAGAAAGAGAGGATGGTGATTTTGTCTGACGCATATAACGGCAACTGGTCCCAGTATGATTTTTAACTGAGGGATCTCATGGAAGCTTCTTATTTCTTGGGGCCTATCATTCAGTGGACATCGGCTACAGGAAACAACGCAACAAGAATCAGCCACTGGAGATGATTTTCTTTTACAAGATCGTTGCCGCAACGGTGCTTGCTGTATACATTAGGTATTGTTTCCGGTTAGTCAGTCGCATACATTAGTGATCTTTCGGTAACCAAGCTTGCTTGTTTCATTTCAGAACGCCAATAACTAGATGAACACTTCGTACCAAGAAGGCCAGAACATATATAATAGCCAAATGCTCAAGTTAACAACACGTTTCTCTCTGGTGTTTCGACGGTTGTTGGACGACGAAGGAAGTGCCGGTGAGACAAATCGCCCGCTTATTGCCTGGTAGTTGCAGGAATATTAGCCTAACTAGAAGAAACCGTGCAAGATAAGTGGACACAGTCTGGGGCTGGCCATCTTAATTCAGCTCAGTGCCAACAACTTGATATCCCAAGAGTAACAGTAAATCCTCCATGATCCTTCTTGCGTGTCTAACATGCCTGTATCTATGGGCAGCTTAACCCAAAATGAGAACAAGAAACTAACAACAGATGCCATATTTTTCGAATTCTCAAAGGCATTTCATCGAGTTTCACAAGTCGCAATATTATGGGTTCCAGCAGAAATGTTTTGCTGAAATAAGGCGCCCTCATCAGACAAAATATTCCGTGTGATAAAAGACTCACCAACTCTTTGGCACCGGCCTCCACTGGAATTCCTCTAGGCTCCGTTTTGATATTCCTTCTTTTTCTAACCTAAGTCAAGGATCCCGATTTGTTATCAAGTCCATGTCTACTTGTTGCGTACGACTTGTAGTCCAGGAGTTCAAACATAAAAACCCTATAAATGGATGTAGACGCTGAAAACCGGTGATTGCTAGACTGGCACCTTCTTTCGAATGACAAAAAGTGCGGCCGTATGTTATTTGGATGACGCTCAACGAGACCTTTGTCGCGCAGGTTGAGAATAGATTCTAAAAAGTATTTAACCATCTGGCTCATTTTAAACATGTCCTTCCAAAAGCACCATGAAAAATCGGCCCGAAAAGCATTCGCCGTCCCACAGATGATGCTGCGCACATTGCCACGTATTACTCACATGAACTTTCTGATACGCAATCGACTCTATGTCAGACCGCTTCCTGAATATACCAACCGAGTTGTGTGTTAAGGACGCGAGGGATAGTCAACTTTCCTTGGGCGTGTCCAACGAGCTGCTAAAATTTTCTATTGGCATCAAATCCGTTGATTATGAAACGCGACACACAGTGCTTGCCCTCGTTCCTCGGATTATCGTCGCCCCCAATAGGACCTACTGCTTACATGTGTCCTGTTTGAACAAAGTCCAGCCAACAGGTTTTTTTACTTTTGACCCAATTAACACAAGGCTGGGACATGGTAAGATGATTTTCAAGCTCAGAGCGCACTGTTATTTTAGGTAATGGTCTTCCTCATTTTGGGTAGTTGATACGTGAAATAACCTTCTTCCAACGGTTGTACACGATGCATCTGGAACTCGATTTAATGCAATTTTAGACGCCTTTTTCTGAATCTTTCGGCCGGTATAGTTGCTACTCTCTGCTGAAAACTTAAAGAGCCTGTGTTTTTCAGGTGAACGGCAGACAACGAACGACAAGAACAAACCAAAACAGAGAAGCTTTGGAAAGCGCCTTGATCGTGTGTATCAATCCGTTACTCCATGAGCCTGGGAATGGAATATCCTTGATTATTTCTGCACGGTCAGATTAATGTCCGAGAGCTTAAAGTGTGCACGGTTCATTGATAGAAAAGGGTTCAAGTTTTGTATCTCCAAGTAGTTGAAGGTAGGTTGGTAAGTGAATTTCCGCGTCGAAAAATTGTGTTGACTGGTGTAGAAATTGTTGAACGGCTGTGATTACACCATGACGCAAGTAGGCATGGCGTTACCGGGATTTTGCTTAGCGAGCATCTGATTTCACTTAGATGGCGAGGCAAGAAAATCTAGAGGTTTTGTTTATTGGACTACTTTGGCAGCAGGTCAGCACTTCAAGAAATAGGTGCAGATGCCTGCATCACAAGTAGGCTCATCGGTCAAGGTTGGTGTAAAAGAAAGTTATTACCAAAAAAGAGCAGCCAGAATGAAGCTGTTCCATATGTAGGACAAAATTAAAAGGTCAAAGCAAATAAGCACTCGCTTAAGATCAAATAGTGGGCGGCCATCGGATGAGCACGATTTGGACGTGTTTGGAAAGTGCCACAGGCACCTGAAGGGAAAGAATGAAAGAGCAAAAAAGGATGGGTAAGAGGAGAATCAGTCCCTGTCCAACTGCGACTGACAACTCATTGTCGACTACAAGGGACCCTGGGACCGATTTTAGCGGTGTAACGTAGAAAACTTTAGGCAATACGATGTAACGCCTGTAAGAACTACATGCGGCCTTCTTACGGACGGACATGGTAGAGCTTAGACATGGTTAAGAAGTGTGAACAGGTATTTAGGCAAGCCAATCCCTTTTAATATAGGCCTGTACATGCACCCGACGACAAAAAGCGCGTTAGGTCAGGGGACGGATGGCTACACAGTTTCGTGATTGTGAGCAATTATGTGGTCATTACCAGAAGTGTCACTTTTGTTTCCTAGCACATGGGATGGTTGCCTCCAAGCGTTTGTAAGTCCGTGGAGGTTGGTGCAACGTGAGCATCTCGGGAGGATCTGGAGGTGCCTGACCGATAAGTGGGGGAGATCAAATTGAGGAGCGACCGGTTATGTAGAGATACTGTGCAGGGTCGCACCATTTTGGGTGTGGAACACCTGAATTGTGGTAGTGCATTTGATAAAAGGCCACTGTATTGTCTTTAGAATCTTGGATGGTTATTGGGCCCTCGACGAACTAACCATAGAGTGGATTTTGGACTTCCTAAGGGCTGCAGCATTCCCAATAGAGAATGGTGAAACACGCTGTAGTAGCTGGCGTAGGTTACGCAAGATGGATACGATTGGAGAGCTTGTCAGCATGAGCGATCCTCGAGCATGGCAGGAAAAATAGAAAAATACTTGAATATAAAGGAAAAGATGGGTCGGGTAGTGCCTTCGGCATTGCGGGTCGGGAAGCAAGAGGTAGGAATTGTCAACCTGACCTGATTGGATCAGGCGACATAATAAGCCTGGAGCATCTAATGAAAAAGCGGAGGAGGGCGAAGAGTAGTGCATGTTTAGTGCTGTTGTGAATGCCCCGAAAGAATTATGAGCTTGGGATTGGCTGAATGGAAACCTGCTTTGGAGTTGAGGTGAAGCGTTTTGAGGGGGAGGCCAGCTAGAGCAAAGGGTGGTGGCAGCGGAGCTACGGGCAGGTTTAGGAAAAAACTCAGGCTGTGAAGGAGTGATTAAGTGCAGGAAAAGTGGCTCCGGCACGTGGTGTTCGGGTGGCCGGTGGGAAGTCCATGAGCCCGATAAAGCCCAAGGCAGTGTAATGGTAGTTGTGGGCTCGGAGTTCTGTCAAGTACTAGGCTTGGTTTCGTTATAATTACGCAAAGGCCGAAGGACTATTAACTCTGTTAACAAAGGACCGTAAATAAAAAACAGGTGAGTTACTAAAGAGGACATTAAAACGCCAGGCTCTGGCGCGGCGTTTGAATTCGGTAAAATGCCCTGGACAAGAGGAAGACGGAGACTGTCATTGAGATGGGGGTCTGAAAAAAATACCGGTGACGCCACTATCCGTTGAGTCAGTGATGAATTTTGTTGATGGCATTGGGGCGGTCATCGAAGTCAGGAGTGAAGACGGCAGTTGCCAGAATGCAGAGAACAAAGAAATTCATGAGGATCGTGTGGGGCTCGAAGCCAACTGGCAGGTTTACTTAGCTCTGTGACAGGAAACAGCGATAAAGATTTGAAAATTTGGGCAAAAATCACGTCCGGTGAATTGATTATTCTGGCGAGAATGGGTACCGCAGTTTTGCGCACGTGAGTATACCGTATCAACTCCAGCGTTCGTACTGGCGGTAGGTGGCTCAAAAAGATTTGAACCTGGAAGGCACTAGGCCTAATCTTTGAAAACAAAGAGATCTAACTAAGACCGTTGATCTGCATATCGCGGTTTTGTGTGGGTGCGCTGTTGGTAGTGCCTGCCATATTTAAATATTCACGAATTGATCATGCCCAAATCGGCATGCCCTTTTCAAGTTAGGAAACAAATGTATCACCAGTAATACCACTTCTTTGGTTGTGTGGGGTTCGTTGGTGAAAACGAGAACAGCCCGTGTTACTGGTATCTGAGCGCCGTGTTCGTCCGTTTAATACAGCAATATCTGGCAATGGATAGATGTTTTTTTTCACGCGGGGCCGTTAAGCTGTTCAGAAGGGTCCTGCAGGTCACGGGCAATTACTATGAAGGATTTTGCGCGCACAATTTGCATCCGGTCAAACGCTTTGTAACCTAAAATTTTGAGTTGATATACTGGGTGCCCACGAATCTCTGGAGCAAGGATGTGGTAAAGACTGACAATATTCCAACAGATGACGAGGCCTGTGCTGCACAATGGTTTAGAATACGTACAATCGGCCGTAGCATTTGAAAAGAAACATGGTCACCTTCCAACGCGTGCACACATGCCAAATTATCGGCACTGACTATTTTAACATTTGAAGTCTCTGGGAAAGTTAAACGAGATCTTTGTTTGGCGGAGAGATGGGTTGGAAACCGGTTTACCTGCTGTGCGACGTTCCTCCGGGGAGGTTAAAGGGATGTGAGAAGGATATGGTCTATTCGTTGCGCTAAGTGGAAGGGAGAGTTCACATCCTGATGACTTTGTTTAAAGGAGCTCCGAAGGAGAGACAGTTCTTCGGAAGATGTTTAGACTGCATAAGTCTATCTGCCGTCAGTTAGGCTCAATCACAATTAACTCAGTTCCGAGCTCCTATGGTCTCCTGCAGAATAAGCAAGAAGTGAGTCATGGGAACAAGAAGTGAACGCGAATGTAGTCAGACCAAACTAGAACATGGAACTTTATAGGGCGGGACGTACATCGAAAACTAAGTTGCTGGAGGTAAGTTTCAGATGACTCACATTTAAAACTGCACGTCGGATACTAACACACAATTTACTAAGTAGCCTGTGTAACTGAAGATTAAACCGTCCCATTTAACTCATTATGGCGTAGAAAATGTTAAATACCAGGCCCTAAGATGGGATTGGGGTTCAGAAAATCTTTTATAAGAGGGACTCGGTGAGGCGAAATAGAGGGATTCCAAGAGAGCGGGTGACCAAGCAGTTGATGGAGCTAAACGAGCCGTAAAGCTTGTAAGTATCAAATGATTTATTTGGATGAAAACTTATTTAATGCTAAAAATGATACGAAGGAGTTGGAGAGGATCGTGTTGGACACAGTGGTGACGTGCACATTAATCCTTCTTGGTGAAACAAAAGTTTATAATACGCGAACGCCTCAGTACTTACCAAAACACGAATGCTTTATCTTACGCATATCACCAGAGGAAGTCTTTCTCGCTTTCTGTCTCAAGAGAGTTTTTCAGTGTACTTCGAAAATTTATTTCGTTTAGTCACAGAAAAGATCGGCTCAGAGGTCGTCAAGCCTAGAAATTTCAACCATAATAAGGATAGAATAATATCCTGTCATTTTTTGTTTCAGCGACGCAGTTTAATCAGCGCTAGTGCGGTGAAACATTGTGGACTTCACGAGGTGCGCAGATCAAGGCAATACCTTGGACAGCGCGTCAAAGTGTACCGATAGATCAGCATCAATCAGTAATGTATTTGGCCTCGAACATCGGCCCGACGGTGTTCAAGCCATCGACACCTACATTGCGCTTCTACACAATGAACTCCGCGCTGTGTGGTATGGGTTCGTTGCTGTCCCTCGACCGTATTTTGGGAAGAATTCTGACTATGCAAAGGTTAGACGCTGACAAGGATGTCTTAGGCCAGAAAATGTAAACAAGTAAGTTCTTCGCAAGGGCACAGTCAATAATGGCCGGAGTCCGACTTGTGAAGTTTATACTGTTAGACCAATCAGCTTTTCTGCAAAGACCTGTCTCCGAAAGGATTTATCGGACTGATATAATTGCCCAAGGTTACCATTGTGTACAGGGATTCCGCAGAAGGCCGAACTTCTTTGAGGGTTTCAGCCAAAATCTTAAGACCAGCGCCTAGACAGTAAGTGAGCATGAAATAGTAACGACTAGAGAATTCCAACTGGCAAACACTGTTGAGACGAGCTACGTGGGAAGAGCCTAACTCGAAGCTTTACTTCCGGTTAGATCTCCGGCAGAGCTTCAATAAGCTAGAAATGTGGCCCCAGGTCTTACTAGGTGAAGCGTCCCAATCTGCGCGTACGAGCGAAAGTCCCACAAGGAGAAAAACGCCACTTGGTATGCAAATTTGTATGAGTATGAAATGTTGATGTTAACCTTTTTTGAAGAGATGAGAGTCTCTCTAGGATTTATCTTACATGCAATGAGAAAATAGAGAGGAAAAATATTTCTCAGACGTTCCATTTCAAAGTGCCTTTTTCCCATTCAGTGTGGCGCTTGCGTTCTATTCTTTCGCAATGATATTTCCGCCTGAAACGTTCTGGAAACCCTGAGATGTAAACCAAAGGGTTTTCGAGCTCCAAAAGCAAATATTTTATGTCCAAATCTCTTTTATGGTGCACATTTCGATTTCATATTTGCCTGTCGTATAGCCACTGGGTTCCAGGGTGGCGTTTTTGGGCATGAATTCTTTTATTTTTTACAGTAACCCGAAAAATTGTCCCTGAAGAAGCTCAAAGTTCAATTTTTGAGAACAAAAATTTTCCCTTATCCCTGGAGTTTCAGTGAAGCTTGTCTAAAGTCTACATGGGGACTCCATTAGAATAGAAACAATGAACACCTGTTTCGACAAGTGTAACTGATAAAGAGATAAACCCGAATGGTTTAAAAGTCATCTGTGTTTTTATTTTGGCGTGAAAAGTTAATCGACTCGGGCATTTACAGTTAGTGTAATGCCGGTTACTGTTGACATTTTATATACTTTTAGATCAATAATAATAGCGTTTTGTAATGAGGCGAAACATCTCATCGACAAATCCGAAGGTAAGCTGCCTGCTACTGAAATTCAAACTGGGGGTAACTAAATATTTCATCTCGTGTCGACACTGTTTAATTGAATGCGTCGTGACTCAGTATTGTGGGACATTCCCGTTTGAAATTGTCCAGCTCAGCAATCATATGTAACGTAGAACTTTTTCCTACATTTTTAGGGGAAAGAGGTATGGCGGTTACGTTGATTTTGATTATCGTAATGAATACCCTCCTGTGATATGGGAACTATATCTCAGTGTCTCTAGTTGCTGGAATATGTACCTACTACAACATTATGGTAATGTTCTGTTCGTATTATCACTCCGAATGCACGTAACTGTGAAGGTCACCTTGTGGGGTTTCAGCATCGCAAAGAAAGCGTCAACTCCAAGGGCAGTGAACTAAAGAAATTTTCAAGATTTATAGACAGTGAGAAGCTCGTAACTATTCTTATATAGTAGAAGAAGTCGTAGCATCAATTAACTTTCTGAAGAAAACTCAGGTCTTTTTAACGGGAATTTTCAGTTCAAAGTATTCGGTGGCCGCGACAATGTGTCCATTTGAACAACTCGTTGTCCTCGAGTGGCAACTTTATATCACTATTCGTTTTCCTTTCTGTACTTTTTTCTTTCCTTATACTTCCACGCACTTCTCTAGTTTGTTAACATATTTTCATCGTGGATATCACTTCTGCGGACTTCAGCTCTATGACCAACGCCTCTGTTCCCTTTGCATCACCCTTACTTGCAAATTTTGCATGTCGGTCTCTCAAGTGGTCCTGAAAACCCCGAAATAAATTTCTAAGCCCCTTAAACCACTGTAATTTGTGGCCCTAAGGTTTGCACTATGACGCAAGGAGGACAAATTTTGCTTGTTCACAAGCTGCATCCTCTCATCAATGACCCATACACTCAGTCAGAAGTGGGAATCCAAGTAACGAGCACCCAAATTGAATGTACTGACCCGTCGCAATTTTTGTGCTCCAGGCTGCGGGACTGTGCTGTTGCGGAAGCAGCTGGGGTTGGTCATACTGCATGGGCATAGCGCTTTGCGGTCAGTGAAAACGTGCCCACTTGATTCGTTAACCCGTGAATGTCACTTCCACGACGTTGTTTATGCAACACCCTCTAAACAATCTCAAGGAGAGGCTCACCCCGAAACATTTACTGTATCTCTTATGCACCAACGGACTGTGGCCTCGAACCTGCAGCAGCAATTTCCCGTACAGCATCTTTTACAAAGTCATGAGATCTCATTCAGCACTAAGTCACTGGCAAAATGAACACTTGAGTAGGTCTAGCGTCACTGGATTAGAAGTGGGTGGTGTCTACTATTAGACAGAAGACGCGTTGTAACACGGCTTCTGACATTACCGCTTGTCATCACCATATGGTGTTATGCAAACCTCTGGCCCATGGGCACCAAGGGGTATGTCGATCTGGTAGAGGTAACGCCGAGCACGTTTTCACAATCCTTCGGGTGCAATAGCAGCATCATGTGAATGGGCGACTCACGGTTTTTCCCTCAACCTCAGAGACGGGTTTGATTTTGTTGATCACCAGGTGCTTCGAATCGCGCCTGTTCAATGGTACATATCCCGGAACTTGATACACATTTTCCCATTCTACTCTCCATACGAGTCCAGCTGTGTTAATATGCAAGATCTATCTGAACGTACTCCTGTAAAATACACTGACCCGCAAGGATATTATTCCACCTTTTTTGGTCATAGTCGTTGCCGAGGGGCTACTGAAACGAAGAATGGAGGGTTTGAAAACCACAGGTGGACTACTCAAAAAGGATAAAAATTTTGTCAATCTATGGCTTCCAAACGATATTGTCATAACCATTAAAGTCTACCAAAATGCACGAACTCAGTTAAATAAACTGACCATCTTCACGCTAACTTTTGGCATGTGCCTGCTACCCAAAAATCGCAAATTCATTTTATAAATAATGCAGCCTCAAATATTCTCTTTTCAGTTCAGAAAGAAGTAATATACGATAGTTACCTTGATAACTGTATTATCCCCGAAGAAAGAGCGCCTGTGTAAGCTGATACAGAAACCCTATGAAATCTTAAGAAACACCCTTTTTGTGCCATACTCTGTCAATTGTGACGCCGAAAGCCATAATCCTGTAGCCTTCATCAATCCTGCTGCAGCTATGTGCTGATCGCTTACTAGTTCCATGCAGTACCAGCTTTAAAAAAGAAGAAGGCTCCTGACTGCATGCCGTTCTGCACTTGTGAGCCAATCTCCAACAGAGCTAGACCATATCGTCACACCTCTCCTGGATCGACCGCTGACTGTCATTCATTTTGAAGCACCAATGTGGGTTCGGATGGCTGCTTCCCGTTGTGCTTTTTTCAGGGGCTCGCTAGACCAGGACATGTCGCCTGGTCACCTATGGCTTTCGGACCCTAATTTGAAGCAAGTCTTCCAGAGACACAGACCGCGGCCCCTTCCGGACAGCAGTACTTCTGACGTTAACTCATAATTGAGGGTGCCGTCTATTAATTATTCTCGGCCATCTGGTTGGTCATGCTGAGTTACGCGCAGAACCTCCCGGGCCAAACTGTTCCAATGAAGGTTTATCGACAAATGCGGTGGGATGAATGGGACAATAAAATGTAACAGTTGTGCAAGACGTAAATTGTGGGTTTGCGCGTGCTTCTATACAGGGATCCTGTACAAATGTGTAGGTAGAAAACGTGGTTGTAATAAACTAGGCTCGCGATGACGAGGTCGAAGAGAGATTTAGTTTGGATGAAAACAGATACAGGGGTATGAGCTTAAACGGAAACAACAAAAAAGGAGGAATCCCGTGTACGCAGTAAGAATTAACACCGTCTGCAACGCTGTAGGATGCTGGGTGCTTCACTCATGGAGCTACGGGTGTAACAACCAAACACCGAGAGAAACGTTAAAATTGTGCTGAATATGGGCACATCTCTCCTGTTGGCTGAACTGTTAAGTTAAGGCTCGAAGAAGCCCCTGTAGAGAGCAAGGAGCATGGTGGACCCCCCCCCAAAAAACCCGAAGAGATGCAGGAAGTAAGACACCCTGAAAGTGTTCGAAAACTGTTTCCGCTGATGCTCGCAACAAAACGGACTAGGGCGTCTTGTGACATCAATTGTTTACCGATTTTTTACAAAGAAGAGTGACCAAAGCGTTGGGCTGAACACTTTCAAGTACAAGTAAATTGGCCAATTGCAGTGGCTCTGCCCAATTGCTGCCCTATATCACAGTCTTGGGCATGGAACCTCGACGGCTTAGAAAAAAAGCGAATGTTTTTTTCACTCAGATATCACCAGGCTGCTTATCTTGACGAAATTCTACTCGCTCCGCTATAAAATGGAATTGGAATTTCCGGGTGCAAAATCCGCCACATCAATCTCTTTGTGATAGGCATGGCAAAACGCCTAACCGCCATTCTAAAGGGTCGGTGTTTGAGATGTCTAAAAGCTTTCCTACAGGAAGCGGTGTCCAAAATGGTTGTCTAGTTTCTCCATTTCTGTGTGATTTCCTTGTTGATGAGGTAATGAGACGAACACTGGAAAGCCTCAAAAATCCCGGTATTCAGATCTCGAGCGAGAACCTTGTCGATCTAGAATATCCAGGAGACGTTGTTGTCATTTTTGAAAAGAAGCAGGAACCGCAAGCATTATTTCAAAATCTGACCAAGCTGCTGCAGCTCCTTTGCATCGACAAAGGTGAAAAGTCGTGTTACAGGATGGATATCTCTAAGAGCTCAAGAAGTTACACTGGATGTGGTGGAACACTATTCATTTTCTTGGAAGTTGTATTTGCTCTGACTGTAGCGTGACAGACTGGGTGAACACACGAATCTCAAAGTCCAGAATTACGTTTACCCATTTGTGCCAAAAAGGCATATCATTGGACCTAAAAGGACGTGCGTATTGGACCACGATGTGAGCTGTATTGTGCAACTGAAACTTGACTACTTCGGGTACAGAGTCTGAGACATATTCAGGTCTTTGGCCACCGATGCTCCTGATTATGGCCTAAATCAGTTGACACGAGCGAATTCGCAATGTGGTTGGGAGACGGGTTGTCAAAGCACAGGGTGCTTCGTTCTAAAAATGCATCCACTATTGTAAGCTAAGTTGGCTGGCTCATGTATTAAGCATGCAGAGTTACTGCCTGTCTGGATGGGCATTGTTCTCTGCGTCTAATTCTGAGTGGCGGAAACTTAGGGGTGGACAGAACTTGAACGGCAGAGGGAGTGAATGATGTTACGAAACATTTGAGTGGTGTTCATCTTCCAGGATGGAGTTCCCGTGACCCTCCATTTGCTTGGCTGGACAGTGAAGCATAAAACGGCCAATCGATATCCCTGGCATTATTGCTGTCAGTTCACGTGCAGATTGTCTGACTGTGCGCTGGAGATGTAGTCAACTCGGATACCATCTGTCCTCTCCCGGCCTTGTTTCTTTCTTTTTTCACTATAAATCTACATTCAACTTAAGTGATAGGTTTGTATTACAGTGAGACACCCGTATTTTCATCTGGCATTTTCCTCAATGATGATGTTTATGAAGTATGTCCCCTGACATGAAAAAATTCCGTTCGGAAAAGTTATTAATTTAAAAGTATGTTCCAGCTGTTACTCGGAGCCAGACGGCTTGAGTCACCCAGTAACCTGAAAATCGTCGGTATCGTCAGTTTCGGATCTTGCTTGTTTACATCTTGGTTTTCAGAACACAATTCACAAAGTCTCATTTCATAGCCAAATACATCTTAGAAGGTGCTTTTTCGTTATCGAAAATCGGGTATCAGCGGATGCCAACAACCCGCACTATCTGGAAAGGATCAACTTCCATTTCATGTTCAATTAGTTCGAAGGTTTATTCACCTCTCCGCGGATAGTATCACAATTAGAAAGCAAATATATTGAAGGGTTTTTTGGGAACATTGTGCCTTCATAGCTGGAATACTTAGGTGCGATGACATGCTTTATATGTCACAGTGGTGTGCATGATGCAAACTCCCGGCTGGGCTACCAGGCTAACAGTTATCTACTGTTTTGCACCGGTAGTTTTTTGACAAATATCCCAGAGGCCGCTGAGTTAATCAGGCTCACGAAGTGTGTGGTCATAATGCTCGAATATGCTCGTTTTAATGCGGTTTGATGTTGATTGTTTTCACAAATGATATCGGATTTTTTGCACCAGGTTCATACATTTCCTCATCCGCCATACTCCTGATCAGGTATTCTCACTGTATTAGTGCATGTCAAGTAAACGCTAGCACCTGATACTGGTTTATTGTAATCAGTAGTGATTCTGTCTTCACTAATCTAAAAGATATCGTCTAATGAACCTGAGAATGGGGGGGGGGGAGGGTATAAATATACCAGAATTACAACATGCAACAAGTGTTGTTTGAATTGAGGATTCAGAACGGAGGGAATGCAGCTGGATGTCACACTCGGTAAGGTAGGGATAGGCTCAACACAGCATGAGGGGCAACCAAAAGACTTCGAATTAGAATGCGAATAAACACGGGTAGTGTAATCAGCTTTTGGGCTGTCGTGCTGCTCGCTTATGCCTCAAACTAGCTCTATCCCAGATTTCTCCCTAAAACGTTTTCCTAAATTATTTCCCTACAAATAATAGGATTCGTGGATGATTCGGAATGACAATCACTCCGGTGTTGATCGTTCCTTCAAAACTTTGGAAACAATATAGGGATCTGGGAGGATAGGCTTTCTGCGAACCTGCCTATGAATCTCACATAAGGATTACTGAAGCCTATGTAAAAGTATCCACGCAACGCCAACACACTTGCCTGCAATGCACTGATGGCTTTTCCAAGTGGGGCCAAAATGTCGATGACTAAGTAACAGAACAAATCGGTTGATGTAATAACGTAATACGTGCGATAATTTGCGAGTAGTCGGACGTATAACTGTATCTAATCCAGCATTTTAGTGCTGGTGTCTGTAGGAAACCAATACATTCGGTCTTCTGTTGTAGAAACCCAGTTTGTAAAAGCACGCACTATCAAAAAGCACAGAAAATGTTGCGATGGACCTGGTCTACGAATGAAGATTTTAGTAGGCACAATTTCAAATCACTCAAGTCATGCATGGCAACTGGTAATCTCAACTCTTCATGAAAAATCACGCGAAAAAATCTAATGGAACATCAGCAATGGTTCTGTTCATACTGTAGATGGTCCCATCTCGTCCGCTCAAGATGGGTAGCTGCAACTACGAACAAACCGCTCACCAGGCCTCAACCGCCTCTGGGACGAGTTTGCTCTAATCCACTCAACCCTCTTATCGGATTCAACGATTTTCTCTACCGTTCTCATTAGGTCCAGTGCGCTAGCACTAGCTCATCTTCCCAAAGAACTGTTACGCTCGGCTCCGCTCCAACAATGATGCCAGTGAGCCTATTTAGTTTCGCTGTACACCGTGCTTCTGTGAATTCCTCCACCTCATCGCCCCCCTACGCTTTTTGTGACCCTCGCCGTTACCTCAGCTGTCCAAGGCCACGTCACTCCAGCAATGTTCTTCAATTTTAGTTCAAACTGACCAAACGTAACACTGATCCTCTTGATTGGTAGTCCTGGTTTCTTTTTTCTGCTATTTACAGTTTCTGATCACATGTAAGGCAGGGCCCCTTAGTTTTGCTTTTTCAAAATTTGTGTTGCCGCCCGCCGTCAACGGATTGTAGTGGTCTTCAATTGGTTGCTTCAGTTTGGTATTTTCCCTCAAAGCCGGAAAAAAACCTTTAGCTGTGTTTGTCCGTCCTCATTGTCCACTGCGTTTGGATCGTACCAGTTTAAGGAACACCGCACCTGTGTCGGATAATACCCATTATCTCTGTGATTGTCTTGCTTTCGTGCGTTACTGGGCCCAGGCAGCTGACGTCAGCCTTGCCCTTATTCTAAGTGTACCATTGGGATCATGCCTGACGATAGGTCACCTACCAGTTGGGAATAAACGCTGTTATTTCTATCATTCTTATTGCATTCAGCCTACATCTACAAGCAGTGATCTTGTATTCATTTATTACATGGTAACTAAAACTGAGAGGGTTCACGGAGATTGCGGTGTCCAGTTGATGCAAAAACATAGATACTAGCTTGAGAATACGCCGCAGTGTCGGAGACTGAGATCGGCCTACACATAAGACCTTGGAGTTACAGAGCGATGCTTTGAATAGTCCTGACTAATGCCTGAAAAACATGTCTCTGAGCTGGGGATATCCGGAAACAAATGGACTAGTGGTGCCTCCGAGGCATACTAGAAGCGTGGTGCTCGAAGATGGCTTCGGTAGAGAGGTCAAGAATCCCTATTGATTCACCACCTCCCCTCTCAGTTCCTTTAACGACGACACCCAAAACGTTTTCAGGGTAGAGCGAGGATGAAATTCTGGTTTTATTGAGTAGAAGGGAGATTCAATGAGAGGCTCACTGCCATCAAAGTTGACACAGAACGGTTTAGTCTCTAAGGTATTTATGGAATCTGTCCCTGTGATCAGCAATGGGTACCCAGTTGTGCAGATCAGGCAGCTGATTGTCGCTCCTCGGCAGCTGACATTCAAGATATTGTAGGGGCTGATTTGTAATGACCAGAGAAATAGATGCTCAATTGAAGAATTTTTATACTGCAGCATCCAATGCTTCTTGCATATGGATGAATTACTAGCGACATTATCCCCCATGAAAATCTCTGAGTGGTAATCAACGTGATTGATTCATTCCATGAGAAGTCACGTGTTGGGAATTCGCAATGCTGGGCGGAGCCTCTGTTCCTTCAGTTCCATTAAAATCTGTCCAGTAACACTTAGAAGAAATGTCACCAACCTGCCAGAGATATCTTCGATTGGCATCTTCCTGAAAGCGTAGGAAGGCGATAGGACGCGCGTCATCCTTCAAGATATAGCGGTATAACATATGGAAACAACAGTCAACGAAGAGCGCGTTATTTTACTTAACAGGAATGCTAGTATGCTACGGCCTCCGTTCATGGAAAGACCACTTCCATTAGCGGTGGTTCTATGAAGCGATTTCGGTGGTACGGCCCAAAGTAGATCCCCTTTTGGTCAGTCTCCTTAGTGGATCAATCCAGAGTAATACATGTGGGTATTTTTTGGGTGGGAAGTTTGGAATATTGCGAGTTCTGCCACAAACTCTGAATACCCTTGAGTCATTCATTTACATCCATTTGGGGAACAGAAATTTATGACAAAAATGAACGTTTCGTGTCAAGCTGAAAGCTTTCTCCGATTAACTGAATTCCGCCATACGAAATTCTACTAAACATGCCACTTTACTGTACTATGCGTATAATCCCTGCCCGTGAAAGCGGTACATTGGTACTTTTCCTGGTGAAAAAGCCCATTAAGTTGGGCAGAAAAGCATTAGAGGTCAATGGATTGTCTCAATGCTTGGCAGCAAAAAATGTCACATGTATGATTTCCGTAACAGAAGCTACTTTCATTATATGTACCTGGATTCCCTCTTGAAAACAAGGAGCGATGAGGTTTTTCTAGTGCTACGCAGTAATTCCTCGAGGGAGAGAAACCACGTCATGAGACTTCGTATTGGTCTTCTACTTGCAGCTTTCTACAGTATTCTACACCACTGTAGTAGCCAATCGTCAAAAAAAATCGTTCAGCTGTAACACCCTCCCGGTGTCTAGCTGCCATGCCACCCGAAGGAAGCACGAGGGCTGAGATACTGCCAGGTTGCCCAAGCCTAGACAGGGGAAGTCGAGAGGCTGAGGTGGGGTTCGAACCACGGATCTTGCGGTCAGTAAATTCGCGCTCTAACCACTTAGGCCATCTCGCCAGTCGTCAAGTTCATTTGGGTTGGCGACTTTTTTTTGAATTCTCTACCTGCCATGGGAAGTCTCCGACTTCTCTGTGTATTCCAATTCCAGTCCCAAAACGCAAGGTATGCACTCGAAATCACAGTTAGGCAATGGGATAAGCTCACGGAAGTCATCAGAACGGACGGTGTCGTGGACAACGCTTAGATCCTCCAAATGGCGTCAAGATAAAACTTCGAGTCTATATGAAAACGGAAACCGGTCAGGTATTCCACGGTGCATACAGAAGTCGAAGGATTTACTCACTCAAATGAATTACGTTATTGAACCGTATAATCTTATGCACATGGTTTGTCAGAATACGCCACCATTTATTTAAGTGTAACGTGGTTTCACACCTAGTTGAAATTCACAAGCGGTTCAAACTGTTCGGCCCCAGAGGCAAATATAATAGCCCTGTTCACCTGATCGGATGGTCACGGCAACAAAACCGAGGACTGTGTTATGTTTCACTCAACAACAAGTGGCAAGTGAAGAGTACGCCGCTAACTGATCAATGTGGTGGAAGCATTTGTCGTGTCTGGTAGAAACACCGGTTTGCGATGCTCCTGTTATGGACGAGCTACTCAAGCCTAATGGGTTTCGCATGTCAGGTGATCGTCTACCTCATATGTAAGCCTCTGTTCAGTAGAAAGGAAAGGAATTTTCCTTAAGTCTGTTTAAACCCCAATATTGACCATACCTAAAGATAATAATGCACAATCCAATTGGCGGTTGCATAGGCTGTTGGTAGTAGTAGGCATAACGTGTGCTCGGGGAGGATGGAACTGCCATTGCAAAAAACTCTCCGGCTCTTTGTAATCAAAAGATCGGCTAGAGTAGAACAAACCTTAAGTCTTACCTGGAGGGGGGATCCCATACACAACTTGGAAATGATTACATAAGCGTGCGATAAAGCGAATCTGTGGTAAATAGAGCAAGTTGACTTGTACGGAATGTGCCAGAAAAATGATGTGGTACGGAGATCTGATGCAGAAACGACCGGTCGTATGAAGTGTGCAAAGAACAACTCATGGAACAACACCACAGAACAAACAACCTGCCGAGCAATATATCCTCACTCCATCTCAGGCCTGGTCTGAACATGCGACCTTCGTCCGTTTTTGCACCGTCAGTTACTTCCTCGCCAGCTTATTTATTTCATCACTTGGTACTAGCGAACCTATTCCCAGCAAACTGATGACACTATGACAAAAAGTGGAACGGTTACTTTGAGGTGTTTCGACCTGTTGGTGACACCAGTGTATTTGGCCCATACATACTACAACGTATGGAAACTTGGGAGGAGTCAGGCTGGAAGGCGGATAAGGCACACTACGTAATAGGCTACATTCGCACCATACTCTCACTGGCAAGCCCAAAAGGGGATGGAACGCGTCTTCCGGCACCTATGCGGACTCGTGACACACAAGTGTAGCAGCAACATATAAGGGGATTAGTGGACAACCAGGCGACTAGTGACAATAAACCTCAAATGATAAAACGGGCCAAAAGTGCCTTTCCCAACAAATGGTCCCTTCAAATCTACGGGTCCCCACGTCCTGTTAGAAGCGCAACAGGAATGTGAATCGCTCCAGAGTTGTACACAAAAAGCAGTTAAACCACAATGTAGATTTGACCTGGTGACTAAATAGAAAACCTAGGCTGCAAAGGACCAATTACAGCAGAGCAAACGCAACGGTCACGTGAGCGATGCCAGGAATTCAATCGGCCCCAAGACTGAGCAGAAGCCAGTAAGACTTGGGCGTAGGCCGAAATGCACGTCTGACGACCGATCGATAGAAGCATGTTCAAACTAACATGTGTATTCGTCCGAAACAACAATCTTTAGTGCTACACCCATTTGCATATAAAAATAAACTCTACTTTGGCGATGCTGTCCTATGATCAGCCAAAAGTTCAGCGTGGCCTTCGAATAAAACGCCACCAACAAGGGTACTAGATTGAAGTGGCTATTGAAGCAAGTAATTTGTCCTGTCTTCTGGTTGAAGGTTTCACTGATGAGTACTTAATAAGTTTATCCTCAAGCACCCTGACATGGTTCCCCTTAAAACAGTACAGAAGACTTATGATGCGTTCCAACCTGGATATAAAGCTCAAAGTACATCTGGTCACCTCGTCATCTGACTTATGGTCAGTCAACCAAACTTTATGCGCTGAACGACCTACAAATTCCAACGCAATAAATGATCTTTTCAACGGCTTATTTGCCAAGCACATGGTAGTTATCTTTTACCGAACTCAATCTTCTCTTGCCAGGCATCGCCTGTAGTTGAGAATTTTCGATCAGGCCACTGCATCCCAGAAGGAACGGAGGTTACCCAAGAGAAGGCCTACAAAACCCAGTTGCGTACTCATAGTGACTAGGTTGAGATCAGTCGATACTGCAGTCGTATGAATTAGCTGGGCGTCACAAGTTTGGCAGAGCTCCTGGAAACCTGTGTAGTCGACCCCATGTTTGCACACCCAGTACTGTAACGAAATCAAGAAGTCCAACGCAAGGGTAGCGGTGCATGATTGATAAGATGAGAAAAGAAAGCATGACCAAGGTTCACCCCAACCAAATATAGGTAGGCATGTACATTTAGCACAACGCAACTAGATAACCTACCGTTTGTGAGAGATAATAGTTTGTCAGACTATGCACGAGGTCCAGTGTGTGTGTGAAAACGTCAAATCAGATGAGACAAATGTTCACCAGGAGCGCAGCCGACGATTACACAGAAGTTAGGAAACTCGATAGGACAAATAGCTAAATTAACTGCGGACAATGGAGCACTGATAATGAACACGATGACATAGGTCCGTGTCGAAGAGCAAGAAAGGGCGGAGGAGATAAAGGTAGAGGAGGTTTTTGATGGAAGGGAATAGGAAACAATATGCATTCGTTATACAAAGAGAGACTATGTATAATAGAGTACAAGAAAACCAAACCCACTGCGGGAAGTAGTACCGGTTGGGTAAATATGCACGCATAAACCAGCTGAATGTTTGAAATAGCACGAAAGAATTATTTTTAGTATTTATATGCACACGCTACAGGTATTTCACAACTAAACGGAATCGAAAGAGGGAAGTGCTCGAAATTAAATACACGATTTATGCAACATTGGGTACGAGAAGCCGAGTCAGACGAACACAGGCACACACACGCGCGCGGAGATTAAATTTGGGGGTTATGATGGAGTCTAGGGTGGTCGCCGAGCAACTAGATGTTGATAGAACAAGTAAGAAAGGAAGTCGAGTAGAACCGAGTCCACCTACAAGGATTTACAGTTGTATACACGTGATGATCACAAGATTTGACAATTGAACAGAAACTTCTGATATACACACGGCAATAAAAGAGGAACCGAGGATAAAACGGTGAATGGTGGGCAGGCATGATATGCTAATTACTGCATTTATCTTTGCTTCGAGGAAGAGAGAGAAAGAAATGAAGAGCTGTGTTGCCAAGAGATTATGGTCCGTGAAATCAAAAGAGAGGAACGTGAACGATCAGTAATCAAGTCAGGATGAATGGGAAGAAGAGTTGACAAGACTGCCGGAAATAAACAAATGTACACGAATTCGGGGGGTGGGGGGTGGGAAATAGGTTGGCGGCGGTGTCTGAAATGCGGTGATGTGAAAATTGCGGAAAGAAGACAAAGGTTGAGTGTAGAGGAGCATGACAGAAAACGTTGTTGTAAACAGCCTAAGAACCTCATGGGTAGGAGAAGGTGAGGAAACAGTCTGTCAAGATGATTGGCAAAAAAGTATAGGTGTGAAGTCGGTTCAGTAGCCTGCCTAACTGACGCTCAAGTTGTATCTTCAAGCGCCCGGCAGAGAGAGTGATGCGGAATCAGGGGATTGTCCAACAACTGGGCCGTTGCCAACAGGGGAGCCACTTGGCTGTTCGTATTCGATTGGCGCAGGACACTTGTACTTTTCATTCCAGTTTGATGTCTCAGGAGAGGACGGTGCTCCTCCAGTTGTCTGATTTGGGCTTAAATCAGGACAAGAGTTTTCAGAACCGCTGATTCCGACAGCCAGATCATGTTGCGTATCACAGACGTTTTCATCCAAGTGAGCTCTTGGAGAGGCATTATCTTGTTCATTGGGAAGAAAACTGTTCGCTTCATTGTTTCCAAGTGTCGTGGCTGCCAACCGACTAGACAGGTCAGACACACTACCACCAGTGTCGGATGTAGACACACGAGGTTTCCGTGGTTTGGATCTACGTGATAATGCCAGACGTTCTTGGTTGAACGATCCGTAAGGGAAATAGCTGAAGGAAGCTGAGTGGCAAGTTTGATGGTAGTAATGCTGCGGGTGACTGGATCTATTCAATCCCGATTTTGGTGCCCTCACAGCCATCTCACTGGCTGTAAGCAACGGAGGTAATATTGATGCAGGTGCACCGCACATTCCACCATTGTTTCTAATGTGGTTTCCTGCGGCCACAGTTGCTGACACATCCACTTGTGAGTTAGATGGTGTGTTGTGTATCGGCGGGGGCGAAGGTGCATTAAGATCCAAAACAAAGTGAGATTGATTCGATTTCATGTAGTGTTTCTCCATTTTGTTGATAATATGTTTGCCGTATGTGTATTTCCGCAAACTGTTCAGATGTGGTCGAATCTGATTCATCAGCTCCTTACGAATGGGTTGCTCTGCGACATCCAGCATTTTCTGTACCACGTAATTGGCATATTGATCTTTCATCATCATACATAGGATTGAGGTATTTCCATGCGGTTCATCTGCACTTCCGCCGCCATCACTGCTGCCGCTTAATGCGAGGAAATCACCCGATCTAGGTCGGTCATTAGGATCGGTTGGATAATTGCTCTCCAAAACCTCGTTGATCAGAGACTGACGCTCAGCTCGCGTAGCATTGGCCACGGCCTTCTCGACTACATTACTAGCGAACTTGTGAACACTCAGTTCTGCTACACGGCCCTTGATCAGGTCGACTATTCGACTCTTGTCTTCGGTCTTTCCATGCTCCAGGACATGCTGGAAGTGGAAGTGGATGATGAGTCATATACAAAAAATTAGGATAACGCAACAGCCATAAAGGACAAAATAAGACCAAGGCAACAAACAACGGAACGGTAATAAGTCGTTCTGGGGGTAGATTTCGGAATGGTAGAAAGAAACGGCAGATCTCGGTTTACCTATTTCAGGGAGGTTTAGTGTGAAATACGGTGAATGTTCAATACGGAAAACCTCATGGAAGGAACCACAGTACCCAGAGTTATGGGGTGTCCGTTATTCGGGTGCCTTGTTGATGTGCATCAACTACCTAGGGTAAACCAATGCTCATGTCTTCATATAAACTCCGTCAATTAGGTGCGCGCGTGGACACCGATAATTCTTTTTTGAGTTGTCGTTACTGTGGTCCGTTTTGCTTGACTGGTACTTGTTCACTGCAGTTAACTCACAGATTGATCGTCCTTTTTTGAAATTTCACCGTGAAAGTGAAGCCAATCTATGCTAAAAAGCCAAAAACCATAACGCAGCTGTTTTACCCTTTTTGGGAACCACCAGTAGTACGTAACTCGCGACATCCCAGCTGGTAGTTGTAGACGAAAGCGTTCGTCCACTAGCGAATAATCAACAATGTGATCAGTTCGCAGTTAGACAGCATATAGCACCACCTATCCTACGATCAAGCGATACACATCACACGGTCAAACGTTGCCTGGCTCTTCGAGTGATTTCTTCGAAGGACGGTACATTCAGCTTATGCGGTGTTTTCCTGTCTGAGTAGACTACCTATACTTTGGGGATAACATGAGGATATTTTGGGCTATCTTTTTGCACTTTGTCACTTCGAAACAGAATGTATTAAAATCAGTCGTGAAGCGAATAGCCTTTCCCATTCTTCCTCACACTAGCCATGTAACAATAGTGGCTTCAGAGATAGCTGTGTGCTATTGGAATTATTATAATGACAGCAGCAAGGACAGGAGAAAAAACGCCTGTCACGACAGTAGGGAGAAGCTGTGGCTAAACGGCAGACGACTTTTCAGACGCATGATAAGAAAGCACAGAAAGTCGAACACATTTCAGAATAATTGCGAATCCAGCCGCATCCATCTTGAAGGTAAACGAAGCAGCAGGTTATTCATCGAGCTCAAGATTGATGGTAGGGGAAACACTACCAATTACCGAGCGTAAGTGCAATCGTCTTAAGAACCATGGAATCACTCTCCAACATTCTGATGCGTATAACTGAATGAGGGCAGTTGAGGAGTTGGAACCATATAGCAGGACACCACCGGTTGTATCAACCATTTCATTGGGGGTCCATAGACCTGACAATAGCAGAATATGACCCATAGATACCTTTCATGTTCTTTCCAGAATCAGACAGACCCTTTATGTATTTGTATATTCACAACAAAATTACCGTAGCAAGTGATACATCGTCTTGGTCATCCGCATACCAGATGATGAGCTCGGATTCCTCAAAACGGCTTTAGGATATGAACATTCCATTAATGGAGGGAGGTGTTGTGATTATTAACTCAGCTGAAGCCCATATTAGAACTCTGTCAATTACACATATTTGAATAGATCATTCTTTCCGATGACGTTATTGACCCACGTCTTGTGTCGGCTATTTTGTCCACGCGGAACTAGAATTACGGAGGACTGTGAACTTCAATATTTTAGAAGGCCCGCATAAAAATACGACGACGAAGAACATACTGATGTACGGCTGGGAAGTTGTAGTCACCTATCCACTATTCAGCGTATGATGTATCCTTGAAGCTGCATGAAGAAAAGTCCACACATTAAACCAGGGAGTTGGGGTGGCAAATCCCAAAATCTTGTCATGAGTTTGGCGGTGGTATGTTCCTGGACGAGTGCCAACTGTCTATCACTCGATCAATTCAACCGAGAAGAACGGATGTTCTCTTACAGAGCAGCCGATCAAGCTGGTAGACAAATTCTTAATATGGATAGCTATATTAGTCCTGGTGACGCAGGCGATGAAATCCCCAATGGGATACCAGCTTGCCTGTAAAAGTTAGCTGTAAATGTCATGGTTCTAAAAGTTCGATTATGCAATGTGGTGGCGCACTCCACACCATCAGGTAAAAAACTGGCCGCTGTAAGTTGAGGACGCTAAAAAACTGTTTGAGCACCAGCGGTCTCGGAGCATTGTCTGAGTGTGGTTGGAACATCGGGTCAGTAGGGCTGAGGTGGGTCGGATGGTTCTCGAAGTAACTAGCACACGATAGATAGGTCAGTGGCCCTCCATGGGTCGTGGACGCTTTGTCACGAGTTTCGTATGCCATTCAATCAATCAACTTCCTCGTACAGCTATCTTTGCACAAGCATGCGGAGGTTAGAAAATGGTTAGGGGAGGTCAACTCATGACTTGACACCGTAGTGTGAAAGCCGGTACTTGGGAATTCGGCTGAGCTGGTTAGTGCCGTTTCCCTGGATGAGGACATCGATAAGGGATGCATCATAGCCTAGTCACGCGCTCAGCTGTGTGCGTTCATCCAAATTGTTCCCTTCAATGCATAGGTATCCACTCCTATTTCTTGGATTATCAGCGGACGAAAGTGTCACCATCAACATCGAAAGCATAACATCAGAGTTCAACACTGATACTTCTCTGTCGTAAGTGTGGCGGCCAGAAAGACTGCACAACACTTAACAGTTTGCATCAGATAACAAAGAACGAGAGGTCCTGAGTAAGCAACGGGATTACGTGGGCTAGCTTAACCATGCTAAATCACCTAAGTTTCGTTTGAAAACTATCTGTTCCAACCAGGCAACTAGAATAGCAGAAAACGCTCGGCTTTCGGATCATTCCACGTAAAGTTTCGGTGAGAAGTGTGGTAACAAGTATGGTAAACCAAGCGCTTTTAAAACGAAAAAAAGTTCTTCAATACGCTACCGACCTCATTCTCGAATTTTCCATTCAGTAATCTTGCAACAAATTGGAGTGATCTACTGAGTTTGAGGACCAAAGTGTATTCGTGCAACGGATTATTGGACCAGTGAAACTACTTGAAAAACTAAAGTATTAAGATTATGAACCATTTACTTAAGGCAAAAGCTAGCAAGATCGCAGATCTTAACAGCTCAACGCGACACCGAAAAGGCAACCGTCTGGAAAAACGGACGAAACACCTACCTGAATTACGTAATTACCATATTGATCTTTTACCAGAGATTCAGTATGCTGATGGAGTTCGGCCAATATTGGAGCAGTTTGTTCCGGAGTACAATGTTCTAAGATGCGCTGGATAACACGACAACCATACGAATGCGTGGATATTGACTGTACCTGTGCAACGGTGGGCAAAACAACGTGATGGCAGTAGGTCAACGAGCATTGCAAAAAAAAATTCATGGTGGCACCATTACCATACAACCATAATTCATCTGAACACATTGCAAAATAAATAATAACAATAATAATAGTTCAGCTGTAACACTCTTTCGGTGCCTAGCTGCCATGCCAGCCAAGGGAAGCACGAGGGCTGAGATACTGCCAGGTTGCCCAAGCCTAGACAGGGGAAGACGAGAGACAGAGGTCGGGTTCGATCCACGGATCTTACGGTCAGTAAATTCGCACTCTAACTACTGAGCCATCTCGCCCCCGACCTTATTGTAAGGAAGAGAATAAAAACGAAAGGAACATAGTGATAGCCTACCACAATCACTCCGATGTGTTACATCTCCAAACACTTATTCAGGCGGTCGGGATGGAAACTGACAACAAAAGCGCCACGGATATCGATTAGTAGCCATATCATGCAGTGAGCCCGAACATGCAAGGGAGGAGGTGCAAATCTCATCCTAGAAGATAAGCCGCAGACTTTTCGCAGTCGCTTTCATGCTCTTCTGTGACGTCAAAAACTGACCACCTGTCTAGCAGCCTCACTCGGAACTGGGCACCGAAAAAAAGCATTTTTCGGCGGATAACGATTCGGCACGCGAAATGCATGATCAAACCACCACAGCTTTTGGTGCTGCACACACATTGACTGAAATCCCCGTTGCACAACTGAATACTCGTCTTCTAATTGTCTCGTTGTAGATTCCTGACACCAGCTTACGAGAGTTATGGTATTGAGACAACGCTTCTCCAAGATCTGATCGAAAAGGCCACGTCTCAGCCATACTAGTTTGCCGCCATGGAAACCTCAAACTAGCAAACGTGACCCGAGCCTTAAAGATTCGCTCATTAAAATCATCTATCACACCACAACCGTAACTTTGAAGATACGTGAGACGCTTCATAGCTTCGAGTGCCTCTCCCTGAATCGTAAGTGGAGTGTTCTGGAATGTCCAGAAGCATGACCTTACACTTTGCGGGTGCAAGGCGCACACCAAGTGACGGGATGACTTCGGTCAGTTCTCCAAAAACACCTGCGCCTTCTCTTCAAAGACGAGTATATCGTCTGTATATTCCAGATCGACGAGGTTCCCGTCAGCGGCTATTAAACACCAGACTTTAGAAACCTTCCAGTGTTTGTCTCACTATCTCGCTGATCACGAAATTAAATAGCAATGAAGAGAGTTGGCATTCCTGCCGAAAACCCGTACACTTTCACAAATCCGCATGTCTGAGCATACAAAGAACATATTTTACTGGCAAACCTCTGAGACGTTTCTTGTTGAGCAGGCATACCAAGGAGAATAAGCTGGTCAAGCTGAGTCAAATGCACCTTGGAAATCCAGAAATACTGAAATTGTGGATTGCTTATACGTATGGCGTCGTTTTAGTGAAGAGTCAACGTGGAGGGGGGACAGGTGCAAAGAACAGGCACAACTGCTTAGTCTGCACATTCGCCGTGCATCAGTCGGGAGGGTAAAAACAGGACTCTACGCAAAATAGAAATGCATAGTTCAATTTTTAAAAAACACCCACACCCAATACCACACAAGACTTCTTATTGACAAGTGATAACACACAGAGATCGAACAGCTTTGATGAACATACACGCATAGTTTTTTTACTTCCACACTGCACGACTTGCTTCATATTCCTAAGTTACCGGGGAAACATCCATTGCAAGGTAACCTAGTACCCTCAGTTGCCTGAGGACACATTGCTTTCACCATTACCAAACATAACTAACGGCTTCTCATTCACCTGTAATGAATGCGTGTGCTATCCGGAGTAAGGAGCTGTGATTGTTCTTCGTTCATAACGGCGTGCCCACGTCCATTCGCCAATCGAGCAATTAACGAGTTTTGATAAGTCGGCAACGCCTCACACGACAGTCTCGCCGATGTGGTCGTGTCTACTGATGTTCACAAAGAGCACGGAAGATCCAGGGGACATGTAGAGGATCCACGAATAGACTATCTCCAATTCCCTAAGTTGTTCTTGTTTTCTCTTCACTGAGCATGATTAGTTTCAACTGGGACACAAGAACTCTATTCAAATGCGTAGAATCGATGGATGATATGTCGGCGGGAAGAGTGGGACGCTAGTTTTTTCTGTTGCTCTAGGTTCAAACAAATGTCACGTTTATTCAAGGTGAAAGTTGGCTGTAGATCAGGTGGCAGTTGATCTTAGTAATAAGATCGAGGAGACATCATTAGTGCGTGCACCTGATCAAAGCCAATTAATCTATCCGACTTGCTAATATTTCGACACTACCAGAGTTTGACAGCGTTGAACACGTACACAAATACGAAGCACTGCACATGGATGTTATGAATAAGAAAGTGAGGTAGTTTTATGGACTGTCAGCCGAGTGATTTTCCTTGTCATTCCTCTAAAACATACTCCGTAACAAAGTTATAGGATCACTCATGCCTCCATGTCTGGCGGCTTTTTGGTCAGAAGGTTGTAGATATCATCGGAAATGAAACTCAATGTATGAGAACACTTATTTGGTAGAGTGGTCTAAATACACCGGAAAGTTGAAAGTGGGCAACCAATGACATTATCTGGTTGAGGGGCTTTGGTGACATTTTTCAGGCCCCCTTAAAACCTCCAAGAAATAACACGGCAATATATTTTTGGTGACTGTGTGCATGATGGGTTGAGTTATTTTTTTCATTTTTGTTTCTAAAAAGCCACGGACTGTCCCATAATTTTGTAACGGTGTACCTACGTTAATCGAAGGCCCGAAAACATGAATTTAGTTATCAGACAGAATTGGTTTGTGAACGAAATGAAAGTGCACTTCAATGTCAATGTGTTCGACTTGCATACTAATTAACCACGTCGTTGAGCTTTTGGAGTGAATTACCCGCTGGAGTATACTATCCATATAGAACTCCTGTCCGAGTTCGATTGACTTTTGCCACATGGACTGCGAACAGCATATCGTCTCTAGCAGTTGAAAGTTTATCGTTCCCGATAAAGTTTAATGCGAAAGTTATTTCACAAGAGCGACCTTCGACCAATTGGAGAGATGACCTGTACCCCAGTTAACATGGAAGAACGTCCATAACTTAACCCTGAGACATGTTGCTGGTCGTGAGAGTGACCAAAAGCTAATCCTGGATGCACAAACACGAGTGCACAGAAAATCAGAAACCTGGCAGTAGTGTATCCGGATCAGTTTATCACCTCCAAATTTCCGATTAAGCATATTATGGCACACCGCGTCTCATGTTAACAGATCGGTGCAGGAGGCCTGCGGCCAGAGTGCTGCACACAACTGACCCAGTTGTTTATAAGTTCGGCTGGATTATCCGACAGGGACTAAAGAGCCCTGTTCTGACGAAATTTGGGATGATCGATAGAGTAGGGCGACAGTGATTCAAAGTGGAATGAAACAACACTCAGAAAGTATTTTCGGGCTTATTTGCATTCGATCAGTCGGTGCTGTCAATGAATCCAACGTGGAACTCATAAAAGAAAGAGTGAGAGTGGAAATTCTCCAGAAAGGCAAACATGAAGGTCCAAAAGCTGCAGCAAAAACTCTTGGTGTTGAAATCAGCATGTAAAATGAAAAATAATAAGTACACAAAGAGTCCGTTATTATTAGTGCAATGTCCGAAACATAGTGAAATTTATCGGTTGAAAAGACTGTCACCAGCTACGGCATACTCCGCGACGGGACCCACTATAAACAATGGGAAGAAGCGGCCGAAGTCAAGTACGCCTGTGCGGCGAATGTTTATTAACAGGCTAAGGAAGTGGTTAGCTGCTTCGCAGAATTCGTTAATCCGATATTCACGGTTATCGGCATTTTCTTCTCAAACTGGACAGTGCCGTTATGACCAGAAGAAACTGGGTATGCTAATAATAATAATAATAATAAAACGACCACAGGTTTCGAACAGAGAACTGAGAGTTCATCACAAGTCTTCTTAAAGTGTGATTGGAGGGCAGTCAATCAGGGAGGCAGGTTAATTCTTAGCAGCAGAAGACAGTATGAGAGGGGTCTGAATTCCAATGCACAACAGCACCTGTGCTAATAATAGGCTGCCGGAGAAGCAATAAACGGCCACCGACAGTGCAGTTATCTGCAAGAAACCCAACTTCCGTTCATGAGAAAGCAAACAGGTCTGAGATTGGCGCCAGAAAACTGGAGTGGAAAACTACCTTTCCAACAGGGCTCACTCCTTGTTTGGGCTGCGGCACTACTTAGGATTATGAAGACGCAGCGGGTCAAGCGAACTACAATCAAGGCTTACAAGCCATAAAGGATGGGACTACCGCATTACATTTAGGCCGGAAGTAATTGAGGACAACTGGAAGGGAGCAGTGATTAATTTTAAAACGGCTACCACTTAGATTTTTCATCATAAGACGAAACTATCATCACAAAGCCAAGAACAGTTGTAGTTGAATTTAGCCTCATACTCCGGTGTGAGAAGCAGGATAGGAACGTAGAAAGAAATATGCGAAATTGGATTGCTCTTTTTTACTACATGGCGCAAATGCAAAAAGCCTTACTCACTGACAGGTAACTCGCTACAATATTGCTACTGCTGAGGTGTGGTTACCTTAAGGCGTATCCAGGTATTTGCGGGAAATTCCTGATTTTCGCGGCAGTTGGGACATTAACTGAAAAATCCAGCACATACAGTCTGAGGATACTGCCAACCAATCGGTGTATACAGTGCCCCCTGCTAGGTTGTGGCGGCTAGCAGTAAAACGATCATTTTTTTTAATTTTCTGCTTTGGAGAAAAAAGCTACTTATGGAAAACGTACAACGACAGCAGCAGAATTTCCAGTGTGGGCACCACACTTTGGTTGGTTCTATAACTTTTATGTCGATGATTTCCTGTTTCCACCTATCACCGTACCATCAATAGCGTAGTTGCTTGTGTTATCGATATATCGCGTTAGAAGTGCCTGTTTAGCATCCAGTAGTCCCAGTCGAGTAACACAGTGTCGGTCCTGCCTCACATTTAGGTGTTGTGTGGTCAGCTGCGGTGACTCATAAAAAGGTTTGGATATTTCAGAAGCACTTACATTGTTTGTGAAAGAGTCCACGATGAACTGCAAGTGTTCTGGAGGAACAGATTCAATGCACTTCTGGACCACATGATTACCATTCTGGTCTTTGACACACTTGATAACGCATCCATCCAGCTCTCGTATGATTGCGACCTGCATATCCAGCGGAACAGATTCCACAGCTTTTTGTATAACTCGACAGCCATACATTTGGAGAGACAAAGTAAGCACTTGACCTCGAATACGTTGTCCCAAAATCTGAAAAAGAAGTAACGCAGTACGTGCTCAATCACAAAGAAACTCACAAAGTGATTAACCTAGTGGGTTGTTCAGTAGGAGTATGGCGAACCCTGGAGAAGTCAAATAAATGGTGGAGTTCAGCGGAACGACGGATCTACTAAGAACTGCCAAGAACAGATCCTTCAATGTGACGATTCTTCAGTCTGTAACGCATTGCTGCCCGAGTCGCGAAGCGAAGTCTCCGAAGCGGCAGAGATACTTATCTCACTTTTCAAGCAGGCCAGGTTGGATGCTAGCCAGAGCAAAACACAACTGCCTAAACACTCCATAGGTCCTACACACGTTAAATTAGCGACCGCAACGACCGAAGTTTCGCGTATGCATCAAGAGGTTTGTCATAGACCCTTCACCAAATTGGGTTTTCAACACCTCCCAGAGCAGTAGCACTAGGAAAGCTTGTGAGCAGTCGTATTCACTGTTGACAACCTTCACGCGTAGTGCTGAGACAGACAATGTGTCAAGTGAACTAAAAGCGTATCGGTAAGGAGTCTAACAGTGGGGCTACATTAGTAGAATGGAGGGCCACAGAGCTACTCAACAGTCAGTTGAAGAGAAACAGAACCCATAAGCAACTCCTATAAGAGCTGAATACAAACGAGTGGAATCCCGACGGTTAGAAAAGACACTACATGATTGGAAGACAGGAAGCCATCAATGTGGATACCGTAAAATGTGAAAGTTATCATGAAGATGATTCCACCTGGCGTCAGTCAGATCAAGGGGCAACCTGGCAACAGGGCTGAAACATTCAAGGTGCAAAACAATCCTCAGAGCCATCGGGTCAGGCAACAGAACGAGCGCAGTATGCTGCGACTGTGCTTGCGTTTGCATTAGCAACTGGATCATTTATCCCATGGGACTGACATCGTAGAACGCTTATGTGTGCAAACAAGTGCAAAGTATGACCAATAACATTTTCCTGGCAGAACATACATGTTCCATTATCGGAAAAACCAACTTAACCATATTGGACTGTCTACGTGCTCAGTGTTAAGATTCCATCTCAACCGGTCCTAGAAGTAACTGTTCAGGAAATTGCGGCTTTCTTGATGGAGATCGCGATCTTACAAGGGGTAGTGTGCTCAGAAAGGTTTCTGTGTTTTCCAGTTGTTAGTTTCCTGATTTCTCTGTTTCATTAGGGAGAGTCGCATTCAAGTAGTGCCAAGATAATTAACAGAGCAAGTGACGACAGGGACGTTCCCAACGGTAACATAATCTATTTCTACTTCCAGAAAATTGAAAGAAACCCCGAGTGCTTTCCCCTCCATACCGGCTGGTTCCAACCTTCGCTGTACAGAACGGCCATATAAGTACGGCTCAACTCGTGTGTCCACTTTTCCCCCTTAAAAGCGTGCTTCCAAGAAGAGCGCGATTTTGGCCGGTCCTGAGGGTGGGAGCTTTTTTATCATACATATATTGTGAAAGGCAGAGTTGCTTGATATGCGTTTATTGTTTAAAATGAATTTCATCGTAGGAAATCCGGAGTATCAAGAGCACTTTTTCCTTGAGAAGCTTGTTGTGATCGGAGATATGTTGGAGGTCAAGAGTATATAGTAAAAGTACAGCTATTACGGCCACCCTAAATATGAGCAGTTTGACGTCCACGCACATGAGCCACGTGATAGTCAGTAGTCAGAAGGTAAAGGATGTCAACATAATAGTTGACCTCAGTATTTGCGTCCGGACAGCTTAACAGTTGCCATTGAAACATAAAATCAAGGAAACGGGGCAACACTGAAACGAAAAGTGATATTAAGTTCGATCAGAAGTTATGGAAATACAAACCTGTTTCTGTTCGGGAGTTCCCAATTCGAAGAACTTCTGTATCACATAGTTACCGAAGACATCCACCATGAGGCTATAAGCATGCGGTAGTATCTCACGGAACACGGCAGTTTTGTCCACGGCGCTAGCTTGTTCGAGCTTTTGTTGAATGAACCGAGAACCATATTGATCTTGTGCAAACTCTACGATGTGGTTCGTCAGGTCCCTCAGTGTTAACCAAGGGAGCCGGCCGTTCCTGTACGGAAAGCAGGCGAGGAGAGTGACAATCAAACAAATCGCGAAACTGAACTTCACTAAGTTAAACTGAAGGATTCGGTTGGTGGGATTTGAGTGACATACGAGTAACTATATGAACCTCCTAAAATTTTGAGGTGGCACACGGATTTTGCATTCCGCCTCAGGATTACTAAATTTTTCAACAAACCTGCGAGTGAAATCATACTAGAAGCAATAAGGTCTGAAGGTAAAGCTACAAACCTTAGATCAGTCTATCAAACAGTCAGCCTATAAAGAATTTTTAATCGAGATTTCGTCCTGTTGGGCCAATCCCTTCTGAAAGGCTAAGAAGCACTGTACAGCTATTTCATCATTGCCGGGAGTCGTTAGCAGTGAACACTTCACGGATTGTCAAACCCGTCACCCAATAGTTTGACAACGAGCGGCTGATCCATGTGACTAAGACAGACAAGATAGAGCACCACTTATCCTACAATCACGGAATCCACATCACGTGGTCACCGTGTTATCTGGCTCCTCGAGAAATTATTCTTCCTTTCACAACACGAGTGAGACTACATATGAGAAGTACTCAATTTGGGAGCCAGCTAACACCTAGTGTGGATTCCATGATGAATGATGAATGACTTTATGGACCGTCTAAGTGCGAGTTAATCCCACTGCTGAACGGCCGCTGGTAGTCGAACGGCTAAGAGGTGTGGGTCCGAAACTCCATGGAGTCTAGCGAGATTTACATTGCTAAAGATTTCCAGTAAGGATGAAACAGCTGTGCAGTTTCTCGGCCGTTCAGCATAGATTGGCTTCCCTTGTAGGATGGAATTCCAATTGAAAATTCGCAAATCTCTTCATACTGCAAACGGACTATAAAGAATTTCCGAAAGACGGTCATTGGCATACAGGAATACCCCTGAAGAGAAGATACTCTGGGAAGATGGCGCTTGGCCTCTCCTGGAGAGAAGTATCTCTTGAAGGTTAACTGTGTACGAAGTGCCTGTGGCAAATCCGTTAATTTGAAAATCTCACAATCTGTTTTAAGTCAGATAATTGATAGTCACTTTCAAACAGCAGCAGATGTTTGTGCTACTGGAGCAAAACATTGAAACCCGACGACTCGCTAATATCACCATGAGCTGTCACTGCAAGGAAACAGGTCGAACGGAGAACTCGTGAAAAGAAGTCAGTCGATCATTCAGTACAACGTATGGCTATTCCCAGGGAGAAAACGAGAGATCTCGATGTCGGTTGCCTTTTGAGATGTTCACCGAAGTTGTCGCAGACTGGCCATTTATTATTGGGCTGTACGGCGGACCTATTAGAATAACGAAAGAATATTCTGATTACGTGTGTACTTGGAAGGCATACGGGAAACGGTAGGCTGATGTGGAATGAACCACGTCGGTTACGTGTCGACTGTGTGGTGATAATGAGAATACGATTTTTCATCGGCGTTGTAGTGGCGAGGACGTAGATTTTCTAGAAAAAATGCGGGTTACAGTGATTCAACCGAAGACGATCACAGATATTACGTTCAGTTGGGAGAACAGGATATTAACGGGATTTCATACAAAACCTGAACCAAACAAGAAATGATTAATATTAGGCCACCGAAGCGATAAATTTCACGCGAAGCTAGGAACCTGTGGTCTGGAACAAGATGAATGAAGCAACCAAATCAATATTGGTTGCGGGAAACGAATGAACGCAACTATGAGGTCATGAAACACGCGTTTGGTGCGAAAACTACGAGGATTTACCTTGACCTGGAACGGACAGCATAGACAGGTGGCAGATAGCTTATGATTTTCTGGGGAAGTAAACCCGCCCAACCTATGGGAGCCCTGTGTAATTCGTAACTCCAAATGTCTAGACTGTGTTGCCTTTTTTCAAGCAGCCAGAGATGGAAAAAGGATCGGCCAAGATAACTCGCCATCCGTGTTCCTTCTATTTGGATTTGTGACAGGCAATCTCCTGATATTTGAGGTCTGCAGCTCCCTGCAACTTTGCTTACGTGTTAACAGGGGCTCAAGATTGTTGGAGCATGATTCCGTTTGGCGCAGACGAGGCGATTGCTCAAATGTGAATCGTAGCTAATGTGAGGCATCACGAAGTTCCATTGGTTAACAAAACCGAAAGTGTCTGGACCATAGTGCATTACCGAACCTGGCCCTATTTTTGAAGACTCGGCATCTGGATGTTGCGTCAACCCATCTGTAGGCGCCCGGTGATTGAAAACCGAGTTTAAGATTCGTGGTCCTCATCTTGTGCTCGTAAATTTCCCTTCATCGTTCCCTGTTGTTCTTCCGTTTGTATCAATAGGATCATTCTGAAGCACGTTCGCTTCTAGCTGCATTGGTGTTTTATCCGACAACGCGCAACCACTTCAATCCAATTTCTTACGCAGGTAGTTCACAAGAGTCGTTTCTCACTCATACAGGTATACTGACGTTCAGTTTTCTCGTTGTCATTCTACAGCTCAGCCTACTTGTCTACACACCTGCGGGATCTAGTTCAGCTGACGCATGCGTGTGAGCAGATACATTAGAAACTGTTTTTTCGCAACAGACTGATTCGATGAGTGAGTCCATTTACAAACAGTGTTGTGCGAAAGAGTCAAGCTGTTCCCTCTATCCGAAGGACCCGACTTAGACTTAAGTTATTCCAGCTTCCAGTGCCTTCGATTGGGCGTAGACGGTCTGTTTTTTTCCAAAGGTTGACAGCGCAGACGTGAACAGAGTAGCCCTAGCATATGAATTACATGTGACGAGGAAGGGAGTTGCCACTGCGATCAAGCGCCGAAATAGACTGGCAAAATATGTCTCGGTAAAAATTCAACGAGACATTGGCAAATTACGCCAGGATATGACAGTGAGTTGCGTCCCCAAGGAGGCAGAGGAGGCCGTTGTGAGCGGTCGATTCATTGTTTGACACGCTTCGAAGCAATGACTATATAGATGGGTTTTCGGGAGCCAAAAGGAAACCATTTGGACCAAAAAAACATCAGAGCACGAGATGCAAGGAAGCCAGTATGTGCACGACTGTCTTGCAAAGGTGATTTGGCCAGTCAAATACTATGACAGAATTTTACTAGAATCATGAAACGCACTGTTAGTGCTTTTTGTCTAGCCTTACGCACGTCTGAACATACGTCGCCATCCTCGCTGGAGAAAAAGAATTGCAACAACTATTCGGAGTTCAGTGCTGGTACATCTTTCAAGATACCAAGAAGATTCTAAAACTGCATTCACAATTATCTACTCTGAAAACACCATAGGAAAGAGAGGGTTGAATGCAGAATGCCACAAAAACCGCAACCATCAAGATTCAAAGGCATGAAATGTGTATCCAGAAGCATCTGATTCCAGGTCTCTGTTTCCAACGACCAACTTAGTTCGACTCTACTGTCGTCAGTCGATTTGCCAATTAATTCTAGTGACACAAATCCACGACTTGAGCTCAGAAAATCTAGTGCTCCACTCTGCTTTAAATCACATATCTCTCATTTGTGTAGCCTCGGATTTGACCTTCTGGTTATCTGAACACTCATGCGTCGATTGGTTTAGATTTTCAGCCTGAGGATGCAACGTACAGCGGTACATTCTGATCAAATGAGTACTCATACTGAGAAATCTCAGTGAACGTCAGAGAACTCACCGGAATTCATCAAGAAGTCGGCTGCGATCCGTAGGTAGCGTGCTCGAAGTACCAGATGGGACCAGGCCTCCAATTTGCGGATGACTGGGTTGTGGATAAGAAGCCGAATTGTCATGAAAATTTTGTGTGGTCCCAGAACCAACGGGCAGACTATAGAATGATTGTTGGTACGGTATATTATGCGTGGATGGGGGACGAATACCAAAACCTGGTGCAATGCCGTTCGGTTGTTGAGCTGCAGCAAGTGACAGCATGGCAGCGGCTACTGCTGGAAGTTGTGCCGCATGATCCTTGGCGTACTTGCTGGCTGCCACATCCACATAACTCGGCCTCACTACGTTGCCTGGGGCTGTGTTGATAAACGAGGGTCCGAAAGTATTGGTACCATTTGGAGGATGGGTTGGTGGGGGCAAAAAGCCTGGGGGTGGAAGGACGGGTGGAGGTTGGTGCATAGGATGACGAGGGTGAAATGGAGGAACTGATTGAGGGACAAACGATAATCCAAGTTGCTGCGGGAAGTTAGAAGGTGGTCGATGAGGAAAACGTGGATTAGGTACCGGTGGTGAGGTGGTGGGAGCAGGAACAACACCCCGGCGAGAAGGGTGCAGACCCGAGGTAGGTAGAGCTGTTCGGAAGGTGTCTGTCGATAGTCCGTTTCGTGTAACAGGAAAGGCATGGGGTGGTCTTAGAGGTGGTGGGGACTGAGTTTCAGGACCCAATGGTAGGTAAGGAAGTCGGTTGGAAGTGAGAGTAGCTAGGGCGGTGGGTGGGGGCATTGTTGCAGATGCAGGGAAAATTCGGTTGCCCATCTGGTTCGCTGTCACAGGACCAGACAACCCCATACTGATTGATTGAAATTCTGAGTTAGGCAGCATTTCGTGCGTGGAGAAAACCCCAGTTGCTTGTACTGACTGGTACATTGCAGGTGACGACACAGGTGGAGGGCCAGGACCCGCGAATCCAGCGCATTGTCGTGTATCTATATTAGCTAACTGGGAGATATTGGGAAGCCGTGGAATAGGGCTTTCAATAGTGGGCGCAGTTGGTATTGGGCAAGATGAATTAGAAAATGCCTGCAAGAGTAACAGCAAGAAAATACGGGGACGAACTGCAGGTTAAAAAGTACGTGATGTGCCCTACTTAAATTCGGTTGGCATTCACAAACAAGATTTTTACTGACACTAGAATTCGAATGAAGTAACATATGCTTGAGAATGTAATGAGGAAGTTGTGGGACATGAAGTCACCTCTAGACAAAACATGTCCACCCACGAGGATAATAGCTGACAGACGGTACACTGCACCTGCTAAATACTCCGTTCTTCTATGATCCAAGAGAATATGGATCTGTCCCACAAGAGATACTACTAACGGATTCTGTAAATGCTACAGTAAATAAGCTTCCTAGGGGGTATCACAACATCCTTACTGCGGCTGACCTAGAGGAAGGTTTTGAGCCAAATTTCTTCAGTCACGCTGAATAGAAAACGGTCCTTGCCAACGCACTAAGGCCAAAAGACATCAACAAGTTAAATAATACATTGTCTGACGAAACCTCAGGAAGTGTAACTGTCTGAATAAGACAACCGATAAATGACCACGAGCACCAGGTAAGAGTTCACGATGAATTAGATACAGAAGGCATATTGTACCGGCTCACAACACGCAGTATGCCTCAGTAGCAATAAGTGTGATAATTAGAATAGAATTCGGACAACAGTCCAACCTAAACTAATCCCAAGTAACCATAAACCAGAGTTAATGGAGTCACAAATAATTAGAAACAAATTCGTGATGGAAATCAATCATCATGGGGTGAGACCATTGAATGAATACCTGGAGCTGATCTGGAAGTAACTGTTGAGTGAAAGGGAGCTGAGCACCAAGACTCTGTCCTCCGACGTTTTCCATAGCGGTAGGTATCTGTACATTGGCATTGTTCGGTGCCGGTTGCAAAGATAGGCGAGGATCAGAGGTTGCTGTGTTTAGATTTCTAGCAGTCGCCGCGAATAGCTGCAGGGTATTTGCAAACAGGGCCATCGACTGTTGCTGGTCAGAGGAAACTGGTTGTGGCTGAAAGGTTGCCGGTTGATCTCTAGGCTGAACCAAAGATTGATATAACCCACTAGAAGGTATATTGGAAAACGTTACACTCTGTTGTCCTTGATTCGCCATAGGACCGCCGATGTATTGAGGCCCGAGAATATTGCCAGCAACTGGAGGAGTACCCGACACACCCATCTGCTCTGGCTGGAGTTGGCCGTAGACTTGGGGAACGTATCCATTGGCTGCGGTTCCGCATGATCCACCCTGGATGCCGTGTCCTCCTGAAAAAGAGGGGAAAAAGTACGGAGAAATGTCGTGAATCAATACGTCAATCGCTTGAGGGAAACCGAACACTGGCGAGGCTTTTTAACCTTGAACAAAACAGAAAACAGAGCTACAGAGACATCGACTAGGATAGCATAACAAAATGCTGTTAAATGACAAGAAAAAAATGAAGAGCATGAACTGCTGCAACAGAGGTCAGGGTGCATTAGAAACTGCTACTAAAACGAGCAACGATGCACTGCTCCGCTTTCGAACGATGCGCCACTGATATCACCTTGACTGATGGTGAGACGTTTGCAATTAAGCTGCCTAGATCAGTGAACATGCCAACAACCATCTATGCTACCTGAGCTACTAACATTCTCCACAGTAGCAAAAAAACAGAAATACCTAGATCATTGGTTCCTATAGTTTTTACATCAGTTCTCTAGTCTCCAGCTCACCAATCCGAAACTTTGCTCTCACTGAATGATGAATACAGGACATACCTCCCTTAATGAAATTTCCGAAGCCCTTGAATGAGTCACGACGAAATAGGCAACATTGTCCGTCATACTGCACTGATCTCATTCTTTTTTTATTGCGTGGTCTCTAAAGCCAAGCTATCCTAGCAACATATGGACTCGATGTCACCAAAGAAAGTAAGGTTTCGATAGCACACTCAAAGCAAATGAGCTCGAGTAACACAAACCAGTTGAAACCATTTAGTCTATAAGTATGAAATAGTTCAGGTGGCTGAGCTTTTCGACACGCGATCGAATTTTCACCAAGTTTTGGTTCAAAAGGCATACAACATTCACCCCATCTTCTGTTCATATCACATGACGAAAAATTAGCAGAAGTTTCATTAGAACCATCAAACTCACTAGCAAATGATCATAAGAAAATGCGGTCAGCAGTATAGGAAGAATTCAAGACTAAAACATTTCACCATGAAGCCGTTCGGGTCCAAGAACACGTTTCGACTGGAGCGACCAATGATAACTGGTATACCGAAGATGGTGGAGCAGATTACAAGTTTCGTATGAAATAACAATCGGTCACTTTACTTAAACGACGAAGGAATCCTGGAGAGCGAGGCAAACTGTTCAGCAACGAGCGTCTCCAAGAAGAAGAAGGAAAACGGAAACTTCATGCCCAAGATTCGAAATAAACTGTCCTAGCAAACTCACATTGAAAAGATGAGCAGAAAAATAAGTTTTTGAGAAGAAACGTTCGGTACGCAGAAAAAATTATCCCATCAGCCGCGTCTGCTTTGTTCAACGTTACGCGTTACGATAGTTCCACCGTTACGCCAACTGAATGTGGAGTATCCTAATGATACCTGTCTCCTTAGCTTCCGCACTATGATATGTTCCCTCCATCGAATCCGCTGCCTGCGGCACTTATACAGTATTTGCGTTCGGCGCACTTTTATTTCGTCAGTATCGCCCGATAGGAAATAATCAGATGGGATTAATAATTGTTATACATTCCTGGGAAAAGAATGTCAGTGTGAGAGATTCAAAAAATGTCTGATATGAGTGTGGGACAAAAGTTAGGTGTCTCTGATAAGCGAACGATACTTCAAAGTGTAGGGTCTGGTCGTGGCTCGTTCTGTGAAGGGGTTAGCAGAAGAATGGCGCTAGATACACTATTTATTTCTGATAAAACACAGAGGCGCCCAAAGTGTTTCATCGATAAGGATGTTCCCCCGGTAGGAAGGTGACGAATAAGAACGGTATCGTACATTTTATGCACTGGTGTAATGGAATTTTAACTGCATTAAGGCGTTTCTCTGCAGCTTAAAATTTTTCGCGAATGCTCCAGATATTCAGTAGTCTTGTGTATCTGTGATTCGAGCACACTAGGACAACATGGTGGAGTTGCACAATGGTCGCCAACCCGTGTCGTCTAGGTCACCGGGAACTAAAGTTTTTCATCTAACTACACCTGAATAAGGACCACTAAACACGATAAAGTATCAAGGTAATGTATTCTCAGATACGAATGGGAAACCGGAAAACATTGATTCGGTTATGGGTGGTTGCGAGACTACTGAATTATCAGTAGTGATTTATTAGTATCGATTTATCACGCACTACGTCTTCCTGACCTTAGGTAGGTTCACCTCAATCGATATTTAGACTGCGAAACGTCCGGAGCGAATTCTGTTGTGCATTGCACTATCGGATAATTCAAGTCAAATAAGAAAGATGTCACATTATGGCAGTTGTGCTTAGGATAAATCCTCTGAAGTGACAGTCAAGTGATGAGCCTGTATCAACGGCATAAAGTCTGTGGCAAAGCGGTCGTTTGGGAAAATAGAGAATACCACTTCGATTCTGGAGGCTGCTCATTTTCTCGAGGGAAGACTGCAATGGAAAAGACTCAGTGCCTCAAATAGTGTTTCTTCGATGGAGGTATTTTTCTTGAGAATTTCTTCGAGGGGGTACTGTACGACGGTTCCGTATATAGAAATCCGGGGGGCCGGTTGCACATTGTGGGCAGCAGTTTACAATAAGGATAGGAGGGCTCACGACATGAGGACTTCATAGTCTGGGTAAATACTGGTGGCAGACACACTGGACGCAACAGCCACTAATCTGGACTGTCATCAACTACAAGCCTGGACTATGTCCGTCAACATCTCCAAGAAGAAATCGCCCTTAAAGCATTCACGCGTGGAAGTGGCAGCAAACTGGACGTGGAAGATGTTAGACAACTGCCAATTTGTTGGTTAAGGGGTCAGTCTGTGGGCAGTCAACGTTTGTAGATTGGATAGGTTTAATGACGACCGAACAAAGGTCACGTTAACGACAAATATATGCATTGATTTCCATTAAAAATACTAATGACGATATACCACGAGCCAGTATATGAGCGGTACTATACTAAAGGTGAGGAATAGGCACACAATAAACCGAAAGCTTACCTAACTGGGAGGTCGTGGGAAATGCACCACCCATGTTTTCAAGGACTGGTTGTTCCGGTAAACGGTTGCTCTCTGCACTGTATGTCCCATTTAAATAGTAATCCAATGATGGAGCAGCGTAACCCGGACAACTATTTTGATCGACCGGGTTGAAAACTGTCGGGATGCGAGCGCTTGCTGCGAATCCTTCAGCACCGACAGAAGTTAGAGGACCGATGGCGGGTGCCATTGAGCCATTCTGTTCGGGATAGATAGTCATCTCCGAAGGATTGATGGAACTGCCTGGATTGGCAACGGCAAGGGGATTGAACTGTCCGTGTTGGCTTGGATGGGGCATGTAGCCGGCGTCCATGTGCTGATATCGATGTACCTGGTCAGTTTGCGGGACCATGGACATAACCGGGTTTACCTCTGACTGCCCAAGGAGTCGCGTCTCTCTAGAAGCCTGAGACACTGGTAATCCAAGAGGGATGGCGGAAGTTACTGCGGTCGGTGTGGATACGGGAGTTTCAACTCCCGAGTGAACACCGATGAGTTGGTGTAAAAGGTTTTCAGACTGAGCCGAATTTTCGCGGTACTCACTACCAGTGGGGTCGGAACATGCGGGGTTGCTGTACTGCATAAAATCAGAGATCTGGTTGGACATGAGTGGATATGGAATCGGGATATGAGGAAGTGCTGGCCTTGTCGAGTTTGACGGACGAATATAAAACTGTGCTGAATTGAAACAACTAGTAACTGCGGTAGCGATGGCACCTGTATGTGCGATACTTGTTGTGTCGTTTTCCAAGGGTCGTAGCTCAGGATCGTACGAGAAGGACGCGCTTGGGGTTGTCGAGTTGGTTAGCGTAGTTGAAGATACTGCAGTGCGGTATGCTCCATGTTGGTTGTCCGGAAACTCTCTAAGTAATAGAGCTGAAATAAAGCGCCGTAAGAAGGGTAGATTAAGCCAAAGCGAAGAAGGTTCAAATAGCTGAGCGGTAGACAAGCATTCCGAGATGCCAAGGCAGCAACACTTGAGAAACTCCATCGAACAAACGGTAGCCATACGAACTAAAAAAATTCCTTTCTGACAAAGTGTTGTTACCTGGGCTAGGATTTCAGATTCTACCCCTACTGAAAGTTTTCTGAGTTAAGTGAAGACCAAATACTGTATAGCCAGTCAACTTACATTATCATTCGCACAAGTGATAAACATGTGTTGTATATTGCGCGAAAGTAGAAACAACGACAGAGATTAAAAGCAGGGTTGTTCAACCAACGAGCTCTTCGGTAGACGGTTCCAAGATAACTGCTTCACCCATATATCAACACCACACACCAGAACGGCCACCCATCAGCAGAAATCACATCAATTTTATACCTAGTGGACAGGAAACTATGAGGAAGCAACGTTTACAGTTGCAGCATGAAGGGATACATATTATTCAGAGCATTTTGGTCGGAATACCAATCCCATTGAGAGTTCTATACCTGCCACTGACCAAGTGAGTATCTTTTATAAATCAGAGTGAGGAACGTATGTTCACAATCACAGTTTACATCTATCAACTTACTGTGCGGCTACATAACGCATAGAAAAACATCAGCAGTCTTCATTGAGTCAATTTAGTTCATAAAAAGGGTGTGTATGGATTCGCAGACAAAGCGCAAATAAGGCTAGGTCGACCAAATTTCACTCAAGATAGTCCCAATCACATGCGATTTTCATTCAGGCTACTATCCAAGTCGATTATCACAGTACAAACAAGCCAGGCTAGGTAAGGTGAAGGCGGGTCGGTCCCATGCAAGCATCCAGCTCGACAGTCGTCATCTAGTTTATGACCAACAAAAAGAACCTTTTCAGTCTCCTTTCTAACAGGAAGACACCTGTTGTGAGAAATGAACAAAGTAAGCTCTACCTGTAGAAGACAAAGTGTAGAGTGACAAAGTATAGAGGGACTTCGAATATTGAAAGTGCTGAATGTTTCCGTGTTCATAAAACATAGGTTCAGAATGCGATGAGGGCGAAGTAAACGCAGCTCTCATAGATCGGTACGCTGGTACCATACCCACCTTTGTGTATGGTCAACTTGGTTAAAAAAAACTCTTCTTACGGTTTCAACGAATCCATCAGCATTCAGATAGACGAGAGCGATAGAAAATCCGTCTGACATGAATTATGCACCGGAATTTATTAGTGTATGGAGGGTTGCAATGCAGTTCTATGAAGATACTAGGCTATTACATGGAAGTCCCTACACGGACTTCATGCCTTCACTAATAAGTAAGAATCTTTGCTGATGTGCCTCATTAACTAATGACAGCATCCCCTTGGATGGCCTGTGTTACTTATTTCTAGTTACAACAACTTGCTACATGATTTAGTTCCTTTCAGCCACCTGTTTTGACGAAAGGACGCTTCTGGCTTGGAACCAGTGTATTTGATGTCATACTATCAAACATTGCAAGGACTTGAATAAAATGAAAGGTTCTAGGCATTCAGGATAAATTAATTAGGACGAGGTTCCGCGGCGGACACATTTTTAAAAGCAAAAATGGTAAAATAAGGGAAGTTTACCTCCAGTGCCGGGAGAATTGCTCAGCACTTGATCAACCATCTGCATCCCTAGGGCTGCCATATCCTTTGAGCCTGGTGACATCAAGATACCTCCTTCAGCTATACCGGATTCCGTAAACTGCACCGACCCGATCTTTTCCCTGCGATTTGAATTCATGGGTATCGAATTAGAGGTTGTGTGGGTCGAAGGCAACTCCCACGGCACCGAGTTGAGTGTGAGCGATTTTATGACGGGAACATCTTGGACTGAAGCACTGGGCAACAACGCACTATTGCTCCATAACATTCGTGTTTCCTCAAAGGTTAAACCAGTTACGGAGGGCGTTGAGTCCTCCGTAGACGGATTCGAGGAAGCTAACCAATCACATGGACCAGATGCACTGAGAGCAGCTTGTGAAACCGGTGCGTGAGGCATATGTAAAACGTTACATCCAGGTGCTTTACTTCGGAAAGTGAAACCGGCGTTCATACACTCCAGAGAAGGATTCTTTTGAACACCCGGATCTTCTACCTGAAGGAGCAGATCATGTGACAGGAAACTAATGCGTACCTTGGACATTTTCGCATCCGGACCGTTGAACTACGAAACTGTCACATCACGATGTGTCTACGCGCTAAAATAGAACAAGGGATCCGTTATAGAGCAAAAATCTGGTCTTCAATATACGTAAAACCAATAAACTAGGTTCTATGAGTAAAGTCAGGTTATCGAAAATAGCCTATTGAGAACCACCAAATCTGCCGAAATGGTTTTTGAAAGGTTATCAAGTCTAAGAGCCAGAAAAGGCAGTTGACGATTGGACATTCACGTAGTCAGTCAGGGATGACCGGCAATATTCGAATGTTCGGGATATCCTGGAAGCAACGTCATTCGATGCCGACCGGGCAACTTTGATTCAAGCTCAAAGAACATCCCCGGTAATTCTACACTAGCTTGATCGCCATAAAGATGCATTTTTCGCCACTAAGTTTCTAATTCCGCTGACTCGACCGCAAACAGCATCACGGAGTTCCATTGTAAACCTGATTCAGCCCAAATATTGCGTAGATGTTTTCAGAGTCTAACTCATGCACAAAGATGACGCCTGGTGAGTGCGGCTATTGCTCCGAAAACTTCGTACAACGAGACACATGCCACTGCAACTTCCTGTCGACGAGCATACGAGATCTCAGCTTGGACGAAACCATACGCGGTTCTCAGAAAATTTCCTTGTACGGTTTTCGATTTCACTGTGTGAAACTGGTGAAAAAGGTGTCAGGGGACTACATCACTTATGCGAACTACTATGAAGGAATACTAGTTCAAATGCATAGTTTTCATATGTGGCCTCCAGTCACAGTTATTTCAGAACGAGGCTGTTGAACGAGATTGAACAGTCTCTCGACAAAACGCCGCAGATCATCATTCACGAGTGCCAGCGTCCCTTGAGCCTAAAACACAAAAAAACCATCCGGAGAGACCATCATACAACTCTACTAACAGTATTGGCAAGAACATTTTGAAGCGGCTTTCCGCATCAGCGGATTCCGGTGGAGCAAAGCCGACACCAGCATTCTGGCAGTGTGAGGCATTTTGTGCATGATCGTCGTTGGAGTGACTGATATATATCATTCAGCCGTAGCACCCTTTAGGCGCTTAACTGCCATGCCACCGGAAGGAAGCACGAAGGCCGGGATACTGCCAGGTTGTCCAAACCTAGAACCCATAGACAGGAGAAGTCGAGAGGCAGAGATCGGGTTCGAACCACGGACCTTTCGGTCAGTAAATTCGCGGTCTAACCACTGAGCCGACTCGCCCCAGGAGTGACTGAAAAGCTTCTGACCCGGCTGGATTTGTCGTCTAACGGATTCGTGATTACCGTTTCTGGCTTTAGAAAGAGAACTGAGTTCCTGTTAGGTTCGATGAAACAACCCGGGCTCATTAGCAACAAAAAGCCGTCTGCCCGACCCGTCAAATATCGTTGTAATTGTGAGAATATACCCACCGACAAATACTGCCAGTTTTGCAGCTAATCAGCTGGTGAAGCGCTTTTCTCCAGTCACGTACTGCGATTGTCAGCTTGTATTTGAGGCCACTTCAAGTCGAAATTCTGCTTACCCAGTTCAACCTCTGCCTATCGTTCTCATAACTATTGTCCTCACTATCTAAGCAGCCATATACCATAAATTTTTCATTGGTATGTAGGAGGCGATAGACCACGGAGCAAGATCACTTGATCAAGCCATCGAAAATGAAATGATTTTAACCATCTTTGGTGTGAAGTTACACAAAAAACTTTACGATCGGCACTCGTGACAGATCACAAAACTGCATTCATCTGGCCACCAATTTGATACCAGGAGACACATGGAACCGGTTGATTTTCTCGTTTATGATGTTGTCCAGTTTTCAGCAACCTTATAAGTAGTGTATTATGTCCGAACTGCTATATACATATATATTTGGTTCCAAAAAGGATATTCCGGTCTTCTAGCCTACCGATTCTAACTAGGAATGCAGTCCTGTTAGGCTAACTTTCCAAACCTTGATCGAAAACACTGGGCAAGCAGATGCGCTTGACTGGTTTTCGCGCGATGGAACCAGAAGACACCGATGCTGTCAAACCACAAGTCCAAAGCTGTCGATAATTTTAAGTACGGTGCGTGATGTCACTAAAAATGATAACGCGCAGCAGATTACGGGGTACAACCGAACCAACTGGCCAAAACCTATCCTTCAGAATATAAAAGACTTTTTCGGCGACCAAGTCCGTTGTCTATTATCAATCCATCGCGAAGAGATTGGAACTTAGCGTGGTGTGATGGCATATGCCCCCGTGACTTACTGAGCGATACTCGCAGTCCCTGACATCAGGTTGGCCAATGATTAAAGGTTTGACTAACACAGTATCCTGGTGTTATGTATCGGAATCGGGTACGATCAACGGCTATACGCGAGAACGAGCGCACGAATCCGCAGCTATGACGCGAGCCCCACCACTCCTAGCGCAGAGAGAAGAGAAGACCAGATCTTCAGAGGAGGACTTTTACTGCCTCAACCAAAGGCGAAGTACAGTGCGAGCACCGTCGAATATATATATTTTGGGCGACCTTGGGGAACGATAAATCCGTTAGCGCACACAAAGTTCAACTGACCAATAGGAAAGAGGCGCGGTCTTTTTGGATTGAGGAGCAACATGGCGAAAAAGGCGCGAAGTTTAAAAATTCAAAACTTCAAAAAATAATTTTGGCAATAACTCGAAAAATAAACCGTTTTTGGGGATACTGTCATCCCCAACACCTCCCCTTGAGGAAAAAAGTCAGTAACGGGCCTTTCTGGGATCCATTTGAAAAGGGGTGGTCTGGCGTCGACGGCGATCCGTCCATCTTCTTGGTAGAAGATTTGGCTCTCTGGCTGATGCGCCCTGTACCGCTGGCTGCGTTTCATCTGGTGTAGTCGCCTTCAGTTCAAACGTGTCGAGAAGAATGTCGAGTGGCAAACTGCTGTGGGATGGTGGTGGTTCCGAGAGATGACCTAGACGCAGTTGGTTCTTGTGTCGCGTCCAGATGTCTGGGTCAACAGAGACGTCATACATTACGCTCCCGCGTTTTCGTAGGACGTGTCCTTGGATCCAGGGTTCGTGCCTGGGTCGATAATCCCGCACAAAAACACTTGCACCCACATCAAGTTGGACTGGCTTTGTGTTCACCGTGGGACGGGAACGAGCTGTCGATGTGCGGGACATAGCCGAATTGATAGTTCGCAATTTTCGGCCCATGAGTGCTTCCGCGGGTGATTTCCAATCTTCCAAGGAGTCACTTGGAGTGGTTCGGTAGACCAGGAGAAATCTCTGGAAGACCTCGACGGGTGTCCCCTCTCCTCGAGATTTGAGTAGCGCCCGCTTGAACGTATCGACAAAACGTTCTGCCTGACCGTTTGACTGTGGGTGGTACGGTGGTGAACGGACATGTGTGATGGCGTTTCTCCGGCAAAATTCTTTGAAGCTGCCGGAGCTGAACTGGGATCCATTGTCCGACACCAAAGTCTCTGGTATGCCGTGCTGGCTGAAGATCTGAGATAGTGCTCGTTTGGTGTTTGTTGTCGTTGGCGGAACGACAGGCACAACTTCCGGCCACTTGGAGAAAGCCTCGACCAAGATGAGGTAATTTACCCCATCAATAGGGCCAGCGTAGTCGATGTGCACTCGGGACCAGGGGCGTTCTGGTCGAGGCCAAGCAGCAGGCGGAAGGCGTGGAGGGTTCTTGGCGGCTTGTTGACATTTCGAACAATCTCTGACGTAGTCGGAGATACCGCGATCCATGTGAGGCCAGTAAGCATAGCTACGGGCGATTGATTTCATCCGGTTAATCCCAGGATGCCCCGAATGAAACTGCCTCAGGACTCGAAGGCGTAAGAGGCGTGGCACCACCACGCGTTCTCCAAACATGAGGCAGTCGCCAATGGTGGACAAGGAATCCTGACGATGGAAAAGAGGTTCGAGATCGTTGTCCAGAGGTTTTGTCGGTCAAAGTGTCCTGAGATATTGGATCGCCTGTTGCAGCGTCGAATCAGCCGAAGTTTCACGCTGGATGTCCGAAACAGTCACTGGTAAGGCACGGACTGTTTCGAGCAGCTGCTGGCTGGCGTGGTCATCGATCGATAAGGCCGCGATGACGAAGTCCTCTTCTGGCGCAGTATGGTTACCGATCAGCCGTGAGAGCGCATCCGCTTGGCCGAAATTTTCAGTGCGTCGATACTGGATGTCGAAGTCGTAGCCAAGCAGGATGAGCGCCCAACGTTGAAGCCGATTCGCCGAATGAGCAGGTACGCCAGAATTTGAGTCAAAAATTGACAACAGCGGCTTGTGATCGGTCAGGAGAGTGAATCGCCGGCCGTAAATCATCTTGTGGAACCGGCGGACGGCAAAGACCAACGCCAATGCCTCTTTCTCAATTTGACCATAGAGCTGTTCCGTCGGGGTCAGCGACCTGGATGCATGCATAATCGCCTTCTCAGTTCCAACACCTGGTCACCCAGGTTGAAAGTTGGAAAATGTGTGGCGAACTGTGCAAATAAACTGACACCACATCGGCCGTCGCGTGGCGGCATAAGCTGAGTAGCCTTACTCGCCGCATTCAGCAGGGTGGGTAAGCGGAAACATTCTACTGCTGGCGCCTTCCTTCTTTCTCCTTCACATACTTTTACCTCCCCCTCTAGCCACCCCATCATTAACACTATCGTTATAGGCCCAGCACATAGGACTGATGACTCCGTTCGTCCTGCAACGTTTTTTTCAAGAAGCACCTGCGCATTATCTGGCGCCGACATCCCCAGTCATCTCGAAAGCAATCTTCAAGCCTCGACGCCCAGTCTGTCTGACCGCCCGCCCTAAGTCACTGGGCGGAAGGATCCTTCCTTGACTGGATGATAGTAGTCTCTGCGTGGTTCGTCTGGCAACGTCTGTGAAGGGGAAGTTGATCGATATCTGTTTGCTTACGTCTGTCTGCTGCTAACGACCTAAGTGACTGTATCTCTGGCACCATCAAAAACAAGTTTTATGACGCCCTGAATGCCCTGTTGCGGCAAGCTAAAAGCTCAGATAGCGTTGTGGTTGCCGGAGATCTGAATGCACAAGTGGGCAGGCTTAGCGCATCTGAGACTCAGTTAGGTGGTCGACATGGACTGGACTCGGTACGTACGTACAATGGTGAACGACTGCCTTAGCTACTTGCTGACGGCAGTACTAACTTGTGAAACACAACGGCCAGGTAGTGTCCTTCAGCGGTGTACCATCTACGAACTCAAATTGACCACATTGCCACCAGTTACCGATGGTGCGGGCCAATAACTGACTGCCGATCGTTTTGGAACATATTTGTGGATACCCACCACACGTTCGCTTGGAGTCGCCTGTTTGTTTCCCAGGACGCCTTAAGGTGCGGACAAATCGCTTGGCAACTGAGGGAATGACAGATCCGAACGTTAGACGAATTTACCAGAATTGTCTCCTAAAGTTTCTTCCAACTGCCCCACGATCAGATGTGAATTAGTACTAGGGCGAGATCGCCACCCTTTTGCACTGTGCTGAGAATTTTGCCTGTAGCACTGCTTAAATCTCGGAGAAATATCCCGTCGGGTCCCGAACATAAGCTGACACAACGAATTATTGGACGTCAAGTGAAAAGCGCGTGCGAACCGACCGTGAAATCTGGTGGATAAGGAAAGTCAAGGAAATGGAAGTGGCCCAAAAAGCCGGGAATGTCCAAAGATTTTTTTGTTGATCCGCGCGTCCGGTCCCCGGAAACTTCCTGTGGATCAGAAGGGAGTGACAATCTTGAATAAAGAAGAGCGCCTCAACCGGTAGGCCGAATACTTCAGACAAGTTATTGTGGCCACCAGCTGTCACTCATCTGGAGCCCATAGCTGAAGTAGAGCCCTAGACGGTGAAGGTGGAACCTCCTTCAGCCCCGAAGATGTATGGCTGCATATGTGCTCTCAAGCGCCACCGAGCTTCTGGTCCGGATGACCTCCCTCCCGCATTGTTCAAAAAGGGGAGTGAGATTCTCAACCAGCGCTTGTCTGATCTGTTTGCCTGCATTTGGGAACTGGGGAAGTCGGTGGTAGTGCCCATTTTCAAAGAAGGGGCTCGTACAGTGTGCGAACTACAGGAGGGGGGTCAGCTAAACCCCGGTTGTAACGAGACTGCTGGCGTCAGTTGGAAACCTAAAGCTGCCACCTTGACGTGGTGGTCGGGCTTGAGTGCTGCAATGAGCCTTCGGGCTACACTGGCTGGAACGTCGTTCCACAAGGTGCAACCATGCCAGTAAGCCCAAGTGGTAGCAGTCAGACCAAGAGCAGCGAGACCCCGTACTACAAGTAATCGTGCTACGAGGTGGTCTGGGGCTAAAGTCGTACTGTCCAGTGTGAAGCCAGTAAGGCGTTTCCTCCAGGCGACCAGCATGTCCATATTTATGGAGGCAGCGATGCTGCCTTCCCCCGAGGAAGGACGGGTTAGAAAAGGTCGGCTCCAAAAACCGCACACTCCGATCGCCCAACGGTTGACCGTGACCGCCGGCGCATTATCCACTACGGTCGAAATACTTTTAAAACCAAAGAGTCCGGTGCTGCTCAAAAGGCACCTGCTGTGCGCAGCCGCATCAGGAATGAGACAGTAATGCCTTATTCCCTGCGCCCTCGGGTTAGGCCAACCCCCTGCAGCCGAGCAGGTCAGACTATTGAGTCATCGGCTCCGGGCAGGGTCCCCAAAGAAAACCCTACTGTCCACTGCCTCGTGGGTCAGACTTTTAAGTCAGAGGCTAGGGGCAGGGTCCCTGAACAAAACCCTAGATCCCCCCACTGCCTTGTGGGTCAGACTTTTGAGTCAAAGGCTCAAGGTGGGGTACCTCAACCAAACCCCCTTCTTCGGCCTGGGCAACCGGGAAGTATCATTTGCCCGCGCAGTTCTGTGTCCACCGATGTCCCTCCCCAACCCCTTCCCACCACACAAGCAAATGTCACTGGGTCACTTGACTGTCAGTTATCTGACCGAAAGGCCCTATGCCCCTTGCTGCCTATTAACAGTAAACAAAATAACACCCTTCTAAATCCACGAGATCCTTTCTATATAGGAGCTTTTAACGTCCGTACTCTATGTCAAATTGGCAAACAGGCAGAGCTTGCTGAAACTTTATACTCCCTTAAAATTGATGTATGCTGTGTCTCCGAAACACGCATACAAGACCCAAGCGTGGTTATGCATCTCAGAACGCCAAGGATGAACTCAGCTCTTTCACATTTCTCCCTCCGTGTGTCCGGTGACCCAGAAGCGATGACTCGTGGACTATATGGCGTGGGAGTTGCACTCAGCCCCAGAGCTGAACGCGCTTTGCTTGATTGGATCCCAGTGAACAGTCGGCTTTGCGCCGTCCGGTTATCCAGTTCAATCAAGCTCAATGCCTCTCGGCATAAAAAGCGCTGCCTGTTTGTAGTGTCGGCTTATGCCCCAACGGACTGCAGTTCTGATGTTGAGAAGGATACCTTTTATCGAGAACTATCCGGGCTCATTCGTCAGGCAAAAAGCACTGATATTGTGATCCTTGCAGGCGATCTGAATGCTCAAGTGGGTCGTCTGAGCTCCTTGGAATCACATTTGGGCGGTCGATTTGGAGTCGATGCTCGCCGCACAGACAACGGAGATCGACTCCTTCAGTTGTGTGCTGACCATGAACTGTTTCTGGCAAGTACGAACTTTCAACATAAGCGTTCGCATCGCGTGACCTGGCGGCCACCAACTGCAAATCAACCGTGGACCCAGTTGGACCACGTGGCCATCAGCTACCGGTGGAGAGCCACAATTCAAGACTGCCGTTCCTTTTGGGGCACTCCACTTGATTCCGATCACGCCATGGTGCGTGCACGCCTGACAGTTCGCTTCCCTTCAGGCCCTCGCAAACTAGAAAGAAGCATGCCAATCCAGTATCTTCGAAGATCGACCATAGCTCAACAGTACCGATCTGAGCTAGCCCAACAACTCTCTACATGCACTGGCAGTGCGAGTGTAGATGAAGCATGGCAAAATGTGAAAGAAGCCATGTTAGCGGCGTTCAGTGCTGTCTGTCCAACCTCCCCGATTCGACCACAAAACCACTGGATATCGGCGAGGTCGCTATCCATGATTGATGCCCGGAAATCCATACCAGCAGGCAACGCGTACGACGGCGCACGCAAATCCCTTAAACGCCAAATAGTGAAGAGCCTAAGGAAAGACCGAGAGCTCTGGTGGAAATCGAAAGCTCGAGAGATGGAGAAGGCTTTTGCTACGGGAAACAGCCGTGCCCTATATCAACTGATACGATCGACTGGTCCCAGGAAAACAATGGTCAGCGAAACGATAAGTGAAAAAGACGGCTCATTAATTCACTCCCAAAAACGTCGACTGGAAAGATGGGCCGAACACTTCGAAGAGCAGTTCAGCTGGCCTCCTGCAACACAGCCTGTGGAGATAATGCATACGGGCCAGTGGAATGTAAACCTTGATCGTCCTTCGGAAGAAGAAATAAAGTACGAACTATCCGTACTAAAACGTGAGAAGGCACCAGGACCGGACGGTCTCTATCCAGCCCTCTTCAAAGAAGGCGGAGAATCCCTGGTGACCCATCTGACAAAGCTTATTGGTGCTATATGGAACGAAGAGAAGGTGCCTGCAGAATGGGGCATGTCGACAGTTATCCCTATCTTCAAAAAGGGTACGCGGACGCTGTGCGAAAACCACCGTGGCATCAGCCTGTTAGCTGTGGCATCGAAGGTGCTCTCTGGTCTTATCCTTCGAAGGTTGACTGAACACAGGGAGAGACAGATCCGTGAAAACCAAGCTGGGTTCCGTCCTGCAAGAGGATGCATCGATCATATCTTCACCGTCCGATAGATTCTTGAGCAGCGACACTGCTTCCAGCAACCAACAATGGTTGTTTCTCGATCTGAAAGCTGCCTTTGACTCTGTAGACCGCCAGGCACTATGGCAGTGTCTGTGGAGCAAACGTGTCCCCCTTAAATTCTTGACCATCCTTAAGGCGCTGTACGCCAACTCCCGCGAGCGTGTGAAGGTCTACGGAAAGCTCTTTACTGAGTTCACCACATCAAGTGGTGTCAGACAGGGCTGTCCTCTTTCACCTTTCCTCTTCAACTTCCTCATCGATACGATCATGGAAGACTCACTATCAGCTTCTAATGCCTTTGGGGTCGAAGTGCTCCCAGGGGCGAGATAGCTCAGCGGTTAGAGCGCGAGCGTACTGACCGGAAGGTCTGTGGTTCGAACCCTGCCTCTGCCTCTCGACTTCCCCTGTCTAGGCTTGGGCAACCTGGCAGTATCCCAGCCCTCGTGCTTCCTTCGGGTGGCGTGGCAGCTAGGCACCGAAAGGGTGCTACAGCTGAACGACGACGACGACAGGGCATCCGCTCACAGATATCGAGTATGCAGACGACATAGCTCTTCTTGGATCTGATGCCGTGGTAATGCAAACAATATTAAATAATCTAATTCCGCCTCACGGTTCGGCATGTGCTTCACACCTACAAAGTGTAAAGTGCTACTGCAAGACTGGGTGGGCCCGAACCCTAGCCTAATGCTTGCGGGTGGACCGATTGAGGTAGTAGACAAATTTGTTTACCTTAGCAGCTGTATTAGTCTCGGTGGTCTCGCGAAAGATGATATTTCCATCCGAATTGGGAAGGCCAGAACAGCTTTTGTGAACCTGCGTCACCTATAGCGTAGGCGTGACATCAGCTTATCCGTTAAGGGTCGAGTTTACAATGCTGCGATGCGCTCCGTATTACTATGCGGATCAGAAACCTGGCCGCTGCGCGCAAAAGACGTCAAGACTTTCAGTGTTTGACCATCGATGTCTTCGGAGCATTGCCCGAATCTGGTGGAAACACCGGATCAGCAATGCTGAAGTACGTCGAATAGTGTTCGGGAGAAATAGCTCACTCTCGATAGATGAACTGATCACATTGCACAGGTTGCACTGGCTTCGCCACGTGCTGCGTAAGGTGGTCGCCCGACTTCCTCAAAGGGTTCTTTTCGCACAACCACGTGAAGGGTGGAAAGGAGCCAGAGGCGGTCAAACAATGACTTGGCGGGGAAGTATAAAAGCTATTGCCAGCAAACTCAGCTGCGCTGGTCACTGCCGTCTTCCTGGATGGGGACCCCGAGACGGGCCACATCAATGGTTAGAGACATTGTCAGACATGGAACAGTCGCGCCCTCAATAGCGCTCGTCAATCCAAGCTATTGCCTTCAATGCATAGCTTCCTTCCCGATTCCGCCACTTCGTTGAGCTGTAGCACCCTTTCGGTGCCTAGCTGCCATGCTGCCCGAAGGAAGCACGAGGGCCAGGATACTGCCAGGTTGCCAATCCTAGACAGGGGAAGTCGAGAGGCAGAGGCCGGGTTCGAACCACGGACCTTCCGGTCAGTAGATTCGCGCTCTAACCACTTGAGCCATCTCGCCACTTAACAGTCCACTGACAGTGGTGTATTTACGCACCAATTTATCAGCTCCCGCCTCCAACGCGCAGCTACCTACATCACCTCCCCAAATCATCGGTGAACGAAACTGTGGCATGTACAACCACTGTACAGCAAGTACACGGCTTTTACAGCTGACGATGATGATGATGGCGTCATTTGTGCTTCGCCGCCTTACGGTGGCTCGCGAAACACTGACTCGAGAGCAAGCGTGATTCCGGCTTGGTAGGTGTTGCGTTGACCAAATTTTCACACTCCGTCAGGTGCTAGAACGTCATACGTACCAACGTTCCAAGGCGCATTCGACTCGGCTGACTGGTCTGTTTTCAGTGACACACTTGTCCTTCAAAAAATGCCCCGGAAGTTTGTCAACATAAATGCTCTTTGTATTCTCAGACATCCGAACGTTAGAGTACACGGAGAACTCTCCAAAAGCTTCTGTACACGAAGCGGTGTCCATAAGGCGTACCCATTCTCTCCATTTTTATTTAATTCCTTGATGGATGAGATAACGAGATGAACGCTGGTAGGTCTTCAAAACCACGGTTTTCAAATAGCTTCTCTCGAAAACTTTGTCGATTTGAAATATGTAGACGATATCGTTCTCGTTTTCAAAGTGAAGAGGGCGCATGTGTTTTTGGATGACCTAACCAAAGTCAACTCTGTCGTCCTTTGGTATGCACTTCGCATCCACAAAGTATAAGGTCAGGCTCGTGGACATGCAGTCATTGAACAAGCCACTTACAATCCAGGGAGGGCGTTTGCGTACGTTGGAAGTTGTGTTAATCCTGATTGTAGTACGAGAGATCGTTCAGCTGTAGCACCCTTTCGGTACCTAGCTGCTATGCCACACGAGGGAAGCACGAGGGCTGGGATACTGCCAGGTTGCCAATCCTAGACAGGGGAAGTCGAGAGGCAGAGGCCGGGTTCGAACCACGGACCTTTCGGTCCGGTAAATTCGCGCCCTAACCGCTGAGCCACCTCGCCCCCAGTATGAGAGATGAGGTCAATGCGCGAATCTCCAAGGCTCGGGTCATGTTTGCTAATTTGAGATATCTATGGCGTCAAAGCGGTATATCCCTGAATCTCAAGGGACGCGTGTATCAGCCTACAATGCGGACTGTTTCGTTGGATGAGTGTGAGACTTGGCCTGTTTGAGCAGCGGAACTGAGACGCCTTCAGGTGTTCAACAATCGCTTTCTCAAGACCATACCTCGTGTAGGTTGGTGTCGAGATAGCTCAGCGGTTAGAGCGCGAGCGTACTGACCGGAAGGTCCGTGGTTCGAACCCTGCCTCTGTCTCTCGACTTCCCCTGTCTAGGCTTGGGCAACCTGGCAGTATCCCAGCCCTCGTGCTTCCTTCGGGTTGCATGGCAGCTAGGCACCGAAAGGGTGTTACAGCTGAACGTAGGTTGGTGTCGGAGAACCCGTAACGAGGCAACTAGGAAGCGAGTTTTCGGTTGCGCAACAGAAACTTCCATCGAATAATGTACCCAGCACCAGAAGTTGCGTTGGTTAGGCCATGTATTCCGTATGCTGAACCATCGTTTACCGAAAACAGTGCTGTTTTCCGTGCCCAATTAAGAGTGGCGGAAGCGGAGAGGTAGTCAACCCCTGACCTGTCATATGGGTATGAAAAAGGTTACGAAACGTTCGGGTGCTGTCAGTACTACTCGCCTGCTAAGATGGGGACCGCGTGATCCCCACTAAGCCTGGTTGGAGACGCTAAAAAATACAGCTGCTAATCGGTGTCAACTGCGTTCGTGTTGTCAGCTTATATCCAGATTGCCTGAATGAGAGTTTGGAGGTGTAGGCACCTCGGAATGATTGTAATTCACAATAAGGCTTTCAAATGAATAGAAGTTGTACGGCAGTGAAGCATCAGTTTTGAACTCTAATGTCATGCTGTTGATGATGACATTATTGGGATGGGGAGAAAGGGAGAAAAGTAGGTGAAAGAGGAAAAAGGGAAGAGACAGGAGTAGCATGTTTACGCGAGTAATGTGCCCCGGCTGATGGCACCACGCAGCAGTCGATGTGGCATGAGTTTAGTTGTATATGTGCAGTTCATGGCTGTACGTAGGCTGGGATACTGCCAAGGCACTCACACCTGGACAACAGGACGAGTAGGTTCCTCAACCAAAGACTTTGGCTCAAAAGCCTGACTGCCAGATAGCGGTGTTTGGCGGAAAATGCGAACGCACTTCAACTGTTACGAAACAAGTCGCCGCACATTTAGCAACCCCAACCTGGACCAGGAGACTCATCATATTTCTAACCGATATGAGACTGCGAGTGTCGCGCGAATACGGCCCAGTATAGCTCCATGGGTCTCGGAGGTGCATAAACCGGCAGACCACGCCGGCTTAACCCAAACCTGCGCAAGGGCGCATCCAATTCTGTGGATCCGTCAGTGGCTTGACTACACTTGCTCAACAGGGTGTGCCCCCGGAATTTATGAACATTATGCGGTTCATATATTCACATACTTCGCCCGAGTGTATGGTGAGCTCTCTAGAAGCTTCCCCATAAAGTGGTGCCCCGAAAGTATGTCCACTCTCTGAATCCTTGTACAACTTCATCGATGAAATCGGCCGAACGCTGAAAGATCTTCAAAACCCCGTTGTTCAACTGTTCATCCTCATCTTTGAAGAAGAAGAAGGACAAGGCCTGTTGAATAGACTGACCACCATCATGCCATCTTTCGGTGTGCGCCTATTCAGTGGAAGGTAGTTCTGCATACTTAGTTTATAAACCGCAGGTACCGGGTAAAATGTAGCTCTTCAGAACTTGATTTCGTCAGCAATCGCTGAAATGTTGTATTGGGGGCTGCCGTAGGTCGATGATGAAGACAAGTAACAGCAGCGGTCCCGACACAATCACGTGTTACTCCGCAGGATAGCGACAAATGTCCCGGCAAAAAACTGCAAAACAGTCTCCCTGGACGCCCGTTGGAGAGTACTGGCGTGCTTTTTTACACTGGAAAATCTTCGGCCCATACTTGGCTCCACACAAGGCGATGCCCTGCAGGCACCGTCAATACGGACCAGTTTGGCTTAAATTTATTGTCCGCCCAATCAAGGAACGACAGCATTTTTTTACATAGGTATCGACAAGTGTTATTTGGCAAACCCGGCAAGGCGCTCAATGATGCCTCCTTGTCTTGTCTATGAATATCCACACGCGACCACAGTTGTAGCGATTGGGATGAAACCGCTGTATTTTCAGACCGCCCGCACTATGAGAATGAGCGAAATTGCCACAGAACACATGCGCCTATCATACGATTGTCGAAACTATGCCACACAACACGACTGTGTTTATTCGAAACTTAAGTTTCAGTTCCAAATGGATCTGCATTCTAATATGACAAGTATAACACTGGGATTTCCTGAGATATCCACCATTTACCAGGGATAAAGAGTAAAGCACCCTTATTTTCTGATGCCTCAGCTGGAAGGAAGAGTGCTGAGGTGGTGGACTCACCCATAGATTATTTGGAACTGCAATTCCGTGCCCCGACACTCGCCAACTAAAAAAACGTCGAAAAAATTAAGCTGAAATTCGCGGTCCCAATGCCTGGCTGAACGGACAAACAACGAATGAAATGTCTATGCGTGGAGGTGAATATAAAATCCACTCAACTGACAGTGTTTAATGTATTTTCGGTGGCGCTCTCCTGACTGAAGTAAAATGCCGCGGTTTACGAATTACTAACACAAGGTGGTTGGCTTTCTTAGTTCAGGAAAGGACAGGACAGAGCTGGACTGGTCAACTGGACGAGTGGCTTAGCCAAACGATGCCTCCAATTCAGTACAAGGACTGTGGTACAGAAGTGCTAAGAGGCAGTTGATGTGTCCTTCCGGATTATCATCAGCTAAAATTGATAGTAGAAGCTTTCCGCAGCAACCTACTCTCAGTCCCCATGGTGATATGTTGCTGCTCGCCTAACGCATTTCCGTGTAACCATACGAAGTGAAGATGTAGGATCTGTGGAAGGGGGAAATAGCTACGGAGGGAAATAATGTTCCATGGCTTCCCTGCCGGGACGAAAAACACAGAAAACACGGAGTGTCAAGATGCGCAGCCTCTTGAGCCGGAACACTGTCTCGAAAACAATACCTCACTTGGTGTAGAATCGGAGATGGAATATGGTAGCTGTTGACAGTGCTTTAGCCCAGAGGTCTACTACTCCAGTGGAGACTAACGTAGACCATAATCGGAAATTAGCTTTTCCTTTTTCAGGGGAGTGACATGTAGGTTCTTAGCTTCCCTTAACCTACCGGAGAGTACCATTCAATAGAACGCGGGAGCATTTTGGAACCTTTAAAATTACGCTGAAATCCCTGCTCAACCTAAGCCTCTTCAGTGAATAAAGTCTTGTTGCATTACAATTCTTTCAGCTTCGGGGACCACCTGATGATGTGACTTTTCACTTCTCCCATCAGATTCGTGTTGTTCACAGAATACGCATCGTAAGTACACACGGTACTTTGGATGTGGTCAGAGGAAAGTTGTGGGACGCAGCAGAGGCACTTCGTGCCCTCGGGAAGTGATAGATTTCTTGGCATACTAAAGGATCCTGTTTTTGGTCGCTATCACTGCTACGCATAGCACATGAAGCTCGAAGCACGTAGTGTCTTATGTCCAAAACTGACACGCTCTGAAAGTGTTCATGTGCACCCACTGGCCCTATTTATCTTCTATCCCAGGCTAAAGTGTGGCTCACGAACAAACACGTTTTGGTACGTTTAAAATGTGGTGAAGCTCGGTTGATTGTTCAAAGGGAGTGATTAGCTTACATTATGTCTGAAAGGGTGCCAACCAATTTGAATCTCACCGCAAAGGCATAACACTGACTTGTCAGGTCTACAGTGAGATCATTTGAGGACACAAAGAACAGCGAAGTTCCAAGGACCGATTTTTGTGGTGTCCGGATTATCACTATTGCTTTCAAACTTGACTCTTCCACCGGCACTTGAACAACGCTGCTCAAGCAAGATGTTGGCGTTAACGCTCGACTGTGGAAACTAATTCTAGTACATTGTCGTTTGTGAAGTAGCGCGCGCGACAAGGGCTTTTCGGAAGTCCAAATTATATACCTCTGCTCACTGACGTTCCTCTAGCCTGACAATCTTTGCTGAGTAAGAACGTTTTTTACAGATTCACGGAAAGATGCACAGTATCGAAGCTTCCGCTGAAGCCTTCTGTGTCGGGTTTGCTCTTTTCGTCTAGCGACTCCCATTCATCTGGAAGTTGTAAGCGAGAGAGGGGTGTAGCATCGCCTTTTCATTTCTCGGCGCCCAGTAGTATTCTTGCTATCTACAGGGCTGAGACCTTCTTGGCCTGCAGTCTTTGAAATAAACCAAGCCCCTTGTTCCTTGGTTCACCTTCGCTTTTGCTACTCGATAATAGGTTATCACACTGACGGCCAACGTTGCCAAAACACAAGCATCCATTTCTCTTCGATTTGGCCAGTGGGCTGATGAGGAAAGTATGGCTAGAACATCCGCGCTTTAACGATTAAAATGAACGAATTCCCTGTTTTCATATTTTGGCAAAACTGTCGTGCTGCATGGCGAGATCTTTGCACAGTTTGCGGTTTTGGTTGGTTCGGAATATCACATTCAGGTCTTTATTGGGCAGTAGGCTCGCTGAACCATGGCACAGTAATTTGGCAGCCAGTGAGGTCCTTTGTCCATAAGCTCGCTTGGTGATTACTTCTAGTTGCCAAGGGCGGTGTACCGCCTTGTTACTTCGCAATGTGAACGATTTCCGATGTTTTGCTGTTTCTGATGGTACTCCCTGCCTAGGTTGCCCGTCAGTAACTATTCAGGGGACCGTGAAACTGCCCGCCAATCTGAACATTATTACAGAGTACTCCAAAATACTTACCCTGGGTAATTACGCCGTTAATGGATGGATAAAATAAGGTTCTTGCGGTAAAAATTTGCAGCAGCCAAGCGGTCGCTTGCTACCACCTGCACAAAAACTGAACAAAGCTTTCGGCCAATCCAACTGTCTTCTTAACGCGTCCTGTCCTACGGTACTCGCACCGACTGCGCTTGCAGCATTATGTGTGCTTGTTTCTGGCTTTCCATTCTACATGCACCCTTGTAGACTGGCTGCCATCCGTTTTGTCGCCTCGATTCCGATTCCTTCGTTGCGCCCTCAAATTCATTTGTTTTCCAGCTGGACGTTCTAATGTCGAACGGTTGCACTCAGAGTGTCAGCAGCGGTTGGCTAAAAAATGCGCTCCCCAAGTGTGGATATGTAGTCCGAATTTGGCTTTCTGTTTGGCCTAAGATTAAGTTTATCAATGAGTATGGCTATTCTCAGCCGTGTTCTGTCAATAATATATTAAAAAATTGAGTGATTTTGTGCGTCTTGCCATTATAGCACCAAGCGATGCCACCATTCAGCACCATTAGGCAAGTTTTTGCCGGTGCAACTTCGCCCCGGAGAGTTTGCTCCGCTGAACGCAGTGTGACGTGAGGAACATGTAGTCCGCGGCAGTATAGAACCCTTCCTGTCCGTGTGCCTTCCCTCACCCCTGAGAAGCTTTCGTTCGGTGGTAGCCATTTAGAATAAAAATTCAATTGGTTTTCACCTGGTCAGGTGTGAAGCTATTGGTAACATGCACATCGGCAACAAACTTTGGTTACCGTTTCAGAAGAGCTTGGTACATGATCGGTAGTTTTTATTTGGGCAACGTTTCATTTTTGACACAAAAGCTTCATCAGGCCAAGTGAACAGCAGATCACCAAGTTGGCCAGGTTATAAGGCAGACGGGGCACCAATCAGGAATTCCTCTTCAGATTATCACAATCGGTCAGTGATGAGTGTCAATTAATGGCTCTTGTCGGCTATTGTGGTTGCCAAAATCTTGAATTGATGGGTTGGAGGAGTTTAAAATTAGTTCCGATCAGTTCTTGTTCCTTAATCTTCCACTTCAGGGTGCTTCAGTTGATTATTCACCTCGGGCGCAACTGGTAGATTTTTCTTGGTCTTCGTGGGCTTGTGATTGCTGTGACAATTTAGTTGGGTGTGTGTGAGGTCAAGTGGAATTTAGATGATGACTACCCCTCCTTCTGATGACCGCACACCAACACGTGTCAGCTCGACTGATCCAAAACCGTTCTCCACACTCGTGGCAGTTCCACGCACAGCATAGAGCATAAGAGGAAAATAAACAAGCCGCCGAGAAACGCAGATGAATATCGAGCGTTATTAAAAGACTCGGCAATTGCAGAACATGCACTGGATACGGGGCACAAAATAGATTCAGAAAATGTTGAGGTTTTGAGGCGAGAACTACGGTCCACATCACAGAGACTGATGGCTGAGACGGTAGAAATCGCCAAGCATCCTAGTGTTAACAGAATAGGAGGCGTGGAACTAGCACGAGTGTGGAGAACGGTTTTGGATCAGTCGAGCTGACACGTGTTGGTGTGCGGTCATCAGAAGGAGGGGTAGTCATCATCTAAATTCCACTTGACCTCACACACACCCAACTAAATTGTCACAGCTATCACAAGCCCACGAAGACCAAGAAAAACCTACCAGTTGCGCCCGAGGTGAATAATCAACTGAAGCACCCTGAAGTGGAAGATTAAGGAACAAGAACCGATCGGAACTAATTTTAAACTCCTCCGACCCATCAATTCAAGATTTTGGCAACCACAATAGCCGACAAGAGCCATTAATTGACACTCATCACTGACCGATTGTGATAATCTGAAGAGGAATTCCTGATTGGTGCCCCGTCTGCCTTATAACCTGGCCAACTTGGTGATCTGCTGTTCACTTGGCCTGATGAAGCTTTTGTGTCAAAAATGAAACGTTGCCCAAATAAAAACTACCGATTGTTTACCAAGCTCTTCTGAAACGATGACTTCTCAATCGGTTCCAAACTTTTTCCAATTGACTGAAAACTTTGGTTACATTTTCTATTTATTTTGGCTATTTGTCAGAAGCGTGTTTTGTCTTCGTTTATCGCAACGCCGGTCTCACACTTTTACTCTCCCGTTTCTCTTCTAGTCTTCAGTACTGAAGTTCTGGAGATCTCTCTGTCTTTGCACGTAATCCTGTGCAAATTTGTCTATTTTATTTTCTTCTGCCTTGTGGAAGCTCATCCCGGACTCACCGATCGGCGGTCAATGAAAACAAATCGCGACTGATTTTGCCGAGAATATGGAGGTTGAAGTGAAAAATTTCATGAAGCGTTAACCTAGACCGACTGCACCATCAGTGCCATGCTGCTGATAGCCGCTTTTTCAAGTGAACTGGCTTTCAGGGTCACCGTGTACACTTATTTTTATATAAAAAATACAATTTAGATGAGGAAGTGCAAATCGAAGACTCTGTAAAGTAAAAAACTTTTGGCCCTCCGTGAAGTGCGAGATGACTTATGCACGGTTATCGACGCGTATTCCTACTACGTGAATAAGCGAGTAACGCTCGTGCTTTTTTCTTTAACAAAATAGATGAAGTAGTTCACAGTTCAGCGCGACGCTGTTGGACGCGACGCTCATTTTGCGTCTCAAACATGGCTTGATGTCTCATGTGCTATTGAGGTAGCTGTGCGCTTCTGCATAAATAATCCGAGGACAAGGCAGTGTTCCTCGACAAGTTGCATATGTACTACAACCATTCTTGAGAAGGGTCTTCCCCGGTAGAAGACTCAGCGTCGAGTAGGCTCAATTACGTGGAAATTGTGCTTACTATAACCGTATGCGTTGTTGCTCTGAATGTCTCGAGCATGAATTCTACCAAAAACAGCGCCGAAAATGGATACTGTTTTATCCACTTTATTCAGTGAAAAGTGTATACTGAGGGGTAACTTCGTTTCTCGGTTTCCGTAGACAGCATTCACGCGGCGATGACACTAGAGGAAAGGTTGTGGCCACTTCACTGCTGTGCAATACTCGTTTTCACTGTTCCAGTTACCTTCCAAACGTACTGGCCGTTACCTGAACCTTTGTCTGCATGTTCGGCCTATTTGCACAGCCTGGCTGCCCGTATCCAAAGCCCAGATGGCTTACTATCCCTTTGTCTGCCTCCGCCGACTGCGCCATTTTTGACTTCACTTTCTGCTTAATTCATGATAGCTATTGACCCATTTTTTCATAGAAGCAGTTTACTACAGCAACTGCTGCCACACACTGCCTACCTAAAGGAAACTGCCTGCGATTCGACAGCTCCAATCGTCCTGTAAGATTCTTAGCCGCCCGAACCATGCAAGGGGCGTCTGCCATGCGGAGGAAAAACAAGTACGGTTAAAACGGCATCTTTTAGATTCTACCACTTCTCTGCCGCGCTTCTGGTGATGTCCTAAAATTCAGCGTGGATATGCGCTCTTTTAACTCGCAATGAGTTTGTTTGCGTTTGTTGGTGGGCAAAACGTGGAAATGAATAGGCGGGCTGGGTGGTTGTGCTACTTGTGGTAAGAGTCGTTATCGGAGGCTTATTATGCCCGAGGAGGGAAAGCTTATCTGGACGTCGGTAGAGTGTGCTGTCCGCCATAAAAATCTATCAAACTTAACGGCTCCTGCAAGTCCTCTGGCTTTGATGTATTCTGGCGGACACCCGCCAGCAACGACAGAATACCTTGTCAAACGCAACCCCCGGCTGACTGATACGCTTTGGGTTCACTTAAGTGAGAATGACGTAACCACTGTTGGGGCGCCTCTTCAAAGTATTTTCAAATGCTAGATTAAGAAAAACGTAGGAAACCCACACAAAAACTTCATTGCGGTCACAGACTGATCGCGCCTAAACATGGAGGCGGTTGAAAAATGAAGTGCGTACTTGAGCTTGAGCGCTTTTAAAGAAATTTCAACAAATTCGTGACTGCACAGATTACATAAGCTGATCTTACATAATAATCCGCCCTTTCTCTTGCTTATTCTGCTCGCTTTCTTAAGTACCTCCCTCCCACTTCATTCCTCTGAACTCCTCAGCCTCCTTGCCAAAAGAGAGCGTCTGCCAAACACTGGTATAATGGCGGTGTGTTCGCATGTATTCCTGTCATTCATCCACCCACTCGGTGTCCCGTCTGATACAACTGTTCTGATTAGTTCCATCGTGAATTCAGCGTGATTGGATCAGCAATCCGAGTGGGAAACCTGGACTTGAGAGGGTCAGTCGCAACCCACACCAAGGAGCCAACAGTCCGCCTGCAGGTTGCCTTACGTGCAGAATTTAACGCTGCACTTCGCGGGTCAGTGTCGGACTTGTGCGATTATCGATACACATAAATAAACAACTGAGGTTTTTAGTACGGTTTCGTTTACTTCGTGACAATAGTGCAGCTGCTGTCGAACGCCATTCTTCATTTTGATGCTCATCAGACCTGCCCATGCCTCAAAGTTCTGTGTCTGGAACCTTAACACAAACAAGTGCTTCAACGATTTTCTCACTCAAACATTTGTGAGTGCAAGGGTTTCATTTCACATGATACAAGTAACAGTGGTTATATTCTTGCAAACCGCTGCTACTTACGGTAAAATTCGATGCTCTACACTTATCTCACATAAAAACAGATGGTTGCGAATGTTTTTTGTCTAATTTTCCCCGGCACGGCTCCGGTGGAGAGCGACTGACACGCAAACGGGCCTGTCTAACATAAAGATTCACAATAATTTAGAGTTAAAGGTTTGTATTATGTTCGGTTATTGGTAGTTTGCGTGAATTTATCGCTGACTGGTCAGGGGACTACTGATCTGTTCACCGTGTTTTGCGTTTCTTCATCATTTAAGCAGATCCGGTCAGCGAGCTTTCTGGTGAAGGTTCCTCTCTTCGTGTTTCCTCTTATGCAGCTTGCAAAGAGCACATTCAAGATATAACCTGATTTGCTTTTCGTCTTCACTGCACTTAGGATCTGAGTGTTCCGATTGTGATCTGCTTGCCTCGTCATGTACATTTCTTTTTTTGAAATTGTCCACTTTTTACTCTTTTGTTTGCCCGTTGTTGGCCTATATTGCACCGGGACCCGTTTGGCGGTTGTTGGATTGGACGATATTATATATTCCGTTTTTGGTAGTCTGCTGTCTTTACTGTGATGGTCCATTCCAAAATTGCGGTCTGTTGTCATGAACCTGGTTAACCTATTTACATGGCGTTTCTCTGTAAGGCTTCATTTTATGGCTCGTTTGGTGGCCGGATTTAGTAAGCTTCAACGAGGGCCAAATATTTGGTCCAATTAGCTTGCCAGTTTCCACCCAAAGGTCTTCATACTCTGTTTCTATTGTTTTCTCGTTGATTCATTCTTGTCTCAGGATTTGACAGGACTGTATTTACTTTGTCCTCAGAGGTTTACTGACAGAGTCCATCCCAATGCTTTTGTCTAGTTCTCCATCAGTATTGAAATAGCGAGCTTTCACGAATACGTGTTTGCTCTCTGGCCTTGCTTGTCCTAGTGTGCTAGAGTTTTGCTGGTCCGATTTGACTCCCCCCACTTTTCACATACGGAGACGAGTGAGGGTCTATCGGGTCTCCTAGTAGCAAACTCGTGCTAATTAACTCTGGTTGAGGGGTTCCTTTCTGTTTGTCCCAAGAAGTGTGGGCCAAAGTTCTTGTGTAACTTTTGTACATAACGTTTCTCTTTTTCACCGTGTTGGGTTTCTCCAATGGTTTCGATAGTGCCGTTTGCAAGGTGTTTGTGGATCTGTGAGCCATAGTTACGGCAGGATGTCCTGATATTCTTGCAGTAATCTCCAAACTCTTCCATATGTGCGGCCGTGTATTTGTTTTGCTAGTGCTTCAAGCCGTTTATTTGGTTGAGCTGCAGTAACTCACGGATTTACAGATTCAAGGGGACTGAAGGCTTTACGGGTTAATACACAAGACCGAGTCTTTTGCCCGAGCTTCCGGGGTCCCGTTTGTTTTTGTTGTTTAGCGGCTGCTGTTCAGCTGAAAGAGACAAGAGGAAAAAGGGTGTGGCACTGCTCTTTAGGTTTTCGGCACGAGAAGGTAATCTTGTAGGCGCGAGGGCTTAACTAAAAGGGCGTCTAAAAGTGATCCAAAGTGAGTACTAGATGCAGCCTGAACAACCGCCGGAGGAAAATTTTTCCACATATGAAATTCCCAAAATGAAAAGAAACACTGCCTAATTTAAGTGGGCGCTTTGAGCTTGAAAATCTGTTTACCATGTTCCCGCCGTGTGTTAGTCGGGTTAAAGCCTGGACAAACAGGTTTTAACAGGGTTCAAACAGGGCACAAGTAAGTATCAGGTCTCTTCGGTGGCGACGACTCACCAGAGCTGATAGGTCACCCGCATCCAGAAACGTTTCATAGTCCATGGATTTAAGACCGATAGTCATTTTCTTAGCAGCGCGTTGGATACCGTCAGTGGGTGTTACATATTTCTTGTGTCCTAGTCAGACAACTTGGTTGGCCTATTCAAGAAGCGATCTGAAATAGGTCCCATGGAGTAGTTGAAAATCCATGCAAGTAAAACGGGAAAGTGCGCCGCATACTTTGTAGAACGGTGAATGCCTTTCGAGCCGATCTTTTATGGTGCGGCGAGAAGGATATGTTTGAAGATAGCCAGGTACCTAAGTTGTCAATGTATCTGTCCTTCCAACACCTTCTGATCCGCTGCTACCATGCACGACAAAGGCGTTCGCTGAGCCTCCTCCTAGTGGCGTGTAAACGCAGCTTTCTCATTCAGGAGAAGGTGCACGCTCAACAGACGCTGCTACGCAACGTCCACATCCATTTGGAAGTTATTGACGTTTGAATCTCAGGATTTTAAGTCTCCCACAAAAAGTGAACATTTGCAAAAAGAACACCTGAAAGGTCGTCTACGTGAAGCAGAAAGAGAAGTGAACTCGAAACAGAGCTACGAGGAACTCCAGTGAAGACCACTGTCGGTGAAGAGCAGGTTGGGCCTGCATGATAGAGACGCTTTAATACAGTGCAGATGTAGTCTTTGAATCCCGTGGGCCTCGTGTTGTTGGAGCACCGGGACGTGCAAGCCTCGATCAAATGTCTTTGAGAAGTTGAAAAATATAGCATCCATTGTGAGGCCTTTGTCTCAGCTGCCCACAAACGCAGGATCTTCGTAGGAAATTCCTTAATTAATAGTTTCTTTGAGAGACTTTTTAAAAGCCTCTCTCTTCCGTATTAGAGTTCAGAGTGCTGGCTTGTGTTTTGATTTGCATGAGTAGTGTGTTCATGGCAGGTTGGATGGTTGCTGCGGTAGCTCAATATTTCGCCCGTATGCGTAGAACCTTTGCAGAATCCCTTTTGCATTTGTCCGTTGTGACAAAGACACCCTAAAACCTCAGGGTTTTTCTTGTCTTCTTCTTCCATCGTGAAGTCGATGTCACTGAAGACACTGTTTTTCTATAAGATTGTACGCTGCATCCAACGGATTTTACCTGCTCAGTCTCCGCCTGACCGCGTGTTTTGATTTCGACAGGGAATCTCACGAAAAACTGAGTGGAGCGCCACTGAGGTTTTTGATTAAACAGTTCACCTTCCAGATCACAATCCCGAGGATTGGAGGGATCGTATCATTCTGCAATAATTCGAAACTATGGACACCTAATTTAGACTAGCCTTGTTTTTCAAGGGTGGCTTTCGTACAGAATTTTCTCCTGTTTAATCTTGTGGTAACGCTGCATTGATTTAAAGAGCCAGTGCTGGAGAGATTTTCAACAGGATGAGTCAATTAATGGAATATCGGCAGCTATTGTGCATGGTGCCGCAGGTTCAACTGCAACATCAGGTTGAACTTTTAATAGTAGGCATTCAGCCAGACAAGTCGCCTATTTGCATTGAAACCAAATAAGACGATAGTCAGATTTCAGAAGATGAATGCTAGAGGGGGTTTTACGTCGCACCGAGACATGTTCAGAAAAATGGCACAATCAAACGTTCAACCACGAGCGTTTGTACAAAGTGTACGTGGTGCACCCGAGAAGCCAAGACACAGGTCAATAAGGACAGTCAGGAGAAATAATGGCGACTGTTTTCCGGCGAAAACAACGGAGGCGTGTACAAGCAAGGGAGCTTCGTTAACTGAATGAATTAATGATATCGGTGTCTCCTAAGTCCAATTAATTGTCTAATTATTGTCAAGTAGTTTTCACAAATTTTGCTTTTTGATTCGTCGCGTTATTTTTTGTCAGCCTGGGCAACTTAGTAAAAGATCGCCTTTCTATGGTATTAGCCAGTTGCACTTTGTATGCACTAACGCATTTAGCGTGCCCCGGGGCGTACCGAAATGTCACAAACGTTATGTTTCTGTAAATACCCCAATAATGCAAAAGCCTATTGAGACCGTAAAACCCCACCAAACTCTCTGTAGGGAAGCCGACAAGCGTCCAGGACAGTCAGTCAGCCAGCCAACTCAGCAAAAGCCCGGATTAATGAAAGTGAATTTAAAATTGGCGCCAGGTCTCTTGTAACTGCTGCATACGCTTGTTTGCAATGCAGCTGTTGTGTTCCTAGTTGGTGAGCCTTTCTCCCAACTACGGGACGGGGGCGGGAACAGCGGCAAGCTACGACACATTAGCGAAGCCCGAACGCACAAAACAATGACCTTAAACGCTGAAGCAACGAATTTTAAAGCAGCACGTTTGTGTTTGGTCAAATTCATGACTGTAAAACTCAAAATTTGACGGACGAACTCCGCTTTATGCGTGAATTCCGTCGACTCGGGCGCCAAAATTATTACGGGGTTCCATTGTTACTATGAGGGTGATCTTATCTTCGCTTCGTGATTCAGACGTTACGGAGTTTCTTTACAGTCGAACTAAAGCACAAAGATGATGCTTGCAGGGTGCACGTGGTCCCCAAAAGTTTGGTACAACAGAACACATACGGTATTCTAACTTCATCCTGCCGAAGAACACGCGAGATCATAATTTTGACAAGACCGTGCAACATCTCTCGAGTATTTTCGGCAGGCGCTTGTCTTTGCCTAATATTCGCTCTCAGTGTGTAACACTAGCAAAAATGAATTCAAAGACCACATCAGTTATGCCGGTGGAGTCAGCCCTGAGTGTGAACGATTCAAGCCATCTACCATGACGAAAGATCGGCTCATATGTCTTATTTTCATGCATGACGTTCAGTCGCATCTAGAGAGTGATATAAGTGCGAGGCCATTGAACAAGATGGAATAGTCTCTCTAGATAACGTTGCAATCAATTACGCATGAGTGTTAGCGCCTCTTGAAGCTGGAACATGACACAGCCCTGTTGGATACACCATTATCCGACCCTGCTTTCAACGGTGCCAAGACGACCTCGAGGCAACCATCAGTGACGGTAACTTCGAACGGAGCAAGGCCCTCGTCAACGTGCTGGCATTGCCACGAATGCTATCTGCTGCGATTGTGTCTCTACAAAAAACACAAACGTTTAGTGTGCAATCGACATGGGTACAGAGAAAGTCAGTGCAGGATGCAAAGAGTGAGTGGAAGACGCAGCCAAATCCGGAAGTCACGAAGCAGACAGAGCCGGTCGGAACCCCGTTTTAAGGCAATACATGCCACATATAGCAACCAGGTCAATGCTTGTTTCACGCATGTTACAATCAGAACAAAAGTGAGGACAATTAGATTGCAGCTCGATAAGGCTTCTGATATTGCGATTATTTCCCGGTGCACCTGGAAGAATACTGGATCACTGAATTTCAGAACACCAGTAAACACCTCCAGAAATGCAATAGGAGGTAAGCTTCAATTGTTTAAAAAATAGGATTTTGGGATAGAATCAGCGGGCCATCGTGATCTTGGTATCGTCTACCTTGCTGCTGTTCAGCCGAATCCCCCGGACAAAGACTGGATCGGTCCTTTGCATCTACCAACATATTTCATGGACTTATGCATATCGAAACCAACTCACACTTCGAGGGTGTGTGGAGCCTGTAACCCAGTCGATCCCGCGAGTCTACCACAGAGATGTGCTGACGTTTTCAGCAATGGTTTTGAACGCTGAGAGCAAAAGCAGTGCTTCATCTGCGTCCGTCCGTCCAGTCAACTTTTAGACCCGAAAGGCCACTTCCATTAGCGGTTTCACGAATCCTCGATGCCGAACTCAAACGCCTCAAAGATACTGAACTCCTGGAGTTGGCTCCTCATGTGTTTCGCCAATTGTGGTTGTCAAAACACAAAATGGTGCGTGCGTATCTGCACCGATAAAACTACAGGTCTGGATAACTCCTTGGAGGATCATCACTATCCATAGCCTTCACTCGACGATATTTTTGTCAAGATCAGTAGCGGCACGCATTTTGCAAAGTTGGACCTTTCAGGAGTCTACCCACAAGTTAAAGTCGCGGAGGAATCCAGATATTTTCTGACGATTGATACGTACCATGGCCTATTCCAGTACACTGGGGTTCCATTCGGAGTTAAAACTGCGGCGGCAAACTTCCACCGAGTGGCGTTACCGCATACCTGGACGACATCTTTCTCGTGAGGGCCACTAACGGAGGCCTTCTGTTCCGGTTGAACGCTGTCCTTCAACGAATAAATGACTATGGGTCACGGGTAAAGAAGAAAAGTGAGTTTCTTTTGAATTCTGCAAAGTGCTTTGGTTTTATTGTCGAAAAATGGCTGTCAAACCGGTCCATCCAATATTGACGCTATAGCAGCCCCCACCATTGAATGCTGCTGAACTCAAGACTTTTTGGGGCTAGCTTAGCTATTACAGCACCTTCTTGCCAAATAATCGCCGACTGCGCGAATCCTTCAATCAGCTTTTGAGCATGGGATGTTTGTGGGTTTGGCAACGCGATTATGAGCTTGCATTCAACGAAGTGCGGAGGCCGTTACGGTCTGAACTTCTACTCAGACACCTCAATCCTCAACTGCCTATCGTTCTCACAACTGATGCATTGGACTGTGGAGTTGGTCCGGCCATAGATCACACAGTCTCTGATGTTACGCAAAAGGCGAACGCCCACGCCGCAACTCGCTGGCTCCGGCTGAACGGAATTACTGTCAGATGGAGAAAAAAGCACTGGCCATTATTTTTTTGCTGAAAAAGATCCATGAGATGGTTTACGGCTGACAGTACACGTTTGTGACAGATCGTAAGCCACTGTTGGCCATATTTGTTTCCAAAAAGCGGCCAGTACTACACAGTCAACCACCTAGAACGGTTTGGCACGATTCTGCTTGGCTACAACTTTACCATAAACTATACCTCAACTGAAAAAATTGGACACGTCGGTGGTCAAACGCCCTTGGTTGCTTCTCATGCTTTGGAGGCAGAAGTCATGATCATCGCAACCGTCTCCATCGAACCGCTACAACGTGCTGTGAAATTAGAGAGCATGACTTTTGGAACGGTCCGCGAAGCCACCAAAAATGACAACTTACTACAGAAGGCAATGTAGCACCACCAATCCAGCTGGCAAACAACTCGTCCACCAGGAGAACTCTGGCAACTTTTTCCAGGACGGAGTGTATTATCTCTTGTCAGTGGTTGTCTTTTCTTTAGGACCCGAATCGTCGTACCCGCCAAACTTCGTTGCTGTTCCGCCCACTTCTACAATGTACATCCGAGGATAGGTCGCATGAAAACCGTTGCTCGGAGCTATGTTTGTTGGCCCGCTCCGGATGAGCACATGGAGCAGGTATGTCGGAGTTTTTCCCAATGCGCATCTGCTCAGAATTTTCCCAACCGGCATTCACCGCAGACTTGTCCGCAGACAGAAATACCGTGGTCACGCATCCATGTGGATTTTGCCGGACCAGATAGTGGACAAAGCTTCCTCATCTCTGTCGATGCATTCAAACAGTGGTCCGAAGTCTTTGTTAGGTCTGAGACAACAACAATGGCAACCCTCACTTAGCTGGGGCATTACTTTTCCGTATTCGGTATCCCGGAAAATAGTGTATGAAAATCGTACTAAGCTCACACCCCATCATCATCAGAGACATGGCTTCAAACATGGTAATTCCCAATCATTCCATCCCAATCAACGGCCCAGCGGGAAGCTTCATAGACACCTTTAAAAGCTCGTTTGACAAAAGTAGAACGCCAGATATCTAGAATAGGTTTCTGCTGAATTTTAGAGAGACTCCTAATCCAGAGTCTCCGGACGGTCATTGTCCAGTAGGGGTTATGTGGAACAGACGGTTTAGAGTTAACCACGACGCTATCCCGTCCACATTAACGTGTTTTCATTTACCGACAGGAAGAAAACCAACGCTCTGTTCTGTAAACCGTGTGCTTGTGAGAAAATGTCACCCTGGCACAGAAGACAAACTGTTGAATTCCTTCTCAAAACAATCGGTAAGGTGAGTTGTAGCTTTCGGGTAGGATAATCGATATGGAAACGGCAGGTCAATCGGCTATAGTCGACTGAGTGCCCTATTCCAAACGTGGAAGAACGGTCAGTAGGTCTCAACCTGATACGCAAGACCTTTGCTTTTTCAAGACCAGCACCAAAAGCCACCCCTTCATATGTTCCGCCCAAGACAGATCCAATGCTGCAACCTGAACGCCATGCCAATCGCGCCAGAAACCGGTGGAACCTCTTCAACTTGACCCGCCCCGGCAGTCTTGCTTTGAACGGCCGAAGTGTTGAGATGTCAGGAAGGTCAGATCCCTGAAAATAACCCAAGGATACCCGAGACATACAGAGACCCTAAAACTCCACCGAAGTCTCTACAGAGAAGCCGGAAAGCGTCCAAGATAGTCAACCAGTGAATCGATTTACCAACGGCCTGGCTCAATGAAAGTGAAATTCCAGATATCGCGAGGTCCCCTGTAAACGTTGCGCTTGCCTGCTTGCAATAAAGCTGTTGTGTACCTTGTTGGTGGGTCCTGTTTCGGCACTAAGGCACTGGAGCGAGGACAGCTGTGGAATATAACGATATATATTATGTCGCTTCTCCTGCACCTTGCTTTTGGAAGGGGCGATAAAAGCTTTCTTCGGAAGGTGCGGTCTGTTTCTCCTTTCTGTGCTATGAGTGGTCGGGGTCGGGTTGCATATACAACTTGATAGCACCCACTCATACCGCAACAGACTGTGTTAAGCTACCAAAATAATAATGCAGTGCAAAATGTTCTGAGTTATTGTGCATTCGAAATGTTCACTACCACCAAGTAATTTTAACGGCGGAAGACAATTAATGGCCAAACTTTAAAACCACAACAATAAAACCCATCAACAATGAGAAAAACACGGAATGTGGATTCCTGGAGAAGGGACAATAACATAGAAATGCGCAGCGTTGACGTAATGAGGGTGGTAGCCAAGCCCCAACAAAGCAAAGTGCGGGCTGGTGCAAACAATGCAAGTGTTCGAGCCAGCAAAACATTGTGGTTTTGCGATGATAAAAGGGGGTGAAAAATAGACAAATGAAACATCGAGCCGCGCAAGAACGCTGCGATAATCACAGACAAGAATGCTCATCTTAAATACAAGATTTATATAATCTCCAGATGCCGGCTTGGGGGTTTTTAGGTAGTGCGGAAAACTTCTTCCGGAGGGGCCATGTGCCGTCGAAATAAAAAACTTGTGCGGGGCATTTTGTTGACTCCTTTTAACAGAATAGCCTTGCGCATGTATCCCAAGAATAGTCTTCTTGAGGTTATGAAATGTGCTCAACCACTGTTGGAGATTATTTCTACCTTCACCATATTTACTCACCGGTGTTCTGCCGAGCGATGGTTGTTCCCTTGCAGCATCTTACAGTACGCGTTGAATCGAGTACGGTGTACCTTCCTTAACATCTACTAAATGCCCACATTGTGCGAAATTAAAATGCTAGGGTCTTAATGTTCTAACATGGGCAGTGTCATCTTTTCTCTACGCGGATTCTGAATCATTTACACTACTTTTTATTCTCTGCCTGTGAAATTGACCCCATGGTAGCTGAATGTTCCCCCCGGAACACCGCAACACCCAATGAAATTTGTCAGAGCGAAAACAAATTTATACGGTCAGCAGATGGGCCACGGTGCATGCCTTCAAGCAGGAAAATGGACAACCAAACCTCTTTAAGTACCACTGTCACTATTGAACGATCGGGGGCACAATGTGGTCCGCACGTTCATGTCGGAACGGTGAATAGTTGGACTGACGCTGGCGTCTGATGGTGCTGTCTCGATTCACGTGTATCGTATTGCGGACGGTGCACAGTGGTTCAGCATTTTGATCTCGTCTTCGGCAACGTAGGGGCTTCTTTGAGTGTGCGACATGTGTACGATTCCTGCACGGCCCTCTCTAGTGAATAAAATTAGCAATTCCACAGTGGTTCGTTGGAAGAATAAGGCATGTGGTACCCGGGACTTTGAAGCCCTCCGTGGACGCATGGAAGTTTATCTAGGACGACTAGATGCATGCTCCACACCATCACTTCCACAGGCCTCAAAAGGTGATACGGACATACAACTGGGTTCATTAGCGAGGGGTTTCCTTCAAACCAAATGAAAGGACTTTTAAAAAGATTGCTAGACACCGTCTTTTTGACAATGGTAGCATATTGCCTGAGGGCAGTACGGCTCTTCGTCTAACTGTGCCCGTCATCCTAACAACAGTACTTCGGTTTCTTCCAAATTTCAAAGTCAGTGCCAATAATAATAACCTCAGTCTAACGCAGGTCGTTGCTTGTGTGGGACGTAACCCGGTATTGTTGTGTGAAGTAAATATGACACTCATGGTTATCCAGGTATGCAGGAGTTGCTCGATAGTCCTACATTAATACTACCTGTCCATTGATGACTTGATTGAAGTAGTGCATCCTCTCCTATTTGGAGAGCTTCGTCGTCGGTGAAACAATATTACAATAGAACCCAGACACTGCTTGTGGGACGCCGACGGCCAGGTGTCGAAAGTGCCGACAAAGCTTACATGCATAGGAGCCACATCTCAGCCAAAGTAACGAATGATGCTTGTCGCTGAAACGTGCACTGCTTCCAGAAATGTCGAAACCAAACCAAGCCGGCATTGGTATCGACGGTTTACACGGGATCATTTCCCCCTGGTTTCGGGAGGGGTGTTGTGGCCAGTCTGTTGGGACTTACTCATGGTAACTAATGTTTCCACTACATCGACTGGCTCAGTCGTAGGATATAACCTGGATTTTGTCCTATTAAGTGTTTTACCACCATCATAAGTTCGTCTGCATATGTGAACATGAAGGGTGACGGTGGGTATCCATCAAAAGCCATACGGCACTTAGCACAAACGAATACTCAGCTTAGCCCTCCGCATTCTCAAAAGTGTTCGAGTGTGGTAAGAATGAGGGACGGTTCAGTGCAAGACGACGCAAGGCCAAAACATCTGACGCGCACGTGACTGGTCAAATTATCGGGCTGCTGATCGTCGAGGCATCACAATGGGCTCTGGTCAGTCGAAAACATACCTCCAAGTCGAATCCCACCCTGACGACTGTTTAATACCAGTGACTGTTGTTGCGCCTGACGGTAAACCTTTTCGCTGGTTAGCCGTTCTAAATAACCGCACATTGCATGATTGAACAGATTTGTGGCGAGACAGCTAGGAGCGACACGAAAGCATGTACAGATTGGCCAGAATACGAGCAATTAGGATCAAGTTCCCACTTCGGCGGTTGACGCTCCAGATGTGAATTATAGCCCGACCCTGCGGGGAGTCCTGGGCCTACGATTCATGCACAAACCAGCATTCTGATTGGCTACTTGTGTACAAGCCAGGAGAGGCGCGCGTTCGAACTGATTTGGCGCACGAGCCAAAAAAGAATGAGTTAAATTGTTAAAGCGCATAAATTAAGGAAAGATGGACTGTCAATGCAAGCGGGAAGATAGTATGAAACAATTTAATGAAGTTATTCCAGGAAATACCAGTTTATCCGCGTGAAATATGCACAATTTGACGCTTATAAAATGAATACATAAAGTTGACATCCACATACCTTACGATGTCCTCCGTTGGCCCCCTGTTTCTGCGCACAACCTGTTTCTGACTGCCCAATCACCTCTTACAATAGAAAAATTGGCAGGAACTCGACATTTATGTTCGCGGAATTCTCGACTCAAATTTAACTATATTTTGACGGTTATTTATATTAGACGGTTAAATAACCGGAAAACTCGTAGTTTGGGCTGCTTGTGCTGCTGGGGTGCTGGGAAGTTTAGGTTGCTTTCATCTTATTTGATCAAACTTTTTAAGCTGTGTATGACTGTCAGCGGAAGCGGTAGTGTCCTGTGAAAAAATGTGTTGACGGGGAAGTCGAAAAGAAGTTGGACGACGTCACCCAGATTCGAACTGCGAACGCGACGGCTTCTGCGCCGAAGCTCATCCCATTGGTCCATCGAGCCGCAAGCAGCTATTGGTTGAAACATTTGTGAATCGGCTGAGCAGTCGTATGTTCGGGACTCATCACGCACGCACCATGCATGCCGTCAGGCATGCGATTCATGCAGAAGCCAGCATATTGATTGGTTGGCTGTGTACAAGCCAGGAAGCGCGCGCGTTTAAACTGCATTTGTGCGCAAGGTCGCTCACTAGAAGCACACCCAACTTATTTTCGCCGAAACTATAGGGTTCGGGAAGCTGGGACTTTCACGGAGACTTGGTCTAATCCATTTGCACTTGAAGGTGACATGTTGCTCATAACGTTTGGTTTAAGTGGGCGAACTCTCAAGGTCACTCACCATCGTTGATTCGCATTTTGTTACGGACTTACGAGAGATGAAACGAAAAATCGCACTTTACCGCATTTTAGCGTTCTTTAAGGCTAAAACTAACATATACAGAACATCCAGTGCAAATTACACCCAGGAAAATCGGTCGTTGAAGTTTGTTTGCTTTATGCCCCCCCCCAGATTTAACAAACGAGATGATTTTGTTCAGGAGCTTTGTCACAACACTTTTTCTTATGGAGCTCAGCTTCCATTAAATACAACAGTGGCGGAAAACAGCATGAATTGTGCGGTGGAGATGCGAGGGCCATCTCTGTGGATGATTGCTTTTCCCAGCTGTGCCTAACTAGCCTGTGGACAATACAGCGTTAGGAGATAACTTAGGTAAATTACCAAGATATTGGTATCCTTTCTATTAGGAATATGACTCACCGTAGTTGGAATACGTCGTAAAGCGGTCATAATGACAACAGTGAACGTTGTCACTCACCTCGGCTACTTGTCGTAACCGCTAGGCCTGTGTCTATGTGTGACGCTGCTAATGAGGCCTCACCTATGCACGGCACCCAAATTCGGTGGCCAATGGCGGCCTTTCATACTCATACCTGTGCGCGTTTTCAATCATCTCGAATGCTTTTTGTAACCGATAGGCCGCGTCTATGTGCGACGCTGCTTATGAGGCCTCACTTATGCACAGCAACCTAATCCAATGACCAACAATTGTCTCTCATACTCATGAATGTACGCGATGTCGCGTAACTAAAGTAAACACCAGGCCAGTGTCTATGCGAGCCGGTGAAAATAAAGCCTCCACTATGCATGATGTTCTAATCTGTCATAAAAATTCAGCCGTAGAACCCTTTTTGTGTCTAGCTGCCAAGCAACCAGAAGGAAGCACGAGGCCTAGGATACTGCCAGGTTGCCCAAGCCTAGAAAGGGGAAGTAGAGAGGCAGAGGTCAGGTTCGAACCACGGGTCTTCCGGTCTGTAGGTTCGCGCTCTAAACACCGATCCATCTGGCCTGTCGTACTCATGACTGTACTCCATGTCGCCTAACTTGGCCGCTTATCGTACCTGCTAGGCCCGTGTCCATGTGCAACGTTGATTATGAAGCATAGATTTTGCGCGTTAACCTAATCCGTCATACTCATAACTGTACGCGTAGTCACTCACCTTGACTACTTGTCGTAACCGCTAGGCCTGTGTCTATGTGTGACGCTGCTAATGAGGCCTCACCTATGCACGGCACCCAAATTCGGTGGCCAATGGCGGCCTTTCATACTCATACCTGTGCGCGTTTTCAATCATCTCGAATGCTTTTTGTAACCGATAGGCCGCGTCTATGTGCGACGCTGCTTATGAGGCCTCACTTATGCACAGCAACCTAATCCAATGACCAACAATTGTCTCTCATACTCATGAATGTACGCGATGTCGCGTAACTAAAGTAAACACCAGGCCAGTGTCTATGCGAGCCGGTGAAAATAAAGCCTCCACTATGCATGATGTTCTAATCTGTCATAAAAATTCAGCCGTAGAACCCTTTTTGTGTCTAGCTGCCAAGCAACCAGAAGGAAGCACGAGGCCTAGGATACTGCCAGGTTGCCCAAGCCTAGAAAGGGGAAGTAGAGAGGCAGAGGTCAGGTTCGAACCACGGGTCTTCCGGTCTGTAGGTTCGCGCTCTAAACACCGATCCATCTGGCCTGTCGTACTCATGACTGTACTCCATGTCGCCTAACTTGGCCGCTTATCGTACCTGCTAGGCCCGTGTCCATGTGCAACGTTGATTATGAAGCATAGATTTTGCGCGTTAACCTAATCCGTCATACTCATAACTGTACGCGTTGTCGCTTATCTCTGCTACTTAAAATAAACACCAGGCCAGTATTTATGCGAACCGATGAATACGAGGCCCCAACTACGCACACAAACGTAACCTAACTGCGAACGACGGACGTCATACTCATAACCGTACGCGATATCGCCAACCTTGGCTTCTTTTTGTATCCGCCAGGCCAGTGCCTACGACGCCGATTATTCGACCCCACTTAGGCTACCCTAATCTAACGGCCAACGACGGCCCATCATACCCGTAACTGTGTGCTCTGTCGCTTGCTTCTGCTCAACTTTGAGCTTGCGTCGACATAGAGGGTGTTTTATTGTTCTTATCGTTTCGGGATTGCTTCCAAATGCAATACAAAAGAAAACACGGAAAGAAACCGGCTCTTGCACAAGTTTCCCACCGCTGCCCATCATACCCGTAACTGTGTGCTCTGTCGCTTGCTTCTGCTCAACTTTGAGCTTGCGTCGACATAGAGGGTGTTTTATTGTTCTTATCGTTTCGGGATTGCTTCCAAATGCAATACAAAAGAAAACACGGAAAGAAACCGGCTCTTGCACAAGTTTCCCACCGCTATCAGAGAGACATCACGCAAAGCCACTGACAGTCATTAAAATACGTATTACGCGCCCATGGGGGCCCCGAGTACGTTTAATCAACTTCCAACTGAGGCCGCATGGGGAGATCTTTAGGGACAGAATAAATATCATCGAATGCTGAACTTTTTGCTAAAGTTTTCCTCATTCGATCTACGGTTTCAGGGAAATTTCGGGTGTGCGTCTAAGGCTTGGCGTGCACAAAATGTTCAAAGCGCATAAACTAAGGCAAGATGGATTGTCAGTGCAAGCGAGAAAATAGCATGAAACAATTTAAAGAATTTATTTCAGGAGGTCTCCTCCCCGCGTGAAATATGTACCATTTATCTTTTCTAAAATAAATAAGTGAACTTAACATCACAACATGTTTCCACGTACCTAAAATGCCATCCATCGACCTGCCTTTATCACACAACCTGTTTCTGACTATCCACATCACTCCTTCCGAGAAAAGTTTAACAGGAACCCGACATTTACGTTTTCGGAAATCCTAGACCATTCGCATTCTTAACTTTAAGTTGCTTTCATTTAATTAATCATATTTTTGCGCTGGAGAAGCGGTGGTGTCTTAAGAAGGAACATGTCAACGAAAAAAGGTAAAAAGAAGCCAGAGGACGCGTCAGGACGCGTTCGTTGATCAGGTGACAATTAACGCTCCACTGGGACATAGCGACCACTGTGTGTCGACCTTTGATTTCACCTGCTGTTGGGCCAGAAATCCCCAACCCCAAACGTAAAGTCGAAACATCTGCCGTGCAGACTTTTCAGGAATGCGCATCTTTCTTGAACAAGTTAAACTGGGACCAGCCTCAGTGGAAGACATATATAGGACTATTGTCCAGAAAGTTCACAAGGCTGACGCGGCGTTCATCCCAAAAATACCAGCAAGCAATCGGATGAGCCGTAAGTTACCCAAAAGGATCCGGTATCTTCTGGAAAAGGGGTTCAAACTATTTTTCAAAAAGTTGACTACAGGAGACACAGAAGATGAGCTGGCATTTCTTAAAATGCGGAACCGCTCTAAGTCGGAAATCCGCCAATGGAACATACGAAAACAAACCACCATTCTGGACCTCGCCCGGATAAAAGGAATGTGCTTTTCAAATACATGAGACGTCGCCGCAGGAACAAGCCATCCGCGATCTCCTTGAGGGACAGGAACGGGAAACCCACGAGTGACCCAGGAGTGGTATCTGAGTTCTACAGAGATCACTATGCGCGTCTATATTCAGTCCCAGCGTCCTCGCGACATTCAACCTTGGCAAGGCGTATCTAAAACGGCCTCTAACGGACTTGATCTTCACGGTGGAGGACATTCGCCAACTCCTGCACAAGACCAACCCATCCTGAGTGTCATCCTGGAAATTCTGGCGTCTGCTAGGTGCGATATTGGCATCAGGCATCCGGCCAAACTGGATCATGATTGGCTGTTGGATCCAAACTTTCGGCAAATCAGAGCTCGCCTTGATGCTGGATCGACAAGGGACCAGACTTATGGCCAACCATGTGTGATTGGCTTCTTGTCCGGAACAGCTCCCAACTGCAAGCGGTAATGCGCTATCGGTGGGGAGTTCCGCTTAATAGTCTTCAAAATCCTGGCGTGCAAATCCTTGCTAGTGAGAAACTTGTCGATCTAGTGTACGCAAACGATGTTTTCCCGCTGCCCCACAAACTCGAATCTTACGAGATTCAATTCCTATGCTGGATCGAGGCATTCCTATCAGGACAGATCACTCCGACCTACTTTTCTTCAGCGCCGGTCTCCATTGGCCTGTTCCCATTTTGGTTGTCTAAATGACCTTTGCTGTTTCTGATATACGTCAATGACCTTCCGGATGCTCTTGAAAGTCCATGTCTACTTTTTGCGGACGACTTGAAATCCTGGGGTCTCAATGCCGGTGCCCTCCAAATTGATGTGGACGCCGCAAAGCAGTGGTCGTTGGACTTGTATCTTCCTCCGAATGACGGAAAGTGCGTCCATATGTCATTTGGAGGAGACTCAGCGAACTCCTTTGTCATGCATGGTGAGAAAGGACCAGAAGACCTCACGAGGATAGATGCCGAAAAGGATTTGGGTATCTGGCTCTCTCCAAACATGTCCTTCTCACCTAACCATGAGAAATCGGCCCAGAAGGTATTCGCCGTTCTAGGGGCGATGCATCGCACTTTCTCCAGTATTATTCGCATGAACCTTCAAACACTTCATGGAGCCTATGTTAGACCGTTCATTGAATACGCCAACCCGGTTGTCTATTCAGGACGCACGAAAGACGTAATCCTCATTGAGCGTGTCCAACGAGCTGCTACGAAAATGGTTGCCGGTCTCAAGTCCATGGACTACGAAACGCGTCTCGTGGTGCTCGACCTCTTTCCCTTGGAGTATCGTCGCCTCCGAGGGGACTTAATTCTTACTTACGCCCTGTTTGAACAAGGCTTGGCCAACAGATTTTTCAGCGTTGACCCAGCAAAAACACGGCGGGGATATGGTAAGAGGATTTTTGAGCTCAGAGCGCACAACTTCATCAGGCAAAATTTCTCATTTCGGGTAGTTGTTGCGTGGAATAACCTCCCTCAGACGGTTGTCTACGCTCCCTCTAGAACCCAGGTCAAAACACCATTAGGCATTTATTTATGCTAGTCCTCGCGCTGGCAAGCATACTGCCCCGCGCTGAGAACTTAAAGAGCAGTGCTACACCCTCTTTTTTGTGCCTTTCACTTGAACGACAGCCGCTGAACAACAAGGACAAAACCGACCCGGGAAAATTGGGCGAAAGCCTCGATCCTGTGTATAAATCCGTGAACCCGTGAATCCGTGAACCGCTAACTATCAGGTCCGTGTGACCGAGCTTACCACACTAGGCCATCGAGCAACGACAGGCATTGGTGCATACCTTCGCTAAGCAGCTAGGCCCTGTGTGGAGCAGTCGTATGTTTCGGCATGGATCACGTGATTCGAAGCAGCCAATCATTTGCTTGAGTTTGGCTTGTGCATGACGACTGCCTCACGTGACTCGGTCCAACCAATCACTTGCTTGAGTTTGGCTTGTACGTGAGTCGCTACCAGAGTCCGGCGATTACCATTTAGTTGCACTTGCAGTAACTTTCCTTTGTTCGCATAAAAGCTGCCACACGTTGCTCTGCCTCCTGATGTACCGTAGTGGGTGGAACTGGAATCCAGGGACTGACATAGAGGATGCTGTCATCTTACTTAACGAACGGGACCCCACCGTTGGATTTCAAGGGCGTCAAGAACGTGCAGCAGTATCAACGAAAGCAGTTCGAAGATACAAAAGTGAAGCTCCATACTTGTCTCGGAGGTCACGACCTTGTCTTGTTATGGTCAAATTCCTTAACTGTCTTCATAGACCCATGAACGAATACTTCCAAAGCCCTCTGCTGTTGAGGTATCCGGTAGGCTTCCCTGGATTGGGGACCTCTCGCAAAGTCGTACTATGCGGTTCCGAGTGAATGATGCTCTTTCCGTAAGAGCTGCCGTGAGGTTAGGTGGTGAGACCAAGTACTATGCGATGCAATCAGTTAGCCGGTATATATGCTTCAGCTAATTTAAGGCTGCAACCGCTAGCCTCGCCCGGCTGCAATGGGTTTTGAAAATTCTTCAGAAAGCCAACAAAGTTGTATTAAAAGTTCCTGGGTGCCATCTGTGGCTGGCCGTAGCCACCGGTGAAAAGCGTAAGCTGCCATCCCTATTTGCCACTCTTGACCAACAGTGGCCACTGGTGTCGTGTTTACTGGGTATTTGAGTCCCTCAAGGTTCGGTTTTTGTGCTTGATATGTTCAAACTGTTCATCCACCAGCCTCCAAAACAACTGAAGTCGATTGGTAACGGAATCCTACCGCATGTGAACACTAACAGCCTATTTACCTACCCACTCAACTAATCTAAATGTAAACACCTGTAAAAGTTCCCTTCGGATGATTTATCCTCAGATATCGACCTCTACCGGAAAATGCCGTATGTACCCCTCCAAAATGCCGGGCATTGTGCTTGTGCAACGGCACAACCAAGCACATTTAACCGCTGGGTCCCAAGCAACACTCTAAAATTCCCTCACACATTCCTCGTGATTGAGAGTAGAATACAGTTGGACGACCCGTACGAAGGGAATCTGCACTAATCAAGAGGCTTGGTGGGTCCCGAAAGCAGAAGAGACGAATGAAGTGAGAAACTCCGGGGATGTGCGAGAACTATTCCAGCTGTTACACACAACGGACTCAAAACGGTCTCTGGAAAGTGAAAAGATGGATATTGAAAACGGCGCGGTCATCTTCAAGAAAAGTCTTGCAAATGACACCGGGTAAATCACGCCGATGGCATCTTATTCCAACACGGTTCTCATATATATTTATTTTAATGCTGCCCAATCGTCTAGGCACCTTATCCTTGATAGTTTCCCTTAAGGACATGGTGCTTCGCACAAGGTCCCTACGCTTCCCTGCTTCTTCCTTTCTACCGAGGATTTTCCCTCAGTGTTGTATGGCAGTATGCACTACTGGCGTACTGTTCTCAGTGCTGATAGGGGCGAGATAGCTCAAGTGGTTAGAGCGCGAGTCTCCTGACCGGAAGGTCCGTGGTTCGAACCCCACCTCTGCCTCTCGACTTCCCCTGTCTAGGCTTGGGCAACCTGGCAGTATCCCAGCCCTCGTGCTTCCCCCGGGTGGCATGGCAGCTAGGCACCGAATGGGTGTGTTACAGCTGAACAGTTTTTTTTTAGGGTGGTAGCCTAGGTGGTAGGTTTGGAGTCTGTGCTCAGCGTACGGATGATAGGGAGCGACTGCTTTAGTTGTGTGCTGATCACGCCTTTTCCTGGCCAGTACAAACTTCCATCACAGACGCTCACGTCGAGTTACCCGAGGGCCACCAACCGCAAGACAGTCATGGACTCATTTAGACCATGTGGCTATCAGTTACCGATGGAGAACCTCAATTGAAGATAGTCGTTTTTTTCTGAGGTACGCGACTTGACTCTGATGACGTCATTGTGCGGGCCCGGTTATCGCTTCGCTTTCCTTCAGCATTACGTATGCCAAAGCAGAGCCATCCATCAACTTCGAAATATTTTCTGGGTCTGGATGACGATCATGTTTGTCAAAAACAACACCAAGATATTGGATGGATGTGAGAAAAAATGCACATTTTTCCGCACATAGACGAAGGCCATATTGTTGGATTCGTTGGACTACTTGACTAGAACCTGTGAGAATGATGTCATCCAAATAAGCAGCAGCTCCTGATAAACCGTTTAGCATGGCATCCATTGTTTGTTGCAATATTGCTGGTGCAGATTTTACCGCAAATGGCAGACAGTTAAATTGAAACAAACCGCCATGTGCATCAATGTCAGAAGTTCTTTGTGGTCATCAGACAGATCCAGCTTTGCGAAACCTTTTCCACCATTGAGCTTGGTGAACAGATCTTCTGGTACCGGTAATGGATATTGATGAGATTCTAACACGGCGTTTAATCCAGCGGAATAATCAGCACCCATACGCACCTGCCGTTTGCCTCTTTTTGATGACAACAATAGGAGTTGCCCATGGTGAATAGTTTACTGGCTGGGTAACTCCGGATTGCTGGAGATGAACAATTCAATTCTCCACAGTTGTGAGAGCGGCAAATGGTACGGGACGCTTTGGTCTGAAAATTGCTCTGGAATCGGGTTGGAGCTTGAGGCTTGCCTTAGTTTTGGTACAGCATCCAAGACCACTTTGGAAGACATCGTTGAATTTTGTCTGTTAATAAAGTGTTCCGCAATGTCTGAAGAGGATGAAAGTTTAAGAGCAAGGCACATAGATGGTTAAGGTACATTGAAAAGATCAAGTTTCTCAGTCCAGTCAAGTCGAAGAATGTTCAAATTAGGAAAGTCAGTGAGATAACAAGTTCCTGAGGAATGTAGAATGTTGAAGGATACATTACAAGCCAACTTGCCGGTCAGTAGTAGGGTACTGCCAGATGCACTTTGGGCCCGATGATTCGTGAATGACACAACAGATTTTCCTATTAACTCCCAACTGGAACGTGAGATCAACGTAATATCTGAAGGTATGTCGAGCTGCAGACGGATTGGAATTTTGCTGATGAATACTGTAATGTATTTCCTTCGGGACTCAAATTCAACTTGGAATATTGCGAACATAGATATGGACTGCGGACGTTTCTTGTACGACTGCTTTTGACTGTGTTGCTGATTGGACTGTTGAAACTCTTTTGGTTTTTGGGTACAGTAGTAACCTTTGTGGCCCCACTGATGGCACATCTGGCACTGGTGCTTCTTGAATGGACAGAAACGTGCATAATGTCACTCACCACAGGACCAACACGATGGTGGCGGTTTTTCTCATGTGTAAAAGTGGTTCATTTCAATGCCATGACACCACTGGGATTAGTAGGTCGTGACATCTGCTGTAGCATTGCGGTATCAGAAAGCTGGCCGGTGCGGGCCGAGGACGTCAAGACTTTTAGCGTTTGAGCATGGATGGCTTCAGAGCACTGCCCGAGTCTGGTGACAACACCGGATCAGTAATGCTGAAGTACGTTCAATGGTTTTCGGAAGAAATAACTCACCCATGATAGATGAATTGATCACACTGCATAGGTTGCACTGGCTTGGCCACATGCACCGTATGCCAGTCGACCGACTTCCTCGAAGGGTTCTTTTCACACAACCACGCGAAGGGTGGAAACAAGCCAAGGGAGGTCAAACAATGACTTGGCAGCGAAGTATGAAAGCTATTACCAGCAAACTCAGCTGCGCTAGTCATTGCCGTCCGGATGGGGACTGTGAGACGGGAGATATCGATGGTTATAGACATTGTCAGACATGGTCTAGTCGCGCCCTCACTGGCGCTCAATCACCCAAGCTCTTGTCTTCAATGCATAACCCCCCTCTCGATCTTCCCAATTTAAAGTTCACTGACACTCATCAATCATATTAGTTACGGCCTCCAATGCGTAGCTATCTACCCCAGCTCCCAAAATCATCGGTTAACGAAACTGTGGCAGACAGAACCGCTGTACGGTAAGTACCTGATTTTTACATTTGATAATGGTGATGATGACTCGCGCCACTTGTAGCTATCGAAAATGTGATCTGTGTCTGGTCAGCATATAACTGCAGGATGCGTTTGCCGTTGTATTTGCGCCTCGATCCCGATCCAGGATGACCACTCAAATGAACCTCATTAGAGTTAAGTCTACCTACTTGGTGATGACATCGGAGTGCGACATGAGATTATTTGTAGTTGTGTGGTTCATGGTTGTACGTAGGCTGTGGCTTCCAGGTCCAGATAGAAGGACGATTGGGGGCTTCAACTAAAGCCGTTGGCTCAAAAGCCTGACCGCAAAATAGCAACGGTTTACATAAGGTTGCCAGGACAATCTCCTTCATCGATGAAATAATGAAACGGACGCTTAAAGGCCTTGTCGTGACAGCCTTATCGATCTAGAGTGCGCGGACGACATCATCCGCATATTTGAAGTTGAAGGTAAAGGCCAAGCACTAACACCGTTGAATGAACTGACCACCATCGTACCATCTTTCGGCGTGCGCCATGCGCTTCCAATGTGCAAAGCTAGGCTTTAAAACGTACAATCTCTTAACTTGTCTCTTGCTATTTAAGAGGCACTGGAGGTTGTGGGGGATTATACCAATCTCAGTAGTGTATTAGTTCTGACGGGATAGCGTTTCTAATGAAGTCAATGCACAAATACCAAAGGTCCGTATCATGTTCGCTAATTTACATCACTTACGGCGTGTACCGGGGTACGGTGGGTGCTACGTTGTTTTATGGTTGCAAAACATGGCCTCTGTGGACAAATGATGTGAGGCATCTTCAGGTCTCTAACAATCGATTTCGCAGAAGTCTTACTGGTGTCAACGGATTCGTAGCGAAGTAAATAGAAAACGGGTATTTGATTGTGAAGAAAGTATTTTAATAGCGGAAAACATCCAGTGCGATCAACTACGTTGGCTCGGTTATATGCTACGCATGTCGAAATGGCGGCCAGTCGATATCAGTGGTGTCCTTGTTGTCCTCCAGATTGTCTGACTGAGCATTTGAAGTTGTGGGCACGTCAGAATGCTTGCGGTAGTCTAGCACGAGATCCACCGCTCACTCATTTATCTTTGTTTTGCTATTTGAAGTCTTAAATATAAATGAATAAGCTTTGTGGTTGTACGATACTGAGGCATTAGTGCCAACACCGGTGTTGCTGTCTCCGATGGTGATAACATTTTAAATAGCAGGTCACTGCTGTTCAGCTGTAGTACCCTTTCGGTGCCTAGCTGCCATGCCACCCGAGGGAAGCACAAGGGATGGGATACTGCCAGGTTGCCCGAGCCTAGACAGGGGGAGTCGAGAGGCAAAGGTCGGGTTCGAACCACGGGCCTTCCGGTCAGTAAATTTGTGCTCTAACTACTTGAGCCATCTCGTCCCCATAGGTGACCACACATGTTCCAATCCCCAACCTGGAGGATCGAGAGACCATATTAGTGTGACCTCTGACCATTTATCAACATGACATGAGGGGCTCTGTTGGGTGTCACGCGTACACTCACCAGTGTACCTCAGTGAGTTATGGAGGTGCACAAACTGTCACACCGCAGTAAGGTACGGTCTCTTCATGACGGCTAGTTTCCACTTCTAGGCCTCATTCAATTAGACGCTACGTTTGTGAAAGACCCGTATCCTTCTCTGGTGTTTCTGTCAATGATGGTGATGAAATTGCGTCAGAGACCTGCTATCGGCGCTAAATCAGATAAGTCAACAGACCTCCATTGCCCGTACCATTTCCTCTTTAAGAATCGATGTTTAATTTGTCCGAATGACGCATTCAAGACCGCACTACATCCGGACACGGTCCAAAGCAAGGTCAATTTATATACGGTTCACTTTCCAGGTCTTAGGTGATTCAGAAGCCGCTACTGGTGGTCTCAGTAGTGCGAGTATTGCGTTGAATTCAGGAGCTGAACACGCTCTACTTGACTGGATTCCTGTGAGTAGCCGACTATTTGCAGCCGGTTGACCGGGTCTGTCGAAATCAGCAACAAACGAACCCAGACCCGAAATTGGTTGGTCATCTTCGCCTACGCTCCAATAAATTGCAGCAGTGGCACTGTCAGAGGCCCTTCTTATGAAGGACTTTCGGAGGCCAGGTGTAGGACATTACTTTTCTGGCTGGCCATTGGAATGTTCAGTTGGGAAGAATCGACAATCGTGAGGGCCGCCTCGTTGGGAGATTTGGTGCAGGTACTCTCATAACCGACAGTGTGCGTTGATCGACATCCGGTTACCGCAAACATAAACTTCCGGCACACTAATAAGCATCGCGTTGCCTAATTTCATCCAAGTCGTAACCAATCGAACACTCAGATTGAACACAAGACAGCCAGCAATAGATGTTGATATTGTTTTCATCACTGCTTCTTCTTATGGGATTCATTTACTGAGTCAGCTCGTGCTCTGCTTCGTACCGGTGTTGCCGTCTGCTTCCCAGCAACTAAGAAGACCGTTCACCTCTATGATATTCATTGCTTGTAAGATCCGGTCGTCAAATCAGTCTATCAGCATCAGCTGTCTGGACAGCTTGCGAGCGCGAAACAAACTGATCAGCCATATAAAGACTGATTGGAAATCCGGAATGCTATGAACTTGGTGTTTGACCGTGTGCGTCCCAAAGCCAGGCCACAATCCAATTAAAGTTGGAGGTTTATAATGCGGCTGCGCATTCAGTGTTGTTTTGGGGTTGTGGATCTTGGACAAGAGGAAATTTTTTGTCTTTGACCATCGCTGCTTCCGAAGCATTGAATATGTATTATTGAATTTGAGGTAACAAAGACCCATCAACTAAATGGTTGGAAATATCCATCGGCAGCGCGATGTCACCCAACCATTCTCTTGCTCTTAACCATTAACCCGCTGTTCTTTTCTGTTTCTAATTTTTACTTTTAAAATATTTTCCTGCCATAAGCTGTGATGGTCCAAGCCACCGTACATACCTACACAGTTCACGGTTGTCAAATAACTAACTGGAAAACTGAAATTCCGGTGAAATTCCGGTGAGATGAATATCTAATCTGAAGAATCCGGTATTGAGGAGACAGATGAATTGCAAAAGGCTCTGGACTCGCGTGATGAGTAGTCTGTCGAACGAGAACTTCCCGTTAGCCGTGCAAATGCTCCGTCCTTGTCGGTGCATCTGGGCCTTTTGATACCTATCATATTAGAGGGGGGAGGGTTGCTTCGAAACTAAAGAGGAGAGCCTTTTGTAATGTATCTTGACCCCAAAACTGCTCTGGGTACCGTGAAAAAGTCGATGCTGCCAGTAAAATGTTTGGCTTAGTTAGGAAATACTTCGTTCAAAGGATTCGTGAGATCTTCAGACTTATTTACTCTTCACTTATATCAAGCTTTTGAGTACGGATTATTGGCAGTGTTCCCACTGACCAAATACGAGCGTGACATGCTGGAAAGAGTTCAGCGCTGTGGTACGAAAACTATCGTGAAGCCAGTGTCTCCACTTTGAAGGAGGTCTTGAGCAAATGGTATTGTTCGGTCTGGACTATCAGCGTGGTCGTGGAGAGTTCATTTACAGTAGTCGAATTCTTAGAAGACCTCTTCACACTCAGCGCCGACGGGTCGAGGAGGGACCACAGTTCACTTAGTACCTATTTCATAAGTAAATATTTCACTAAGTATCACATCTGTTCACTTGAGTTTACTTTTTTGCTTTCCAGCCCAGTCCGATCTAATCTTCAAGTCGTATTTCAATCAGCATTCTGATTATTCTTACCCCAATCGGATTGTGCACAACCGTCTGGTTTTCCCACTATTCTCGGTTATCTATGTCGAAAATTGAAGAGGCAAAGAAAAAGGCCAGTGAAACAGCTGTTGAAGATTGGCTCCAGGTACGATACTGTAGCAGGGGACAGTTTTACTTGCTCTTTGGAAGGACGGGCAAATAATAGGTGTTGGTAGTGGCACCACGATAGAGTACGCTGTAGAAGCCATCGGTTAGTTTTCCTATTTGGTTTTGTCTTGAGTTCCAGGACAGCGCACAAAGTATCAACCGAGAAGTTTAGGATCAAATGTGTTCCAACCTCGTTCCAAGTGATAGCGATTTCCAGCTTTATTTACCATGCAGGCTCGGGATCTCTGTGTGAAGCACAATCTGGAGTTAACCAGTTTGGATATTCACCATAAGGTGGGAATATGATGTCAACACAATGCCTACGTTTTTAGCTATCTGTTGCCTTCGATGGAGCGGATGAAGTGGACGAGTCGCTCACTTTGATCAAAGGAGGTGGAGGCTGTTTGCTTCAGGAGAAAATAGTAGCTTCTTCTGCTGCAAACTTCATAGTCCTCGTTGACGAACGGTATGTTCAGACGAAAAATGCTCAATGTTTGCAATAACAATCAACCTTTTTCACTCTGTCACTTTTTGAATAAATATGGTGCCGTCCATCAAGGGAATGTTCGTGAATGAAAACGCTTCTAGGGAGATGTTAATATTGCCCGGTCCATAAATTACTCTAATTAAGATAGACAGGGTAGACAAGAGAGGTGCTTCTAATAGAACTACCTGCGCACCCAGTGGAAAAGGTATTTTCTCCCTATACACCAACCTCAGTGTGTTATTGCTGAGTCAGAAGTGCTCCCTACGAGCACAGACCAAAGGTAGTCGAATCAATGTAAGATCACAGCTAAAGTATCTGTCGGGTCGCTTACGCCACACATTAGTCGTTTTGATGCCTTCAGTAACTGGCAGTCGGCACTGTCCATATTCGTAGGTTTGTCCAGTTTCCCTCAAAATCGCGGAATCCTAGACGGAGTATGACAGCTCAGGATGCTGAAAGAACTGCGCAGGTAGCCTTCCCCCCAGGGGAGTGGGATGCTAGGAGGAGACCGTGCTTTGAATAACAGCCGAACCGTAACGTACAGTTCAATTTCTCAGGCATTCTTCACGCATTTGTTCCATCAGTTGTTTGCCTGAGAGTATAAGAATATAATGCGAACGTCTTCACCTGAGTGTATCGAAACAATTGTTTCAAAAAAACCACATTCGTTTTCTGTCAGTCGCTCTTCCCTGTAGTATCCACGATGCATGTGTTGGAACCATGATGCATCTCAGGGCCGAAACATTCTCAACAGAGAATGTTTCAAGGAAAATATTTAATCCGTCAATACAAATAACCTGAGACTCAGCGGATTCCCGGCTGAATCCCTCGTTTATGACATTCTTTTACTGGATGTGCTTTACAAAGGCCACCTCATGTTTCAGCTTCTACTTTATTCGAGATATTGCAGTCATCATCATCATCAAAGACAGCAACGTCAGTGTTGACACTGATGCTTCACTGCCGTACAACCATAAAGTTCGTCTAATTCCATATATATATATGTATATATATATGAAATATATATGTATTTAAGCCCTAGAGTGAAAAGAAGCGGAAAAGAGAGGATGAGGGAGGGGACCTAGTGCTGGCTTATGTCAAGCATTCTGAGGTATATTTTCCTGAAGAAACACTACTCATAAGTTTATTGAAAACTCTTCGACGGTGAGTGTACTTCGCGAATTTCATACAACTTGGGTTCAAGTAGAACATAAGGTTTATGGTAACTTGGGAACTGTGCCTACTGATGAGCCCCAAAAAGCGCGAAAGCGGTCGCGGGCTGTCGAAGAATTTTCGGCAACCTCATGAGTGGTATTCTTTAAAGGAACTATTCCACTCGGTCTTCTCACTGGGGATGGGGACGATACCGTTACGTATTTCAGTGATTGTCTTATTTCCATCTGTACTCAAAACCCGTCATATCTTCTATTTTTTCTCGCTCGCCAATATCGTTCTCCCCACCGTTGATGGGAAAACGTTCCAATGTTGAAACCGTGATATCCCATCTGATCGAAACGAGAGTATTAATTGTTGATTGGCCGCGTGGGCTCATTTGCACGACTGGTTCCACTTTTAGTTTTTTTCGTTTGACCACTGCCAAACTGCCGAGTCATTGATAACTATTGGGCCATTTTATTGCTTGGGTTTTTTCCCCACTCTTATATGATACCCATGACTTTAGCACTCATTTGTCTCATTGTCATTCGGTCACAGACTTGGGATAGAATTTCAGTGTATATTGGTCACAAATGTACCAATCCAGACCCCCTTAAATTGCCTGAATACATATAATTTAGCGAATCCAAATTGTTTTCTTTTGCGAGTTGTGAGGTCATTTTCTCAGAGCTTCCTAAATTATGTACCATTTAAGAGTTGAGGCGGTATTAACACAGTAGCATCTTGTGAGTACAGTAATATCCCAAGAGAGGCCACAATGATTCATTTCAGTTTATGGCTCCATTCACTGCGGACGGGGGATACTGTGACTCTGCTCGTAGTTCACCCATCAATGATAATTTGAATAAACTTGCCCCTTCATCAAGAATTCCCCATCTACACTACTCCAGGAAATGCTCCAAGAAACTGGGTACACAATGGACGAAGGGCCTTCCGATTGAGGTGGTACCAATGGCGGTCAAGCCGGTTCAGATACGAATCAAGGAAGTTTTGGGTGGTGATCCCCTCCTGAGGCCTGCGGGAACTAAAATGGCAAGTTTATTCATTGTTGTTTGTTTATTCGGCAACACTCATTAGTTTGCTTCAGATAAGGCACCTCTCTTAGTACGTAACCAACAGTCGATCGATGGGTTAATTAGGCTTCGGGCAAAAGCGTCGACTGTCTTCTCGTCGGTGGTGTGGAGATATTTAAGAATTCAGTTGAGATTCCGTCCATTAAGTAAAGCCAGTCTATGCTGGAAAGCCGAGAAGCAGTACACAACTGTTTCATCCTTATTAGAAACCATCAACACTACGCACCTCAAGAAACTCCAGAATTTCGAATCCGCGACCTCTCGGTTAGTAGTTTGAACACCTATCCGTTTGGGTGCGAGCGGCTGATCAGTGGCGTGATTAACTCGTCTTAAGCATGCGTGCGGCGCAATAAATAATGTCACGTATATGTCTAGATAGCGAATCTGGAAGAGCGGAAGTCGTCAGTATACAGCTGGGTGTCTCACCATTATGCGACAGGTTTATTCCGAAACTCCTTGTAGCGCCACACGGCCATACGCCAGAACACTGCCTTCAATCTACACAAACCGAACGACTCAATATCATACGTCCATAACCCCCATATTTGTCTCCAGTGCGGACACCTCTTTTCTCACCTTCCATTCCCTCATGTCTTTCTCTCTTTCTCAGGGACCGCAACTAACCGACAATGGCAACTTCCTCTTAGATTGGCATTTCGACCCTCAGGCCAATTACGATTGGCGTAAAGTTGAAGACACACTCCTTCATATGCCAGGTTGGTGCTGCTTTTCACTGCATGTATAGTTCGGATGTGGCTTATTGGTTTATTTCAGGAATGCCCTGCAAGTGCATTTTCAGGTCTTCACATCCTGTTCATCTGAGTTAAGGTAATGAGATTCGAAATGAAGAAGTTGATTCTGTCGCGAGAATGACAGTTTAGTTGGGAATAACCACCGCGCTGTCCGTATATAATCGATTTTTTAATCATCACAGCCTTCCGCAGACTAATCGCCTTGCAAAGAATCCCACTATCCCATAGTTATTTCGTTTAGAGCCAGTTCGATGCAAGGGGCCTTTGTCCTTATGTGTAAACCGTAGTAAAAGGCAGTTGTCAGAACTGGCTCCGAACCCTGTAATAACGTTGGCAGTCTTCCACACGTAAAATGAACGAACTATCCGCCGAATCGGTACTGGAGACCACGATTACAATTAGGTTTGCTGGATCCCTTATCCGCTGATGGGTACAACACAGGCAATCTCTTTTTTGGACAGAAATAGGCACAAGTTGTGTTCAAGTTCGTAGGGACGTTTCGAAATAGCACTGATCTCTATTGAGGACCTCAGGTTTCCGGAGGGAATACGGTGTTTTGTGCTCACCTCTAAAATGACGCAAATATAACATTCTGAATGCAAACCGTTCAAAAGTCGTTAGAAAGTCATTCCTGATTAATTAGTTGGGTTGGGTTTTATTATATTGCAAGGTGGCTGAGAGTGGACAGATTAATCGCTGTTGGGCACTGGGACGCATAGTCTGAAGAACAGACACTTTGGACGTTTTGGTCCTTTACTGAAGAGCTTTACCTTATCATGAAAGTGGTTAGCCCACAGATAATCAGACAGACTTCATGCTCAAACCATGGTCCTCGGATTTACCAGTGGGAATTGTGGTTCCACCCTTAAGGCCACTTTTAAAACGAGCCCACTACGGCGGAAGGTTCGGTCCGTAAAAATTTGTCATACCCATCCTATCCGCTCAGCGGTCTCATTCTCTCAGCTTTTCGTCAGGCGTCAGCAAACCATTCAGCGAAAACATCTACTCTTCATGGGATGAAAAAGTCCAGAGGCAGTAAAGAAGCATCAAATCTTTGGAACTTTCAAGGAGCCAAACCAACAACGGTGGCGGAAACGACGGTTTGCGACCATCGCTTTGCAAGAGGCTTAACTCATGGCTTACCACAATAAGCCTCACTCGTTTGCCGTGTGCGCGGTTTGTGGGCACCACAGACCACAAGTGCACAACAAGCGGAACCCAACTATTTTTCTCGCCTCTGAGTTGATGCTCATTGTCCACTGGTTGGGTATATCCATAGTTTTCATCCTACTCGGTTGTTTTTCTCCCGGATGAAGAAAAGCAGATGCGTATCATCTGAAGCATTCCCTCCACTCTCTGGTATGCGCCGATGGGAATACACAAGTTTCGTCAATCCAGTTTAGAAACTGTGAGGTACTGTTTTATTGGTTGTCACTCTCAGGAGAAAACATTCCTATCGAGGGTGCATTGTGATATGTCTGAAGGCGTTTCTTCGTAGAATTGGTACGGATACTCCACTGATTTATTGGCTTAGAAGCCAACGCAAGGAAAGGGTTGTGCAAACGAGGATGTTTTCTGTCGCATACTGTCAAGACTTCTAAACCTAAATAGATCATACTGTAGAATATTTCATTTATTATGAGAAGCACAATTGAGTGATAAGTGGAATCACAAGCCAGGAAGACTCGAGATCTACCAATAAGTTCCGGTACTACACGTATAGAAATACGCATATGAAACAGATACGAATATCAGATTATGGGGATTGCCGTCTTAGCTGATGCGCGAATTGGTGCAAGTCCAAAGAGAGCCTCGAATTCTCATGAAAACGTTGCAGAAAGGGTATAACCAGAGGAAACGTTAAATCGGTATGATTTAGCCCAAACCTGTGTGCACAACGTGTGGTGATGCAAATAGTCAAAAAGTGCGCGTAAAGGGCTTTCAATAATTGATTCACTAGGTCAGGGGTCAAGTGATCATTGGGTATTCGAGTGCGTATAGAATCTGAGAGAGACGCGAAAAAAACAGTGGTTTCAAGTAGGCGGGTCTGAATAGCAGAACGAAAATATGTTACTCTATATTATTGGACCAAGATTTTTATCCCGAAAGCCTGACTGGTAGGAGATCAAGTTATCTTGATGGCACGTTGCACACTTGTCCTAATCCCTAAGTCGTAGAACTTTCAGCCTAAGACGGGATCACGGGTTTCTCCGGTGGTTGCACACTACGCACTGTGGTTCAACAGCAGGTGGCTTTTGAAACGGATGTTAGCTCAGAGTGATAAATTCAGTGAGCGGCTCTGCAGAAGCCTGATTCTCATTTAGCCGCATGGTATTTTCACTTATCAAAGGGTTGCCGTTGATCCAATTTTTGTCTAGACGTCAACATGGAACTTTGGCTGATATATATGGTGAACTACCCAAACCAGAGATTTAGTGCTACCATCTCATCATAGATGATAGAGCACCCGTCGGTGGGTCAAAACACGGAATCAGAAAGTCCCCGGTTTCTCTTGCGGTTAGAGTGGACCTGGAATATGTGAAGAACCATGCGTTGTGATTTTTTGAAGTCTGAGGTGCATGGCATACTTGAATTTCCCACAGTAACACCACCTAATAACTTCCCCCTTCATTTACAGGAGTGGTGGAAACCGGCCTATTCATCGGCATGACACGCAAGGTGTATGTCGGAAACCTGGATGGCTCCACAAGAGTTCTCGGTGAATGAAACTTGAGTTCAACCGACCCACTTCCATAGATAGCATTCTCATTTTTTAGTCAGTATTTTTGTAACATTTTTCGCTTTACTCCGACAGCAAGCAACGACGGAATTTCACTTTTCATCAGTGTTTGCAGTCAATCCATTTTGAGATGGCGCATTTAAATAGTGATCTCTTTAAGCACACTAATTTCACATTGTGTTTGAATGACGTGGTGCATCAAATAAATGAGCCCCGATGATGGTCAGTTGAATGAAACATCCACTTGTTTTCTTCCTTGCGTTACCTCAAAGCTTGTTTTTTTTGCTGCAAGAGCACAAGAGTGACAAAAATCCCAATAATCAAATCTTTCATCTGTGGGACCTTTCCCATTTCCTTGCCATTCAATTCAAGGGAAGTACAAGAGTGGAGTTTACCCAAGCCTAGACAGTAGTAACCGAAAAGCTACGGACCTCCTGATCAGTAGTTCATTCTCAGCTGCCTACCGTCAAGAAATTCGCTGCTACTCAGTAGCGGTCACACCGCTTGGTATCTGTAGCCGAATACTGGAGCGCATGGACCGTATTCCGAAAATCCAGTCACGCCAAAGTTTGCTGCACTTTTCGTAATCAATCAACCACTCGGTTTACTAGGCCGGTTACTGTTGCACACGTTTTCACTGTCTCAGTTATCCGGCGATTGTGCTAGTTGGCACACCTAACCCTCCTGATTAGTTCGCACGCCAATCTCAATTCACGGTCATCACAGGTCAACCATCGTAGTTTTGCGCCACATTGTTTTGAGGGCTACGTCAATCAACTGCGTAAATACAACTGGAAATCACACAATCCATCATCATCATGTACATCAACACACTAGCAATGGAAACCGAACCGATGGTAGGAGACAAAATGGAGACTAGATTTCAGCAAATGAACGAGCCGTAAAACGTCAGCACACAGTTCATCCTATTGTGCCTAACTGAACATTGAAGCTTGAAAATGAATTCCAGCCCGTCATTCTCATCTTGTGATATTGTTGCATAAATTGGGATAAAGACTGAAACGTTGATTCAGACAACGGTGGATGGTGGTAACCAGCTATCTGAGGCAAACGACAGCACGAGACGCTCGCAAGGTGTGTTTTTACACCAGAATTGTACTGTAAAAGCAGGGCATGAAGCCAGTTATGATAGATCATTAGGTTAGCTAAGTCAATCATCGACTGAACGTGGTTTAAGGTGCTTTGATTCGTGCAAGCTGTGGTGGAAGGCGTATATTTAGGAGGCTTAGTGTAATCCCCGAACACAAAAAAGTGATCATTAATGTGAATGATTAGCTATGCTTCCTATCATGAGAGGCGCTCTGGTTGTCGCAAACGCACTCTCAAAGGTGACGAAACCGATCCGACAGGTAACAACCCAGCAAGGTTCGCCAAAAAGTTTCGAAGTCAACCGCATCAGATGTAAACCTTGATTCCAGCTGCCACGATTTCGTTTGCTGGTGTTGTGCGAAACGGGAAGGATTCGTTACGCATTGGCGTCGTTGACCTGTAGATTAAGAATGATGAACGCTTGCTATTAATGGATGACAAACAAGGCACCTACACCTTGGAGTAGCAGAGATAAACAAATTTGAGCATCATGTCGAAGCGAAACGCCATCCATTGGATTGACCCGGAATCATTTGCTAACCTCACTCAACATGCGCGTAATGTACTACGATAGATAAGATTCATTTGGGTAGCCCTACTAGGTGGTGCACCCACGCCACTGTGACCGGTTACGTGCTGTGATGTTTTTTCTACACAAAACCCGAGTGTCATGGAACCCACCCGGCGGGGTTCCCACAGCACTCAGTTTGACGATAGTCGCGAGCCTTTGGCCAACAAGGCGTGGGCAACATTGTTTCTTTTGGTGCGGCTCTAGTGACTCTGTTTCGTGACCAAGTACTCGCTTACGCATTACTTATTCGCGAACACGCTGCAGTCAGCTAACACACGTTACGCTGCGAAGGCATCAGTTATCAAAAGATCCAATCCGTTTAATGTCCTTGGATCAGACGGATCAATTATTTCGACCAAAGAGTGAGACTGTTCTTACGGTTGCCTAGCACACGTCACCCTTTTGCCAAAATGAAATTCACTTATGGTGGTAGTTTGCGTCTTGATAATACGTGCATTGACTTTTCCTACCAAGTGGTGACAGATTATGCAGCCGTCCAGACAAGTTAACCGGTCAACAAGATTAATTTCTTCTCCTTGGGGTTTCAGAATGACAGTGGGACTGAAAAGCTTGTAGCGACGCTTTGCACTTTGAGGGAGCAAAGCCCATACTTCCGATATTCTGCCTATAATAGACCGCGGATTGATGACCACTAAGTAACAAGACAATGTCGTCCCCGTAGTCCAATCCCACTAGCCTCAAAATCCTGACCACAACGCAGCGATGGTCAATGCAGTACTACCAGAGTACTTAAACCTTTAAGGAGCCGGTAGTCACACTTGATCCAACCCTCACCTGGGAGTCCAAGAGACCAAGGCCGTCATCCACTGACCAACCTGATGGGAGACCTGTAAATGCTGCAAGGTTATCCTGTAATATACTTTAATGGGTCGCTGAGGTAAGCAAACCTACAATAAGATCCAGTCTCTTCTTGACAGATGTATCTATTCGTTAGAAGCTATTTGCAGATATTCGGAGTGGTGTCGATTCAAGCCAAACCAATCATTAAGGTAACTATCCTCGGTTTCATAGGACCGAGATGATGAGGTCATCACTGAAATGACAAATGACCAACCGATTTAGAGGCATCTTGAATGACGGTGGCTGAGGACAGTAGTCAAAATCGAACCCACAATGGATTACAAGGACGTCAACTAGGGAGAAATGTTATAACGTTTCTCAGTTTCTTCCGGGCCCGCTGCGCCACATGTTCAAAGTTTTGAAGGATCTCCACTTCAGTGTGGGTTCATGCACAATTTGAACATTCTTCTGCTACCCTGGATCTACTGACATGCGTTTGTCTGCATTCACTCTTATTTACGGAGGGTATCAAATCCAATCACAAGGGATACGGGTGTTTCACAGTGAATGGACGTAAAAGGTACACCAAATCATGCCAGAGTCTGTTTCCGCCGTATCAATCGCGAGCAGGCTAGTGTGAAAGTATCCATAGTGGCTAAGCAAGACAGTTACTACTGTTGCAGCTGAACCTGCTGGCTGTGGAAGTGATCAGATGGAACAATGGTACGTACCACGTGGGATGTAGGCACGCGGAGTTACGTCGTCCTTATTGGGATTAACTGTAACGCATCATGTCTCTAGAAGGACCTTATGGAGATCGATTCTCTTCACTAAGTCCAACTAAACGTTTTCCAGCGACCTCTCTCAGACCACGGCATCTCCGAGCATCGAGTCGATCATATGTGAAAGCCATGCAGGGGAAGCTAGCATCTTCATACTGAAGGTAGATAATGGGAAATAGTCGTGTCTACTCTGACCTGAACAAAGTAAGCCCTTCACGAACTTGCTAAACCGGTTTTCAAAATTTTTTTGGAACCTAGTAATGGGAAAGACTGGGACAAGAATCCCAGTAATAGGTTATAAGTCGAGTCATATCACTGAAGCACGAGAACTTATATATTAAGTAACTGAATTCCCAGATAAATTAGGGTTGATTGAGTGCACTACCGTCCGGTGACATCAGCAATCTTCTGTAAAAAGATGACATCAAAATAACGCGAAATTTCGGTTGTACAGGGAGACGAAAACCAGACAGTCTGCATGATGCAAGGGTTCGTAGGGTGACGAAACTATCCACTCTTAACAGCAGAGATAGTTTTTGTGTTTCAACCATGAGAACTAACTGCAGCATCCGAATTGACACTTGAAGCCTTCGATTACTGATGTTGCTGTCCTTTGTCTCGTCGAATTAGGAATCGGTGTCCCATTGTAGAGTCAGTTCTTTGGATTTATTGGGCAGTGCACATTAAGACAGCTATTGCGACGGCTTGCGTGTACTACTGGTCAACAAACCAGGCATGAATTTTTTTAGTAGTGGACCATTGCCCATATGTAAATAGAGTCGCAATCCGGAAGTATTGATGACCACCTGACCCGCAGTTGATGAGAAGAAGGTTTTTGGATGTCGGATTTGTAAGAAAGCATGATAGATATTACAGAGCTGAGGATCAGCAGGTAAGTTCAGGAGGATAGTAAAGGTAACGTTGGGCAGAACATCTGTGAATTAGCTTGTCGAATGTCCACATCACGTGCTCCAGGCAGAGCATGCTCCGATCAAGCAGGGGCAAGTCGTACGTCGCAGCTGTCCAGGTGGCGGGCTCCGGTCCTAGAAATTATAAAACAAGTTATATTACTCACGAGTACGCATTCAATAACGTAAATCATTGATGTGGCAGAAGGCACAGTGTCGCCTAAACGTGTCGAGAGCAAGCAAAAGGCTTGTTCCTGGTAAGGCCAAGGTCGCTCGATACCAAGGACAAAGGGAGTTAGAGAGAAACATGGCCCGTCTGCGCGCACAATAAAATGCAATGCAACCAGAAGGAGAAACTGTATGATGTAAATTTTGGATAGGCAAACGCCGTAGGTAAACCATACATAACAGACTCATTCTATCGTTCTTTAACAGGACCGAGTTCTTCAACCCTGCAATGCTTCGCTGTCAGAATGGCCGACATGCTAATTCTCTTTAATGTGTTGTGCGACGATCTTTCTGGCCACGGCGGCGTTTTCATATGAGTAGTATAAATCGACAAATGACTGAAGCATAATTCCGGGTTGGGTATCCGTCAATACACGATGGATGATAAGCTAAAATCGGAGTTGACATGTGAACACGAAAAGACAACAGTCAAGCCGGTAAATAACACTACTATGTGGGAACAAAACTCTTTCATAGTAAACATACGCAATAATTCAATAGTGACCGAACTAATCGAAACGCAAGGAAACCGAGTTTTAGACGAATTAGGATCAATTACAGGTAGGAATGTTAGTTTCAGCGAAATTTGTGGAAAATCTGTAGATTTACTGCTAAGTAACGTATTGTCTTTGGTTTGTGGCTCGTTAAATAGGCCAAAAGGTAGGCCGAGTTGTGCACAAACAGCCAATAGGATATCTTTCTAATAGCACGCGGGATTACCGTTGAATGTCGATTAAAAAGGTCAGGAATCGTAGGACGTGACCTTGAAAGGACAGAGCCCGTGGAGGAAACGTGTAAGTCCTAAGACAGATTACGGATCACACTACAACATCTGATGATAGCCAAGGTGGCGGGAATCTCCAAGCGTAAACAGAACAGGTGTTTTGAACTGGCGAGCTTGCACAACATGGTTAACAAGTGGCAGCGTGTGGATGTCACTTAAGAGATCTTAGATCTAAAATACAGAGCGCAAGCCGAACAACATTCAAGTAATCCCCCACTCTTTTGTCGGGACATTACCTCTCCCGCACGGATCAATAAAGCCCCGAAACGATGTCCAAAAGTGAACATCAACTCCATTGCTCTGAATGTGAAAAACGAGCCTCTAATCTATCGACCGTTACACCTGATAACCTGCGTCAAAAACAGCCGATATCCAAAAATGTTTCAATCTATTATTCGGCCAAGATCTTGCTGATCGGTTTTCCGTACGCGCCTTGTGCACCACTCATTTGGCTTGATAAGGTTTGAAACACTGCTATGGGATCAATCTAATCGTTGTTTTCAAAACATTTTTGGGAATGATAACTTCCAAATTTTATCAAAGTTCGGACACACGGGAGGCCGCTGTACACTGCTCTGCACTAAATACCCATGGGAGTGGGTTAATGAGATAGAAAAGTCCAGCACAGTCATAAGACAATTGTGAGGATTTTGGAAATCGAGAAGGCATCACATCAGTATGAGCATGTTCGATGGATGATATTCATCAACCGTATGATTTAGCTCCATCCACTAATGCATTAGCAGATTGAGATGTTTTGACATGAATGATGTGGCCTTTTATTAGACCAGGTGTCAGACTCACGGGAAAGGAGAACTAGCACTTTGCTTAGGGAGTCTCAAAATTTTTTTACCCTTGTGGGTCAAGTATGCTGTTGGTTACGAAAACGGTTGACCTTGACTAAAATATGAAACAACTGTCAAAACAGTGCGGTGGTCCTAATGGAACGATCCCAATTTAACTAACTGTCCCACTCTAATGGGACCGAATGAGTTGCTTTAACCTAGCTTGTAGTGGAGAAAGAGTACTTTGTTAGTTGAATTTCGCGGAGATCCGAGTGACTTATCCCGCCATCTGAAGAAGTGCCACCGCTCAATCTATAGGAGACTTATGTGGTTTGCAATCGCAAGCAACCGGGTTGAGATATGTGTCTTTCAAACCTTAAATAAACATAAATATATACAACTTAATGGAAACTCACTGTTCCACTCACACATTTAAAATTTCGCTCTGCAACATTCACAGCTTGAACAGTGAAATAAACCCAGTCCATCGCTTCAATATCTTCCGCCCCAACTATCCTGTTCCTCATTGAGAAAAAAAACATCCGGCAACCATGATCCCACGTCTCAAGTGTCCTGGTTATTTGTTACACCGTTGCTTCCGTTTTGAGGGTGCAGTTTGTGACTACAGTCGTTTCTCTCTATCTCTCCCCGCTTCCATTACCCTCACTCAACTGCTGTTCACCTGTTTTTTTTCCGAGATTTTTGACCTAAAATTGTCATGTTTCAAAATGTTTCACCCAATGGCAGTGGCATTGCTCAAATTTTATCCTTATTAAGTACCAACTGCCATCACATACTGGAGTCCGCCCCAATTGTTAGAATTTGCGTCCTCGGCGTGTGTCTACAACTCTGAAAAGTTATCTATCCTATCACACAAGGACGCAACCTTGCGCTTGTCGATTTTTTATTCCAAACCGTCCAACTTCCTGCGACGGCAGTTCCCCCCAAAAACCTCGGGCCTTATCTTAATCACCTCGTCATATTCATTTGACCCCTGTACCTTCCCTCGGCTTTTCTGATGACTGTGTTATGCTTGTCCACACTTAAATTTTACTCACACACTCCTGTCTTTCCGTCTGTTGGTTTTACTCCTCTATTGACTGAAAAAGATGCGACCGTTCTTCGGCTCCCATTTTCGCTGAGTGTCATAAATCCTGAAAACTCTCATCCCGAAAATGGTTTAATCGTGCGTGTCTTTGTGTTGTTAAAAGAAAAAAGCAAGTATGTAAACGTTGGCGTTGCCGTCATCTCGTTCGGACTATGGTATCGCACGCAATTTCCGTACGACAACCATCGACGAGGGTAAAAATAATACAATCTTACACAAATATATTGACAAAACTGACCGCCGGATTTTCCCAAAAGATCTTACAACATATTCCACATCAGCTGATACGGATCTTGCAACACAAGTCAACTAGACTAACAGCCAAATAGAGCTAAAGGTCTTCTACTGCCAAACATTACTCGAAAACAGGCCACCTAGCTGATCTTGTCCATGCTTTCACCATACTATTAAGCAATCGAAACCCAAAACTGCAGGCTTTCTGTGAAGCAATGTTGGTGAGAACACAACAGCTCAAACTGTGTGCACAGAGACTATTGACTGAGGTTATCCGACTGCCCTGGAACTGAACCCGAACAACCGCGTTCCTCAAAGCAATGTTTTCTTCGATGTAATTAACTGGTTGTTACAATGTCAACTACCCATAAATATTGAATGTTGCGACTGACGAAAATAATCAAAAAACTTCAACGCTTTGCAACTTAAGTCTTCTGGCTGTAATCCTCAGACGAAAGGCCAGTACACCTTCCGGAAATTCACACTTCTGAAATCTTGCAAAAGCAGTAGGTCGGAGTTTTTGTTCCTCCCCCACTCTTCCTACTCCTGACCCCAGTGCGGGTTTGAACCTGTCCCCCAAAATGGGTCTAAAATATTCGACAATCTTCTCTCCACACCTTCCGTTGCAGTCCATCTTGAAGCTCAAAACTATTTTCCCCACCCACTATTACAACCGGAGTAGTTCACCCCGGCTAGACACTCCTGAGTTTCCTGATCATGCCATACGTAACTCAGAGTTAGCTACAAATCACTTCTCACTTCTCTTGTCTTTCGCTTCCTTCCAGCGCAGCTCCATCTATTTGCTTGGAAAAGTTCTCCCATGCTCCTTACTACCAAGTGTGACTGTGTATCTGACCGGGACAAGTACGGTCCCAATTCTACTGACCTTATCTTATCTAAAATCCTGGAGTCAGTTCTGACCAAGCAACTCCTATATGACCTGGAAAACAAAATTAGGAGTTCACACACCACCGTACCAATAGAGTATGAGTCATATGTTCTAGACTCGTTGGGTGAAACCAAATCGATGTGCCTAGATGACTCGCAAACCTTCAACCGAGCATGGCATGGCAAACTGATTGCCAAACTGCCAATATGCGGACTACGTCCTGACTTGGTGAATTGAACCACAAACTTCCTGACACATCTTTCGACTGAGATATGCCTTAACAGTGCACTTGCTGTCGTCGGAAGGTCACCAAATGAGTTTCACAAGGTTCTATTGCTTGTTCGAAGTGTTCGCCCTCTTCTTGCAGACCTGCACATTTCTAACAACTATGCTACTCAAAGATATAGCTCATCCGAGATCAGTGTGACGCATGTGGGTGCCATCAAAACGCTGAACACCGACTATAAGAAAATCTACGTTTGGAGCTCGTCTAAAGCGGTTATATTCACTTTTATGAAGTTCAAACACCTTTATCCTCCCCTGCGCCAAATTCAACCCCTTGAGATTCGAACCTAATGCCTCAATCAACCGAATCCTCTTTTCTCGATCTGCCTTTCGAAAGCGACCTCCGTTGGTCTTCATACGTGGAAGCAATTGCAATACGAGCCCCCTAGAATGCTTGTTCTTCCAAGTATTTCTCCCTTTCCCAACATATACTGCGCAAATCCAGATTGACCCCACTGCTGAATGCTGCTGCCACTTTTGGGGCACACACATACACTCCCCTCTGGACAGTATTCAACGTCTCACGGACTCATACTTTGATCTATTGTGTGCACGCCTTTTCGTCGTCGGGATGTAACCCTCCCTCGCCACTTTATCACCAGCGAACTCGACTCTGTCAACCTACTTCTCCAATCGCCCCATCTATCTAAGATCTCCTAGCCACTCGTATCAAGTTTCTGTTGCCGGACAAATCTATTTCCTTCCTCAAGGTCCACCTTGGCTGCTCGCTTCCTAACGTCCTGTTTTTTCTCAAATTCTTATCTTAAAATATTCAACACTAGGGTTCATATTCATCTGTCTCTACCTTGATGACGCCCAGCAGATGTGAATTATCTGTGCACTATCTATGATGTTCTGTGCATGAGAGCGGTTATTTATGTTTTCAAAAAAGAAATTGTCCAACATCCCTACGAGTCCTCTCTTCCACTGTGACACTGTTGTAAGTGGTACAGAAACACGGATAAAAATTCGACTATTGAGTGTCACATCTGTCGATTCGGGAGTTGGAAAACAGTTGGCTTCCGAGAACTGAGAGACATTTACGGGAAGGAGAAATATCCTTGCGAATGGCATGCGTTGATACACTCGGATCAAGTTAGCTTGCCACACATCAGGCTTGTGCTGACGTTCCATATAGAAGCACACATCAGAGATGCTTTGCTAAACAAAGCCTGATAATTCTGAAAGTCATACAGATGCGCAACTCTTCCTACGATCGTGAAGATGTCACAGAACGCAAGGTTGTGACCAGTAACTTAAGTCTACGAATTATGTTCGTTTCTGAAACAGGACTTCAATGATTTAGATGTGGCGCTAAAAAACTGACGATAATCAGCGGCACAATGCACTCTGCGGCCGATTAGTCAAGGTGATACGGATTGGTTATACGGCCAGCGGAAAAATCTACACGATCAAATAGCTTCCCTCAGTACCTTCTCATGATGTCACTAGCACGAGACAAGTGTGATTAGGTGCGCTCCAGTTCGTTATTATTTTTGGACCAATCGGCACTATTGTCTTTCATAAGCTCGTTGTTGACCATCTTCGATTGGATTCCGTTAGCAGATTTCTCAGAATTGTCATCGAATGAAGAACATTACCAACCACTCGGGGGAAAAACTTACTTTTCTCATCAGATTTGCGCAGCCGAAGACTGTCACGGGCCTCGTCTGGCAGGACGCTTGATATCAAGGTACCAACAGTGAGAAGAAGTCGAACAATCACCGGGGCTAGACTAGGAAACGCACCACCGAGCCGAAGAAATGCGGGGAGACAAGCTTGTAGGAGATCGGGTCGGTCATCAGCACATACTACACCTTAAGGTTCAAAAAGTATGATTTATTACAGAAAAGAAAGTAAAAATAATTGGCAAGAACATATATCCCGAAAGACTGTATGGCCAGATATTCCAACAGTTAGCGAAGTATAAATGACAAGCACCGTGTGGTCCATTACAATTGGAGTTCGGGTCACAATTGCACCACGAAGTAGGTTACTTTCTAGCAAGAATGGGGCAAAATGTTTAGAAAACAGTTCATTACGCTTATCACCTATTATTTACTCACTAAGATGGTCTGCGCATCATCCAAAAGAAACGTATTTAAAAAGTCTCACTCCTGAGGGCAGCCTGTAGCAAGGGCTCCCGTGAACATCCTGTGAAGTTTCTCATCTCTCGACGGGTCACCCCCATAATAACTAGAATTCACAGTTTGTTCCCTAATGAATGATGACCTTACCTGTCAAGGGTTGCGAACTGAATAAACTTTTTGCACTGGTATGCCATACACGAAGGTTTACTCAGTGCATCCATAGAAGAGACTGTAGGCATAAATTGGCCAAAGTTTGAGAAGCGGAGAGGTTGGACAGGAAAATAAACACCAAACTGAATAAAATGATGGTATATGTGATTCCGAGGTGGCCTTACTATTACAGTCGTCTAGGCTACAGGAGAAAATGAGAGTCAGCTGCCTGGAACCGGGCACAGATTTGGTGCCGAAATTTCTCCTTTCTGGTGCCCTATAAAAGGAACCACTTATCGCCAGTAACTTAAGATTTCTCTCTAGAAGGAGGTAATTCTGTGTAAGAGACAATCCAGTGACTCTGAGAGAGAAGCTATGGACTATAAGCCAGAGCGTGAAGGACTGTTGACAGACAATACCGAACTCAAAACCATAAGGAGAATGATGCCCATAGAGGACTGTGGTGCCCAGTACCGCACTGTACTGGACACATCAAGGTAGTGTTGTGTACTCCGATCATGAATGAATTTCTTTAACAAAAGATGCCTCCCGTGGAATCCTAATGTTTTATTTACTGAATTCATTCAACGACAACCGAATAGCTATTGGTTAGCAAACAAGCGAACGACGAGTTATGCTGAAGTTCAATTGACATCACTAAACAGCGAAAGTCTCTTTGGGACCCTATTAACCCACAGATTACTTATATTTTTGATATCACGTAAATTGGAAATTGTTGTAAGAATTCGTAACCCTCTAATGGACAAATAATAATACAATACTGATAACAGAAGGTCGGAAAACTGATGTCATGACATAACAAAGAATCGACCAGTACTGCGAAATTAATGAAACTATGATTGCTTTTTCGATTGCTATGGACTTTTTCACAAGTGCACGGAACATAACGACGAGGTGTGCGTAGAGCAGGGGATGCCTGCTCAGCAATGTGGACCAATGCAAGGCAAGCATATGGGTCATTGTGATCGGGAACCATATATGCAGGTACGGTTGTACTGCCGTTATATGGGTACTGCACAGAGTCCTCGTCATACAGCCTTCCTTCTGTGTATCTTGCAAACGAACCGAGGCCCACGACTACAAACAACCCGCGGGTCAGTTTTTTTTCAGTTCAGCAGCACAGTCCGCCACAGGAGACAGTGAATCAGCGGCGTTGTGTCCGTAAAGAAGTAAACGGACAAAATTAGTGAGTGAGTGCACAGGCACAAGCATGTGGTTGCAGCACACGACCACCATGAAGGCATGAACTGAATAACTATACTGGCACATACGAGTAGACATGCATCAATCTTGTCTAGTGGCATTGTTGAGTACCTTACAGTGAATATGACCACCTCGGTAGGGCCGACTGACGAGGCTAAATAATTCACGTACTGCACCAGAAGGATTTTCTCCTCGAAAATGTGCATGGCGTGACTAATTCGAATCAACTTACGGAGGCAAAACCGAGATATTGCCTGATTCTGTGGAATTTTTGGAAGAAATGCTGGTCACTGTCGTCTATTGATGACACATGCCTACATCGGATCTTTTGTTTGGGTGCTACAGAGATACTGAAATGGCCCTATAGACAACCTTAATGACTGTCGACATTGCTTTGTCAGCATGATTAAAATAGAAAAACCATAGTTATTGGCACATTGATACACTTTGTATCCACTGAAACACAAAAGGATAAATCAGGTGAAAAAACTGCTGTCAACATGGACGACGAAGGACACAACCCAAAAGTGGTGACCAACTTTCCTACTTTAGTATTTTACTCCTACCAGGATATAAGTCTGTTCTCCACGCAGCCCCACGGGCACATGACACAAATAAGCGACTCAAGTCTTTGCATAAACAAGTGTTGTGGTTGATCGGTTGACAAGTCGTGTGCCAATCAACAACACGTAGTGCTGTCAACGGTCCACCCCATTTCATGGCGAGGGGAAGGGGTGAGAACGCAATAACCCCGACTGTGGAAGATGTGTTATTCCACACCTAAGGTTGTGACCATCAATGGTCGGAGGAGATCAGTTTGAACAGCCAACAGTTAAAGTGCGTAAGGGGATGCCTGAAATTATGGAAGTGTTCCGATTTCGAACGTAGGAGAGCAGGACATGTGAATCGTTTTCCTTAGAACAGGCTGTTCTATTCTGAGAACAAGAAAGGAGGAAACTCCCTCAACTGAAATGTGAAAAAGTCCAGCTTATCTGAAATTTTATAGTGACCAACCATTGAGTCCTTTCAACAATTTTAAAGAGGCAAAATCGTCTGCCATCTTGGTTCGAAAAAAAGCTCCCTAACAAGTCGAGTTTGTTATGTCGACATTTTCCAGGAACGGACCATGCCGTTGGAACAAGATTGCATCATAGTTGTTACAAGATCGGAAAATCTATGGTTGAGTTGTGAGCCAACAAGCACATGCCAGCTCACAGTAAAGTTGGTTCGGATTCACTCGTCTAAACTTCCGGGGTCGACAAGTCCGACCGGCCCATTAGTCAGCCCCATCCTTATGCTTAAAAACACCAAGGTAGTCAACTCCTTGAGCCCTTCTTCCTGGTTTAGATCTTTATTTTCGAGTCAACAAGTGTGGTATGTCAATTGAGCAATGTTTCTAGGCAGAAGTGTAACTCAACTGTGACGAAAATTGCAGTGATGCGTCCAGCTCCGTCATCGTCAGACCACGGTTAACTTTTCGACAACCGACTTTTTGTTGGACGAGTGTTTTCCAAACAGCTGGTTCAACATAACTAGCATGAACTGCATTTTGTCACACAGACCAGTCGTGTGTCAAACGTTGACGCTGCTGTAACAGTCGCTAAGACAACTAGAAGTCTCTGGCTTCTGAACGGTTTTTCAATTATCTATAACTGTGTCTAAAAAACGCGACGTAAAAGAGAAACGCAATCTAGAAGTATTCTGCTTGTCTTGACCCATTTAATAAAGCCAACGCAATGAAGCCAAACGCTCAGAGTACTCCTATTTGACACGAACCTCAACAAGCGAGGCGGATTTCGCTGGGAGGGTCATGTAGAGTGAAATTCATAACACCTAGAACATGGTGTGTCACATGAGAAACGAGAGGACTTTCGTAGATCTTCCTTGGAAGCTGATTAATTCGATTTCCAAAAAAAAAACGGATTTCGCAAATAAGGCGAAGGATGCTGATACAATGGGGTGGGAAATTGCTATTATTTTTAAAAACCCTGAGATTTTGCAATTCAGAGATGAATTTATTGAGCGACTTTTTCCATTCCGGGCAACTACGTTCATTTATAAATATGTCTCATCTCTTACCTTTATTAGTGACTTCATTCATGAGTTCTGTTCGGTGGTGCTTCTCAGTCAGTGCATATTGTCACTGCTGGGAAAAATTTGTGTTAGGAAGAATTACCTAACTTGCGCAGTTGCTCCGGGATAACACGCCCGAGAACTTGTTCGTCTTCTGAAGGTTAGTTAAACATGGATGACAGGAATGCTGCAGTCAATGTCTCACTCTTCCCTACTCTTGACATTTCGCTGTTGTGTGACCTCCTCAATCGCTCTTTTGACGATCGCCGTTTACTTGATAGATTTTTGTCACCAATTAAAACATTTTCGGTGATAAAGGTAGAATGCATTTGGGCTCACTTAGCAGGACTGAGTGAAGTGTCTGTCGCGCCTGATCAAAATCGAAGTTAAATGTTTAAACGTACTCTACACTGAGGCTGTTTTCGGAAATCGTAGTCGCGGTGAGTTGTACAGTGGCAGGTACAGGTCAGACGTGGATGTTGAGAAACTAGACACGGCTTTCTTCACCCAAGTCAGTGCTCCTTTGTGATTTATTTAGCTACTCAATCAACTTTTATTAGCCCCGCAATAGTCATAGTCAGGTATCCAACCCACAGACACGCCGTCCCGATGTACTGCGTTCGATGTCGTAGAATGTGCCGCTACCCTCTGCTTTCCTTCGTCTGACTTGTGTAAGTTGCGCGTGTCTTCAAAGTGACTGCGGCATGGTCCTCCTATAGTGAAAGTTACCAATAGGTTTGTCTCGACTGCATGCGCTGTCAGTTTGCTTAACTCTTTTAAAAAAAGTCCTGTTGGACCGAATGTCGGAAAATTTAGACGGCTCTTGTATAGCCGTCCTGCTCGCCAACCGTACTCCCATCACATCCGAACTTCAAGTGAGTCACATATTGTAACATCGTATTCATAGCCCTGTTATCTGTTGCATCTTGCTGCCTGTTAAGTATGTCGGGTCTGATAAAAAACTGTGGCGTATGAAATTTCAGTCCCATGGGTGCATAAAGTTCTTTCTGACTTGAACTGAGTGCTTTTCAGAATGACAGCGAACAGTACACCATTCTGCATTAAGAAGGGAGGAATTCAAGATTTTGATCGGTTTCAATGAGATGAAGGGCCTTCACAGTTGGATTGTCGCATCGATTTTGCCGACTGAAACACATGGCGTGCAAATGAGGTGGGACGGTAGTTATGGAAACGTTCCAACTGATCACTTGTTGGTATAATCCGGTGTTTACACGCATATGAAGTCCATATCCGCGACAGAATGCAAGCGGCTTATACTATCGGTAGAACATCGCGTGTGGATATAAAATTGGTCGCCAAAAGGCATCAAATTAGCCAACCCACGCGCAAGACAGCTGGGTGTTCTGGGATGAGAGGGGAGACGTATGAACTAATACTGAGCACCACCGCACCGCAACGTCAGATCTCATTAATTATGCAATATAAAAATACCTTCATCGCTAAATTATGGAGTGGTAAGCGCGTACGGCAAGCAGGAAATGAGGATGAGAATTGAAAAAAGTACTCAGTAGGCAACATCATGCCAGCCGGAACCAGTACAGTTGAAATGACAGGTAAAGAGAAACTAACGGACAAACTGCTGAACGTTGGAATTTCTTGGAACACGTATAAATGCGCATGCAGATGGGCGACAAACGTACTTGATAGAAGATGGAATAGGGAGTCGATCATGAACGCTGCCCGCTCGAAAGCCGACTGAATATTGTAGTGCAACGACAGATGCGAAACAAGATCCAAGCAGAAAACCTGGCGAAAAGATGAGTGGGAAATAGACATCATCTACCAAGCAGTATTGCTGCTACCTCATTTGTCAACAGTAATTGTTTTTACACGCACTGCAGTGATTAAAAGTGTATCAAATGGTATAAAAAACCTGTTGCACTCATTACACCATTTGAACACCCAAAGTCCAAAAATAGGTCTCCTCGCGTGGTAAAAAGACAGGAGAGAGTGTGGGGCATGGGTGAACAAACATTGATTTGCACGAAGAGGTGGTCTTCATAGTGACATACTGTCACAATTCAAACTAAAACAAAAACACTTTTGAAAAAAACAATCGATTTCCTCTCCATTAACTATATGGGAAGGCAATATTTGTGTTCACTTAATTTACGACCAGAGTAGTTCAGCATTCTTCACACGATAGAGCAGTTAAAGATACTGTCAAGTGGGTACACAAAATTCGAAAAAAGTGCTGCGGCACCCAAGTTAGTGCTATTTCGCGAATCGATGGTGACACAAGTACTGTTATGCCAACATGAATGCACTAGTTAATTTTCTAAACTGACATCTACATGCCTTTCTCGAGTTTATTCCCTATGGTTTATATCGATTCTGGCATTGCCTCAGAGGTTTTCCTGGATCAACGAAGCACAAGAATCGAACAATTAGACCACCGTCAAACATCAGCCCCGTTTCGGATACCAGTCTTTGTTATTGACGCTGTTATTAAGGTGCAATATGTATTGCGAAGCGCACTTTTTAGTCTGTTGTGAACTTTTCATGAAAACGTGGATTTCTTCCCACTGAGATGCACTGCGAAACACTCATTCGCATGGGCCGTTGGATTGTTCGCTGAGCTAGGCAATTTGATTGCAAACGTTTCATCACCAATCAAGGTGACATCATCGGTGCGTTGTTATGGAGCATAGTGCCGCGTAGCGGTGGGTTGGTGGTTGTGCCAACAAATATTTACGCTACCTGAGCTACCAACATTTTCCTCATTCGGATTGTAAGCCGAACATGACCTAATGAGACAATTTTTTTTCGCCTATTTTCAAGGAGAGTTGGTGTAGGGGATGGCCCGCAGTTGCAAAATTAGTTTAAAGTTGATGTTATAATTGCCACAAAAAGAAGAAATAGATGAGGTCGGTCACCTGCAGTTACCATAGACGAGCGGTCGCAGCAGATGGCGTTTTACAGTACGCCGGATGAGGAAACTGCTCCGATACTTGAGGAGCCAAATCAGAGGTCTGGATAACAAGATATAAGTAACTAAGGTCAGGTTGAAGGAGCGGACAGTCATGTCCCAGTCGAAAACTATATTTGGCTGATTGACCTTCCGGTGTTTTGTAACTGAGGAAAGCTGGGTCGATAACGGTGAATGCTGCAGAAAGAGTTGTTTGTTCACACACACATATATACAGGGTAGGGTTGAACTGCCTATGGTCTGTAACAATTTTGTCGGCCACAAAGACATGTGTTCGGGTAAGACATCATGCTCGTTGTCTGATCGAAACGACAAGCACCACGGGAGCGAGAAAATCGGTAGACACATGAAATAGTCTGGTTTGGCAGCTGGTCTCCCAGGACATCAGAAAGCTATTGAAACGTAGACGTGGGTGGCTGGAGCGTGTATGAATACCCCGGTAAACCCTAAGTAAGCGACCTGGTCTCCGTATTGGTAACAAAAATTCTCATCCAGATCAACATCCACCTGATCAACAACCAATAATTCTCACCCAACTAACAGTAAAAGTTCAGAATGATTTTAGTGTGCCACTCAATGAGGTCAAAATAAAGTTCAGTTAAGAAAAACTGGAAACAACCGAATAACGTTTCGTTTTCCTCTGGCTTGTTAAAATGGCAAGATTGCTTTCCCAAATAATACAACATTCGTTCGGATAAACAGTGCAAGGATGCCCGACCAAAGATCCTGGTATTGATATATATATATATATATATAATGCAGGCGACCTCAAATAGTGCGAAGCCGTTGGAACTTATCCAAGGAATTACAACATAACGTAGGCTTGATTCAAAAAGTTCACTGTGCCCAAAACACATACAACATCAGTTGTGGGAAAACTAAGAAACTGAAGAAAAGGAAGCCTATGATTCTGAGAAAGAACACTAAGCGCATCACTGGGTGCGATTTGGAGTAATTTCAGCCACATCAACCAGAAGCACTTCGCAGTCGTTTGGACCTACGCTGGGAAGAGGCCTGGCGCTGGATAGCCTGACTGTTACCTTATCACCTTACGCAACCAGTTGGTAGTTGACCTCCAGTAGTTTATTCCGACCGAGACCGGGTAAGGTGAAAGGAACAAGTCTGGGCGGTCGAAGAGGTGCAAGTCCGGAGATACGGCCAACCCAGTGAAGCTGACTGCAAGAAATCGAACGAAACAGTGCAGAATCTTTGGTGTTAGGTCGTACTTCGGCATTACGTGGCTGTCACCAAACATGCGAAAGGTATCGCGGACAGTAGTGGTTAAACGCCGGCAACTGTTGCACACTATCCATATTGGATTACCAGCTTTCGAAGCGGTTTATGAACGTTGCCTAACCCTACACACAAACATAGGTCCTTTTAAAAAAGTCGTACGTCGCGTCATCTTCAAGAGTTGAGGTTCAGAGAATATCATGTTCGCTTTAGCAATCCCAAAGTAAGTCAGTCAGTTTGACAAACGTGTATTTCGGTGTGGTGGTTTGGATCGAGGCAGTGGAATAATGATTAGGAGCAGGAGAATAGATGCGACACCACCACTGGTTGCGTGACATCGCGATGTCGGTGAGTACTTCCAGTCATTGATGTGGTGGGTCTCCAATAAACCAACCTCACAGAAGACATGCATCAGTGCAGCCAAGGCCACTTGTTATGTCTTCCACGCTCTGTTTCCAGGTCATACGTTATCATCCTGGTTGTATCTTCCTGTCGGAAATAGCTCAACACAGCCAAGCAATCGATCACTAGTGTTATACCTGACTGCTGTCCCCGCTCCAAGGCCCTAGTGCCGGAAAAAGACTCGCTGACATGGAACACAACAGCTTTATTCCAAACAAGCGAGTGCGAAAGCACAACGGCCTCAAGCTATATTTTTAAGGGCACTGTTTGACCTTGATCCAAGACTGTCTGATCGGCGTTCCGTGGAGTGTGAGGGTCTCAGTGGGTTTCAGGTATTCTTCGATAAACTTCAGGAATCTGACCTTTCTGGCAACTTGGCATACGGAACACTTTCCCGACCCAACTTAGTTGGTACAGTGGAATTAACTCATCATTTGGAGAAGCAGCTACGTTTTTGCTGGAAACGGACTCATCGGACTTTGACACTGCTAATCCGGTGTTTAGTGATACATCTGTAATGCTTAGAAGGCGTCGATCGTTAAAGACAAGCAATCTTTTGCCTTTACCGCACAGCGGTCAGACCTCCTCTTCCTTGTCGTTGGGATCCAATTTGCAACAAGGGTACAAACCACGGCATGGTGTGTCTCCGTACACCTGTTCCAAAAGGAGCGGTAGCCTTCAACACAACATCCCTATCTATAGCTAACTGCCGTGTGGTCAATCCGAGTGATCGACCGTTTAATGTTGAAAGGGCACCAGGTAACGCGATGTTCACGATGTTTGCAAAAATAAAGTAGTCGTTAGCGCAAGGTTGTAGACAGCGATAACAGCTGTCGGTTCTGGAAGCATCTCCACAAACCACATCTTCCACCGAGACGCTACTCATGCGCGTCTTTTCTTTCCAGCTGGGTATTCAGATCGCCAAACAGAATAGTGATACCCGCGCACTGTGCCATTCACACGAGAATCAAAAGTCCTCCATGAAGAGAATCTTTCACAGTTCCACTGCTACAGTTTGTTGGGATGTATGCACAGATAAAGAACAGACTATGTGGTCGTTGGCTTCGGATGCTGACAGATCCACTTAGTCTGGCTGCACGTACTCGACTGTTCGTAGTGTGAAGGATAGAGCGGTACAACGAAACTTCAGAATAAAGCCGGGACTAACAGTTACCAGACCAACAGTAGAGAATCGCAGCTAAACAGAAAGAGAGGAAACAATTGTTCGGAAAGCAAAAGGGCGGGGGGTATCTTTGGAGACGCGGAATGAGAGCAAACTGTCAGATAGCACAGTCATCTGACAAGACCCAACAATGAAGGTAGACAAAAACTGGCTTAAACAGAGCTTTCCAGTAAGTGAAAAACGAGAAAGATCGGTCTGCGGGAACTGAAGATATGCGTAAAACCGTCCATCCAACTTTGCCGCATGAGGCATCGGTTCATCAAAGAAGCGAGCGGGCGAGCATAGGCTGCATCGAGGTCTCAAATCCAGACGGTACATAGACGGTCGTGTGTGAATTAGGTTGTGTGCGTGCGAATAAACATTTGTCCAGTTTCCTGACTTCTTGCTGTAATACGAATCCAATCAAGCAGAACGTCACCAGCGATTGTACTCAACACAGTACCCCTCACGGTGTCGCTTTTAAATCACCTGACATCCAGAGGGCAAACTAGAAACAAAATGAGTTGCCTTGGTTCGTGCCCGGATGCATTGCCGTAGTAGTGTGCGCGTGGATCGGAGACAGTGCTACACTGTGCAACCAGACGGTATTTCCAGGTTAGCCAGGCAAAAGAAGAGGGCATATTTAAGGTACCTCACTTTGACTCTGAAGTCTGACTCAACACTCTAACACGCGAGGCGACAGGTGCTTGGGTTTTGGAGGAGGACCCATTTCGGAGACAGTGACCTAAGTGTCTGACCCACATGGCCGTGGATGGCTTTCTTTCCCGAGAACGCAGGGAGTAAGACAAGGTTTTCTGACACCCAGTTAGATTGAGCGTAACAGGTACCTTCTGAACAACACCAAACTTTGGTGTTGAAAGTAATCCGACTGTAATGAACAGTACTTAGGGGGTAACGGTCAACCGTTGAGAGATCAGTATTGACGGTTTTTAGGGTCGACCTTTTCTAACCCGTCCATCCTTGAGGGAAGGCAGCAATAGTGTTTTTGTAAATGATGGCGCGCTGGTCGCCTGGAGGAAATGCCTTACTGCTTCCACACTCCTACCGCAGGGAACAGTACGACTTTACTCCCACATAGTCCCATAGTTCCATTACTCATGACTCTGACTGCTTCCCGTTGATCTTTCTGGCATGGTTGAACCTCAAAGGACGTTCAAACCAGCTTAGCTCACGTGATCATTGCAAAACTCAAACCCGACCACCACATCAAGGTGTTAGCTACTGGTTCCGGAGAATATTTGGGAACTACGTCTACGTGGCTATTGCAACAGTCCTCCAAATAGAGACCGCTTCTCTGAAGGGTGCATAAGAGCGTTCTCCTCCGACCGCGACCCTGTCAAAAGAAATAACCCAGTTCTCCACTGATGGGATCTCTTCAAGATGTCGTTACTTTTGTATCCCAAGGAACTCGAGAATGTTCATAAGATCCAGATACTCATCAGAAAGGACTATCAGAACTGACAACCCGAACATGTTCAGATGGTAAGAGGCAGAAACCAAAGAGGCAGGCTTTCACCGATGGTTTCCTACACGGTTAAGCACCCAGCGGTTCCACGGAACTAGTTCCACATTACCAGTGGTTACCGTAGTCGGATTGTGCAGGCGTTAGCCGAGAATAAACTAAATAATTGCACAGGATAACTAAAGTTGAGTGTAAACCCGAACACAGCTTGACATATTGTCGTAGAGGACCTTCAAAATTCTGGCGAATTTCCTCGTGGAATGCGATTCCATGGAGCATCTCATTTCACCAAATCAACAGCAGCCCCATGCGTGGAACACCTGTGACCGTCGGTGTATTGAACAATGTTAAAAGGTTTTCGAGAAATACACTCATTTGCATATCAATTTGGTTTTTGCGAGAGACTCACCTGGAACCCAGCTGAATCTCCCGTTTGTGATGTTTTCAGGCAACTGAATGTGCTGCACCAGGCCGCCTCATGTTCCAGTTGCTACGATATTCGAGATATCGCGATACATGTATATACGTAATGCACTACTCATAAGGTTGCTGAAAATTCTTCGACAGCCCAAATTGATATGCAAATGAGTGTATTTCTCGAAAACAGTCCAATTTGGGTTCAAGTAGAACATAAGGTTGACGGAAACTCGGGGACTGCGCCTACCTAATGTTAAAAGGTTGTTTTGACAGGGTTGAAAACCGTCAAGGTTTCTCCAAGGGTTTGCGCCTCCCCAGATGTCAGCCGGCCCGGAATCGTTCCACTACATTGCGGACTTCGCATCTCAGGTTATTTTTCAGCTTCAAGTTCAAGTGACTCAATAGTGGTGCTAATGAGGTCATCTGAACTGAATTTTCCCTATCAGCTTCACACAGGATACCACCATACACGGGTCAACAGACTAAAGGACTGATGATATCAATCGTTATGAGGAACTCGTCAGAATGTTTGACCCAAACATAGAGGAGAAAATTCCCGAAATTATTCGAGCTGGCACCGAACAGGAAGTTAAACAAGGTAAATGAACCGTGTGAAGGGCGGTAGGCTCGTCTGATAACGGCCGTCCAACACGGATGGCTGGTTTGTACGCACCCATGACATCACGAATGGTGGGGTAAAACAATCGGTGCGTCTGCCACCCACAAACGTGATACCTATCCAGTCCGCGGAACAGACGAGAACGACAGAAAACTAATCAACCCAGTGATGCTTTCCACGCATGACTGATTAAAACTGGCGGAAAATGCATTTACAATGATTAGGTGCATAAGATGAGTAATCAGAGAGATTGGACTGCTGGGTTTGAATTTATCCATTTTGTGTGCAACTCTCGTCGCTGAAGAAGTCCCATCCAATCCAGAGAGGTAGAAGGCTTAAAAAAAACCCACCAGAATGATAGACTAAACTAGGTGTTCTGTAGAACAACAATACAATAATTTGTTTCGAATCTTAAACAAAATCAGACGAAACAAGTTTCTCAGGAATGAAGCATCAAACAAACTAGGTTCACTGGCTAGAAAAATAATCACCAGTCAAACGAGACACCGAAGGGATTGTCAGTTGGAGCAAACGTCTGGATTAGGTCCCACCTGGCCAGCTTAGCGTCGTCATACTCGTATCGGTTCACCCATCGGAATCCAGCAATATGGGAAAAACTAAATTGGTCCTCCACGTACAGGGACCAAATTTTGGGAACTTTCAAGTTGGTCGATGTGTGCACCCTATGGGGGGGGGTGTCTAACTTCATGAATGAGACTACTTACAAGGTTGCTGAAAACTCTTTGCAGTTGACCCGACTGCACGCCGTTGATGTCTCCTCGTACGGTGACGAAACAATTGCAAATCAATTGCCAAGCTCGGCGAACAGATCAACAACCAATAAACGCACCGGAGCTACCAATATTTCGACACATTACCAGCGTTCGTTTATGCTATGCATGAGCCTACTCTGGAGTCGACCATATATGCTGACACTGATAAAGGTTGATGTTCAAGTTAAAAATTAACGGCCTAAACGAGACCACAACATCGGGTTACTCATTCCGCTAGTTGTGTCAACATTAAGCTTCAGTGCGTTCACGCACGTCATTTTTAGCTGGTAGCTTACGTCTTTTATCATTTAACCCATCCATGTGCGGGAGAACTTTGGGCTGAACCTCTCAGGCAGTCACTCCAGAAGAGAACACCTGGACGAAATATCATGGTTGGCTCCGTTAAGTAAACCATCTCACAATATATGCAGATTTTCCGAACGAAGGGAGTGTTCCGTCGACATGCGAAGTACAGCCCAAGGCAGCCTCTAGTACTACTGTAAAACAAGTCCACTCTAAACTAATGAGTTCCAAAAGTTAAAGACGTTGTTCTGCATACTCTCGTTGAGGGTCCCGGTAGACAACTGCGCACACAGATTTGTCTCGGTAGATGTATCACGGAGGTTCGACTGAGTCTACATTTTTAAATGAGGACAAGTTAATGAACCGTATACGGAATACCTACCAGTCATTCTTGTTGACTGAGGTTAGATAGTGGTGACCGATCTGTATCACACGGTGGAACGAGTTGCCAGTTTGTCAGTCCAGCAGTCCTAACGCAACTGCGCCTCAATGTACGGTCGGACGCGAACATGATTCAGTACCAAACGATGAAGGGTTACATCGAGCCAAACGAAGAGACAGTGGTTCTTAGCCTTACTCGACTTACCATCTTTGCATAGTCACCACTGAGTCGATAGACGTGAATAACGCTGTCCAGGCAAATGTGGAGTGAGGGAATCGCTTGAGTGCTGATCGGTAACAGGCTGTTGGGGAAGGTCTGGGGAGAATAAATTGAAAAACACCAGAGATGTCAGTCAACTAAGTATAACCTTGTTAGGGCAAGATCTACTGTTTTCAAGAGCTCAGACAGTATTCAAAGCAAAATTGCCACCAAACACTCCATTCCTTCAAGATGTTGTTAACCGATGAATTTGAGAACAAGAGTGCGGCGTGAATTATGTATCATAAACGAGAGATCCAAATGAGTCTCCTGTTAGCGCCAAGTCGGTTCGTTCAATGCGTGTGGTTTGGTGTTCAAGTAGAACATAAGGTACCCACCTGTTCACAAAAAATACAGATTTGTGTATTGCCTGGCAATGATGGAGATGTTGATGGAACCGTGCCAAAGCTAACAACCACCTGGTTGCCAGCTTATTATAGTTTCATGTTGTTCAGAATTTTTACTATAAAAAGCAGTTTGAATAGGAACTCCGTCTCTCCTGCATAAGTCTAAAAAACAGTTTTGTTCAGCAGTAATAACGTCAGAAATCTCCCAGACCCGAACGCATCGGTGATCCAAGCAAGCGCAAGTCAGTACCAATCTACATACCTCCAAACTTAACAAGGCCACGTACGAGGAATGATCATGTAGGCGTGTGAAGTCCAGAGAGTGTACACTGGCTTTTCTCGAAAGTAGCAATGACAACAAAAAATCGACCTCCAGAAATGTGCACGTTTGTCTCACGACTCACTAAGAGCTCCGATTAGAAGGTTGAGATTGGCATTGTTTACGCATTTGTGAAAAAAGTGATACAAAACAACCAAACAAGCAGACATGTTGGCCTATGTTCGAGGGTAGATTTTCAATGGTCTGGCTCTTGAGGTGCATTTGCGTATATGCCATTGGCTCTGAGTAACTCAGTTAACCTTAATACAGTATGGAAAAGAGTTAAAAGGAGGACCGAGGACAGGAGGAACAACTTCGGTGCTTTAATTGTTAACTGGAACGTGTCCAATAGCGTAGAAAAAAGATAGACTGAGCTTTCCATAGAGTGATTTCATACGGGAAGTTTTACTTCACTCCATACAGCCATAAAAACAACGGTGTTATGTGAGCTGATCCCGTGTTATGAGTATAGCTCGTATTCCGATCTAATGTCTCCATCGTTGTGAACAGAAACGACTAAATAGCACACTTCGCGTTCACCGATGTTTTCAACTCGAAATTTTGTTGACTGAGATCTACTATTTTCATGGTATGAAAATTCCCCAGAAAAATGTGAACGGAAGAACTCGAGATCAGGTCCAAAATGTGAAGAGGAAGTCCGACTTCCTGTGTAATTGCAAGCAATATAATCACACAAAAAATAATGCGAACGAGCCATAAAACAAAAAATTAGACGGGATAATATCAGTTCGACTGGAAGCAACAGGAACACAAAATTTGTATGACAAGATTTGTATGAAAGATGAGAATTCCGAGTTTCTCACGCCCCACTAGCAGAATATTGGCATTCATAATATGATTAGACAATTAAAAAAACACAACCATTAAAAAAGAGAACTATCTGTCACTCTAAAGATCCAGTGCATCCTTACCTTCCAAAAAAACAGTGTGGAATGTGAGGATGAGGGAGGATAGACACTTCTGCTGCTGCGAATTAGTTCGAAGCAGAGTGCAGACTGCAACATATGGTTCCGTACAAAAATTTCACATCCATAAAATAGGGGTAATTGGGGACATCATCATCATCATCACCACCACCACCACCACAATCAACACAGTGATTTGTGGCGCTGTGCGCAGATGCGTTTGGCAGAATAAGACGAGCAACTATAAGGCTTGAACACAGACAGTAGATTGTTGGTTAGGTTGGGTAAAGATTGGACGTCGATTAGTACCCAGACCGATCACACTGTAAGTTATTTGCAATTCAGGTGGCATTTAGGTGCGATTAGGAGGGTAGGCTAGACTTTTAGTTACTGGTGATCGACGACAAATTGTCTCAATAATTCTGCAGCAGAAGGTTTTCGCATCTGTCCGAACTAGTTAAAATTACTTCACTACTGTCTGCATAGCATTCAGAAATACAGCGCGCACAGCCGTAACACATATGTAGTAATATGCAAATTGCCTAAATTGCACACCTAAGTGGTAACCTCTTCATACACCGACCACCATCCATGTAAGTCATTGTAAATTTTCTTCTGACGTTGACAGCGAATCAAATAGACTAGAAGGATCAACCAAAATATTTAAATTTTAGTACATGGCCGAACATTGACTGCCGCTTGGTTGGAGGTCACAATACCAGACAGGTTTTACGATAAGCCATCGAACGGACGGACTCCACCGTCTAGCCGTAGTACTACGTTTCTTGGGGGAGGGGAGGCCGCACATCAGCAATGTTTAGGCCACCAGTGATACGTCCACTATTCTCATCCAGAGCTGGAACACGGTGTCCTAACAAGCCGTTCTCCAAACAGGGGCAATTGGTTCCAGCCCCCCTGAATTATAGCATTGAAATGATGCGCAAAAAACGATGGTACTTTTCGCCGACGGTGAACGCTGGCTATTGCTACACCCGACGCTTGTCTAGCCATGGTGAAGCAGGATGATCGCTGGTCAAATTTTGCCGCAGAATGGCTTAATAGAGCAGATTCAGGAGATTTAGATGATTACCCGAACAGTTTACATTGAAGTGGGACGCGACAGGTGTAGGAAAGCGACTGTTAGGGAGCGGTTCTTTATCTTGGTTGTGGTAGTCAATACTAAGCAGGAGTAAAACCGGTGGCACTCACAGCTTGCCTATCGGATCCGGTCAACATGGACACTTCTGTGGAGTATCTTCCTTGTGTGGAGCTGATTCGCCTCCATAAGTGTTTTATATTTTTTTAAAAACTAAAAACTTCCAGAAACAACTCAGAAGACTCAGTAAACAACACCGGAAAATCTGCTTCCGAAGGGGCCTAGCCCACACGAGAGACGAGTTTTACTAGATCCCAAAAGCAGAACGGGGAGTAAGTAAGCCCTCGTAAGCACACAACACCAAGTCAGACGAAGAAAGGTGACAAATTTGCTCAGTTCAGCGGACAAACCTACGGCCATGATGTCCAGTGTACAGGTAGCTCAACTTTCTTTGGGATCGGTGGCCAAATGTGAGGCGAAGTGTGGCCCGTTGATGGCCACAGCGCGATTCCATAGAGCGTAGGAACGCCACATTAGGACGCTCCAGAGGGAGGTGGCTGCCAGTCCTCTTCCAGCGTATATTATATCGCGAAAAATACTTTACCGCTGCAAATTAAATTGGCCTGATCTACATCGCACATATCCCAGGAATTCACGGCCTAACCGTAATCAGTCTTCGGAACGTTACAAAATGCTAGTGAGTTTTCAACCAATTGGAAAATGTTTGGGACCGGTTGAGTGGTCATCGTTTTGATTGAGTTTTGTTCTCATTAACTAGCAGATCGATAGTATCTCACTTCAGTTTGAATGAGATAGTCCCTCACTATTTTTCTGCATTACCTTACTGCGAAGGTTCCAGACGTCTATTGTGTTTGCAATCAGCTTAGCTGAGGTTAGCATATCTATGCAAATATCGGAGGACCTGACCACTTTAGCTACCGTAAACGATAGTTAAAATTGATTCTAAAAATAACTCAATCGAGGTTTTTCTCATCACCCTCAGTCTGAGCCACTCTATACGTATAGCGTACTGGTATTGACACTAAGCGATTTCTCTCTCAATTCCCCCCTCCTTTTTACACAAAGACATTTTTGTATCAGCTTGTTAAAACAGATGGGGTCGGAAAATTTACCACCCTATTCGCATGAAAGCAATTTTTAATTGCTTTTAATTAACCAAAGACAATAAAACGTAGAAGCGAATTCCATCTCAAAGAGCACAGTTATTAGTTTGTTACCAGTCCAACTTTAGGTTTAGTTATTTCAAAGGCAGCTGGGATAGAATCAATGCACCACGGACAAAAAGGTATATGTTTCTAGTTTATTCTTTAACATCGGAAAGTAAGTGAATAAGTATTTTTCAGTCCTTCGCTGATGAAACAATGTGCATATACGGGACCGGAAGTCAATTTGAGGGCGGCTTTGTAGAGGTTCGAACTCGGGTCGTCGAAAAGCAAGTCAAGGAAGATTTAGTAACAAAACGTCTAGCTGTAGAACCCTTTCGGTGCCTACCTGCCATGCCACCCGAAGGAAACATGAAGGCTGGGGTACTGCCACGTTGCCCAAACCTAGACAGGGGAAGTCGGGGGGCAGAGATCGGGTTCGAACCATGGACCTTCCGGTCAGTAAAATGGCACTCTAACCACCGAGTCATCTCGCCTCCAGACCTAGTAATATGTAATCACGAATGGTGAAATTAAGTGTACTTTTTCATCTCAGCGAGGATATATTCTAGGAAAAAATAACATGAAACTGGTGTAAATTTTCTTTGACTGCTCCATCCAATGGAAACAATTCAGGATACTGGTCTGTCAAACACTTGTTCATCCTTCCGATATACCCAAATGGTGAAAGTCCACAGTGCAAGCAGACACATGAAACTCAATTTAATGTCAAAAGTCGCGTAGTCGTGCGAAGCATCGTTGAGGCTGAAATCCTTCAATGCTACTATCCAAATGGAGAAAAATAATATTTACATCTTTGGCTTTATTATGAACAACAAAACTTACTCGAAAACTAACTCTACATCGAGCTCATTCACTGAGAAGGGCAAACACCTTGCTTTCATCGACACTAGCTAGTAATTCATGGACTATCAGAGCGAAAGGAACGATTCTTGTGTACGTTTAACGACTCTTTTCTTTTATTCTTATGCAAGCAATTGTACCTTTCAATTCCCAGAAGCGCTCTCAACGCTTGTTTCATCGAAGATCCATACCGTATGGGAATTCCCTAGAACGGCAATCCGAAAATCACTCGGGCATAATACATACACGTTGACTGTGGGTGGTTCCGGTATTTGTAGAATGCACGTTCTCATCACTTTGGTTTGAACAGTCGTCCTGGCGCAATCTGGTCAGTCCACATCAAAGGAGGGAAGCCCTTAATAGAGCACGTCAGCAATGCAGAGGTTTGAATTCCGCACATATGACATGCGAGGCCAGTGTTACTGCTCAACCAGCGCAGACTGGACGCATCCGAATTTTCACGTCTGAACAAATGAATATTTTCGAGCTTGAGTGATGTGAGTGGTAAGCCCGGCGGCTCGAAGGAAGACGCAGTAACACATCTGTTGTGTCGATCGATTGGCCCACATGTCAGGATTTCCCAGTCAGATAGCGCCACAGACGCTTAAAACCGACTGGTCACGTTTTTGTTTAGTTGAGGGTGGTTGCGGGATTTGCAGAATACACATATTCGCTGAACAGAAGCATCGACGTAACCGGTGATCGATAAACAGCTCTCATGCACGGGAGGCAAAGTGCACTGGGTGTGCACGATCTTCACACGTGAACGAAGCGTAAAATTAAACATCAGTGACATTCTGCTGCGACGGTCTCATGTTTATCTAAGTTGCAAAGTAGAATAGACAGGTTTGAAAGGGAAACATGTCAAGCATCGAATTTCCCCGATACGAAGACTTCCATTATCGTTTTCGATGGAGCAGTTTGCTTAGCCACTCGTCACTCATTGCTTCGTGCGATGGACGGAGCGGGTAAACAATTCGGCAATTTGACCGCACCCCTGAAGATGTTATTGCGGTCGGGTTTGTACTGAAAGTTTCTTTCAACCACTACGAAAACAGACCAACTTGCTTATGGTGGAGTCATAGATGAAAACAATGACGTAGTTGGAAACCACAAGAGATACAACTGGTGAGTAAATAAGCTCAGCAATGATATGGAAACTAAACCAGTGGGTCGGTTTCAATGGAACGTGAGGAAACGAGGCCGAACATAGTAAGAGACAGGCTGATATCTCAACTGCAATAGATACTGCTATGGGAAAACTAAGTGTTAAAAAACTCAAAGCCCAATTTTTCGTAAATTGGCGACAGAGAAAAGGAAATCTCACGTGCCGATTACACCCAAAGTATCCATGTTGGGCAACCCAAGTGGCCTTGATACAACCGTAATTACAGTTGGTTAGCCGGTCACGGTCATTTGCATAAGCCTATTAAGAGGCGCGATATCGTTCGCATCTAAACGAACATGGAGAGCCATTCTGCCAGTTCAGGAAACGAGTTCATGCAGGTGGAGTTCGATTTGCGGTTTTCTGAGTCGTTTTTTTATATGCTCGGGGTTTGGCGATTCTCATTACGATGTCAAGTTACAAGCATGCACCGCGAGGCGAAATGTAACAAGTTGGAGAATTTGTGCGGAATCAGGCGAGTACGCGAGGTGTCAGTGAGTCGTAAAGTGGCCTCTGTTGATGTTAAAGGAGGGGTCCCTTTAGGGGAGGGGTATAGTATCTGCGTTTTCTGCCAAGAAAAGCGCGACAAACGGGTCCTAACTTAATCACCCTCAGGATTACATTGATCCGAATAGCCGGGTCGGCATACACAATGCACGGACCGCAACAGATTCGGATGGATGAGTTCATCGAGTCAAATTAGAAGATTTAGGGGAAAGCCGACTCCTACATAGCAAACTAAGTACTGGCGAGCGAAAGTTATGGCACAATTGAGTATCTGAGCAAGACTCAACCAAAGAGACGGTTCAGCGCCGAACACGATGAGGATAAAAAATACGTGGAGAGTAGCTGGAAGCGCATGCTTAATTCAGAATATAGAATATATATATAATGAATATATATATAGAATATATAGAATATATATATAGAATATATAGAATATATATATAGAATATATAGAATATATATATAGAATATATAGAATATATATATAGAATATATAGAATATATATATAGAATATATAGAATATATATATAGAATATATAGAATATATATATAGAATATAAACTGGAGTTGATATCGGATGCCAACCAGACCAATACACACTATCATTCAACACTCGTAAAAACGACTAAGCGTGAAAATCACTGGTTCGGCTACAACCCATTCGCATCCTGCGTCATCAAAGTGAACAGGGGGAATATCTACTTACTTGCCACACAATGACCTCGGCCAAGGCCGGTTCGGCGATAAACATGGAATGGACGTAGGTACAGATGATGTTTTGAACTTCTCGTAGGACACTGATTTTTGACCTTAGGGTCTGAAAAAGGCAGAAAAGCGGATGATAATCGAACTGAAACAAGACCTGTAACAAGATAGACTCACGAAAGCGACGTCAGAAACAAGCCGAGAAATTGTCTACACCAGCTGAGACGATTTCTCAGTTCAAAACAGGAACAGCAGTAAAAAGGTAGAACAACCTAGTAAATTTGCGGTGCGCAGTGTGATTCAGTCCTGAAGTCATTGTACACACGGGTACCACCAACAATCCTTCAGCCCAATTAGGCAGTATCGGTAATTCGGCTATGAAAAACAAGATGAGTTCGGAACTGTTATATCTAACTGCTGCCCCCGCTCCAGTGCCTTAGTGCCGGAAAACAACTTGCTGACAAGGAACACAACAGTTTCATTCCAAGCAAGCGAGTGCGAGAGTACAATGGCCTCGCGCTGTATTATGAAGGATACTGGTTGACCTTGATCCGAGGCTGTCTGATCGGTGTTCAGTGGAGTTTGAGAGTCTGAGTAGGTTTCGGGTGTTACGGGACAACCTTCAGCAATCTGATTTTCCTGACCGACTTCCTCGAAGGGTTCTTTTCGCACAACCACGTGAACGGTGGAAACGAGCCAGAGGCGGTCAAACAATGACTTGGCAACGAAGTATAAAAGCCATTACCAGCAAACTCAGCTGCGCTGGTCACTGCCGTCTCCCTGGATGGGGATCCGGAGACGGGCCACATCAATGGTTAGAGACATTGTCAGACATGGCCCAATCGCGCCCTAATGGTGCTCACGCATCCAAGCTATTGCCTTCAATGCATAGCCCCCTTCCCAATTCCCCGACGTAACAGCCCACTGACAGTGGTGCATTTACGCAGCTCGCGCCTCCAATGCGCAGCTACCTACCTCACCTCCCCAAATCATCGGCGGACGAAACTGTGGCAGCTACAACCACTGTACGACAAGTACACGGTTTCTTACAGCTGATGATGATGAACCCGGAACAAACGACACTGGTATCGACCAAAAACATGACGATAACGAAGAAGGATAGAGGTTGGTTGGAGTTGAAATGCAGACAGACAGATCGGATGTGTTTGGGAACGGGTAATGTCATTGTTTGTACCTCATCGAGATACGACCATTTAGCTTCTGCCAAGGAACTCCTGTTTACTAGCTGTTCTTGGTGGTCTCCGCTAAACTGAAAGAGCCAAAGTGAGTGTCGAGCGTTAGTGGTAATAGTAGTGATCTATCCGGGAGTAACAGACAAACCGTGATTCCAAACCAACACGACGAAAACATGATTCAGCCTCGGTGGATCGAATGGATGAGAGTACGGTCCAATGGCCATCTTGGAAATGAGGTTCATTTGGTCCCAACGAATTCTTTGCCGTCTTGAAAGGTGCACTTGGCTGCGCAAGGGCTAGAGACGCACCCTCCAGAAGAAAGCCGGGTGATACTGCGCACGTCACTTGTGCAAAACCCCGTGCGTCATAGACAAAAATCACTATTTTAACTCTCCCAGGAATCGACGCGCTCCGTATTACTACAACTGAAAGTGTTCTAGTTGAGGAGCCTTCAACGCAATAATTGTAAAGAGCTCTATGTTGGCTGTTGGAATGTAGGCACACATATGGATGCACTGACTGCCGTGATCCGATGGATAACTATAAGCAACTCACCCAGAAACCGGAGGCAGCCATAATAAAACACGTATGTAGGTAAATGAAAAAAGACAGATTTCAATTGTGAGCATTCGCGAGAAACCTAGACACTCGGAATGAACTGAGCCCATAGCTTGGCAGAAGGGCGCTGTGCTGACCGACGCACGAGCAAACTGGTATGCTGACCGACGCGCGAGCAAACTGGTATGCTGACCGAAACGAAAGTATGCATTATCTAGAAATCCCGTGTTTCAGTTTCATGATGCGAGAAATCCATATTCCTTTGCACAGCCAGGACGGTGCTACGAATACTGTTGGTGGTATCGTGTGCACTAAACGAACCTATGGTTTGATAGTGGCAGAATTGAATGACTGTTCCACGGGTTCCTGGTCAGCACCACGCAAAAGAACAGTTGTATGCTGCTGATTGCGAGGAAAACCCAGTTTATGGTTTGAATTCCACAAAGCACTTAGGTGACCTAGGTACAGTCTGAAAGTAGAGTGATGAAGTCATCAGATATAAGCTGAAAAAACCCGGTAATGGATACGGACAACGATGTTCCTAGATATGCAAAAACTGAGACGAATATGGACATAAATAGAAAAGCCATATGGTCGTTTTTTTTTTGGAAATTCTGGCATACTTTAAGTGAGAAAAATCCAGAGTGAGTTATTTATGGAAGTTTGGTTGAGTGTTACATTGTTTAAAACGACCTGTTTGAAGGACACTGTCCCAATTATCTATATGTCGGAGTAGTAAAAACCAGGTCTGCTGGAGGAGGAGGTGAAGAACGTGTGCACGATCATCAAACTATTGCTCACGGTGCCATCCAGAATACAATGATCCATTCTTCAGAAGAATGACCATACGGAGGAATCTAAATAGTGTGTAACTCCAAGGTTCGTCCAAAAATGAGGTCAGAATGTAAACAGTCTGTCTTTTTGTTACGTTTCTTGTTTTGAAGTATGCGTCGTACCTTGTAATGCCTGCCAACGTATGCACTCACAACCTTCCGGTCGCCCTACCCTACTTTGTTGCGATACAATCATGAGTATTTTGGTAAAGACAAGTAGTAGTCCCGTGTGAGTGACGTGGGTAAATCATGCCATTATGGTTTAATACATTGGATAAGTGGATTGATTGATCCGCATCAAACCACAGGGCTATTATTGGCTTGTCTCGTTTCAGATCATTTGGCCGACTTGGCTGTTGCAACCCAAATGAGGTCATTGTCACAAACGGAGATGTGCGACTAGTGACATGGTGGCGCTTTTGTATAAGTATGAATGATATGCCATAGGTGTACAGTGCGTTCTACTCGACTATTGGCGGATTTGCCAGCGAAAATGTAACTTTCAAAATGCTTCTCAGATGGGAGTCGAACCTAACTCGATTGCATCATTTTGAAGGATCCCAGGCGTCTTGCAATCTTGAGTGAAACCGGGTGTAGCACAACTGTCAATCAGCGTGTGGAAAACAAACGAATGGTGATCAGAATGGAAAAACGAGTGGGAAACTAAGGCACGAAAACAGAGAAACAACGGTTGTCCGAACAGAGATGTGGTTCGTCTTAGTCGTCGTGCATGTCATATTTTCCTTCGTCAAGACCTATAAATAACAGTTGATTGCATCTGGGTCTGGCTGCATACGTTGCCGACGTAACTTGGGCAGTGCGATAGTGTTCAGTTCGGTTCGTGAAAGTTACAGTCCACTGGACAATTTGGCTTTAGAACAACAGACATTCGAGCAAGATAAATTCGTGATGTTCAACACACTTTCACATCAGTATGAAAGGGGCATCAAACAGACTATATACAAACTTTGGAGCAGACAGAATTTCGGAAATCTTATTCTCATGAAAAATGCAGAGAAGTAACAACCTCTTGGTGTGCAACCGAAATGACTTGCAGTGGAACGAAGAAATGAAACAGCTGTCAGACGATATTCAAAGCAGTCGCCAGACTAACCAGTCAAATACAAGCTAACTGAATTAATACACTAACCGAATTGGTTGCGGAAAACATCATGAACCAGAGAATCGGTCGTTAGCTTGTTCAGAAATGCCAATACAAGTCCACATGTTGACGACAAAAATCTCAAGATCAGTCACAACACGCACTAACAAAAAAGACCTGTTTGTGACGGGAATAATCTCAACCCTGGTTGAGTAACTAATTCACTTTAAAACCGCAAAACAAATTTATGATGGAAAATGACAGCCTTTAGTATGGTAGCGGAAAAGACAGAATCCGAACGTCCTCATAAATTGTCAGTCGGGTGTGCAATCAATAAGGATACGGTTAGCAAGGGCTTGGACACTGTGTTGTTCGAACCACTACATGATTCAAAGAAAAACTACAGCCGACTAAGGTTGTCACAAGATTGGAACGATACAGTATCCTGTTTATGTCCAAATTTGAATGTGTGTGGTGAATTAGCTGGCAGTGTTCAACAGCTGTTCGATAGTGGGTGATGACTGCTCAAAATAATATTTGCCTCACCGGATTCGGTCTGATCGCTGAGTAGATAGTTCATCGTTATTTGTTTCCTAGTTCACTAGCTTATTGTCCTTTCTATTCGGGAGATACACTCATTTGCCAATCAATTTGTTTTTAACAGCTAGACCTCTTATTCTTCAACCGGATGTGCCGTATAAGGACGCCTCATGGTTCAGTCCGTACAGTATTCGAGATATTGCAATATAATTTCTTGAAGACGGAACACTACTCACAAAATGGGCCGTCAAGGAGTATTCAACAACTTTGTCCTATAATAAATGCTCAGTTTGGCATTTTCTCCTGCTGTTCAGTATTGGATAAAAATTGCTCCAAATTCTCCCGTTTCAGCCCGAGATAGGATCACAGTGACATTTTCACTGTCTGGTAAGCTTATTTTGATATATGAGACTACAAACTGGTGTCAGTTTATTGACTATAGCGACCTCAGTAAAATTTCAAAATTCAAAGTGTCCATTGATAACGAAGCAAATGGAAAATAATCGCGGTGGCCACTATGACTAGTTGTACGTAATGTATGTCTGCCTGTTTGCTATGGGCTATATGGATAAGATTGGATGGTGAAATGTATTCATTAGCCCAACTATACACGACAGTTTTGTATTAGGCAGACAGAGATTTCCCGCCGCATTGGTTGAAATGTACAACCTTAATTTTTGTAAAAATAACTTAGAGAAATTGGACCATCCTTATTTATAGTATTTCGGCATTAAGGAAAACGAAGTGTCCGGTCGGCCAGTGCAGACAGTTCACCTTGTGTACGACCTTGACAATCACACACACACACACACACACAGATCCACTATTGTCTGTATTGCTGTTCCACCGAAAAGTGAGTTGGTCAAACAACCGAAGCAGGGGAGACGATTCTGTGACCTTGAACTTCTGTCACGCTGTATGTATCCGACCGTCGAACAGCTACATTGCAACGTCGATACTGACAGCGTAACAGGTGACGCAGACTCACATTCGGATTTAATGCTCTAAAATCCGTCGAGGAAGCGAAGTAGACGAAGGGCACGCCGCCATGTGTCTCCTCAACTGGACACGAATCACGGTGAAACGGATAACCTTCCGTAATCATTGTGTACAACAGAAACGAGGGAGTGAATAGTTTGGATAGGGTAATGGCAGCACACAGCTGAAATCGAATGATGGCTTGTAAGTCCTTCAACTTTTTGACCTTTTTGCCTTTGTGGATGTCTTCGGGTGGAACGATAGGAGAACACGTCGGAAGACAATGTTTTCCCAAACATTAAGGGACAACCTTGTTACACTGTACCTCGGAAGAAGACAGTGCCGGCTCCCGTGTGAACACTGTGATGGCATATGTCACAGAGACATTAAAACCTACTTCGATTCCCCTAGCGTCTCACCAGTTTCAAAAAATCGGACAAGCGATGTCTTCCGAGAAAAAACAGTAAACCTAACACTGCGTGAGGCATGTGCAGAAAAATAATTTTGAATCACACACTGAAAGCCCGTTGGGATACAACGACAAATCATACAGGAATACCGGTATTTTTCTTCTCGGTCCGAAATGACTCGGAACACCATGAAAGGTAGTGATTTCAAAAAAAACACCTACAAGACCAAATGGATATCTTGAAGTGCATGCGAGAGCTTCAACAAGCGACTTTCGGTTCCGAACGGATGGATTCGACATTGATGACAGCCTTCTACTTAACGACAGTTAGATGGAGTGACGCGTTGACTAAAATGTTTGTAATAGTGGAAAAGAGCAAATTTGGACAGACCGGCGTTGGATGTTGACAACGTGATACCTCCGCTGACAAGTACATGCCTTCTTTCAAAACAGGACATTTGTTCTCCCCATTCCAAAATGTTTGCTTCAATCATGACTTCATGATAGTGATGTAACGTTGACATTTGACAATAGCAGCGTTGTACGAATGAATGGAACAAGAGTCACAAACACAAGCTTGATTCATTTTAGTATCGTAATTTCACAGTGATCCTGTTTCACCCATTCCTGATGATCCAAATGAAACAAAAAAGACAAACCCTGGGAAAAACGGAACCCAGAAATATGAAAACGAGTTGGATTTAATTACCGATTCCTCTTTTGTGGGAAGGCAGTGTTCTAAGAGCAGTTGAACCACGGTTGCGTTCTGTGTGAGAAGCATATTGCTACAAAGCACCTCGCACTCCTCGTCAGAAACCGGAGCAATCGTTCGGGCTGATGCTGTTGCATTAACAACGGACGTGGTTGTGGGAAGACTGGGCAATGAAGAATCCAAAGCAGACTCAGAGGTGTTTCCACTTTGCACAGACGGTAACGTTACTGTGTTGGTCACTGAGCCAAAAGGGACGCTAGTTGATGCAGGAGGATTGACAACGCGTTCGAGTAGTCGATGTCCCCAATAAGATCGCGAAGCTAGCAGGTTGGATTCAAGGATACGCAGAAACATACGAAGTACCGGAGGGCACCTGAAGGTAGAAACAAGTTGGAAATATATTGATACAGAGCCGGCATGGTCAGGAGGAAAGCGCATAGCATCCCAAAAACCGACTTCACAGCATCAATTGACTCAAATTACGCCGATGTATCCTGATGAACTTTCGAACATGACCAGCCAGACAGAGGAAACGTTGGACGTTTGCCAACTAGGGCTCAACAACAGCTGTTTGTCAGACTGAGAAGGACTGAGGGGATCAACACACAGTGCAGCCGTTGTACATTCACGAACAAGTTTTCACAGGATGTCAGCTATTTGACGCTTTCAATCCCTAAATATTTCGGTGAAATTCCGCCGCAAAGGCGCTTCACTGAGCTCAACAAATGAACGGATTATTTTGGAGCGCGCAAGCACACACATTAGTGCCAAAAAGATGGCAGACAACAGTCGTGATAAGGTAAGAAGGGAGAAGGAGAAAAAGTGGGATCAGAATGAGAGCGAACTCTAGAGAGACACTGGGAAGTCTGATCAGGATTGTTGCGATTTCCTGACTCGCGAAATGTTCGATCAAATAAAAAAATACAGCGAACGTTCGGACGTTGATGTGAGCGCCGCTCGAATTTTTAACGACAGCAAAGTATGGCTGTCGTGAACACAGCGCCATGGTTAGTGGATACAAATTTCGCGCTTTGGACTACGTTTTAGCGGCAGTGTCGCGTTCACATGAATAACCGTTTGTAATCAAGCTTAGAATTAGGTATAGGAAAGACAGGTGTGACGTGAGTTGGCAGTGACCTTGTTGTGTCGGCAAACAAAATAGTCTATCCTGCGGGAACAAAGGTAGCACACTGAATTGGGGAGATGCTTGAAAAGAACGACGGTCACCTAATGAAGTCAGCCCTATTGTAAAGGGGAGTAGACTCTTGAATTCATTCACTAATAAAATCCCAGACAGACTTAGTTTTCTCGTCAGAATAGAAAAACGCCGTTCGTTGAAACGAAAAAAAAAACGGTTGCGATCAGAAGGCACTCCAAGAACTATTTTGTTATTCCGGTCTGCTGAAAACAGATCAAATTAATCTTCGAAGAGTTTTCAGTAACTTTATGAGTAATGCACTACGTTCAGACAACGTACTACGATATTTCGAATATCGCACCAAGTGAGACAAGGTGGCCTGGTGAAGCACATTCAATTGAATAAGGCCATCACAAACGAGAGATTCAGCTGAGTCTCGTGTCAAAACCAAATTCGCGTGCAAATGAGAGTACTTGGCAGATCGAAGTAAGATAACCAAGTGAAAACGGCATAAATAATTGGAAAACAAAAGTAAGATTGAGAGGCTATGCTCAAAAGACCCCCAAGTATGTTTGTAACCAGAATAATAAGAGTGCCTTTGTACAGCGGCTAACATCTGTTGAGCGGAATCAGTTTACAGAAGAGGCGTTCACTTATAGAGGATCAGCCATCCTCTGTGACCAGAGTGACCATATTGCAATTGACCGTGGTTGGATCAAAATGCATGTACGAAAATTCCTGTAGCGTTCGGATCACGTTCGAACAGCTTCAGTTGAGCAAAATGATGGGTGGAAATATGTGAGCCTATATAGAATAGCAATGGAAGGATCCGTTATAAGTTTCGAACGCTGGTGAAATAGGCAAGCGTTTGGTCGGTGACCTATCTACGCCAAATGAAGCGTTAGTGAAGCTGTGGTTCCGAATAAGCATGACTATCCCCTCCCCCATCATTCTGGACAAATGTCGCCTTCATGTTGAACGTCAAGGTGTTTTTTAAGACATGAGATGATCCGACACACGCCTTCGTGTCTAGACAGGAATCTAAAGATAACTCAGTGAATGTCAAGCGAAGATGACTTGACAGCTGTGAAGTTCATCGGGCTTTATGCCATACGTTGGGTACCCTCTTGGGGCACTCAAACTGACAGATGATGTTGTCAGTTCGTTACGAGGGAAACACTGCGGCAGTTTTTAATGATGGTTTAAACCATGTTAGATTTTTCACCAAAAGCGAACTGTTAAACAACGGGAAATAGTGTACTGAGTAGCACTATTTGAGGAGCATATCCACCACGACGCAAAAATGTCACCAAACCATGCACAACCACAGTATGTGCTTGCCGTTTTTTACGTCGCACTGTACTGTTGCAATGCTCTCTTTCTAGTTGAATCTGGATTTTCGAGCGCTCGGTTTTCATTCTTCAGTGTATTGATAGGGCAGTGGAAACTTAGCTGATTGGTAAAATGCATCCACATACGCTTTCCTCTGTTATTAGATTAAACACTCCAAGTAAGTGAACCGCAATGTTGATCATTAATTCATATGTCAAGGACAGGGAGCCCAAATTTCATACAATGTTTCCGGATGGGATATAAATGAAGCTTATCCACATGCCTACAATCAACGGTCACTAGTCAAAATGACACGAGCGTGCTGTGGTTCTCACACGACATTACGATGTTCCCCTCACCACAGTGACCAGTCCATTCATGGAGATGGCTCACGCAGAATTGCGGAAATTCAATGGAAATCCGAAACGATCATTTTCTTTTACGAAAAATACGACCGTAGGAAATTAAAAGTGATTCTAAAATTGGGGTTATGCTCATCAGGGCAGACAGCATATAAAGCAATCTTCAACACAAGACGATCTGACGATCGAGATAAACATAGGTGCGTTTTATTGTTTTTATGAAAAATCATAACCTAGATCTTCCAGGCTTTTCTCCAAAAGGTAGCATGTTCAATCGATGAGTAAAACCCAGTGAGATATAGGAGTTTGAGAAAAAACGTACCTGCTTTGACAGTCATCTAGGAGTTAGAAATACGGTTGAATTTCAAGAAAAGTAGTCTCATATGCGTCCAACGCTAAGCTGAATGCACCACAAGAATTTGAAGCATTTTTTGCAAAGCTGTTTTCTTATCTTTGGAGCCAGCGTCAAGGAATGTCTTTCCAGCAGAACCTTTTGGTTTTTCGAGAAATACACTAATTTGAAAATCAATTTGGTTTTGCGAGAGACTCACCTGGAACTCAGCTGAATCTCCCGTTTTTGATGTTTCCAGGCAACTGAATGTGCTGCACCAGGCCGCCTCATGTTCCAGTTGCTACGATATTCGAGATATTGCGATACATGTGTATACGTAATGCACTACTCGTAAGATTGCTGAAAATTCTTCGACAACCCACGACCGGTTTCGCCCTTCTTGAGGCTCATCAAATAGGTGCATTCCCCGAGTTTCCGTCAAGGTAACTCATCATGCTGTCATTTTTGAAGTAGTTTTCACTTCACTTTATGATCAGTGTGCTACTGGTTTTTCTCGAAAACTCGCAACGTCGCATCACAGGTTTCAGCAACCTGGCAGTAGCTGGGGCCAAGTGCTTCCTTCGGGTCGAATGACAGCTGTGCACAACCACGTGAAGGGTGGAAACGAGCCAGGGTAGGTCAAACAACGACTTGAGAGTGAAGTATGGAAGCCAATACCAGCAAACTCAGCTGTGCTGTCTTCCTGGATAGAGACCCCGAGACGGGCCACATCAGTGGTTAGAGACATTGTCAGTCATGGCCCAGTTGTGCCCGCAATCGCGCTCGGGCATCCAAGCTGTGGCCTTCAAAGCATAGCTCCCTTCCCAATCCCCCCCAATCAACAGTTCCACTGACAGTGCTGTATTTACGCACCAATTTATCTGCTCCCGCCTCCAATGCACAGCTACCTCCCCACCTCCCCACATCATCGGTGAACATGGGTGGAAACGAGCCAGGGTAGGTCAAACAACGACTTGAGAGTGAAGTATGGAAGCCAATACCAGCAAACTCAGCTGCGCTGGTCATTACCGTCTCCCTGGATGATGACCCCGAGATGGGACACATCAATGGTTAGAGAAATTGTCAGACATGGCGGAGTCGCAGCCTCAATGGCGCTCGCGCATCCAAGCTATTGCCTTCAATATACAGATCCCCTCCTATTTTCCCCAATAACAACTCCATTGACAACCCTGTATTTACGCACCAGCTCCCGCCTCCAATGCACAGCTACCTCCCCACCTCCCCACATCATCGGTGAACATAACTGTGGCAGCTAGAACCACTGCACGGCAAGTACGCGGTTTTTACAGCTGATGATGATGCACCGAAAGGGTGCGACAACTGCATGAATGTTGTCTTAATTTTGTACTAAATAGTCGCTATGATGCATTCAAGACTACATAGTCGGCTGACGTGAAAAACAAGATAAATGCATGCACATGGTTGAATCGTGGACAGAATAGCTCTGCCCAGTTGTGTGGACCGCCCTGTCCAGATCGACCGATTCCGGTATAGAAAATAGTCTCCGTTTCAAATAACAAACTTTCAGAACTATACTTTCTAATTGAAGCAGTTTTCGACTTCAGAGCACTTGTATAGTGCATAACTGAATTTCGGACCTATGTTAGCCATCAGCAATGGCGCAAAATTTAAGCTTTCGGGATAGGAAAATCGTGAAAAGTGAATGAGGGGTGGTCGCATGTGATGGGGAATCCCAAAATAACCTTAAGGTATACTAAAATTCAGTGAATTAGGGTAAGAACAGAAACTCCCCGGAAGTTTTGCGGTCACTAAAGTACAGAGAAGTGCAAAAGTTTGTATCGAATCTAGCGAGACTCGATTTAACCAATGAACAAACGAGAAAACAGTGGAGGGAAGAGCTTGAAGCTGCGCACTGATTGGTTGTAAAGTGGGAAAATAGAATGTCCTAAACCAACAGTCAGTTGTAAATTTCGAGACTGGACATCAAATTGCATAACTGCGGATTGTGAATCATTCCAACAATTTCAAACCAGTATGGAAAATGCGACCATTTGTGCTGAAAATACATTTGCAAACACTATAGCCGGGATTTTAATTACACACGTCAGCTTTGCTATTGCCATATTAGGAGTGGCGGTGAATCTGCTTACCCTCATCGTCCTACGCCGCAGTGCAGCTCGAGGAGCTACAAATCTATTGTTGGTTGTTCTGGCCACTGAGGATATACTCATCATTTTTTCATACAGTTTGTACTACGTGGCCATACACTACTATGAAAACTACCAGCTAACCTATCTGGGACTGTTACGCTACGGCGACAGCCCTCTGTACTTCGTACTTAGCTGGGTGAAAGTGGCCGAGATCTACACTATTGTCCTACTCAGCCTACAGCGTTATTTGGCAATCCGGTGGCCGTTACATGCAGCTAGCTTATGCTCTGTCGGCCGAACCAAACGTGTCCTTGCTGGAGTAATTATGCTATCGGCCATGCTCAAATTGCCCAATTTGATATTAGGCTATCGGGAAATGGTCTACGTGCCGGACTGCAAACAACACATACTGATGGAAGTGTTCCGAAATAAACCGTGGTATACGAATTTTCGATTGATACATGTACAAGTCCTGGATCAAGTGATTGGTTACATCATCCCACTGATCGCGTTGATTGTGCTCAATATTGGATTGATCACACGTGTACAAAAAGCCACACGGGAACGAATGCAAAAACAAGGACTAGGCATGGTCGGTTACCCACCGCGGGACTCAAACGGAATCGAGCGGACTGGAGAACAGACAACGATTCCCACAGGTGGAGACCAAAACGAAATGCTCCGTAGACAAAATAAGGACGAGAAGAGAAAAGAATGTTCGGGTTTGAAAGCACAGCAGACGGAGCTAACTGGAGTTGCAATCAGCAGGACATCGTCCACAAGTGGCCCTAAAGCGCCGAACACCAACACGGCAAACATGCAAAACCGTAGTGTAACTCTAACATTGATCGGTGTTGTGTCCACATTTATCGTATTTGAAACTCCGACTACAATATGCTTCTGTTACGAGTTTTCCCAGCTAATCAGCAAACAACTTGGTATAGACGATACGCTGGATGATTCATCCGGAGAAACGACGGATACAATTACCGCAACAAACTTTTATCACCACGTCTACCCGGCTGCACTGATCTGCGTGATGATCGGTTGTGCCAGCAACTTTTTTATCTACATGCTGATTGGGAGCAAGTTTCGACGTCAGTGCCTCAAGGTATTACAAGAAACTCTGCTGTCTTGCAATTTCCGACGTCAGCCGCCCCAAGGTCATGCAAGTTGGCACCGAAAACGACCGGTTAGACGTCGAAGAACAACCCGATCAGCAGAGACAAAGCACTCCGTGACATTGGTGGAGCAGTGCGAGATTTAGCGGGAGGAGGATAAAGCCATCCAGATCCCATCTGGCTACTAATTTCACGGATTTATTCCAGTAGAGACATTATCATGATTACCATGGAAGAAAAGTCATCCAAGTTAGTGCTTTTTCTATGAATCACTTTTTTCAACTGTCAAATGAGAAGCCAAGGTACCTATTCTATATAAGACGATTCATTGTAAACAGAGTAGGTGTTCTGTTTGAATACCATAAACGAGTTCGGTAGTAGCAATCGCGTGTTTACTCTTGTTTACTGTGAAAACCAGAAGCTAATCAGAAGAAAATAAAGGATATAGGTGTACGGCCGGACGAATTTAGGCTTCGGTGGGAGTGAGGTAATACACTAAACGAGACAAAACGTGAATGCACACCCAAATCAACCGCGGGTGTTTGGGATTTATGGGTATCAAGGACAAGATACAATACAATAAATGGATACATACATACACGTGCTAAGCGATTGAGGGTGCCCATGGGATTCGTGAGGAGGAAAAAATTAGCGAACCAAGCCTGTTTTTGTGATCGGTTCAGATGTACACGACAATAGAAATCACGTGCAAAGATTACTTGAAATGCACGTGTATATACTCTTAGGAGTACATGGCTTGATGGGCAATGAAGTCAAGCAGTGAAATCCGTGTTAGACAATTTTGGAGAATAGAAATGTTCATAGGCCAATTCAAGTTTAGAGGACGGATAAGTCTCTTCTCAACACAGAGTTGCATCAATCTCAATGATACCTAATAACATATAAAACTGATGTATTAGTAAGAGGACCAGAAAACAAGTCTTGTACACCATCTTTGTTCTTCTCACGATATACGCGTATACCTTACAGGGCATATTTTAACAAAAATATCCCGCCAGATATGAACTGTCAAAATTGAGGCCAAAGAAAGTTTAAATCATAGTTCAGATTGAAAAAAACACATATATTTAGTCCAATCGCAGGTAACATGAGGAGGCTGGAAGGTACGTCCTTGCAGCATGCGAAATACGGCTATTTACCTTCATAAGGTTTATCTGAGAGTTATCCTACTGGATATGTTGATTCCAGCGGATGCTACAGTTGCCCCCCTCCAAAATGGGATATCGGTGGTAGGAGTCTTTAGAGAGGAGATACTCCTTGATCCATCCCTTGAGATGTACATTCCAGAAGGACACAGTTGTATCTGTAATTGGTTCTATCAAGTGGTCACTTTACAATGAAGGAGTTACTTTCATTCGGACATCCACGTGTGATATGTGCGGTTGGAGGCAATGGAATAACATACAACAACATTTAAATTTCCAGATGGATTGAGCATGTACTAATTTGCTTCCGACAAGAAGACAATTCGCCCCATTGTTAGGAAGATGGCAACACCACGACCAGGATTAAACGTTAAGGTGGGACAGGTTCGTGTAAAAAAACCAATCTGATTGATAAACGAATGGTGCGGTGCGACAAACAGATTTCAAGAAGAATAGAGAAGAATACAGAAGAACGCGTCGAAGCTCGCGTCAACTGTAGTATACCTGTTAAAGTTTATCCTGTGAGGCTGAATAGTGGTCTATTGTGGCGAACTAGAGTAAGGTATACAGAGAACTAGCTGCACTAAACGTGATTATGTTTATTGTACATGTAATTTCCGGCGGACCATTGTACCGAACAATAAGGGCCTTGAGTTGTACGAAGTTTGTGGCGACAGCTGACGGTGCAAATCAAGTGATTTGTTGCGGACTGAAAGGAACTAAGTGAAAAACTTGACTGTTTTTAGACACAACAGCTAGCGTGTATGTGATCACACACCGAGCAATATCGGTCGCCATCGTGTTGTAAACAATGCACATAATAAAGTCCCTGGGCGCCGGTGAAAGCTGGTCACCGGAAATTCGACCACAGAAAAGGAATCAAATAGATGGAATTTAACACCTGGGCTGGTTGGTAAATAGGTGGAAGCGTGGGAAATGAGAGTGGTCACGGGGGACTGGAAAGCGATGATATCTGTCTGGCAAACAAGCCTATCAAGTAACAATGGCACCAAATGTCGTGTTACCAGTTCGTTCCTATATAATATATATACATACATATATATACACATATATACAGATACCACTGAAAGAAATTTTGGACTCCTTCATGGGCGAATCATTTAAGTTTTCCTAAGCTGAGAAATACCTCATTAAACGGGATCAAAGATAGATGATTCGGCCGAACTTTCCTTATGAATTTGTATCAAATCTAGCTTTGAATATTGTTTCTCAAATTCCTGTAAGTCGATTGCAGGGTCTATGCGTGATGCAAAACAGCCTCATGATTATGTCTTGCAATGAAAACGCCGGGAAAGGAGATTAGACTAGGCAGACTTATCATGAAGATCCCAATGTGGCGATACCATAGAACGCTTGCAGAATAAACACAAGTGAGATCAGTTGACGATCATGCACTTTGGCGTTTTACATTGAGCCCACGGAAGAGGCACTCGAAACCTCATCTTAGAAGTAGTCACACTAGCAGCACTTTGAGACTATATTCTCCTCTTAAGTGGCTCGTTGTTTAAATCGCTAAGACCTCCACATAGCATTCTTCTTCTGGGTAGACGATCCGATGCAAGGGATATATCAACAGCCTCAGTATTTTCGATTCAGTGTTTCCCACATCACAAGAGTCTGTTGCATACTTTCGTTGCCATCTTGCGAGTCCGCTGACATCAACTAACAAAGGCTGTGACTGTAAAAAGTTTGAAGACGCCTCAGATTACGACTGCCATTATTAACTGAGTTTTACTGAAAATGAATCCCCATGGGAGAGCACCTGACCTTATGTAAATGGTTTCCATACCTTAAAACACCGCATCGAAGCCTGTAGCGTCCAAAATATGTATTCTGACGGATTAGAAATCCGAACTGGGGGAGAAACATAACAGGAAGCGAGTAAACGGCCGCAGTGACAACCTAGGCTATCTTTAAGCAGACACGCCACAATAGCGTAAATCGCGACACAATAGTTCTACATTCCCTCATTAGAACACCGGTGTATCGAAATCACCTGCCACAGTGGTTGTTTGGCAAATTGATGGCACTCAATAAATCACTGTGAAGTATCTAATAGAGGGGCGAGATGGCTCAGTGGTTAGTGTGACCGGAATGCCCATGGTTCGAACCCGGCCTCTGCCCCTCGACTTCCCCTGTCTAGGCTCGGGAAACCTAGCAGTATCCCAGCCCTCGCGTTTTATCCTGGTGGCATGGCAGTTAGGTACTGAACGATTTTTTACACTAAATATGTGTGTTCATTGGAATAATCAATTGCTCAATATTTGGGACGGGAAAGTGTAAAAGCTACGCACATGTGTCAGGTTGAAAATAAAATGATTAAGTCATTGGATCAAGTCATTTTTATCTACATCGGAAGCAGACCTTATCGAAACCTAGAGTGCTCCGACTAACAGTCTATATTTTTCCTAAGTTTCAGGCAGCAAAATTGAGAACTCTATGTCTAGAATGAGATTTTTTTTGCTACTGCACAAAGACGGATGTTGGGCATGGAAAAATTCGACTTGTCACGCTGTTGACAGAAGATATCAACCATTTTTAGAACAGATCTGGGTTTTCATGTTTCTGTCCCCGTGATAGGAACGCACAATTGAATCCGAGCGCTTGCTTAGAGCACGTGTTTCAGGTTCTCATGGCAACACATTCAGACTAAACGCATTAATTATCCAAAAGTAGTGCTGTCTTTTATCTTACTACTACAAGTGGGTCTTAATTAATTAATTAGTGGGGTCAATACCCATTTACCCTGCAGCTTAATCGCATTAGAGACAACCCAGACAGCTGCCATCAGTGAGGCACGAAAAATGTTAGCTGGCTGGTCAATGTCAGTGAACACGATTATATATATACATATATATATATATATAGTGTTGTGGGGCGCCTGAATGTCTCCAATTCTCGACGATGACCCTGGAAATATTGGGCGCATCTCGCACGGATCATCACTCCAGTGAGATTGAGGCCTACTTGAAATTCAAAGACGACAACGCAAGTCCAACTTAGATATGGCTTCCCCTAACAAACAATCGCGATGCAAGAGCTACTTAGATGGAACCAATCAAGTTAGGCGTTACGCAAAAGTGGCTAGTCATCATGCCCCTAGCAGGACTCATGGCAGGTGCTAAGGATGTGCTTTGGTTCACAATGAGGACGTTCTTTTGATCATTCCAGGCTGTGTGCGACAGTGTATCGCTCTGCAGAAAATATCGTAGTACATGTCCTTTGCGATACGTGATTAAGTTTCTTCAAGAGATTTCACAGGGTAAGCTGGTATCATACAGAGGCGTCTGAGTTTTCTGTGCAGCGGATAATTGATATGAGGAGCTGAAAAACGAGCTAGTTGGTAGTTCCAATCTTCGTATGTGAACGAAGATAGGACGGTGAGACTGTGCCTCGTCGAAAAGCGGGCGCTACTGTGAAGGAGGGTGGGTACGCAAGATAAACGAGCATTTTTTTGATATGTTTGATTTTAATACTTACTACATGAGTTAGTGGTTGCACTGAAGAAACGAGCTGGACATTAGTTGAAAACCGAGCAACACGGATGGACGCAGCATACCCGTCGAAATAAACAAGTTAATTCCGATATTTAACCATTAGTCTTTAACTTTTATTCTTTTTGCTAATTCCTCTGCTGTTCGGGCAAAGGTTTTAAGATCTGGAAACCTATCTGACCAATAGGATATCCGCTCACAAAAAACGGTAGCCAATGTGTACAACTTGGGTCCAGTAGTTCCGGTAGTCTTTGTTACCTCGTATTCTTCCATTGCATTCTCATTGATAATGCCTCACCTACTCGACGTTTCCTTACTGTTTTCCAATTACGGTATTAACTTTCTCAGTCCCCTGTCGTGTTGAATACTGACGAGCAAGTAGATTACATAGTCAATATACGCAGTTATACACCACCATTGTTTTAGACGGCTTCGTAGTGTCACAGCGAATCTTCTTGCTGTCAAGTCACTGACTACTGTACCGCTGAGTAGATAACAACAATAAGCTTTCTCACGAAAAGCCCAAATTAACGTAAGCACCACGGGGTAGTTTGCGGGTTACAGTTTCCGCATATCAAAAGCTTTTGTCAGGTTGTAAGGGGCCAATCAGCCCCTTGGGGGCGTAAGAGAAGAGTATGTGGGTATTCCCCATCTTCTTTCGTTACCATCACATGTGACCTTCTTCTGCTGAGTGCAAAACGAAACCAAACGATGTAGTTAGCAACTTCATTAGGTACTTAAAGTAGGTTAGCGGAGTATCAGCTTGCACTGTTTCGAGTAAATACTCAAAAACTCTTCTCAATGCATACCAATTAAAAAAATCCGGGAAGGAAACAGCTGTAGTTTAATGAACCTACATGGCTGAATCGTGTTCTTGTCAATAAACATGCGATAGGTTGCGTTGTTTTGTGCGAGAAATCCTTTAACATCTCGGCTGTTCTAAACGTAAGTTAAACCATTAGATTTGGTGGAAGGAGATTTACCGCTAATAATATGCGTATAATATGCCTGCAAGATCCTTATAAAACCATATTTGTTGAGCACTCAGAAAAGACAGCGTTTTGAAACACCAAACCGACCAAGGTGGTGATTCTTTCTAACCAAATATTCACACAATGATTTAGCTGCTGATGAATAGTCAGAGGGTTTTAGCTAATTAACTACCAGGTCATGATTGTGCCATTTTTTTTATAAAGAGGATACAGTGTTCAAGTAGGCTATTGCTCAGACTTCGAGATTCCTTTCAGCACAACTGCCTTTCGTTCCCTAACAAGAGAGAACACATGGTGAGCAGCATTTACTTTTGCGGACATGGTGCCTTAGATAATTCTGATACGGCTAAGAAGCAACCCGTATGTACGGAAATTTGGGAATTCTCATGAGTTTATCGTAAAAATTCCGTAAGAATATGCCACTATACCGAACGAAGGACTTTAAAGACATGCCCATGAAACTGAAGACTTCTCACATAGGGACCCTGAGTTGATAAGTGGCAATTTTTTTGCCTTATATTCTCCCCTCACTCAATCCCGCTTATGACATTGTATTTTGACAATGAAATTGTGAAAATGGACCGCTTCGCAAACATCAATTACGCTTCAAATCGATCCGCTTTAAGCCAGACTCTTGTTTTCCGGTAGCCGCATTGGGACATGTTTCTGTAACGGTCATAAGCTCAACAATTTGTAAGTACCTGCGTGTTTGTAGGCCACAATTCTAGATTTTAATGACCTACTCGAGGCCGAACATACAAAGCTGGCCTCTTGAGTTTTAAGGATCTGTTGGTTAGAGTAACCCGAAAAGCCGACCAACGCTTAACCATTCCAGGCGGTAGGAAAAGACAACTGTATTGATAGGAACCTATTCCTGACTCAGTCAATCCCTACATGAGCAGAGGATTTAGAAAAATGAAGACGAGGGGAGATATCCACCCACTCTTTGGCTGGCAGTCTGTTCTGACAATGGTCGGTGGTTGGTCAATAAGGGACATTGTAAATCTCAGGCTTGTAATGTGCTAACTTAAAAAGGTGGGGTTTGACAGGATACAACAGAGTAAATATGGAAATCCAAATACGGATACGTAGAAATGCTTCGCGCACATGTATCCTGGGAAAAGTGCAATTTCTGGTATGATTATACAGGATTTGGTGGATTTAACAAGCGAAATCGATTTCCCGGCTCTTGTTGACTGAATCATGGGAACCGAAATTCTCTGAATAACATCTGCGGTCAATTGCTAGAGGATGAAGCGACTAAAGGAGTTATTAGTGAGAACGAATACAATTCATTCGGCTGGGTTTCTTAAGTGTAGATCTAAACAAAATCTAAGAAGTCAATATTTTTTGCTGAAGGATGAGCATCACAAACACTTATTCAGGTTACCATGTTTTCCGGGGGAAGAGCCCGTATTACACAAACTTGACACTATGCATAATCAGAGATAACGTTACGTGGATATCAATCCGTTAAAAGACCTCAAAAATGAACGCCACTGCTTGACCACCAATCTAATTTCTTACGTATTTGCATTTCAACATGCTAAGTAGGGCTAGAATAAATGTGTTGACTGCCGAGAATCCTTTGGACGCATTCCTACAAAATTCCCAAAAGTGCATCCTGCACTCAATGATGCTTCTAGTCCCCCGGAGAGGGTCCTTTACTGAGAGAGGTTACCGTGCTCAAGTACTCCGAGACGGAATCGATGGTTTATGCAATCAGTTAATTTGTAGAGAAGCTGTAGCTACTTAGAACACTATGATTCTATCCACGTTTTACGAGATACACGAAAGGGGAAACCGTTCCAGCATTCAGATCCTCAGCTATCACAATTGCTTATTTGTTTGCATCAGCGAAAAATAATATCCAACCTATCACACGAGCGGTCACTGTGATTTCAAGACTTGAAAACCCGGAGTTCTACCAGAAATTCTGCTAACAGCGCAGTGGGCTATTTCGATGCTTTAGAATGAAATTATATATCTTTCCGTTGATTGGTCAGTTGAATAAGAAGACACATGCTGCTACCGAAGAGCCAAAACATGTGCACGGCGGACTGGACATGGTGACATGGGGTGAGACCTAATTCAGTCCTGACATCATCAGCAGTCGTTTATAGTGCCTTGGCGATCAGAAAAATCTGAATAGTTAAATCGGACCAACTATCCGGCACGGCATTATAATCAGTTGTTTATTCTCTCCTAGCTAACAGGTCAGAATGAGCCAGCAGCGTTAACCGTGCAAAGCCAGCTCATTAGGGGCGACACCTCCACTAAGATGTCAGCACTGGAGAGAATGGGAAATGCACGATATGCGTGTGCAGTTGCATGCTACCAATAGTTTTCCACTGAATTCACACAGAGTGGCTACGATAGCGTTTGTGTGTTTGTGTTATTCTGCACCGGAAGAATTCGATTACATTTTAGTGTTATTGTCCTGGAAAAAGTCGCATCATTGTGGAACATAAAACATATACAGTACAGTAGATTCCGGTCGGTTCATTCGTTCGTTCGTTCGTCACTCAACGAGACCGATAGGGAGTGGGGCTACGTCATTCTCCAAACCTAGAAATTTGATAATGTCTTCAAACTAGAAGCCGGACAAAAGCATCAGTAGAGTGTGTGTTTAGCATTGCACTGTTCGCGAATACGTAGAGTATGCATAGTCCTACTAAGATCAGTTCCGATAAGACAGATCTTTATGACCGTGTAAAAAAAAACTGCACTCGCGTGAAGGTTGTGTGACACACATTTGTCTGCAAAACTAAGTTGTAAAATGTGAAATATGATGGCAAAAATGCAGTGTGCTGCTTTCGGTTTCTCGAATGGTGAAGTGAAGTGCACACATGGAACCATTATGAAGTGCAGGTTTAAAACCACACAGGCGACCACATCTTTCAAAGAAAAGCATCTAGAAGTGTAAGATGAGCAGGTGCCATAGAGGGGCCTGGAGACAGTGCAGGCACCATAAACACACAGAGAGGAATGAGGGAGTAGATAAACTAACTCACAATTTATGACTTGTGGTTCTATTTTACGTGTTGAAATGTGGGCTTCCAAAGTGCGATCGCATCATTGGCTTATCGTACAGTCAAACGACCGTACGAATGTATGGGTATAATTACGGATGAGCGTATAATACACAAATATCTCACGTCCAAAGTCACAGATTCAAGCTGTCACCAGAATCGCCCGAACATGTGACACGGATAAGCGGAGGAAAGCATGGTAATTTACTTTCCATTTGGCATCACAAGAAGAAATCGGAACTTCAGGCCCCAGAAAGGTTCTCAAGATCCGTGTTAGTAGCCCTCCTGTTAGAAAATTCGGCCCCGTCTGTTCGTTCCCATAGAATTGCACACAAAAGCCGTCCCTCGTAAATAACTAAAGTGAGGTTAAGTGAGAGTCAGACATTTACTGATGAAGCCGCACTAGCGTTATGTGGAGGTACGTTGACAATACATTATTAAGAGTGTTTGCGAGTTTGACAGAATTTGCATTCATATCACTCTTGTCAAGACAACTTCCTGAATCTGGAGCAACTATACCGGTGTGTTCACCGCAGAGAGGAGAAGCACTGAACTTTAGTTTCGTTCTTACTAGAGCTCAGCAGCCGTGCCAGGATTTGAACTCCGGACACTTGACAGGCAATGTGAGCACTTTAGTCAGGTACTTGAATTATGACTTCTCTACAGGTAGACGTGTGCACATTTGAGCGATTTGATTAGTTTGTTCAACATTGGAGTGAACCTTTACGCTTCGAAATATCACGAAATTTTGGTCCAATTCCCATCGGCCTGGTGTTTTTGCGCACTGAACTTTTTTTCCGTTACTAGGATAAAGCATTCATGGTTAAAAATCAGGATACTAATGTGTGGAAGATAAAATGGGTAGTTCACACGTTACTTAATTTGGCATATATGACACTCGGCTGCAGAAACGATTGGCGATTCCCGTTCACCGAGCTCTAACCTCGATAAGGTTACGGAAGAGATTGATGCTGTCTTAACCTGTCAAATTCTTTTAACGTTATACTACTCGCAGTCAAGAACACAAGATTACTTTGGCCGCCGAATGACTGCAGCGCAGATGAGTATGAAACGTAAATGAGTAATATTCGAGCTGAGAACTTCTTTGTGTGCAGACAAAGAATGCCAGATAAGAATATTACAGCAAAAATAGATGTGGGGTATGATCTGCACTTGGCAAAGGAGTGTGCCACAGAGCTCCATCGACGCAGTTGAAGAGACGAAAACGGATCATCATATGAACAGCGCCCTTGCGTCATAGGCGATTTTAACGTAAACCCGAATGTTGTAGTTTGAGTATGATTGCGTATCAATCGGCACACTTCCAGGTGCAACAAATCAGCTACCACAATTCGTCCAATCCGTTCATGAATAAAAAGAAATTACTTAAGAAACCTACAGACCAGTAGTGATGACCATTCAAGCGAACGTGAGCGGGAAAAGGTGTCCAGGTCAAAACGATTTCTGGACAATTCAAACACCAAACCAAGATAAGGACTATGTCGAAACTGGAGTCACGCACGGGTAGGGAAACCGGGGACAGACAAATTTATGTTTACTTAAAAACTGGAGTGATAAGACGCAAAATATCATGATACACGCCTCCTGGTATGTGGACAATGGCGATACCAGTAGTAAACGGTCACACAGAAACACACATGGGAGTTTTAGACACGCAAAGTTGCATAGAAATCATCAGTCGAATAGCAGAGAAACCCTGAAAAAGTGAGTGACATATTTTGCATTGATTCCAAACAAAATTAACTGAATTCGCTACGAACTCATGATCGGTACTTTAGAGACTTGGTTACATACAAGAAACACTGCCTCTCCACACGATTATGGTAGCCCATGGGTTACGGCGCGGTGCTGACCAGTCAGTTCAAGGTCCGAACCCATTCACTGCTTTTGGCGAAGTCACCTACATAGACTGACAGCACCACAGCTCTAGTGCAGGTAAGAACGAAGAGTGCTTGAACGTAACACAATAAGCATAAGGTTGCTGAAGTTTCTGACTAAAAGAGTGCCATGACCTCATGCCGTCGGCGTGTTTGAGGCGTAACGCATGTATCTGACATTTGTAATTATTTGGACACAGAAAAAGGTCAGTTTTGATTAATGAGGTGGTAACCAGTAAACAAAAAAGAGCGGGCCGGAGAACTAAAATCACGAATTCCTTTGCAAGACTATTTATCAAAGGGATTCCCGTGGAATGTAAGCTGAATCTACCCCGCAAAATAGGGCGGGGATATCAAAAAAGACCAAATCACTCAATTGTCAAGAAACGGAATCGAATGATTCACAGGTGGGTAAAAGCTTGTATGACTTTTAGTTAGGACTGCACTTAAACTATCACCAAGCCTGTAGAAGAAAAACTCATACTGTTCGACTGGTACCCTAGATCTTTCCATTTACAATCTATTACTAAGTTAATAACAATAATAATAATAATAATAATAATAAATGCTAACAAGCGTGGGAATACATTTTACATTAAACCGCAATCAAAAAGTTGTATTCGTATTCGCGGATTCAAATGCTACGGGAGAATAGTTTGCGAGCAAACGCGAATACATCAATCATGATTAGTCCGTTAGACACCACCAATGAACCGAAAGAAATAAAATTTGTCTAGGTATCATCAATGTTTGTGGATACAAGGAACTCAAGAGAGGATAGGGGAATGCATTGAACAAAAAAGATTGTGTCTCACCGATTCGAGCAATTGTGAAGGACAGGATAAATTTTTTCCTAGAAAATCCCAGTGAACACACCCATATGGGAATGGTTGAGACCACTGGCAAAGCAAAGCACAAATGAGCAGTTATTATATCATACCATAATAATAAAAGGTACCCACACAAGCTTCGAGAACTGATTCGGTCAATACTATTGGTGGACAACACACAGCAGAATAATTCAGCCAAATACGTCATGGATGCAGATGAGCTAGTTGGATGAACCTCCAATCCTGTAAGTCAGCTTCGAGTTGGTACGATAGCCAAGAGATAGGAGTAAAACGAGTGAAGTGTATTTGAGTACAGTCGTCTTTAGATCAATTGACTTGATCTGCTTACACTCCAACTGTTTCCTCCAATCGATTCCTTGAGATTCCAGGTGGGTGCAGTTTTTGTTTGATGGATAGTCCTATGGCGAAGTAGAATGGGCAGTGTGGTGTGGCTACTGGAGTATTTCCACGTTCAGCCTTGAAGCTAAAGTGCCAGCTGAAAAACATGCTGCATCAGTGCACACGTCAAGCAGATGACACTTTGGTCAGCTGCAAAGATGTCGAACAGGCAGAAAATACGCTTGCTCGGTTAAACAATTCACATCATCATATACAAATCACCATGGGCGACAATACATTTGTCTCCCTTGTCCGTCAAATACAGACAGGTTGGTTACCAGGAACGAACTGAACACTTCCGAATACTGGCAATTCAAGAGTTTTTTCTCCAATACTTTATAAGCGAATGCTCGTCCGAAATTATTTTTACATGCGTTGGTAGAGCCTGTTTACACAGTTGTAGTAAAGCCGAATCAGAGCATCTTCGAAACTTTTTATTGAGAACTGGCTAGCCCGGTACTTCTGATGAAAAATAGCCGACCGCTCGCACCTCACTTCTAAGCTGAGTATGGTCTGCGTTCCGAAAGAGAATCCATGTATGCAGTTGTTGTTCACAGGTCAGAACACTTCGGCGTCTATCCTCATTCTTCTATTCTTCTGTCAATTCATCAGTTAAGGTCGAAGGGTCAAGAAGGACTCTATTCGGGGCACAGCCTTATGGACAGATGTCAGGTAAAATCTTCATTGCTAGCAAGTCCTCTAAGGAAAACTACCTCGGAAGAATATTCCGATGTCTTCTGAAAGGCAATTCATGGTCGATTCACACGTCCATAAGAAAACATTAACTTGGGAAAAGTATCCCTATTTCCAAACGTTAATCGTATGCAAGCCTTTCAACAAAATATGCTGAAGCAAATTTGCAATGCAACGTCAAACACCGGCTTTAAGGATGTCTCGAGCAGACGACCAAACATGCAAATTAGAAATCTCTCCGAGGAATTCCGTCTACGTCGCAAGGTATCTGGGAGTTGATCAGGTGATTATTGATCTGAATCTGCTTCTCATATTACTTAGAAAAACCTGAAAGAACTACGAACACTAACGGGATGGATAGAGAGTACGGGATGTTTAAAGATGAACTGTTTGAAAGGAACTGATCCACAGAATCAAAACTACGATACAGTTGGAGACACCAGAATCGAGCATCACAGCGACTAGGCTAGACAATCAAAAAGGTACCGGGCAGTTTTACTGCAAGGCACTTTCCAAGGACAAAGAAGCACGGAACTTTGAGTAAATATACCATTGTGGATGAAGTGTATTACGATAGAAGTGCGCAGAGAGAGGGACACAAAAAGGCCATGTTACAGAACTGGACTTAGTTGAGAGTAGGTAAGGAAGTTGAAAAGAAACTATTGAATGACATTTCTAGGCCAGTTTCTGTAAGTGAAAAGCCATGCCAGAATAAGGTGTCTGAACTAACGGAGAAGCTTGATAAGATCAATCTTTAGAGTTTTTCTGCACCCCTTGTTTGCAGAAACATAAACAATCTACAAAACGTTTCTGTAACAGTCCAATAAATACCACATTTCTGCAAGATATACACACGGTTAACCATGGGGAAACATCAGAGTTAAGTGCCTCAAGGTTTACTGCAAATGTGAAGGAAGAACGGGCTAGCAGCATGCGGAAATTGCTAGATCGGGTGCACTGTTAGTTGCGGAACTTGACGGTTGTTTTGCGGACGCCAAGTCACCAAATGAGGGAGCCACTCAACTACGCAGTCTCCATGAACAGTAGTGATGAGCTCGGAAGAAGATTAACAAACGTAAACATTAAATGCCCGGTGGAGGAATTAATGAAGACCAAAACAAGCAAATGAAATCATGAGAAACGCACCAGTCCCCTTACAAGACCGACCGTATAGCAATCCATACATAAATACGATTTCATAGGAATACAACACACTGTGTGGCTTGTTACCAATGCCGTAAGAAGCGATGACAGCATATACCGTTGGCCCGTCTTTGTGCGGTTTTAAAGCTGGTAATGACTCCAGTCATCCGATAGAAAACGAAGTAAAGTGATCGGCACCGGTGCTGAGTTTTGTTTCACTAACAAAATCGGAGGCACATATAGCCAAATAAAAAGCCTGGGTGTTGCATAATACTCGGTGGCAAGCAATTTACAACTAGTGCACGAAAGGTGCGAAACCGTCCAGAAGAATGTGGACCGTCATCCAGAACAAAATGTGTGATAATAAAGTGGACTTAGTTTTTGTTACAATCGAAGTGAGAATTAACAAACGCTGAACAGGTCCCCAAGCATTTTAAATAAATCAGAGTCTCGGTTCTACAACACAAAACGGAAATTAAGATTGCAGCGTCCGAAGCAGATCGTAACGCTCAAAATTACTGCATGTCTATGGCGAATCATCAGAATAGAAGAATGAAAATAAAATCCATAAAAACATGTTTCCGCGCAGTATCTACCATTGTCTTGCATGAACAGACGAAAATAAACCCCAACTCAGATTCTATGAAACAACATATTCCATCAACCGGAAATCAGAAATTCGAACGCTAATGATACACACCTATCAAACTGTTTACACTAGTTAGCCAAGTTGAATAACGAAATGTCTCGTAGGTCGTACGAGTAAATGACGGCGCAAACACTAGAGAACGGACAAGCGAATGGGAGACAACCGATCTCATGGGAAAATAGACTAAGACCGTGGTCGTTGTACAACTGTAACAACAAAATAAAGTTGTGTGACAGCTTCATTTCGAAGAAAGAATCGAGGTGCAGAGTGAATTAAAAAGCTATCGTAGTTCGAAAGACCGCAGTATGAATAGATGGAGAAATCAGATGAGGGGACAGAGAAACGATTGAAATAACAAAAAACAAGCCATATTTTACGATAAAGTGAACAAACAGTGCCGAAGAGGAGTGATACCCGACAACAATCTGGTTATCACACTTGTACTTTTTGAGCCAAAAAAGGTGCCTTATGGCACCCGATAGACAAAAGAACATATACGAGACCTTCCTCTTCGGCGGAGGACCGATAAAGTCTAGTCAGGTTGTGAAGTCATGTGATAATGGGAACAGTAGGGAAGAATAGAATTTCAACGGAGTCGAGTGCAGCGGATAGGTGCAAATTTAAAAAGTGGATAACAGGCCATGAATCAAACATCCTTGAAAACCTGGGCTAACCTGAGAAATAGCAATATGCATCAAGAAACACTGGCAAACGAGTTTCTGGTCAAAACTATCTCATAGCCGGGAAGTTAGCTCAACGGCATTCAACTCATCACACGATTGTGAACAAGCAAAAGTTTCAGGGTGGGATCCCTTGCTTTACAGTTCCCCATAGACTCGTCATTACAAGCCTTCCCAATGGTACCACCGGCAAAAAACAGCGTACAATCATGTTTCCGCAAGAAAGCTCTGAGATGAATTAATCCATTAAACAAGGAGATCTGGTTGAGAACTTCGCTCTTGTAACAACTCCTGCTGCAGATCTTCCTTTCCAATATGATCAAGGTCTCGCGAGAGATGGCCTAGAATACCGATGGTGCAAGAATTCAAACCCTGATTCCCAAAAGATCTGGTTCCTTGTCGAGGCCTTTGCGAAGATGGAGCATGTTACAAGCGAGACCAGATAGGTCTGGGTGCCGACATATGACGAAGTCGCACTCACATGCAGTTCTGGTCGTGACTATCTATATCTTGTAGATCATTACATGGCAACTACTGCCATTAATTTGAAACAAAAGGAAACAGGCAAACAAAATTTGAACGTCTGTGGAATAGAAAATCTTGACAGGAAATGTAATCATGAATCGGGACGTTGCTTCTCCAGTCTAGGACAGATTTTGTTGGTCTGTGTGTTATAACGAGTGCTTAGACAGTTGGACTGGGGTTCGAAAGAACAAGTAAATTTGAATGTGCTTGGATTATACACCTTAGACCAATGCCGTTTCACTGATAACCACACGCCGTCCCCGCTTAAAAACAGCTCTCCACACACTTACCAGTTCTACACCCTCCATTCTGACCACGCAGAGAAGCTTGGCGATTTCGCCGTCTCAAGGGCTGGTCGCTGTAATGTAAATCTCCGTTCTCGTGTCAAAACTTTGACATTTTCCAAAACTTATTCGTGTCCGATGTCCAGTACATGCCCTGCCAATGCCCAGCCAGGATTTCTTGGTGGTTTGGTAAGACGTGTACAGCAAAATGTCAAAGTTTCGACGCGAGGACTGGGATTTTTATCATAGCGGCTGATGCCTGGGGTGACGAAAATTGCCAAGCGACCCAGCGTGAATAGAAGAGGGCGTGGAACTGGCAACCGTGTGGAGAGCGCTCTTCGGTCAGTTCAGAAGACGGGTGGTCATAGTGAAATGTATTAGGTATAAGGTACATAACCCAAGATTCACTTAATTAAACAAACCCCAAATACAATTGTTGCATCAACCGCAAATCACACAGACTAACAAAATCTGCGGACGACACCCCAAACGAATATTCCATTAAGATATCCTACATCGGAAAAGCAAGATCCCACAATACTGGTTCGAATTCAGGACAACCTCCTCCATAGCCAATATGTTGTGACTGTTAGACATCCACGCTAATCAACAAAAGAGAACTTATGACTGACATCCGGCACTGATTAAGTCGGTTAGGCATGAGAAATCCCACCGACTGACGCACTCACATGCAGTTCTGGTCGTGACTATCTATATCTTGTAGATCATTACATGGCAACTACTGCCATTAATTTGAAACAAAAGGAAACAGGCAAACAAAATTTGAACGTCTGTGGAATAGAAAATCTTGACAGGAAATGTAATCATGAATCGGGAAATCGGGACGTTGCTTCTCCAGTCTAGGACAGATTTTGTTGGTCTGTGTGTTATAACGAGTGCTTAGACAGTTGGACTGGGGTTCGAAAGAACAAGTAAATTTGAATGTGCTTGGATTATACACCTTAGACCAATGCCGTTTCACTGATAACCACACGCCGTCCCCGCTTAAAAACAGCTCTCCACACACTTACCAGTTCTACACCCTCCATTCTGACCACGCAGAGAAGCTTGGCGATTTCGCCGTCTCAAGGGCTGGTCGCTGTAATGTAAATCTCCGTTCTCGTGTCAAAACTTTGACATTTTCCAAAACTTATTCGTGTCCGATGTCCAGTACATGCCCTGCCAATGCCCAGCCAGGATTTCTTGGTGGTTTGGTAAGACGTGTAGAGCAAAATGTCAAAGTTTCGACGCGAGGACTGGGATTTTTATCATAGCGGCTGATGCCTGGGGTGACGAAAATTGCCAAGCGACCCAGCGTGAATAGAAGAGGGCGTGGAACTGGCAACCGTGTGGAGAGCGCTCTTCGGTCAGTTCAGAAGACGGGTGGTCATAGTGAAATGTATTAGGTATAAGGTACATAACCCAAGATTAACTTAATTAAACAAACCCCAAATACAATTGTTGCATCAACCGCAAATCACACAGACTAACAAAATCTGCGGACGACACCCCAAACGAATATTCCATTAAGATATCCTACATCGGAAAAGCAAGATCCCACAATACTGGTTCGAATTCAGGACAACCTCCTCCATAGCCAATATGTTGTGACTGTTAGACATCCACGCTAATCAACAAAAGAGAACTTATGACTGACATCCGGCACTGATTAAGTCGGTTAGGCATGAGAAATCCCACCGACTGATTCTCTGACTGCCTTAAAACTCGGTCAACCTGGTAGCTTACTCGCTTGGCCTGACGAAGGTTTTGTGCAAAATGTGGCCCAGCAATTGTTTATCTAACCACAATCAAACGATGGCCACTCAGTAGATTACAAAAATTGCCCAGTTGATTGAAAAAGTGTAGGCCCATTGGTGTGAAGGAGAAATATATTTCCAGCTTTGGTATCGACCAAGACAGATCGAAGTACATTGGAAAAGTATGGACAAATGACGGTGCCGATAGAAATTTGCACAAATCTTTGCACTGAATTGGTTAAGAAAAATCATATCCGAGCAGAGAAAACAATATGTGAATAAAGATGAAGCCCAGAATTTGTTAGCCACCGATCAAGACCACACAGTTTATACACGAACAAACAGCTAGATAACGTGCATATCGATACCACACTCAAGCAGTTCTTTCTTGGCGATTCGGTGAAACTCGTCTGCGGAATGTTGGGAATCATCTAGCACTTCAATCAGTGAGCATTCCAAACGGCTTAATACATCAAAACACATACCAGTGAGCTGTATATACATCGACTTCATGTGCGTTTCCAGCTGTTCAATCCGAGCATCCCGTTCAGCCAGCTGACGATCAAGAAGTTGGATGGCTGCATTCGATTCTGTTCTCAAAGCCTCTAATTCGCGTGTCAGTCGGGCTATGGTGGACTGATTCTCGTTCACGCGCAGCACAAACAAACGCTGCAAAATTTGGTACTGAGTATTCACACAAGCCGTGGCAAATCTCGCATCCAACTCTAGGGCACTCAATGCCTCTGTAGCATCAGCAGCCTTGGTCTCGGCCAGCCTACGAGCGAACTTATGGTCCGCCAGTTTGATCTCTTTAAAGGAACTGAGTAGGGCCATACTGTCCATCATATTCTTCATTCGTCCGACATTAAGCGAGGTTTCATCGTATGGATCATCTAAAAGCTGTTTATCAGATCGTTTTGAAATCAGTTTCTTCACCGACCGGTTAGACATGAATCAGATAGGGAACGTAATTAGTGGTTGGTAGATGAGCCGTAGGTAGCTATTTTTGAATGTAAAAAATCGATAGCATTCTACCAAGCCCAGCGGCCCGGCTGCATTCGGTCCTGCAGGCAGATGGCTAAGTGGGTGCATAGAGAGTAAGGAGCTGCTTGAGCTGAATTGCGTGCCAATTAAACGACGGCAGGGTATGACCGAAATTCCGAATCCCCAAACTGACTGCGATCAGATCACACCCAGTCCACAGCCTTTTGTCTAATAATCTTCTGCGTGCAGGGGAAGTAACTCATTCGGGAGGATTATCTTCGCTGCATGGTATGCGGGTCGAATGTGGCACTTGACAAGTGAGGTCTCAGTAAAAAAATCGTTCAGCTGCAACACCCTTCTGATGCCTAGCTGCCATGCCGCCCGAAGGAAGCACGAGGGCTGAGATACTGCCAGGTTGTCCAAGCCTAGACAGGGGAAGACGAGAGACAGAGGTCGGGTTCGAACCACGGACTTTGTGGTCAGTAACTTCGCGATCTAACCATTTGAGCCATCTCGCCCCGACGTTTCAGTGGCTTCCAGTGGCACTCACCATCGGACTCATCATAGTTTAACATGAAAAAAGCAAGCACTACCCAAGTCCCGGTTGACAATATACGTTGTGTGTCCCTTTAAACTCCTTTAGTAATCAAAAGCGATGCTTATAACGGAGAGTGGTTAGAGTAATCCCTCCAGGAGGGTGACGGTTTAAACTAGTGATGTGGATGCGAATTGAAACCGAGGAAAACGACCCTCAGACCATTCGAGTTTCCGATTTTGAACATGTTTGTGAGGTAACTGTGTACATCGACTGGAGCCAAGCGGTTAAGGCTACTATTATTATCCCGTATCTCACACTGAACAAAGGCGGATTACAGAAATTTCCACTACTTCCCTCCAACCTTAAAAAAACTGAACCACCAAGCATTCCAAGGCAGCAGTTTCCTAATTAAGATATTCTACTTGACTGGTTGGCTCATCAGGATATATAAGCGTATGGAGGCTGTTATAAATTAATACCTATGATACTTCGCCTAGTCATAATATCCAGGTTGCATGTACAAAAGAATAACAGATTTAAAACATTTCGAGTATCACCACAGTAGTCATTCCTACACTGATGAGAACTTAAAGAGCCAAATCTACTGTGTATACAGGAAAGCTGTAGTGGGGTCCTTAGAAAGCACAGCACAACTTTGTATGCGTTTAATACACTACTCACATGGTTGCTGAAAACTCTTGACCAGCCCACGACTTATTTCGCTCTTCTTGAGGCTCAGCAGGTAGGCGCAGTCCCCCAGTTACGGTCAACATCATGTTCTACTTGAACCACAACCTACTAATATTACGAACGATTGGAACTGTAAGACGACACTTTGGAGTGTTATCAACTAGCTTATCAAAGCGATCAGATCGTAAGGAGAAGAAAGCTAGCATAATAAAGTCAGCCAGTTGCGACTGTCGACGTCAATCACACCCAGGTCACTACTTCGCTGTTACATAAACATAACAATTTAGTTGATGAACAAAACAAGACATTGAATGGCTCTCCAACACCCAGTCAAATAGACCGGATAGAGAGTGTGAGCATAAACACATTTAACATCGGATAGAAGGCACATATTACACATGTGAAAAGTACATGGGCTTTTCACAATCTTTTTCCTACCCTTTTGTTAAGCCGCTGAGTGCAACATGAAAAATACTCTGATCAGCACATGTTAACCCGACATTGATGAAGACTGTCGGCTGTCCAAAACCCCTACCACGTTTGGAAAGTGTACATTATCTAAGGCCGTTGTTGTGTACTATTTTGTTCACTCTGCCTCACCTTACTTCGATTTCCGTCAATTTGCTACAGAGGACCCTAATGAAGTCACCACAAACCGGTTCTTCATCAGTAGCTTGGCCATTAAGGCATACCATTAGTTTTTTGACCATGTGATGAGCCATATGATTGTCATGTTCCTTTTGCATGTGAATACGAATTGTGCATAATATAAAGACACTGATTCGAAAATGTCAAAAAGTTGTTTAGATCCAGTTGGTAAACGAATGAGGTGTATAGTTCGCTGAAATTTATACAGGAAAAACATTAACGCCAGTAAAGAAAGACTAGCCTCAAACTCTGTCAAATCACGCGAGAAGTGCATTGGAACGTAACTCAATCAAGAGAGTGCCATCATTTTCCCATATACACACTATGTAAAGGCCATGTGGCTACTGATCGACATTAGTTAGAGATGTTTTATCGATCGATTTCACCATACACTCGCTCCATATTGTAGCTGATTCCTCTGCTTGAGTGCTATTCGATACTCTGTAACACACATGCAGAAATGAAATACACAAAACCCGGGGTTTGCACCCCGTCTTTATGGCTCACAGCACCTCAAAAGACTCAATGGGACCACTTAAGCTGTCTGACAGAGGCGGTTCCCACAAGAATCAAGAGGAAGCATTTGTGCAAATTGGGCCTATAAGCAATGTGGTGGCCTTGGTACATGTGGTTTACCTTGTGGCCTGCGATCTAACGTTCGTTGAAGCTATGGAATTCATCTAAGCCAACGAAGTCAGCAACACACTAGTATTCCAAGAGGAAGAATTGTGAATAACAGATATCAAAGTTGGGAGAAACCAGTACATCTTCATCTTTGATGCTGCCAGAAGGAAAGTATGTCTTGCTATTCTAGATTCAAACAAAGAACATTCTGGTCTCCGGTCAACAACTGAAAAGGCAAGGTCCGTGAGAACTAGCCCCGATCATATATGGGTATCTCCGGATGCAACCACTACTATATTATAGAAGCATTCTGTTTTCTTTATCCATTGCATTGAGACAACAAGGTCGCGGCGAGAGATAGTAACACGGTATTTGCTATCATCGATCGAGTACACAAATAGACGTCATTCATAAGACAGGTAAACAAGACATTCCTTTACGGGGACGTCTAACCCTAAGACTTCGTTTGCTGGTGCGAAAAGCATAGCGCTTAATTGTAAAAAAATGCACTAGACGAGAAGGCGATAACGTAAGTGAAGAAAAGGGTCCTGGTTTTGGCCAAGACACCCACCACTCAATTAAATCTCGTACCAAAGGTTATGAACAATGAGTTTCTGTTGAATCAGCCAGCGGATGAAGTCATGACAAAAAGGCATTTGTTTACAGTATCTATAGAGCCCATGGACAATCACTACAGTTAGGATCGAGATATCTAGCACGGGTACGGTTAATCCAAGACAAAAGTTGACTGAATACTCGTACTTTTGAAGGCGGACTTCTGAAGAGGCATGGGAAAATGTGTAACCGTGGGGAGTTAAACTTACTCCACATACTGGCAGTCCCGATGCGTTGAATGTCTATTGATCTGTCCACCCAGCTTGGTAATTCGTTTACAAGTAGTTCGTCAGCACTCGAGAAAATATTCTCAGTAGGCACCCGCGACGTCTTGTCAAAAGGTGATGGAACTTTTACGAACAAGCTCGGCGGACACATCGACAAGTACTGAAGCTTAGTATATTAAGATTAACACATCAGAAGCAACACAGCATGCGCAACACTATTTTAGAACACTGACAAATGTTTCTGTGTTCATCGGGAAGATTAAACAAAAATTAGTAGGTTAACAAAAGTGTTCTCCTTAGGATACGGTCGATCCAATCGGAGCACACCCGAAATGAACACAGGAAAATTTATTGGCAGCAATTAACTCGAGGGGCGGTTGTTAAAATATCAAGATTTGTCAACCGAGTAAGTCCAAAATCCGGAATATCAAATCACCACACAACGGGGGAGTGCGCATCCATCACACAGTGTATGTTTGCGTGAAAACAAAGTCACTGCTAAATAGAAAATGCCAAGCCGCATCAAGTGTCCGCTAGGATCAAGCTTCGACAGACACGGAGAGAAGCACACGAAGCTGTAGCCGAGCGCTTTATAAACAGGCCTTACCGAAACAAGATCGGTGGTGGGTAATTCCGACAAGTTTGTGTGGCACATAGTGAGGGGAGCAACGATGATTGACTGCATAATTTTAGAGTACGAAGAGCGACCACAACCGAATGGGAAACAAGTGGAGACATAGGTGACAATCTGGGCACATCCGACGATTCCAAATATGACTTTCCTAAGGTCGTAAATAACGTATACGCAACACAATCGCGGCATCATTCAAAACAATGTCACCATTCAACACGAAACCCAATATGCATCAACAACCACGGCACAGGAGTTGGTTGGAGGTCAGTGTGGACCTGGATAAATACCAATGCATGAGGCAAAAAAGAAATAACCAGAAAAGATAGAAACAAAGTGGGAGATCTACAATAAAATCGACGTTCTCGGAGAGTGATGACGGATTTGTCTGAATAAGAATGACTGGTATCCCAATCGGATTTGCCGGTGCTCAGCAGTCGAACCATTGATCCATAACTTTACTGTTTCCAAGCTTAACACGTTTTTGGTGCTTACCGAGAGGCACTCGTATCGCCGTGAACGAAAAACTCTCTGTGATTTCCTTGCCATCCAGCGATGCAGTCGACGACTAAGTGTTCGTGGACACTTTTTTGTCGAGTCAATGAGGTAAACAATGTCAGCTTTGCATTGAACCACGTACTGAATCCATTGCACATAACTTTCCACCATTATCGTTCATTAATCCAATTCCGAAAGGTTCCGATATCTTCATCCAGGTTTCCAAAGCCTTGTCAGCCCTAGCATTAGAAAGAGCGGGGCACTTAGACGAGCAGACCTGATCTCGTCGGATAGTTGGTGGTAGGAGTTATTCTTTTCATCATCTGGGTGTGATATGCAGGTAGAATTGGATGCCGTTTGATTCATCGGTTCTATGACCGACAACATCGAAACTAAATGCGTGTTCGCTGCAGTAGAAATGACCATAAACAGCCTCTCGTAGCTTCGATTGGTCAGCCAACTGAGCGATCTTATAGCGTTCGTGTTCCATCACGAAAAGACCAGTTAGCTTTAGAGGCGTGACTTGTCTGTCCATATAAAGTAGAGTCCTCATGTTTCAGATTCCAGGTCGTATAAGGCGCGTTTTGCTTGTTTCCCCGACAGCTCACATTATGTGCAAGAAAGTGACGTATTTTTATTACTCGAAGTGGAACTAAGTGAATACTTTGAGTACTCGCTTCCGGGACTCCGAACTCAAGACTGGATCACACAGCACTGTGGGGCGCAGACCTACCCCGAAAACTCAAGGATTGAGGCATGGAAATCTGAATTCTAGTGCTACTGTACTGCTGCACAAAGGTCGTCTCACGTTTCAGTGTATTTGGAGAACCGCGTCCAATTTGGGTTTAAGTAGAACATAAGGCTGACGAAACTTCGAGGAATGCGCCTACGTGATGTGTCCCAAGAAGGGCAAAACCAGTCGTGGGCTCTCCAAGAGTTCTTAGCAACCTTATGAGTAGTGTATTATGTCCAGAAGGCGCCTGGTTTTCCTATATTTACGCAGTCAGTGATGGCACTCACTAGCTTTACTTCACACAAGGGCCCCTAGGACAGCTGCAATCATCGGAGAACGAACGTTTCGGAGATGAATTCTATAAACGTTCATCACATGGCTTGTTAAAGGTGAACCCAAGAGCTAATCTTCAATGAACATCTAGCATTGTCGAAAAAATACCTCATTTGGTCAAACGTGCATTGCAACTAAATTGTTCATGCAACGTGATTCCACTGTATTTATTTTACGGTTATCGCGATTGGAGGGGCTACTATTCCTGAGGCACCGAGCCAAGAAACGGATTATCACCAGTAGGCGTTTTGCAGAGGCCACCTCGCGGAACAGACCATTTTTGCACAAGCTTCAGAGATGAGGACACTCTTAATTTGAACACATGTGTTATCACAGACGGAGATTTTCATAGCCATTCACACGCGTCAGATTGTGATGATTGCAAAATGCATTTGCATATTTCTGTCGCCACTCAAATACTGAGGCGAAATGAATCAGGGAAAATACTTTGGCTGTCCACTCGTTCAGGAAGTTACAACAGTATAGGTAACAAAAATCAAATTAACAGTTGGTTGAGACGGTTTGCGTGACACCGAGGAGAAGCTACAAATTAGTGGACGCCAAAATCATACGAAAAATTTAACGCGTCATATAGAACCTTCAACATTCAATTTAAATAAATCTACGCTGAGAAGCCGAAATGCAGTGCGACATTTGTTGGGGATCATCAACAATTCGCATTTCACGACTATTCTGGATGTATGTATATATATACATATATATATATATAGTTCGAACCCCATGAGTGAGCATTCCTCTCGCATTATAGGAGAGTGTGTTCACAACAACCGCTCCTTAACAAGGACTGCCTTGAGCGAATGCGCTAAAATTCCGTTCCAGACCCGCACTTCCCCCATTCCGACAACAAAAACTAGCGAAAATTTGCACTACCGCGAGGTGGACAGTGTATGAGTTGGCAAAGAAGTACGAAAACAGTAACAAGTAAACTTAGTCGGTGGGCAACTGCCGCCTTCCTGGATGGGGACCCGGGACTTAAATCACCATTGCTTAATAACATTGTCAGAAATGGTCCAATCGCGCAGTCAGTGGTCCACGTGCATCAAAGTTACTGCCTTCAACGAGTAGCTACCCAATTTCCGAACAAACTGAACATGCCTTCGTCTCCAAGGCTTGTTTGTACGTCCCATACTCCCGTTTTCTGGTGATCGGAACCGTAGAAGCTGGAACCAATGTGCCTATGGTACACGGTTAATGGCTGATAAATTGAATTGATTGATTGACTGATTGCGAACGTTATATGAAGATACATTTCATTTCACGAAGACGAGCCAGGTTGATATCCTCTGGAGTATCCGGTTCTGTCATCGCTTGCTGCATAGTCGTTTATACATGTATCTCATTCACTTTCGAATCATGAAGGTAAAAAAAGCATAAAAACCCCGAAAAGATCAAAACACGTGTTACATCTGGGGTCCACAAAATAGAAGAGACCGCGAAATACTCTCAGCTGCTGCAGTTATGCAGTGAGTCTCAAACGCGACCAGCTGCTTTCCGAATTTTATCGATAAGGAGGATGAATTAGACAAAACACTAATTGAACAAGATGAAGACGCCCAAGACGGATCAGACCACTCAATAAAAACGTTTCAAACGAACTAAATCAGTCGAATTTTCCCGGTAAAGACTTACCCAAAAGGATGATAAAGGCTCCTGCAGCTGGATAGGCTTACACAGAGGGCTTTCTTCATAAATCGCTGTGGAAAACAATAGGTGTCTTTTTACTGTAATTTCTGTAATTACTTCGTAAGTAGTAGCTGTGAAAATGCTGATTTTCGCTAGCTTTAGAAGATGACCGAAGTTTCAATGGCTACTAAATGATTTATCTGGAAGGATCACACGGAACAGAATTAAAAGACGCCCAGTTGGCTTATTTAACCAAGATTCTCCTAAGTCACTCTACGAAACATGGATAAGCAAAAAAAGTGTGCAAAGAGATGGGGTTGGTGAACGCGGATTCATCTCAAAGAAATGGAGGACTTGGGATTGCACATGACTTTGGGGGAATTTCTATACTGGACTGATTTTAGTGTTCCGGTTCTTTGGAATCAAAAGACTGATAAACGCACAAATGAATCAGTAAAATTTATTTGTGGAGACGCGCAAATAAACCGGATAGCTGTGTCAAAGATACCGTTTTTTTACCATAACTTCGCAGGTGTGGTTAACCAACCGAGAGAATGACAACCTCCAAATAATCAAAAAATCAATTTCATAGTGGGGGAGTAGAATGACAAACAATTTTCAAGAGCTACCTACAACAAAACATGAGGTTGCCGGTGTGGAGGACGCGGTTAACAGTGTCAAGGTTGACAGTTAACACACTTAATTTAATCTACTTCGAATAGAATACAGTAAATTTCAGTGACGACACCGCTAAACAGGCAGGCATAAAGTTCATGCATGTAGAATTTCGAGGTTCACTCGTGTATATGTAGTGAGCGACTGCTTAACATTTATTTGCCCTAAAAACGCCAGAACTATAATTGCTTAGGCGGAAATATGCTGTTCCCTTTCGTCGACATGCTGAAATGATGGTTTTTGTGGGACAGGACTTTAGGGGACCCAAAGATAAAACACTGATACAGTTCTGTGATGGGTGGTAGTGCATCAATTCCCCTCCCGAAGTAAATACAGCAGTGTACAGGGTGGAAAAAATATACTTCTAATTTACCCAAATATTCAGAATCGTCTGCCCAGTAGGTTGGAGTTTTTTCAGTGCTCGAAATTTCAGATAAATGAACTAACAAACGGAGCTGTCCCAACTTATTGTTAACAGCCATCAAGTGAACGAACACCAGTGAATGGTAAGTTGAGGTTCAAACAAAGGCGAGTTTCTCACTTCCATGGACATTGTGAGTGATGTCATTATTGAAGTCGGCATGAAAATGACGGTTGTACAGTCGAAAACTGCTTTAGCAAACCATAAAAAGTATTCACCCTCGCATGACTATTCACATGTTGTCCACTGTTGCCAGCTGTACATTATCCCTTCACTTGTTCATAGCATGACGTAAGGCTAAGTGTAAAAAAGCATCTTCAGAAACAGCGCTCATTAGGTCACGTGTATGAACGCCTGAAAATGACAAACAAAATAGGCGTCGATTAAACCTGTTCGTTCGAAATAATAGGGTAAAAATGGGAAAATCAACGAGCCTGTCATCAAATGAACGAGAACCTAAGTGGACGAGTTCCGTCAAACAGCGGATGAAATGAGTGACCTATTGAATGGGGACGCGGTGAGTTGGCAAAGACTCGAGTACTATGAAAAGGGTACGTGATACACAATATCACAACACAAAGGTAGGCGTAGTCCCCGGTTTTCTGTCAATCTTACTTTTACTTGAACCCAAAATGAACGAAATTCACTAAGCCGGTCGTGGGTTGTCTAACAGTTTTCAGCAACCGTATAAGAAGTGCCCTGTCAATAAAATATACTGCGACATCTCGAATATCACACCAACTGAAGCATGAGGCGGTCTGCGCGCAGCACAGTCAGTGGAATAACATCACAAAGGAGTGACTCAGCTGAAATTCAGTTGAGTCATTCATTTAGTGTTGTATTGATGTGTTTCGCGAAGGGTTTAGTTGCTTCAGGAACCACAACAGCGTTCCTGTCAGTATGATCTAGTGAGATGACCTTTGGGGGAGGGGGGCTCAGAACAGGAGCTCAAAAGCTAGCCTTATGCGTTTTGGCCACCCTCGAGTTAAATACTATAGTGACATTCCTGAAGCACATCGTTGTTCAGTACCCGGGGTTTGTGCTGTGTTGATACGGCAACGGTCTTTCGATAGATTAGAAGCTTATCAGGTGAACCGATACCCATGAACAATTTCCAGTTTGCCCATCCCATTCTCAATACATTACTATATTCTTAGCTTGTGGCTCGCCAAAAGGTGTAGAAATCAACCATTTTCACGACAGCAGTTAGACTTCAGTCGAGTCAGTTATTCTTGAAGAGAATCTTACCAAAAGATGTCTTGTCATTCAATCCCGGGGGGATCTATACAGAAACTCAGGTTGAAGAACATTTTCACAAAGTATTCTCAGAGGAGCCAATTTCTTCGATGACTCGAGAAAAATCAGTAACTTAGGGCGCTCCAAGAATATCTCCCGCTTGATCCCCTCCCATGACACATTTGTCCAATTCCGTGTGGCGTGACAGTAGCTCAGTTTTGGTGCCAATCAAGAGTTTTATAAGAATCTTTTCATACGAATACCTGAGATGCGTGATTCAATTTTGGATTCGCAAGACGACATTTACATATCGATATGCATGCGCACCAGATTACGCAAAAGATACAACTCACGGTGCAACTTAGTATAGGAAAAAAATGCCGAATAAACTCAACTGGCCAGAAAGTTGTAAAAACCCTGAAATAATATGAAATGGGCAAAACTAAATTAGTATGTTCCGTCAGGAAAACTGATCCGTGTTCGAGTGCAGCCTGTTCTAACATGGTCAGAAGCGGTCAGCTCAAAAGAAGCCTAGTTTAGAAAAGTGTGATCATCCTGAGCTCAGTGTATGGTTAAAAAAATGTTGCGATACCTCGAACATCGCACCAACTGAAACACGAGGTGGCCTGGTGCACAGTTGAGGTGGATCATCATAAACTATGAATTCCGTTGGATTCAGTTGAGTCTGCTGTCAAAACCAAATTTGTGTGCAACCGAGAGTATTTGCCAAAGTTTGTCAAGTATGGGTTCAAGTAGAACTCACGCACTGTACCTACCTGATAAGCCCCAAGGGGGGGGGGGCAAACATGGTGATCCAAAGTGGAAATTTTCCTTTGAAGTCAAAACAGAAAAAGGGTCCCACTATGCGTTAGACATGATTTATATTTCACTTAGTGCGGTATACTAATAGCGAAACGATCACATCTGAAGTGAGGTAGTTCAAAGATCGTCCTAATAAACCCGCATTCCTGGATTATTGTGTGATGAGTCAGGCGGAACCCAGCAACACTCCAACTGGCAGCCGGGAAAACAAACAACGTGAAAAGGAGAGGGCGTAGAACTGGTAACCGTGTGGAGAGCGTTTTCCGGTCAGTTTAGAAGACGGGTGGTCATAGTGAAATGTTTTAGGTATAAGGTACATAACCCAAGATTAACTTAATTAAACAAACCCCAAATACAATTGTCGCATCAACCCCAAATCACACAGACTAACAGAATCTGCCGACGACACCCCAAACGAATATTCGACTAAGATATCCTACACCGAAAAAGCAAGGTCCAATAATACTGGTTCAACTTCAGGACAACCTCCAAAGCCTATGTGTTGTGAGTGTTAGACATTCACACTAATCAATAAAAGAGAACTTATGACTGATATCCGGCACTGATTAAGTCGGTTAGGCATAAGAAATCCCACCGACTGATTCTCTGACTGTCGGTCAACCTGGTAGCTTATTCGCTTGGCCTAACGAAGGTTATGTGCAAAACGTGGACTAGGAATAAATCTACTAACTGTCTGACGAACCTCACGCAAACCATGAACCTAGTTACTTTGGCACTAGAGGCTGTGTATACTGGTTGTCGTGAAGCATGTATTTCAACATGAGTGGCACTCGGAAAAATAGCTTCCCCTATCCAGACACGAGCGAGGAGGCGAAAATAATTTGAACTGAGACTGCTATCGGAATTGTTAAAAAAAATCTCTTCGGAGGCTTCGTGTTGAGGGAGTTGCCAGACGAAAATCTAGTTTCGTAAATACCAGTCGCCCAAGTGAAACGGGACGGTGAGATTGTTGAGAATCGTATAGTGAGTAAGTGTACATAACCCAAGACGAGAAGTCCAGAAACACACAGCATGTCACTCACCGAAACACGCCCCGATCTACCGTGTTCATCAGGTTTTCCACCGGATCGATTCGGATGTCTGCTCCAGTAAGCTTCTTCACAGACCTGATGCATCGCAATGACGAGCAGCTGGGTTTCTTGCTGTTCACACCATCGATTAATGCATTTACTGTCAACAACTCTAGTCTGAAAAAGAAAAAAAGAGCGAGGGAAACGAAAAACCTGATTATCATATCAGTGTCAGCCACATGTGGAAATGTGATGTTTAATGACAGGAGCAAATGGTACATTTTATGTTGAGTTCAGCACACTCTCTCTTCATAACAAATTCACCTCAGGAGCAATGGATTGTTTTTAACTGCTCGGTTTTGACTACCGGAAGGTTTGGGAGAGAACGAGACCGGAATAAAAAAACGTGAAGACCTTCTCTTCTAAGCAATGCGTAATAACACACGACCAATGTGTTGGTTTCGGTGGAAAATGTTAACTTATGCAAGATAGATCATGTAGCTTCTTCCATAAGTAACGTGGGCTCTTGAACAGTTCCAGTGCTCTTATCTGTCCGTTGTTAGTCCTCTCTAAGAGCTTTTGAAGTAATCAGTACTTCGGGGCATTTTGGGACATCGAACGTCCTCACAAAACTTCCAACCTCTTATTGTAGTAACTTGTTGGGAATGGGAACAGTTTCTGACGATCTTGAGTAAATCGTCGTTAGGTCTTCTCTGCTAGTTCCGGAAAGAGAAGGAATTATGCTGCCATGAAGGATCTTTCTTCGGGTACTGAAGATTTCATTGCACTGCTTCCTGATATGTTCTTTTTTAAACGGATTTTTAACACAAGGGAACAGTCGGCACCGAAATCTTTCGACTGCTGTGTCCCGCTTTACAAAGAGAAACCATAGATACTTTTACACGTTTCCTCAAGGAATTCATGGGTCAATCAAATACAGTGAGTCGCGTCGTATCGCAAAGTGACGCTCGAACACGTATCTTGGTATGTCCTGTATGAATACATCCCGTTCCATCCCACAGCGTCCAGCTTGCTAAACGGGATCGATATTATAGTTAGGATTGTCAACCACTGGAACAGAAGGTGGTTTGTTCCTCTGTGAGTATTCCTTCACTGAGGTCAAGTGACTCTTGTTGCAGGACTGAAGTGGCAAACTAAAACGTTTTTCAAGAAAAAACCGCTTCCTAGGTGGAAATTTCTTCTGAAGAGGGAGTCTGGTGTTCTCAAGGTAAAAAATGAACATCGTCAAAACGGCTTCATCGTTCGGGGTATATCGTCGACGGGTGATTCTCACAAAAAGGGAGTGCTGTATCATGGAACACGAGATATGAAGAGAATGAGGCGCGGAACAAATGACTGTGAACGATACGTGGATTAAACTTGGGTTAGGTATACTCCCCTTAATTTAATTGAAACTGACCGAAGAATAGCTTCAAGTACTCCAGGAAGTGAATATTCAACATGTAAACCAGTAATCACTATATACAAGCCGTTGTGCTGTGTTAGCGTTTCCTTGCATATCCACCATGCACCTTGAAGGAAACACCAAGGCTGACACCGCCAGGTTGCTGAAGCCTAGACAGCAGTCGACAGGCTGGCATTGGGCTTCAACCATGAACATTCGGCAGACACTTCGCGTCTTAGCCTCTGAGCATTCTGGAACAAACGAGTGCAATGTTTAGCACCTGTTCCATATGCACTTTCTGCTGTGACCCATGTTTGACCTGAGCAGATAAGCTAGGAGAAGTGAACTCAAAGTATTTCCGACTGCCTTTCAATTTTAGTCGTGCTAACAACTTCAGGCCTAGGAAATTACAAAAATGACCGCAGCAAAGGTTTTCGCGGACATTAATTGTTTTAAAACATTTTTGCCTAGCGGAGTGTCCCTGCCGCGTCTGTAGGATTCATTTCAGTTAGAACAACTGGACTTTTACCGATAAATCACTCATTTACAATCATTTACAAAACCAGGCCACCTCATGTTTCAATTGGCACGATATTCAAGATATCGCGATACATGTATAAACTTTTGGGTCCAATAAGGCCGATCGCTCTTACGTACGTTGGGATTCATCCTATCTGACTGGAACTGTTGGTGGCATGACTTCGAATGAGACATTTCTTTCTTTTATCTCATATTCTCCTGTAACCTTTTCACATTCATCGCTTGCATTCACTTTTTATGTCTGTGACCATGCTCTTCAAAAATAAACGATAATAATCAGGTAAGAGGGTATAATAGAACTAGCCACGGTGTACAAGCTACGGAACAATCTGTGCCTCGTGTGATATAAGATGCGAGAAAAAGTAAGGTAAGGAGCCTGTTGACCATTTGATAAGATGCACGACACAGATATATGATACCAGATGTTTGCCTACCAGGAAACCTTATAGGATACCCCTTAAGATTCCGCTGTAGTTAAGAAAGTGTTCCAATGACTCATAGGGTCTATCGGCTCTGGAAATATGGCACGAGTACACTTAATCCAAGAGATTATGAGTAGACCAGGTTGTAATGATGACCGTTGATTTGTTCAATGTGCAGCTAAACTAATCGGCTTAGTGAACTAACCAACAATCACCAGCAAAGCTTAAGTTACTAATAAACCCGTGCGACGACATTGTCCAGCCTAGCTAATGAATCAGCGGATAACATACAGTAATGAACAGGGTCCAAGGGGACCAATGGTGCTGTCAGTCGGAGCAGAACAACAAAGTCGTCAGACTCTTATGAAAACAGCCCGAACGCGGGATTAGGTGTGGGGGAAACAAGTAAGCTTACTGGATAGGAGAACAAGTCAGGCCTTGAAAGACAAACCACAGCGATGGCAAATTGGCAAGCAGGTCTAGACTGCAGTTATCCGATGTCAGGAAGACATCGGCATTTTGACAATTTGGAGAATTGAGAAAAGAAAAAGTTATTGGATCACCCAAAAAGTTCATTCATCCTGAATGACAACTGCGCGAGCTTCTCGACTGCGATGGTCACAACCAGTCACAGCTGTCAGCATATGTACACTGGGAGAGAGGAAAGTCACGGAAGTATGATGAAAAAAGCGGGAGAGAACAATGCCTTGTTGAACTCCTGTTTGGGTCGGTAATACTAAGGATTTCCTAGTTACTCCGATGTATGAAATGGGCTTGATTAGCCAAGAGAACACATATAATCTGAATCAAATACTGCTCATTGCGTCCTTAGGTGAGGCTGTAGTGACAGACGTCGGTCACACTGCCAGACACCTATGTAATCTAGAACCGGTAAACGCACGGTTTGTACAGTTCTATCGATTGTCGAAGAAACTGAATCCAAAAGACATCCAGCAAAGAGCGCGACTGTCAGTAGCCAAACTGGATGCTGGTGGCTCTATCACGCTAAGCTTTGAAGCAACTTTAATAATACATATGTGGAGGAAGTCGTCCAGTGATTAGTACCGGAATTAGTTTATCTATCCTCCGCTAGAATGACACCGAACTGGTAGAGCAGGGTTTCCAGAAGATAACCGATTAAGCGACAACAAGCTTTGTTAGGTTTTGGTTTACACATTTTATCCTGGCATCACTGGATCCCCTTTCGCCTATGTGTGGCAGGAACTGCCAAAACACTCGGCCAGTGAATTCACGGCTGAGCTATTCTAGGACAACGCTTCGGATACCAGACCTGAGCCTACCACTGGAAAGCTTTCCCCACATCGTGAATATTTTTTCCGAGGAAGGCGTCGACGTGAAGCCCGTTCAACCGATGCATTTCGGCTTTGCTGTGAATTGTCGGATGCTGTTCTTCCGGGCGCATTCAAATTTAGTGTCACACCCTTGTTTGGTCTCGTAGTGGAGGCGAAAACTTGTCGGGTTTCATATGAATGGTTTCAAAATTGTGATAAAGGTCGAAAAAAGTGTGAACAACTGACAAGAGGCTTACACTACAAGCGAGGACCAGGATATAAAAAACTGTGGAGGAGGACTGTGCGTACCCAACCAAAGTTGTTTATTGCACAACATCCTTGCACTATCACAGCCAAAACCGTTCGTTGGATGTTCCATGCTTCTATTCCGAGTAAACCTTCGAGGAGAGTTCGAATACAAATATACAAAAGGCTCATTAAAGCGCCCTTTCGCATATCCAAAGTATCGGTACTGTTCACGAACAAGTAGTCAAAATGGGTATTGTGCAATGTTCTTCAATCCAACAAGAAAGTCAGAAAATCGGTCAGAAAGTCGCTCACCAAGTAGGTATCGACCACGGCGGAAAATGGATAGGCAAATATCATGGGTTCCACGATCAAAGTACTCGAGAAAAAAACTATACATCTGAAGTTTGGATCGAGTCGTATTTCCTTGGGTATTGTGTTGTGTGACTAGACGGGCGACGAATCTACTGGCTCAAGTGTTTACAGCGCGAATTTACTGCCCGGAAGTTCCACGGTTCGAACTTGACCTCTGCATCTCGACTTTCCCTGTCTAGGCTTGGGCAACCTGACAGTGTCTCAGCCCTGGTGCTTCATTCGGGTAGCATGGCAGTTAGGCACCGGAAGGGTATTATTTATTTATTTGCTTAATCTAGCATGGCAGTTAGGCACCGGAAGGGTATTGTTTATTTATTTGCTTAATCGTCTAGAGATTCGGCGGCAAACGCTTGTGAAGCAACTTTCACCATCAATGTACGATGTCCTCCTACTGTGGAACTCAACAGAGGGTCACTCGTAATCACCTAGCGCAAGAATTACATTGCACAGGTATTGTGGATGCAACCAACTTTCATGAAGCGCAAGTTCTGCATTATTAGCAAATTACTTGCAGCTCAGGAATTCCGATGCACTAGTGAGCGGATTTACCGGATATAATCGATGGACTCTGTATTGTTTCACCTTTTTGTTTTGGGGCTACCATCTCACCAAATCAGTGTTTCGCTTTCCGCTTCCGTCGATTGCAAAAACTGTTACCGTCAACTAAGCACGATAACAACAGAAACAGATAAACTTGAAACAAACTGAAATGAACATAAGCCAGCCAAAGAAAGGTAGTGGAGGGCTTCACTACGAACTCGTAAAATACATTTCAAGACATTCAGTAATGCGTGGAGGCACCTGTCCTCATGGAAGTCCAGCCGCCTGATTAGCCATAAACGGCTACGATGACGGGAAAATTCGCTGGTGACGTGCTCCCAAAGAGGCCACTATCGGTAGAGAGCTGGGTAAAAGTAACATTGGTGAAAGTGTAGGAAATGATTTCAAATCAGTTATCACGCACACAGAGGAGAAGTGGAGTCATTAACAGGCCACGTGACACCAGGCTGGTGAAACTCTCCGACGAAATAACTGACAAAAGCAATGATTGAATCAAAGTTACTTGTTCCTTCTGAGCAGTTTTTGAGAACGAGAGCCGGGCAATTCCACACGTAAACTGTCGTAGATATGGCATGGTAATCGTGTACAAATGTAGTATACATGTGATAATGCAAAATATGGTGTTCCTTTTTAGAGCAGCGATACCATTCATCAGAAGAAGCTACTTCCAGCTGGTTCCTTGAAGGACATTTTAATAAGTCCCTCACAGAATGAACCGTATTTTGTCTTTCCACTGAGGTTGAACAAAAAGAGGAACTCAGAAGAACACAACATGAAGTGTATACTCGTGAAACCAACAAGAGATCTGGCACAAAGTTCCAAACAAGACAGCTTCTGCTCGACGCCTATGGTTCCTCTGGGTTCAGATCCTTAAAAATGCAAACCATCTTAAATAACCTGAGTAATCCTGCAGCACGGTTTGGCATGCGCAGCACACCTGCAAAGTTTAAAGTGCTTCTACAGCACTGGATGGGATCAAATCCAAACCTCATGCTTACAGACGAGCCAATCGATGTGGTAGATAATTTTCTTTACCTGGGCAACTGTATAAGTTCCGGTGGACTGGTTGGGGACGATATTACTTTTCGAATCGGGGAGGTCCTGGGAGTTTTGCCAACTACCGACACCTATGACGCCGACGTGACATCAGTTTTTCTGTCAAGGGCACAGTTTAAACTGCGGCACTGCGATTAATGCCGCTTCATGGGTCAGAAAGGTTATCTCTACGCGCAGAGGACATACGAAAGTTGTCGATGTTTGACCATCAGTGTCTCTGAAACAGTGGTCAGGTTTGGTGGAAACATCGGATTAGCAACGCTGAGGTACGCCAGATGGTCACAGGAAGAATGAACTCGTCCGCGACAGCTAATTTGCTCACGCTGGTTAGGACATATACTCCACATGTCAGAAGACCGTCTGACTCGCAAAGCTCTTTTCACCCAGTCCTATGCTGAGTGGAAGCGACCAAGAGGTGGACAGTGTGTGATCTGGCAATGAAGAAGGAACACACTAACCAGTACACTTAGTTGGGTCGACAACTGCTGCCTCCCAGGATGGGGGCACCGGGACTCACTCACCAATGGTTAATGACCCTGGCAGTCAGCGGCGCTCGTGCATCAAAGTTATCGCCTTAAATGGGCAGCACCCACTTCCCGAGCTAACTGAACACACTAACACCTCCAATTGCATGGCTATATCTTCCACGATCTCCTACTTTCCGGTGATCTAATCTGCAGCAGCTGGAACCAGTGTACCGATGGTACATGGGTTAGAGCTGACAAACCAAACTGAATTTTTATCTACCTAAGAGGAAGCATTACAATGATAAAATATTTACCACCATTCTATATGTCGACTGAGATTAAATGATTGTGCCTAGTCGCTAAGCCGTTGCGCCACCCCGCAATGCTAAGTGAGACCTTTTCACTTGGCTGACGTGGCTGACAGCATTTGGCGTGACAATTTAGACAGTTGTACAATACCGAACACGGGAAATCCGGCGGCGCGTCGCAATTTGACCGGATATTTACAATCTGTTCCAGAGCACAATTTTTCTATACAATTTTAGTGTTTTTTTTCGGTTACGTAGTAGTACCAAAATATTGTGTGATAACTCAAAGGACAATAGTTAACAACCATTAAACATATCCAGTGAGGCGATTATTGGGCGCATGTCTCAGTCCCACAGACAGTCTAGGGTAGTGAACGTCTGCGGCATTCACTCGGAAAGGTGCAAAAAACCGCCTGCTACTGCGACAAAAAGTGTTAACAACATCCTTCGACGAATAGCTTGTCGTTGGATCCGTGTAGCAGGCACAGGAATGCAGTCATTTGTCACTTTGTCCTGGAGGAAGCAACAATGCTCGATAAGACCCTTTGAAATCAGCCGAAGCGCGTGTGTTGGGAGTGAACCGCGCGGCGCTTCGCTGCTTAGAGGAGGGCTACCATAGGTTGGACAAAGGCAGTACGAAATCGTTCACTCAACGGCAAGTAACCGGAATTCACCAGGGTGGACTTCAATAATGTACCATTTGCTAGATGCGTGCTTATACGGAAATCAAGTTCACACATTTACAAGCCCAGGTTCGCATGTGGTAAAGACAGGGAAGGTAGCATACCAGCTCCCCATCCGTTATCAGCAGAAAATCTAGGGCACAAGTCATTCCACTTTGCGAAAACGTGCACTTACACGGGCACACTTTCGAACTAAACGTCTAATTAAAATATCCCTTCAAACAAATTGAATGTCAGTGATACAGCTAGGGTGATATGCAGTGACAGACGAAAATGACAGTAACGAAAATGTGTTTACACCAACGCCTATACCCACTGGCCTGTGGCAGATGAAACAAACACATCTGATTGTTTACATAAAAAAAATGCCAAAAATGTCAGGGCAAAACAGAATTCCAATGGGATACCGTTCGCTGATGTATGGTTACGAAAATACCGTTTCGTACTACACCCAGATTACTGCGGACGCTGTGACGGATAAATAGTTCACACCTTTCAAGGATTTACCTGCCGAAAATAAATAACATTCCAACTAGTGCTGTTATTTTCTAGAAGCACTCACTAAAGGCGCGCAACAACTGCGAAGAACACGGAATCTTATAAATATGTGACAGTCTGGATTGCGTGGAGTTTCAAACAAATAAAACACGTTTATAGGAATGCAGTATCGCTCAAAAAATAACGAAGAGCCAGGGAATGTGGAAAAGTGACCAGGAAACGCAAGTCTTTTCAGCTCACAGAATACAAACTGCACTTCCATTTTTTCAACTGAAGTGTTTGTGCACAAATGAGTCGACGAAAACGTGCTGAAAATCGGTCATCAACTACTGGATCTTCCGATAATCCAGCGCACGATGAGAAGAGAATAAGTAGGCTTTTATGGTCCATTCAGGCTTCTGTCAACTAATATAAACAATTTGACAACTGAAAGTATGAAACTCAATGAAAAGGAAACGTAATCAACTGACCAAGCATAAAAATGTAATCCATCATGCATATTGATCTAATTTAAGCTCATTGATAGGACAGACGAAAACCACCCGTGATTGGCGCTTACGGGGTTCTCCTCAGAATCCTACATGAATACGAAGACATCGGTCATCGGTGACACTGCCCCGTCGGGCGATACTGATCATTTCACCAGCTTGTGGGACAATGAACAACATGTAGGCAAACTAAACGCTCTCCACTCGTCCATGGCTCTCATGGCCAGTCACTCATGGAGCCGAAAAGGTCTAGAGACCGCGTGCAACTAAACGTGTAAGTGAACTTTTAAGAGCGTAGTTAACGTTAGTTGTAGACACAAGCAGATAATAGAAACAAATAGCGGACAAATACGTTCCTGGGATGACATCGTCATTGGCAACAACACCAGAGAGAACATTGGTGCTCCACTGCCATACAGTCATGTCAATGTATTTGAATAAAGCTCTATTACGGAATGAAAAAGGGACAGGGAGGGGTATTTACAGCTAGCCTGTTACAAACATCGGAAATGTCCACATCTCCAACACTCAGTCAGACAATCTGCATAGTAACTTCCAGCATGAATGCCACTGTCAACGATAAGCGTCCATAAGTTTTAGTGTCTCCAATCTCAAGAGGTACTAGTAGAGGGTGGCTACTACTGGGCATCGAGCCAGGTGGATGACCTAAAACAGGGCCGACCACGGCACAAACAAGTACGGTGATTCCAAGCTCCCTGCAGCCAAAAGTTGTGAAAGCGTCAGTACAAAACGATTACTCTTAAATCACCGTTATTATTATAATTACAGCGTGCACGGCAAATCGAGTGAAAAAGTGCGAGCAGCCCGATGCTTAAAGACGTTGAAGGCAGTCAAATGGACCGAGGGTGATTTCAATTTATTTAACATTGTCAATGCCTTAGCGGCCAAACGACATAAAGAACATTATCACAGCGGACACTATGGACATTTCATTGTGTAGAGGAAGGGAAGAGTGGAGTAAGAGGAATATTGAAAAGAGAGGTGCGAGGTTACCAACATCCAATTACACAATGTCATTTCAGAAATTTGAGTAAAGTCCCGAGAGGAAATTCAGTGGACAAAAAAACCAGAGGTGTGTTGCCTTTAACCAATATACGCTCTTGAGACGTGCCTCCAGGCAGTCAGCAATGTAGCAGACAAATTGGCCGAAAATTTCCATTATTTCGGTGAGACTGGAGCGTCGTCAGTGGAGCATAGTATTTAATTGTTGAGAATTACTGCGCGTACGTAGCTGCTCAGAGGAGTAATATATATGCAAATCACAGGAAATGTACGCTTAAGCTGAGAATACTCTTCAAGGGTAGCCTCAGAAGCAGTTAAATGAAGGGATAATTGCTTACTGTTGCAGTGGAAATAATTAGTCCTACATATATGTCTTCAAAAGGTTTGTCTGTTTATATATCTGTGCGTTGAAAATGACTGAGTGCTTTTAACTGAAACAACGACCACGCTGCTGTGTTTCCACTCTTATCAGTTTGCCTAGCAGATGTCGCGTTTGATACTGGATACCATCACCACTGGGTTGCTTCATACTTTGATGGTAGTAACAAGGTGGTTCGATTGATTTTCCTGTATTACACGAAAGCTTTTGGTAGTACAGACAAATCAATATTGCTTCAGCTTTCTTCTGATGCTAGGAGTGAGACAGGTGCGGTCTTGTTTCTTCAAGATCATTGCACGAATCTAGCCGACCAAATCTCCGCCGAATACGACAAACACAGATGTTCTATAAGGGGCTAGCCTTCCTAACTTTTAATCTTTGTATGTGGGCGGCATGCGCTTTGTCTGAGATCGGTCTATTGACCTTGCGACGGATACTATCCGGGAAAACAGATGCATGGATGTAGACAGAACGGATGATATTTTGGCCACCTCTGAGAGGAATTTGATAAAATATGCCGAAAAAAAGTTATTGGTCCGAAATGAGAGTCTCTCTTCTCAATGGAAGGTTGGGAAAGGCGACTAAAAGTGCTCTCTTCTGAGGATTTGTTAATTCCACTCTGTCTCACGCATATGTGACAGCAAAAGTACCTAGGACGGTCAGAACACTCAACCGGGACTAGGAATTATTGTGAACTAAAACAGCCAAAAATGTTCCACCTATCCGCACGCGCTAGTTCGAAATCTTGTTGGATTGTCATATCAACAAAACTTTCCTCGAAGTCACTGTCATCCAAAATAACTTTCAAATCAATCCAGAATCCGATTGTAAGAACCACGGCTCCGTACACATCGCATCTGCGTGACTAAAACGAATGTAAATGTTCAGTAACATTTGGAATTGAGAAAGACTTCAAGTACTTATTATAAACTGCTTATTAAAAAGCAAATCATCCACGGGTAGCGTTAGGCTTATAGAAAAAACTTCAAAAGTTTGGTTCCAGCGAGTGGACATCAAGATGTCCATAATTTCCATTCTGATCAGTGCTGTCGATCCCGATAGGTTGCTGCATCAGTTTTAGGGATGAATTGGGATTGTTGGTTCACTCATTGATCGCAAAAGATCTCCCGCTCATGAAGTTGTTTTTCGGGGGGACTGACAACGTCGAAAGCTTTCCGTGACTCGCATCAATAGTTAATAAGTCTACAATTTAGTTCTGTTATCACCTTCCACAGACCGAACCGTTCAAAATATGAAATGAGATGCTTTTGAGAGGACTCATTAGGCAATGACTACACACGGTAGTTTGCGGGCAGTCATACACCGGTATGGAATGAACGTGTTTTGTCTATGAGCACGAATGTATCGTCGCAGTTATGTTGCCTCTTGCATGGTAAATCAACAATTTTGGGAATAACAAACTCATTGTTTCTGGAACATTTTTACCCGAGTGGATGGAGGGTGTTGCATTACCAAAAAATGGTCTTCACAACATGAATATCCTCATGTAAGTGAAATAGTGTTTCAACGGCAAGAATGTAGACAGCAAATTCAAACGTTAAGTCAAACTAAAAAAAATTTCATACTAATGGAAAAGGCATGTTGTGAGCAGAAAACATCTTTCAAGCTTAAAACTTTCCTGTGAGGGAATACTGCTAGGTTTTTCGTCAGCTGTGACACATGTATTGTGGTTCGGTTGTCGTCATGAGAGAAGAAAGAAAAAGGCGGCGACAGCTCGAGGCTAACTGTTATTAAAACCCTACATCTATCCAATTGCATACGGAATAGAGAACGCAGCAAATCTCCTCTGACGTTTATGGTTGCAAATGAATTGAGAATGAAAATTGAAAATGAATTGAGAAAATAACAAGCCCGCATTGCGAGCTTGCCAAACATCATGATAAGCTGCCTAGCGATGATAAGACAAACCTATGGACTAATCCTAAGCGAAGTGACCGTCTCCGATGCCAGTATAGCGGGCCTCCAAAAAGGCTAATTCAGAGGAAGCCCACTGACCACTCAACAGCGGCAATCCGCGTGAGTTACGGTGCAGTATGCGATTCCTCGAAGAGCGGTAAAACATCTTATCTACGGAGTTGTATCGCCCTTTTGGGGAAAGTGGTTATTGTAGTTGTGGAGGCAGCAATTAGAGTTCGGATAGTAAACGAACAATGGATTGGCCCTTCTGCAGCAGAAGACCGGGGCGAAGAGGCTTTTATTTAGCGAGCTTCAGACTATGAGGAAATGGTCAACAACGTGTAAATCCAGGTTGCCAATGGCCAGGTGAAATTTGAAGGGACTACAGGATAGAAGACGAGAAATTAACTTACTCTGCGTCAGTGTCGCAGTCCGGCTTAGGTAATCAACGGATATCACTAAAACAACCCGCCTGGACTGTTACAAAGGCCAACAGGCATACTTTCTAGAAACGCTGACTCACTTCCTTGGCATCACTAGATGCAAACGGCACCAGAGGTATTCAAGACGACAAACAAATCGGCGATTCGTGGTAAAAAGCGGATGCTTATTCGCCGCAAGAAGAAGACGTGGACATTGGTGACCAAGGACAGGACCAAAAGGTAATAAGCAATCCACTGAGAGTTGTTCCACCGCCTGGGAAAGTCGCTGAATAAGACGGATGAGGTGGTGCACGGAAGTGCGGGCCAGGTTGGCTTGACTAGGTCTTTGATCGTCACCACTCTCACAGAACGGAGTGATGTGAGTTAGAACCGCCTCGAACGCTGAGGAAAGGCAAAAACGCGGGGACACCAGGTAAAGTTCGATCATTTCTTTTATCCCACACATAAATTTCGATGGAGGAAAATGGGAAGTAGACAGGTAAACCACAAGTATTTCCAAAGGTAATCTACCAATAGTATATCGTTGACAGTTTGACTGCATTAATTGAGGAGATCGTGCGCAACGGTAAACACGTTGAGCATAGTCTTATGTGTGCACAATATGTCCAGTGTGTGAATGATGTGTGAAAAGCAATCAACACGCAAAAAGCTTGTTCGATTTTCTCATGGGTTGCCACCAAATAACCTGAAATCATGTGGACGGATTAGCTTTTCCATCGGTACCAAAATTAGAGCGGACTCAGCGAAAAGTAGTGTAAGGCGACGGGCTGATACCTCCGAAATATTTATGCGACGGATGTTTTGCCGTAATTAGAGACGTCCAGAATTTCAGAAAGGTGAGAATAACTAGTGAACAAACCGATGATTTAGTGTTCACTGATGCACAAGTCTGCCAAACAAACAGCAGTAGTTGCGTATGATTCATCGAGGACCCGGAACCTACCTTCATCCAGTTCCGTCGGCGAACAAATGTTTACCGTGTTGGTTGCACAATGAAGTTGGGCGGAATCAATGGTCAGTTCATATTGGACTGACTGCTGAGCCGGGGCAGAAAATCGCTTGACTTGCGGACACCATATAGGATCTAATAACAGTTCGTCTTGGATCATCAGCTCTCCAACAGTCAAGTTGGGGAAATGATTCGTGACCAGCCTAGAATGTACGAGAAGCAAGTGGAAGTAAAACAAACAAACAAACAAACGTAAATCCAGGAAACTGTTGCCACAGGTCAGCATATTCGTGTATCAGCGAAGGCGCCAGACATAGAGCTCTTTGATGTGGAATTTAAACAGCACAAGCTGAGTGGAATTGTTTGTTTTCGGACGTGAACATCAACTCAGGATTTTCGCAGAGAATTCGGGACACGATTCAGTGAAACACCGTACTGTTTATTGGACAAGTTTCAACATGGTATGAACTTAAACAACAATGCTCGTTTGATTCAAGTATGCTCACTTTGTGACCGGATTCCCTTCGTGCTGCCACAGATTCTATGTCCTACAATACTACGTAACATTCCCAAGTTAGGTGATAAACTCAGATTACTACTCTCGCCTCATAGTAAACATTATTTGAGGGCGCCTACATTGGGTCTAACTTCGGGATATCGGTGGATTGGGAGCCAGGCACTGGATGAAGCCAGAATCTAACAGGGATACGAACGCTAGGCTTTCTCAGCAGGATATACAAGATCCTTACAGAATAGGTCCCCCAACATGAATGTAGTGTTATTACTCCAGGAAACTTATTGAAATGTACAAAAGTTTTAACATTATTGTTCAAACAGGACGAATGACCGTCTGATAATGTCCCTTGGTACCGGAAATAGATAATCTGATGTGAATCTCCAATCAGTGATCCCTGGATCTATTCTTCGTCTTAGAAGATGTGCCAGACTCGACAATCGCAAACGACGTACACCTTCCCAATTTTTCGGTAATAAGACGTAATAACTTCGTCTTTCTGAAGGAAGCTGCGTGTTTCCACTCCGCTGTCATTTCGATCGAATAATCAATGAAGTGTCTAAGGCAAAAATGTGGTCAAACTCGGAAACTCAGCTCCGCGAGCGATTTTGTTTTTCTTGAGACGGACAAACTATCACTTATTATATTTTGAAGTGCTTTAGACGAGGGGAATTAAGTTCATTCCACTTTACCTAGCAAGCGGGATGAGGCAGGTGAAATTGCCAGCCATTCACCCTTGATTGTTACGCTGCAGGTGATAATCGCTTGCTACCCGGTTACTGGAAAAAAAGATTCATATCACAAAACTATTCCTTTCGAAGTATTCCTTGAGTAGGGTTTTCTCACAAAGAGGGGGTGCTGTTTTCGCAATACTACGAATCGTCAGAGCCATTCCTTTGTTTGTATGACATAAATAATAAATTGTTCAGCTGTAATATCCTTTCGGTGCCTAGCCGCCAAGCCACCCGGAGGAAGCACGAGGGCTGAGATGCTGCCAGGTTGCCCGAGCCTAGACAGGATTCTTTGTTTGACGTGTGGCTTACATGAAAGATTCTTAAAAATAGGGCTATTGTGGTACATATTCCACCCAAAATTCATCCCAGGCATGTAGTCATCATCAGAGATAGCAACATCAGTACTGACACTGATGCTTAACTGCCGTACAACCATAAGGTTCACCTAATTACATTTAAGTCTTAAAATGAAAAGAGAAAAATAGTTGGTTAGGGAAGGGACCTAGGGTTGGCCTATGTCAGGCACTCCGATGTGCCTACACCACAAACGCTAAATCAGACGATGTGGAAAAAAACTGACGGCACGAACTTCGCTGACGTCGATCAACCGACATTTCTGACACGATCTCTGGACAAGCGCAAGAAAAGTCACGGGGACCCCATCCTGGAAGGCGTACAACAGCACCCAAACTCCTCGTAATCTCTTTCGCATCCTTCTGCCAAGTCATACGTTTTCCACCTCAACGTTTACGCCATTCTGAAGGAGGCATAGAGAACAACACCTGTCTCCGTAGACGGTGTTTCGGTATGCGTAGCACATGACCAAGCCACCGCAGGTGTTGGATGTTTTCCGCGGTTAAAGTACCTGCTGCTCAACCATCACCTTGTTACCAATCCGTTGACGCCATCCACAACCAGCAACGCTTGAGGCAACGGTGGTCGAAACCTGGAGACGCCTCGCAGATCTGAAAAGTGCAATGAAAAGCAGCACCGTACAAGTGCATGATAAGAATCCACTCTGGTGTCCCAGAAGGAGCGGCAGGCCGTGACCGACACGCCGCCGATAAATGACGCTGATGTGATCCATTTGAACTCGGGACTGCTTCGTTGGTGGGCACTACGTCGTCAAACGACTTTCGCTGTTCCAGAAATTGATGCTGCAAAGGAACAATCTGTGATCGGCACAAATCTGAAGCAGACAATCTCCGTTGTCCGCTAATCTCGCGTCCAATCCAAGAAGAACACCCAATCGGGCCTCAGCAGCGATTAGTCTAACTAACAAAGCATTCATGTCACCAACAACCACAACGATATCCGAGCTTTTAGTCCGTTGTAGAAGAGTACCCAGAGCGTCATAGAGATTGTCTGAAGGGGCGTAAGCATACACAATAAGCAAATTGTGATGGACCTCACTTTCTCGAGATTCTCTCACAGACGTTGCCAAACGAAGCACAGAGAGGTGACTATTAACGGCTATCCAATCTAACAGACGCTTCTGCTCGGTTGCTCAATACAACAGACGCCCCGGCATATCCAGTTGCAGCGGTTTCTGCATCACCAGAAATGAACGGAGAGCGATGGGGCAGTCAGTTCAATTACAGTGCCTGCGTCCTGTATCCTTGTTTCTGACAGACAGCATACATCAATGCAGAGGCAATCTAGCGTACGAGCAAGAGACACCTGTTTTTCTGCATGCTTCAGTGTGCAAACATTGAAGGCGGATAAGCAGACAGGCTTTCGGGGTTTGAAAACAGACTTCGGAGTGTTAAGGGTTGCCACTGAATTCGGATCTAAGTAATGCAAGTGCATTACCATTTTACGGAAAACGTCGCCACACATGTTCCAACCCTCAACCTGGAGGGCCAGCAGACTGTGTTGTTCAGACCTCTGGCCACTGACCTACCTAGCAAGAGGGACTCTGTGAGTGTCGCGCGGACACCACCCAGTATAGCTCAGTGGGTCACGAAGGCACACAAACCGTCACACCACGGTAAGGTCCAGTCTCTTCGTGACGACAGAAGTGTAGTCGTGGGGAAGCTTTCGTATTACGACCGTGGAAGTATTTCTGGTACATCTTCTATTCACTTAACCGATACGTAACACCGGCTGGGTTGAGGGGTTGGTAGTAGTAAGTAGCAATGCGCGAGTCTTTCAACAATTTGTTCGCAACATCCGCTTTTTTTGGACTTTCGTACTACTATCCTTAGTAGCTAACACCATCAATTGTGTTTTGTCATTGGACTGCTTCGGTAATGAAAAGCCCATTTCTCCGAGGTTTTAATTGCTGAATTGAGACCTATAAAGTGTGAAACAGTGATGGGAATTTCATATTGCGCAAAATGAGATCTCAGATTGTTTATCATTGATGTGCCCGCGGTGCTGGCTAGTTGGTCAACTTCCAAAAGACCGCCACAGTAGCTGAATGCCACAAGGTGGTGCACTCGAAGAAATCTGCCATGCTCGGCTCAGAAGTTGGTGCAGCAAGATTGGTTCCTCCTTTTCTTTCGTGTCGCTAGGACAGTAGTACGTCGTCAGCAACACGGATCGATCCCGAGAGTTTGTTTAACGCTTCGATCAACCTTTTTTGGAATGGGGGCGGGTAGTCATCTAAATCGACCGGAAGGAGTACGGAAAGTGGTGAGCTAGCTAAATTGTTCGTAGAGTGACAGTTGCCAGAAAGCGGATTGCGAATCAAACTTGGTGAACAGTTTTAGCTAACAATGGTCGGGGGGTGTATCATCTACTGTCGGAAGTATGTAATATGCACAATTTAAATTAATGCACATAATTAGACGGCTTAGGGTCGACACAAAGTCGCGAATTCGCCTTCCTTCAGCTATTCCACTGATCCAATCTGCTGGTTTATGAACTGGTGCTAGGCTACCCAACATCGTCAGACAGTTCGATTCGACGCGCAACCATTCACGTAGCGCCATTGGAACTTCTCTTACTAGTGACACTACAGGAACTGCATTATCTGCGATGGATAAGCTGACTTCTGGTAGGTAACCTAGCTCATCAGAAAAAAAGAAGTATTTTTTGACAATAATGCCGGGGTGCAAGTCACATACGAAATTGTTGTGAACAGAAGGAATAAACTTCAATTCCTTGATCTGAAAATTCAAGAATCGGCGTCAAATCCGCCTCGGTCATAAGAATTTCTAGGATATGTTGTCCATACAGAAGTGTCTTTCTGAGAACCTAGGAATGTGTGCCGTTCAGCAGTTGTAGTATTGAGTTCATAGGTGATAACAAAGACGTGCGGTGTGATGGTCAGGGAAAAAGTTTACGGAGGCGCCTGAATCCAACTGGAATCGGCAGTGTTGGCCTTCAACAAGCAGGTTAACATAGGTTTCAGTCGACCGACTGTTGCCATTACATTCAGCTGATGTAGCCTCGACCACTTTAATAGCAATTCATCGGCAGTTAATAATGGAAACAAATAATCGTTCAGCTGTTGTTACACACTCTCAGGGCCTAGCTGTCACGCTACGGGAAGAAAGCACAAGCCATAGATACTACCAAGTCGCCCAAGCCTAGACGGGAGCATTCGAGAAGCCGGAGTGGGGCACGAACCACGGATCTTCCGGTTGGTAAGTCTGCGACCTAACCACTGCGTCATCTCCGGCTCAGTCGGTACTTTCGGTCAAAACGATTTCGCTTGCCGCACTTGGAGCACGTTCGCCGACACACGGGGTGTGCTGTCCAGCAGAAACTGCAGTACGTTGAATGCTTCATCATGATTGCGTTTAGCCCCGTTGGACCAGGTACCCAATCGGAGGACAGCAGAGGAGACTCAGCAACAGCTTCACTGCGGCATATACTGATGCATGACGGCATTTGGGAAGTCCCTTTGTGGTACTTTGGTCAAGAATACTCAGAATGATACAGTCGAAACGTATGCTTTGATTCATGCAGTTTCGAAAACTGCAGAACTAAATCTTTCAGTATCAGCACGTTCTGATCTGTGCTATCCTTTGGCAACTGGTCGCAGCGAAAAAAAACTGGAATCGTTCAAATGCTCCATTCAAGTAGTCCAAACGGTACTCATCGAGTTTAGTGATAATGATTACTGGATCCCCGGGGTCCTCGTTGCCTTCAGGCGAGAGTGCATTGATGATGTACCAGGTGCTTTCTCCAACTGTATGTCAACACAGTATCAGCTGGTATTCTTTTGAGTTTGTGTCGAATTCACTCAAATTTAGGAAGTCATCGTTGTTCTGTTTCCAATTTTCTGCGGGTCCGTTCTGTTCAGCAGCATTCAGTGGTGGTGAAAGAGTCATTTGATGCTTTCCAGTAGCTGACGAATTCACCTCTGACATCATGTCAAGAAGAGCTGTTTCTATTCTCTATTCGATCAGCTGTCACCGTGAATGAGCAAGCCTCTCTAGAATGAAGTCCCTTTTCTGACCACTTGGTGAATTTCATTTGGTGCATTCAAACACCTTCGAGTTCAAAATGGAGTAGCTTGTTTGCGAGAATTAATCAACATACCACACAACTAATCATAGTTGGCACTTGGACACAAGCGGAGCGTATATGAGAATAAGCCTCACGTGCAAAGTAAGGTAGTGTTAACAGGAGGTCTATATTAGTTTCCCATACTCATCTTAGATAAGCTGGTACCATAAATCAAGGATTACAGGACAACTGTGTTCGGTCATTACTTTTTGTCGACGAACATCTCTTACTTGTGAACCGTTTTGACGTCCATCATCGATGTTTTATGCATACAGAGTGTGTAGAGTGCGTAGCGCTGCTCACAAGCGTGCTAGTATGGCATAGAACGGACTTTTGTTGTTCACTGCAAATCATCACAGTTTGATGTACATACAAACAAATATCATAGTTTCCAGCCTGGCGTATACCTCATTCGGAATCACTGAACAAAAGGGTGGAGGTTATGCCTCGAAAAATTTAGCTTCGTTGTTTGTGGGGGGGGGGAACTGGTTACATTGTTGCATAAATATATCCGGCCTGTTTACAGATGAAATTATGCCGAATTTGTCTGATATCAGTGACTTCCTCCCGAGCGATAGAGGGAAGTTTGTCTGAAACTGGATTTAAACCGAGCGATTAGTGACAAGGTTCGAAAAACTACGACTAACCAAGATGGACATCATACGGACCCACATACATCCTGAGCTGCCCACATAGTTAAATAAACCAAGCAGAGTGTAACGCTGGGTGATATGGAAGATTGATTATTCGAACGGACTGAGAAGTCATTGTTCCAGAAGGAGTTGGTAAACGACGGCAATGACGGGACATGCACTAGACACGGGACACAGAACAGATTCAGAAAATGTTGAAGTTTTGAGATGGAGACCACAATTCACGCCACACTGATTGATGAACGAGGAGGTAGAAATAGCAAGGCATTCCAGTGTGAATAGAACACAACAGAAAGGAGGAAACGGAACACAATAGGCCTAGACCTGACGATAGTGTGGAGACGGGATCTGAATTAGTCGAAGTGACACATAAAAGTGCGTTGTTATCAGTGAAAAAGAATGACCAACTGAGTGACTTTAGATCTAAAATACATACTTCAGGTCTATCAAACGTTTACGTAAACTCACTGCCCAACCTAACCAAATTGTCGTGGTACTTTCGAGCTTACACAGAACAAGAATTTTCAAACGACACCCACGAAGAATCATCAATTGAAGTATACTGGACCGAAGATCAAGAACCTAAACAAAATTGAAGTGACTTTAAATTTCACCAACCCGTCGACTGTAAAACTCGGCGCCCGCACTAACCGAGAACACCTTGTAACCGACGTCTAACACGGCTGATCGAAAGAGATCTCGCTGATTGGTTCTCCGTCCACCCTAAGACTCACCGGTATGACAAGCGGAAATTTGCTTAGCTATAAATCCACCAGTTATTTACCAAATGTTCCTGAAACGAAAAAGCTTGGATAGTTTTTTTGAAAACAAAAATCGGAAGGCACGGAAAAAAGCACGGAACATACTGCAGTAGACGTGGATACAACGGACCGTAGTCAGTCACATTTGAACGGGCATGTCGAAGCAAGTAGGTAATGGGAATGCAATCCCAAAGCTGATCGGAGTAGAAACATGGAGCTTCACCTGGCAGGCAGTCTGAAAATAGAAAAAATACGTAGTGAATATGCTAAGCACACAAGGAAAATGGAGCAGTAAATGCAGTAGTTCCATGTTACAACAGAGAGCCCAACATTCGCCAAAAGTAGCGCTAGCCCTAGGTGACCAAACCACATTCGTGAGACGCTTGAGAAAATGATGTAAACAGGTTCTGCGTATGCACATGGGTACTTTAGTTGTGCGAATGAATTACTCCCAAATCTGTGATAGAAATAAAGTGTTACACATTGAAACTCAGCTGTCATATGACGATAAATAAAGTGCATGCAGCGCATAACCAAATTTGGACAGGATCAATGGATGATAACAAGCTGACAAGGATACAACCCAAAGTATACTTTTAATCGCATTTAGAGTGGGTATATATGAGATACAAACGCAGGCACGGGCGCAAGGCGAATAGCACGCACTGACGGAATCTTTCAAAGTTGTCAACAACTGCACGACAGAAGTCGGCCCACTTTGCAGTGAATGTCGCCAACTAAGTAAGCTTTTAGTAATTAAGCAAAGCGCCGTTGCCTTGACAAGCACAGTGCTTCTTTCATGCTCATCCAAAAAATAGTACAAGCTCCAACAGAAAGGCAACGTACGCAAACTTCCAGAGAAAAGAACAGATGAGAGGTGGATATCCGTTGCAGATATTGAAATGGAGAGGACTAATAAGTAATAACTTCCAAATCCCAGTGACGATGACCCTGACAGAAATATCCGTCGGTCTATCCGGTCTACTCAAAAACTTTGCGCAAGTCGAAATCGTACGTCACTTTTCCGGTTGAAATGAGTCATAAAAGTGGTTGACCAACACCACGCTCTGTTCGTTGGGTTGGGTTGGGTTGGCAGGATGTCCATTCCCTACAAGCGGTATTGTGCAGACTTGGGCCAACAAACATGGGGTCGAGGTCAGCACAAGCACTAAAAAAAAGCTGTGTTCGGATAGCTCTCTCGCGTCCTACTTCAATTACTCCCAAGTCAGTGAATCTCTAGAAAGAAGCTGTGCAACGAACAAAGCCTGATCACCTGATTACTACATCACAAACAATATGAGGATTATGAAAGGCGTATTCAGTCCTTTAAAATAATCGTTCAGCTGCAACACCCTTTCGGTGCCTAGCTGCCAAGCCACCCGAGGGAAGCACGAGGGCTGGGATACTGCCAGGTTGCCCAAGCCTAGACAGGGGAAGTCGAGAGGCAGAGGTGGGGTTCGAACCACGGACCCTCTGGTCAGTAAATTCGCGCTCTAACCACTTGAGCCATCTCGCCCCCGCAGTCCTTTGAAACAGTTAATGAATCACATCGAAAACTGTGACGAATATGGAGACGACAAGGATGGATGTGAGGAAGAAGAGGGCAGTGTTTGCATACTTCTGCGCTGTTGGTCGGAAAGAAATTACCAGCAAAGTAAAGTTTTGAAACCAGTGTATTAAAGACAGCCGTTGAGGGTTGGTCGCTTCTTTATGACCTTGCTTAAATTGAACAAGCATCTGCTGGAGTTCCGACGGCATCTCCGGAAATAAGTAGATCATCAGCCAGCCAGACGATTCCATCCCTATACTCAACTATTTCTGGAAATGTAGAGATCTTTTCTTGTTCAGGCTCTCTTGTTAAATCCACCACATTGATTACCCCATACATTCCACATTATGGCGCTACGTCGAACCACAAATTCGTCTTACGTGGAAACTGGAAACTAGATAGGCCATCTGCCAGCCTAAAAGAAAGCACGCTTTAGAATAAGTGCAATGCAATAAGTGCATGAAATGAAGATTAGTTGGGCCTTTCTCTTCTGTACACGAACAAAACAGTGATGGCTGTCACTATGGAATGTTTGTTGGCGGCGATCTCCCAAACGTTTAACTCACTACTAAGAGTTATTTCGCATCCTTCACAATCGTCCCGATCTGATCTGCCGAACCAAACCGGATCGATCCTCATTATCTTATTGTCATATTCTGCTATTTGGTTTTCTTGTGTAAGGAGAACAAGGACTAGGACAGATACTCACAATAGCCAGGTGACAGACTCAGAGTTTGACATGAGGGATTGAAATCCGGACAGTATAGTGGCCAGGTTTGCAAAAAAACAGCAGATGTTACGAAGCCGACAAGACTACAATGGCTAGATAAGTTAGATGGATTGCATGGGAAGGACAACCGTACCATGCCGCACTGGGTAACCAAGTCGCTTCACTCGGTTTGCTCAAGACAAGGACGTATTTGATCCTTTTGCGTTCTGCTTACAGTGAATCGGCGATGGTGCGTACTATGCCTCTTTTTGAAAATCACTCGAAACAGAATTCCACATGGTTCGGAGATTTCCAATCGAATGAACGAATGGGATAAAAAGCTGTGTTTGTTCCAGGTAGGTGATCGTTCAGTCTAGAATCTCCTCACAATGAGTCGAATAATTCCGAATCACAAAGATCTCGAAATACGGCTCTGTCATTCACTTCCAGTTCCACTTTGATGTACCAACCAAACTACGAAATCCGAAAACACCGTTGAATTTGCAAGTGGTGTGCAGTTGACAATGGACTAAACCCAACCCAACCGCTGTTCTACTGACAGCTGTGGGATTTACTGAAATTCCTCCTGTCTATTCAATCAAGATTATCACTGGGAACGCGTACTAGGGACAAACCTACTTACTCTTTAAGAAACAGCACGTGAACACTTACAGTAGACAATGGATTTTCGCCTACAAACTATTTCACACTTGTGGCACACAGCAACAGAAGATAGACAGACTGCATTTAGAATTAATTGTTGCTCTGCTCCTCATCAAGATAAAAAATTACTCTGTGTCTGGCAGTGGTGAGTCGAACCTTCTCAACTAGACAATCAGAGTGCAGTAAAAAAAGAAGAACGTCCTGCAAAGCCTAACGTGCAAACCAACACACCATAGCTTTAGTTCTAAATGAGTTGAGAACAAAAGGGTATGCACAGGAGACCTGAACTAGCGTGTGGTCCAAGGATTATGAACCCCATCTCTCGCACCACGATGCATCAAGTTACCCGGTGAATCTGTGATGAAAATTGAGTGAAGATTTACTCGAGAAATTCGAGATAAACAGCTCCATGGGTAGTTGATTAGCATGCTATTTACTATTCCCATCGTCCTCCTAATCTGATCTTCGTTTCTGTCAAAACATCTTATCACTTGAAGACTGTAATCATCATATGTTACTAAGTAATCTCGAGCGCTTTATTTTTAAACACTACTGTAGTCGAGTAATTTGCCTGATAAGATTGGAAAACAGAATGCAGTCGGAAACAAAATGGGCAGTGTGAGCCACCGATCAAAATTTGGTATCCCAATTAGTTACGTCAACATCTGATGGGTACCAAAGGCAACTGGAACTGCTCAACTCAACTAGGTCAAGTTTCACAAAAGTGCACAGCTTGTTTCTATTAGGTGGCGAAAACGGACCAATCCAAAATAAAGGGTGAAAAAAGTGATTGTTGAGAAGTGAGTCTAGAATGAGATGCGATTTTCACCCTGCCAATGACCTCATTTAACAATTGGCAAAGTGCGGTCTGATGGGCATGGATGGGCAGGATTACCGTTTGTCCTTGAGATGGAGAGAGAGCATTATATTGGCAAATACAGTGAGTAGCTTTTAGGGAGAGATGGCTCAGTGGCTAGAGCGCGAAGTTACTGACCGAAAGGTCCGTGGTTCGAACCTGACTTCCGTCTCTCGCCTTCCCCTGTTTAGCCTTGGGCAACCTGGCAGTATCCCAGCACTCGTGCTTCCTTCGGGCGGCATGGCAGCTAGGCACCGAAAGGGTGTTACAGCTGAACGATTATTATTTACTATTTTTAGGGAGAAATTTTTACACCAGAAAGAAACATTTCTCTCGGTCCAAGTTGAATTCATCATTTAATAAAGTTCCGATAGAACCCACAGGATGGCATGCTCAATCGAAGACCATTTCACCCAGATTGATTACTATAGATTAATTCGGTTGCCAACGTGCTGAAATATATTCATATTAGTAGGCCTGGACTGTTAGGCTTTAAGATGAAATTAGGCAACACTTTTTCTATGCTAGTTAATTCTGGCGGTAAGAGTGTGTAGTATCGCTGGTCAAGGTAGCCCTCACTTCTTTTGAACTCAGATTCGCAATTGAATAAGGCCATGAGTTAGCATGTCAACGGAGGCTCGCGTTTTGGAAGTTCATCCATCGTAAACTCATCAGTTAGCAAGCCTGATAAGTTATTTCCACAATGCTACTATTTTTGTCCAGAAAGCCACCTCTTTGCAGGGTTCTTTTGTTATTCCGGACATCCATTGTGGAGAGTTGGTGGAATGGTGATTAACCTGACTCTGAAACACTACACTACCTTGAGTTGCCTAATTCAGTGAACAACTACAGTCAGGAGAGGAGACGACATTGTGAGGTGGAAATCCATAAGAGTGGATTTAACTGACATAGTCATTCACCTAGTGCGCTCACAACAGAAAATGTTACCACGAGACATTTCAATGGTTTCCACAGACTTCCAAAGTCCAACGGTATTGCCAAGCACACTAGCGAAGTGAATGCAGTGGGAGAGTGGATTGCAACAAAATGGATACGAGAACCGCTGGCTACGTTGGCCGAGTTAAGCGGATGCATATTACGCGCCCTACTCATCTGTTGCCAATGATCTGAATCAGACTGATAGAACAACGATGCTTGAATACAGGGGAACGCTGTTGCGGAATCGCCAGATGAGTGGCCTCTCTTCGGCGGTCTCTTTGTGCGGCACCGTAATTTGAACGTGTCTCAGTGTTTTGCCCTATATTACATCCTACAGGTTCAAGGCACGGATGCTTCACCTTGATTGACCATATCAGAAGCTTTGCAACTCGCAGTTCACTAACAGCGGGTCTCTAATAAATAAAAACAAATTATCAAAGTACCAAGCCTCGGTAGACTACATGATCTAGGACAAATGCCGTTCGCGGGAGAGCAAAGGGAATGTACTAGCAATTATCAGGCATGTAGCTACAGACACACACCCAATCAGTCAATTCACTCTTAAACTAATACTTGCCCAAACGACACTAGCCCATTTATATTATGTATTTGGGAATTCAATTATCTGAAAATCGCTCAATTCCGTTAGATGGAAGACGAGGAGTACGGCGTGACTGAGGAGGTTTGAAAACCAGTGTGCAATGATCAACACGGTGTAGCGGCCAGAGGAGTTGGATCTCACAACTCCCGGTAGAAAAAAAACGTCTCAGTTATCCCATGAGACCAATCCAACAAGAATAAAGGGCAATTGCTAATGGGGACTACAAATTGCATCAGAGCTGGTGCGTGATATAGTAAATTCCCTCCGTAATAGATAGAAAGATTGAGCAAATTTTGCCGCGTTGAAGGGGTTAAGAGGTCGCGAAGGACGTGAAGTCGTATTAGGCATAAGATTGCTTGAGAGGTGTGGGATATTATGACAAAAATGTTGGTTTTAAGAAGATAGACTTACGCCTGTTTGATAACAATCTCGAGGTGATTTGGTAGTCGTACACGTAGAGAGCATAATAGAGAAACAATAGTTCGGCCGTGAAGTCGACCTGTGTCGAATCCGTGGGTGGTGTGCTATCTTTACAGGCCATATCCAACGATGGCGAGCATAGCTGAGCCAAGGGATACTTGGCGCCATTTTGAATCTGCGCAATCAATTCACGTTCGGATATTAAAGCAGACGGATCACTAATGCAACCGGGAGTACTTGATGCACCGAACGAATGGACGATGTGGGCCTCCACGAGATCCGGCAGAAGCGGATGCATCGGTCGAACACTTTGGCGAACCTGTCCGACAAGCCAGTCCTACGAGAAATAAAGGGACGATATAAAAAAATAAGAGGAGCACCCAGTTTAACATCTCTGAACGGATCACCTAAGTCCTACTAACAGCTGAAAAGATCTCAAAATAAAACAGGTGAACTTGGATTTGAGTTAAGCTGATCAGTTTCCAGGGCCGGGCGCTTTTTCGGATGGGTCACTGAGCTTGGTAGTCGCCGGTATCCTCCAGCCGAAAGAGGGACACATGTGAGTTATATTGGGCGAGTCATTCAGTGAGACAAACGGGATCAAACCGCCTCGGTTCCCGAGATATACGGGATACTGGCAACTGTTCTCTGCTATTCATTCAAACAAACTGTCTTCTGTGTTCAGCTGCCTCAATTAATTTGTCAGGATGACCACACAGGAATTCTAGAATGTCCCAAAAGTAATTGGACGTTAAATTAGGATGCCTAATGGGTAAAGTCCGAAGCGCTATGCACTCATTCATAACAGGCTAACACCGAGTATTGCTGGGATTTCTATCAAAACATTCGGATCCGTATCGCATTATCTCAAGAATTTTATCGGCTCACAAAGAACGCGCGAAAAAATTAGCAACATGGTGTATCAATGTTCCAACATTGTGGATTGCCACGAGAACGGTACTGTATACAACGATAGAAGTTACGTTTTTGTTGAGGGGCGCGTAGAACCCGACCAGATGCCTTAAGGAAGACTGCATGTTTTCGGAACTTGATACGCAATTTCCAATAGATCACACAGAGCTCCACCGATGGCTGTCCCGTCCTAGTTTTTGTCAGATTCGTCAAATCAGACTCAGTTTTCTACGCCTGTTAATATGAGTGGTTTAGCCATGGCTGATCTAAGGTATGCGCAAGTGATGCAGATAGCCGAGATGACTTCCCAGAGTGATCGTTTGACAAAGCTCAAATCACTGTAATGTGGCCGCTGATATAACGAGTATTTTAGTTTTGTGCACTACCTTACTTCCGTCTACATTTGATAATCATCTATCGAAGTCCTGTGGGGTGTTGCTCATTTCTTAGCCCTGTCACAGAGGACATTACAACGCCTTTATCCATATTGAGTATTTCAAATTCACACACACACACACACGTGATCGCGTCTAACCAAGAGTTAATTTTAGGGGCGCCCCCTATCAGAAGACGATAGTGAATTCAAATAGTGTTGTGTTTGATCCACAGTATCCGAATCTCACTTCACTACGCTGTGTTTTGATTTAAACTTTCTCTGTTCATTAGATTATAAAGTGAATCTTCCAAAATGTAATGTAGGCACCATTGTGCATTAGTTAGAATGCATTCAACACCAAGTAACTCCAAGATTACCTCGAACACTGTCGTCGGACAGCTGACGTAGAGTACTTCAAAGCCTCGTTAACCGTCAAATCCGGGTAAAACAAAGCACTATGGAGGGAAACACATACTGGGGTTGTGGCTATCGCGAAATAACTCTGATTCGGTAAAAAACAAGTTCTGAACTGGTTTTTGTACCAAATTCAGTAATGGACATCCGGATGGATTAAAATGGACACTTTGTAATTTTTATGAGCTCTCATGATGCATCGAGAGAAATGCTAGAGTATGACGACGCAACCTTCACAAATTTAAGCAACTAGTGTTGTAAAAACTCATGAATCTCTATTGGCCGAAATGGACTGCTAATCGGGCCCGGTGATTTACGAGAAAATTCCGACCAAGATAACTTAAGATCATCTTGACTTCGTTACCACGTCTTTTGTCGATGAAAGAGACACTCAGATGGGAAGACCAAGTGGGAATTCAACATGTGCTTGATATTTGGTTAAAACGACCTTTTCGTCCATTTTTGTTTATGCAGAAAACTGACGTGTTTACAGCCCTAGCGCAGTAAGCCATGGGACAAAATATAATTGCTCTCAAACCAAGGGATATGAGAGTGCCGACAGATCGTCTGCTGTTCATCCCAGCTTGAAAGCAAATGTAGGGGGGGAGTAGGAACAGATTAACTGACACGAAAAGCAGGAGCGGGTGTTCGTCTAACGAGAAAATGATGTTTACACAATCAGTGCCAGGATACAGCACAAACAACATGCAGAATAGCGCTGACCAAGTTAGGATGAATTGTGTGGGTATTTTGCCTTGCAATGGTACTGAAGCTAACGGAACCTGACCGAATCCTGAACGTCCGAATCTGACGTCACACCTGAACCTACAGTTTCCGACATGAAGAGACGTAATGCGTAAAAGTTGTTCAAGGCTGCTCCAACAGACCAAATTCAACTCGGGAAGCCAACACATCAGGAAGCTGAAAAACCATTCTGAACATTGTTCACCATAAGTTCCGTCCGGACCCATCAAGTGAATGATGCAGGAACGGTGCGTGTCACTTTGGTTAACAGCTTTTCACTGTCGGGAGACAGCGACCACAATTTTGTATACAAGGCGACTATTATTTCAATAAATGGTTTGGTTCCAACCATGTGGTGGACCTGGTTAGACTCAAGTGGATATTCTTAACATTTCGCGAATCGCATCGAGGGTTCGCGTTGATGCAGCGATATAACGGCCATAGGATGCAAATGAACCATGTGATTTCCCTAGACTGTTTTAACTAGCCTAACACCGTAATGGGGAAAAATAAACGGGCGGAAAGTATTCCTTAACTGACTTAGACAATAGGGTCGAGAAGTTTGATGACAAACTAACAGTCATTAGAATCTGACATGTGTGTAGTTCGTTTCTGGTGTAGAACGAGCAACCAAAGGTAACAAAAAACAAGAAGATGCAGAGGAAGCCACTGCGTCAAGGTGAAAAGTGGGTTGGCCAAACAGCTGGAAAGGGCACGAATGGCTGTCAATCAAGTCCTCCAAGACCTACCGGTGGCTTTTCACAGAAGCAGTTTTATGTCTAACTTTGGCATAATAATGTCCAGGGAGGACATTTTCCTGAATCTTCAAGAAAGAAATAATGCTGGATACATTCCGGCTGAGAACAGCCGTAAAATAGAAGTTCCAAAAACAACTCCACCGTACTTCACTTTACTTCATTAACTCGACCTAGTCCTACCATAGCCAGGCATTTTTATTTCTTGGGAGGTTCGCACATTCACCCGTCCATTTTCATTTCTGGTTTCCTCGTCGTTCAAAAATCCAACCAATGAAGACAAGGAGGCGATTTGTTGAACATTTCCGTGGACAATCCTTCACGTGATGCAACCAACTACTTCTCTCTTAAGGGTTGTTTTCGACAATCGGTGTACAGGAACATCGCCCTGCTATCGCAAGTCAAAGCAAAAGTTACTTTCACGGGAAAGGAAAAAACGTTCCAGCAGAGTCCCACGCCGCCAGACCACAACACTGGACCAATTATGAGCGAAAGCTGAACACCCGGTAATCAAACATTGACGAACTTACCTTGATTTCTAACTTGTTCTTCGCGAACGCATGTGACTTGAGCAACTGTAGGGCACACTGAATAGGCAGATGTGTCGATAAACTTCGGTTCAACAGAGGAGTGATTGGCACTCGAGCAACCTGACTAGCGATCATCTGAAACGAAAAATCACAGCACTATATCGACTTCATGTCCATCATTCTAAGATCAAGTTATAATGTTCCAACGGTGAGCAAAATATTACACGAAGTAAGCTGAGATCAACGTCCCACATTCAGACCATTAATAATTTAGAAACTTCGGCAAACCATCACGGGGAGTAAATAGAGGTTACATGCGTCCATATCAAAGAAAAGGTGTGGCGTTTTCAGCACGCACTCTTGAGTTTGGCTGTGGCAAATAACTTTATTATGCCTCCTTTGCGATGCTACCTAACAAAGTTACCAGTTGAGAAGCAGTAGAAAATGTTACCAAATTCTCCGTAACTAATGAACCTCCCTGCAACGATCTCTCTTGGAGGATCGTGTGGTTGTGCGTGGCATTCGCCAGTTTTAGTTCATTCATCCCTACATCCTATGACCGTATCCGGAATAAAGCTGGAGTTGAGTAACTTTCTCGGAGGCGTAACAGATAACTTACTGACACATTTCAAAGTGTTATTCTGACCTCCTAGTAATGGTGACAAGTACCTAGGAGGAGCTAGGGCGAGATGGCTCAGGTGGTTAGAGCGCGAATTTACTGACCGGAAGGTCCGTGGTTCGAACCCCACCTCTGCCTCTCGACTTCCCCTGTCTAGGCTTGGGCGACCTGACAGTATCCCAGCCCCCGTGCTTCCTTCGGGTTGCATGGCAGTTAGGCACCGAAAGGGTGTTACAGCTGGACGATTCTAGGAGGAGCAGTTAGCTTTGTCGATAGGCTCATCAGGCTATAATACGGCAGGTAGCGGCCAAGGCTCGATGATGTATAAACAGATATAACAACCGGCGGACGAACTGCCGTTCAAAGTAAACTATCGCGATAGAATGGAAAACTTCATTAGCAAAAACACGATAGCGCGTTTTCGTCCGAAAAGGTTGATATAGATCTGGCATAACAAACGGCTACTGAGAATTTAGCAACCCTTAGATCGCCCTATCTTGTGGAATGCGTTTGGCGATGCAAACGTTCGAGATACCACTTCTATCTTATGCTTCAGCTGGAAATACCATTTGTGAGGATGGTTATATACACTGTCGAACTAAGAGATGGTCGAAACAAACAGAAGCAACAGAATGTTGGCGCGAATTTGTCAGTGTGGATTGCCTCGTCAGTAAATACAAACAATAGGGAAGCATGAAGTAGTGTTTGTGGAACAGTAACTTTTTCGAAAGCTGAGTAGGTCAGAGAGAAAATCAACCAAAAAAACTAAGGGAAGACGTTCTTTGGCTGTTCAGGTAATCTGAACTCAAACAAACTCAAATGAACAGCACTCGGACAACTTTAAAAAAATTGGGGGTGGCAAATTATTACGATTTGCATTCACAGAAACGAAATGATGTGAAAAAAAAATATAGGTGCAAAAAGTAGCGACAGTGTTTAATCAGATGATGATGATTAATCAGATCCAAAATAAATTCTTCGTGGCTTTTTCTTATCATGATAAATTCAGCCTGAATTTTTTTTATTAAATGCTGCTGACAATTTGAGACAAAAGATCGATTAAGAGTGAAAACAGATAAACCAACATTTGGAACCATAGCTCGTCAAAGATAAGCGCAAATGAGGCCAGTGGGAAAAGGGGGACAATGGTGTACGAAAGTGCTGGAATATTTGGAGAAAAAACGGCCGAGAATTGCATTGATTGACGAACAAACTCACGTGGGACAAGGAGGGAGGTGAACAAACAAATTACGCGTACAAAAGCTAACGGAAGATGTGGGGAATGGGTACAAATTGAATTCACTGTATTGAATGAATTTGACAGAAGCAAATACGAGGTTGATAAAGAACCGAAACGAACGCAAGTCTCGTAAGCAAGAAGCAGTGTGTGTATATTGTTAGGGGACAATGGAAACCCAAAATCAAGCGTACAGATACGATTCATTCTAAGTCCAGTCCCAAAACAATAGGCGAAGCAAGCCAAGAGGTTTATCCAGTTAAATTGATCGCCAAACTGTAATACGGACAGAACGTCTCCGATTACAAAATTTGGTCGTGGTATCAACAACAATTGGTGGAAGGATCACGAACGACACAACATAAAGCCCGAGAAGCGAACAATAAGTTCACGAACCCAAATAACTCTGCGCACTCGGACGCTGCGCCATAATGCCAAAAAGGAGTAAGTGTTTGGATTTGTAAGAATGAACAGTTCCTTGCTCCATGGTTCGAACAGTGCACGCAAATCTGCTGAGCCTTCTTCTATTCGGGCTAAACAGCGGTCGGTTTCTATGCTTGTTACGCTAAGATTGAATGTTACGAAGAAAACCTCAATACCATATTGATGATAGTCAGGAACACGGATAATGGAGGACAGTAGTTCGAAGAAAGGTCACATAACACAAAAAGTTCGCGTTCATTCTCACATGTATTATGCAGACGTGGGCAAGAGTCAAACGTCCAAGCTGTCGATAAGATGCCCAAAAAAGTCAATGTTAGCCCCGTACAGCTGGGGGGTGGATACTGTGCACGACGAATCATTCACTACTATAGAGTAGAACAGTTCCACTAAATGCAGTTGTTTCTAGCTAGCATAGTCGTGGGTGGACGAGATAAGTCGCCAAATAGCTCTTATGGTCGGCCTAAACAATGGGTTTGCATAGGTTTAGAATAAAGGTATGCGACTGCACCCATCGTTGTGATGCCAAGAGAAATGAACATTGTAATTCTGTTAAATATCTGGGACGCTTAACTTATTCACCGGCCAACTTCTTGTGAGAATTCACTGGAGTGAGTTCGCTTTCATGAAAGTGCTTATTCCAGATATCTGAATCAATCGAAAAAATAAGTACAATAATATAACCACTCAGCTGCAACACCCTTCGGGCACTTAGCTGCCACGCCACTTGAAGGAAGCAAGAGGGCTGGGATACTGCCAGGCTGCCCAAGCCTAGATAGGAGCAGTCGACATGTAGAGGTTGGGGTCGATCCACTCACTACATCTCGACTGCTGTTGTCTAGGCTTAAGAAAATCGAAAACTTCATTGGCGACTGATTATATGGCTACTATGAGCTAAAACTACGCAACGACGGTATCTGTATTGAGTGTGAGGAGTCCAGGACATATCAAATTACAAGTCGAAGGACACTGACCACGACAACGAACCCTTTAGTTACAGAGTGCTTTAAAGATGTAAGTTCGACAGCGCGTGGGTCATTGCGGGAGCAACGTGGAAAGCTAGTCCGGGTGAGATTTATCTGTTGAATTCACTCGCCAGAAACGGGTGGACGTGAGTGCATCGAGGACCAACGGGTAATAGAAACTCCACTGCATGACTGAACAGTCGGTAAGTTTATTAAAAGTACAGTGGCGAAAGAGTTATGTCTCACCATCGGTATCACTGTCAATACCCAAAAAATTTCCAGGTCGCAAACGAAAGGCTCAAACAAAAAAACGACGGTCCGAGGAAACCGAGAGCCTACTTACCGATAAAAACACCGATTCCGTATAAATTAAAGTAGTGTGGCTAAGCTAACACCAAAGAATAATCCCACTTTGTCATGGTTAATTTTATTAGTGCTACACACCTTAATCTCCCATCACCTCTTGGCTGAAAATTGTGTCGCGCAGTCAGCTGATATGCTCAAACATTAGAGTAAATGGAGCGTTTACTGGACGCGCGAAACGGAATCGGGAAAATAAACTTCTTAGCCAATTTTCATACTGATAAACGCAAATCCGTTTGCAGCAGAGGGAAACAGAGAGATGGCAATGTCAGGGTAATGGTGCTCACCCATGCTTTCCTTTCGAAAGGATACAAATTCTGAGAGGAACTCATTCGTGTACATCATTGACTCGAATGCTCCACCAAACTGTTATACATAATTATCCACACTTCAATGCATCATATGATCGGACAGAAATATACTCACACTCTCGGTAAACACAGATTGAAGGAATATTTTTCGCCACCCATTGACGGTACGTCCCAAAGACGGGATTCGCAGCCCGAGCAGGTTTGAAATCAGATCTGTGATTGGTCCGGGCTGATTCGTATGAAACAGGATGGCTAAAAGTAACAACGTTTCGGTATATGGTCGGTTGTTCGGTGTGTTTAGAAGAATGGAGTGTTGCTCATCAGAAAGTCCGGCAGGTGGCACATGAGTTTGTCGATTGATCAAGCCTTGTAGCCACACCACGATCTGACTCTCTATGTCCGAAGATGAACCAGTTCGAACAATGACATCTTGAGGTCTAAAAAAGTCAATGGACAATAAATTCCACAATACTGTCGTAAAGGTATAAATCTGGTAGTTTTTTATTGACAAATGTCTAGATGTCTAAGTTTCACAGAGTGAAGCCTCGTGATCACAGGTCAAGCTTGTGACGAGAGACGAACGCGTGTCATAGACTTCTGGCTTCTATAATCCATGATACTGTCTGCCCAATATAATAGATTCTTCCGCGACTAGTTTCACAGTTTTAATGTCTTTAGCCAAGCAAACACTAGCTGAATATCACCGTTTTAACGCAGAACATGAAAGCCTGTGAACATACCCTTTTAATAAATTCTCACCAGGGAAGTAAGGTCCTAAGACAGATGACAAGGTTATGCAAAACCACGTTTCGCCTAATGTAAAACAATGAAACTAGCCAAGAGAAAGGTATAGGGTATGCCATAAGGTAGTTGCAAGGCCTTTATTTGACTATTTCTTGTAGAGGTATTGCGTAATCTGTCACAGAAGTCCACTGGCAGATAACTTTGGATCGATTTATTGTTGAGTAGAACGTTGGCAAATCCGGTTAGACAGTTGATCGATGGTTTGTCCGCTAGCTAAAAGACGCCTCATCACCAATGTAGGTGACATCATGTCGCTGTGTATCGTGTGTGTATAAATTAAATAAGGCGATCAGATGGATGCTCAGGACCGCAACCCGCATACCAACGCTGAACGCCTCGTAGATATTTTTTCACGAATTGCGTAGTGTGAAAACGTTTGAAGTGGACAGAAACTTTACGCCGGAAATAAGTGCTGAGAAATAAGTCACTGACAAGCAGCAGTCAAGTAATAGGTTTTGTTGTCCCACGCCCCTTTTCAGTGATACTTGAATGTGGTTAGGATTTTCGAAGACTGATGGGTTCCGTTCCTTCTGACTGTCGCGAATACTAATGTATGAATAAAAATATGTTCTTGGTATTCATTTTGTATGAAGTAAACCCAAATAGAGTGCAAAGCGGTAACGAGTACGGTCAGTTTTGTGTCAGAAGGTCATGAGATGCGAGTCATCTCCAGTCGACTAACTTGCCCCAACCACTGCAAATGATTGGATGGAGGCAACACTCCGTTTTTCAAGTCGAGTCCTACACAGAATCGTACACTTTTTATGCCATCTTTTGCATACGCATCGAATGTGGAAAAACGCGTCAGTATAGGACAATATATTGGCCCATGGCCAACACTTCAGCGTCGCACGAAAGGAAGATAAAACCGCTGCACTGAAAACGCTTTTGTTTTACAAAATTTAAACACCGTTTTTTTCGGAAATCGCACTGGCCTCAGTGACACAAGATTAAAGTTTACGAGCGACCATCAAATCAGTAAACAGAGGATGTCTATGCAAGAGTCTGGAAAATTGTCCATGTCCATCAGCACACACACATCCGTTCTATCCAACCTAGGATAGACAACAAAAAACTGAGCAAAAAGTGAAAGGAACTTTTTGTAACCGGAAACACATAGACAAGTCTGTTTGATTTGGAAGGCACCCATACTGAGATCGAGTGTTCCGCTGGAGCTGCAGTGCCTTGGAAACACGTCGTCGAAGGGGGAATGAGAGTACACCAGTTTAGTCTGTTATGCGAAAAAAACCATGCTCGAAACTCAAAAGGGTGAGCAAAAACATAAATTGAAAACTTTATTTTAAGTGCGAGGACATGCAAATGAAGTCATACCTTGAGAGAGGCCATCACTCAAAAGGGACTAACCCTAGTGGTTGTTTCGAAGAGTATTTCAACGATAAACGCCTTTCATCAGAAACCATATCGCAGAAAAAGACTTTCTGGCCGGTCTTACGTTGGAGACTATAGAGAGGAACAATTATGATTTCAATGATGTACCGAAACAGATTACGCAAGACTCAACGGGGCAGTTGACAAAAACCAATGCGTACTAAGAAACAAGTGATCAGACACCCAGATGTGGGGAAAAAGAGGCTCGATAAACAGATACTAACTGCCATGTACAATTGTCAACAAAAACTTACACTTGGAGACTGGAACGCAAACCAATCAGGAATGCCAGGGAATAGGTGATATATTGAGATCCACGTTCCGAGTCGACAGTCTTGTGGGTTAGTAAGGTTAACAATTGCGAAGACAACGTTGGTGGAAAGCTGGAATAGAAGAAAAAAGAACGGAAAAGCAGTTGGAAGAGGGTAGAGGGTAGAGTGCGGTCGGCGTTAATAACTCGGAATGAAGCAGAAAAATGGAATGAACACGAATGCTGCTGGGTAAACTATAGGTAGTCAGTAACCACATGGTATACCACCTCTCCCGTACAGCGTTGCGTTTAATAGGTACGTGTGACGCGAGAACATTGAAAGGTTTCCTTAAATCTGCAGTCTACCATGATGATGCCAGATTACGGCAAATGACCTGACGAAATGACACCGACCAGTAAATGTGTGAAACAATGTGGCCCCAGGTGTCCAGCAGCATACTGTTTTTGACTGTGTATTAAACTCTATCCGCTGAAAACTTCATGGGTCAAAAAGGGAATCACCGAGAAGAGCTTGAGTGCGTATTGCCATGTGGACGGCTTATTTCTCGTACCTGAGAGTCATACTCCTGGTGGACATTGAGGATGGAAGGTTATCACAGTTCGATGAGGCGAAATATTCTATACAAATTGCTCGCGTCAGAATAAGTATGCCGAGATAGTAACAAACGTCGTCTGCTATGGTTCTCATGGATTAGCAGGTTCAAGAGGTGCGTATTAATAGGGTGATAAGCTGTCTCCCACCCACTGACCGAAAGTAGCGCGGACTGGCATCAGGTCTCAGTGATAGGTTAGTAGATGGCCTCTATGGGTGATAATTGGCGATAATGGTGATAATTCCCACCATTCGAATCATTTACATTAAATGTGAGGAGGTATCGACTGAAATTTCACTTTTATTAGAGCTCATACGCGATGCACATCCTAGTAAATGCCGAGGTTCGAGCGATGGACTTCCGACAATGAAGGCGAGCATGTTAGCGCTGCTAACTTAGTGCGCGCTAGTTTACCAGATTAATCATATGTGGACAAGCGCACTTGTTCACGCTTGGGCGACGTGATTGATTTGCCCAGAACCTCGGGATCGAATAAACAAACCCGATCAGATCAGCGGGGTAATTCAGAACAGCTGACTTCTAGAACATCATTCAATTAGATTATCTTTGGTTAAAACACATCAGATGAGCGATCCTGAGAAATGGGTCGCCGAACAAGGGATTTGGTTATTTTGACCGGACTGGCGAGGTCGATTTTCCTACTCCAAAGCCCATCTCACATATGGTTTCGTGCACTCCGGCTCAAACAGATCCTAGTTCAAACTAAGAGATTTCGGTAACGACCTATCCAATCGCATTCACAGTAACCGGTGTCTATCCTTTTTAATCATGGGAGAACAGTATTAAGGGTCGCACTGAAATCTTCTCGAGAGCAATGAAGCCACGTGCTTGATATTGAGGAACATGTTGGTAGGTCGGGCTATAGCACGTGTTCTGTTCACTAAGATTCGAGATATGGCTGCGACCGGGCAAAAAAGAACATGAACTCACATGTAATTGACAAATCCTCGCATCGCCGCCAGTACTCGGAGCAAGAGAAGCGCTTTCAGGATAACATCGTTCGTCAAAGGTATAGATGGATCGCTAGGGATGAGGGAGGCACTACTTCTGATGAAATACTGGCTGAACTTCTCCAATTGGCCATCAGCACCCTGGAAAATAACAGCACTGCTTGTGAAACGGTTCTGGCGAAGTTCACATCAGTGTATCAATGTGACAAAATAGTTCGCGACACAAATGGAAATTCATTTGGGAAGAAATAACTATTTACTGGCGAAGAAAATCCAGCTCACCCAACTTTACTGGGTCCTGTCCGTCCTTGTCTGTGGTCACCGGAGATTCTCTCCCCCGGTTTACTGAGCAACTCTATGCCTGATCCGGCTGATGGAACGTAAGCAGTCAGCCAGGGTATTGAACACATTAGTTGCAGTCATTCGGTTCGCGTCTTTACCCTTCCCAACCTATTCCAACGGCAACTACAATCGAATGGGTGAGTGAGATTTTGGGCTGACAAGGGGGATTGAACATGTGCGAGAATTTTGGGCGCAGGGCTGATTATTTGCTTTACTCCTAACGATCCGGACAATACCCGGAGTCGGGTCTTCACAATGTGCGGGCTTGTAAACAAAAACCCCATCAAGGTTTTACCTGACGGTTGTCATTAAACGAGACGCTACCGACGAATTCTGAAAACACCTAAATAAATCACGCACAGTCGGATTCCCATGAATGAAACAAACCAATGCTAAAACTTATCCGTATAATCTGTCTGACATCCCAGACTAGAAACGGTAAGGAAGGGATATTCAGTGAAGCATAAAGCTGTCTTACATCCTTGAATATATAGCCTCCACCGAAAAAACGGTGGCGGGTAGCCTTTTATAAAAAAAACTATGCCAGCTAGTTTCAATGAGGGAATAAAGCGAATGAAACTATTTAACTGACTCATAGAGCTAACGGCTACGACAAAACGGCAACAGATGAATTTAGGAAGATAACCATAGCACTCAACTCAGAACGCAAGTAACAGAGTATGACGGCGATTTCACCCAACAGGAGAAGGTATACATCCAATTCGGAAAAATCCGGTCTGTCCGAAAGACCCCAGATCGCTACAGTCCAATGACATTGAAACTCGTAATATCAGTCAATCGTCACATCAATTCGGAGCGTGAGCAAAACATGTTGAACAACAAACCAGGGATACGGTACGGCTGGAAAAAGTAATGTGATTCCGTTTTTGTCGCTCAAGCGCTTTAGGCTGGTCATCAGGTAAAGTTCGGTGGGTCCATAATATTTAAGTGTGGCGACCGGGGTTAAAAGGGAAATCAGCTAATCAACAAAACAGCGGTCATCCTGATGGCTCCAAAATCACATATAATGACAAGCGACACAAGCCAGAGTTATTTGCGATTAACCGATCCTATCTCCATCTACCAGAAATTTCACAAAACTGATATACCAAACAATCTTCATACTTCTACATACACATTCATACATCCTATACAACTGCCCTCTGAAAGTCTGATAAAGGTGTGGAAATATGCCAAGCTTGAACGTTATAAGTTCAAACAGTCGGTAGATCCATCAAATCCCTCAGGCCGTGCAAAAGATTCTCTAAAACAGAATCCGTGGTACTCGCCAAAATTCCTACTAACACTGAACGGTCCGGTCCGGAAGGGTTGTTGTATCCCATTACTTCAAGTAAGAGATCAGTAGTAAACGTTATCTGACTCTGTACTCGTTATTTGGTTCTGGAAGTACCATACCGACAGTCGTTCCAAGCGTTTTTCAACTGATTGGACAGTCGTTTCTGCTGGAAGCCTACAACCACCGGTGTTTTTTGCTTAAATTTGTTTTGCCTACTTATGAGTAATTTGGCTAACCTAATCCTACCCACACATCTGCACTCCGTTGAAGATCGGTATCCACTGCTATACGTTGGGCTCGTTTTATGAAGCTTTCCCCTAAATTTGCCTAAATACTGCGAAAATTGGATGGGGGGTGATGTTTAGTTCCTAGAAACTGAGGAAAGACATCCTTAAGTGGGGCGTTACGTGTGATTGGTAAAAGTTGAACTGCGTTAACAAACCGACGCTAATATGGGTACCAAATAACTGAACGCACCAGTTCAGTATCTGAAATCACGATTTATCGAGGGAAATCGGTCTGAGGGACGATCAAAAAATGCGTTTCGTTTACTCACTGTTGCACAGAGACTTTGATTAGAGCTGCTGCTGCTACGACTGTGAGAAACTGCTTTGTCCCCACAGTCAATGTGCACGCTGTTGTGGAGTATTTTGTCACTACATAGTTGAGTGTACGATGGTCGCAAATCTCTAATGAAATGAACTGTGAGATTTCGGATTGCCAAGTAAAAGGAGTCTTAATGAAAACAAAAAAGCACAATTTTGCATACTATCTCTCTCTCTCACCGTCACAGTCTAGACACCTCTGACTGATAAATGAATTACACCCCGGAACTTCCGGCCTTCACAGAAAAGTATACTGTTCCCCTCCCCATCAACACGGATTGGCATCAAGTGTGCTGAACTTGTTATTAGTATAGCAAGGTGAATTACGAAAAAATCAGCAGTCAACTATTAGCGAGGCTTCCCTACATTCACTGGTGGTAATAAGTACGGCACAAACGATCTCATCAAAGCGCCTGATCAGAAGGACGCTCGTAACTTAAGGGTCTAAATTGCAACATAATATAAAAACAACCATTGTCCTGAGAACTTGTGTGAAACAAGAGTTGCTTGGAAGAGACTAAACTCCACCACAAATTAACACAGACAACATACCATTTGCCGTTTCAAATAAGCACTGATCCAGCTCCGGGTTCTCGTACCACTGTCCAACAACATTCGCTTCAGATAAATGAGCAGTGAGTTGTCGTCGCTTTTGTCGAGGAAGAAGAGGGCATCGACAACCAAACCAGGAAAACAGTGAATCGAAAGCTGAACACGGAGCGGGATGGAAGGTGGGCAAATGCATAAAGTGGGCCATTAAGTATGTAAGAGTTGTACGAAAAGCACTAATGGGTACCCTGTATTCAGTAAAAAAAACGAATTAACTATCGACTAGACTTCTTTAGTCAAATACGCAGTAGTGACTTCAGGGAACAATACTAGTGGGTGGGAAGATGGTGCCGAACTAAACAGGAACGCATGAAAAGAACAACGGTGTCGGCACACTGTGGTAGATTCAATGTTGAAGCTGTTGAAATGTTACGCAAAGACAACGGGAACGAGGCTACCACAAAGATATGATATAATTCAGAGTGGTGCAAGAGGAGAGGCTATGAACCTATCTGGTGGTCAAATCGTACTATCATCCGGGAAAGGAATGGGTTGGCAGAAACGGTTTTCTAGATGAAGCCCGGCATTTTCATACACTGAAAAACACAAATGTGGTGTTCCCCCCAAGGGAAATGGACAAGAAAAGTTCAGCCATTAACGCTCCGCACTCCGATCCTCCGATCAACCAACACCGTAGGCGAGGTATCTGCTACGGTGGAAAAGTTTCCGCCGCAACGAAAATTCGTTATCACAGAAAGTTCACTGTAGCTCTATCCGCCCCAACGAAGACGTCCAAGTCGTTCAAGTAGAACATAAAGTTGACGAAAACTCGGGGACTGCGCCTACCTCATGAGCCCCAAGAAGGGCAAAACCGATCGTGGGCTGTCAAATAGTTTTCAGCAACCTTGTGAGTTGTTTCTTTTATGAAAACATAATGCGATTTCTCGAATATCGTACCAACTGAAACACGAGGCGGCCTGTGTGCAGCACATTTAGTTGAAGAGCATCATAAACGTGAGATTCACTTGAGTCTCCCATGAGAACCAAATTGAATTGCAAATGAGTGTCTTTGTCGAAGTCGTCCCCTGTTCAATTTATCAGGGGATATAAACAAACACATATACCGCCGAAGTAAAATCGGTGGAATTTCTGCAAGACACAATCACCGGGAGCAAATTTTCATGCTAAACTTTGCCTACTCATATGAATATAAGGTAGCGGCACTGGTACCAATATAGTGGAGACTACGGAATCCCGGGTCGGAATGAAACGTGAATAAAAACTACGCTCACAGATAAGAATGCTGTCCAAAGGAACTATCTGAACATACACAGTAATACTTACGCAACGTTCGATGACCATTCTTGTGTAATTTGGACAGACTAATAGCAGAGACCGAATCGTGCCTTCGATTCGGTGGAGCAACAGATTACGGTCAAGTTCGGTGCTCAATGAGAAGAGGAATCCAGGTTCGTTGGATGAACTCGACGTTCCACAAGAGTGCAAGATTTCGGGGACTACAAAGAATTGTAAGTGCGAGGTATCACTGCATAAACAAAAAACAAACCTGTGACGCCGAGTGACAGCTGTTCACTCAGCCGAATTAGCCAATTCCATACTGTAAACCATTCAAACGGAATATTGCGGAAGAGTCGTTTCAATAGGTGGAAATTCGTCCGATTTGCATGGGAAATGTAGCCACATACGAAAGCAGGTAGAATTGGAAAATCTGGTATGCCTGGGCAGAAGTTTCGAGGATTTGACAAGGAAACATACCGTATACAGTGCTGCATATAAAAGCAATCAATTCAGATTCAAACGGTTCCAGCTGTAGAAGGTCTACACAAGGCTGAGAAAAGCAGGACTGCGACGCGTGCTGTTTTAGTTCTTGTATAAGTCTAGTGGAAAAATAGTCTCACTGTATAGAGTAGGTGATGCAACAGTCGAAAGAATAGCTTCGCTTTTCCGGCAACATTTTGTGCTTCGTACTCCATAGTTGAAACATTAACCCCACTGCTGAAATTAAGCTTTGATCAAGAAGCGGTAGCATACCACGATGACTCCTCACTTTTTACAGATGACCACAGATCGAGTAGATTTAGTTGCCGGAGTTCGGTTAGGAAATTCAAGTTTTCTCTTAGCATATAAGCAACGTCGTACGGCGAACTGACATTGAGCAAATCGTCCTCTAGGTCGACTTTTGAGAAATATAACAGCGGCAGTAAATCTAGTATATCCGAAGGATCAGTACACTGCAAATCGCTTATCATTGATCTCATCGGATAAGGTTGATAAATTGTGTTAAAGAGTGGAAACTGCAATCCGCTAAGAAAGGGAGCACCGAGTATCCTGTAAAGACATCAAGAAATTACATACGGCAGAGATTACACATCTGTGAGTATTGTTTTTCACTTCTCCCAACGGGACTGTATAATGGTGAGACAATCAGTTATTGTTTTATCTTTGTTCATATCGAATGGGAGTTGTCTCGCAGCAACTAAGCTTCTCCCGGACATGATGCAAAAGTGTGTTGTATCAGCAAGTACAATGTTCATTAGTTTGTGACGACCATATAAGCCTCATTTGAACTTCTTCGAACTGCTTCTGTTACTGTTGTAAAATTACTTGGAGTTACTCTGTCGGCTCTGTCTGTTTTAGTCCATCAGGGACATATCGTAGCTTTCAAAAATTCAATTTTAGTGTGCAACTACTGAGCGTTGTTGTCTTGCTGACGGTGGTGCAACTTCTGGGTCGGCCATTGGCTTCCCGGCCCGCCGACTATGGTATATCAAAAGGCACCGTTGAGTGAGACAGAGGAAGCTTATTGCAGCTGTATTAATACGGTTATTACAAAGTATTCCACAACGTTGCGATAGAATCTCTCTGAGTGGTCGAGAGATGCTAAAGAGCTAAAGATGCTCGGTCCAGATTGGCTGGCATTCTGACCAATCAGGGCATGCCCTCGCTTGGTCCGTGGCCTGCACGTGACATCCGTCCAAATGATGTGATGTTCGGTTATTAGGGACGGCTGGCTTCCGGACAGGATACTGGCCCACACCCATACAATAGCGACCCTTCCTTTATGTTATGAAATTTCCTTCGCGAAGATGGAACATCTACGAGTTGGATGACAGCGTTATTGTCCAGAAGATAACGGGCAGGTTGAATGTCTAAAAAGGACCCCCGGGAGGAGTCCCTTTGGTTCTCATAACCCGTAATCCGTCAGTTTAGCAGTGGAAGCCCGTTATTCTCTAAGCGCTGCACCCTTAAGATTGCTGCTTTGCAGAGCGACCAATGAGACACTCCACGAACACCTCACGAAGTCTGCATTCAGCGCCTGGGACGACTCGTCCTACATAGCTGTCACATCTAGGACCAGATGTGCTAAAACAGATGATCAGACCATCCAGGGAAGACCAACTCGTCGGATTTGTGCTTCTGAAATGTAATCCTCCGCAAACATATGTTCGAGTCCTGAGCGGATACGAGGAGGCTACATCGTCACTTCGCTTCGCAGGTGGGCAGAGTAATTCCAAATAGACCCAATGACGATTCGGTGGCTACCTTAACAGACAAGTATCGCTGCTCCGATCAACCTCTCACTATTCCCCACGAATCAAAGCCTACCTCATCCTAAGAATACACGAGCCTTGAAACACTCAATTCAATCCCGTTATAGTTCGATCAAACCAAAACCCTCATACTGTTCTGGTCACTCATATCAAGCTCCAATCCTTCACTACCACAGGACGATTTTCTACCCCATTTTCCCCCAGAATTGCTCGGCCTTAAAACTCCCTTTATCAATCTGTTTTTCCAGCCTCTTATAATCTTACCATCTGGTTTACGTTTATCCGTCTATTCCACGATTCCATACAGTTGGGCTTTACTCACACGTTGTTTGTTTCTACATATAGGGCACTTTTCACTTTTAGCAGGCTATTTCATGCGTTTGACCACCAATTTCACGAGAAGTCTCTGACTATGGGTCTTCCCAGTTTTGTGGGTTGTGAGAAAACAGCAACCATAAAGAATGCACCCGGATAGTCTACGTTCCAGAGAAGCTTGATAACAGTATATCTAATAAGTGGATGTAACTAAACGTTACTTCGTACATAAATTTCATGCCTTGCCAAATCCAACTGTTTACGGCCAACACCATACAAGCCTTGTATGTCAAATACAGTCGAAAGCTTCGCTAAAATCTACATAAATAGCGCCAGGCCTGTAACTAGAGCCAAACGGCACTGAGCATTCTCTTCCCAGCACATGCAAGAATGACCAGTTTACGAAACATATGCTCTAAGAGGTGCTGCTCGATTTCACGCTTAATTAATCACTCCATCATTTCCGAACGGCAGATGTTAGGCTACCAGAATTATATTTAGGTGAAACATTCAGTCTACCGTTTTGTATATGCGTTTCACATCAGCTGGATTCCAGTTTTCTGCTAGAATTTCTTCTTCGAACTAAGTCAGCCAAAGACTTACAGCCAGCGGATAAAGTGCATCGGGTTGGAGCTGTCTGAGCACCTGGCCAAAAAGGAACACACCTCCTATAGACAAATCGACGTCGTTTAGTGTACTTGTTGCATGGATCCCTGAAGAAGATGGATCTGGTTTTCTGGTGGTGTAAACGGGGGCATATTCTCTTCGGAAAGCTCCATTTTTCGATCGGTCATCTTCAACACCTTCATCTTCCAAAGCCCACTGTCAGGCTTACGGTTCTGGGAGACGGGTGGTAAACTGTGCTGGGTAGCAGGAGGTATCTTACCTGGCTAGCCAGCTGTTCAAAATAGTCAGGTGGGTGTTGCTGGTTTTGGCCCACGTTTCCAGTTCAGCAGCAGCATCAGGAATGAGACAGTAATGCCCTATTCCCTGCGCCCTCGGGTTAGGCCAACCCCCTGCAGCCGAACAGGTCAGACAATTGAGTCATCGGCTCCGGGCAGGGTCTTCAAAGAAAACCCTACTGTCCGCTGCCTCGTGGGTCAGACTTTTGAGTCAGAGGCTAGGGGCAAGGCCCCCGAACAAAACCCTACATTCTCCCACTGCCTCGTGCGTCAGACTTTTGAGTCAAAGGCTCAAGGTGGGATACCTCAACCGAACTTCCTTCCTCGGCCTGGGCAACTGGGAATTATCATTTGCCCGTGCAGTTCGGTGTCCACCGATGTCCCTCCCCAACCCCTTCCCACCACACAAGCACACGTCACTGGATCACATGACTGTCAGCTATCTGACCGAAAGGTCTCATGCTCCTCGCTGCCTATTAACAGTAAACAAAATAACACCCTTCTAAATCCACGAGATCCTTTCTATATAGGAGCTTTTAACGTCCGTACTCTATGTCAACGTGGCAAACAGGCAACCCTTGCTGAAACCTTATACTCCCTTAAAATTGATGTATGCTGTGTCTCCGAAACACGCATACAAGACCCAAGCGTGGTTATGCATCTCAGAACGCCAAGGATGAACTCAGCTCTTTCACATTTCTCCCTCCGTGTATCCGGTGACCCAGAAGCGATGACCCGTGGACTATATGGCGTGGGAGTTGCACTCAGCCCCAGAGCTGAACGCGCTTTGCTGGATTGGATCCCAGTGAACAGTCGGCTTTGCGCCGTCCGATTATCCAGTTCAATCAAGCTCAATGCCTCTCGGCATAAAAAGCGCTGCCTGTTTGTAGTGTCGGCTTATGCCCCAACGGACTGCAGTTCTGATGCTGAGAGGGATACTTTCTACCGAGGGCTATTCAAGCTCATTCGTCAAGCAAAAGGCATTGACACTGTGATCCTTGCGGGCCATTTGAATACTCAAGTAGGTGGTCTGAGCTCCTTGGGATCACATTTGGGCGGTCGATTGGAGTCGATGCTCGCCGCACAGACAACGGAGATCGGCTCCTTCAGTTGTGTGCTGAACATGAACTGTTTTTGGCAAGTACGAACTTTCAACATAAGCGTTCGCATCGCGTAGCCTGGCGGCCACCAACTGCAAATCAACCGTGGACCCAGTTGGACCACGTGGCCATCAGCTACCGGTGGAGAGCCAGAATTCAAGACTCCCGTTCCTTCTGGGGCACACCACTTGATTCTGATCAGGACATGGTGCGTGCACACCTGGCAGTTCGCTTCCCTTCAGGTTCTCGCAAATTGGCAGAAGCAAGCCAATCCACTATCTTCGAAGATCGACCATAGCTCAACAGTACCGATCTCAGCTAGTCCAACAGCTCTCCACAGTAAACCAATACTGCATTGGCAGTGAGCATGTGGATGAAGCGTGGCAAAACGTGAAAGGAGCCATGTTAACAGCGTTCAGTGCTGTCTGTCCAACCTCCCCGATTCGACCACAAGACCACTGGATGTCGGCGAGGTCGCTATCCATGATTGATGCCAGAAAATCCATACCGGCAGGCAACGAGTACGACGGCGCACGCAAATCCCTTAAACGCCAAATAGTGAAGAGTCTAAGGAAAGAACGAGAGCTCTGGTGGAAATCGAAAGCTCGAGAGATGGAGAAGGCTTTTGCTACGGGAAACAGCCATGTCCTATATCAACTGATACGATCGACTGGTCCCAGGAAAGCAACGGCCAGCGAAACGATAAGTGAAAAAGATGGCTCATTAATTCACTCGCAAAAACCGTCGACTAGAAAGATGGGCCGAACACTTCGAAGAACAGTTCAGCTGGCCTCCTGCAACACAGCCTGTGGAGATAATGCATACGGGCGAATGGAATGTAAACCTTGAACGCCCTTCGGAAGAAGAAATAAAGTACGAAATATCCGTACTAAAACGTGAGAAGGCACCAGGACCGGACGGTCTCTATCCAGCCCTCTTCAAAGAAAGCGAGAATCTATGGTGACCCATCTGATAAAGCTTGTTGGTGCAATATGGAACGAAGGGAAGGTGCCTGCAGAATGGGGTATGTCGACAGTTATCCCTGTTTTCAAAAGGGTACGCGGATGCTGTGCGAAAACCACCGTGGCATCAGCCTGTTAGCTGTGGCATCGAAGGTGCTCTCTGGTCCTATCCTTCGAAGGTTGAATGAACACAGGGAGAGACAAATCCGTGAAAACCAAGCTGGGTTCCGTCCTGCAAGAGGATGCATCGATCATATCTTCACCCTCCGACAGATTCTTGAACAGCGACACTGCTTCCAGCAACCAACAATGGTTGTGTTTCTCGATCTGAAAGCTGCCTTTGACTCTGTAGACCACCAGGCACTATGGCAGTGTCTGTGGAGCAAAGGTGTCCCCCTTAAATTCTTGACCCTTCTTAAGGCGCTGTACGCCAACTCCCGCGGCCGTGTGAAGGTCTACGGGAAGCTCTCTTCTGAGTTCACCACATCAAGTAGTGTCAGACAGGGCTGTCCTCTTTCACCTTTCCTCCTCAATTTCGTCATTGATACGATCATGGAAAACTCACTATCAGCCTCTAATGCTCACAGGTATCGAGCATGCAGCTCTTCTTGGATCTGACCCCATGATAATGCAAACAATATTAAATAATCTAACTAATTCCGCCTCACGGTTCGGCAGGCGCTTCACACCTACAGTGTAAAGTGCTACTGCGAGACTGGGTGGGCCCGAACCCTAGCCTCATGCTTGCGGGTCAATCGATTGAGGTAGTAGGCAAATTTGTTTGCCTGAGCAGCTGTATTAGTCTCGGTGGTCTCGCGAAAGATGATATTTCCTTCCGAATAGAGGCCAGAGCAGCTTCTGTGAACCCGCGTCACCTGTGGCGTAGGCGTGACATCAGCTTATCCGTCAAGGGTCGAGTTTACAATCCTGCAGTGCGTTCCATATTACTATACGGATCAGAAACCTGGCCGCTGCGCGCCAAGGACGTCAAAAGACTTTCAGTGTTTGACCATCGATGTCTTCGGAGCATTGCCCGAATCTAGTGGGAACACCGGAGCAGCAATGCTGAAGCACGTCGAACGGTATTTGGGAGAAATAACTCATCCTCGATAGATGAAATGATCACACTGCATACGTTGCGCTGGCTTGGCGACGTGCTGCGCATGCCAGTCGACCGACTTCCTCGAAGGGTTCTTTTCGCACAACCACGTGAAGGGTGGAAACGAGCCAGAGGCCGTCAAACAATGACTTGTTAGCGAATTATAAAAGCCAGTACCAGCAAACTCAGCTGCGCTGGTCACTGCCGTCTTCCTGGATGGGGATCCCGAGACGGGCCACATCAATGGTTGGAGACATTGTCAGTCATGGCCCAATCGCGCTCTCAATGGCGCTCGTGCATCCAAGCTATTGCCTTCAATGCATAGCTCCCAATCCCCAGCTTAACAGTCCATTGATAGTGGTGTATTTGCGCACCAATTTACCAGCCCCCGCCTCCAATGCGCAGCTACCTACCTCACCTCCCCAAATCATCGGTGAACGAAACTGTGGCAGCTACAATTACTGTACGACGAGTGCACGGTTCTTACAGCTGACGATGATGATGATGGGTCGATTGTCCATTGGTATAGCTTACCACATGTTGATGTGTGCCGAACTATTATTCAAAAGCCGTTAGAGATAGAACTGTGACGACATCAGAGGGATGGACTTCCAGTTATCATCAAAGACAGCAACATCAGTGTTGACACTAATGCTTCACTGCCGTACGGACTTCCAGTGGTTTCTATAACTAAGGGTTGAGCGTTCAACTTTTAATGAGTGTCCCAGATAGTTGGTCATTTCTTCAAGATGTAGAAAATCACAGTTGGAGAGCTCAAAAGCATGCTAGTATAAGATCGACAGAGCCTCCTGTTAACCACTAAAATTTGGGGAACAGTTTGTCGTTGTGTGTTTGGTGCTTTGTTTCACAACTCGCATGCTGCTTCTCGTTTTTCCGTTGCGCTCACTATGAAGTATCAAGAAGCACGGTACTTTGAGTCCCCTTTTTAGTGAAGACGAAAGATTACTACGACCGTAGTTGTACACCGATCACATGTATCCAAAAAGTCGTGTTAAGGTCTTTGTTATGGGTTGGGATGCGCTGCGTCAAAAATTGACATTCTGACTGGAATACATTTCAACCAGGGTATGGCTTCTGGTCCGTAGCCTGTCCGCCATACATTCATTCCATTATTCCGAGTACTCCCCTCAGGCTATTTAGTTACGCAAACGACGTAGAGAATCCGTTACTTTTCATTGTGCTTGTTCCACCAACCTGAACCACATAATCGACGTGCGGACTGAGGCGCACTATCAGTAGGGCGTGAGCACCGGTCTTGGCCCATCAGAAGAGCTGAATATATTTCTTAACAATCGAGGTGGCTTGGTAATGTTGGGCGGCATTCTCGGGTTCACGCTGCACAAGAATTTCAAGATTATTTCGTAGGAGCCAGACTACCACAGATTAGAGCCCGGCTACGGGTTTGTAGCCAGGGGAGCTGATGGCGTAGATGGCACTTTGAACGAGTGGAGGCGAGCTGGCTGCTTGTTTGTGGGGTGTAATGGTGGGTATAAAGGTCTTCCTGGTCGACTGGAGGTCGGGTTGGCATCGCAGGAGTTTTCACGATGAGAATTTTGGAGCTGAGGGGTTATTGATGAAGGCCAAGAACAGTAAGAACCTCGGAAAGGAATCTTAGGTACAGTGTAAAAACATCAGTCATTATAAATGCAGCTAGTTACCGGAGAAGGTCGTGATGCAGCCGGTCGATGGTCACGAGAAAGTTTAGCTAGACGAGGTCTTGTTTCTTCACCACATGTTGATTTCACTTGTAGGATGAAACCTTTATTGAAAATTCTCGAACCTGAGCATACTACCAACCGAATATATCTGGCCCTACTGTTAGGACGGTCAGGTCCTATCTTTCGTAATATTTGATTGAGATTTCATTTTTTCTCTGTTGTAGCAACTGAGCAGCAGCGCTCTTTCTTCCATTGGTTCATTTGCAATATAGCCGATCGCCATCTGGTATCCTTTGTCTTCTTTCTTGAGGTTTTCCCACTCAAGTAACTAGACTATCAACGTAACAGAATAAATTACATCAAGCTCCCAAAATCACTCAGCGAGTACACCAAAACACAACACCTACATCAACACCTTTGGTTCGTGCGTAGCTCGTCAAGAAGAGTGATTAGTCCGGCTTCATATATTGGGCCGTTGTACCCTAGGTAACTTAGCGTACAGCAAGCCACGATAGGTACCATAACTTTCGAGAGGACAGTGTTAATGGTCGCGTGCTACCTGTTTACATAGGCATTATAACCAGTCCCCATCACTCGGAGCAAGGAACCCGTGTCCAGGAAATTCTGGAAACGTTCGGACAGAGGGTTCGAAAATTTATCGGTCTGAAAGAGAAACACGTTTTGGTGGACGTTTCCGATGTCAACAGCTGCGTTCTCTCTGGCGGCTTTCAGTGTCTGGGAGACCAAGTAGTGTCGAAGAGTGTGAAGTTGGCGTTATGTAAAACGGCGATGGTTACACATTGTTGATTGCATTGACAGTCTCTTGGTGTTCGTGTGTGGTGCTCACTGGTTACAGGAGGATATTGGTATAACTTGACTTTCCTCTGTCTGCCAAAGTGCATTATGACTCTTGAACCTGTGCTGTACTCTCCAGGGTCTCCAGCATTAAGCGTCATCTATCACTGCCATTATAACTAACTTGGACAGAAACATCCGCGTTGACAGTGGAGCTTCACTGATCTCCAAATAAATGTTTATTTAAAGCCCCAAAGGGAGGAGAAACGCGCGGATGGGGAAGGAACCTGGTGATGGCTTTTCACAAGCATTCTGAGGTGCCTGGACTTCCACACATTTCAAACAGACAACACAGACAGAAACTAACATCTAGAAGGCCACAAGTATCCGTTATCGAACACTTCACACAAAGGTTTCAGAAAAAGGCGGGCAGCGCCATGGAAATCCCATCCCGTACAATAATAAGCACCAATAACATTCAAAACCCTCTTAGTCCCCTTCGAATCCTCCTTCTAGTCCATAAGCTCGCCGAATGGGTCATTCTGAAGGGGCGGCATAGCAACACTTCTCTTAATAGACGAATGCTGTGGCACTTTTCCGGCTCACTGCTGCTGTATAACTCGGAAGAAGCCAGCCAGGTTGCTCAAGTCTAGACAGGAGCAGTCAGGATGCAGAGGTTGAGTTCGAACCACGAATCTTAACCACTGAGCTAACTCAAGCTTTGAAGCTGCACAGTCCATATTTTATCGTTATACCCATCTACCCTGGTAAGCTTCACCTTTGAACTAGCGAAATGGTCCACAACAAGCACTGCCCGTGACAATTCAGGTTGTGGCTAGAAGAGGTAAGCGCAGAATCATGTGGTCTCAACTGCACTGATCAAGTCCAACGGCTACACGTAACGTGATAAAAAGCGCAAAAATCCCCAGCTATGACGCGAGCCTTTGCAATTAGAGGAGAAATACTGCACACTGTGATAAATTTTACATACCGCGGTAGTTGTATTAGCTCTGACAGAAGTGGATCTGATGAAGTCAGTATGCGAATCTCAAAGTCCAGAATTATGTTTGCTAATTTGCGTCACCTATGGCATCAAAAACGCACATCACTGGGTCTCAAGGATCACGTGTACTAGGTTACAGTAAGGACTGTATTGTTGTATGGTTGCGAAACAGCATCTGCCGACAGATTATGAGGCGTCTTCCGGTTTTTTTGAACACCGATGCCTCAGAGGTGTTGCTGATTTTGGATGACAGAAACAGATCCATAGTGAGGTAATTAGAACGCGCAACATATCGGAAGTGGTGCGAAATTCCAAAATTCAGTTTTTTGGAAAACAACTTTGGGGATACTGATATCCCCAACACCTCCCCTTGAGGAAATAGACAATAACGGGACTTTCTAGGGTCACTTACGAAGGGGATGTTTGGCGTCAGTGACGATCAGTCCACCTACTTGGAAGAAAATTTGGATCCCATGCTGACGCGTCCTGCGCAGTCTACGGCTGAAACCCGTCAGGCGTGATCAGCTGTATTTCAAGTGTCAAGAATTATGTCAAATGGAAAGTTGTTATGACACGCTGGTGGTCCCGCAAGATGAGGTGGACAGAGTTGACTTTTGTGCCGCGTTCAGGTGCCTTGGCCAACACAAACGTCGTACATTAAGCCTTGGATCTAGTGATCATGCCTTGGGCCCCTTTTACGTCACTGTGGATCAGGAACGAGCTGTCAGTGTCGGAGACATGGCAAAACTGATGGTCCACAATTCTCGGCCCGTAAAGACTTCAACAGACGATTTCTTGTCTTCCAAAGAGTCATTTGGAGTGGCCCGGCAAACCAGTAGAAGCCTCTGGAGAAACTCGACGGATGTCCCATCCACTCGAGATTTGAACAGCGCCCACTTGAAAGTGCCCACCAAACGCTCTGCTCAACCCTTTGATTTCGGGTGGTACGGTGGCGAACGAACATGCGTGATTGCATTTTTTCGACAGAACCCTTGCAAGCGACTGGAGATGAATTGTAATCCGTTATCCGAAACTAAGGTCTCTAGCACGCCATACTGGCTAAACACCTGAGACAGGGATCGCAAGCCGCTGGTTGTCGTTGGAGGGACAACAGGCACAACTTCTAGTTACGTTCAGGTGACGACCAAAATGAGATAGGTTACTCCATCAATATGGCCAACATGAGCCCGAGACTAGGATCGCTCGTGTCGAGGACAGCCAGCAGGCGGCTGGTGCGGAAGATACCTTGCGGCTTGTTTACATTGCAAACAGCGTTGGACATAATCTGAGACGTCGCGATCCATGTGCAGCCAGTAGACAAAACTACGAGCAATTGCTTTCATCTGTTTTAACCCCTGGATGCCCCGAACAAAACTGCTTCAGGACCCGAAAACGTAAGGGACGAGACCCCAGAACACTTTCTCCAAACATGAGGCAGTCACCAACGACAAGGAATCCCGACGATGGCGTCCGGTGATTTTGTCAGCCAACGTATGCTGAGGAATTGGACTACCTGTTGCAGTGTTGGATCACTAGAAGTCTCGCGGTGGATAACGGGCAGTCACCAGTAAGATATGGACGGTTTGCAGCAGCTTCTGGCTGGCGTGTTCATCGATGGACACGGTAGCGATGACGGAGTCCTCTTCCAGGGCAGTATAATTACCGATGAGACGCGAGGATGCATCTGCTTGGCGGAAATTTTCTGTGTGGTGATATCGAGCGTTCCTCCTACAAGTCTGGAAGGATGTGACAGCACAAACACTTCGGAAAATCGATATTCTCCTCCGGGATGGCATCATACGGGCCCCCGAAATCTCCAACGTGGAGCCACCAGTTCCACTAGAAAAGGTCGTATTTCATACTAGCTAAATATTGTTACAAATACGGTGAAGATCTCAAACATCGATTATCTCACTAGGTTATTCTGTCTGCATCTGGTTGCCTCTGGTAAAAACACAAACAACGACTTCTGCGCAACAAAAAGGAAGACTTGCTATCAAGTCGTTCCGAGAAGAAACGATGGGTGAAGAACCCCAGTGAACAGCTAAACTACCTAGTTGTTCAGGCGAGAAACCAGAGAATGTCGGTATCGGCACTCTACAACACTAACTGGGAACCGCCCAGTCGAGCGGAAACATGTTTGGTTGTCAAACTCTTCAAAAGTGGAAAAGATCTAGGAGAGAATGACACCCCCCAGTAAGCATATACCTACTGCCTCTCGGTATTCCTTCACCTCTACACATATTTTACTCTTCCTTTTGGGTGACAGAGTCTGTGCACTCTGATTAGAACTTCCAAACCCTAAGATGACAAAATAATGTGCAAACATTATCGGGGAAATCAGTCACAAAGATACCATTGCTGGGATACATTCTGTATTTCTCGAAAGATTTTTTGAAGTACGAGATGTTCAAACACAACTCAAGAAAGGTAGTTACCGCTCCGGAAGAAGTTGTGTGGACTCCACGTGGATTTTTGGGGTGTCGGCAGCAAACTATTGCATGCGTCATTGACATGTGCGCTGAGTTGGACGGCATCGAAGTACCAGTGAGGAACAATGATGTAAGGATGGCGAGGATGATGCTTTCGACCTAGTACACCGGAAAAAAACGAAACCGTTTATCTGCAACACCCGTTCAGTGCCTAGCCGCCATACCACGCGAAGAAAGCACGAGGGCTAGGATACTGCCGAGTTGCTCAAGCCTAGACAGAAGTTGAGATGCAGAGGTCGGATTCAAACCACGGACCGTTCGCGCTCTAACCACTGAGTCACCTCGCCATACCACTGATACCGACGTGGTTAACTGCCGACTACACTGCGAATGCTCACGGTGTTAGGGTACAACGTACAGTAGTATCCAGAGGTCTCAAAACACCTCCAATGTCCTCACAGAGCCAAAGCTTGGTTGACACTAAAATATCACGAGCCACTTCTCCTAGGATGACTGCAGTGTCGACCGCTGTTGACACTGGTACACAGGATTTAGTGGGCCCATGGTGATAGACCCTCATATTATACGAGGGTGTGACGTCCATAATATGAGATTGATTGCCACAATCTCCATACTCTGGAATTTAAGTAATTTCGATGTTAACCCCGTCCACGAGGAAGAGTTGTTGACAAGCCCTGGAAGGTCCTAACTAATGTCAATGCATGCGTTTCCCTTCATTTTCCAAGCATAAGCCCACCTCCAAGAGACTCAGAAACAAGCTAGCACACTAAGCGGAAATCAGGGACCATCACCATTCCTTTGTTGTCATCATCGAAAACATTTGAATATATTCGTTCGTGGGATATCACGCTAAGGAGCCCTAACACCCGTAGTTAGGCGTAGCGGCGGCAATAAACCAACTGTACATGTGATTGGTCAAAAGAACTAGCCAGTTAGGTGTCAGGGGAGCGTTGATTGGTCAAAAATGTGGGCTCACCAGCCGGTCCTGTACCAGTGTAGTATACGGTTTCTGTCAGTTTCATTGCTTTATACGTAAGTATTGGTGATGTACAACCTTGCTTACTGGGCTTCGGCTCACGAGCTTTCTTTCTGCTTTCCATCCACAGAAATTGTCGTGAACACCTGCCTCCGGAGAATCACTGTCCCCTGGTGCTTCCATGGCGTGCATACTACACCAGTAGCCAACGAATGTCGGGAGACAGTGTTTCGTCCAGAAGGACTCTAAATATCCGGACTGGGCCATTACATGCACTTTTAATAAGATGGGCTCTATATATTTCGGGAGTTTATTACACTGTGTGCATCCCTGTTGGCTTTGCTGAAAACAATTTTGGAGGATCATACCGAGAAGTTAATGGAGGAGGGCCATTATTCAACCGTCGATCGCAGGCCATGTGCACTGTGAAAGGCAGAGTGCTCGAGAAGGTCGTTGTTCGAATCAGGAACAGCCTGGACGCAGTGCTCATAGATGAACCCATAGCCTCGAGATGAATGGGGAGGTTCTGTGGGTGTGACTTCCTCGCACCACTTCCTCGAGCACCACGAGACGCGTTTCCATGGACTACGAAACGCGTCTCGTGGTGCTCATTTCCTCCCTTGGAGTATCGTCGCCTCCGAGGGACTTAATTCTTACTTACGCCCTGTTTGAACAAGGCTTGGCCAACAGGTTTTTCACCGTTGACCAAGCAAACACACGGCGGGGACATGGTAAGAAGGTTTTTAAGTTCAGAGCGCACACCTTCATTAGGCAAACCTCTTTCTCATTTCGGGTAGTTGTTGCGTGGAATAACCTTCCTCAGACGGTTGTCCACGCAGTGCTACACCCTTTTTTCACTTGTGCCTTTCAGGTGAACGGCAGCTGCTGAACGACAAGAACAAAACCGACCCGGGAAACTTGGGCAAAAGCCTCGCTCCTGTGTATCAATCCGTGATCCGTGCACCACTCATTATGCTCTGGAATTTGGCCTCGTTACTTCGTTGCTTAATTGCCATTGCTGAAACGAGGAACGGAGTTCGCACATATTTCCACCGAGGAGAAAGTTAGAAAGTCCTCCTACCGCCCCGAAAGTGAAGCTATTACTCTGACCCCGTACTTAGATCCATTGAAATGTCGAACACGAGGGGCAATCTGAGATTAGTTCCCAAAAAACGGTCGTTTTGCATCCAGGTGATTTTATATGGAACTATTCTAGCCAGAGTACGTGTTTTGGTGATTGATTATTGCCTGTTCGAGCAAAATTACAGGATCACAAACAACGCCCATCCAAATGAGAATAACAGTTTCCCAATGAAGCGCCAATTCAAAGGGCGTTGCGAAGTCAAAGAGAGAGGCCGCTCAATAGAAGCACACCCGAATTGTTTTCGCCGCAACTGTAGGGTTTCCGAAGTTGAGACTTTTACGGAGAGTTTGTGTAACAGATTTGCACATATGGGCGATATGTTGCTCATAGCGTTTTGTTTAAGTGAGCGAATTTTCAAAGTCACAAGTCATCAATGGTTTGCATTTTTTTACCGGTTTACGAGAGAGGAAGCACAAAATCGCAATTTAGCATATTTTGGCGTTCTTTGAGGATAAAATTAACGTTTTCAGAACGTCCAATGCAAGTTCCACCCGGAAAACACGGCCATTGATGTTTGCGTGCTTTATACCCCCCAGATTTAACAAACGAGATAAGTTTGCTCATGTAACTTAGTCACAACATATCTTCTTATGGAGCTCAGCTTCCATTAGGTACTACGTTGTCAGGACACCGCATGAACTGTGAAGTGGAGATGCGAGGGTCATCCCTGTGGATGAATGCTCATCCCGGTCACGCATAATTAGCCGGTGGATAATGCAGCATCAGGAGCCAACTGTAGGTAACTTACCAACGAAATGCTATCATTCCTATTAGGGATATGGTACGTCATAGATAGAGTAAGTCATAAAGCGGCCATTATGATAACGGCAGTCGACGATGGCCCTTCATACTAATAACTGTACGCGTTGTCACTCACCTCGATTACTTATCGTAACTGCTAGGCCCGTGTCTATGTGCGACGCTGATTATAAGGCCTCGCCTACGCACGGTAGTCTAATGCAATGGCCGACGATGGCCCTTCATACTCATAGCTGTACGCGTTGTTACTCACCTCGACTACTTATCCTAACTGCTAAGTCCGTGTCTATGTGCGACGCTGGTTATGAGGCCCCACCTACGCACGGTAACCTAATGCGATGGCCGACGATGGTCCTTCATACTCATAACTGTACGCGTTGGCAATACGCCCGCCGTAAATTCACGAAAATACCTTTGGCAGATGGCGTTTTTGTTCGTCACACTGGCCGATACAAGCGCTCCAGTTTTCTTTTTCTGAAGATCAACTTCACGGAAAAAGGATTCTGAAAGGAAAATGCATAATCAATTAATCTTCGGCAGCAGCATTAAAACATCTTCATTTGATGGATTTTTATCTGCTTACTTGCCTTGCGCTTCGTGATTCTCATTATCATTGATGAGGGATGAGGAAGCTAAAGAGGGTTAAACGGGGCTGTCGTACAAGTTGGCTTACGTTTTGGGGATCATTTGCAACCCATAACATCAGATGAAATGTCGCCATACGGAAAGTACACAAAATCCTCATCATCTCTGGATTCGAAAGCAATGTCTACAAAGCGTGTGCTTGTAATTAGGCTTCAAATAACCAGTCTGAATCTGCTCCGAAGTTGGGCAGAACAATTTTTATCGCAACAGTCTTAGGGCCACACTCGGCTGTGTCTCCATGGATCGATCGAGATCCACATCATAGCATGCTCTTTAGCTGACCGCTTGATAGACGAAAGGCTGCGTTTGCTCGACGTACGGGCGACTAGAGGAAACAGTTTGATTGATACGTGCACACTCACCTGGTGGGCACACCTGAAGATCTTCTCCACACAATGGGCAAGGCTCGTTACTGCAGCAATAACGGTGGTATGGTAATCGATCTCGCGGACACCAGCAGTCAGCAGCGTCAGTTGGTTGGCCACAGAGACAACAATGGACATCGTCAGTAGGCTTAGAACGCCACCTTGGTTGGGGACGGTTATCCTCCAACACTAGAGGCTGATTGTCCGTCGCAGTGGCTGAATTTCGACGTAGCATGGGGTGCGTTTGGACAATCAGATGCTTCATGCATCTAACTGCTTTACGTGGCTCCAGCAGCTTCAGTTTGCCAACCAACCGTTCCAGCTGCTTGTGCAAACCTTCTACTGGTGATGGCTGTGGCTTGGAAACCAGAGATATAGGTATACCTCCCTCTGGTAGGTTGTATTCGGCTAGCCACCGCTGATGAATTGGAAATTGACTTAGACACTGTAGGTTTGATTAGTCAGCTTACCGCTGGGGAACGAGTGGCCTCTGAATACCGAGAATTGGTGTTCACAGGGTAGCCACATTGATTGATAAAAGGTGCACGTGCAGGTTTCTTCCTAGATGCTAACCGTCCGAGAACATTTAGGGGTTTGTACCACAAACAAATTGTTACTAACAACGGGTTTCTCACCTTGAATCGATCTGTCTGATGGTGTATCAGAGTTGGCGTGCACGCTCCAATGTGCCTTAGGACTTGATTGTTGTCATCCGGGAAACCACACGTGGAACGTAGCTGTCTCACTCGCGGATTTCTCTGCGGTCACGGTAGTAAGTGGTGTGCATTTAATACTCACGCATGAGCCATTCGCTGTGTTGAAAGACCTTTCGCCTATTCAAACGCCCGTTGTCGTTCTTCAGGCGCTTATTGGTCACAGTCCCGAAATGCACCAGCCCATGCTGTGCATGAATGGCCCACTTTCGAGTGATATACAACCAGTGGGTTGGTCCTCCGCAGGATTTGTAAATCGTGGCCAAACCTATGTGATTATTGTCTGGTGCGCAGTCACTTACTCAGCTGCGTTATCAAAGCGGGCCATTCGGTGGAATATGTGCCGGCTGCGATTAGAAATCGTCTACGAGAGTTACGACAACCCAGTGAAACGTACGTGCTTCCGGATGGCTTGTCGTGCGTGAAAATAGCACAGCATTATGTCGCAGCCGAACACAGCTTTGGCAGCCCGCAGCTGCGACGTCATCTTGTCCATGACGAATGTCTTGACCGGATATTGCCCACCCATCATCTCCTTGAACAGGCAGAACAGCTTGCGCGCAGGCGCAAACTGCTCACTTTCTACAAAGGCATACATTACGGGTCGACCGATGCCCATGCCATCCATCACAAGGAATGTACATAGCTTGTAACTTAACAGTGGAAGTCAAAGGCTCCAAAGTAGTTTACCCAAGACGGTTGGTCCCGTGCGTAGCGTCAAAAAGTTTACCACATCAGGGAAACGTCGGAAGAGTGCGATCTGCTGCGTGCGTGAGAAGCAAAGGTGGCTCAAACTTCCACCCTCGGATTCCACCAACAGTGCGCGACCACACTCTCGAAGCTGGGTTATAATAGACTGTATGTCCTCTAAACAACAGACAAGAGGTAACCACCGACCTACTTAACAAAGGGGGTCGGCAGTTGACACGATAATGGTACACATCCTGGATAGTAAGTACTTTTCCAAAATGGTCAGCGATACATTGGCGAATCTCCGAAGAAGGAGCCCCATACTTCAAAAGGGCGCTCCTTTAATTCCCCATTTGTCAGGCGCCGGTTGACAGGGAGCCTGTCAAAAGTAAACTTGCTACGTGGATGATTGTGCTCCAGGTAATAGGAAGTAACTATCAAGTGGTCGTTGTACCGGCGAACGTGGAACCTTGCCGGGTAACCAGTACAACTTGTGCTACCGAGTAAAAACAAATGACCATAAACTTACTAGCTGCCAAGAATACCTCGGCCTTGACTTTGTCTGAACGGATATCTGCTACAACGGTAAAACGCTTTCTCATATAAAAGTTTCGAATTGCTGCTATTTTGGGAGTTTATGCGTACCAAAACCACGAAATTATTCGTCATATACTCTCTCAAAGCGATTTGGAATGCACGAAGGAGAAAAAACGTGGACTAACCAACTTCTCTACAAAATCATCCACCGCCTTCAACGACAAAACGTGCTCAGCCATGACAGCCATTAAAAATATGAATCCCGCGCCCACAGTGGGCCTTGAGTAAGTTTAAACAACTTTCAACAAAACAGCGGTCACATGGGGAGTCCTTAAGGGACCGAATAATTACCATCAAATGCTAAAACTTTACGTTAATTTTTTTCTCCTTCGAACCGTGGTTTCAGAGAAATTTTGGGTGTGCGTCTAAGGCTCGGCAAGGGAGAGCATGCTTCAAATGAGGTGTGAATACTTTCCGACCCATCTCACTCAGTTTGATACTTGAATCATAGTCGGGTCCATTTTGTTCGATCAGCAAATTAGTCCAATTGGTCCTCAGAAATTCGCAACAAGGCCGTCGACTGCGATGCTCACACATAAAAAAGGTATCCACACACAGAGAACCACGCACCTCTGTCCATGTTGCCTAATTTCAGGTGGATAATGCAGTTTTGCCACAGTAGTGTTGCTTGATTTATGAACTTTCCTCTGAGCGGTTTTTATCAATAAACAGCGTGCCGCTGACTTTGAGGTCGTAACTACACATGGAACACTCTGGTCTCCGTTTCTTGAATGCCGTACAATTAGCAAACTGAAATAAGCAAATAGGGAGCCACTCATTAGCTGGTGAGGTCGCCTTTGAACAAAAAAGCAGATTTCGAGACGGCTTCAAGATCGATTTGAAGTGGTTGTTGGGAGATCAGTGCAACTAGTTTCTCCAGACCCCTAGTCCTCAGCCATTTACCCTTATGTTAAGCTATTTTGGATTGTGCGACTCTTAAAATTCACTGACTTTGTGAAACACCATTTTGGCGCACTTGCCTTGAGCTTGGGGCTCCTCAGGTTTGACCCGTTCCTCTATATCCTGCACCGTTGATTTGTACCAACGATATTAGCACTAGCTGGTGTTTGTGGGTTGCACCCGCCAACTTACCAAATCAGGCGCTTTTATGCCTTGTCGCTCTTATGTCACTCACTTGCTTCCTATACAATCCGCTGCGGTGTATCAGAAGGCATGATGGTCTGAATTGGTCTTAAGAGAAGACTACTAGAGATTGCAAAAAGAGGATGAATTATAAAGTTACTCGTACAGTCCTCACAGAGTTTTCACGGAGTTAATACGTGATGGAAATATAAGTTCCGTATTTGAACGAGAAGTTTTATTGTTGAACGCGTACATTCCATCAGTTATGTTGTGCCGTACATAAATACACTCATTTGCAAATCAATTCGGTTTTTGAGAGAGACGCAGCTGGAACCCAGCCGAATCTCCCGTATGTGACGTTTTCCCCGATCAAGGCGAAATCGACCGTGGGTTGTTGAAGAATTTTCAGCAACCTTATGAGTAGGGCATTACCTATATGTATATTGTGCTTTCTTTTCGTCTATAGCTGAACATCTCCCCAGTCGATGTAATGGTTAGCTGTTTCGAGCGGGACTCCTCCGCGCACCTCTTTTGAGCACCCTGCCTGTCTGGCCACTGCTAGCATTTTCCATGTCTCGAGAAGTAGCTATCGCCTTTTCGCCCGTCTCCGAGGCACTACGTGATCCAATCCGAGACATGGTGGTGGGCCAAAATTTTGATTAAATCGTATCCAGTTCATTGTTAAAATCCTTGAAAAATTTCCGAATGAGCCCTGACACGTAGGATAATGCCACTGTGCACTTTTTGACTTAAACTTTCTAATTTACTTTCGTGCACTTTTGAAACTACCAAATGGGTGCTGATGGAGCAGTAGGTGGATGGATTCTAATCGATATTAAGCTTACGAGGTAGTACCACTTTTTCGCCGGATCCTTAACTTTATCGACACGAGAACTGAGCATCCAGCAAGCTGAGAAAGCCGAGATCTACGACACTGATTATTACAAAAAGTGCTATCGCACGTGCAAGTTAACTGGAATGAACCAGTTAATGGGTAGCTGCGGCACGTTCTCACTACCCCATCCGTTTGTTCACGGCCCTAGTTTCATTTATTTTGCCGCAAAAGTCAGTTACTGACGATCATTCACCGTCTGGTACTGTAGCCCGCAAGATTTGTGCTCACCTCACCTCCTTCTGGCAGCCCTTTTTGCCATTTTTGCATGTTTGAATTTGTAGAGGTGGGCTCTCCCCGCCTTTCTTAACAGAATTCCGAGGAACTGACCACCAATATCGAATTAAAGTAACTATAGAAAACTTACGCCATTTTGGTGGCAGAAAGATTGAATTGGTCTTAATATAGAAATATGGATAGCTGAATAAGCACTGAAGGCCATCGGTTATGAAACCTGCACTGGCGTTTTGCAACAAGGCCGTCACGATAGCATGGCAGGAAAATGTATGCTTCAGAGTAAAATTTTCCAAGTGGTGTTGATAAAATTCACCTCCTATACCCGCTTGGTTAGGCCGAGAAAGTCCTCTGATCTCTCTTGTTGAACACGTGTTCTCTAACTTGGCTGGGTTGCTGAGTATGGCAACATGGTTTCCAACATATATAAAGATCGAGCAGCGCAAGTACGTCTAGGTTGTTCCCACTGACATCTCTGGTAGTGATGCTAACGAATTACTTCTTTGGCATAGAGACGCGCCGAGTTTATAAGTGTAATTACTTTAGTAGGATCCGGTTGCAGCGATCGCTTAAAAAACCTAGGCTGTTTAATGCCTGGGTCGTTGTCTGACACCGCAGAACCCGAGCGTGTTCAACTACTACACAAAAGTTCTTTCGAGCTAAAGATCCAGCAAGAAAAATTTTACTGGGCATCACCGCCGTATCTGCTGCTCACACTTGCCAAATGTCGCCATGTGAATTCTGGGCATGGTAATGTATGGCCTGGCATGGAAGAGTGACTCATCAAAAATATGAGCTGTGAGAGTGTGCTGGTGGCACGGATCACAGTCCTGCACAGTAACATACGCAAAGTTTAGATAACTTTATTGGGAAGCAGGTGGCAGAATTGATAAATGCCGTTTGTCCACCCCCACCATACCACAGGTTTGGCAACGAAAGCTTCATGTATCCGGGAAAACCATTTCCGTTTTGTTTCTAGTGTTCGGTGACACTCGTCGTCTTGCTTTCCAATGGCCGACTAATAAGGCCACCTTCCCTCTGTTTGGAAGGAAGCGATTGTCACGCCAATCTACAAAACTGGTGACCGACTATCACCTGGCAGCTATAGGCCTATAAGCCTCACTAGCGTGCCATGCAAGGTGATGGAACGCATTCTGAAGCGAGCCATTCTAGATCACCTTACTTCCAACAACTTGCTTCCTCCAGCTCAACACGGATTTCTCCCAAACCGTTCCTGCGTGACGAAAATGCTCGTATTTATGGACAACACACAAAGACCCATTTCGTCAACCAAACAAAGAACACTTCTACCTGCCGCTCCCAGTGGTGGACATGAAAGTCTTCATCATTGCACCACTCATAGATTAAAGCTGATAGCAGTGCTTCGGGGACTGGAAACTATTTCTCTTGCACACACTTTCTCTCCTGGTACTGTCCAACTCATGTAATAAATACCAGATTAACCAATTATCTCGGAAGTTCACTCCTGTCAGCCCTTATACATCTGATTTCCATTCTGATATACGTCAATGACCTTTCAGATGTTCTTTCAAGTCCATGTCTACTTTTTGCGGACGACTTGAAATCGTGGAGTTCAGTGCCAGTGCTCTCCAAATTGATGTAGACGCCGCAAGCAGTGGTCGTTGGCTGGCACCTTCCTCTGAATGACGAAAAGTGCGTCCATATGTCATTTGGAGGAGACTCAGCGAACCCCTTTGTCATGCATGGTGAAAAGGGCCAGAAGACATCACGAGGGTAGATGCCGAAAGGATGTGGGTATCTGGCTCTCCCCAAACATGTCCTTCTCACTGCACCTTGAGAAATCGGCTCAGAAGGCATTCGCTGTTCTACGGATGATTCGGCGTACCTTCTCTCGTATTACTCGCACGGACTTCCAAATACTCTATGGGGCCTATGTCAGACCGCCCTTGAATATGCCAACCCGGTTGTCTACTCAGGACGCACGAAAGACGTAATCCTCATTGAGCGTGTCCAGCGAGCTGCTACGAAAATGGTTGCCGGCCTCAAGTCCATGGACTACGAAACGCGCCTCGTGGTGCTCGACCTCTTTCCCTTGGGTATCGTCGCCTCCGAGGGGACTTAATTCTTACTTACGCCCTGTTTGAACAAGGCTTGGCCAACAGGTTTTTCACCGTTGACCAAGCAAACACACGGCGGGGACATGGTAAGAAGGTTTTTAAGTTCAGAGCGCACACCTTCATTAGGCAAACCTCTTTCTCATTTCGGGTAGTTGTTGCGTGGAATAACCTTCCTCAGACGGTTGTCCACGCTCCCTCTAGAACTCAGTTCAAAACACTATTAGACACTTATTTACGCGAGTCCTCGCGCTGGCAAACATACTGCCCCGCGCTGAGAACTTAAAGAGCAGTACTACACCCTTTTTTCACTTGTGCCTTTCAGGTGAACGGCAGCTGCTGAACGACAAGAACAAAACCGACCCGGGAACTTGGGCAAAAAGCCTCGATCCTGTGTATCAATCCGTGAATCCGTGAAACTAAACAACCAATCAGAGTGCTGATATCCCGAGGCCGATGAAGTCTGAGTGGGCTGCTTGCTGACTACGACGGAAAATAATGTCTACGGGTGAGCTCATTCCGAGTGCTATTTTTATCTGTGTAATGAACACGATTGTCGTGAAGGACACATTTACTTTTAAGTACGTCTCGTCCAAAACCAGTTCGCGGCCACGTTGTCTGAAGATTCTATGTGGAAGCGTTTCCTAGCCTTCCAATTCACTTTAAAATTATGTAATATGCTTATATGAACGTTTGTCGCGATCGTATATATTAACTTACCAGGCCAGAACATGTGCGGCTACTGTTTCTAGCCGGCTTATCTTTAAGTCAGGAACTGCCTTCGACAGATTCAGGGCTAGGGACCGTTGGAGACGTAGGCAGGCACGATAAACTGACCACCGGACCTCTACCGAAGATTACTTCGAGAACGAATGAGCAGTCGGCTATGGGCAGGTAAGCATCGAGCCTCCCCAGTTGTCTCTTGCGTCACCAGAGGTGCTCAACCGGAGGCGAGCAGGATGTGACGGAGCTTTCCGTTCAACTACAGCACTTGCGTCCTGAGTTATCGTTTTTGGCAGGACGTGTTTGTTTTGTCGGTGGGCTAGCTGGGTTATCTAGGAGCTTGATGGAACTTATTCTATTGCATTCGCTTGTCCAAGTACTTGAGTGAGAAAACCCTCAAGAAAGAAGACAAAGGACACCGGATAGAGATCGGCTATATTGGGGACAAACCAATGGAGCAAAGACCTCTTCGGCTCAGTCGGCTACAGGGGCGAGATGGCTCAGTGGTTAGAGAGCGAATCTACTGACCGGAAGGTCCGTCGTTCGAACCCGACATCCGCCTCTCGACTTCCACTGCTCAGGCTTGGGCAACCTGGCATTATCCTAGCCCTCGTGGCTTATTTGTGTGGCATGGCAATTAGGCACCGAAGGGATGTTACAGCTGAACGATTATCAGTTGGCTACAACAGAGAAAATGAAATATCTGAACTATTACAAAAGGTATAATTGTTCGTTAGGATCTGACCATCTTTACAGTATATGTCAGTGCATTGGGAATCCAGTGTGCGGGCAAAAGTAGGTGGTCCTCTTGCTTGCTTCAGGGTTTGAACATTAAAGACAGCTAAATTGACTGGCTTTTCGAGTTTTGGAAATTGATTTCGGGGTTTTTAGGGCCGTAACCAGAGAGCGATGTACAGAAGTTGACGCCGAGGGTGAAACGTAGCTTGGGCGCTTACCGTGAAGCCTGGTAATCACGGAAGGTCAAGGGGATGGAAGAGTTTTGGTTTGTGCAATAGGGACTTTAATCGAGAACCGTGTTTATCGTCAGAACGTGTGGTGGTTAGATCGTCCATTGCGCATTCCACTGCCAAGAAGGGTGCTTTTTCCCAGTGTCCAAGCCTAGTTGCCAACATCTAGAAGCGAATACGATAAGTCTGGGTGCTGTCAGTTCGACTCGCCTTCCGGGATGGGGTGCTTCCTCTTCTGCGTGATTGGAGATACCACAAAATGTAGCCCCTTATCTATGTCAGTGGCGGTGTTCTTGTCAGCTTCTATCCTGTGTATCTGGATGAGTGTTTGGAGGTGTAGACACTATGTCCCTTCTGCGTTCATTTTCATTCTCCCTATCAGACGTTTAGAATGTCAGAACGAGTTAGAACGAAGTCCGGGCTATCGAGGATAAACAACGTTTTACTTGTCTAAGAAAGAACGTGGATGAGCTGGGATGTACATACAAAGGTTCACTGCGAGTATATAGAGAAAGTGTAATAATAAGCACACAAAAATCATGACATTCATCCCGGCATTGTTTGAATGGATACAACTGTACTGACGTAAATAGGAGATGGTGTACTGAGTCAAGCTTCTCTGTTCCTCAAACTAAGGATGCACGCGTCGCTGTTTTAGAATTTCAGGATAACTCGGTTGGTGTTCGGAGGACATTACGAAGAGGGTTCAGATGCTTCAGCGCCATCGGGTTGACTTCCGGTTGTTTCAGTCATATCTGAGTGTTCGGTGTCCCCATTAGATTCAGATAAATTGAGAACATCGTCAGTTGTATTCCATCTCGATGAGCAATGTGTGCCTAGTGTGGGTTGCAGTTCAGGTCGACTTCTACTAGCGGTTGATACTTGGATGACATATCACCTCGTTGCAGCGGAACTGGACCAGGGGGTGGTCAACCAAGATGGCAACGATATTCCAAATGTTGAGCAACGTGCGTATTGAAACAAACGTTCATGTGGAGTAAAGTTAGTGGCCGTACATAACACTTGTAGAGCTGTGTAGAGCATCAGGGAGTAAAGATTCCCAATGTGAAAGCGGAAGATTGTGAGATTTCAACGCTAAGCTTATCGTTTTCCAGATGGCACCGTTGAGACGTTCAACGTGACCGTTACATTGTGGATTATAAACCGATGTTTGACTCACAGCAACACCTTTCTTCAAAAGGAAGCTATTGATCTCAGACGACATGAACGATGAGCCTCTGTCGGAATGGATATAGGCCGGTACTCCGAACAAACAGAAGATTTGTGTGCGACAGTCAATCAGAGTTGCTGAGGTTATATTCGCACACTCAAATGCAAATGGGAATCTAGAAAACTCATCAATTATCGTGAGTACGTAGCGATTGCTTGTATTAGATGACAGTGGACCTTTAAAATCCAAGCTCGCGTTCAGAAGGTTGTGTTGCTTTAATGAGTCTACCAGAGGATTTCCAGAATCTTCGCCTCAGTTCGGAACACACTTTACAGCAGGAAATAATGTGCTTGACATCGTCGACGGAGTAGGGAAGATTCTTGCAACGCACAAAATGAAACATACTGCAGCGAATAACGACTATAAAGTGGGCTCCAGTGTACAATTTTTATGGAACTTGGTGCTATTTTTTGAACGGTACACGCGGGGGAAGTGACCGCGTTTACCACAAAGATTACAAACAGCTTTTCGAGCGAGGCACTTTGAACGGGGATGTTATCATATCCGCGGAAATAACATGTTCGAACGGATTTCATGGCAGCAATGGTCTGGGCGACACGTAGTTCGGGATTCTGTGAAATGGGCGGAGTCGTAGAGCAGGATATAGGTTTGTTACTAACATATGACTGTGACTGTTTGTGAGCCAATTTTCGGTTTTCGCACGAACTGACCAATATCCTGTCCGTTCTCCTGCTTGTAGGCCTGCAGCAGGTAGCGTGCATATGACGTTTTTTGGGCGGACATATAATTTTCGTAAAGTGTCGATCGCAGATTCATAGTCGGTGTGGTCAGCAATGTGATCGTATACCAGTGGATCCAAAAAGTGGATGAGAGTTTCAAGTTTATCGGGTTTAGAAGATTCGACAGTTTTGAGATAGGTGTCGAAGGTATGAAACCAGTGATTCCAGCGTTTTGCTGCATCTGCGGAGTTTGGGTTAGCGTCGAAGAACCGAGGTCGTAGCTGCGGATCTGTTGTGTTCTTGGACAAGTAAGTTGGGACGTTTAGAAGGCATCCGAGAACGAGTTAGAACGAATCCCGGGTTCTAGAGGACAAACAACCTTTTACTTGTCTAAGAACGAGCGTGGATGAACTGAAATGTACATACAAAGGTTCAGTATGGGTATATAGGGTAAGTATAATAATAAGCACAAAAATCATGACACCCCACAAAGAAGCTTCCAGATAATTCATAGTTGTACGGCAGTGAAGCATCATCCTTGAAGACTGATAATGTATTGTCGGTTATGATGATGGTGATACAAGGCGTACGGAACCTACAGTCCGAGTAGTGGGTTGTCGTAGGAGAGAAGAAGGAATTCGTGAAAGTGCAAGAGAATGGTTCAGTAGCATTATGCTTTCGTTTACCCGCCTTGCCGTTTGCACCGACCTGAATGATGGCACAACGCGGCGGCCAATATGGTATGATAGTATTATTAGTTGTGAATTTCAAGTTTGTGTACCGGATGGAATACCGTCCAGGCACCTAAATTAAGACGGTAAGGTAATTGGGGCCGTCATTCCTAGTAACCACTGTAAGAGACTGGTCTCACGGCCGTGGCTGGGTGCCGGCATATTGCCATATTTGTACAGGTTTTTGAGAAACAGTCAGCCATACACGCTTCAACCTCCAGACTAGAGGGCAAGAAGATAGTGTTTATTAGTTATGCACCCATCGAACAAATTTTCATGAGAAACTCCGTGAGTGTCGGAGGGAACTCCCATTATAAATCAGCGGGTCGCAAAGGTAAACAAACAAGTGCACCGCGTGTCGGAATTTGAGTATACTTCCTCTCATGCACCCGTTTCTCACGTCTGATTCATTTATTGTAGGATTTCAGTTTGGCTTACCAAGCACGACTTCTTCAGGTGGAAGCACTGGGTTTTCCTTCGGTAGCACCGGTTTCGGCGTTTCAACAGGTTCTGCCCAAACCACAGCAACTTCTTTGCCGGGTCTGTCAACGGCTGCATCAGGTTCTAGCTTATTTCCTTCACTCGGTTTGAGTTTAGCTAGCCCATTTGGATCGGCCAGCACGACGACATCTGTGCCTCAAACCACAGCAACAGCTCCGTCTCTTGGCCTCAGTTTTCAAACGACGAAACCCAGTTTGGTCTTTGGTACAGCAGCCACGCAACCTTCCACCTCCGTTTCGTCCACCCCAACAAGCTTTACCTTCGGTGCGCCCGCTTCTCAACAAGCGAGTTTAGCGGCACCTGTCTCAACACAAGGCGCGTCGACAGCTGCAGGTGGTCTCGGTGGATTTTCTTTTGGTTTACAAACGCCGAAGACTCCTGGTCTCGGTCAGTCCACAACTGTATCTTCGACTTTGCCGTCGTTTGGAGCGTCTAGCTTTATCCACTCGGGAACCACTACTAGTGCTCCCTTGCCATCTTTCGGTGCTCTCTCAAGCACCACTCCCACCGTGACTGGACTTTCATCTACACTACCACAAGCGTCCCTTGGAATATTTTCTCAACCATCAACCTCTACTTCATCCTTATTCAAGGCGGTAACTTCGACTGTTCCTGCTGTTCCTTCCGCTCCTGTCACTTCGGTTGGCTCTATTACTCAGACGTCGGCTGGTTCAGTAACACAAGCGTCTACTGGCTCTGTTAGCCTGGGTTTCACTTTGCCATCGAGCACAACCTCCACGACTGATGCATCCAAACCAGTCGTTGGTCCTTTGTTCGGGAAAACGGAAGCGTCTGCTTTGAAAATAATCCCGACTACTAGTACTGCTCTGGGTCCTGTCTCTACGATTGGCGGAACTAGCGTCCTCGGTCTACCCACAGTCAGCTCTACGACAACGACAACGACATCAGCACCTACTTCGCAGACTACAACCACTGTTGCGTCAGTGACCAAACCGTCCACATTGACTTTTCACCAACTTGAAGAACTTGTCAACAAGTGGGCACATGAACTTGAAGACCAGGAACGATATTTTATGGATGAAGCGGAACGAATCAGTCAATGGGATCAAGCGCTAATGAGTAACGGAGAAAAAATCACAACGCTGTACGAAAAAGTTGACGCATGTAAACAGGAACAGGCGCAGTTAGAGCAGGTAACCACACCTTTTCGTAATCTCAATTTCTCTCAAAGATGTAGGATATCCCGAACCACCAATTGCATGTCTAAGCCTTGATGGCCTTCTAGTCAGAGTTTTTATACCACACTCCTAGAGTTCCAGAGCTAATTTGTGCCTTTTTGGTGTTCACTGTGTGCGCTCAGAGTGTGCAACCAGAGTGTAAGTGGATTGAACAAAGTGACTCCGAGTTAGCTTTCGGCGAAGATTGTTCTCATGGAGCACTTCGTCCCCTAGGTTGGTTTCATATGTGTCTAGAGACTGAACAGCTACTAAACACAAGGAAAATTCGTATGGTACAGTGATTCTTAACGGGTCTTTTTCGCCACTAATATCCACCGTTGGATGACGGTGTACGCTAGGCGTACGTCTCAATGCCTCCAATTCCTGTAAGTAAAGTCGGAAACCCTTCAAATTTGGTGACTGATTTTAGCGTCTTCTTTCAACCTTATAATTCTCATGCAAATCGCCCTGACGGGTTTTGGGTTGTCATGAAAACTAGGACGACGTGCGTCGTGACTTAAACATCGCCTCTATTGATACGCTTTGACACAGCCATTCATACTGCACTCAAAATGTGCATACTTACGCATGTCATCGCTGTGATTGTTTGGATCTTCACTCTTTTGCCTATCCACCAGTCCCGCTGTGAGGTAGTTTAATTAGAATATCTCGTGGCTTATTCCAAAACAAGGCAGTTAAGCTATTCACTAGGCCGCTGGCAAACATTTATGGTAAGATTCAGTTTTCAGTTTGAGGATGATCCGTCAACAGAAAGATTGTAATACCTATAAAATCGCCGTTTGAACTGTTCTGTTGGAAGTTCCTCAGAAGACGGGTCGTGTGGCATCCTTGGGTTAATTGGTACTTCGCGATCCATACCAGGTTCGATATGCTGGGTCCCCGAAACCGAATGATCCTTTGGCTTCATTAGGGGAACTGCTAAGCTCTGAGATTGTATAACACATGTGGCATATTCCAGACGATTATCCCGCTCATGGTAATCGCACAACGTCGACGTGGAGCTATTCAGTATCCTGCCATATGAATTATGGGCAACAGTCCCTGACACCATACTGGCTGGCATTCAGCGAGCCATGTTTACGGCATTTGTAATGTTGATCGGAACCAAGCAGTCACTAATTACGTTGATTAACTGGCAAAACAACAAGAGTGGTCTTTTGATCACTCACGAGGTTATTAGAGAATGCAATACCTGATTAACGTCTATTTTGTATTGTGGGATCTCCAAGACAATACAAAGTCGTCTCACGAACGACCGCAATTACTGAAATTGTCATTTAATCTAATGTGAAGCAGTTTTGTATGTTCCGATGTCTGCCGCAGGTTGGTGTTCTCATTCAATCTATGAGCCAAAAATAGGGCTCCCGGATGTATGTTCCCAGTTATTTTACTTGGAGCAAAACCAAGACATATATGTTTCATGAACTTGGAGGCTTCTAAATGGGACCATTTTGCTACGGCAGTAAAAACATGGGCAGGGGCATATGCGAACAGAAACTGATGTTGTATCGCACGTAGCGTATCTGAGTTCGTCCAAATGAACTAGTTATCTGTGGAGTTCCATCCTCATGTCAGTTGTCCCTACCAGCACCTTGGATTATCATTATAATACAATGAAAACAAAAGATAAAAACTCGAATTCGACCAGTCAGTCTGCCTTCGTGGGAGTAAGTATACTTGGTGCACAAAATGTTCACTATGACAATAGCAATTATTACAAAATACGTATTCTGCGCCTGCTCAAAACATAATGTAATGGATTCGATCAGTATTGCGGAGATCTGAGTTTGCGAACCACCAACCTCCATTCCTATCTTCATGACCGGAATTCCAGACTGTGGAGGATTTCATACCAGTTAAAAACTACTGGTGTGTGTGTGTGTGTTTGAGTGTGCGTGAATGTCAGAATTGTCACTGTTTTGTCCAGATGGTTGGTTACGACCCGTGTCTCGCCAGGCAACGCTTAGGTAACACCGATGCAGCCAGACGACGAATCGCCTCCGCCATTGCCTGATGCATGACTCTTGTCTGTTGACCGCTTCAGTGCATTCCTGCCTCGTTTTTTACTCCCTCAAACTTAATATCACGATTTTATACCAGGGCATTCAAGATGATAGCTCAGTGACGCTGTCCTCTTTTAGTGGTGGATATCAGACGTACCGCTTCTGTCTGAATAGTCTTGTTCAGAGTTGTTTGTGTTTTTTTTACGCCCTATTCCACTGACCGTTCGTGACAGCTGATCTTGTGTTTGCCATCAGCGCTATTTTGCGGTTCTGTTCTCTCTTCTGATGATCTTTGTGCTATGGGAGGCTGTTGACTGCTCGATAATGTTTTAAGTTCATAACCTGGGGAATTTTTCAGATGAGATCTGAGGTACTTTTTCTGTTGGAAGTGTCAATAAACAGCTTACTTCTCTTTCAGCCTTCTGACCTGCTGTTAGTCTTTTGTAATTGTGTCCGTTTGTTCGTGAAAGTAACCCTTGTTTTCTAATGCTTCGATAAGTGGGTTGACTTCTGTTTGAACGGAAAAGTGTTAGAACGCAGGTTAATTACTTAGTCACCCGGAGAACTGACGACCACACATGGGATGAAATGTGGATGTGCAGACCCATAATTTATTGAACTATTTGGATTTGTGGCTACCCAAGATCAACTCACGGCTTTCATTTACAGATGGGATTCAGTTGAAATAACTTGTGCACATTCGTCCGATCTGATTCTCCATGGTGAACTGAATTTGATGCGTTGCTCGTTTAAAAAATCCAGAAAGGTTTGTAATTGGACACCATTCCATAAAAAAGTACACAGGGATATTAGAGATGCTTTTTCCGAAACCGAATCAACGTAGGCAGACTTTGGGGATAAATCAACGCAACCTCGCAGTGTCGATATTTCCTGGGCTGGTAATGAAATGCAAGCGTTGCCGACTTGGACAAGAGACAGCCAGCTCGACCTCAGCGCAGCGTCTTTTGGACCGAATTAACTAGCAATCTAGAGACGCTTGCAATCGCGGGTGATTCTTGGAAGCCATTCCCCTCTCAGTCACAACTGGCCGGCTAAAATTTATCCCTCGTAATCTGTTCCGCGCGGTGCCGCAGGACGTACTCGCCCATATCTTGACGGCAACACGTTCAGATGGATAGAATGTTTCCTGCAGAACTTAGTTCATCGTGCGTCCAGCTACTTCGTTTAACCGGCCTTTAAACTATGTATCGCATTGATGGACTTCCACTGGCTTGATAGAATTTTGCTTCAGCACTTGGCCCGGATACAGTAAATGCTACGAGGAGAGATCATTTGAGATAGGATGATCGAGCAGATAAATTCCCTTTCAGTCTATTGTAGGAGTTATCATGCATAGCGAGGCCACTTCCAATCTGCCAAGCAAGTTCATTTCATTTTTCCTCATGATCGTATTTCACCTTCGAATAAACGTTAGCAGTAACATAAGTGGGATGCCGTAAGATGACTCCTTATTTTACGGATCAAGTCGGTGCACAGACTTACCAATCCCAACCCTCTGATTTTCTCATTGTCCGAAGTTCACTTGCCATACCTAAGTGGTACGCTATATTCTTAATCATTTTTGGAAGTGGGCGTATTCGTTCACACTAATTTCTCTGCCTAAATAGGATGAATTCCCACACATAAGGAGCCGATTTCAATGTCATTACCTCGAACGAAAAACTCAATAAGAACCAAATTCCTCATCAGGAACCGCTGGGCGTCAGGTTCGCGTAAAGCCGTTATGTCATTGGGGGCTGGACGTTGCACGTGTGCCAATCGGATCGAAATGTGCTCTTTTAGTTCGATAGTGCCGTTGAAACAGCCAGCCAGTAAGACCACCGGAGGACTCTGCAAACCAGACTTCAAAGTGACTATTGGGTGACGAAACTCAATGGGTTAAGATGCTCTCAATCAACGAAAGAAGAGGTGTTGTTCAGCATCATATCTGGATGCCAACTTGAACGTCCTGAGTCCTGGTTGGACGGGTTTATTTTTACTAAGCGGGAGCCACTCGAAGCCTCTGGCAACGGGAGATTTCTAAGCAGGGGATGTCGTTCCCAAGTGCAAACAATAATCATGGCTTCTACACGATTGGCAAACACTTACCAGTTTATACTGATGTGAGTTATGGACAATTGTTGGAAGTTAGAGTAGTGTGAGATATAGTTTTCAACTGTTGGGGTGAAATACCTCCTTCTCCAGCTGAAACCAGAAGATAATAGAAACTTCGTGAGACTAGGAAAAACCTGCTTCTTTTGAGGGGTGCACATTTGTGCACCCGAAAATGTTCACCACCGTATTTTCTCATTTCTTTTCGCCCTATTATCAACGAATCGAAATGTTTCACAAAGTTTTGTCTAGATTAGTTCGTTACATCGCGTTTCAAATTTACCGGAACCCGTACCATCATTGATTTGTGCGATGCTCATTATCGCGGCTTAACGTTCCCTTCGCCTTCTTCAGGAGCTTGATTTTATAGACGGTCACCAAAAGGAGCTTGAAAAGCTCCTGGAAACCCTTGAACGGACTGCGGAAGAACTTCCTCCCGGCCAACTTCACTCAGATTTTGAAAGAGAATCCATATTCCAGTTGGCGACCAACGTAGATTTGGAACTGGGACAACTGTTGTCCGACTTGCGAGAAATGGCAGATCAAGTCAACTCAGCCACATCGAAAGTTTCAGGTGGAGCAGCCTTAGCTAGGAACACACATGATCCGAAGGCTAAAGATGGTGGACTGTCGAAAATTCTTGGTGGTGCAGGTCAACCTGAAGAGGGGGTTGGGGCCATGCATCAAGTCACACGAATTTTGAACTGCCATATGCACTCACTGAATTGGATCCACCAGAATACACGTAAGTCTTGACCGCGTGGCATCTTTTGTTTATACTTTTCATTTTTCGAAGTGTGTCTTCCGTGGAACAGTTATTCACAAAATCAAATCAAACATGGACCTCATTTGTTTCAAACCTGATGACTGCCGCCGCTGCCTCGATTTGCCGACTAACTAGTTTTAGGACAGTAGCTTTAATGCTAAATTGTCTTGTGAATTCCTTGCTTTGAACAGATGCTTACGCGTCTACTAACTATCAGTTCATTGAACTCCTCGTTCAGTCAGTGCTCTTCAGCATTAGAAGTCATGAACCTTGATGTAAGAATACAGCCTCGGTCTTTTAGGGCAGCCATCAATGGCCTATTGGTGAATTCTCTTTTATATTGTCACGGCTATTTCCTTCAAGGTATTGAGTAAGCTCCGCTAATATTGCGGAGTGAAACCGCCCGCGGCGAAATCCGTGCAGTTTGCAATCTTTTCTGATTTCTATTGTCACAGACTAGAGGTCCAGACTTCGTGCTTCTGGTATGGCACGTGTCCAGTTTAAATCGGCGGTGGCAAGCACGAGCTTGGTGTTTGCCTGTTTGGCAAGACCAACACGGAATGCTTGGGTGTTGCCCATTCGGAAAAGTGGTCATCCATTGTGTGGCGCGAAAAGTTGAGTTAGTACAGTTGCACAACTTAATGAAACGCATATTAGCAGGTTACTGCAATCAGGAAAGGTATTCCGTTATCTGCCTTGTCTTGAAAATCTGATGATTAGTCTTGTGTTGCCTCTAAAGTTATATCTTCACTTGGAGCATCATAAACTCCTGATCTGCTGTGTCGATTAGGCTAATTCCTCGATTTTCACTAGTCGTGTAGTAAACTGCCTCGCGCTAGATTTTTGTTAGAATTAGGCCTGGGTCACACGGAATCAAGACTGATTCATTACGAGGGTTGGGTGTACCTAGTCGACTGTGCAACTCTGCTTTTCTGCTATGTGATCTCTTGAGTGCACATAGCTTCTTATCAGTCCACACCGGACTGATCATCTGTTATGTTGAAGATCGGGTGCATCTGGTTTTAACACCGGACTGATCATCTGTTATGTTGAAGACCGGGTGCATCTGGTTTTAATGTTGGACGAAATTTCTCTAGCTAGCCTCGAAATCTTCCAGATTCTTCGGGCTTTCCCTTGGCTGTGCACTATAGACAAGTGCGTTTTAAACGATGAATTGCTCTAAAGATTTTTGGGCTTAGCTGGTGCCATGCATTGGCAGGCTTTTTTTCCAAAATTATTTCTGTTCTTTTTACTTTTTAACCTTCTGGTGCATTTTTCACGTTCTGTCTGCTTTGGTTTCTCTCTTCCAGAGGAATTGATGGAGCGAGTGAAGCTTTTGGAGGGTTCCTGAGTGTCCGCCCGTCCTAATCACTGGGCCTCTGCTTGGCCATGTTATTCCTCCTTAATACAGATTTTGTGCATGTTCTCACGTATTCTTAATGTCCTGCCTCCACGCAGAGCTGGGAGGTTTCGACGGATTGGTTGCTGTTCTTTATTCAGTTGTTGTACTCGGTACGGTTAGCTGTGGCTGGTGGCTGTTGGACTGGCAATCTAGTAGAGAGCATATTTGGGAGATCAGCTATAGATTTGACTTCGCTAGGCAAAATCAATCCATGCTGGAAGCCTGGGAAGCGTTGTTCAATAGGAGTTAAACTTATAGCTGACGTTTACATTGACAGTTCACTTTGGACGATCGTATCGCCTTTAGACCTATACCATGTGCCACATGTCATATAGAGCGGTAACTGTCGAATCCCTTGTTGCTCTACCTAACGATGACAGATGAGTCCCGAGATATAGAAACCGTGACTGGTTTCACTGCTGGACCGGACAGGCGGGCTTGGTGTTATTTCACTGTACAAATAGCTGCATTTAGATGTTGTTGAGCTTTTCTTAGCCACTTACCGTCTCTACAGGGACAACAGTTGAAAACGGTCTAATGGAATGCGAAAGCCAGAGGGTTCTATAGATGAAGTTGTTATGTATTTGATATAAACAAGTGATCATGCAAGACGACCTGGTAGTTGATGACCTAGGGAAGGCACTCTAGGTTTATCTGATTAGCGCAACAGCTGATTTGCTCGCGGTTTCCATATATCATACTTTACTGTCACGTTCTTAATATTGGTGAAGATTTGCGCCTACTGACAAACCATATGAAATCTGGCCAAAAATCTCAATTCGCACGAGTCTTCTATTTGAACAGTTGTCCAGTTAGCGCACACTTATTTAATTTAGATCGCGGGCCTGAGGGGCGAGTGGTGCTCTCTATCTTAAGTGCGCGCTGGTCCCTGCTAACCAACCTGTGTTTCATTTACCAATCGAAATTCGATTCTTCCTAGAAATTAGGAAGATGCACACAACTGATGCTTCCCAAAAAAGATGAAACAAGTATGCAGTGTCCCAACGCTTTGGCATAGATTAGCTTCACTCACAGAGCGAAATCCTGATCGGAATCATACTCAGTGGATTGGTTCACGGGGTTCTTTGTGATCATCTGTGGCTTCGAAACAATTCAACTGGACTTTCAAGTATGTTAGGAAGCGCAGTCTGATTGATTTTAAGTGATCTTTCGTGTGTAACGTCCTCCCTTCCCTACAAAAGGTTGTTCCGAAACATGCCTCCGATGAGTTAAACAGGATACTTTCGAGGGTTTTGCTGAAATCCTGATTGGAATCATACTCAGTGGATTGGTTCACGAGATCCAGGACTGGAACTAACAGTTCTTGCTCCTTGTGATCATCTATGCCTTCGAAACAATTCAACTGGACTTTCAAGTATGTTAGGAAGCGCAGTCTGATTGATTTTAAGTGATCTTTCGTGTGTAACGCCCTCCCCTACAAGGGGTTGTTCCGAAACATGCCTCCGATGAGTTAAACAGGATAATTTCGAGGGCACTGCCGAGAGAAATTTTCCGCTACTCATGCATAGGAGCGTTTTTTCTTCCTTAGTTACCCTATCCGAAGTGGTCGTCTGGAAGCGCACGAACAGCGTCTTCAATAGAAATAATCTCCCTGCCGTGTTTCTTGATCTCAATCGCGGTGTTCATTGGCTGTCATGTAGTTGGCCTCCTCTAGGTCTCAAACAACTATAACGTCTAATTAGTAGTTATTGTACCCTATACCAATACCAGTAGCGTAGATATTGGTCTATTAACGTGCAATTCCCTTCGATTTAATCGCCTAATTCTCCTATACCCCCAATCTTTCCTGCTGTCGTGTTCGTTGACATTTCGGTGGATGAGACATTGCTAAGCTATTACTCACCATGGTCTACCTTTGGTTCCGGAGTAGTTGAGTTCACACGGATGGTCAGATAGTCGTACCTATATCTTGACTTGCAGCATTCCAGTTTCTGGCAACAACACTTACCCTAATATATCCAAACACACATCGTGTGCAACCAAGTCTCAAGCTTTTTCAGCGCGTACAGTAATCGTCTCAGTAAATTGTGCGCTATTATTTCTGTTATTAATCTAAGGTGTGTGTACGGTACCTTAACTGGTAAAAACGCTGTATACTTAGAAGTCGCTTCGAAACTGTCAGTCATAATGTTTATTCAGGTACAAGTCAAGCTTTGGACGCGTTTCCAGGCGACGGCACATTGCTCTCGATGGTTGTGAATGTAGTAAAACGACTAGGTGGACTGTAGTCCCATGCAGCTAATTGGGCCGGATTGGAAAACCGGAATTTGTTTTCCTGTGTTGTATTTCTGGTAGTTGAGCGTGATACAACTTTCGTATTAAGGAAACGGCAATTTTGCACCTCCAGTAGTGGACAGTTTCCGTCCGTCCAGACCATAGTCGCTCTTGGGGTGAACCATTGAGTAACAGTGAGTGAAATTCCTACACCAAACACATTACTGCAAACCACGTATAGGTGTTGGCCTCTGGAAAGGCCGTCCAAAGAGATCGATAGCTGTGTGAAGTTCTACCAGAAAGGGCACCTCAGAATGTTGACACTAGAGGGCGAAGCTGTACGTGTTAGTTGCATTTAACCAGTGTATCCCCGGGGAAAATGCTGTGCTTTCCGTTACCAACGTCTCCGGAACTAGCACTCGCTCACAATCCGGTATGCTGCTCAGGTTTTTGTTTGCCAACAAGCTGCACGCACTAGAAGTTACCGGTACTAGTAGACTATGTGGTTATCGGCTATATTCGTCTGTAATTCCACAGGAATGCACGAGTTTCCAGTTTTTGTTTGATGTGCCCGTCAGGTCGCCCGTGGACTGTTTTCCTCATTCGGACGCTGGCACTCCGCATTCCTTCTGGTGGGAGACTCAGCGAAACACTCCAGCTCACCTGCTCGTCTCCACCTAATTTTCGCATTGAAATAGCAAACTTGACCTTGGGTTGATACTTCGGCATCCCTCAAAATGATATTTCACTATTTTGTAGTACCAAATTTGGAGGTGCAGTTCTTACGTTCAGTGTAGGCGGATTTTTCATAAGTTGTAAATTTAAGTTCAGTCTTACTCGTACGCCTTGGTGCAACAGCTTCGCTACTCCAAGTAGGTCTGATTTCCGGATTGCTCTGTGTTAAACGTTTGTTCTTTCTGCTGTTCATCAAGGTGCGCTGATTACGTACCGATCCCCAACTAAGTTTGTCACTGCCTGAAGTTATCCCATTTCAGCGTGATGAATTCAGATAAATTATCGGAATCCAAGCCGGCCCCCCTCCCCACACAAGCCTCTCGTCGATTACATTGTCATCAGTCCGCTGTTCGAGCCGCTCGATTCAACTCAGACGGGCAGTACTGCGTCACTGCCGGTGGGGATAAAACTATCAAGCTGTGGAACCCTTACAGGGGCCGTTTGTTGAAGACCTACACAGGTCATGGTGGCGAAGTGTCAGATGCTCAGGTGATGTTTTGGGTTATATCGCCTTCCCGTGATTGGTAACGTTTGGTCAACCTATCTTCTGAATCAGAAACACTAGTGTTTCTCCCTTGGGTTTTAACTTGTTCTATGTTCTTGCGTTACGGAATGCAGATTTGAAAGTAACCTAGAAGAACCAGCTTGTCTATTTTTCTAGTGTCTGAATATTTTCATCTGTTTACCAGTTTAATAGCAAATGACTAACTACAGGTACTTTGGTGCACAACTTATAATTTGGCTATCAGTTCGTCCCAATCTTCATGAACATAAACTGCACGCCAACCAAGAACTCAACCCATTTACTAGCAAACAAGCGAGTAAAAACACATGGAGTCTGATAAGTTATTTTGTCCCTGTACTCTGATTGGTTGCTTATCCTTGCCTGCAGTTGGTTGCTCAAACGTCCAATCAGGACCCTTCCTATGGAACTTATTTTTTTTAACAGTTTTGTCAAAGGCTTATCCAGAGGACTTCGGCTCAATACCCTATCTAAATGGTTTTCTCAGTCCATTTCCAGGGATCTGACATTACTACGATTTGAAAATTTAAGAGAGGCGAGTCACTTTTATTCAGACAAGTAGCAAATAAATATAATTGATCAAACATTCAACTTGCAGCTCTAAAATCAAATAATTTCATTTTGTCTAGCTTGACTTATCGGACAGCATGGAAAGCTGAGCTTACCAGGGGGATTTAATTGCCAGTATCTTTTCAGACAACTAGTGTTTGTAAGGTCCGTAAAACCGTGCTGTAAATCGTTGGTCGGTCGAATTAACTAGTATTTACACATCTCCTAACCTTAATATCACCACCTTGCCTAAACAGGCCAATTCGGACAACAGCCAGCTTGGATCCGGTGGTGCTGATTGCCTCGTTGTTCTTTGGGACGTGGGTACCGGACAATCTATTCGACGCTGGCGTCGGCATGCGGGACGCGTGAACGCAGTCAAATTTGCCGCACCGTTTCAGCATTCGGAATCTAGCCTTCCCAGTCCGATTCTTATCTCTGCTGGAGTGGACGGTATGGTATTGGTGTGGGATGCTCGAGCCAAAACTCCCTACCCCGTTCAGGTAACTCTTGCTAAGGCGTAAATATTTTCCGCGCTGATCTTGATTATAAATTCGATCTACAGTTTTTCAACTCAACTTGCGAACTTCAATCCAAAGCATTTATAGATTCACCGACGTTCAAACTTGTACTCTTGATTCCTTGTGTCGTTTATCCCATTGCTGGAATAATTATGATGGTTAACGAATCCATGTGGTTGTCCGACCAGTGTGGGTCTCCCTCGCTATCCTGATGGACGTAGCAACACATACACAAAAGCGGTAACTTCACAGCTAATTCTCAGTATTCAAGGTCCAATGAACACTTTACTACTCCAACATAATCACAAACTACCAGGTTCGAACCAATCCTAACCTAGTCGGGACTGCGAACGGCTACTTTGGGCCACGCTCGATTTTTCCCAATCATCCATATCTCACCGGGGGGCGAGATTGCTCAAATGTTTAGAGCGCGGATTTACTGACCGGAAGGCCGAAATGTCCGTGGTTCGAACCCGACCTCTGCTTCTCGACTTCCCTTGTCTAGGCCTGAGCAACCTGGCAGTATTTCAGCCCTCGTGCTTCCTTCGGGTGGCATGGCTGTTAGGCACCGAAAGGGTGCTACAGCTGAACGATTTTTTCATATCTCACCATGAATACACGAAGATTTCTTGGGAATGTACAAGTGCTCGGAATAATAGTTATGGGCGTACCTAAATATGTCTATATCTGAATTCTTCCAGCTCGCGAGTAAATGAATCGTCTCCAACGCAAGTCTGTATGTCTTCATAGGTTTCCAGCAGCATTCATCACAGTGCTCCTGAAAAAGGCCCTAACACCCGCTGCCATAGTGACAGACTATTTAGATAAAAGCTACGAACACGGTCCCAGGACAAATTCTACATTATCCCATTACCATATGTGCCAGATTTTGAGGTTCGGATTCAGACATTCTTCTGTTTAAATCCATCTGTTCGTGTGGCACGTTCTAGTTTTACGGCTGGCGCTTGTGATTCCCATGGGTGAAATACACTCATGCGCAAGCTACACTGGTGTTAACGCGATGCCCAACCTAATCTCTTGTTCGTGCTATCCTTCAATTGGTTGTGCTGCACAAAGGACGCTTTTTGTTTCATTTGGCACAATATTCGAGATATGGAAACCTATTTTCCTGAGGTGAACTACAGCTGCTGAAAACTTCGGAGGGTTTTCGGCAATAGAATGAGTAGTATGTTGCGTCAATAAAACATATTCGCGGTTCTATTTTATTTTTAGTTCAGGTGTCCAATGTTTGATAGGTTTCTTTGCATGATCAATGACCTGTAGTAGCGTTGTCTCTGCGTCCATAAGATGTTACACTCGGTACAGAAAGAGACTGAGTGCACAGCGGAGAAGGAATAAACTGAAATCTGCTTTTCTGTAAAATTTGAAGTGAAAAAAGGTGCAATCTACCTTAAACTGTTCATCCGACTCATCTGTTCGATCAACCTGCGATACAGTGGTTGAGGTTCACAATCAGCGCGACTGTCTAACGAAAGATAGAGCACAAAAAATACATTATTGCTGGATCAACCATCAGTGCCTACTGTGATCGGTTTAGAATATGTAGAACCTGGCTTATTTTAACTGTCTTTATGGGTGATCGTTCGTTTATTATTTGTTATGCAAAGTGTCCACCGTAGTGGGTATCTTGCATCATCGCTGGCTGTTTTCGAATAAAGAATGGTCTTATTCTTTTCATTTCATAATTTGAAACATCTATGGGGGATCAAAGCGACATATCTTAATTCTCAAGGGATATCCGCATCAGGCAGCAGTACGGGCTATTTTGTTTTACGGCTGTGTGACGTGGCTTTTGCAAGCAAACAAACTGAGACGTTTTTAGGTATTCGACAGCTGGTATCTGAAAACCATAGCTCATGTAAGGTGGTACTAGCGATTCTGCAACGGAATAATTGGAAAACGAGTGTTGGGTTGTGCAACCGGGACTTCGGTCGAAAAATGTATCCAGTACCAAAAGCTGCATGTTTGGACATGTATCGCGCATACTGAAAAGAGTGCTATTTTCCGGTGCCCAAGCGGAGAAGTGGTCAACCTCTGACCTGGCAGAGAGAGTACTATCGGTGCAACCAGCCCTTCGGGATGGGGTCCCCGTGATTCTGCCTGTGCATGCTTGAAGACGCTGCAAGATATGTTTGTTTATCCATGTCGATAGCGTTGTTGTAATCGTTTTCTAATCAAAGTATCTGAATGTGTGTCTGGAGATGTAGTTACGTAGTTACGTGGTAGGCGTTCACTAAGTTTTTCTCCCTCCCACTTCAATCACTGTTTTGATTAGTAGAGTTGTTTTCGCTTGCGCAAGGTAGTGTGTCCAGAACGCTATTTGCCGTTACTTTCTGGTTATATTTAAGTTTTAACCACTCGTTCTCTAGCTTTTCGGCGATATTCTAACTTGGGTTTGCACGCACGATTTGTGCAGTCTCCTTGACATAACTTCACCCATCCGTTTTATTACTTGACTTACCTGTATTAATGTCTACAGTATCCGAAGCTTTGGCTTGGGATAATCCCGTTATTGTCGATTTTTATCCATTAGACCATGCACGAGGCCAAGGATAGCGTAACATGTGTCGCATTTTCTCGTTGGCAAATCATCACGGGTTCCGTCGACAAGTGCGTCCGCATTTACGACATTCGTCGAGGTAAGTGATTTTTCTCCGGCGACGGTCATCCTTATCGTAGTTGACGATAATACAAGATAAATGTCTATTTTGATTTTTGAGATTCCCTCACACAATGTTTGATCTTCATTAAACTAGGTGAAATGACGGAGGATTATGTTGGCTATCCAGTCACGTCGGTTTCAATGACAATGGATTGTCAATGTCTTTTGGTCGGGACTCAAGACTCTACTCTACGTCTGTTTGACGCCCTCAACGGGGAGCTTCTTAACAAATATACAGGACATATGAATCAGACATACCGGTTAGTTTGAATACAATCTCATGATAGAGTGAGCTCATAAGGCGTTGGATTGTCCTCCTTTGTTGTTTGTTTCCAACATGATGTACATTTAAATGCTTTTACGGTAGCGGCTGACCAGACCAGTTGAAAATGGGTGAATTGGAGTTCGTTTCCTCTCTGTGAAACATCAAGACGACGCTGGTTGCGAGATGTAAATATTCTAGATTACTTTCGTCGGTTGCAGAACAGAGACCTCGCATCTGTAGATGGAGGGTATAGTAACAAAAATTGAATGTCGAAAGTCACATTCGGTCTTATGCAAAAAAGTCAAGATGCGTCATTTCAAGGGTGAGCAGGTTACTCAATAGTTTTTGTGTCGACCATTGTGCAGTGCACGACATCGCTTGACAAACAGCCAAGAGCTTCAGGTTTTGGTTGCGCGTTATGATCTTGAAGGTTCGAGAAGGTTCATATATGTGATCTCTTTCAGAAGCAGTACGTCGCGCAGTTGAAGATTCTCAATTACGTACCTTCACTGTTGGACTGTTATCCGCCAGAGATTCGCTGAGAAAGGCACCAGTCCCTTCTGCTTGTATACGTTTCGCTGCAACCACAAGCGAATCGGTATGTGACGTGTGCGATAGAGTGGTCATACATACTCCGCAGCTTAGTCTTCAACAACTAGCAAAACTAAGCAGCTGAAAACATGCGGTTTGGGACGGGTTTGAGTTTGTCTCAGATTATTAACGGTATGGCCGACCTTAAATTGTCAGTACAGTATGACTTTTTCTGTTGGGAGCATTGTCACTCATGTCGGATGTGTTTGGTCTGCCGTGAAGTATATACAAAAGTAAGGTGTTTTACGTCTGGGACCAGGAAAGTGAATTAAACTCAGGACCTAGTTTTTCAAGCCTTACAGAGAACCACAGTTTATTTTATTGGGTTTTAAGAAGAAAAGGTGTAACAAGTCATCATGGAGTTTACATGGAGACTAATTTAGCCAAGATGTCACCAGAAATGTGTGGTCTCATGGCACTAACACCCTGCGAGAAGTTTGTCTTGAATTCGGTTTACTGAACCCATCAAAGGCCCTACTGTCGTAATTTCTGTTTGTTAAGTTACACAGCGAGGTTGTTATGGCCCACTCTGACGGCACTGGTCATTCTTAGACAGTTAGGGTGGTCAAGATAATACGGAGTAAGCACTAGTTACGTGAGTTGGTTTTCGGTCAAATATTCTCTGTGTGGGGTCTTCTGTATGGGTGGGAAGAATTCGACGGCGAAAATGGGACTGAATGAAGTCATTCTTTGGTGCGATGTGCTCTCACTATGCCATTTCAACTCCAAGCGCAGCCTATTCCATCAGTATGCAATATATGCAATCAATATTGCAGTCAGTATGACCTCACATAAATTCGGTCCAAGATGGAGACTCACTTACGTCATTTGGTGGGGCGATTAGTTTCCGTTGCAGATTGTGGATGTTACCTTACAGACGTTTATCGCCGCATTGATCCATGTAGACAAGAGTAGGAATAGAAACGGCTAGGAGGCACATGAAAGCTCCTGTGACAGTCACCTCTTGATCGCTGACCGACCAGAATATCCAAAGCGGTCAACCCAAACGACTCAGATCTATAATACGGAAGCTAGAGTACCAATCTTAGGTATATGGACCAAATTGCTTTGGGCTGTATTCTTACGCGGCGCCTCGTACACAGCCAACTGCCGATGGGCACTTGCTACAGGGGTAGCGTGAATTTGAAGTTAGGAGTCTTAGGAGACTTTATTACAAATGAAGTCATACGCAAATAATAATCGGATGCTTGACACGCATATGAGTCTGTGTGCGGATGAATCAAGCAGACTAGTGACTCGACACCCATTAGGTAATTTAAACGAAACGAACGGTCGCAAAGGTCGAAAGAACGTATCTGACTGCTATTATGAACCGTACAATACAGAAATAATCTAGACCGTACTCCCTATCATATGTCGCACTTGATTCTGGTTTACATAGTAGTGAAGGTTGTGTTCTTCTCTCCTCTTCCAGAATGGATAGTGTCTTGATGAACAACGACGCTCACATTGCCAGTGGTTCTGAAGCGCAAAGTTTGGTGTACATTTGGGATTTTGTACGGTCCAATTCCCCGCTGCTTACCTTGGATCACAGTCCTGGCGGACCACTGTGGGGCAGTCTGTCCGCTGGCGATGAGGCTGTTAGCCAGTTGGCAGTCGAAGCGGCGAAGTCGGCAAACTTCCTTATCCACTCCCTCTCACCCCACCCCACTCAAAGCAGACTTTTGACAGCCGGTGGTGATTTTGTGTGGTTGTGGGATGCAGAACCTGACGTGTGTGGAGATGTTGATGCCGATTGAATGCACCAAATCTGTTTTCATTTTTTACTGTACAGCTCTCACGAAGAATTTCGCATTTTTATCCTGTTATTCTCTTTACTCTCACCAGTATTGCAGCACTGCTGGAGTTTTCAGGGTGGATTGTAGACGTTGCATCGCCCGAGCAACACTAAAGGACTCGTTGTTGGCATCGCGGATGCCTCCATCAATTTCCGAGAATCTTGAACCTCATCTGAGCCACAATACACTGAACCAGCTTCGAGTCACAGCTTCTGAAATCGTTTTCAATAGACCAGGCCATCAATCATTAGTCAACGAATACACATATTGGTTCACTATCTCATTGAGTGAATACATTCACATACTCACACTTGCACACTGACACGAGCCCTTTAGGAAGACGTAGTGAAATGATAATAGCAGTTTTGTCCATAATGTTCATCCTGAAAACATCTGGTTTGTATCATTTTCGGATGCTTTTAACCGCTTATCTGTGCGTTCAGCGTAGTTACCTAAATTAGGTCCTCCGAGTTTGTGCGATCGCAACTTGTGTTTTCGGAGCATCTTCTCTGCGATGCATTGTAGAAATCCCCATATAAGAGAATGCTTCTGGTCCGCCCCTGTCCTTCACAACTGAATTCTCAAGAACGGACGAATTGTGCAACTTCTAAAGAATGTGGTTTCTCTTCATTCGAATTGTCGAGGCATGAACATTGTGAATGGCTTAGACCCACCAGAACAACGCTAACCTGCTGGAAGAGTAGAGATGGTGATGAATTCAGGCTCAGTCCCGTGTTTATTGTCGACATGGTCGTTGCGCTTGATAGCTAGTTTTCGAACATTACGTCATAAATTTAGCAGATCACTGGTTTAAATAGGCAACAATCGTTAAATCTAGGGGGCACCAATATCTAACTCAGTACACTAGTTTTGCACCAGTGAGTGGAAACAAGAGTAACTGACAATCCGTTTGAAAATTTCGTTCTTTCCGCGTATTCACTCCTAGTTGGACCTTGGCAGCAACCCATTTGTCTTTCCACGGGTTACTCCATAGATTGTGACGAATCAGGATTCAGAAGAACCATATAACGGAATCGCCAAAATACTCCAAACGTGGTCAGTCAAAGCCAATTAGATCTCAAGTTAAGGAGTTAGGTAAACTCGAGTCTACCAAGAGCATCAACTTTCATGTCCACTAATTCTTCAAGTATATTGGAGTTTGTATGCTCCGGTCTCAATAGATGGTTTTCTATGAGAATACTGCCCAAGCGTGCAACCCCGTCAAAATATCAGGTCCTCCTACGCACCAGCATTCTTTCAAACTGTTCAATAAGATTGTTGAAAAAGGGTCTCCAAAAGCGGCACACGGAATTTTGTCTTCTGCAAGAAAATACAAGCCTCGTTCGCATTTCCATATCACTGTACTGGTTCGAAATTCTATTCAAATGTCTTTTAGTTGTTCCGTAGATTTTGTCTAGGGTGTTTGCTCATCGGAATGTGCTATTATTTTCTCAAGGAAACCACTAGGTTTCTACCTACATCCGCTTAGTCAGCCGCCTCCCGGCTTTCCATTTACGCTGTGCGGCAGGTATTTTTCAAGGGGAATCAGATTTGGAATGTTGGTCTACATTTGTAAGTGCAGCCACTTTTGGGGTGCTTTGGGCAGATAAACCACTGGCTTTACTCGAGACGTATTTCTTTTGTCAGCGCTGTACGAAACCGTAGGACTTCGCTAAGAAAATTCGCCCAAACCTGATCACGACTTGAATTGCGAAAGGTGGAGGGTTATTCTTTGCTGAAAGTTTTGTGAAATCAACTACTGTTTCTGTACCAATCGACTACACTCTACCCGATAGTCTGGTTTCGTTCCGGTAGGTAGTGATTTCCAATTATTCATCGTTAAAACCAGTTAATTACTCCTTCGTTACTTTTCGCCCATTGTCTGTCATTCCTTCAAACAGTTCCAGTTCTTTCGAACTTAGCGACCCTTCGTTTCATTTAAATTACCTAATGGGTGTTGAGTCACTAATCTGCTTGATTCGTAAGACTCATGCGTATCAAGCATCCGATTACTTTATTTGTAATAAAGTCTCCTAAGACTCCTAACTTCAAATTCACGCTACCCCTGTAGCAAGTGCCCATCGGCAGTTAGCTGCGTACGAGGCTACGTGTAAGAATACAGCCCAAAGCAATTTGGTCCAAGTACCTGGGATTGGCACTTTAGCTTCCGTATCATAGATCTGAGTCGTTTGGGTTGACTACTTTGGATATTCTGGTCGGTCAGCGATCAGGAGGTGATTGTCACCGGAGCTTTCATGTTCGACTCATTTGGGTAGCAAATTAAAGTTGTTAACGAGCATCTTGAGGGGTTGGCGTCACTAGCAATGCCGACCTGTTCGTTGATACGTTTTCTTTGGCATTCCAGTTGATGCAGTGCTATACACGGAGATCCACTGACTAGCTGAACTTTGGTCGTAACCATGGGTCTGATAGCACTTGAGCTCTGCGTTCGTACCCGTTGCAGCTGTTGACTGGGTTAACTTGCTAGTTATGAACGTTGCAGACTGCATGTGGTACAGCACTTAGCGCATGGTTCTTGCAACAAGAGTTTGGATGTCACAACCGATAGTTTATTTGATAACCCTCAGCTTGGGCGAGATTGGCCTAAGTGGATAGAGCGCGAATTTACTGACCGGAAGTCCGTGTTTCAAACCCGACTTCTGCCTCTCGACTTCCCCTGTCTAGGCTTGGGCAACTTGGCAGTATCTCAGCCCTCATGCAACCTTCGGGTGGCATGGCATTTAGGCACCGAAAGCGTGCTACAGCTGAACGATTTTTTCTAGTACACGTGTTAAAAAACCTTGGTCTAACACTAGTTGCAACGGTACAAGGTTCGCTTTTTTAAGTAACGTAGGCAGAAAAGTATTTTTAGATTACCATGTTAGAATCAATGGGGCATGTATTTCCTATATTTACATTATATGAAAACGAAAGCATGTTAGTAAAATTGAACTCATAACAAACGTGACGTAGACATAGCTTGTCATAAGTTTCGCATGATCACGTTTCGCTGAGCGATTAGACAACACTCCCTAAGGGTTGGATATTGCTCTACTTATGGTTTGGATGTGGTGGTTTGAGTGATAAGGGCTTATTTGAATCTGAACGCTTTCACGATGAGCTCCAACTGTGGACTTCGTGATTACCGTAAGAAGCAATATCCGAACTGAAAACTTCCGATTTAACGCCGTTAAACCTGATCGACAGGCTTTCGTTAAGTGGGCCTGTAGCTCACTATCCCTTGGGGGAACAATATATATATGCATCGCATTGTATTCATACGTGACTGTTGATCCATTGTGTTTTCGGAGCCACAACAGAACGATTATTGATTTTAGTGACTAGTCTTAGACTGTGGAAAGTATTGAATCAAGTTCACCACATGCTTCAATCGATCCTTCCAACCCACATTGCGGTGCTCGTAACTCTATGTTCACTCACTTCGTAGTGGGTCAAACAGCCAAGCATTCTATCCATTTTATACCTATAATTACTACACACCCAATTGAATTTGTCTGTTCGGATACCTCGTCCATCAATACTGCTGAATGAAGTTGATTGGGCTTGAGTGTCTTAATTCAACTATCACCTGCAACAAGGGTTTCTTTCGAGCACAATGAAACAAGTTTAGCTATCGATTTGTCACCACCGTTTAGTGTGCTTAATGCCTGTCTTCTCAGTCCAGCAGTAGTCTGTTCATTCACTCGGAGGATCCAGTAATGTGGCTTGCGTGTCCCTTATTGGATACAGTTCGTTGATGTGAGGAGTAGTGAAGTGCCAGTACTAACTGTAACGCTTGACCTGAGGGGGTTCGAAGCAGCGGAGCAGAGGTCTAAGCATATTCTGGAATTCTAACCCCAACGTTTCTCGCAAGACCAATGGAAGGCTTGTCTGCTCGACCCTAGGGAGAATCGAGTTGAGGTGTTTCTCACCAACGCGTGAACTATGGAAGGATTCAACAAATCTAACGGTGGCGTGGCTTCTGTGCTAAAGGGTAGGTTTCGTAGTCTTGAGGCACCAACAAATATGCAAACTAGGCTCAAAGTTAAGACCAAGCATCTCTTAGTAAGTATTGTTCGTATGTAGCAATTCAAGATTCCAGGATGAAAGTCCTGTAGGCCGCACGAAGTTGGATAGAGGTCGCGTAAATAAATGAGCTCCCGTCGTGATTGCAGTTCACTTGGTTGTTCGACTACCGTGATCCCACCCATATGACAGCTGTTGAGTAGGCTAAACTGGCCACTTCGCAGGTTGGCAAACAGGCTGCCCTGCGTCTGTTAGAAAAAATTTCTACCAATAGTTACAATAATAAGCCATTTACGACAGAACAGTGTTACAGGGTCCAAGAATGGTGTATATCGTGCTCAATTTTCGGTTTTCCGCCTTTTTATTGGTCATCGTTAGTCAAATTATCCACCAGACCTGGGACCGTTTGGTTAAACCGCTGCCCCACCACTGGAAAACTATGCGGTTGTTGGGAAGTGGCGAGTATAAAACCGGTTTGTGATCCACAATCATCGGTGTTTCAAAATGTTTTTTGAATCCGTTTGACGCAGGAACTACCAGTATCTACCACATTGTGGTTAGATTATCTAAAGTTCCAGCACGGTGAATCGGTTAAAGTTTCTCTGAAATGGTAAAAATAATCCATCTAGACTGGTACGAACCTCGATAGCATCATGCTTGCATCGCCGTTTGCAATAGAGATTTTGGTACGGCCGACATCACATTTGAGTGACTCCAAGGGCGCTGGGATACCGCCTTTTTGCTGGTAGTGTAAGCATGTCTGTTTGGCTGCACTTCGCTTGAGCCTTTTCTTGGGGTAATCATCTGCCATTATAATTTTTTGACTCTGAACCTTCCTACTTAACTCAATCGCTCTTTAACTTTTAGGGTCATTTTGGCAAGCGCTGTGGGTCTCAAGAACGCGTGAAGGTCACACTCTTGGATCGACAATAAGCTTCGTCTGTCTCCGGGTGAACTATTTTCATGAGTGCCTTTGCTAACGTGCCCTGTCTATCGCTTCGAAAAGTACTGCACCATTAGCATACCTCTAACCAGCATCGGATAGTTCTCTAGAGGTAAACATGTTTGTGACATAGAGTGCACACGAATAGCTGTCCACGCATTAGACTTCGGATTTAGTTCTGGTGGTTGCTTTGTTCGTCACCGCTGTGCAAGAACGTGAGACCATCTTTGTGACATCCACAGTTTTGTGTCTTTCATTGGTTCCAGGACTTTTTGATCTCTGCTGTCTCATTAATCTACGCCGTTTTTCCGCGACAAAAGTGTTTTTGTGGTAGAATAGAAGCCTTCGTAAATTCCTTTTCCAAACTCTGGTCTATGTTTTGAGCACACCCAAAGTCGACTGTCACCGTCCAGTTCGAGTTAAGCTCCTATTTTTGCTGGTCGCTTACTGGTGCTTGAAAAAGGCCCCTTCTGGAGTCAGTGTGGACGTTTGATATAGCGTTGGCCACACTCTTGGCTCGCACTCATCTCTTCCTACAACCCCGTAACATACAAGGGGCACAAAAAACAGTTTCTAATTTGAAGGGTTCTCCTTTACTGCACCGTCTAATTTGACCGGACGACCAGGCCATTTAAAGCCGCAGCGCAAGCACATCTTTTGTAGCGCTCCATTGTTCATCCAGTATTGGTGGTATTGCCTGGCATTTGGTAACCTTGCCGTTTGTTTTATCACCTCAAAAATGTCAAATCCTCCTTCATTTTTAAAGCTGCGTGTTGCGTATGCAAAAAGACGAAACTACATAAATGAATGTTTAAGGTGACCTTTGGCTTATTCATCTTGAGGAACCTGTTCCCCTGGTCATGAGTAAAGCGGTGAGCCATAGCTAAACTTGGACGACGAGCTAAAGTAAAACCGTGTGGAGCCTTCCTTGCCAAAGCTCTTGTTTTTTTCAGTAACTGGCTTACAGTTTTCCAGTACATGAACTTATGGCATTTTCACCGCGAACATTTGTGCACCTAAACAAGCCGCTCGACATTTGAAACCACCGGAGTGTTTCGTCAGACTGCAGTTTTATTTCAAATGTCTCGCCACCGAGAAGCCGTAGCTTCGAAGGTATCACATCCCCCCTCCAGTGATTGGCCCCGGGTATGCCACTTATTGTTCGGCGAATTAAATCGTTTTTCAAAACCTGGGTGCTTTTTAGGCTACCGCTTTTTCGGCAAAAAAATTGACGGTTGGTTCTTTTTTGTCTACGATAACAGTTCGTCGAAGGCCACCAAACACTTTGAACGAGGAAGTGCTGGAAATCAGAATAGAAAACCCACTTACCTGAAAATAGAATATCACGCTGGTATGGCCCTTCTTTGTATGACTGATGCTCTACTCATTGCTCCATTCATTATTCAGTTGTTTTAATATTCCAAGCTCTATATACACGTAAATTCAAATACATGCGTGTTACTTGCTACGCCGTGCTGAAGTCTGAATTTCTAGTTCATTTGGTTATACAGATATACGCACTGGACTCAACTACTGCATTTTATAACCAGGATAAAGTGCATAATTTTTCATAAGCCATGATAGATAATCGAAAGGAGATATCGTCTTGTGGGCAAGACCAGTCTATGCTTAAAAGCCGAAGAGTACTCTATAGATGTTTCATCCTTATTAGAATAGTCAGCAGTGCCCATCTCACAAGACTACAGGAAGTCTTAAACCTGTGACGTCCCGGTTGAAATTTCGAACATCTAAGTGTTCGGCCATGATTGGATAATCAGCAGTGTGGGTAGCTCGGATAAACTATAGGTATATATAAATAGACAACCATAGATATATCTGCATAAAGCTATGGCTATAAAGTACAATTGTCTCCAGTTTGTGTGAGCTAGTCAAACTGCTAACCTGTCAGTCATGACCGAAAGTTTAGGTTTACATCGAATAACCGGGAGGACGCAGGTTCGAGACTCCCTGTAGTCTCGTGAGATGCACACTGCGGATGATTTACAATGAGAATCATACAGCTGTACAGTGCTTCTCGGCATAGATTAGCTTCACATTTAAAAAGTAACAATCCTCCGCATACTAGCAACAATTTCATCGAATTGTTATGCGAAAGGATTTGAAAGTCTGCTTCCATGTCGCTTCCATGCGCTCCGTCGTCCTAAACAGCCAAACGTTGCATGAACTCCCTAAACGCTTTTTCATCACGTGTACTTAATAGTACGCTTGAAGTTGGAGGAATGTAAAGCTTCCATGATGTAAGCTTTCAAACATGCGGTTGTGCCTAAAGGTCCAATCTGTACTTTGTATATAATTTTAACCTCCATCCCGATGTTTCTTCCACAGGCAGCTGGGTCTCGCACAACAAGAAGCGGTAATTCGTAGGAGCAAAACTTGCGCGGTTATGAAGGCTGTCACAGTTTAGTGGGTGTAAAAGGTGCGACTTGCCAGCCAACAAAGCTGGTATGCAATTCCAGGCACACAAAACTGGCTAACGTGCAAGACTGACCTGCGGCGTGGGGCACAGGAGTTTCAGTTAGCCTGCGAAACGCAAATTGCAACATGCAGGATGTCCTATTCACATGGCTCAGAGAAAAGCTTTCGCTTTGCGTGAGTTCAACCGAAGTTAGACAGCACAGCCAATAGTATTACTATATAAGGTTGAGGCCTTCAATTTGTCTTTCCCTGAAACCAAGGATACAGGGACTTGCATTCGGTGCTCTGATCTAACTCAACAATTGTTTCTGCCTCTTTGCAAACAACGTTACATCTTTGTCAAAAGGCGGACGGTTATATAAATTGAATTGCATATATATATATATCTTGGAGGAAGTCTGGAGGTGTTTTCCATATGGTGATCAAGGTTCACTTGCACTGCTTTCAGCCGCTTAACAGAAGGAGAGTGGACCACTCGCCGCAGGCTGTTAAAGTGAGGAGTGCCACCTCGTACCATGTCTTGTAACGAATTAGCCTTCAATTACGCAGGCCAGTTACAAATTCCGATCAAAGTGCTGACCTGCTTTGTATGGTACGTTCCCAATCTGGACTCCGATACAGTCAGAGGATATGGTTCTGTCTTGAAGTTTGTATAGGGGCATCTGTGCTAAAATAGACTAACAGTAACGTTTGGTTCTCCGAAACATAACGGACTGCGTTACTCTGACATTTTCAGGACGCCAAAGAAGATGACACGAAACACGGTGAAGAATTGTTCTACACAAGTCCCTTTAGAATGACCAATCCGCAACACGCAAATGAAGAAATCTGCGTCTTTCGTGCCATAGTAACCATGGACAAGAGAGTCCTCGTCATTTGTGCATTCTTGTTAAGCCAGAAGCGTGTGTGTCACTGCCTGAGGTAACGTCCTCAGACCTCGGTGCACAGCCATGGATCCACTATTACCAACATTGGATAATGAAACGCAGGATTACCGCCTGTATACCATCCCGCTTAACAATCTTCAGCACCACTTCTTCCTCGGGTATTTTATTATAAGCCCCTCAAAAGACGAAAAACTTTGAAAAAGTGGTTAGTAATCCAGTAACTCACCGAATAGTTCGATCTAAAAACTCTGGATGGCTCACTTGCTTTGCGAAATCTGGATGCAGTCGCTATAGTCCACAAAATAAATGCCGTTTTCTCCGTGGACGTAAGGCAACGGAGTTCTCTTCTTCTCCGTTGCACGAGCAAAAACGTTGTAGATGGATATCTGATAGTTTGCTAATATGGCCTTTTATGTCAGGAGAAATGTGCCTTCGCTCCTCGTTTTTGCCTTGGCTAACCCGATCTAATCAGCATTCCTCTGACTGGGGTGCAGAACAAAGTCTCCGGTACCGTGCATAATAAAACGGGCATACGACCAGACCCTACTGCGTAAGCCGGCCTAGGAAACAATTCATGGGTCGTTGCCTAAACTACATTGCACTGGATCCTGCAGGCAACTGTTTATGTGACTAATAGTCTACTTGCAATTGTTTTACTTAGGAGGACTCAAAGCTTAGGCGTTCATTTTGGTTCATAACTACCTGAAACTGTGTAGCGAACCCAGTTTGCGAGTGAGGTGCATATAGCGCCAATCCATTACTGGAAATCGACGTGATATGGCATCACCTCGACTGGTGATGAAACGTCTGTTACCAGCTTTCTTGGCCTATTGGACAAAACACCAGCCGTACCGGTGACACTTTTTACCTAACTGGTTACCAGGCCTCAGGTTTTGTTTTCATGTTGTCCAATGAGTATTTCACCGATTGTCCACGTTACTGTTTGAGAAACAGTATTTGGCTTATTTAAGCGACAGTGTAAATAAACAACAACACTCAAGAAGCCGTCATAAAGTCCGGTTTATGTTATTTGGTAGCATTCAGTACACTCCGTGCTGCACGACAGGAGGAATTGCTGTCACCGATACGCGGGTTAGACGGTTTGATAATTTACATTGTTTTGTGTACTGTAAAATAATCTGTTTTTGTACTCAATGTTGTTTGTTCATGGATGTCAAAAGTTCAGAAACCAGTTCCACGACGTTCTAGAATAAGCGAAACACTCCGCATCTTTCTAGTTTTCCCTAGAAATTACCTCAGTTTGTACAAACCCGGATACCAACCGTTAAGCCACCGTTTGTATCGTGTACGTGTTACTCCGCATTTCGACTGATTGGCTCAGGCGTCCATCAGCTTCGGTTCTTTCTTGCTCTGGATGTGCGTAATTTACCCTATACGATCCGACAAACCAGGCAGTAGTCTGTCCTGCTTATCGCTTTTCTGAAAATCCAAAGCTATCGTTTTGATTTTGTAGCCACCCAACAGTCTCCCTGAGTAGGAATAAAAAATTGCGATTAATTTTCCAAGTTTGTGGAGAGACCAGCAAAGAAGGATACTCAAGCCTCTGTCGAGGGAACATTCTAGTTCAAAATAACAAATTCAAGAAAATCCAGCTTACGATAGGTAATAAAGCCCTCTTACTCTGGCACTTTGACACCCATCATTGTAAGGTAAACTCCGTGGTTCTTCTGTTAGCAGCTTATTGGTTCATTTTATCGTCATCGGAAAGACCCAAAACATACCAACTGCAGATTATCAATGGAATTTTGCGACCAAAAATTGCAATAGCCATTTTCGATGGAGTAAGAATATTATAATGACCAAACTCATAAAGCCTACACTCTTTTTTGTACTCAAACAAATATACTGTTCTCCGTAGAGGAAAACGTTGGTAGCTCAGGTAGTGTACATGGTCGTTGGCTCGCTCGCTGAGCTGGGCAATCTGATTGCAAGTGTTTAATAATAATGTTTAATTCCCAACTAGTGGGATGCCTGAACGTACCTTCAGGCATGCTCCTAATGTTACAGCCAAAATAAGAGTATGGCTGGTGGGGTTAACAGGCACTGGGAATTTCGTGCAAAAGGGACGGCAACATAAACAGTGGGCATTGTCCGAAGTAGATTTTGTCACACCTGAGGCGGTATGGGTGGCGAACTAATGTTACAAGGGTTCTATCGTTCTTATGGGGAACATACCAGGTGAGACAAGATACGATCGTTCAGATTTGAAAGTGGCGGTCAAAGGCAAGGCGCTCAGTATTCGCACAATGGAGTTGATTTTTCGAAAGCTACGACGTGTCTCTGATGGACTTAAGCATACAGGCAATGGAGTTCGTAGTATCAGTCCAAACTTTTGAGCCCCATCCAGGCATCCCGGGGTCTCAGTGATGCTAGGAAAACATTCCACCAGACGTTTTCCGCCAGAGGTATGTTTGCTTCGGTGAGCGATGAAATTTAGTGAACTGCGAAAATATGAACGTAGGTTAGGATGGTTTTTGGTTTGAGCATGTACGCAACGAAATTCAACATTTCGGCGCAAAAGGTTTTATTCCACCCGCAAAGGTTTTGCTGCTAATAGCATTGTGCAGCTAATGGGCCCCCAAAGGCAATACGTGGGAGTGCAGAACAAGAGACTTCCCGCCTGGTAAGTGATAAACAAACTTCAGACTGCAGAAAATGTGAAACCAGAACAACGGATCTGGAGAGGCAGGAGAACTGCCACGTTCTGATCGGCCAATCTGAAATAAAGTCTAAAGCAGTCACTGAGGCGAGGCATGTGAATCAAGCACAAGCCAGCATTCTGATTGGTCTCTTGTGCACAAGCCAGGAAGCGCGGGCATTCAAACAGCATTTGTGCAAAAGCCAAGAAAAAACGAGTTGAATGGTTAAAGGGCATAAACTAAAGAAAGATTGACTGTCAGTGCAAGCGAGAAAACAGCATGAAAAAATTTAAGGAATTTATTTGAGGGGTCTCTGTTTCTCCGCGTGATTTATGTACAATTAAACGTTTATAAAATGAATAGGTAAACTTAACATCACAAAACGTACCCACGTACTCTAAAATGCCCCCATCGACCAGCGTTTCTTCACATAAGTTGTTTCTGACTAAACACATCACTTCTTCCAATGAAAGTGTGACAGGAACTCGACATTTGTGTTTTCGGAAATCTCGATTCAAACTTAACAATATTCTTGGAAAGGTATACATATTCTAGACTTTTTGCACTCGGAACTTTAAGTTGCCTTCATTTAAGTTAATCACCATTTTATGCTGGAAAAGGCACAGCGTCCTATGAAGAAACGTGCTAACAGGGAGAGTCGAAAAGTAATCGGACGGCGCGTCCGCTAACCACCAGATCTGAGCGCCCAAGTCTACCGCACTTGGCCATCAAGCAACCAGCACCAATGTTGCAAACCTTTGCCAAGCAGCAAATCCTTGTATGAAGCTGTCGTATGTCTCGTTGTGGATCACGTGACTCGAAGCAGCCATTCGCCTGCTTGAGTTTGGCTTGTGCATGAATCGACTACCCTAATGCGTCGCTCACTGGAAGCACTCCCAAATTAATTTCGCCGAAACTGTAGGTTTTCGAAGTTGTGACTTTCATGGGGAGTTAGTATACACCATTTGCACCCGTCGGTGCTATTTTGCTGATAGAATTTTGTTTAAGTGAGCGAAGTTTCAAGGTCACGAACCATCACCGACTCGCATTCTGTTACCGGTTTACGAGAGATAAAACACGAAATCGCAATTTTGGATATTTCGGTATTAGTTAGGAAAGAAAATAAGATTTTCAGAATATTCAATGCGAATTTCGCTCCAAAAATCGGTTATTGACATTTGTTTCTTTTATTCTCCCCGGAATTAATAAATGGGATCATTCTGTTTGGCGAACTTCATCAGAACACATTTTCCTATGGATTTCAGCTTCCTTTAAGTACAAAACTGTCAGGGAGTAGCACGAATTGTGCAGTAAAAATGCGAGGCCCATCCCTGTGGATGATTCCCTTTCCCAGGTATGCATAACTTGCCTGTGGACCGGATGAGGTTGTTACATGCACCCTCAATCCGTTTGATTTGTACCAGGACTTGGAAGAGCTGGGCACTTTACTGTGCCGTCTGCCTGTCCTGTCCGTAAACACCAATTCTCCCGACGCCACTATCGATGGTTTGGTATAGCCTTGCGCCCGATATAGCGCGTACTGACCATCATAACGAAACCTAAAACTTACTAGTTGTGACGAATTCCTTGGCTTTGTTTGGCACGACGCCTGCGACAGCGATAGAAGACTTGTATATACAGGTTGTGAAAGGCTCACCAATTCTTAATTTACACCGACATAGAGGGCGTAATTAGTGTTCTTGTCTTTTCGAGGTTATCTCGAAATGCAATACAAATGAAAACACGTGAAGAAACCAGCTCTTTCACAAACTTCCCACCGTCCTCGGGGAGACATCGCGCAATGCCATTGGCAGCCAATAAAATATGAATTCCACGCTCACGGTTGACCACGAGGACGTTTAAACAACTTCAGCAAAACTAAGCCAGTATGAGGAGATCTTACGGGACCGAATAAACACCATGAAGTGCTGAAATTTCAGGTTAAAGTTTCCTTCATCCGGAGTGTGGTTCCAGAGAAATTTTGGGCATGCGTCTAAGACTCAGCCACCGAGATTTGTGGCCTTTGGCTGTTGGGCTAATGGCCAGGGTCACGGGAAAGCGTAAGCGGGGATGTGAATTGGGAGAACATGCCGTACGGATAAGTGGTGGTAGGATACTCAGAATCACAGTGCCACTGAAACTGTTGCTGCTGGAGCGGGGTCGAGTGTGAAAGTTCCTTGGGTGAAGGAGTTTACGCAAACGCACAAGAAGGAACACGAACTGCACGGAAACGGCTGGCTTGGTAAGAAGTACAAAGTAAAGGACACTGGGATGTTGAGATCCAATGGAAGTCTCCGCAGATAGAAATGTACGCATCCCGGAGGCGGCTGGGGCTTTCATTGAGGTTTTAGGTAAAGGAACGAGTGGGAGAAAAGGTGCAGTCAAATTAGGGAGTGAACAGTTGCGAGTAGGCTATCAAACTGGATATGGCAGTGCCGTGCCGTTACGGCACTGAGATATTTCAGTTTCTGGACAGACGGACGTTGTGGTTGAGGTAGTCGGGCTGAGATGCGCAGTCCTGTAAGCAGCGGGATGGTTTTGCCATGGGAATCCGCAGGGAGAGCAAAACCAATGTAATATCGCAAGGAGTATTCGTTTTTGGTCCGGTCGGGTTCTCTTCAAGAGTAGTACACAGATCGGGTGGAGTGGTTAACAGCCAAACAGGACGTCCGTAGCACGTGTCACCACGGGTCGAAGCTTTGGAAAAAGATGAAATGTGGTGAGATCGCTAAGGTCTGGAGAGCTATTGGAGTTATCAGACAGGCTATAGTCCTTTAATAGGGAACAACTGAACGTTTGCCAAAGTTAGGCTGGTGACAACAAGTGGACGGGATAAGGATGAATCTGCTCTCGGTAGTTTAGTCATCAAAGCCAAGCCAAGATTGCCAATATATGCTATTAGACTACCTGGGGCCAAAGACAGTTCGATCTCAATAGGCAGAGAAGCGGCGTGGTAAGTAAAACCAAACGCGCAAGGACAGGCCGCGTGAAACTTCTGAGATGTTGGACCAGGTTTCCTGGAGGTTATTAGTGAGTTGGACAATACTGGGACAATCTAGGAGTGAAGGTGAATGTAAGGGGGGTAGTAGCCAGTCCAAGAAGCACTATTATCAGCTTTATTCTATAAGTGGTTCATGGCGAAGAAGACTTTTGAAGCTAGCATCGCATGCTGGTAGTGACTGGTTTGGAGCCTCACTGCAAATATATATATTATATGTGTCCCCTCCTGGAAACAGCAGATAGGTGTTTTTTGTTTCTTTGACAAGGTGGGTTTTGGTGCGGTGTAGCCTCTACTCTGACGAAGGCAGCTACAGCTGTGCGGGTCAATGTAGGCCATGAGCATTGTAGAGTATCATCAGCAATTGAGATGACATCGTAAGTGCGTTGTTGGGGAGCGTACTGGTGCGTAGCGATGGGTTGGTGGTTGTTGTGGTTGTTGTTCTCTTCGGAATATATCGGCTTCCTACCCGAACAACGTGATGTTGCCCAGTTTTTCCGACCAGCAAGCGATAAAGCCATACAGGAGAATATGTAGATTTGACGCACCCCCTTTAAGCACCACGATGTGCTCCATCTCCACACACCAGGTGGCACAAGCTTAGTCCAACGACGGTTTATTCACGATCTTCCGCGGTTTTTGACAACTTGGGCACTCAGTTAAAAACTTTGCTGTAGCCCAATTTACCCTCGCGCACGAGCACTTCCTTTGCTGCCGTCTGATTAGCTTTGTCCAAACCCTCGTTCTGTGCTTTCTAACAAGCTGTCTTCAGCCCCAACCTCTATGCGCCTTTTTGCCTACTTTTTTTCTGCTGACTGTGGTTGTGTGCCAGTTTGTCGCTATTATTTCCGGCTCATTTATAAACATGACGTTAGCATCGCATAGTCATTACCTGGAAGCCACGCGCCCTCAACCTTTTTTCTGGGAAATGTACACTTCCTGTGAAACTCTTCTTGCCATCACCGCCGATGGTGAGAATGAAACATGCGTTTTTCAATCCACCTTCTTGAACATCGTGACGCCTAGTCCTGATCGTTGTCCACGCCAAGAATCCCAATATGGCCAGTGACCTATCTGATGTAATGCGTATTGTAACAACCTTCCTTGCTTTGGCGTAACCCTAATTGTGTTGAATCAAGTCTTTTTTATATACCTTTCCCATATCTTCGTATTTTGGGCTGTTCTGCTGACTGTATCACAATGATCATTTCCTACGGTGTACATCCATTATGTGGGAGCAGATGTTATCATTATAGACATCTTATCACTCTGTCAGAACCCCTCCAAGGCTAAAAGCCCACGATATATACTAAGTGAACATACCCATGCATAAACCTCAAATATGTGGAGCTGTCTTCGTGTGACGGTCCTCTACGTGTTCTTAACGCACACAGCAGCAACACCATCACGAATCTTATTTCCCTGTACCCATACCGCTCCGCCAAGATCGTGGGCCCGTCCATGTATCACAGGCCTAACAAATGGATAGCTAACGCCTGAAAACTCTGTGACCGATTGTCTCCGTGTCACTGCAATTGGCCGCGCGACCATGGCTGTTAGCTGCGCTTATTGCGTCACCAAAGCCGCTGCCTGCGCTCAAGCACATGCAGCTGAAAGTGCAACCAAAATAGTTTGTGGCATCCCATGTACACGTAACCACTTCGTGTGAGAGAAATAAGACTCCGCGAGTTTTCCTCCAAACTCCCATCGCACAATCAGCTCTGTGCACACCATATCCTACTATCGACCTCTTCGTCTCTATTTGTTTTGCCCAAAAGACCGTGGAGGCCAAAATCTCCCAACTCGGTTCTGATATTTTCACGCGTTGCCGTTTGGTTTACCCTACAATCCTTAAATGTAAAAGTTAAGGGACATGCGTCTTGTCACCTTCCGTGCTTCTGTTGCCAATAAACGATCATTTTGAATGCCAAAATAGGACTCACAACCAATAATTATTTTTCTTAACGCCACGGAGTCACTGCTTTCATTCCCGGTTACAGTTCACCATTTACACTGAGCGCATCTCAACACCCCCTGAACTCAATACAGGCACGCTTTCGGGTCACGGTTGCTTGTGGTTTTCCACCCGCAGAATTTTAGTACATTCGTTTAGCGTAGCAACTGACTGTCAAGCACAAATCACTAGTCCAAAAACAGGGATTACGGCGTAGTTAAGTGCCCGGAACTCGTGTACATACCGTATCTTTGGGATTCCATAGATATTTAGGTTGAACAGCATCATCGAATATACCAGGGGTAGAGGAGGCGGTGAGATGGAAGTGGGCTCATTCAGGGGTGCATTTCATTGAGTCACCCTGTTAACGTAGTAGATATCTTCACCGTGGGACAAATTTGTTTTCCATAAAGACATGTAGCTGTTGCATTTGCACGAAGCCAAAAAATATCACGTACCTCTACCCCCTGTTGCGATTTGATCGAGTGGTATTAGTACTTGACTCGCTGTATCACGTGAACACGTTTTGTAGTAGCCAGCGTCATCCGCCGTATCCTCGCTCATTCCTTGGACCAACGCAGCGAAAAAATCTGATCATTGACGCCGAGATAGGAGTACACCAAGTAACATACATGTTGACCACAAACGACTGTTTTCTAGAGTTGCCTTCTCCAAATGAAGGGAGCTAACCTTCAACATAATTACTTGCAAACGGTTCCCTCGGGAAACTGACTTTTGACTGTATGCACGTTTTCTGTTCCAAATCTAGCTGCATGGTAACTAAGGGTTGAGGTTAAAAAGTTGGAACGGCGGAAACGTGACCTTATGCACTATTGAGCGTCTGAATGCTCCAGTTTCAGTCAGATGACGTTGGAAAGTCGGTGAAATCTGACAGCTAGAAAATCAGTATTTGAAGAACAGGAGTTCTATCCCGGAGAAGGCGTTGTTTCCGTATAAATGACCACAAACATCGCGTTTGTCCGTGGCTTGTTGATATAAGTTATTTGCTTAAGTAAGCAATCCCTCAAGGCCAAAATATACCAAGAAACACGAAATTGTTTTTGGAAGAATATAATAATACCGCTCAACGGAAGCAACCCAAAATTAATTTCGCGGAGAATATTGAGTTTCCGAAGTTACAAATTTTACGGGACGTTATTCCAATTCGGTTCACATTTCAGTGGTATGATGCCCACAATATTCTGTTTGAGTGAGCAAACTTTCAAGGTCGTCGACCATCACCGACCTATGTGTGGTCATCAGTTTACGAGATAAAGCACAACGTCAAATATTGGAATATTTTAACGTTCTGGGGTATTCTTCAAATGTGAGATAGCATCTACAAACTATCCAATGGAAGTTTTAACCAGGTGGATAGTGGAATAAAGTTTGGATCCGTTTAACGTTCTGGGGTATTCTTCAAATGTGGGATAGCATCTACAAACTATCCAACGGAAGTTTTAACCAGGTGCATAGTGGAATAAAGTTTGAATCCCTTATACTCGTAAGGCGCCAAAAGTGCGATTGGTTAGTCCACCAAACTCTGTCACAGCGTTTTACGGGAAGCTCACGTTACGTACAGTATGATAACTGAAGTCAGCTTGATGCATTGTGCAGTATTAGTATAAGCATGAATCTCCGGGGATGATCCGCATTCTCAAGGGATTCGCCGCAACCAATCAGGGGACAGTGCGACTAACTGAGATATCCGCATGTGAGTTACCAACCTTCCAGTGAGATAGCCCCTCTGTTGAGGAACATGACGTCACTTGGCTGGATTATGTCACAAAGCGCAAACTCCCTGCCCGAAATTAGGGTCACACATTGCAATCTATTGCTATAACGTATTTGTCGCTTACCTAAGAAACCTAGTGTGACTACCAGACCCATAACCGAGCGCAGAGCTGACTATGAGGCCTTAACCATGAATGATAACCTCACGTGACCCTTCACCATCATAGCCGTGTGCTTTGTCGCCCCGCTGTCATCGCCAAAAAATTATAAAATCATCATCGGCAAACCGCCATTATTGATCTACTGGACTGATACAACCATAATGCGCATTCAACCTGCTAATATTTCGAAAAACCAATTTCGCTCTATGATGAACCTGAAATTAAAATGTATAATAAATTCGATTTCGTCTATATCTCCGTTAAACTTTCTCAGGCATCTTACTGTTATGAAGGTAAAGTTACAATTTGTTCAACTACTCCCAGTGTCGATAAAGAAGGATCCGTGTACACCGGCTTGTGACCCTGAGAATTTAATGCCAAAGAAGCGCGCGTGCAAGGCAGCCATACGACCTTGTTGTATAGACTTCAGCTCAGGGCCCTCTTGAACCTTCAACCGTACGGCTATAGATGTAGCCGTAGCGAATTTCTAAAGGGTGGGCAGGTGTTTTTTCTCAAGCCTGTTTATTTAGAGCACTAAATATTAACTTACCGCCATCTCGCCTTCAACGCGCTAAGACACTGCAGCTTAATAGAACCAACAGCTCTTTCGTCTTCATTGAACTTGTAGCCACCCAATGCTAAAGCACAGCTGCACTACCATCGACAAGGTGTCCCGTTCTGAGGCACCTAATTTCAGCTTCCATGATTTGTAAAGCAGCCCTTTCGTAATCTTTAGCATCGCGTTGTGACTAAGAAAATGCTTTCAAATCTCAGACACAACACGCTCGAATTCGCCCGCCTTTTCGGCTACCAGGGGCATTTTCTCGCCTCTGTCATATTGGTCTGAGCTTCATCTAACTCATCTTTTATGCCAAACTATAATGTTCACAATCGTGCATATACTATTCAAGTGCATAAGCTACTAAAACAACTTCAGGTGCTATCTGCCTGCCCCCGATTATGACGGTCTAACTGAGGACTCAGTCTCACTGCCCCAGGAACAAATATACTCTAATCCACACCCGAGTAAACTACGTCGCTACAATTTCACCAATCCCTTCTTTGTTTCCTAAGCAGTCGATGCACGCTGACGTCTAACAATCTGGACTCTTAATGCGCTTTGCCTGCCAATCCACATTTGTCCTACCTAACCGACGTTTTGTTTGCTACTTAACCCTAGACGCCCACCAAACTTTCAATTCCAATTGTACAAGAAAGTGGAACAATTCGTGACGGACAAAAGCAGCGTCTAAAAAACACTGGCTAACCATGGATAAATGTTTTTCTTGATGTGAGTTTAACGAGCCAAAGTGCAGAGCTAGAAAATCTGGGTTTGTGTACCTAAGCTGACACCGAGGTTCGTACTTTGCTCCGGGACCTTGCTGCATCGGTTGCAGCGATCCGGGACATACTTTAAGTCCACTTATCCTTCTCAAGAGGGACAGCGGCACAAAGAAATAAATGCAGTTATCATCATACAAAGGTTGTCGTCCGTAACTTAGCTGGGCTGGCAAATGCCGTGGCACCTAAAGAGGCAATGAGTGATGGGTAGATTGCGACGGGATCTTGTTGTTTGACAAAATAGGAGATTCGTCCCTTCCGTCACAGTATTCCGGCGGTTCCGCTAAATATGATTTATGCACCTCAAGGAATAAAAAAAGTTGGAAAGTATCCAGACACTAAAACTCTCCTGCTGTTGTGATGCGTAAGTACGGCAGTGTTCAGTTAAGGGAACTAAAGCAAAGCACGGAAAATGCAATAGTTTTAGAAAGCACGTTGGCCGTTTTGACGGGAACTGAAGTAGGTCATTTATTGTTTTCATGAAACGAGCATCCGGTTGTCTCACTGCAGAGGGCTGTCTGGTAATTAGACCACATATTAGAGTCATGGGCAACTAAGGCGCGTGACGCGACTGAGGAATAGGATGATCGGAAAATGTTGATGACCAGTACACATGAGTGGTTCGGTGCCGAGCATCCTGAGAAGTAGCTGTCGATGGATTATTAGTAGGAGAGAGCTGCGCCAACTCTCATTCATAGAAAGCAGAGGAGCATATTGCCCAGAGGCAAAATAAATCGGCCACTATGATGGGGGCAAAGTGATACCACGGTTTGACTAAGATCGTGCGTTATGATGCCAAAAGCCTCGAAAATGTCCAAGAGGCCAACATTCCGGCCTTTAAGTTTGTTGGCTTGGGTGTCGTGGGAGAAAATTACGCAAGTTTTGACAGAAGGTAAAAGGCAGGAAAAGAAATGGTGCTTGCTGGAACTGATGAGACATGCTGAGTGCTGCTAAAAAATCTTCTAAAGATTTATTGACCATCTCCTCCGTACGTTTCAGAGGACCACCGCCGAAATGTGAGGCTTTTCCGTGTGTGCTTTTCCGATTCTGAAAACGGGTTGAATAATAGACTGACTGCATAAAGAAGGGCCATCTAAAAAAGACAACAAAATTAGGATCAAATAGGGTTCAAACGCAGCAGAAGCATGTTTTTAAGGATGCTAGAATAACTTCCAATCAGCCTCCGTGAGCCCCTGTGAGCAAAAAGGCTACAGCACCACGGTACTACACCCACTCATAAAACGCGGTGGTGCCACGACAGGGACGAGGTTACGAGGGGCCAGATTTCGCTTTACGGTTGTGGTTTAGCAGATACGACCTTCGAGTTTTGTCAAGAACTTTGGCCGCCGAGTTGATTGAACAGGTCAGGCCATCTGCAGATGCTGGGAGGAACAGCGGTGAGGATTTGGCTCCCCGCTGAGGCCGCATGAATCGCGAACGTTATTTTGAGGAGTTAAATTCCATTGCTGGCATGTAGTAGCTTGTGTTTCGTGTAAACCATGAATAACCGTAGAGCACTTGTGACGAACTGCCAATCAGCTAGACTTGTCCATTCACACCTGGCCCGAGCATAGTAGCCTCAGAGCATTACCCTATGTGTGGGAACCCAATCCTGCTCTTTGGGGCTAAATTCAAACGGCGCACCCCTAATTGAGCCTAGGGATCGGCAAGATCTCCCAGAATGAGTGAAAATCGTTTTGAACAGCGAGGAGGTGGATAGACTACTAGGAGGATAGCAGTACAAGAGAGGGGGTGGTGCGCTGTCTTCAGCTTTGCTGATGTTTTAGTTCGTGTGGCGGTCGTTGGCGCAGGTCAGGTGAGGAAAAAAGGGCCGCTGGCTAAGATATAAGACTACTAAAATGGAAGGGTTTTTGTACCGATCAATGGAAGATGCGATATCAAAGGGAACTGTGTGAGACCCAAAGAGGTTTTCATGGAATACTAGTTGAAATTCGGTTATTAAAGCTTCTACAATTAGGAAGCATGAGTATGCTGGTGTGGAGGCCCGAGAGAGTGAGATGGCTAGGTACGAATCGCTTTACGGCGGGACCAACAAGGACGGATAAAGAAACCCTGTAATTAACTATCATGTCCTAAACTTTAGGTGCAGGCCGGCCAAAACCCAGAGTGGAACTTATTCTAACCGTGAGATGCTGCGATGGACGAAAATGTTGTGCCCGCCAAGTCAATGTTAAATTCAGAGGGCAATTGGTTTACAAAGTTGAATTCAATGCTAAGGATGAAGATGTGGAGAAAATGCAGGGTAAGGCAAAAAGTTGATTTCGTATGTAAACGGGGACAAAGGCAAAAAGCCGTATGGGTTCGAAAGCCGGGGTTACTTATGCAATCCAATTGTGAAAGCTGTGAATGGATGAGCATGAAAAAGACGAGATTTGGGAAGCTAAATTTGCATGGGAGACTTGGGACTCACAAGGGGGAAGTAAAATAGACAAATAAAATAAATAATTTCCGAAAGGCACAATGAGATCCTCATGTCTCAGGGGCACTCGAGGCAAAGCGACAGTTTGTATGGAGGGTAATTTTGAAGTTGCCTGAATCTGATTCCCTTCCTTCTGTAAACCAGATAGCTTAGAAAGAAACTGATGCCATGAGGTTATTAACCTCAGCCAGTTTGTGATGAAAACGGTAGGGTTATCACGCACACCTCTGAGCGCTAGTCCACCTGAAAGGCTTCCCGAAGCGATTTGCAATGCGGGATGCGGATGAGGAAACGAGAGAGTAACTCAGCTCATCCCGGGATACGTACATACATGAATCATACAAAAAGATAGGAAGATCCTACGTGGTAGCAAAATTATTCACCGATTCACGGTCTGATACACAGAAACAAAGCCTTCGCCCGAATTTACCGGGTCGATTTTGCTCTTGCTGTTTAGCGGCTATCGTTCGCCTGAAGTATGCTTGTAGCGCGAGACTCGCATGAACAGCGTCTAATAGCGCTATGAAATGGGTAGTAGATGCGGATGTGGACAACCATCAGAGGAAGGTCACTTTACGGAGCAACTATTCCAAGTGAGAAAGAATATCGCCTCATAAAGGTGTGCGCTCTGAGCTTGAAAAAATTTCTTACCATGTCCCCGCCGTATGTTAGCTGGGTCAACGGTGAAAAACGTTTTGGCCAAACCTTGTTCAAACATAATTATAAGGTCTCCTTGGAGGTGATCATACTTCGGGGGAAAGAGGTCAAGCACCGCGAGACGCGTTTCGTAGTCCACGGATTTGAGGCCGGCAACAGTTTTCGTGGCAGCTCGTTGGACACTCTCAATGGGGGTTACGTCCTTGCTTCCTGAGCAGACAACTTGGTTGGCATATTCAAGAAGCTATCTGACATAAGCCCCATAGGGTATTTGGAAGTCCATGCGAATAATACGAGAGAGCGTGCACCGAATCATATGTGGGACGGCGAATATTTTGAGTCGATTTCTCATAGTGCAGTGAGAAGGACATGTTTGAAGAGAGCCAAATACCTGAATCCTTTTGGCATCCATTCTCCTGATGTCTTCTTGTCCGTTCTCACAATGCACGATGAAGGCGTTCGCTGAGTCCCCTCCGAATGACATAAGGATGCAATTTTCGTCATTCAGAGGAAGTTGCCAGTCCAACAGACCACTGTTTCGCAGCGTCCACATCACCCAGAGGATGCAAGCATCTGAACTGCAGGTGAAGCCCGAAGAGAGGAGCGCGGCTGAGACGGGCAAATGATGACAGGCGGAGCGGTACTTCTTGAAGAACGAGAAGGATTTCCTACCCTGAGTTTGGGTTTGCAGCCTTCTGAAGTGAAGCAAGGGCTCGCACAATGATGGCATCGGCCCTGACTATAACGTCATTTTGGGCTAGGTTAACCTTTCCAATGTAGAACTGCAAGACCCCCGCTCTCCCGGGCAAAGTTAGCTAAGTGGGATGCGCATCCGTTGATTGCTATCGCTGCATCTAGAACCCTGTTCAAAGTGCTTTTCAATGCTTTTACTGAGTCCTCATGCTGGCAAGCTTACTACTTGGTACTAGAGCTTAAAGAACTGTATTCTTACTTGTGCTTTTCAAGTGAATGGAAGAAAATGAACGGCAAAAACGAAACCGATCCGGGAAGCTCGGGTAAATGCCTCGATCCTGTGTATCAGCCATAAATCTGTGAATCACTCATCACCCAGAAAGTGCTCGTGTTCGCTGAACCAATCAGCATCCGGTATTATCGTCTCGTGTGCTGGGGCCAACCGTCGTGTGCGCTTACGAAATGATTCGCTCCGTCCAGACAGCTGGTCGTTTACTGTTTCGTAGTAAGAGGCAGAAATTGTAATGCATTATTTCATTCAGGTCCTCAGAGAGAAACCTTTCTGCGCCCTTTGGTTAAGGCTGGGGCACACTCTACTAATCCTGAATACTTCAATCGCGTCGAACCGTACGAAACATATAGATCTCGTTTCCTCAATGCTTTCAACGATCAGTCATTAGATAGCTGGTGGGTCAGGCATTGGCTGCTGAATCTACACCAAGAAGACGCAATCCCCCCTCCTGAAGTCGTTGAAAGTGCTCTTCGAGCCTGTCGGCGGCTGAATGATATTGCACTAGCAATTCGCTTCCTGGAGACGATCAGAGTAAGAATTGTTCGTCTTTTTACGCATTCTTGTTAGCTAAAATGCAAAGTTGTTTCTGGATCTTGGGATTGGATGCAGAAAGAGCTGGACCCAACCATGAAGGAGTTAGGAATACCTACCTTGGCCACATTGGGATACGAGAAACCGCAGTTCGCCTTCCCGGATCCCGACGATTGTTTCACCTAGTGAATTTATTGTTTTATATAGTGCCTGCCACTTAGTTGTAACTGAGCCGGTGTCTGCTGAGCAACTGACAAGCAGCACTTGTTCTATTCCCATACTACACAAAAATGTTAGAATTTCCCATGTTCATTCATCCATTTTAGATTTTTCGGTGTTCTATTCTAGTCTGAAAGGCGAAAAGCACCAAAACCGCCCGCACTCTTCGTGAGGTCGTTCATCTCCTTATGCCATGTCAAATTTTACTACTAGGCTTCCGACCTTCATAATTAGCCATGAAAAAAACACTTATTGGCCGACGGCAATTCAGCATTCGTAGCACGTGACCGAGGCGTCCTGGCTTAAAATGCCGGATGCATTCCTCGGGCGAAATACCTTCTGCCTCACCAAAAAATTCCATAATTGAATGATTGCGCATTCCCTGTGGTTCTCTGAGTTCGACGTAGCCCAGCAATTGACGCGAGACTACTGACCGGAAGGTCAATGTTTTGAACCCAGCCCAGGTCTGTCGGTCACTTATGTCTGGGTTTGTGTAACCTGGCAGTAGCTGAGGGAGAATGTGCCCGAGAACGAGATAGAACAGAGTCCGGGTTATCGAAGATAAACAACGTTTTACTTGTCTAGAAAGAAGCGTGGATGAGCTGAAATGTATGTACGAAGGTTCAATACGAGTATGTAGGGTAAGTATAATAATAAACACAAAAATCATGACAATAACCCCGGCATTGTTTGAATGGACACATGTGCTGACGCACATAAAGGATGATTAACTGAGTCAGACTTCTCTGTTCCTCAAACCGTAGGGATGGACGCGTCGCTGTTCTAGGATCTCAGGATAACGCGGTTGGCATTCGGAGGATGTTACCGATGAGGGTTCAGATGCTTGAGAGCTCGACGTCCGGTTGCTTCAGTCATGTCTGTGTGGTCGGTGTTCCCACTGGGTCCGGATGGATTGATAACGTCAGTTGTACTCTGAACCACTGGGGCTAAACGGCGAAGGGACACTTTCGACGCTTCCATCTCGATGAGCAATGTGTGCGTAGTATGGGTTGCAGTTCAGAAGTTCGACTTCTACTAGTGGTTGATACTTGAATGACCTATCACCTCGTTGTAGCAGAACTGGACTAGGGTCGACCACGGTTGCTGAAGTTATATGCGCACACGCAAATGCAAATGGGAATCTAGAGAACTCGTCAATTATCGTGAGTAAGTAGCGGTTGCGTGTATTAGATTGCAGGGTGGCCTTTAAAATCCAAACTCAGTCGCTCAAAAGGTTGTGCTGCTTTATTGAGTCAACCAGAGGATTTCCAGAATCTTTGTTTCAGTTCGGCACACACTGCATTACGAACAGTTTTCGTTCATTATATGATGTATCTCTGTATCGGACAGAGATACAAGCGTAACCGGTCGTTTGACAGGATGGTGATGTAGATGCCATTGTGACGACTGGGAGAATTGAGTGAATTTCTAATCATATAGTTTCACGACGTTAGAATTAATGAATCTATAAGAACTTCCTCTATCGACCAGAGCACGAAGAGCGATGCCATTGACTTCGATAGTTGCGGTGGCATATGCCAGGCCGGTAGGTGCTACTGCAGCGAATAATGACGATAATGTGGGCTTCATTGTACGATTTGTATGGAACTTGGTGGTACTTTTTTTAACAACACACGCGGCGGTAGTGACCGCGTTTACCACAAAGGCTACAGACGGCTTCTCGAGCGGGGCACCTTGAACAGGAATGTGTATGATAACCGCGGAAGTAATGTTTGAATGGATTTTACAGCACCAGTGGTCGGATCGACACGACATTTCACGGGATTTCGTGAACTGGGCGGAATCGTAGGGCAGGATATAGGTTCGTTACTAACATATGACTGTGAGTGTTTTTGAGCCAACTCGAGGGATCTAGCAAGCTGATATGCTTGGTCCAGAGTGAGTTCGCTCTGTGCTAGAAGTTTTTTGCGGATGGGCATGGACGCCAGACCGCACTCATCTTGGTATTCAGTTGCAGATACCGGTTTAAACTCACAGTCTTTGGCCAATGATTTCAGTTTTCGTACAAACTGACCAATATCCTGTCCATTCTTCTGTTTGTAGGTCTGCAGCAGGTAGCGTGCATATGTGAATTTCTTGGGCGGACATATAACGTGTCGATCGCAGATTCATAGTTGGTGTAATCAGGAATGTGATCATATACCAGCGGATCTAAAAAGTGAATGATAGTTTCAAGTTTGTCAGGTTCAGAAGGTTTGACAGTTTTGAGGTAGGTGTCGAAGGTACGAAACCAGTGATTCCAGCGTTTTTCTGCATCTGCGGAGTTCGGGTCAGCGTCGAAGAACCGAGGTCGTAGCTGCGGATCCGTTGTGTTCTTGGACAAGTAAACTGAGACGTTTAGAATGTGTGCGAGAACGAGTTAGAACAGAGTCCGTGTTATCTAGGATAAACAACGCTTTACTTGTCTAAGAACGAGCGTGGATGAGCTGTACATACAAAGGTTCGATACTAGTTTGTAGGGTAGATATAATAATAAGCACACAAAAATCACGACAAAGCCCCCGTACTGTTTAACGGCTGTGCTTCGACTGAAGTCGCAACTGTAATTGATTTCAGCAGTCAAATTCCCGGAATTTTTCAGATCTATCTTCCTATGTGACCAAGTTTCGCAGCCGTGAAACAATACAGCCTACTCTTAAGTCTGATACACATTCTTCGAGACCAGATTATATGCGTTTAAGGTTCCACAACTCACGCGAATTAGAAACAAACCTGATCCTTGAGATTCCTCCATTCGTTTTATCTGACACTACCGACAGATCCAATGCAACTCCCGGGGTACGTACGACTTTCAAGAACTAACAGCGTCTCCCCTTGTATTCTTAGAGGATTGTTCAAGTACTGCCTCTTTCGCAGCTTGACTGTAATGCTCGTGCGTGCGAAACACTTATTGCAGTGTTGGATGATTTTGGGCAGTTCTAGTGTCACGCTTCCTGCCCTTTTTTTAAGAAACGAGGACATATTCTAAGCCGACAAGATTCTCGCTCGGAAGGATATGAACGCGGGTCTTTTTGGAGACCCTCCAGAGTTCGTCTCATTATTTCGTTAATAATGAACTCAAACAAAAAGATAAAATTAATGAGCATCCTTATCGAACACCACTGCTTGTACACGATCCTTCGGAGAGCTACCCACGAGTATCTGAATACAAGGAGCTAATGGTATTCAAACTTTTAGGACATGCCCTTTGCACATGTGTGTTGAGAGGAATAGATCTGGCGTGCTCTTGAAGTCAAGGCGCATCAAGATTGTAGGTTTCTCCTATCCATATCGGAGTGGGAAGATGTGGTCCACACAATCCTCCCATGCGGGAATCCTTACTGTTCTAAAGAACGTGTTCTCGTAAGACCATGTAAAACGGGCGATGTAAAAAGTTTAGTTACAGTCTGGTTCAGTGTAATTCCTGTTTGATTGCTACACTCACTGAGTACCTTCCCTCCGGAGAAAGGGCTACTTTCGACCCACCCCAGTTGGCTGGGTCGCTGTCTTTCACCTAGACAGGCAAATAAGTCAAGGAGATACTGACGGAGCATTTCAAATTCATCTTTAAACGGAACGGGTGGGAATTCGTGAGGACTAAAATCTTGCCGGTCATACTTGAGAAAAGGCATTCGAGCTTCTTGGGACTTACTTTCTCGTCCTTTTTCTCTTTCACATGCTTTCATCCCATATTCCAGCACTCTATTAATAATCCTCCTAGGCCCATCCGTTAGATCTAGCGGCTCTGTTCGCTTTACATGGGTCTTGGTCGCAAAATATGCGCGTCAGTCCGCGCCGACAGCCCCAGACTTCTCGAAGTCAATCATCAAGCATCGATGCCCGGTCTGTCTGGTTGCTTTTCATGTTCGCACTCTGAAGTCCACTGAAAAACAAGCTGCTCTTGCACTCACACTGGACTCGCGTGTCAGTTATATGTACTGTGTGTCAGAGATAATTCACAGTGAAACGATAGTGGTTGAACTGACTGCAGTGGTCGGTATCGTCCTTAATCACCGGGGGGAAGGAACTTTCTTGATTGGAAATCCATTGATAGTCGCCTTTGTGTGGTTCGTCCGGCAACATCCGTGGGGCGGTCTCGCAAGAAGGGAGTTGATTATTGTCGTCTCTCCATACGCCATATCCACTGTAGTTCCGACACCATCAAATACAAATTTTGTGACGACTTGAGTACCTGTTTGCGGCAGGCAGGTTGCCGGAGACCTGGATGTGCAAGTTAGCGGGCTCAACGCATCTGAGACTCAACTAGGTATTCGTCACGGATTGAACTTGGTGCTTACAGGAAAGTGGCGGACGAATGCTTCAGCTATGTTCTAACCGGATACTGTTTTTGTGCAGCACCTTGAAATCGTTTGACCATGTGGTTTCTTCCAACAGCGTGCCACCTACGAATCCAAATGTGTAAAGTCCCTATCAGTCACCGATGGCGCGGATCAGTAACCGGCTGCCGCTCGTTTTGCAACACATTTGTTGTTTCTGACGACGCGCTCGTTCGGATACGCTTCAGTCTTCGTTTTCTAGGGCAGACAAGTCGCTCAACAACTGAGACTGGCAGATTCCGAAGTTAGACGAATCTATCAGAATTGTCTTCTGGAGCCTTTTCTAACTGTTTCGCCATCAGATGCGGATTCGTGATGGAACGATATCGCCACACATTTGCGCAATGCTGGGAGTTTTGCCTATGGCACGGTTGTACCAGGTCCGCTCAACACGATATCAGACAGAATGTCATTGGTTGAATCTCGGATAAATGTTCCCGAAGGTCCTCTACATAATTCGGCCCGACGAATTATCAGCCATCAATTGCAACTCAGCCCGCACGCCGACCGTGAAGCCTGGGGAACACGTAAGGTTTACGAGACGTAGAACGGTCAGTAATCCAGGAACGACCGAGGATTATTTTAGTTGATCCGTGTGACTGGTCGAAAACATCAAGGATCAAAGTGGTGCGATAATCTTCAGTGACGAAGGATGCCTCGACCGCTGGGCTGAACGCTGAACAACGATTCTCTTGGCCAACCTCTTAGTTGGATACTACAACCGAAGTAGAACCCTGGGTGGTGAACCTAGAGCCCCTCAGGGCCCCGGAGTTTTATGACTGCATATGTTCTCTCAATTGCCACCGAGCTCCTGGTCCGGATGACCTTAACCCATTGCCCAAAGACTGGGGGTTAAATCCTCCGTCGGTACTCGCCAGATCTATCTCCCTCCATCTGGGCAGAGAAGATGCTCCTAGAGAACTGAGGAGAGTGGTTTGTAGTTTCCGTTTTCGGGAGGAAAACGGAGCCGTGGTAAGTGCGATACTCACAGGAGGGATCAGCTTGACTCGAGTTGTAACCGGACTTTTAGTATTACTTGTCCTTCGTCGCCTTATGGTTGCTGGCAAAACAGTGACACGTGATAAGCAAACAGGATTCCGGCCTGGTGGGGCGAGATGGCTTAGTGGCTAGAGCGCGAATTTATTCGTTCGAACCCGACCTATGTACCCCGACTTCTTTCTAGGCTTGGATATCCTGGCAGTATCCCAGCCCTCGTGCTTTCTTCGAGTGGCATCGCAGCTAGGCACCGAAAGGTGTCACAGCTGAATGATTTCGGTTTCGGAGGGTTGTCTTCTTCAACTCTTCACACTCTGTCGGTTGTTAGAACAACGCCATAGGTATAACCGATCCACACTTGGTTTCCCTGGATTTCCAAGGCGCATTCGACTCAGTTGATCGGTCTGTTCTACTTAACACACTTGTCCATCAGAAAATGCCCCGGAAGTTTGTGAGCTTAATAGGTCTTCTAAACGATGGTGTTCAGGGTATCGCTGACGAAAAACTTATCGATTGATATCGCCGTCGAAGAGGAGAGGATACAGGTGTTTTTGGTGAACTAACCACTGGCATTCCGTCCTCGCTTCGCCCTTATAAAGTGTAAGGTCATGCTCTTGGACATGCAGTCAGTGAAGAGGCCACTTACAATTCAGAGAGAGACACTCGAAGTTGTGGAGCGTTTTATGTATTTTGGAAGCCGTATTAGGTCTGATTGTAGTGTGACAAATGAGATTAATGTGTGAATCTCTTAGACTCAGGTCGTGTTTTCTAATTTGATATAAGTACGTCGTCATACCGTTATATCCTTGAATCTCAAGGGACGAGTGTATCAGACTACATTACGGGTTGTTTTGGTATGATTCTGAGACATGGGCTCTGCGAGAAGCGAAACTGAGATGTCTTCAGTGGTTCCAGAACCGTCGTGTCAGAACCAAAGCTCGTGTGGACTGGTGTCGGCGAATCCGCAACTAGGTACTTAGAAAGCGAATGTTCAGTTGTGGAACCGGGACTTCAATAGAAGAACGTGTCCAGCATCAAAAGCTGCGGTGCTTAGGCAATGTATTGCGGATGCCGAATCTTAGTTTTTGTAGACTTCCTGGCTTTCGTTGCCGGGCACGCGCGATCAGAAGGACAGACCGGTCATGTGATTCGAATGCGCCTTGGGAATCCAGGAATATTGAAAATGTGGTTCGTTTATACCTACGGCGTTGTTATAGCAACTGACGGAATGTGAGGGTGTGGTCAATGCAACCTCTTCCACAACAGTATTCCACTTCCTACTATCGATTCAACGATTCATGGATTACCATAGGACGGTGAAGGAGACGGGACTTTAAGGGTCTTGTTACGACTGGGGTCATGCTGATCTTACTGTGCTTGTCGCACCTATCACGGACCCGTTTTTCGAAAAGGGACACTCATCGATTCTTCTCAGTTCATTGGGATCATATCGTTTTCCCAGACGCAGGCAGATAGATCAGACAAGTGCTGACTGAAGACTTCACCCCCATCATTAACCAATTTGGAAGGGACGCAGAAAGATACAGCATACCGTTTGACCGTCCTGGGGAGAAGCTGTATTTCAATGTTCACTAACATAGTCAACAAGCCTTGGAAGAAGCCAACCATGCTGATGGAATTAAAGAGCAAGAGAATATCCGAGTTATTTTCCTGGAAGAGGAGAATACGGAATGTGTAGAAATGACACAGTTCGAATGTATATCAGAACACAAAAGAGGCCTAATGAAGAACAAGCAAGGCGTTACCGCTGACTATCGGGGCGATCTCGGTTGGCCGTTACCAACATTGAATAATATATATCCACGAGGGAAATGTGTGATCCGTTGTTTCTCCCTGTAGGGAAAACCTATGCTTCCTACTAGAGAGAAAGGATATATTTCATAACTCTGTTGCTGAAGGAACATATTCGTTTAGCATCAATACGGGAGTTGACTTATATTTTCAAAGTGGCTCAGTATACATCATTGTTGTTTGTGTGGATCATCAAGGTTTGTCTTCTGTTCTCCTGCAGGACGCAGTAGTGGTTGGGTCCTACATTTGTAGTTAACAGTACGGTAGTGAAGCATCAGTGTCAACACTGATGTTGCTGTCTTTGATGATGATGATGATGAGTTAACAGGTCTGAAGTTCATCTGCAGTGACGTCACTGCTGAAACACCGGTGCTTCATTGCTGTACAACCACGTTAATTTCTTTCAGGGATGCTCTGGGTACAAAATTGGGTGGAGAATGTTTAGCTTTACTTTATCACGAACTTAAGCTGTGCCCCAACTTCAGACGATCTGGAGAAACTAGTAATATGAAGGCTGTTCACTTCGGCTTGCTCCCCTATTTTGTACGGTTTCCATCCAAGCACGGTAAAGATCACGTGTACCCTTTTGCGGAAGGTGGATGGCACTCACAGCGCCCAGACCTTTCGTAAGCTTCTTAATTTCCTCAGCTCAGTTTTTTTAATCACCCATAAACCATGCATCAGTTGCAGCTGCTACGGCTTCGGTCAACCAAAAAGTGAGAGGTCATGGCAGGTGTAGCCAGGGATTAGATGTGATGATTGACATTGAATCACTCTAGTTGCTTTTATTCCAACCTACTAACCCATTCAATGACCACGTCTTATTTCATCCCAAGCTACCGCAGGATAACCGCGTGCGTAACACGTGAGCAAGCTAGTGTTGTAATGATCTCTCAGTCTAAACTTGTTGGAACCTTGTTCTTCAAGCTTCAGCCATGCGAAGAAGAATCAGTAAGAGCAACCCGACGGTGAACAACAATTTCCCGTAATACAAGCATTCCTATCATGAAGAGGTCTGTTAGCAGCGATGCTGCCCTCTGAAGAAATACTGTCTAGATAAGGCCGGCCTTAAAAACCTCACGTTCTGGTCGCTCAACGGTTGACGTGGCAAACGGATCACTAATGATACGGGTGGCCGTTCAGCCGAAGCATCTTTTCGGTGACTAGCTTCTATGCTCTCCGAGGGAAATCGCTCAGCTCAAACACCCTTCTGGTGCCTAACTGCCATGACACCCGGGGGAAGCACTACGCCTGGGATACTGTCAGATTGTTCAAGCCTAGACAGGGGAGGTCGACCGAATCCTCCGGTCAGTAAATTCGCGCTCTAACCACTGAGCTATCTCACAATAGAAAACAGAAAGGGACATGCGAGTTGGCTAACTCGACGACTATGTTCGGTTATTGAATTCCACTTTCAGAGAACTGCCACATATCGATAGAGAGCAAGTCCATCGTGAGAATTAGATAGTCTGTTATCCTGTTTCCTTCAGAATGTGAACAGTAAAGTTCATCAGACAAACTGGATATCGGAATTTCAAGACTGGTTTCTTGGTGTTTATGGCCATTGTTGTTCCGGCTAACGAGTACGCTAGGTGAACAGAGCTACTAATTCCCTTAGGTAGACCATTGAGCATATTGGGATGAAGCGGAGAAGACCAGATTTGAGAAGGGATAAGAGGGGATGGATGAACAGTATCCTGTTTTCACTCACCATCGCTGCTGTATGCAACATGTGATGTAACACCACACGAGCTTCAAGCAGAACCTCTACTCATTGATTGTCCTGACAGTGGAGACTCCGATCGTCATCCGGACACCTCCCGGTGTAGCTGATGTGGTCGCAGAAGTGGACACACCACCACACCACGATAAGGTCCGATCTATACCTGACAAGGCGAAGTAGAAATAACGGTGGCAGCCTAGATGGCTGTGTGGTTGGCGATTGTCCACACCATCTCAACGACTAGAGTGCATAGTTTGTTGCATGATTATGTAGGTTAAGTATGGGGTCTCCGTGTAGCCTATCGGCGCCAGAGCGTTTTGACCACTGGTCTTCTTGGGAAGGCTTTCAAGACGCATCCTTGAACTAGTAAAATCAAGTTGTCATCCGGCTTTGGTTGTGGATTTCAGACGTATGTTATACCAGTGATTTTCCTTCAGATAAAATGCCCATGGTGCTGACAAAAGTCATTCTCTCATAGAGTTCGTAAAGAATTTTACAACCCTCATTGTAACCTTTCGCTTTCACTTAATAGAAAATGCATGGTAGCTCTTCACTCTATTTCTGAACTTTTTCGACCGGCTTCAGCGTACCGTATTAAATCAGGTACGAAAATTAACATGAAGATATTGATTACTGCTGCACTGTTGAAGTTGCATCGGTGTTGGATAATTCATCTTTGCTGCCCATTTTCTTGCACCCATGACCGTGCTGTATAGGTTAAATCGGTGGCTCTATGCGAACTTAATACGCACTGCACTCCAAATGTGTCGTAGCGGTTTTTATGCTCCCATTACGCAGTGAACGTGGATAGGTACCGGTATTTTATTCTAGACCTGCCAACTGACAATAGGCATCACTTGCGTGACCGACTCATATTATGTGAGTACACAGAGTAACGTTACGAGGTTGAAACTCTGGGTGTTCGTTCGGCACTGGTGTCCAAGTAACCTGAAATCGGGTGCTGTTGTGATTTCGTGCAGCTGATTTCCGCGCAACAAATATCTGACCGGCACTGGATTGACGCGATTGTGTAAAACCAGATCATGTGTTGATATCTTCTTGATCTAGTGTCCATTGCTGGGTGAAACTCATTTCAGACTTTGTGGTTGTCACACCCACATGGGCAGTGGTGGAGAGCTGTTTTATTTTCTTCAGTGATACTGGTCGTGCATGGACAATTCTGATAACCACAGCACCTCACAGTAAACCATATCCGCATGAACTAATTTTCGATCGAGCGTCCTCTCGTACGTGGGCTATCCTGTGAGAGATATTCCGTAGCAAACTGGAGTGGGACTGAGGTAGGTCGTCCCCTTTTGTGAGGGTTTCTGTCTAAAGGGCAATCGCCGTATGTAGTTGACGCTAAACTCAGCACACCGCACCATTCCTAACACGGAACCGTGCATGATAAAAATATAGGAAATTCGAGGGAATATTAGCTGGCCTGTGGTCAGTAAGGTTGAGCGGGTATATCACATGTACGGTCCTTGCCGTGATTGCCAATGTTTTCATTCAAATAAGACAGACTTCTGGATCTCACCGGCCGTCATGGAGAGGAGTTCTGTGGTTAGTCAAACTTTGTGCATTACCGTGTCCCTTGACCATCACTTTTTGAAGTACTGCGAGGACCGCGTTCGCGGAACAATGCATCCTAAACGGCAAAGTCCGTGTATATTGATTGAGTCCTTGAGAATGCAGGAGACACCATCACAGACTACTACCATCGGATGCACGCAGCAGTGGTCCAGATTAGTTTCCTTCTGTTCAGACAGATCATTCTTTACGACCTTAAAGAAACATTGATATACCCCTCTGACCTTCTAGATACGGGATGTACTTTTATTATTCGAGGTCCTGTCCACAGACGCCCAGCTGTAATTGTGCGAATCTTTCGTAATTGGTGGTGCAATAATTTTGCACCTGTTCCATGAGTTTATTGTGTAGCTCATTATCCAGTGCGTCTTGCATAGCTCGGCCTATCAAAAGCGTGGTCTCTTGGAGCACGTACGTCACCAACGGATAAGGTCGATCTGCACGTGTAATATTACAAAACTAGACAGGGATGAAAGGACAATTTCCTTATTGAACCTCGCCGGTAACAGAAAACTGCTGTGACGAATGGTTCATCGATTAATGATGAATAAGCCCCTCTACTGTGAACAACCAGATTGTTCACATGGCCGTCAGCGACCGATTGTGAAGTTGAGTTTTCGGATGTTGTTCTCACCAGGTGTAGATTTTTACTACATTTTCCAGGTAAACCTAAACAGGCCATGAGCTTCCCATTTAACAGTAGGGAGGTTTCATGTATCATAATTTGAAGAAATACCAAATTTTACAATGCGTAAAGAGCGAATTCCTCAATCATCATCATCATCAGCTATAAGAACCGCGTACATGGTATACAGTATGGTATACAGTGTTTCTAGCTGCCACAGTTCCGTTCACTGATAATTTGGGGATATGGAGTAGATAGCTGCACATTGGAGGTGGTAGCTGATATAATTGATTTCTAAGCACAGAGGTGTTAGTGGACTTTTCATTGGGGAGATTGGGAGGGGAGCTATGCATGGGATACCATTAAGGGCACGACTGGGCCATGTCTGATAATGTCTCTAACCACTGATATGTCCCGTCTCCGGGTCCCCAATCAGCGACACGGCAGTGACCAGCGCAACTGAGTTTGCTTATAATGGCTTTCACATTTTGCTGCCAAGTCATTGACTTCTGTTGGATCGTTTTCACCATTCACTTGGTTTTGCGAAAAGAACCCTTCGAAGAGTTCGGTCGACTGGCATACGTGACCAAGCCAGCGCAGCCTATGGAATGTGATCAGTTTATCTATCATGGGCGACTTATCTGTTCCGAAAACCATTCGATATACTTCAGTATTACTGATCCCGTGTTCCCACCAGACTCAGGCAATGCTCCGAAGACGTCGGTGGTGAAAGTCTTTTGACGTCCTCGGCGCGCAGCGGCCAGGTTTCTGACCCCTATAATATGCAGCGCACCGCAGCATTGTGAACTGGACCCCATCCAGGAAGACGGCAGTGACCAGCGCAGCTGAGTTTGCTGGTAATGGCTTTTATACTTCGTTGCCAAGTCATTGTTTGACCCATTGTTTGACCGCCTCTGGCTCGTTTCCACCCTTCACGTAGTTGTGCGAAGAGCGCCCTTCGAGGAAGTCGGTCGACTGGCATGCGTAGCACGTGGCCAAGCCAGCGCAACCTATGCAGTGTGGTCAGTTCATCTGTCGACGTACTATAGCATTGCTGATCTGGTGTTCCCACTAGATTCGGGCAATGCTCCGAAGACATCCTTGGTCAAACACAGAAAGTCTTTTGACGTCCTCGGCGCGCAGCGGCCAGGTTTCTGATCCGTATAGTAATATGGAGCGCACCGCAGCATTGTAAACTCGACCCTTGACGGATAGGCTGATGTCACGCCTACGCCACAGGTGATGCAGGTTCACGATGCTTCTCTGACCTTCCCACTGCGGATGGAAATATCATGTTTCGCGGGACCGCCGGGACTGATACAACTGCCCAGGTAGACACACTTGTCTACTACCTCAAGCGGCTTATCTGCAAGCATGAGGTTAGGTTTCGTGCCACTTAGTCTCGCAGCAGCATTTTACAGGTGTGGAGCGCATGCCAAACCGTAGATTAGTTAATGTTGTTTGCATTACCCTGGCGTCAGATCCAAGAAGATCCATATCATCTGCGCGCTCAATATCTGTAAGCGAACGCCACAGAAGAACTTCGGCCCCACAGACATTAGAGGCTGGTAGTAAGTCTTCTATAATCGTATCAATGACGGTCCACAGAGTCAAAGGTAGACTTCAAGTCAGCCAGAACAACCATTGTTTGATGCTGGAAGTGGTGCCGTTCCAGAATCTGTCGGAGAGTGAAAATATTATCGATGCATCCTCTTACAGAGCGGATTTCAGCTTGGTTTTCAGGGATCTCCCTCTGTGTTTAGTCACTTGCAGGATAAGACCGGAGAGCATTTTTCGATGCCACAACCACCAGGATAAAGCCACGGCGGTTTTCACACAGCATGCGCGTACCCTTTTTGGAGATACGAATAACCGTTGACATGCCCCATTCTGTGGACACTTCCTCCGCATTCCATATCGCACCAATAGGCTTTACAAGGTGGGTTACCGGGGTTTCTCCACCTGGTTGGAACAGGGCTGGACACAAACCATCCGGTCCCGGTGCCTCCCTACATCTCAATACAGACATTTCTTTTTCCGGGCGATCAAGGTTTACATTCCATTCACTCGTACGCACTGCCTCCACAGGCTGTATTGAAGGAGGCCAGCTAAACTGTTTTTCGAAGTGTTCGGCGATCTTTCCAGCCGTCTTTTTCACCTATGATTTCATTGACCGTTGCTTTTCTAGGGCCGGTCGATCGTACCAGTTGATAAAGGGCACGTCTGTTTCCGCTAACAAGAACCTTCTCCATTATCCGAGCTTTTTATGTCTATCAGAGCTCCCGGTCTTTCCTGGCTTCAATCATGAACAGCGATCTGGACGATATCCAGCGATCTTGTGGTTGAATTGGAGAAGTCGGACAGGCAGCACTGAAGCCTCTAGCGTAACTCCTTTCATATTTTGCCATGCTTCATCCACGTGCTCAATACCAGTACAGTATTGGTCTGCTGTAGATCGTTTTTGGGCTAGCTCAGATAGATACTGTTGAGCTATAGTAGTGTTTCGAAGAAGGTGGATTGACACGCCTCTTGTCGACTTCCGGGGATCTGAAGGAAAACGAACTGTCAGGTGGGCACACTCCATGGCGTGATCGGAATCAAGTCGTGTCCCAGAAGGAACGGCATTCTTGAGCTGGGACTCCATGAGTGGCTGATGATCTTGTATGCGTGTTTCGGAGATATCGACAGATAGGGAGATCTTGATTTCAGCAAGGGATGCCTGTTGCCCAATTTCACATAAACAGCGGACATTAAGGGCTACAGCATGGATAAGATCTTTTGCGGTTAGTTAATGAGTATTTCGGTTTATTTTTCTGGGTTTAGACACGGAACAGTGGTTATGGGGCTGGTAGACAGGTTGGTGGCACTTTATCGTTCGATGGGTGGGGAGGGGTGTAGGGGAGTGAAGAGCTGCAAGGGCAAATGATACTTCCAGGTTACCCAAGCCGAAGGGGTTTGGTTGAGGTACCTCACCTTGAGCTTTTGGCTCAAAAGTCTGACCCACAGGCAGTGGGAAAATGTAGGGTTTTGTTCGGGGACCCTGCTTCTAGCCTCTGACTCGAAAGTCTGACCAACGAGGTAGTGGACAGTGCGGTTTTCTTTGAGGACCCTGCCCGAAGACAGACCATAAGTAGGATGGACGAGTGGTTAGACAGCAGCATTAATGAATTCTGTATGGTAGAACCAGGAAGTCTAAGACACGGAAAACGCCAGTTCAGTCTGGAATGCGCAGAAGCTGTTTTAGTTAACGCTTGAAAGGAGACCCCAAAGAGCACTTATTAGTGATTTACTCAAAGTTAACGCTGGAAGCCTAACAAATGATGACTGACTTCTACGTAGCTGGACATGATGTTTTTATCAGCAGTTTAGTGTGCTACCTGCCCATATACTTATTTATTAACAGGGAAACGGGCCAGTCAGTAATCTTATCTTTATTCACAAATGGTAGCCGAAAGAGACTATTCTAATCGTGGGTTTATAAGCCCCACATTCGTTTCAACAAGGCCAGTATGTTGCTTAATATTGTGATGCACGTGGGCTGCAAGTCGGGTAGCACCAAAGAGAACTTCAATCAGGCGGCTCATGTCAACCACATTTCCACCTAACGTCAAATGTCTCGACGCTTACCGCCGATCGGCAGTCGTGCTTTTCTTTGACTCTAAAGGGGATGCCTTTGAAGTTTGCAACTATTCATTATATATATATATATATAATATTCTTCTATTGATCTTTTTCATGGATGCAGCCATGCGAAACACCCGCCAAAGGACTGTGGATCTAGGAATAGAAATCATCTAGCGAAAGGTTGTTGGACCTGGATCATGCAAAGACATGGTTTTGCTGTTTGACCATCATTTGTCCTTATAGATTATTCCAAGTAGTACATCGGAAGTTGTCTCCTGTTTTGGTATGTTTTTTGCACCCTAAATATGCAGTCGTAATAAGTAACAGTAAATCATCAGCGTTCAATATTGATGCTTCAGTGCCATACAGCCATAATTCTGTGTTTTACCTAGGAGTGTATCGTGTGCCTCTTTGGAACTTCACATTTAAGGGCTTGAGCCCGAGGATCACATTATGTCTCCGCTGCTTCAGGAGTGGATTTCACCAAATGCATCAGTTGAAGTATCAGAAACGAAATACCTCCGAAGCTAGATGGTTGTGTGCACAAAATAATTAGAGTCCTACATCGTTGTAGCGAAATCTGAGGTGTCCTCTTCTAAGACCTTGAGCGCCTTCAAATATTTCACCGTCAATGTCTCCACAGTCACGTGTTTGCTGGCTGCTGCGCGTCAAAAACAAAATATTTCGTAAATGAGCAGTTGACAAAGAACCGGCCAATAACTAGGGATTTAGTGGGCTTAAAACCGCCACACCAGATTCCTAACTGGAAACCCTTCGAAAGATGGCTCCAGTGTCAAGCATCTTGTCACTTCCTAGCCGGACAGCATTGGTAAATTTGCCCAATCATTGCGCTGGACTTGATTTTGTGGGGCTCGCAAAGTATTTTGGGTCCATCCCGTTGATGGTGCCTCTGGTACAATGCTCTGGTGCGTACCGTGGAAGTCTTTGGTCTATGGAGCCGAATATGACTCGGATGTCCCAAAACTCACTAACAGTGGGACGCTTACGTATACGTTGATGGCCAAGAATCTCCCACAAATGACCTATGAAGCCCTGCTCTTTACGGAAAACGGTTCATTGCGGCCAGTGTGCTTAGCGATTATCGGATATTGGTTACTACCATCTTGGTGCCACTTAAATGTGCTTCCTGATTCATTGAACTGAACGATCCGTGTAATTTCTTTTGGATATTGTGATGACTGTAAACGTTCGACGACAGGTCGGGACGCATTCTAATGCCAACCTTGGAGTAAAAAAGCTTCACAAGGCTACCGAGACAGAGCATGTCCACGTTAATTTTGTCACTCGTTGAACAACTCGTTCGCCAACCAATGGGAGATCACGTCATTCTCTACAGATTTCTCTCTCGGGTGCTTACTAATTGATTTGCGTTAGGCTGTCGTTTCTTACCGTCACACACCTTCCCCATTTTGAAATACAGTGAAAACAAAAGGAAACGTAAAATCACATTTTTATGGCTAGATCTCCTATGAATTTATATCCGTAATAAAAAAAACAATAAGCAAAGAAAGACCCGACGGAATTTCCACCCACAATATAGGCCTTCATACTGAGTCTAACACGATGTGGTCCTTTTCAGAGAAGAAAACGGCTTTACAGGGAATCATCTAGTGAAATCAGTGGGACACAATACAAAACAAGGATACAAGTAGAGCAGTTTGCATAATTGATCAGCGGTGTCGTGCAAATGCGTAAAACAGGTGCATATGAAGGTAGTATAAAAGAATGATTGCATATTCAGAGGACGAGTAAACGACACCACCGGATTAGGAGACATGAAAAGTGAGGCGTTAACTTCCACAATTCGGGCTCTCATCCTGTACACCGTTGCGCGATGAAGTTAATTTTCACTCACAGACACGATGGAACTTGGTTTGCTTGGACAGGTGTTCACTCAACTTTTGGAACTTGCTCACATAATCGTTCAGATCTTGTGTCAATACATCGCTTTCAGCCTCCAGCTTCTTCAGATTTTCCGTTATACCTTCAATATAAATAGGCGAATAAAAAGCGTTATTAACTGGCACATTATCCCGACCTTTACAAAGATGAGTATTATTTTACGCTAGAGTTGGTAACCTACAAGGTACGACGTCATCTATAATATTTGAGACAACTAAGTAGCAAGTCTTCCCATCAACGTCCCCTGCCCCCCCCCCAATGTATGGGGATACCATATCTGTGCCCTTTGCTGCCCGCAAACAACGAAATCAGAAGTGAGCTAGTGTTGTGTTTTCAAAACTACAAGTGATTTGATATCTATCCTGAAAAGCATGGTCCACTGGGCCACATAAGTTAAAGGCTGCCAAGTGTGTTCAACTTTCTAATAATGTTCACCCCCTGTTCAAGAATGACCATCTATAGTGGGACCTGTACGATCCGAGGAGTGGACAGCGAACAAAAGCAAGTATCAATTAAAATCTGTTGGATATGTTTATACTAAACGTTTTGTTTGCTTCGCACGCTGACTCAGGTGTTTCAGTGTGCTTCGCGGATATGCTCACCATGGCTTGACTACTTCAACAGTCCTAAAAAACTCAACTTACACAACTTTCAGAAATTAATACCAAGCCCACTTTACGACTTGTCTGTGCTTGCGCCAACCTTGTTTAAAATTGGCGGACTGATCTCAGGATGCGACTCTCCAGTGGTAGATGCAAGTTGAAATCTAGTCCGTTAATCACCGTCAACTTCTGCAATCACGGAATTTTCGTTACTAATATCTCTCCATTACTGAAAAGGAATCAGCATGGACTCCTGTGGTTCTCGGTTTTGGACTGTCTACATCGGAGAGTGATCCACCCACAAGACTATGTATACTGTTTGGTACTTGTGGTGATGGTATGAGAAAATCAATCCATAAAATACGGTAATAGAATTCCGACCGGGCCAAGAGGTGAATTGAGAAGCTGGGTTACTATTAATCTGCAATGCAAGATGCTTTTTTAACCATAAGGCATATGATACCTGCGAACCACCCACGGACTACGTCTTTTGGACCATTCGTAAGGACAAAACCACATTTGTGCATGAATAGTGTGATTCCGCTAGCTTATTATACTGTTCACCTGCTATTGAAGTTTATGGGGGAGCTCGTGTATGCACTGCCCACTCCGAATGAGGTCAATAGATGAGTAACTGCACCTTCAGAGTGCTCTTCCCAGTTTTAGTTCGGGTTTTTGTGTGTTGATCAGAGTAATCAGTATATGTCGGAACTTACTGGTAATAGCTTCACTATTCGCTTCCAGTTCTGCCATGTAGAGCTGTACTTCTTCCAGCAGCTTGGATGGATCAGCCACATCTGTTCCTACTTCTTCTTCGTCCTCTGCTCCAGGTTCAGGTGGTTTTGTTCCAGTATCAAGTCTACTCATCAGTTTGTCCAGTTCCGCCATCTTTTCTTCCAGTTGTTTATAACTGATCTGTTTTGCACACAGAACCAATAAGAATGTCTTGATAACTGTCCACAGTACAGATACAAGCTACGGGTGTTACGTTTTAATTTCACACCATACAGGAAATTCAGTTGGGTTATCCATTACCAAAATATGAGCGCTCTGAGATTTTTTCTACTTGTTTTCCACGTAAATGTCTCAGTTATGAACTGCTTGTATCGTCGTGCAGAGAAACACTACGAGGGACATATTCAGTCGCGAGAATCGATAGATCCTCTGTCGACCCTGACTGACCCAAACTAAGCAGTGGCTCTCCGGAACGACTTTATTATTACTCGCCATTTTATTTTCCCTGGTCACGTGGTTGTTGGACCACATGTCCTTCTTCACTTTTCGCCACTGGTTAGGAAGTACAGCAGCAGCATACATCCGCGAGGACACATCCTCAAAATAACCTGATCCGAATAAACAGCGGAGCGTATTTCCATTCTTAATACATAACTATGGTGTTGTAACTTGCTCTGGTGCTGGTGTTGAAATACCTCAGTCAGGCTTTCTGTTTCATTGAGAGCCGAAAGTTTGAAAAGCAGGGACAAAACGATTACACCCCAGATTCAACGCCGCTATTCAGCAACGGCACAGCACATTTAAATTTAACAGATACCTACTGGTTTGCCCCTCTCCTTTTACCAAACAAGCAAGGGGACATATTCTTACAATGCACGCTGAACGAACAATTCCGACGTGCTTCCAGAATGTACAGTGGCGCGCTGTTGTCATTTCTGTTCTAACTGTGTTCTTATACTGTGTACAAGGCACCAGGTGAAGACTGCAAGATTTTCGCACCTATCTGCAGAGTACCAGCAAACTTGCCAAAACCTATCAGAGCGAAGACCCCCAACACCGCAAAAGCCAGTGGCATATGCACCCATCTTGACTTTGTAATCAAAACAGATTCGTACAGGAGTCACTGCTTGTGTGACCAGCTGGTTACACGGTAGGATCTCGTGACTCTCATGTCCTGCATCCGTTTTTGGCCATGGATTGACCTTTAGCCACAGAATTTTATTCGCATTTTTACATCTTACAGGTTTATTATATATATATATATATACATATGTACATATACATAATCTTGGGAAAAGATATCAAAAGGGTGCCCTCCACTCGGTCTGTGTTGCTTTACAGTGAAATGCTATACTTCATGGTCTGTATCGGTTAGTCTCATTGAGTTGTCCGTTATTTCATCACACTTTCCTGAAGTTCTTCAAACTGTAATTGCATGATCTCGCTGGTCACGCATCGATTCGTTGGCCCTGAACTGCAATGTTCCACTTTTCCCACGCTACAAATATGGCCAGTGGAAGCACCATTCAGCTTTCTCAAATGAAATAACCACCAAATAGTTTGTTGCTTATCATTCGAACACAAAGCTATATGGATATTTTTCCGTGGAGTCGAGCAGAAACAGTGAAATTACATAATGATATTAAGATACCGTATCCATTATTGTCCGTATGGTTCAATGAATAAGAAAATCCAAGTTGGGGCTGACGCACATCATACCACGTGCAAGTGAAGTCTGACTACTGCACTACATTTACTTTAAAGCTTATGAAAATACAGGTGTTTCCCTATTGGAAGCATGAGCTAATTTTGGTAGGAAGTCTAAGGTTATTCAAGCGCAACCGACGGACGTCTACGTTTGGCCTGAGGATATCCCCAAAGACCTACGATTCTTGATATTGCACCCACTGGAGCTAGATGTCCTGTAAGACATATGAGCTTCGGTACTCATTGACCGACTCCGCATACAGTGACCTGCTTCTGGAAACAACTCGATCCTGGTGATATCGATAGGCTAATCAAAGTTGTTTTGCAAACAATATTATGCAGATCGGGTGTGAGTAGTTTACATGGAAGAAAAGCGGGGTCTTCACCCACAGATGGACGATCACTGAACTCTAAGGGAAACACGTTCAACGGCCTACTTTGTTTCCCTTTATATTGTTGAAGCTTTCTATTAGATGGTAGATCGGTAGTCTATCAGTTGATCGCGTCTGATGCAATTTCGCATTGTATTTATTACATTGTAGGTTTGGTGACATTGTAGACGCTAGTTTCACGATAGCTTGCGATAAAGTGCTCGAAAAGTTGCACTGGTTAATGTGGATTTCAGCGAAGATTAATCCAGCGTTTTATAAGGAATAATAAAGAAATCATGTCTACTTGTACTACCAACACACTTTGTTAAGTTCGCGCTATCTTCCCCAGACAAAACCTTGGTATATTTGTTTGCGGGCCATTTCAAATGTACTTCAAGTGAAATTGGAGCCTCCAACGGCGTCCTACCACACAGATACGTCGTTTCGTTGCAACCACTAATAGTACAAATAAAAAAGCGACTCACATCTAAGTTCTCCAACTCTTGATACGTGTTCATGCTTTCCTTGCGTGCAGTGGTTGCCTCAGCTAGCAGTTTGTCCACCGCATCCATGGCGGCTCGTGCTTCATCAGCTGCCTTCGAACTGGACTCGCTGGTGAATAAAGCAAGCTCTGCCTTTAGTCCTTCAATGTTTTCCCCGACCTGACATTCGAGAGAAAGCGGATAGTAATTGTCTATAGTAGATGAACTGCATTCATGAGCTAGCGAACCCCCCCTCCGCGACTAAGAACAAAGAAACTAGATGAAACTATCGCTCACCTTTTTTATTCGTGCTGCTAAATCCGCTTTCTCCGGATCAGCGAAAATAGGATTCTCCTTTATCTTTTCATAGATCGCCTCAGCCTCCTTCAGCTGTTTGACCTGAACTTGGAAGTCCTGTGCGTTTTTGCTGCCACACAAAAAGCAACCAAAAGCAATTTGACATTTTTGTGTAATACCGGCATAGGAGACTGCACACTCCACACACATCCTAGTTTGTTCTACGGAAACTGTTATCTGTGACGAAAGGTCAGTAAATGCAAAGTGCAAACAGCTTCACCAAGAGTACTGCTAACTCGTGTATGTTCACCAAATAAGAGCTGGACACAGAAGTGATTTAATGAGATACACTAAGAGGAGTCTGTTTATTCCCTCCTTCATTTTTATGAGAAGCTGTCATTTAGAGAACCTCGAAGAAAAAATTGACGAATCATTCTTTTTGACAAGCGGGGTCCTCAGGTAAATGATTAAGATCCACTTCATTTACAAACAGGACTTAGAATTGAAACAAAACCAAGGTGAAAGCAATGTCCTTTGCTTTATTCCTTTCTCTGAATAAGCTAAAATGGACACTCATTCGGGAACAAGTAAAAACTAGATTTCTTGTTCGTATGCGATTGAATGTAACTCACACAACTCTGTCAACCGGTGTTAAGACAGCGGTGTAACAACACCACAGGTTCCACTGCGTTCCTTATCCCTCTCCAGAAACCAAGCTTTCGCGTCCTAGTGGAGCTGGGCAGAACATCTCAAAGATCGCAGGTGGATATGCTATCATGCACTGTTAGGCATCCTGTCGTACGAAAAAATATCAAAGATCCAGGTACTGAGGGCTCAACTGCCCAAAGGGATATGGTTTATGCAAGAAAATATTTTCACCCAGAACTGGTTGAGATGGCCTACAAGTGTGCAGAAAACATCACGTCTTTCGAAAACCTACGCCAGTAACAAAGTGGGCGCCTAAAGAGGGAGGGAGTTGGTCTACTTGGGATTCAAGGATAGCTAGGATTTGTTCAAAAACCCTAAAGGGAACGGGAGGTTTGCTGTCGAGAAATGAGCGAAACGGTTGCAGAGGTAAACGTGTTGTCGTGGCCTATTGGATTGTTTGACCAGCACAGTGATGAGTCTGCCTAGCATGTACTCCAACTGGCCCGTAGACCCAGCAGATGGAACGGCTGAAGGCAAACCGAACACCGACTTGACAACAATGCATGGTTTGAATCCGCACCAATGGGAAATAAACAGTAAGCCTGGGAAATGACTCGCCTGTAAGGATGCATATCGGGTTAGATACGCGTGCGTGTACTAGTGTGTGCATCAGGCTGGATGTGACACGCCAATCTCTCCAAGCCGGTTTCGTGTTCATGGTTGATATAGACCCACCGGTTTTGATATGCGTACGGATTGTTTCCAGGCCCAAGGCTGGGCTGTCGTATGCCGTGTCGACTGTTTCACTTGAGGATTGTGGATATTCCGTTTCAGTAGATGTGGACACTCCTCGGCGCACGTGACCTGAATGTCGACTCGCAAGGGAAAGAAGGTCGGCCCGGTTGTTTTAATGACGCTATCACCAGAGTGGATTACTAACACGAATCCTGAGGTTGCTTTGTATACCTAGCTTCGGATTTTGTCGGTATCGTCCTCAAAGCTGGGCTCTTCTGCTTACCTAGATCCTGTTTTCTGGCATCTAGATTAAGTCCCAGATCGAGGAGTGACAGGATTGTGCTAGTGAGGGTTATTCGACCGGACATTAGCTCTACAGGGGAAATTTCAGTAGACTCGATGGATGTGTGGTGGGTAAATGAGATCAGATATGATTTAGTCCGATTCGTCCGAGATTCCTCTTTTGGAAGGACTTTGTCGTCACCTGTACTGAACGATCCGCATGACCATTCGATTGCCAATACCAAGCCTCCGAGCGGACGCGCTCGATGTCATTTCGGAAAAGAGATTCTCGGAGAATTTAATTGGCAAATGGAATACCATTGTTTTCGGAATTTATCACCAAAAACAGTTGCGTATTTTGTCGGGCGTTGTCTCTCTGTTGGTATGGATGAATGGACACACCGTCTATAGGGACTATGGACCAATCAGCCGAGGATACATCATTCCATGTACTGGACCAGAGCAGTCCACGTGTATTCCTTGACAGAATTTGCCCAGCCGCCGCAAAGGAGCGTTCGGTCCATGTAGTTTTTGCTTCTGGTGCCGCTGAGAGGTGGCGTATGTGCTGATTAGGTGCTGGTTATCTGTATCTGCTTTGGGCTACCAAAACTACCCTCTGGATGATGCATTTAACCTAGTTACACTTGTGGATGTGTCACGCAATTCTGCCAATGACCGTTTTTGTGCTTCATTGGTACTGCCACTCGGCACCCACAAAGGTGACAACCGTCGTGCAGTAATAACCTTTAAGATACTTTGGAATCAACGCGGATCATTTACAGAGTAAGAAATGTTTGATGTTGAACAACAGTGGATCACTTTTCCTCCTGTATGGTGTTAACTAACTCAGGCGGCTCAGCAATTCCCTCTAGAGTATTTTACTAATATACGGATTTAAATGAGTTCTGTCCAGACTATCGCCCTGAAAATATTTTCAATCTGAAAGAAACATTACTTATTCTTCGGGTTTTCACTGGAGGGGAACTTTGCTTTTTCACATAGCCGCTTTCTTAGATTGAAGAAGGTGGAGGAACTTTTGACTAGAACACTCAATGGATTGGAGCCAAAACGACTCCAACTAAAGGATAGCCAGTGAAAATACATTTGTTTGTTGATAATTGATGTCGACGCATTCTTATATGCCCTTAATGTGATGAAAAATGAATGCTTCATTGTTTGTTTGGTCTTGGCTTAGCTTCAGGCCCCATCCTCAAGTTACGGATATCTTAAACTGGGGAGTATATTGAGCGTCCACCAATCTGTTTCTTAGGAGAGAAAACCATTGTTTAGCATCGTTTCCTATGCGTATAATCGTGCCGAGTCTTTCGTACGATCGAATCATTAACTGAACAAATGAACGGGAACTTGGACACCCCGTTTCATCCTGAACAATGCTATCACTGGGGAAAGAGTTTCTGGTCTTATTGATGGTTACCTCTCTTAAAATATGATAATGTCTTTTAGCCAACACCAGTGCACAGGGTTGCGGAAAAATTCACAGAAATGTTGAACGTAGCCTTTGAGGCAAAGGCTCAGTGGTCCTCAACCGGATTCGTTTGTTGATAAAAGTTGTAGCAACCAGTCTTCCAGAATTCCAGGATGCTACCTCAGAATAAACCCCTTTAGTTTAGTTGAACAGCACTTGTTGAAGTAAGCCGTGGTCTGGTGCTTGCTCTAAGCTCATTTTCAAAAGCAAATCTGTCGTAATCCTTATTCTCTCTTACGTTCTTAGTACAGCCGATTTTGTGATAGTTGCTGTACGAGCATCGGCTTTCGTTTTAGGTCATTTGGTAACATTTCCAATACCGCGTTTTGCAAGACAACTTTTGATCACATTTAAACAATCATTGGCTGTACTACGATAGACAAGGGTGAAGTTGAAACTTGAAAGATCATCCGCATGTTCCATGCTTCTATCAGCGTCGTGACGGCTAACAGAGGTGTGCACACGAATCGATTAATCACATATTATCAATGCATCGCTGATCTACATATGGTATAGATTATTTTGCTCTGTTTCCACCTGAACGGCAGTTGTCCACCAATCAGAATGCTGTTGTGGTGTGATAGTCGTTTGTACTTTGTATATGATAAATTTCAGACGCACACTAATGGTTCTCTCCGGCTTTCCCCACAAGTTGAATGATAAAAAACGATTTTCAACACACTGTCTTTCAAAAGCCAGAAAAGGTGAATAAATATCCAACGATAGTCTACTGAGGAACAATGTCAGTAGCATTTGAAAGGAGAAAGCTCAGTTTTTGTAGTCCACTGAATGTGAGGTCAAGCTCGTAGTCGTTCCCTGCTTTGAATTTGATATTCCCGTTTAGCTAACTTGCTAATGTTTCTAACAGTTCTGTGCACTATTGCTGCGTTCCACATTGTTGCCGTTCGAAATTACCTTGTGAATCTTGTGAAATGCTTCTCTCCTGTATGTTTTGTTGCTGACCGGATTCAAGATCAATTAGTTGTTAGAAACAGGCTCTTGATTTCATAGCAGAAGCGGCGAGTTAACCCTTCGCATCCAAGAAAACATGTAAAAGCAGTGCGATGAGTTGCAGTCCCTTCGCACAGGTCTGTCAGAAAAATCGGACTCTATTTCTTGTACTGCTGTTCGCCCTATTCAGAGAAACTTGAACAAGTGAATAAGTTAGAGGCTAAACATTGTAGAGCACTGTTCGTCTCGGAATAAGACACCTAGCACATGCTGCGCCAATTCAGCCAACTTAACGTGTACATCTAGAGATTCAACTGGCACTTTCATTTCGGGACATTTATTCAACAGATTTCGATGTCTTGCTCCAGTCTCGACCATACTTTTAGCAATCTGTAGGCTCAATCCTACACATAAGCCTTTAAAACTGTCGGTTTTCAGTTGGTCAAATCAAAGTGATTGAATTTCAGCCATTGTAGTGTAAAAGAAAAAAAACAAAGGCAAAACAATTAATAACCGGTAAACAAACGTGGTGATCTATTGAGGAACTTTTCCAGCAAGATGTTCGTGTCCTTAGCTATGTCCCGTCTTCCGCTGCTTAAGTTCATTCTACCCACTGAGGTTCCACAGCGCTGAACTGTAGCCAATGCGTGTTAAAAGTATCTTAAACAGTCTATTACAATGGAACTATTTTCGTTTTAACCGGAAGGCCAAATGTGCAGTTACCTTGCAAGCTCAGCGCGCGTAACCAGATCCTGTGACATCTGACGATCATTTTCCGTTTCCCGTAGTATTTCTTTCACTCGTCCATTAAGATCTCCAGCAAGCTGCTCCAACTGACGCACAATATTCCAGGCTTCTGTCTGAGTGACATTCAGCTTTGAAGACTGAACCGCTTGAAGTAACTGTAAGAGGTGAAAGCAAGTTTTTTGGTAGTACTACATCTGCAAGAATAGAATGCTGCAAACCGGAAGTCTGAGGCGAGAAGTGGTGCTTCCGATAATCACTAAACAGGAGGAATTATAGCAAGATCAGTTACCTCTAGGACCAATGGAACTAAAATAGGGAAAACATTGTCAATCACTCTAAAATGATTAACCTTGTCTCCATTTGAATGAACTGTACTGAGTAGGTTCACTCGAAGACATGAAATGGGACCCCAGCATCCTCACATTCAGACCATGTAAAGACAATAGAAGACACTCATCTGGAATTCCTGCCGCGATTACATGTACTCTGTAGTCTTTGTTCACTCAGATTGCAAGAAAATCGTGACCAATTATACAGGAACTGGGTGATAAGCCATTGCAGTGGAGTTTCGTGTACCAACAACTAAGTTGAACGGGCAATACCGTGGCTGTCACTCTGTTCGGCGAGCTTGGCAGTTGGATTGCAAAGCGTTTATCGCCAATCAAGGTAATATCGTCAGAGTGGGCTTGAGTGGTTGGTTGGGGATATCAGCTCGATTAGTGGTGAAACGTTTGCAATCCAACTGTCAAGCTTGACCAGTTGACCACAACCAAGCTGTGCATATGAAGTGCCTATATTCCGGACTATGCCATATTATCGTTCAGATAAAATCCAAGCCTCATTTAGTAGCAAAATCGATGGGCTTCATAGTTCCTTACTCCGAGGCCCGGACAGGCTTGTGGTAAGCGGGAGGGACTTGACTAGACCTATGGTCAAACTAAAAGGTGAAGCTTCCTAATAAGTTTCGCTTCTATAGGGCATGGTACTAAATTATGTATTTTGTCGCTCTTGACAGCCTAAAAGGATGTTCTCAGGATAAAGAAACGAAATGCACTAGAACAACTCACTTTGTCGAACTGTTCTTTTGTCAAGTTTCCGTAGAGGTTCATGAAGTTACCGGATTCTTCAATCAGTGTAGATGTGACATTGTAAGTAGATTCTAGGCGTTCAGAAAGAGCGTGCGATGCGTTTGTTAGGCTTTCAACCGTTCCTTCGGCCTCTTTACGATCCGCGTGTACCTTTAAAAGAAATTCAGGACCGTCGCAGTGAACCTTATGCAATTCCGGATAACGAAAACCAACTCCAAGACAATGAAGCTAAAACACAAAGTAGGAGGACCACTGAACACCGACGCAAGGCTATTTTGGTTATCAGGACGAGCTGCTTGTAACTTCATGTTTGTAGAATACGTCACATTAAACTTTCACTCCTGCTCACAGCCAGCAGGTTACAGGGACCAGAGAACGTTTCATTTAGAGGACGCAAGTCCTATAAAAAATAAATATCTGCAAAAGTTACTGTTTTTGCTCAGTCGGTAAAAATGGGCCGGAGTAACACGTACTGCAAACGATGGAATGAATACTGGAACATAACTGAAAGAGTCGAAAATATGCCTTCAGAATTAATTGTGCGCCCTCATTTGCGTGTATAGAAATCGTATTTTAGCTTTATCCATCCAAAGTGAACCTATTCCATACTGCAACGGTATTAGCATCAACAACAATTCGGTATCTCAAAAAAGTTCGGCCTTTGGGACTGATTTTTACCTTTAGAATTAAACTTTCCGCACGATTCACTCCTTGTACCGCGTTGGCAAGTTGCGTTTGCAGATCAAGATTTTGTTCCATCAACGTGCGGAGTCGACCACCGACACTTGCGTTACAACGTTCGTTCACACCACATCCACCAATAAGACCAGTGTCGTAAGTGACCTCGACGGCTGGATCGGCTGTTCTCGTGGGGAATAGTATACTGGCACTCCGTGTATTACGTACGGCACTCGGACCCCGTGGTCCAAGCCAACGTGAGACAGAGTCACAAGCTGCGCCTCCACAGGTGGACGGGCAAACTGAGATATCAGCATCTTCCGGTGGTGAGTCGTTGTCACCACATAGCTGGTGAAAAAAACAACGACAACAAATGATAGATAAGTTCTAGCAAATCGACAACGCTCGGTAGTCCATCTTATTTACGCAGGAAAAAGAACATTTACGCAAAGCAGGATGGAAATCCAAAACTGGAAAACACCCAGGTCACATAGCCTCGTGAATCAGCTTGAATGTGCCGTATGAAGCTGACTACGTCTAGGCTGTTGGTCCAGCATCCATGTGGATCTTGAGACTTCTGTTAGTTTGGTCGCGTTATCTCACAGTTCAAAACACAACTCCATCTGAAAAGGAAATGTTCCATTAGAGTTCTTTCTTGTGAGAATAATACCACGTAGTGCTTCCTAAAAACTAAAACATGTGGTAACCCACATATCAATCACTGATGGTGTGATGAACGTACTACTCTCAATGATGAGGTTGGTCGTCCATGGAGGATTACATACGGTTCTTGGATGGGGTATCACGTAAAGGCTTGGTCGCCAAAATGTCTTATCAGAAACTGAGAGGTGCAGCTGGCCGCTATTCCATGCACACAGTGCAATCATCTGACAGTTGGTTGCTATATCTTGAATATGTGAGGGGCCTTCTACTATAGGGACTTTCAAAGCACTAAAAATAAGTAATGGCTTGGAGGTTTCCTATAAGTAAAGAATAGGGTGAACCGGACTTTTAGTAGGCCTATATGCTAAATCACCCTAAGAAATGAGGAACGACCTTGGCCAAATTAACTGGTGCAAACATACAGGCTGTGACTTAAACATGATTCTGCGGTGCCGTTTGAGGGTTTATAGATGCGAGATAGTCTAACCGTTTACTGCGGATATCTTTTTAGGGACATCAGGAGTAGTTTTTGTAGAGAGAATGAGACCTTACAAGGCAACCAGGAGGACCACACATAAATGAAGACCGCATAAGCCGTTTTCCATACATGCTCCTTGTTTGAAAGGAATACTGTAGATCAGTAGATTCTGATAACTTACGCGACGATTGGTCTGACGAATATTATCCCGGAAGTCCCCAAGTCGTCGATCAAGTTGTGACCAGTCATCAGCAAGCGCATTTCCTCTCAGCTTGATGGCATTCACTTCGGCTTTGGCTTTGCTCAAATTGTCTTCCATCAAAGCGCGCTGACCTTCAATTGTCTCCTTTATGCTTCTTACCTGCTTCTCTATTTCTGTGGCCCGTTGAACTGCCAGGTATGCACCTTGCAAACCAAGAGATTGGATTGAATCGGTGGAGCATAAAACGATTGTCAGTGAAACATGTATTACTGAATGATATATAGGGAATTGGATTGTAGTGCTATTTGAAGCAGATGCCTCAGTGAATAAACATAATGGGTTTTTAAGGAGAAGAGCTCAATCAACCATTTTGTTGCACCAAAGATGATTATTTTCACCGAACTACTCACAGACTACCATGTTTTTGGGGAGCTTGATTTATGGATTAAGTAAACAACCCCTTGAGTCCTTGAATCAAATATGACTTGCACAGAAAGGCAACAATCGACCTTGTGGTGCTGAGTCTAGGAGTAAAACCTTTGACATTGGGTAACAATCGTTTGCTCCTGCTACATCTAACGAATAAACTTTAATTGGGGGGGGGCAAAATAACAGCTCAAACGCTTCTTCCTATATCGTAGTTAGTGCTTTAGAATATTGACTCTGGAATAGTATAAAAAAAGATGAAATTGTGACAAGGCTATGCAAATAGGAAGGTAGATGCTAGGCACTATGAGTTCGGAGGGCAAATTGTAAGGGTCAAATGTAGTGCTGGGTTTCCCTGTTTCCGAAAATCTAGCACACTTTGGGCCAGATATCAAACCTATGAGAGAGAGGGTTTGTACACCCATGAAATGTCCGTAGTCCTCGCGGGGAAATGAATATTCAATGTGTATATCCCTACGATGGAGTTGTGGTACATGTGCAGAGATGTGACTAGAGTAAGTTCACTCTGACAGTATGAATCGTGCATGCCGACAAAATGGCATACCTTCAGGTAGCTGCGTTTCAGCCTTTTTGGCCTCTTCCAAAATGCTGTCCAGGCGCTCCGTAAGTTCGGTCATCTTCATGTGCAATTTAGCCACTTCATTCGCACGATTCATCTCTTCTTGCAAATCCGCGTTCAACTTTTCCGATAAAGCGTTCAAACTTTCCGGCGTTTCATCGAACGAAGATAGTTCCTGAAGAGCCGAACTACAGGCAATAGAATTGTTAGTGTTGACATGAATGTAAGTTCCATAAAGCAACACAAAGTTCACTCTAGCTTACAACGACTCGCTCTCAGCAGTGACCGTGCGGATATATATCATTCTTAAAACAATATGCCGGTAGTTTCTTCCGGGAGTGTCTACTTGTCTAGCCTGATCAACTAGGATTGCTTTTTTCAGTGTAACACAAGGTTACGGTCGTCACCAGTTTCTGAACGTTTTTTGCTTGCAGCATCCATCGTCTGAAAAGATCATTTTTGTCACACATGGCTGAGTTTGAAGCGTTCAAAATGTCGGTATTGCTTTGATGTGAAATTTCACTGTTGCGGCCTATTCAACTTCTCTTTAACGAGTAACTTGAATAGACACATCTAGCTCACTAATTTGATCGATGCACGTCTGCCTTTAGAACCTCTGCCACAAATTCCTCAGAAAAGCTAAGCAGCTTAGGCCCAACAAATTAGAAATAGCATTGTTAGCACGGTGCTTACTCCCAAGAGGGTTTCTCCCTAATGGAAGCTTGCTTCCAAGAATGGCGGTTTCGGTCTCAGATTTGTTTTAACCAAGAAGAAGACAGAAGGCTGACCACGCGCGTCAAGAATTGCCTTTGGTGCATGCTACACTCCATTCCGACAGGTTTGCCTGCATAGCCAGGGCAAAGTTCACCGGACGTTGATGACGCTGTCAATACCAGTAAAGCAATACCAGGGCACACGTTAGAATAAAGTTTTCATGGTCCAAATATTTGCGACAGCAGTTCTCCAATTGCATGGAACTGATATTTTACTACGCTTATGCATGCACAGGAATGCACTGAAATATGGCCACGTGTTTTGGAGCACCGCACTTTACATACATCTTTCATGGTCTAAAGCCTGGACTGAACCATGTTAGACCTACCTATTCATCAGGCGACCTTAGGGTATCGTTCCAGTCATTACTGCATAGGTTCGGCTTCATACAAACAAACGGCTCATTATAAGGACAATCCTACTGGAAGGAGAGTTTCAAATGTGCGTATGATTTCTATGATGTGTTTAGCGCTGAGAAAAAATTGGGCTACAATTTGTAGGTACGAGTTAATGTTTCAGAATTCTCACGGACGAACCCATTTGTCCGAAAACAGGACAAGTTGCTTACAAATCAAGGAGAAAATGAAACATTCTGCGGCAGTGTCAAGTCAATGACCAATGACTTCGTGTCAGCCGCTTTTCAAATCACCTTCAAGACAGTTGAGAGGCTGAAACACTGAATGAAATCACAGAGTCACCGGCTTAACGAAACACCGGACAAAACAGTGAAAATACGACAATGCAATTGATCTTAAACTTGCATGAGACAAAGCATGTTTTGTGGGCTTCAAGAAAGGTACAAAAGCTTCTTCAATGTATACAACTTGTGTAACCGGAAAGTAATCATAAAAATCGATGGTCAACGTGAAAACGAAGCAAAATGAAACAAGATGCTCCCCATCCTGGTGCGTGCGTGTGTTACTCTGGAATAAATGGGCACCGTCTTGATACACATCCTAACTTTTTTGCTCACAAAGCAGATAATGCTTCCTGAAAATAGATTGTTGCACCAGAAAGATTGGTTGAACAATCGGTGGCTTCGTGACTGGGCACTATCCCTCTTCGGACACAAATGATTCGTCAAATCAAGTGAGTGGGTTACTCGGTTGACCAATGGAGAGTCGATCAGCAAGATCTGTGACTAGTACACTAAATTACTATTGGATGTCGGCTGGAAGGGTTTTTGGGTATTGTGGTTGTCCAGGTCCCACGATCGCTGAATTGGGGAGATTTGACATAATTGTTTTCGATTCCCTGTTTCAAGACATTTCAATTGATGACTCTCCTTGCGTGTCATTTACGAATTCCGATGGTCTGTGTCGGATCGTAACTGCTATAAAGTTCCGTTGGGGTGAGGACAACAAAGTATAAGGACGATTTTCAGACGAAACATACGGGAGAATGTATGAATAGGCCTCTATATCTGTATGTGTCAGTTGACGCAGAACCATCCAACACGCCATATTTGGTCTCCCGTCCTTTCGGTGATAACCGTGTGCTGCAAAACTGATTGCTTGCTCATCGTCATTCAACCACTCGGAGAATGAATTTGTCTGTATGAAACATTAAAAAAGTACAAGCTTGTGTCCGTACTCAAGATGACAGGACTAACAATATTCCCACTACATGCTTTTTTGCATTGCTTAACCAATCGCTTTAATGCATTTCCTTCATATTCGTTTTTGACGTTCGAGCTATTTAATTTTCCATTTCTGGCCAACCACTTGGGCAAATCATTTGGTGTAAAGCGACGAATAAGTACCTGAAATCCCGAATGTTACAAGAACTCCCTTGCCATCTGGTGCAATGAACAAACTTACTTGGTTCTGTTGAGAATTTTTTGTAACTCATCCATTTTCTCGTCTTCAATGTTCATCCACGGAACTTTTTCAATCTGTTGCAGTAGATCCACAAGACCGTTAAAAAGCACCTCCAGATCTGCTGGCAGCTGACGTCCTGTTTGGTTTCGCAAACGATCCAGTTCAGCTAGCAGTGGAGAAACAGAATGAAGTTATTGCTTGTGGCTCTATACACAGGAAGCAAGAGCTATTCTTTGCAAGACTTAGAAGCAGTGAACGTAATCGACAGCCCTCTAGTTTGAAATTATGCAGGATAAGTCTGAATAATTTAGGCTGAGTGCAAGAAATTAAGTGTTCACACACGGTAACCCCTACTGCAGCTAAATGACCATCAGTACTCAATTCTACATGATCATTTCAGTAGTCACGGCAGTGTTTCAGTATTGTTGTTCGAATCTATGCAATCCGTTGAACAGAAGACAAGAGAAGAAAGGCAGCTGACGATCGCACATAGGGGAGAGACAGTCATGAAGTGTTGACTGAATTTTTGTTCCTTTGGTCTTATTGATCCACTTTGATTACTATGCATTCAGATGTGAAGAATAGTAAGGTCATCTGGGTCAAGCGACCTATGAAAAACACAACGGTTGGTCATACAAATAGGGAACTGGTCTTGTTTGCTGCAGGTTGTCATCAATGAATTTTTACCTGTAACCTTATCGATCGCTTTGTCCCAGTTAGTCCAACATTCTCCACATGGCCGACAGTTGGGTAGTTGGCCTTCTGTCCCACGATCGCAGCGATCACAGCGACGTCCAGCGACTCCAGTGCGACAAGGGCATTGGCCAGTGACAGAATCACAAAAATCACTGATTGCACCAGACCGGTCACAGTTGCAGGCTGAAAAAATTACAAAAAATGAGAAATCTTGAGGACATGCTGCGTCTTAGTAGCTATAAGCCCGGATGCCGTCCCGAGATAGGGCGATTAGCAGCATACTAATAGGTTGTTAGCTCGTCTTTACTTTCTGGAAATTTAACGGACACATGAGAATCATTCGTGGTTAGTTTGTTATGCAAATCTGTTTGGTGGTCAGAAATGACAATATCCGTAAAATCAAAGCCAGACTACGAAGGTGACCACATGGGCCCATCTCTATCTGACCTATCAAATAATCACTAAAATGTCTGTCCTTATTGAAATCACAGCGGCTAACCGTTCTACTTTTCGTTTGTGCGATTCAGTTCAGTTCACTTCTATCGAAAGAAAAAAAATTTCATACATATTGTACGGAGTTCAGTTTTTTGCAGCTTTTCCGCACATCCACACCTCATTACAAACTTGGTAGAAGGCAGATATGGCCAACGTTTTAGCGCCTTTCAAGTTGTCTTAAGGAAGCGTGTTCATCAAAATAAATCAAGTTGGTCCAGCCAAGACAGAAATCATATGAGTAAATGTGATGTCAATTCTATTGCGTTGGATCATTGCTGTCGTCCTGCTTGCAGCAGTTAAGGGAAGGAACACAATCAGAAAAGCATAAAAATGAAGTCCGAGAATGTTGGAAAATGTGGAAAGGTTAAAGAATCGGGTGGGCAGGCTTTGAACCGGTTTGGGGTCGCTATTTAATGATTGTTCTTTAACGTGTTGTAGACTTAGCATTGCCTCCTACATTGAGCATGTCGGATATAAATTTTCCGATTGATTTGGGTTACTACTGATTTTGCTGAAGAAATCGACTGATGATTAAAAACAATCCGGGTACTTTTCTACGTTAAATCGCCTTTGTCTCAAAGAGACACATACCGGAAGGATGCGCAGAAAGCATGCATACTTCACTGCAATTTCGGCTGACGTCCTAATGAATGAAAAATCCGTGGCCTCGAATTGGACTGGTCCACAGCAGTCCTTACAGATGATTGGCGTAATTGGTTGCGGGGACAAACAAAGCTACACACAAATCGACTGCAGTAGGTATCGTCCAGGATTTTTTCCACCAAACGCACCTCTTTTCAATCAAATCGACTGTACAACACATTACAGTAAAACTCATCAAATAGAGACGCAGCTGGGGATAATTTCGAATTCCCCGTTGGCTTATCGGTGGGGTTTTTGAGAATGAGAGCCCACCAAGTGGACCAAACGAGGGCGATGAACACAGTCTAAGAAGGTAGAAATAGTCTCCACAAAGCCGCGTGGCTAAATAATGAATTTTTCCCACTCAATCTTGCCCTTTTACACATTCTCACTGAGGAATGTGTGAGTGACTCATTTCAGGTTGCTAGCGCGCTGGTAGTCTTCCTTTTCAGCAAGATACTGTGAAGGTGGACCACAGGGGGGAATATTAATCATGCTTTCAACTGATCCATCCTGTCCTTGATCTATGCTTATCACGCAGATACAACAAAGCGTTTTCCGTCGACCGATCTTCAGGTGGAACGAAACCTAAGGTCTGTATTACGTGTGCATGCGCTGATTAACAGGGATTTCGACATTGAGGTTTTGTCTATGAAGTCTGTTTTAAAGCGATCTGCCTGGGTTAGTAAGCATGCATTGGCTACTAAGTAGCAAAATGCCGTGCTGTCGTTCTGAGTTTCGCAGGGTTTTCAGAGTATGCACAACGTCACGTAAACACGTGGTGCATACTCAGTCATGGAGGTAGGAAATAACCACTGTACTGAACGGAAGAATCACGACCATTCTCGTTTCGTGACGTACACGGAATGCTACAAGAAAGAGAATCTGGATAGAGGTTTGTTGTATTTTCAGACGGAAAGCTATTTGCATGAAGAAGGTGTTTCTCAATATGAGTAGTTCAAAACATCCCCATGGTCATTAAAACAAATATCCCAAAAATGCCGATTATGGAAAATAAGCGCAAGTACCTCCGGAAAATATAAGCTCAATGCGATTCTAAGTTGGCTGCAATACCTGGGAGTAGACGGAGAAAACTAAATATGGAGGACTATAAGTGAATCCTCCGTAACCATGCCAGAAACAATGAGTTATTCTACACTCTTATAGGAGGAAGAGGTGAATCTAAGACCTGGAATGAGACAACCGATAAAAATGAAATCTTCTCACAACGCTTGCTACAACGTTTGCGAAAACGGAAGTGGTATCCACCGATACACTACAGCACTAGAAGCAACTGCCGTCATTCATTTAGCTGGATTTCTCATCTCTCATCTCTCTCTTGCTCACTAGAAACGGAATTAACTTAATTTTTCAAAGACTCTAATTGAAAGTTTTGTCTTGAGGAGCAAGAAGTGAATGCCTCTGACATCTGTTGAAGCCATCTTGGTTTTGGAAACAATACGGTCACCGAACGAAAGTCTGGATGCCAGTTATTCAGAGCCTTTTAAAAAGCCAACGTTTTGTCTTTTAAAAGCTCAGTAAATTAATGACCCTTATTTCTGTGCAATACCTAGTCACGCAGTCCTAGGACAAAAGCATTAACGGCTATTGAGCGTCTGATAAATACACAAAAACCCTGGACAGGGATACCCCCATTTATGGACATTCCACTTTTGTAGACAGGCCTCGCTCATTGTGAGGCTGTGTTGCACAGATATCAAACAAATGCGGTACTGTTCGTCCAGGCCAAAGCACAGTGTTTGTCCCAATATTTTCCGACACATCACGTGAAATTCGAAGTGCATCATGTGAATATACGAACTGACGTCAAGTGCGTACAAAAAAGGTTGTTACGACCTTGTGCAGTCGGTAACTTCCTGATTAGAACATGGTGAGTGACTTAAAATAAACGGGCACTGATGCCTCAGTTCATCGACGGCTGTGTTGTTTTTGAACATGTCAAATGACACTCACGTTTGCACCCATCGGGTTCATTCGGACTACCGTAGAACGTGGGACGACATCGGTCACATTTGCGGCCACTTCGATCCGGTTTACACTGACACTGACCGGTAATCTGAAACGTAAATAATAATCAACCGTTGCTACTAATTCAAATGGCGATAGACGCCGAATCATGTTTCAAAACTTGTCTGGCTTGTAAGTAAGGGTTTTGGAGTCTCTGGCTCCTGCTAGCACGCGAATCATGGGATATTCCTACTAGAGACGACATGTACTACGAAGCAGTTAGACGGTTTTTCTAATGAAAATCGTCACGCGGGAATATTTGGTGTGTTGCATATTTTTTTACCAAGCTGATATGTTCCACTGACCTTCTGAAACCTTTCCCCGTATCCACAGGTGTAAAAATTAAACCGGCCTGAATTTTAGACGTAATGCACTACTCATAAGATTGCTGAAAATTCTTCGACAGCCCACGACCGGTTTCGCCCTTCTTGGGGCTCTTCAGGTAGGCGCAGTCCCCGAGTTTCCGTCAACCTTATGTTCTAATTGAAAACAAATTGCACCAAATTGGCGAAATGCACTCATTTGCATACGAATTTCGTTTTGACAGGGGACTCACCAGGAGACCAGCTGAATCTCTTGTTTATAATGTTCTTTAAGCAATTGAATGTGCTGCACCATGCCACCTCATGTTTCAGTTGCTACGTCACAAACGATAGATTCAGCTGGTTTTCAGGTGAGTCTCCCGTCAAAACTAAATTCGTATTCAACTAAGTGTACTTCCCTAATTTCGTACACTTTGGGTTCAAGTAGAACATAAGGTTGACGGAAACTCGGGAACTGCGTCTACCTGAGGATTATGAGCGGTGAAATTTAAACTGGATTTGAATCGAGCATTTGAGTCACAGATGTTCGTGTGGACACACAATGGACAGCGTGGCAGCTACTATATAGCTGTTATGCACTGTCATAGTTAGTTTCTTGATAGTCAAAGTTCGTTAGGACAAGTGAGGGACCACAACATACGACCTACTGACTTCCTCAAGCTGTTACCCACGGTAGTTGATTTCCTGATCCGTCAGTCAAGTGTGTCAATTGGCATGATCCATCAGTTTTATCTGGGTATAACATTCAGCTCAACTGATTCATGTTCGGACGTCGCTCACCACCACGGGAAGCAATACGTCCGGGGGTGCGGACTTACGTCGACATAGGAATAGGTGGCAGTGTTGATACGGAACGTGATAGGGAAGGTTCTGCTGGTGAACTCAGTCTCGGAGAAGTGACAGAGGGAAAGTGGAAATATAACGTTAATGGTCTATCCGCATTCCCAGTACTTCCTACGGTGAATCTTGGGATCACGGGTTACATTTTAGTCAGCAAACAGATGAAAATATAGCTTCAAAAGAACGGTCGCTACCGGAATGAACTCAGATGTACTTAGCGGTGTTTCCGTTGCGAAGAGAAAGAATATTGCCACCAGACTTCTGGGAAGCCTCATTGACGGCCATACGCAATTAACGAATCCAAACATTTCCCCGTTGGAGGAAACCCTGTCGCATGGAAGTTTGTGGATTGCTTTGGTCTTGCTCTGATTACCAGTGCTCACAAATTCAACTGTTTTTGTTGAAGTGCTCTAGTTTGGGAAGGTCATTCTTCTTTTTGGGTCACAGTAAAAGGGACGCGCTTCTGTCCTTCACAATTTTATTTACAGTTTGATTGGCATGACCCATGAAAAGTCACTGATTAGCAGCTGATCGAAATGTGCCAACGGACATTGAGAACATTAAGAAAGCATGTCGCAGTTGCCAAATATCTCTACACAGATAAACATCCCTTAGAGTCTCACGGTCGTGTGTGAATTTGTCAACATATTCCAACAAGGCCTGAGAAGTGGGACATCACTTGCGAGGACAGTGAGGACAGTGCTTCTTGCGAAACAGAGCTTATTGAAAGCGAGAAAGTGTCATCTCAAAGGTTGCATCAGTTACTTCTCTAAACACCATACGATTACCGGGTGGTGATGTATGTTGTCCCTATGAGACTGGAATTAGGAGGGGGACAAATCTAGCATCTGAGCAGATTGAAATTAATACCTATATCGACTTGTAATGGCTGTATTTCCAGTTGCTCAGTACTTGCTGGGAATAAAGCTACAGTATGAAATATGACGAGAAACGGTGATAGTAAGCAGCTTTGTTTGTTTTCACCACGTTTATTGCTCCATTAGACAATGAAACTGGCAACACACCAACAACTACCCAATAAGAAGGCAGTTTTTTTATAGAATCCTGCTTGTTAAACAGTCAATATTGTGCGTTTGATACCCAGCGGACTCGGTTTAAATTGAGTTAGTAGTGCCATTCTGTTTCATATTTGGTACGATAAAATGCTTTTTGTACGTTAAATGTGCTCCTGATTATCACTGCCCAACGGTCAGCGGTCGGTCGAATTAACTGAGTGATGGTTTTGAGACCATAATGATGCGAGATCAAAGTATTTCACAAATAACACTTTCGGTTGCTCACCTTTGAGGTCCCACTCTTCCAACACAAATTTAGAGAAACAGACATGCTCCAAAAGTTTTGTGTGTGCAAAGTTAAACCTCTGTTAATATCGACAAGTAGGCCAACATTTTAAGGTGAACGACCGTTAAGTTCAACAACCCAAAGACCTTTTGGTAAAAATCTATCGCACAATCATAGTACACTTACAATGCCAAGATAGCCGGATCTTCTTCTTGCCCAGCGATTTTACAGGCACTGTAGGTATGTACACCACTTTTCTACAACTAGATCCCTTGCTTTAGATTTCACGGCTTCAAAGGGCCGAGAGTGCCAAGCCAAAAATATGGGCTTCCAAACAAAATCACGAGAATTTCCTCCAAGGTAAAAACCAGCTTTTTATATCGGCATAAAAGAAATGTGAAAATTCCACTCATAGCCTTAATTAGGCGTCGAAGTTCAAATTGTGGACATGCACAAAATAGCTGATCGTGAAGTTTACGCCTGGGTTAAAAAGGTGCTGACCAAAGGCTGAAGGTCTCAGTTCAAACTTAGCTCATCCCAACTCATCTTGTGGCTTCCTTCAGAGTCCAATACACAGTGATGTCAAACTTGAGAATAGGGGGTTCATATCCGATAGAGCAACACCAAATTCAGTTGTGGGCTTCCATCTGATGCTTCCATCTGATGCTTCCATCTGCTCTCCAATCGTTCAAATCCTTGTTGTCAAAATGTCTCGGCATTAGTTACGCGAAAGCGTGATAGGCTTATGAAGACGTTCTACTAGAAATTTGTTGATGGCTCTATAGGTGTCTAACATTATGTTCCCATAGAACCGTAAAACAGGGTGTTCTCAGCCTTGGTGCAACTTGCGCATTTTTGAATAAGAAGATGGGGGCTGCGCATGTTTGGGTCAAGAACGTCTCACGAGTAATACCGTCGTATCTCACTCTGAGAAAGATATGAAATAGGTTCGGTAACCCCATACATTCGCTCTAAGAAAGCACGACTCTAGGCAAAATATCACAAGTATGAATATCGGTAAGGAAAACTTTCGGTCCATTGGAAGGGGAGCACAAGTTGATAGTGATAAACGGCTTGGAAAAAAAGCAGCGTGAATAAATTCAATCGAATGAGTGTATGTAATAAAGGGATAATCAGCTTACCGCGTCACACTTGTCACTCATTGACCCCGTTGGGTCACACTGACACGGTTCACAACCTTTTCCAGAAGTCAGGTTGAAGAAGCCTGGTGCACACTCATAGCATCTTGCTCCGACTACATTTGGCAGACAGGGGCACTGACCGTCATCACGATTGCATCCTGCTTTAGCCTCGTCTACACTTCCTGGAGCGTAGCAATTGCATGGTTGACACATTTGTCTGGTGGCATCACCCCAATATCCAAGTTTGCACTGGAAAAATTGTAAAAAAGCGAGAATAAAAAATGACCGGATCACCCTACCAAAGACGCACAATTAAACAGATGAACCGAGACATCCAAAAACCCGAACAAATGAGAGATAGTCCGGTTTTTCCAGTGATTTTTGGCTAATATTCTTGGATCCCGTACACGTGACACACTTTCTGTTTGGAGAAGTGGATCCAAGGCAAACTACACACTGTTTGCCTCATTAAAAGGTTCAAACACAATAGAAAAACGTTGTGGCACGAAGCCTGCGACTTCTCTTGACTCCTCAACCACGTCTGAAGGCAAACAACCACAATCAGAAAAGTGTGCCCATGCGGGAAATACGATCCATGGGTGTGTGACAGGTTACATGCATGAGAATAGTTAGTGTAGCTTTTGGTTTCGCCATATCATACTTGAAGTTACCGGCAACACACGAACGGTTCTCTTAAGATCAACTGCATGCATCTACTGGGTCAAACCTGGATGTTTCACATGTATGAAACGTTTGCAATCCAACTGCCAAGCTCGGCGAACAGACCAACAATCAATAACATGGCGTTCTCTCTCTAAAGCATTCTGCATTTTTTACCTATTCTTTGAACCTCCCGAGTAATCCTACCTCGGCAAGAAGGGGGTCATTTAAACTGGAGTGTTGCAATACTGTCCTTGTTCTGTAACGTTTCGTTTCGTCCATTCCGACATAGCAACTATTCCACGAGAATTCACCTAGCCCAACAGAAAGTTAAAGCAATGAATCAAGCAGCTGTCTGCGAGCTAGTGTCGTATATTTTATGAGTCTTACAACGTAATGTGACAGATTGTAAAAGTACAAAATCTGACTCAAATTTTAGCGTTGATGTAGGTAAAGTTGACAGGAATGGCCTCGAATCAATCTTGGAGTAATATAGCGGGTTTGGATTGACAAGAAGCGAATATTAATTAGATAAACAATCAGAACTTATCGCTGTATGGTAACTGTTCTTATGCAAACGGCAGCCACTAATCAGTACATCCTGAACAGTACAAAATAGAGAATATGGTCTAAGCTGCCGAAAAGATTGTGATTTTCACATTTCCTCTGTTCTGGGGAACACCAAGCAAGACTTCATCATGAATTGCGCACCTAACGACTGAATTTAGGATGCTTAAGAACCTCCTCACAGCAACTCACCACATCACAATTAAAGCCTTCACTATTGTGCAGGCATTTCAAACAGCGTCCGGTTTGGGGATCGCAGCCACCGGGTTCGTTGAGGGCAATATTGCCCGAACACTGGCAAGGACGACATGATCCGCCAAGCTCCGTAGGATTCCCGAAATAATTCATGGCACATTCATCGCACCGCGCACCTGTAGGTTGAAAAAGGATCGGACATTGGTGGGATGTGCTCTTCTTCAATACAGAAAACAAAATAAACTGTTGAAATCATGCCGCCTTACCTGTGTAACCAACTTGACAATAGCAAATTTGTTCTTCTAGAGGACCCATTCGACATTCCGTAGCATGATTGACACCTCCTCCGGGACATGCGCATGGTTTACATGGTGTTCCACGCTGTGGGTCACCGTAGAAGCCTTCTTTGCACTTTTCACAATACATCCCACCAGTGTTTTCCCGACAATTTTCACACTCACCCGTAGTCTGAAAATGCAAGTTTCAAAGGAGACACGTGATCTCAGGTATCAAGGTTTTCCATCCCTTCCGATAAGATAAAATAAAATGTAAAGTACTCAGCACCTACAATCAGAGATGTGAACCTCCCAAATGTGTCTTATCATCCCCCTCCTCGTTTTTCAGTTCACTTGCAGCTGATATATATATATATATATATATATCGAAGGACTGAGCTCTAGGAGGGAGAAACTGATAGTGGGCTGTCCGAGAGGTTTCATCATTCTTGAAAGTGGTATCCTTTTCAAGCACAAAATTATCAGCCGGTTCTGTTTAAAACAAAATCATTTCCCAAACCCCCAATCTCCTCAGTAGTGATTCCGAAGGGCCACGTAGCCGTCATTCCATGGAGTCTGTCCACGGTGTTATTGAAACATCTTGAGTAGCTGGTTAACAAACTTTCTTGTGCAACGCAAAGTACCGTCCCTCTCTTGTTGGTGTCTGGTTCTGGAGGCTCCTTTCTCTAATAAACTGGCGTCGAAACATCCAAATGCTTTAGAGCAATTAAGTGGAATCCACCGGAATTCTCCAAAGGCATGCGAAATTATTGGAGTTGGTAGCCCAAACGAGCGTATACTGTTACTAGCGGACCAAGACAAGAAGATGGCATGTAATCAGTAACACGTGAGACACACTGAGGCAAAAAGTCTAAGTATGACTATTCCCGATGCCAATCAACAGCTGAGGAGGATATACAACCATCATTTCATAGGACTATTTCCCCGAGGCGCTTGCTCCCAGTCTCTCCAATATGCAATCCGTACATCCTCTGCTGACGCTGCTCCAAAGTACCAGTGCGAGCTGTTTTGGGACAAGGTCACATTACTATGAAATTAATAGTGGTAGGAGGAAAGTCGACCAGAGGAGGACCAATTTCCTGTAAATATGCTATCCTTACCTGGTTGCACATGTTGCTCATCTCATTGCAGAAACATGGCTGGCACCGCGGAAAGTTCCAAGTTCCAGGTTTACAAGTATCACAGTGCTTTCCGACGATTCCTTCATGGCACCGACACAGTGTGGTTTCCGGATCGCACTGAAGACTGACAGAACCCTGAGGATTACAGGCACAGTCTGAAGCGGGCAGGGAAAAGGAAACAGCAATGTGTCCATTAAAAACACCAAGCATGTCAACCAGCCGGTTCCATTAAGTTTGAGAACTGCCTATAACAGCTTTTCTCCTGATAGTGCAATATCGAATTCTCGGCTAAATGCCCTATTTGCCGCTAGATCACGAGTATAAGAAAAAAGGAACAGTGGTGGTTCACTGATATATGACTGACAAACAAAACCAATCAGTACCACTTGAAATTGAACGAATACTGTTTCATAAAAAAGAAGAATACCGTCTTAGAATTATAAATTAGGGAAATTTGAAGTATACCAATACTAAGTAGGCATGAGTTCTGAATGGCGTCTTAGCCGCTCAAGCATAACAATCTGTCTTTTTGTGTAGAGTTCTGAGCTCACAGATAACCATTTTTATTTCCAGCACTTTTATATCAAGGCATGGTCACATAATCTCCATTTTGCTCCACGTAGGTTGCTTCACATATCAGTCACTTGGGTAGGGAATTCACCTCAGACAAAATGATATCCAAGCTGTGAGGATATTGCACTTGTTACTTTCGACTTGTAAGGCAAAGCAAATCTGTGAGGAACGGACGAGAAGGACTACACGGGTTTCTCATCTTTACTTTTAGCCATCAGCCTGAACCATCTGACTGTGTGTTTATGCCATATCCTTATGGCTATCACTCAGAACACAACGGGACAAAACATGGGCGTTTTGATCTATAAATTTTCGGACCAAAGCTTGTATTTTGTAGCCACTGGCAATCTACTCAACTGTTTCCAGCAAATTCAATATGGAAAAACTTTACCGGATCTTGTTAAACAGATTGAGTGCGATGTGGTGTATACTACTGAAACTTCTAAAGTCACATCACGACGTAGTGGAACAGGCATGCGCTTAAACACTAGAAATGAACACAAACGACCGAACTGCGTCAGCCGTAGTGATGGAGCCAGCATCCCGTCTATCTGCCTTGGGCTTACTACTCGTCGTAGTAGGCATAGTGGCCAGAGGTTAAGCAGAAATCTCAACAGCATATACAACAACAAACGGAGGCACAGAATCGCGCGTACACGCACACACAGCCAAGACACCCCCACAAGCATGGGATTGCCAACCGATCTCAGAAACACATCAGTCAGAAGATATGACAGCAGATCCAAATAGCGTTGTACCTGACTCACTTCCAATTTATTGTATAAATCCCACGGGAATCGAAACGTCGGAATATAACATCTTATTCCACGACGCTGCGTTCTGACTTTAAACTTTCCACACGAAAACTGCATGTTTGAGTTGTTATTCTGCGAATTACCACGAACCTAATTCGCAGATAACCTATCAAAATAATGTTTTGCCTTGGTTTTTGCAGCAGCTTATCTTCTACGTGGAGGGAAAAATCACTTGAGAGGTACACCATATGTAAACTCTCACTAATGAGAGAATACGAGAATCTCACTGGTATTCTTCGTGAATAAGCATTGAACTTTCGATTAATGAGATATATTGCTTGCAAAAGGGAAATCGTGAGTTGCGCTGAAAATCGATCCAAATAAAACCAATTAACTCAGTTGAGAAAAATAATCAAGTGGGGAGTTTCCACCAGATTTCTCCACATTAATATTGTACTGTCGAAGTTCTTAAGACCAATACCGGCTGGTAACAAAAAATGATGGGCCTTAATAAGGGTGGGAAATTTTACAGTCCCTACATCATAAAGGTTGTTACAAAAAACTTCGTAAAATCGATAAAGAATTCGACCTTCTCGTAAGCCTCATCGATGCGTTGAATTAAGAGAAACATGTATAAGGTAAGGCAAGTCAAGTAAGTTGCGTAAGAGGTGTAAGGTAAACAAATGAGGACCGTCACAGTTCTTCCTCGTGAGGCATAAAGCAAATGGTTTGCAGAAACAGTCATGTAACTTTACCTTTGCATCCTCTCGAACCGAACTCGTAGTGATAAGGCGCACAGCGATCACAACGTCTCCCAACCACACCTGGCTTACAGACACATTGGCCGGTCATCTTGTCACAGATATCCGTTTCAGACCAGGTGGTATTACAAAGACAACCTGTGGCAAATGGAAAATGTAGGGTCTGTTGAATGAACATGTACGATCCACACATTGTGTTATGGATGTGACACGGCGATGTGTGACTGTCTGTTCACCTAAAAATGGCAGCTCAGTAGTTGTGGAAAATCAGAAATACGACCCACTCGGTCAGCATCTTATAATTCTGCTCAACAGGTGCCTCGTTGGTCTGAACATAGGTAGACAGTCGAGGCTCAATTTTTGGCATCTTTACGATAGGTGGTTTACAAAACGGTTCTGACCTGTATGGCCGAAACCAGATACACTTCAGGTTGGCTTTATCGCAGCAAACGAGCATGAGGGATTCACGTACAAGTCAAGAATTCCTTGTTCTGTTCCGATTAGTGCTTAAACATATAAGACTAATGTGCATCCTTCTCTGAGTGAGTTGTCACCAGTGCTAACATGCGAGATCCATGCCCGAAGGTATGCGGTTTGAAACATTCTTTTACACACTCGCGTGACTACGCTGGTTATCGATATCGAGTTGTAGGTTCATGCATTCTCCACCTAATTTATGCCTACGGAATTTGAAAGGAGCATTCATACTAGCACCAGCGCATACGAATTATCTTTTTTATTGCCACCGAAGTATGAAAACAACCACCTACAACTAAGTACAAAAGACTTGAGAATGTCATGTTATATTGCAGCACTGTCAGCTAACGTAAAAGTGAAACTCTTCAATGTATACTGTCCTGTAACACAGAACTACAAGGAATGCAAATGGATGCACAGTAGCGACAATTTCACCACTTACGTTCAGCCACGGATCCCGTTTCGCGCCAACTTACACGCGGCAGACGGAAGTAGACCTCGCACTCTGGTGGTAAACCTCTTCGGTCCTCGGTTCGTCCAGACAATATGTCCATCGCAAGTTCTCTGTATACTTCACATCGGCGAGCTAGGCCGCTATCGTCCGTCGGTACCAAAACGATCTACGATAGATGTACATCAAATAAACGGACTTCCATCAATACTAAGTCTAAAAGACTGACTTCAATATTATAATCAGGGCCAAATTACAGTTAGGTTAAACTGAACAATACAGAGAGCGTGGAAATTTGAGGAAATTAGGGTGACTGACAGCCACGGCTTACACTAAACGGTCTTCAACAGTTTGATATGAGCGGAAAGTAGCATTTAAGCAAAGAGCTTTCAGCAACTTTAAGGGTGGTGCGTTCTGCCGTGAAACTAGACTACTTCGTGAACAACCAGACTGTGACCAGAATGAGTCCATCGCGTTATATGCCTTAAACCGTAGCACTCAGGTGTGCTCACCCGCTTTACTTACCCGATATCAAGGGTCCGGGGTATTGCTCATTTGTTAAGTTTGCTTCTCTGGTTTGGCGAGGACAATATTCTAGCCGTCCATAACTATTTTCTCTGTCACATGTACATTCAACGTGAATGAAAACAGAGTTGTTTGGCCGTTGATGTATTCGACAAATGGGTTACTCGGCTTCGAGCATTCCGTCACCGAGTTCAAGAAGCGTTATCAATGCATAGCATGGTAGTTTTGCGTGGTGTAGGTCACAAAAGACCAATAATCTAACTTACACTGATGATGTTACTCTCACTGGTGACGGAGCGTTGGTGACTCAGCTCATCGAACAGACAAACGGTCATTTGTACAGTCAGACCTGCCTGCAAAAAGTGAACCACCGCAACGACCTCCTCTGTTATGTCAGTCTGTGTGCTGCGGCGCGTAAGCCGGTAGCCACTGGGCTCATTAACAAAAAGAGGGAAAATCCTACGTAATACACCCAGTTGATACTTGCATCGGTGTGCTCTGTTAAGTGATGAACCCACTTTGGTCATGCAATTTTCTCCAAGTATGTTGATCCGAACACCCTTTTTATACTAAAAGTGATGAAGAAAGTAAAATGCTATGTAAGTAGCACAACTATCATTTCCGTTAAAACAGAGTTTGAATCAGCCAACGCTGTTAAATGCCCTAAAAGCCACACTTCGGTAGACGCTTGGAAAAAACAGCAACTGAGAAGAACTACCACCGTCGTCCAGGTAGGCTACTGAAAGCCTAAGGACTAAAGTGCCTTCGTTCGAGTGTACTGGTGCACAGTCTGGCATACAGACACTGCAATCTTGCATTTCGTCCGACAGGTGCCTTGAGAACCCACAAAGTGTGTTCGGGTCAATGTGTTGATGGTCTTAACTGATCGAGTTGGGACTTTGCACATGCGATCCGTGATCGAACCTACCCATAACCTGCACTGGTGGTTAGACGAGTCGTCGAAAACACATGCTCACCAAGCATTTCTCTCAGTGTGCGAAATTCTCAGCATCGCAAACATTTTGAGTCCCATGTGGATATGAAAGAACTGCTTCAGTTCTTACAATGTTTTGCCAGAATTCGCGAAGTACTATGATATTGGTCGTGCCAAAAGCTGTGCTCGCCTAACCTTCATTGGATGATCCGGCGACTTAGCCAGCAGTCGCTCTGTCCTCAATCAAGCAACAAAAACAGACGAAGTATCACTATTTTCAATGCAAAACGTTTATTTGGCAGCCTCTCTCCATTGCAGAGAAATGAAATTCTACAACCAATTAAAAAATTCAAACTCTCTGAGAAATAAGCTTCAAACTGTGCTTAAAGGTCGCAAGTTTAGACTCACATCTGTGATGAGTATTTCCGTGTAAGGTCCACTTGGTTGAGATTCTGGCATAATTCGTAGAACAAGAGGTAGTCCCGCCTCAAGGCACACATCGGATATAATGATTTTGCTGGTATCTACGGTAAATCAGAGGAAAAAGGCGAAGTGGGGGATCTCACTGGCAGAAAACAATTGTGGAAAGTCTATTTCAAATGGCGGAATTCGTGTCGAAATGATTTGCTAGACTAATAGAACAACTCCATTCTTAGCAATATTTGAAGCAGAGTTGCAAATGAGTATGGTTATTTTTTTGTTGTGGCAATGAACATCAGCGTCACCAAAATACAATCGATTAGGGAGCTTAATCCTCTGGCTGCCGGTGAGTGTTTTTGTTTCAACTTGTCTCTTGAAGAAAACTACTTGTAATTTGTACCATCATGAGCACAGTAGTAGATCCAGTTAAGGACTCCTGATGGTCTGCACCTGCAACTGGTTTGTCGTTCGACAGTCAGAAAGTAGAAAGTTCCTTCTTCGGGAACGAAAAGAAAAAGAAAGCATGCTTGACAAAACATAGTCACTAAGTTTCTCATAGTGCGGAGAGGGTACCGGAAACCAAAAAGCCAAGCTTTGAGAAAGAAAACGAACTACTGTATTGTACGCCTCCCTGTTCATTAAATCAGCTTATCAGACTTCCTTCTCTAACTTTTGGAGCAAAAGTAGTTAGGCAGCTGGAAGCTCATTAAACGGCGAGGAAGGTGCCAGGATCCAAGGGATATGCACTTTGCTGGTAAACACTCTTAGTTCATTTAATGGGAAAACGACTTATGCAATGTAAACGTTTTGCTCTTCCATTGGCGAATATCGATCTCTTGAGACGACGCCGGAATGTCTGCATAGCACCACTCCAGGCTTCGACTAAGCTGAGGAGTTTTATTCACCTCTCCAAAGCGTACGATTCAGTCTAGACCCCTTGGTTAGAGCTGATTCACTGCAGAGTCGGACTGTCAAACTGTCACTGGATTGTCTCCTAGTTTGATATATTTTATAACAGACAGAGATGCTGGCTGCAAAAGATGTATACAAGAGTGAGTGATTTTAAATAAAACACACCCTCCATGGGTGGATTTTCTTCTGCAGGCGTTGTACCGATACTGACGAGAAAATCTACTAAACATTGAGAGAAACATTGTGAGAACTAAACATTGTGAGAAAATTACGGCCGATTAATTTCGGAAATAATCTGACAAACCAAATGATCTCTAGTCAAGAATATATGGGACTCTGGTTAGTTACGCGGGAAATTCTTCCTACACTTGTCTGTTTGGAGTGGATATGTTACACAGATAGGTTTCAGAGGAAGGACATTACCAAACAGACTACTGTGTTCGTTTTCTGTCTCAGTGGAACATACTACCTGAAAATGTTTTTCAAGTACTCTGTCTGATAATTGATGTATACCGAAACGTATAGTCTGGACTCACTAGACATTCTGCTCATTCTCTTGTGTAACATCACAGGAAAGCCAAAATTGGTCAGCTGATTAAATGGGGCATTCTGATTCTTAGCAGAGTTGTGCTTGTTATGCGAACAAGTTGACGAAGTTCGAATGATGAGGCATGTCTATAGGTAACTGCTCACCTTGGTATACATTGACAGTCTGGGAAGGGTTCTGACAACGCGTTGCTCCATGTTGATAGGGTTTCACAATGATTGTCCACTGGTCTCCCTCTCCAAACTGAAACGGAAAAATAGAAGGTTCAATAATGATAGTCTGCACTTATCAAGCATCCAAATTCCAACAGTGATCAGTTCCTTGTGAACATCAGTATCCCTGTCTTGTCGGTTTGAATAAAAAGTTCAACATAAACTGTATTAATCAGAGAATTTTTTTGTTTCAACAGGCGGTAGAATTATTCCACTTGCCCAGTTTGTTATGCATGGCATCCTCATTAAATTGCAGTACCGATAAGTAAACCATCCAGGCATTCGGCATTTTCCCGAAATCCAAAGTCTAGACTGCTGGAAATGATCCGAATAAGCGCACAGTTCCTATGATGTGACTTGACCAATAAAAATGACATCCAAGAATATACTAAAAACTGGTTTCTAGCTTTTAGTAGCTATGTGAATTGTCTATTTTATTAGTAGTTGAAGTAGTCATTTATTTTGGTCGTCAGTATGATGCCACCACAACTGTTCGAGCAAAGCCGCAAGGGACTAGCAGATCAAAGTGAAAACCGTGCTGCTAGTGGAAACATACCCGATCGATATGGTTACCCAGTGTTGCGATCAGTCCACACTAACATGATATTTCGCCACACATTCTTGTCAGTGCGCAAGGTACGACTGACGCATGAGCACGACATGACTGTTCAGATGATTGGCAACTGGGCAAAATTTTGAGACACGTTACTAACAGTTCGCATAAAGTAAGGGTTTGCATTCAGACGCGACCTTCGCAGAAGCTATTGGACGTCTTCATTGAGTCTCATTCTGCTGAATGCTGTGGATGTCATCAAGATCGTGGGCAGATATTTTTTTTTATTTCGGGCCACCGCGATCCCTTGATTGACTAGAAAATTGGAACAACTGTTCACCTTACCGACAATAGTATGGACAACAAGCTTTAGCAAATGCAAGAGATACACCAGCACGTCACGTGCTAGTGTTGTCTCAGGATGTGCACACTGCGGCATGCATAACGGCGCAGACCATCGACTTCATACGTTTGATCACCATGTACAAACTAATGAAAGACTAGCTCATTTTTGTACAGCTACCTGTGCGAGTCAAACCTATCTCCTCTCAAGAGGATTAGTCGAGTACGAAACATAGAAGCATAAAATTACCCCTAGCTGTCCTGTGAACATAAACACGTGGTGCATTTCGATTCAGTGGCTACTTAGATACGGTAACGTACCCTGGCGCGAACACATGCTAGCATCAACCTGAGACAAAACGGATCGATTTGGTGTGGTGAACGTTTATCTGGGGGTCTATCTTCACTGTCAATACTTTCACAGCGGCCCAGTCTGTGACCAGCTTAAACCAAATTACCCACAGGTTCGCAAGAAGAAGCAAGTGGTGAACGCCAGTGGGTGGAAGCCCTACGACACGTGGAGACGCAACAACACTTGTAGTGGGGGTTTCCGGCCTCGTTCGGCCGTCTTTGTTGTACCTTATAGGCTTCAGTGAAATGTATGTAGCTGTTATAGAAATTCTAAAGTTAAATTCAGTTCACAGACTGTCAGTGATTTATCTAGATAACTTGTGTTTCTCACCAATTTGACTACCCTCTAAGACGAAATAACTCTCCAAAAATGATGGTCTGAGTTGATTTTCTGTTCTTTCGAAGAAAACTTTATCCCGAACAACTTTTTGACAAAACTAAACTAAACATCAGCATTTAGTTCATGGGATACTACTGAAGTGTTTCCAGTCAGCTCACTTGTTTTGGGTCCACATCCAACACAATGACAAATCGTCCCTCGCCTTTTGGTCCGTCAACCGTGATTTCCTTCTCCGCGCTACCGTCAATAATCTCAGTTGGGGGTACAACATAATACCCATCCTCTACTTGAGCACAATCACGTCCGGTGAAGCCAACTTTGCATTCACATTGACCAGTGGCTCGGTTACAATTGGGGTTCTTTGCACCAAGCTGACTGCAGGCACATTCTTGACAGCCGAGCGGGGCCAGAGTCAGGTTGAAGTAACCTTCCTGTGAGGAGGAAATGGCAGCTTGGTGTCGTTAATCAAAACATAGCAGAAGTGAATTCCGAAAGTTGATTACGACTTCCTTTATGAATGAAAATACCTGTAAGGTGATTTAGCCAGTCAACGTGCAACAGCTTTTGCTGTGATTGCGGTCCACAAATTTCAGTACAACTACCACGCTTTATTAACGACGTCTGACATTTATTTCTGGTACTAATAAGGTATTCTCCATCTATAGTATATTCGACTAAACAAGTGACCATGAAAGGATTCATGGCTACGAAATAACCGTGTTCTCGAAGAGCACTTTGATCCTCTATTTGAAAGACAAACCTGCGTCAAAGAGAAACTCCAAGATTTCGACAAATGCCCTCATTTACACGCACAGTTGATTTTGACGAGAGGTTCAAATGAATCCAGATGGATCTCAGGTATCAGAAGGTCCGCTTAAGCTGAATGCGCTCCACCAGGCCACCTCAAGTTTAAGCTGGTGCGATATTCGAGATATCGCAGCACATTGCCTAACCATAACACGCAACTCATAAGGTTGTTGAGAACTTTTCTAAGAGTTTCCAGAAAACTTATGAATAGTGTACAACATATAGAAATTGCTAGCTTCTGTGATCCCAGAGAAGAAACTAAAGTAACTTGGTTACTTCCAGTTATTTCTTTTGGCTGCAAGATATTCTGTTTCTGCCAGATTTATTGATCACTTTTTCACCGGACCGCTTTGTTTTAAAGATTTGAAAAAGAAAACGTTGGGAGTATTCAGTACTTTAAACGAGTGCACCATTAGCGAAACAGTCCAGGTGTCACTCGTAACTGATCAATGAATTATGCACTCGAGTCATCTTTTCTTGCAACCTAGCTGTGTAATGCAATGTGAAATTCAAACGAACCTGTGTCGAGGACGGAAAAGATTCTGTTTACTTACAACACGACTATAGTCATATTGGCCGAGCTTCATGTTAACAAGCCTCACCGCAACTATTGGTAAATAGTTATTAAACCCCAGGCGACAAACCTGGTTGTAATGTGTGGAAAGTGACGAAGTTCTCCGTTCATTCCGAACTGCTGGTTTAGGGCAGACAGGTTGTCCATTGCATCAGCAAAAGACATGTCGTTTTCTTAACACACACATCACCTGCCCAATGGCTCCACCTTGTCATGTTTTGTTTTATGTTTATGTTTTATGTTTGTTTGTTTGTTTATGTTTTTGTTTGTGTTTATGTCTGTTTGTTTATGTTTTATGTTCTGATTTCAATGCTGGGATGTATCACACCGGCTGCCAATAAATCGATCCAACACCTACTTAAGTCGCTAAGGTTACAGGTACAATGCACCGATACTGTGTGGTCGAAAGACCTTACTAGACATCTAAATCAGTACGACCCACTTGTGAATCCCTCATTTAGATTGGCCAGGTTTTTATTGTTGAAAACCGTAAGCATCAGATGATGTATACTTTTCAGTCCAAGGGTCATGTGACATAGAGAAGGGTAGTTGGTACTTTAGGTTGCCGAGTTTGATCATCCCCCTTGGTGGCACCCATCCGCCCCCCAAATTCGCGTCTAACGACCCATAGAATCATAGGTCCACCAATCTGCCAGATTTCCAGTAGAATATAGCGATTTTAACATGCAGAATTTTAGACAAACCAGAGAATTTCTTGTGAGTTTTCTTGACTTCAATGAGTGTCAAAGAAAGCGGTATCCAACGTGAATTAATGTGTAACAATGACTCGTATTGTTTGTAACAGATAAACAGAAGCCGATACTGTGTTGCTGTTTTCTTATTCAAGATGTACAAAGCTAACTCTAGGGTGAACTGACAGTGGTTCGATCCTATTTGGATCGAACCTGAAATCTGAAGGCAAATAGTTGGAGTATCCGTGTTTTTGGTGATCCCACTGTACGTCCGTGAGAGCTCGTTATTTGCTATGGGTTGTAGAATGAATTCTGCCCTTTGATAATATATACATATACATATACAATATATATGTACCATATGGAAACACTCGTTCCAAGACTCTTGCGAATATTTTATGGGACCCGCCAGCGAGATTTGTAGGGCAACAGAAAACTGGTATTTAGGTGGTATACGAATGTGGAAATACCCTTAACAACGGTATGCCGATTGCAGATCACCATAAGGCAGTGATCATGCAAGCAGACCTCCACAGTAAAGAAACACGGAATAGAACGTCCTGAGTTATAAGTGTTTCAATAAAGCATTCCAATCTCGTCACTTATGACCGTCAGCGGCGCTATCAAGGGTATGCAGACAGTGACGTTCCCTTCTTAGGGTGGTTCGGATGGTTTGTTAACACAGCTTTCTGGTCTGACATAAAGTTCAACTAAGTTGCGTTTTGCACTGAGTGGATTCGCTATGTTGCTTTTGTTTTACATCACACGGGAAAACGTAGTTCTATAGTAAGGAGACAAGACTCATTTGATGAAGCAATCTACCGATTGTTGCCAAACATTTCCGAAAACGAGGATGTGCTCCTGTTCTATTGATTATGAGAGTCTTAGGCCAGATGACGAGTCCTCTCGGCTCTGGAGCAAAGGGAGGGTTTGATTAGGGTTTGATGAAGGTATTCAAGGTATTCCTATCGCACGCACGACCATGCACCAGAGCTGGTATATGAAAAAACAGCTGCACGCATTACTACCAATGATACAAAGTTAACTCCTTTGCTGAAAGTCTTAACTAAACCTGCAGAAGTTATTTAGCTTGACAAAGTGAATACAGTGTGCCTAGTGAAGCTTATCATAGGATTAGCACTGTTAACAACAAGCATATTTTACCTTACAGTAAAAAAATGCTTGCAGTCTGTGGAGGCAACTATGACTCAACCATAGTCCCTTAACCAGCGCCTTCTTGGAGTTATACTTTCTCCATCACTGACCAACTTGATTATCAAATGAATTTTCTGAGGCGTTGATCTCTTTCGCCTTGGCCACATCATACTATATCCTCATTGTACGCATGCTTTTTGACTCAAACTCACTTAGACCCCAACTAACTTGGGACTAACACTCACCAGGCATTGGTCACAATTTGGTCCGCCGACAAACCGTTTACATGTGCACAAACCCGTGTATGGATCACAGCCTCCGTTGTCAAGTGTACCCATCATGTTGCACGTGCAAGCTGAAAGGAAACCATTTCATTTATGTGTAAGGGTCCCGGTCAGAGCAGTGCATTAACTAGCAAAGAATATTTTTGTTAGCCCAAGCAGCGACTACCGGCCTCATGACTTTTCAGGTGCACTTATAAGGTCTCCAGAACCCGGTGACTTCAAACAGAGTGCGCAACGAAACGTGTCATTTCATTCAGGCCGCATGTATTCAGATTTTTTTTCAAGATCTTTCGAGTCTGTTTACCGTTCCACGCTGGTGACAGGTTTTACCCAGTGGCGGGGATCACCAATGCTTGCAATGGAGCTTACATTATCCTTCTACATTGCAGCACACGCTCTGGTTCAACCAGTCCGAACGTTGCAAGCTGAAAATATGATGTCCGTACATCCATATTCACACAGCACCTATATGTGCTCACGACGCGAAGTTGGATACGTATAGGTAATATTATGTTCCATCGCTCAGTCTGCTCGTAATCCCGCTCCATGAACAAGGACAAACATAATCTTAACGCTCAGATGCGTTTGCACGATGACTAGTCATTTGACAGAAAACCTCAAATTTCTTCTGAGTAACTCACATTAAGGGCACGTCAACGACACTAAGGAACATCCCCTGTTAATCTGCTGGAAAGAGAAGTGGTGAATCAATTTGGAGTCTAAGTTCACGTGTGACAAAAAAGGGCCTCAACAATGGTAGAACACTGAGTAAGCGAGAGACTGTGAATCGAATTCCAGTGTCTGTCTGTCTGTGTATTCATGATAGTTACTTTGGTTCATATTCAAGATAATGTACATCGAAATCAACATAGAATTACTGAGGCGGAACTCAGGTTCAAAAAGTTCCGGCTGAGAATGCTGAAAAGCACCATGTGTCTGTCGTAGGCACCACCCTAACATCGTGAAAATTCGCACAAATTTTCAGAGAATGTAGAACTAGTGCAAGAGGAGAATCCCGTTATTTTGGCAAAAATTGTACCCAAGCGGTATCGCGCGGTCGGCTGAAAGTGGTCGCTATTTTCGTCTCAAAATGTTCGAGTTGCTAACTGAAGTCATTCAAACCACGCCCATTTCGTGACTTAAATATCGGGTAAATTCAGAGAACTGGCAAACAGACCGATGGTATTCGAGAAGGGGATCGCAATACTTCAAGCCCACCGCTGCAAAAATATAGGGGGCTTTAAAATCAATGTCGGAAACGGTATGCACTTGTTTCGTTCTGTTTCTATTAGGCAGATACCCAAAACCTACAATGATGGTGTAATCTGAGACCGGAAAGGTCCCGTATGTTAACCGGTTAAACGTTAACTAGTAGTCTGTGTGCGGTGCAGATTAAAAAACTGCTTGAAGTGACCTGCTCATAGCCAAAACATCACATAAGCAACCATTGTAGTAATACTGAGAAAACTTTGAAGAATGATACCTCGAGCTACTAGTTGTGACTCCATGCGTTCAGTTTTGAATATGAAGTAGAATTTTAGAAGTCATCTTATCTTATAGCATCTTATCGCGGACTGCCACGTTCGTTGTGGTGTGGCCATGATAGTTATCAACCAAAAAGTCAATTTTAACACTCACGTTCACATCCTTCAGGATTTGAAGCTTGGAAATTCCAATATCCAACTTTACATCGATCGCATTTCTCACCGCCAACGTTCTTCTTGCACAAGCATCTTCCAGCCACGCTGTTCTGCTCTGGAATTGTATACTGCTGGCAAAATCCAGCGTACAAAGCACCGTCGGTGTGACAGTTACAGGCTGCGGGAAGAGAGTAACGAACAGGTGTATCACATATTCGGATATTTAACACAGTTGTTTTTACAGACCTGAATAGGGAAACTCAAGACTTACGCTGACAGGTCATTGAATGATTGATCGGATAGTCTGGGTGACGGTAAAAGTTTTGTTGGCAGTATTCACAGTTGACTCCCTCGGTGTTATGCATGCATCCGTGACAGTTGCCACCGGAAACGTTTCCAGAACTTGCATACAAGATTGGATTGAAAAAGCAGGCGGTTGCGTGGCCATTACATTCACATTCTGTGAAACAGAAAGAATAGCACCAAGGAAAGTGAAAGGTTTTCTGTGTACTTTGTACTTGTGGGAGGAGGGGTGGAACAAACATGTGAACACTGGTCGATTCGTCGGGTACTCAGTTTGAAGCCGTTCAGCCAAAGTGTTCCACGGCAGGACTATTATTCTAGGTTAGCTGAACATCTTTGAAAAGTGTCGTGTGAAGAAAGAACCCGAAAGGTCTGACCAAAATACAATGGGGAACCGAATAGTTTTGGTGTGATGCGCATAAGGCAATGTTACACAATAAGAGTATGACGAAGCACTGAACGAAGTTTGCTGGAAGTTCCTGACTGATACAAGTTAGAATCACCAAACCGCCCGTATGGGACAGAGAGATTGGAGCAACCCTTTCAGACAAAGTAGACGTTATCTTTCCAAAAATATTCGTAGATAGCTTTGAAAAGACTGCACTGAAAAGGAATGGATTTTCTCAACATTGCTGCAGATGAGAATGACACATTTCTAGCTAAAACATTTCAAAGCATGTTTTGCGTGTTGCGATTTTGCACCAGCATGATACCTTTGTTGTCTTCCTCTGATGTACAGGACAAAAATCGTGATCCTTTACGTAAGATCACACCTTGACCTTTGACTCCATTGCAAAACGGCCTTACGTTTTCCACCTGACTTTTGGTTGCCCTGATCAATGAGCGACGGGTTTTGCTAGAACAACCGAAAGCCGAGGAAAGTGATTAGAAGTAGCGGATAATTACGTAACTCTTTGTTGCATCAGTTCCTTAGTTTTGCTGATGTTATTACCTTCGGCCGATAAGATCAGTTCAGCTATATCAAACCAGTGCATTCCAGAAACAGTGCAACTGGCCCATCGGTAACTCTTTGAAATTGTTGTGACATACAAACCGGATAAAATATTCAAGTCAGAGATCAATGCCATTTGAAGTAATTAAGAAAGCTAGAGTGAAGATAGTGCGATAATTAGAGCCATTCATGCCTAAAGCAGTTAAGAACCACCTGGGAATGGCACAGTACCGAGAATGACCTAAATCTACTGAGCTTTCTATCCAGTGTAATCTATTGTTCAAACAGTCACATCCTGCAGAGAGCGGTCGAAAAGTTTCTGCAGATAATTTGAGGCAAAATGCCTAAGCTACCAATTCCGAAGGAACTTCAAGCAGGACTGTTATTTTTTGTGCTAGTTCTTTGCGATAGAGTGAGGGGTTTTAACAAGGATTATGAAGCTTAAGTGAATTCGAACGTCCTCTTCGATGAATGCAATTTTTGCCGAAAACGGCGTATGCGGATATAGCAAAGTGAAAGCTGAATGGGCCCAGAAGTTAGAAACAATTGTGTGACCACCCCAAGGAACCAATCAGAAGTGGCCTTTTATTTAAGGGATACCAACGGGATCCATTCACTAACTTTAAAGTGTGTTTCACTCACTTTCACAAGCGTTCGGTGAATCTTTTGTAGCAGGCCTCCAAGGTTTGTTCCAATAGAAGTCCTCGCATGTTTCACAGTTTTCTCCTGCGGTATGGTGAGTACACTCACAGACTCCGTATACCTAAAATTTGGGTGGCAAAATTGATGAACACGTTCCACTTAGTACAAGCTGTAGAAGTTGGCTGGATTCACCAACTGAATAGACTAGTTATCACGGATAAGATTGGATGGGGCACGAAAGATACTCGTCAGTGGATTTTATCCCAACGTGCTATCTGACCGCATGGTAGGCGAAGTACCGACCGCCGAGGAAATGGAATACACAGCACACCAATGCGCTTACTGTAATATTTGTGAGTAGTATGTTTTAGTTGAACAAATCTTTCGAGGTGGAAGTGCTGTGGCACGTAACTGGGGCTGCTATAAACGCTATATTTGTAACATAAATCATCACAAAGAATTACTTTCTCCGGCTTGATGATTTCAGCTGTGGATTTCGGTTTGCATTGCTTCGCATGCCCAAAGCATGTACAACGTCCCCAAACGTTCCACTCGTATAGTGCATAATAGTACTTCCGGCGTATGAGGGAGGAATCATCAACGTTCATGTCACCTGAAATAACAAAAGGTATGAACTCTGTAGGCTTTTGGCAGAAAGAGAAGAACAGTGGCAAGTGAAAACCTTTCACCAATGGATCGATTCATATCTCTTAAAGTACTCTGCTAGTAGTCAACTGTAGCAGACGGATGATGTATCATGCAAACCCAATGCCGAGGTAGTTATGTCCGGTCTTGGAATGTTCGCAACGGTTACGTAATGCTCTACTGCTACAATTTGTGCATTGAAACCACCAGACACGCAATAAACAGAGGGTTTCGGCACATAATTATTTAATCGCAGCCTTCCACACTGGCCCAAGGGAAGTAATTACCGACCTGTGGTTAAATGTGTAGAAACATTCCGTTTTACAAGTTTTTGGATTGCCTTCAAATGATAATACGACACAAAGGTTAAGGGAGGGACATGTGTAAAGTCCCTTCTACACTTTATTCAGACGGTGACCTTGGTGGCTTAATGGTTTTCCTGTTTCACATTGTAAACGGAATTCGGATTGGTCGATTATCTTTAGTGGAATATTACAGTCGTTCAGTGACCTACAGAATCAAAGCGAACAACACTACCGAACTGAACGAGCAAATCTGACTTGCCTAAAACATTCGGCTAAGAATTTGCGTTCTTGATAGTTTCCCTTCTACGTCTTCCGCACCTGTACTGCCTTTAGTAATCACTCATGCAACTACAACATCATACCTATATCCACTTGTTTGGGCAACATTGTATTAGTTTTATGATCGTCTTTATCCAGGCTGTTCCTGAAATCCCCTTTGCTGCATGACATCTTATTGCATCGACCAACATGACTACTAAAGGCTAACCTAACCCTGCTAACGCGATTTTCTCGGATGATTTGCGTGGACTATACTATCAACCTCCGTTGCCAGATTATGTAGGAGTGAAAAACTTCATGCAAGGTTGGGTTTATCTTTAGAATCGTCTTCCAAGGTGCAGATTGAAATCCTCATAAAACCTCCCTGATAACAACGGCATACTTCAAGGGGTGTAGTTTTTAGGAACCGTTTATAGTTATTAATTTGAATAAGGCTTTTAAAGTTCCTGATAGGAAAATCTTAAAAAAGTGACATAGAATAGAAAGACGATTATTCAGACCGTTCCTGGTGGCACTTTAGGTTCCCCAGGTATGTTACAAAGCATGTTTCGGATTACCAATACGATGTGGTCCAAGGTGAACTACAATTGAAGTCTAGAGTAAGCTTTTCTGATTCATCAAGCAAATGACACAATTTGTCGGGTCTCGTTGATTAGACTACTGAAAACTGCGACTTAGCATCGTAGTTCGGATTCCCGCCGAGTTCGAAATTATCTGCTCCACTCCGTTACCATGTGTGAACTGAGGTCCTGAAAACACGGTAGGTCCCGTCTAATTGTACACCTGATTGACAACTGTCCAGTCTGTTTAAGATCTGGTGCAATTCAGCAACAACCGACGGGATCAATCTGAATTTCATACGCCTGTCAGTCATACTGGAATTCGATGCATTTTTAAAGCTTAAACGAGACACAGGACAGCTGGCCAACCGTTGATTACGCAGCTAAATTAAAAACAAGTGAAGTTTTTAGTGACAAGATTATAAGAGTATTAAGGTGTTTGAGCATAAAGGCACCACAGTAGCCAGATGTGCTAAACTCCCAAGAGACCGAAACAGCAATATGTAAGATTTGTTTCAAAGACAGGCTCAACTGAATTAATGCGGTCATAGTTGTTCTTCTCTAAACTTCTGAAGAGCAAAACGCAAAGAACGAAGACGATTGTGAACCCATTTGATGGGCTAACACTATTGTTGCACCAAAAAGATAGGTGTCATACGGGCACTACTCTCCTCATTATTTCGAATTCCAAATGGTTCGCACAGATGAAATTGGCTTGACTTATTAGTTTTGACAACTGTATTCCCAGGCAAGTTCGTAGTAGGACATGGTTTGAAGGTTTCGACTGAACAGATTTACTCAACTGGAAATGTGAGTCTTAAACGATGGATAAGCCAGTCCAAAGACAGTCCAAAGAGTGTCCTGCTTTGGCTACAAGTTTGAGGTGTCAGGGAACCGTCTGCCTCATACAGCCTCTTCTATCTAAACACATTCCTGTCTGGAAGCCTGAGCAAGGTTAAATCGCGCCGAACCACCAAAAAACGAGTAAGCTATAATGAGGAAATTCATTCGCACCAATAACTGTCATCTTCGTAAATCTGAATCATGGAAGAGCACGTAGTGCCTGCTAAAGACGCAATGATATAGTTCAGTGGCCTACATAATTAAGTTTCCGCATCCTGGCGATTGCACTGTTTTGTCACATCTTACAACGCTGGTTAGTAACATGCCTGGCATTATCAGTTGTATTGTACATCAGTGATCCGGGATACATATTTATCCACCCGCAATTCACTGATCACCAGTCAGTAAAACGCTGGCGGTCAAACCCAACGTACGAAGTGTAAATGTTCCGTTGTTGGTGTTGATGATGATGATGAGAGCGATTATTTTGACGAAAGCTATGGAAGAGAAAATGACTGAATAACAAATGCGTGTATTCCACGATTTACGTCCAGTCTGGACTCAAGTAGAACATGAGGTTGGCGGAAACTCGGGCTTAGCCTGCATGGTCAGCGTCAAGAATGGCAAAAAAGTAGGTTTCATTCAAGAAAATAAGGTCTCGAATATCATACCAAATAAAACATGCAACAAGGTGTGTGCAGCGCATTCAGCTGCTGTTGGGTCTCTTGGTACACCAATGTAATTCGCAAATGAGTGTAATTTGCAAGAAAAGAACAGTGCTCGGAGCAAGAATATTCCCTTCAGTGTACCGGATGTTATCTGCCTCAGACGAACCAAACAGTTAAAAAAAATGTTGACAAATAAACATAGTCAGAAGTCTCTGAACCTCAATCAATGAGATTAATTTCTTTTTCAGGAATTTGTGGGCGGGGAAGGAGGCAACCAGAGTGAACCTGTTTGCCATCAGGAAATAAATGTCCGTTGTCTAAAACACAGTATATCTCCGCCATCCGTTCAAAAAAACGGGAGTTTTGTTTCGTTGCCACATTTTGTTTAGTGATGGTGTGGAAGTGGGACTCAGTGTTCTGTGAAAAAAAAACAGCACGAACGAACTTGCTCTTCTGTAGATGCCTTAGAGACAACGCCTTATATTTGATACCAGTGATTTGTAGATCAGGAGACTACAAATTACGTCTTACAGGCCGGACCCGGCCTTCGAGGCTTTTATGTTCAACCCGGTGACACTCACTATCAATGCTGAAATCGCTTCCTCTTTTCTCCATGAACTGTGTAGCATGTCGAGTATCCATCTTAACCATGGGACCGGGTTACGGAGAGGTGAATCTTGCAAGACATTGCGACAGGTGCAATGTGCAATAAGTTTATCGGATGAAAAACTAGCAGAGCTATCTCAGATGACTGTGCGATTATGCGTTTAAAAATTGCTACAGGACTTCGGCACCCCGCATGACTACCGAAACACGCTACGTGCTCGCTTGGCTATCTTGTTCTGTAGGGTATTTCAGGCTTTGCGGGTTCTCAGCTTTCATGTAGAAATGAGGGGACGCTCTTGAATTTCGGATCAATACGCACCTAAGTAAGCGTGGTGAATGAGTCAAGCTACTCAGTCCAGTGGTTCAGATCAATCAGCTGAGTAGTATTCACACGAGCTCCGTGCTCCACTTGTTCGATTTCGACGTGGAACTGTCGATGGCACCTGCTTGATCTGCTGATACGTTGCGACGCCCAGACGCATGAGGTGTATCCCTGGTGTTCACTTTTTCGGTCATATTAGTGGAGAGCACGGGATGACAACTGGGTAAGGGATGCGCACAGGATAACAAACAACGTCATGCTAAAGTCTATGTTGCAATCAAATTTATTGTTTAATAGCTGATGGGAGATGAAGCAAATTTCGTTTGAAGAAGGTTTGTTAGGAAATGTTGGTCTACCGAGCCTTACGTTGTACCCGAGATAAGCAGATGCCATGTGAAAGACTCGGAGTTCTACTCTATAGAGAACTTCACCGATTTCGCTGTTTTCAATCTCCTCTTCAAAAGACTGGATTTGGATTCCGTCGGTCACTCTATTAAACTTCAGTACCGTGACTCCGCCGCCAGTTCATGAACTCTGAGGGGAAATTGCTCTGCGGCTTCGTTTGGCAAAAAATTGACGTCCTAATTTGGATAACGTCTGGATAAATATCCATGTCTTAGCCTGCTATGACAACTCCGCGTCCTAAGATTCCGAATAGTTCGCTCAGTTTTCCGATCATCCAATCCGCACGTCGAACTTTCTCTCGAATGTGCACACGCACGCACTTGCGTTTGCCGCGCACATCATCCTAAGGGAAACGATAGACCTCGTTCGCCCCTCGGGTATGTGAGTGTGACAGGCGTCACGCGGGTGCGGCTGAGTCAGGCGATCAGGAGTGCAAGTCGCATTTTGTCACCTCAGAAACGTGGTGCAGACAGGTTTAGCTGGAACGAGCGGAATGCTGATTTAGTGGTGAGCCCGATGTGCTCAGGTTTTCGGATGCGCTGGAGTCACAACCTGCTTAACTATGAATAATTCTCAAGACGGCCCACGTGTTTTTGTGCTCAACAAAGTAAAACCCTTCGAAGCCAACTGAAGCAGGCTATAAAAAGGGTCATTTCTGAGATATGGAATTTGTATGATATGTCCTAACCTGGTGTTTATTTACGAGGGTAACTTTGTAATTGGTGACTTGGGGCACATTGATCATTGTCGGTGCTACCAGAAAAACGGGACTTTAATCTATAATGGCCTCAAACTGCAGCCAGTAGAGAAGGGTTTTATTGCACATTGTGGCTCTTTTACTCATCTAGTCTGCGAGATCATAGCATGTTAGCAGACTACCCGCCAATTAAAATTTCCGAAGAATTATCGTGTAACGAAGCTTTCCGTATGATACATGTACCATATCTGCCACGAGTTAACTTATTGTTGGACCATTGGTTTTCATACCGAGAACAAAGCATCCTAGGTTAATCTACCTTCGGAGCAGTCCACTCTACGGAACAGAGTATGTCATCTGTCATCACTTGGAACGCTACCACCGTATCCTAAAACAACTGCCTCATTTAACGTATTACTCTAAATCAGACTGGTAGTCAAATTTATGTTATTGTTCCTAGTTTCTGTCTAGATTGCTTACTTGAGTGGACGTATCATTCAAGGCCATGTAAGCAGAGTAACTAATGGTTCAGCTAACTAAATCAGCGGTATGGCCTGTAATCTAAGTCAGCAGTGTTATAGTGTTAAAAATGGGGCAAGCGAACTCAGGAGGCCTGCCATTTTCCATTCAGTGGCATGTCGAGGACGGGTTCTGTGCGTAAACAGGACTGAAAACAAAACACCAAACGTGTCCGTCAGGGCTGACCTGGGAGTAACATTTCCGATGACCAAGAACTTCACCAACGACGACTGAGTGCGGTGATAAAACCACGAGTTTCTTACTTCACCTTGCACGTGTCGATATATGACAACAAACAGTGTATGAAGAAGTGAAAACCCTGAAAACACACCAGCCGCATTGGTCTTTTTCTTTCCCCCAAAAAGAACACTTTTGCAGAATCGTTCATATTGCTTAGTTATGAGGTATCGGTACTCCAACCGATCAACCACCTGCTAACCCAAAATCTTTATCTTGCAGCCAAATGCTGGAGTCACCCTGTTGCCAACGTCGACGAGCTCGGACCCTATACCTATGTTTAACGACTTTATCAGGCAGATACTAAAAAGATAGCTGAATGGAACATTTGCTTGCGCACCACGTTGCAAGTCTGGACAATAAACTCACTGCTCTTTGATTTTAGTTGGGTGTGCGCAAGCATGAGGGTAGCTGAGCATACTTGTACGCGCATTACCAGTGTTTGGTGTGCTATGAACAACAGTGAACCAAATCCGAAGACATTTGGCTGCTAGCAGCGATCGTTCAGCTCTGCAACCCTCCTGTTATATGGAACTGTAGCACAGTGTGTTTTGAAATCGGGTCAGTACGATGTCTCATTTTCTACGGAACCCATTTTGACCCTACGACTGAATGTTTTCGACTCGAATACAAGGATATCCACTCTCGTGTGCGCTTGAACGTCACAAGTGTCTATACCAAATATGCATAGGTTTTCTCTATTGGGTGAACCTGACTCAGTGACTTGTCCATGACTGTTAGAGCATGTAGCAAAGCTATGCAGAATGACATTCCTGACTGACTGACTCACTGAATGGCAGTCCACAGTCCCGGAAAAAAGAACGAGTTCTTAAAAGCACAATCATTGTTTAGACGTAATACGCTACTCATAAGGTTGCTGAAAACTCTTCGACAGCTCACGACCGGAATTGCCCTTCTTAGGGCTCATCGAGTAGGCGCAGTCCCCTGTTTTCTGTCAACCTTATGTTCTGCTTGAAACCAAATTGCACGAAGTTAGTGAAGTACACTCATTTGCAAACAAATGTGGTCTTGCAAGAGACTCAGCTAGAACCCAGCTGAATCTCTCGTTTATGATGTATCTAAGCAACTGCTGCACCGGGCCACCTCATGTTTCAGTTGGTACAATATTTGAGGTATCGTCCCAAGAAGGGCGAAACCGGTCGTGGACTGTCGAAGAATTCACAGCAACCTTATGAGTAGCGTATTACGTCTATACATGTATTGCGATATCTCGAATATCGTACCAACCGGAACATGAGGCGGGCTGGTGCAGCACAATCAGTCGGTTAGAAACATCATGAACTAGAGATTCAGCTGAATTCCAGGTGAATCCCTCGAGAAACCAAATTTGTGTGGAAATGAGTGTATTTCACAATCACCGTTATTCGAACAGAAAATGCCAGGTACATATTTCTGTCCCTCCACAGTGTCGGTTTCAATTCTGCACTAGGTGCACCTAGTTTGCATCTAACATCAACAAATTATTTCCTTCTGTTGTACCTGAGAGATATGCAGCGGGGTTCTCCTCGAACTGACCTGCTTTTTTCGTTTTGGAATCGAAGGAGCGTCATGAACTGTAGTCTTGTTCTGTTCCTGTTGCAGGCGGTCGATTTGATAGTGAACTTGGCATGGTTTTTATCAGCGTGATGTAAAGACTAGTAATGTGGACTGGACCACTTCACTGTTTTGCAAACTTCTGTTAGGTATTTATCTACAGCCTATGTGATACTAATCTAACCTCACGTGACAACCTCACATGTTGCAAATGTGACTCATTCGTCCCGTATAGAAACATAACTTCAGAAAACCTCCACCCCCGGCATGTTTTATAGGCTCCTTAAAAAAATTTTCCCATAAATTCTAGCTAGACCAATTGCCAACACAGAGATGACTTCGGGACTCAAAGCCTTCTGCATTCAGCTCAGTGTGACAATGTCTACTTTTCAGTTACATGGGTCGTCATTATTTAGGCACTGTGGGATTCCACCTCTTACGCGTTTTTCATGACTCACCAATCATTCATTTCTACCTCTTCGAAGTGAGCTTTGCGGTTTCCGATGTCTCACATATCTGTTCTTTGAATGACAGCACAAGTTGCAAACGACCACATTCTTCACCCAGTACCATTGATCAACTGTTTAGACTGTAAAGCCCATAAGAGTTACACAGGCAATAATACCGAGGGTCGTAACCCGCATTTGAATGAAACCATTGTTTACTTGTGGTAAGTGGGTCGCTTTTGCTTCACGCGCAGCCGTCACATGAGCGGGTAGGTGAGTCAGTGACACAAATGAATACGGACAAACTCGGTTCACGGGAACTTAAAAATTACAAATATCAAAAATAGAAAAGTCCTCCTTTATAAGAAAACAAACCACAGAGTCTTTTTTCCGCGGCAAACTCTTAGAGCTCAAAAAGAGTCTGTTTAGCGGGAAGTTCAAATAGTATGAAGATAGACAGTCGTAGAATCCCAAAGCTCAGTCAACTTGATACTAGGGTCTCCTAAGAGTATATTAAACGTACAATACCTTGACGCGGTCATGACACCCATGAAGCTCATGATGGGCATTGTCTGTTAACATAGCTGAGTAGAACAGTTGAAGGGTAGGCGCCGTTGGAGCCATTCCATCAACAGCATCTCATTTTCCACGGCTGCCCGTGCGGACCAGCGTGCAAGAGAATTGTTCGGCTTTCGTTCACGCACACACGAAAACAAACTTCCATTGCAAACTTTCTTGGAATAAGACTGATATCAATACTATACAAAGATCACTGTACGGCTGTCTTTTTGGAGATCACTCAGTTCAATGTGCTGGACTGGGTGGCTGATAGGTAAGAACGTCCAATCAAAATCGTTATGGAATTTTCCTCATTGCATGAATTCCGGACTTCCATTGGGAAAGCCGAGAATTAATCTGCCGATACACATTCTTGCTTACCCATTTCCCTTTTCTACGCCTTCGCTATGAGCGGTCAGGTTGAACTTTCTGGTCGCAAAAGAAACAATACGTAACACACTACTAATAAGGTCACTGAATGCTCTCTAACAACCAACGACCGGTTTCATCCTTCTTGGTGGTCACCAGGTAGGCGCAGTCCCAGGGTTCCCGCCAACCTTTATTTCTACTTAAAACCAAATTGGACAGATTTCAACAAATACTCTCATTTGCACACGAATTTGGTTTTTCACATGAGACCCAAGTGAATCCAGCTGAATCTCGTTTATGATGGTCCGCCTCAACTAAATGTGATGCACCAGGCCGCCTCACATCTCAGTTGGTACGATATTCGAGATATTGCAATGCGTTATTGTTTCGACGTGACACACTAATCATAATGTTGCTGAAAACTCTACTGAAAACTCTCCCGCCAAGCCGGTCGGGACAAGTCAAAGAGTTTTCAGCTAATCAACGAGTGGCGTGTTCGTCTGCACAAACAGTTTTGATATTTTGGCGAATACGAATTTGTGCAAGTGACAGTCGTACGCAAGCAAGCGTAGAGTGGAAATAAAATCCCACAATACATAGGTAAACTACCTCACGCAGCTGCCACTCTGCAAAAACGACAAATGCACCCAACCTAACTGAATACGTTGGTTTTGAGTAGTATCTACCAATACAACAATGGTCGGGTTTCCAGTGTCTAAACACACTTACTCTTTCTATGAGCCATTTTTTGACCATCTGTAAGTCGATCCTTGATCGGACAAAGTGAACGTTAAAAAACCTATGGACTTTCGAGGATTTATTACCAGAGAGAAGAACGTTATTTAGTTTTGGACGATGTACAAGGAACAAAATTGACATTCTGCACTCATCTTTGCTACGGAAAAGCATGAAGGTTTGACCACTTTTTGCCCAACAGGCAACTAGCAAACAGAATGGCAATATCGGTTGTTCCAACACAGGAAAACTTTCACCTGGCCTCATGGATAGCTAAGATATGGACATGGTTCTAATTCGTTTTGTCACGGTACCAATTTTTGGACCTTATTGGTTGTGTTTTCCAGCTACATTGACTTCCTGGTGACTGGGTAATACAGATGAATGCAAAGAACTCATGTGGGCCTTCTCCTCGAGAGTCACGCGTAGAGCCAAATCAAGCTGGGTTTTTGAATTAGAGTTGTCCATTAATTCCGTTAGGACCGAAAAAATCGAGGGACAATCGACCTTTACGTGCACTATACCTTCTCCAGTAGGACCTCAAAAAGTTGTACTTCCTTGCTACCGTACTCTGTCCTCTCTCCGTGACGAGTTTCCGTCCGATAAAACCAGTTGCATAAGCACGCCCTTCTCCAAAGGTATGGTCACAGTCCATGCAATAGCGTGAATCGTGTAGTATAATCCTCTCCAAAATATGACAAAATTTGCCTTTTTTCACAGTCCTACTAGAGGAAAAGTATTGTGGTACAGAGGTCATCGAAGTGTTGAGGGTTAAACAGCCTATCACTCCCAAGAGTTATGCAGAGACATCATCGTCATCATCGACAGCATGACACCAGTGTTCAACACCGATGCTTCACTGCCGTACAACCATGGTTTATTTGAAAGCCTTATTGTGAAGAAAAGAATAAAGATGGACGGGGAGGGGACTTACTGCTGCCTTACTACAATCATTCCGAGGCGCCTACACCTCCAAACACTCATTCAGGCAATCTGGATAGAAACTGACAACAAGATCGCCACTAACATCGCTTGGCAGCCATATCTTGCAGCGTCACCAACCAGGCGCAGTGAGAATAACGCGGTCCCCACCCTGGAAGGCGGTTAGCACTGACAGCACCCAAGCGTTTCGTGATTTCTTTCATACCCCTCTGCCAGGTCAAAAGTTGGCCACCTCTCTGCAATACAAATCTCAACCAACGCAGCTCCTGGTGCTGAACACAATCCTTCAACGGAAGTACCCGGTGCACAACCCAAAATTCGTTTTCTAACCGCCTCGTTACGGATTCGCCGACACCAACCCACACGAACTATGGTTCTGAGACAGCGATTGTCGAACACCTGAAGACGTCTCAGTTCCGCTGATGCAGAGCCACACGGTCCTATTAGAGGCGAAATAGTTGCAGGGAGGTTCGACGGAAAAAAAGGAGTATTGTACTGTGGAAACCGCCCTAATACCAGTTGAAGATATGTGCATGGTTTGCAGCCACAAATTTGTGTGGTCCATGTTATAAGCTGGGTGTATCATCAGTCACATAACCAAAGGTAACGATCAGTCGTATCTAATTGGGAGGCCTCAAGTCTCATATCTTCCTGTTCTCTGCAAAATCCGTAGCTGAGGACCACGGGGTTTCCTCCTAATTACTGAACCTTCCTAGCCCTGCTGCGTTTTCAGTCGAATACTGACCTATTAAATACCTTTTAAATACTGACTGGTATGCCTTACACAGCTGTCATCTCTTGAAGAGATCATCTTCAAGGAGATGACTCTTTGGTTTCATGGTTTCATGAGGCACTCTGTGTGTGGGAGAACAGTTTCATTCAGGATTGACAAAATAAACGTTAGTCTGAAACAGTTTTTCAGTGGGGCCTTGTTGAGCCACAAGATGATCACAGAACCTGTTTGTTCTACCGTGAACTCAACCTTGCTCGTTAGCTGACGCCCATGGCTGAGCACTTGTCTTAGGTCGCTCCTCGGTTCAACAGTTAGATTATGAAAACACCATTGAAAGATGAAAGATTCTCCTCTTAGGTATAGGATGCGATCAACGGTAAAAAAAACCACGCATCAAGCACTTCTTCTTGATCAAAGTCAATCCAATGGACAACTTGGGATGGCATTTGGGTGTCCATACGGTTAACGACCAAAATTAGTGGAGTTTCTCGGACAAAACCGGGATGTGCAGAAAAACCACTTTAATTCAGAAGAGGTCCATTTTCCCCAAGTAGTATATTTGTGTATCTGTCCCGAATAATCTACTCTACCCACAAAGGATGCCGGTCTAGAGTTGCCGAGCACATAGTTTCGCGCGGTTAGACGACACACTTGATTTGCGGGGCATCAACATGTGACAGAAAAATGTGAATACACTTGTGTAGTACATGCATGTGTGGATACACAAAGTTTGTCTACCTGGTTTCGCATATTACGAGCATTTTGTTAGCACACCAGGACCCGGAGAACTAAGAATGTCTAATCCTACGCAGGATTATTTGTCTTTTTGGCGGTTAATCATGTCGCAGTGGAGGTGAGTGTGTCCGCGTGTGGCACAAAAAAATCCGCTTGGAATTCCAATGTCAGTGATTAAATTATTCACACTATTTGTTTATCTAACTTGAAATAGTTTCAGTCAGTATTTGGCGAGGTGATTGTTTGAATGGTTTTCCTACTTTCAATTGCCTTCTGTAGAAGAGCACGCGAAGTGTTTTTTCACTTTTTTGTGAATGCGCATTACATAACTATAGTTATTCTTTCAACTGCGAAAATCAAACCGGAACCCAAGATAACTCAGTGGTTAAAGCGCGAACCTACTGACAAGCAGGTCCTTGGTTGGAACCAGATCGGTGCCTCTCGACTGCTCCTGTCTAGGTTTACGAAAACTGGTGGTAGCTTAGCCCTCGTACTTCCTTCAGCTAACGTGGCAGCTACGCACCGAAAGGGCGTTACGGCTGAATGATCGTTATTATTATTTATCATGCCAAACTAATTCAAGCACTTGGCTTGACCTAATTCGTTGTGCTTTGTCGCCAGAAAAAACCGCATTCACATTTGTTGAATCGCGCGCCTACGTAAAATATATCATCGCCTCTTCTGTTTGATTCGTACAGCGGGTGTGCTGCTTCAAGTGCACTTTCCGACTGCCTCGGTAAATCGGCATTGTGTTGATTTCCTCGGATGCAAAAAAGCGCGCGAGATGGGTGTTTCAAACAAGTCAACTATTACTGTTTTCGAGAACTACGAACCGGATAAACTATAGCATTGCATACAAAAGTGTGATCAGCTTGCCGTTGACAGGGTATGTAGTGTCAGCAGTGTACATCATAAGCCTCTAGGACCGGAAACGAATTCGATCGTAAGTAAACTATGCAACTCTCGTGAATGAACGTGCGGTCATACGGTTATCTTCCTTTATGCATTCTTCATTTGTGATGCAAAACTGGTCCTTCGCTTGGTGTTCGCCTCTATGGTGAGAGAGACAGTGAGTTCCTTAGTCCTCTCACTTTATTTAGGATGCCCTGGTGACCAGTGACAGTCAGTCATTTTTATCATTTTTGCACAACCGTAGTATGGTCATGATGGTGTCTCTACAAAGACCATTGTGCGCAAAATACAGTGTTACGCAAGACGCCAGACAAAATAGCACACATCATCTCTTCTCGTCGGAACACACTACTCATCACTTTTCGTTGCAAAATCCTCAATACTGTGCATGAATCTCGACAGGAACATCATTAAAAGTCGCTTCGATTACGCCGTAAATTCACCTATCAGACTGGGATAAGAATATCATCTGAGAGCTTTTCTAGTGCAGGTTCATCTAGTCTCGAGCGCTTTTTCGCAAGGATTGAAGCGAACTCCCTCGTAGGCTGGAAAATTACGACCACAGTTCGGTTATTGCGCCATTGCAGCAGTTCCGCTTCGTAGCCAGTCCAGTCCATTCGAAACAAGTGCAGTGATAACATGCTCCTCCCTGTAGCCATTCGGATACACAGGCCCCAAGACAATTCAAGTACCATTTAAAACGCCAGCCTAGACAGGTGGATATACGACGGATCGTCGACAGTCTTTTACTCGCAACAAGTTCCCTGAGAGAGTTCACAGAGTACACTGCTTGTGTGTCATCGGATTCAACGCAGCAGTATAGATTGGCGCGGGACTGAAAAGTGTATGATATTTTTGGTGGGCTCTCAAGCACTGTGGGGAATGACGCTAGTAGTTAACCGACCACTCCATTACCCTCATTGTTAAGAACGCTGGTCTTATACCACAAGTTCCCTGCCTGACAAGGGTACATAACAGTAACAGTAGAAACCACACATTAACTCTAAACTTTATGGGTTGCATGCTTTGTGACCTTATCGCAAATCCTGGATTCCATGAAGTGGAAGGTTCACAATCACTTTGACTTTACCAGTCGCAGTTAACAACTGCGGAGCGACGCACACAGACTCAGAATTCAAGTTGTGTTGTATGATCAGACTTATGTAGTTATCGGAAACTGGTTTTCTGACCGCAATGAGCCAGTAACTGGAGTAATTGAGATAACTGTGTTTATCAGATTTCCTGCGGCCTATAGTCGACGGCATTAGCTCGTCGTTCCTCACGACCGGATTTGATTTCCACTAGTTTAGTGTTTGTAGTTGCTTAGAGGACGTGTTTCACATTTTTAGGCTCTTCTGCCATTATCTTGGCTGAGGCTGATCCGAGATGCAGTTGCTAAGACGCCACAGACTGATTTCGTATCCTTTTAGTTTCAGGTCCTTTTAAGTGTGGGCGTGTTTTATGACAGCACCCTCCCAGCAAGACTGTGTCCTAGAAGCTGGCGATATTCGGGCATAAATAGCAGGCAGTTAACAGGATAATTATGCTTGAACCAAAAACATCTAATTACACTGGAACTTCTAAGTTCGTGAGAGTTATACTTTGAAATGCTTCCCATTGAAAGAGTTAACAAAACTTGTGTACAGAAATCCGTGTTTTCTTTCCACCGGAATCTACACTGTGATAAATATGAGGCACATGCTAGATTAATTATTTAGGGTATACGAGGATTTTGTGACAGTGTCATCCATGGAATCCCTTTCTGTTCTTACGCATGTCTTGACCCCCCCTATTACGGACACACTGTGATACTTATGCCATATTTTGTAATGCTAAACCATCAACTGCCAAATCAAGTTCAAGTTGGTCGTAAGACCTTGTCATAACATGACCTAAGCGCCAAATCAAGCAAAATTGTTAACAGCAGCTTTTCAGGACGCCAATGAAGCAGCATTTGATGACCTCAGGTTTGGCACAATGATGCTCCTCAATCGCCATCGTCGATGGGCTTCAAACAGGAAGTAGTTTCACTATAAGGCGCATGAATGCAGGCTAGTTAAGGTGAACTAACTGATCCAGCTCGGCGACTGTGTGTGATCCAACGTGCATGCTGCCATGCACACAGTTTTACGTTTGCGCCGTTGGAAACGGAGTTGTATTTCAGGATGACCTCCAGATGGGTACACACCCAGAGAGACGCATGCATGCATGCACGCACGCACGCACACAGGCAGGCACGCACAGGCATAAACAAACAAACCGAATAATGATCTAGCTGTACAAACGCACACATGAATGTGCTTAAATTGATTCAGCCAGACCGGAATCTCTTTACTTTTTAAACAGAGCAACTACGGTCTGCTGTGTCGACCGGTGATAACCGGTAGACAAGTGTTTATTTCAGGGGATCAACAAACACCGGCTCTCAAAGCTATGGATGTGTGCAGATAGGGTGCCAAAACATACTGCTTGTTTCAGTCTACTTTGATTAAGATAATTGTCCGTCTAGAGACGCTTACGGACAGTAACACCACTCATCGATTTACAGTTTCCTGGAGTAGGAACTTGCATAAAGACCAGACAACTGTGGTCACTGTTGAGAAAACATCCCAACTGATCGTGGAAGTAAAATCTGTAACATACATTTGTGTAAAACATTCCTCAGTAGTTTCCTGGCCTCCGCCTGCTAGGCAAATTGTCAAAGGGACATCTAGAGAAACTGCCAGGTCGTAAATCACCCCCTAAGAGCGCCAATTTCGGAGATCACTCACTACTCGTGGAGTCCAGCAGAGCGTTCTTCTTCAGCTAAAATTTAGTATGACATTCTTCTTGGGAAAAACTCTAAAACAGGCCGAACACGCTAGTTCCGAGGGTAGAACCAACCCATACACACACTTCCAGCCGGAAACGTATCCAAGCTCATTGTAGGAAATCTCTCCACAGATAGTGCCTTTGTTAGTAGTTGGTACCAATTGTACATCGTACACAGTTTGACCTGGGATGTACACAGAGTCGTCCCTTAGTGGCTGACGGACGTTGAAGATTGTATGGAATCTTAATTTTGATTGAGGAGTTGGGTCGTAAAAATTAACTGTTGCTTATCTGAGTCTAACTGTGGTGTTCAACCTATGACACATCAAACTTGGAATTTTAGCCGTGTTTAGTTCCAGACAACAGCTGTTGTGAGGGACGTTTGCCATGGGATATTGTCTTGAGTTTAAGACGCGAATAATTACCATACAACCATTAATCTTTCTTGTCTGTCAAGGGTGATGAAAGAATGCAGCAAGTTTTCACTTCAGGGGGGGGACGCAAGATGTCACTCATCAACACTTTATAATTCAGGAATCTCGCTCGTGTTTGCGGGAGCCACTTGAAACTATCAGACTGTCTGAATGACGCATATTAATCCTATAGTTATAAGGAATTTGCAGTTTGGACATCTCAACTAGCTGAGTACTCAAAAAACAAATTTAAGCGTGTTAGTAAGCCTGCATAGTGCCACCCTCAGGTGAGATTCAATGAGATATCTCTGGGTGACATTCAAGGTTGTCCATTCAATTTAACCTGGACTCAAGTTCGACACTTATCTGGATAAATGGATAGATAAATCGATACAGATACAAATATGGATGAACGGACCAATGCTCTTCTTTGTAAAATTTTTTCAGATTGTTTTCTCCACACGAATGGCCAACGACAAATTATATGGAAACAAGAGACATGAAAAGTCATCCAAATATGAGAGAATTCGCCCGAATAGAAGCAACATACTACTCATACGGTTGCCAAAACTCCTCGACAGCCCATGACTCACTTCATTTTTCCTGAAGCTCGTCAGATATGAGCGGTCGAAGAGTTTTCCCCAATCTTATGAGTAGTGTGTTACGGCCATACAACGTATTGCGATACTTGAATATCGTAACAAGTGAAATGTGAGGTTAGAAACGGGACAACCGGATTTTTGCACCGGGAATTATAAGCACATTTGTGTTTCGGATTGTCGGTAGTTTGATTGCAATATCTTGTTGGTGAGGCAAACAGATATAGCTCTAGTATTACATTTCTCTCAAGGCAAAGCAAGGAGGGGCATCAGGGAAGCCACACCATCAAGTGGACTGTGGTTTAACATACATGCAGATTAGACGGAGTCAGAAAGACAAAACTGGAGTACTAACTTATCGATGAATTTCAGTGGAGATGGGGGGTGGCGGCGAAATTCTTTCTTACCGCTTTAGAAGGTGGCTGAATGCGACGGTCTTCCGAAATTCAGCTATAGACAATTGGTGAAAAAAGCAAAGACGACGCCTTATTCAGCCTCTTTTAACCCGTCTGTACAATCTTTTAACTGGGGTAAGAGAGTGGCCGTCCGAACGTGGAAACCTGTCAGCCGATAGGATACGAAGGAGACTCTGCGAAATAAACACTGTGGAACATGCAGGAGAGATTTGCCTCTCAGATCAAGAATGAGGCTCAGCTAGTTTAACCGTGCAACGAAAGTGGATAGAAACTATGAATTTAGGTCAATCGAAATTGAGGCCTTTTCTTTCACAAACCATATTGACGACCCATGGACCCTTTGAGGAAAGGGGGTTCATCAGTTGAGCTAACCTTCTTTAATTTCTTTATTTCAATAAGTGCTCTCACGATATCTCACACCCTGAATTTGTAAGCACGTCATTTTCATCAGAGTTGAGTAGTATGCACGAAGCTGACCAATCAGCAGTGAAACAACTGTTTTGGTTAAATCATCCGAATGAGCAGTTCAACATTTCATTTTAAATTCTACTTGTCAAGTCCTGTTTCCAGTGTCGGAACACAACAACTGTGGGCCTTCTGGTCGGAATGTGCTTGAATGAAACACAAATCAGACCGATATCAGTCTTACTTTAGTTCGCAGGCTTTTCCACCAAGACAAATCAGCCTTTTTTTACCACCAGAAAATACAAAACATCTCTTGACACTAATGTATCCAGAGTTTTCCCCCACTCTGGCACTTCTGTTGTAACAGAACATTGACTTTATTGTCTCAGCTTGCTAAATGATTCTCCAAATGGATGAAACAACCGAGTAAATTAAATGACACCCTAGTTGCTGCTGTGTTTTAAATCATGTTAACTCCGTCCAACTAGTCTCCATTGGCAGTATATGCCCCGCATTCTACGTTACTTTCTTCAGGTTCATTAATGTCACTTGTAAACTCAACAATCAGTAAGTAAACGTTTCCCCAAGACTGAAGACGAAATATATGGTCGACGCAAGTCCTGCATCCGAGTCCACCAAAATGACTGCTTAATGTGCGTTTCTTCGTGGTTTGGTAAGACCACAGCTACGTTCATGGGCAAAAGGATCTCATGGCGCTAGAGCAAACTTGTGACAGAAGTTGCGTTACTCGACAACTGCATCCAAGTGCACTTTTATGGGGTTTTATTTTGTGATGGAATACGAAGTATTATGAACGTCAAGAGTGCGCATCACGATTAGAAACTGGGACGAGTGTGCATGTTCTCCTTATCGAATTCCCGTTACCGGATGAGCCCAGAAATAGAATGAAAATTTAACATGCACAGAGTAAATATTGGTCATGTATAAGGAATCCATAACATGCATTCTGTCAGAAGTTCTGTCGTGCTAGACTTTCGTTTTAAAAGGGATTCGGATATCGCTCAAGCTTACAGAGCATACTCCCTCCCACTGTACTTCATTTCAGCTAAGAATTCAACTCGCCCAGGAAACATTATTCACCCTCAATTAGCAAAACCAAAGTTAGGTGGGCATGCACTTGTCTACGTATAAATTAGGGCGGCCATTCTAGGGTTAAAAATGGGAGGTATTCTCCCCCCCAAAAATACGGTTTAACTGGAAAAGCGACTTACCCAGCGTGTTTAACCTAGTAAACACGGCGCGCAAGTTGGTGATAGCAGTCAGGTTCATTCGTTCTTTACTGTACTGAGGCCAAGATTCGTGCATTTCACTAGGTGCTGCCATGTACGCCACCTGAAGTATAAGAGAGGTAGACCAAGTTCCTTTGCATTTTCCTCAAGCGATGAGCAGTTCCAAAGCTTGTAAACTGTATGAAAACGAATCCCAAATTATACTGCAAAATCTGCTGCATAGCGAGAAAAAGTTCGCCAGTTCGCTGCTGTTTGGCGCTGGTGAGCAGACTGAGCTGTAACGCTGAGTTTGAAATTCCTATCCAAATGAGGTTACCACACAGTTCACAGAGTGCTAAGGATGGCTTGGGTTTTGTCTTGAATGGTTCCAACTATAAAATAAAATGTTCTAGTTTCAAAGGAAACCTGTGACCAAGTAGCGCCCTATGTAACCATCATGCATATACGTAGTACACTAATCATAAGGTTGCTGAAAATTCTTCGACAGCCCACGACCGCGGACTGCGCCTACCTGATGAGCCCAAGAAGGGCGAAAGCGGTCGTTGGCTTTCGAAGATTTTTCAGTAACCTTATGAGTAGTGGACTACGTATATACATGTATCGCGATATCTCGAATATCGTAGCAACTGGAACATGAGGTGGCCTGGTGCAGCACATTCAGTTGCCTGGAAACATCAAAAACGGGAGATTCAGTTGGATTCCAGGTGAGTCTCTCGCAAAAACCAAATTGATTTGCAAGTGAGTGTATTTATCGAACTGATTCCAATTTGGGTTCAATTAGAACATAAGGTTGACGGAAACTCGAGGACTGCGCCTACCTGATGAGCCCCAAGAAGGGCGAAAGCGGTCGTTGGCTTTCGAAGATTTTTCAGTAACCTTATGAGTAGTGGACTACGTATATACATGTATCGCGATATCTCGAACATCGTAACCATCATGCAGTTTAAAAATGTGGCCAGATTTGGTTGCTTCATTCTTAGGTGAATCATTGCCACTCACTCGTGTGTTTTAAGTGTCTGTCATGATTTGCCAAAGCCACTTGGGCGAAAAAGGACTCGCCTCCGATTGATTCACTCCACCCATACTGGTGATACGATCTTCGAAATCCTATTTCATGTGCCGTTCGTGAGCTCAGTTATCGAAGTTGTACCAGCTTACTTACAATAAACTTATTATACGTCCAACGTTCTTTTGAGGGTTGAGGCTTTCTAAAAATGTATACTGTGATGCTGCCGACCTGTTTACTTGGCAAACTGTCAGGTCATTTTCTTTTCTAAGGACCATAGTCAATAGACACCCACATAATGAAACGCAGATTGTGCGAAACTGAGCACGGTGAGACTGGACAAACCAGTTCTCAGTACACCTGTTTATGTGGGCTGGTTTGATACAATCCGATAGAACTGGTCCGAATACTGATTTCGTTCTCGATGGGCGCTAGCCGTCACATGAATTACTTTCCAGGTATGCTGGATCAGCCACCGCTATTTTAGTCATGCTGTTACGTCTGAACACTCTGAGTGAATGAAATCTATTTATGGTTTACATTATACAAATAGACTTTGGCTGAGTGTCGTGTGTTGCTGAGTCTTGTATCAGAGACCGATTTAATGGTCTCGTCAGTCCAAAGGAGTAACAAAATGCTGTAATAGGCAGTAGAGGAAACAAGAGCAAGAGCAAGGCATTGAGAGGCGCTGGCGATATGATTATATCACTAGTACTCGTGATAGATTAGCAGTGCTTTTTGTTTAGCAAAGTGGTAATTTTATTCGTCATCCTCACACGTTTCAAACTGCTTTAATCCTATTTCACTATCAATGTTTCAGGCGCAGCATGAAATTACAAGGAGTTTTGCGGAGGATCAAGGTTGGCAGAGAAAATCGGGAAAAATCTATTTTTTTGCGGAGAAACACACTTTCTGGAGTTCTGTAATAGGAATTCATGGGAAGCCTCATATATGTATCTAGTTTTTCAGACAAATTCTGGAATTCTTACACTTAATCAATCAGGTAAAGAAAAGCAAACTTATTTTATCACTGGTCTGCGACAAGCGAAACAAACTATAATAAGTGATAAGAGTCATTTGTGACCAAGAAGTGCAACAGAGAGATTTTTTCTGTTTTGCATAGTTCCGTATATAAGTGAAAAAGCAGCTTGCTGTCCCCTCTCCGTGATTGTTTGTGGGTCCCCATCGTGAATGTATTGCATGATTCCAGGAAACCACATTCAATCCGAGCGGTTCAAGGGTTAACTTTATAACTGAAAATCGGATTGCCGCAGTTAATACTCAATGAGTTTCGCGTGGGTAAACAACACACGAAGGCATTCCGGGCCAAACTCGACCAGTGAGCATAGAGCACAATAAGGTTTGTGTTCGTCGAGATATCCCACACAGTTAGCTGAGAAACTCCACAGTACTTATAAGGTCAAACTGGACAAACAAGCAAATCAAACAAATCAAAAGAACCGCGAGCCATTTATTACGCACAGCAAAGCCCGCTGCGTGAAAAGAACGCCGGTATTTGAACCAACTTCATTGTGTTGCGCCAGTATGATGCGCTCAGGACTAAGCAACCTTGTCCTGATGTCAACCCTCGCCCTGGTCCGCTGAGTCTGACTGGGTGCCAAGTATGATAACGCGGCAGCTTCAGATATGAGCGCTTTTGTGGATGCCTATTTCTTCATATATTTTACGACCTCGGCGAAGAGTAAATTATCGTGAACAGCGTAAAGCTGACTCGCATGGTGATATGAAACAGTGGACCTGGTGGGCTTGAATATGGCTTTCACTGATGCACTCTAAGCGCCTCGTATTTGGATGAGCAAGGTAAAGTAATGCATTTGTTGTCTCAGTGCGAAAAATTTCAAGGAAATTTTAAAGAAAATAAGTGTAGTACGATAAAAAGGTGTGAAAATAAGTTCCGGTGACAGTGACAGTTGTGGACGGTTCTAAAGTCATCTATGAAAATCAGGTAGGTTGACGATCGAGAGAGAGAGAAACAGAGAGTTGACCGGCATTGTGGAACTGCGTAGTTAGAGAGTAACACTGAACGAGACAAGTTATACAAGTGAATTCATATTGCTTTCAATGCTATAGGTTTGAAAAGTCCATTAAAGAGTATCAAGTGGCTAAATGACAGAGGACTACGTATATGTATATGTATATATATATATATATATTGTCAAGTATGATTCCAAATAAGCTGTTCAGTGTCAAATCAATTTATCTGGCTAGTTGATATATTGTTTTCTCTTTTCTGTGTATTGAAAGGATAATTTTCAATCACATTTCCCCACAACGACGTATTCTGTAAACTATATGGATGCGCATGTCACTCGAGACGTAAGTGCCTGTTCTATTTGAAATATGTTCATCTCCCTGGTGTGACCGAGTTTGATGAGTATAAATGGAAGTTCGAATGTGGGCAAAGAAGTGCTATATATAAATTGACATGTCACCATGATGTGCTCAGAAATCCCTGTCACGGATAACTGCGGAATTCACCAACTGTCATCCGGGGGTAATCAGACAGTTCAGCATGGAAATCGCGAGTCCACAATTATTAGACAAGACCGTCTACAAGAGCAATCGCCTATTTCAGTGGAAATCTGTTTTATTGGTTTTAAATTGGTATACGTAAACCAAGACGCTCCAAGCCCGTTCACCGCGGCTACCAAATCCCCTGTTTTATTGTAAAATTTGTAATGCTTTCAATCACACCGCATTTGTTCATTGCCTTGATTTGACTAAGACGATGGTGTGCCCATTTCAGGCTTTAGTACATAAGCCTACATTTGCCCTGTCTCCGATCACCATAGGCACTATGCATCAATGTCCAACTAAGTGTGTGTTGCTACACCAGGTTTTGATTTAAAACGATTTGGATCTAAAACCCATGTTTGAAATTTGCGTCAAGGTTTTCGCCTGTCTCAAGGAAGATGTGAGCGTCATCCCAAAGGTCTAAATAAGCCTTTTTGCGACTTCAACATCACACTCACGGTAAAAAACCTACTTCCGAATGTCTTAGCACACTTCATATTTCAGAAGTTGGGGAACGCAGTCTGATGAAGGTATTCCATTATTCATCCACCAAACGTATTAGCCAGCACTACTCTACGCAGAAATAGGTACTGTTCTTCTTCTACAGTTGGTCTTTTTTAAAGGCCACATTTAGTGATGATTGCTTGGAAAGTTTTTCGTGCACTCGCAAGGGGATTTATGTTGAGAAGAATAGCCGTATATTAATTATTATCTAGTGTGGTTATAAGAAACTTGTTGCTAGGTTTCCAGTAAAGTAGACCAAACTACCTAAGCTAGAAAGACTGAGCAAACCTGGTTCTTGCTATCTGGATTCTAAAAACAAACCCACTTCACTGGTAAGTAAAGCTCTCAAAATATTGACATCCTGTAGAATCGCACACCTCAAACGGCTATCGGCCGTAATGAACTCTGGGAAAAACTAAGATTTTCATTCACGCGATATTCCTAATTTCTGTTGAACTGAAGGTAATAAAAGAATCCAACAACAGGTTTCCAGCAGGAATAGTAACCATTTCGGTATCCAAACCTGACAGATCTCGGGTTTTCTCATTTGAATTCGGTTTCATTCTTGTCAGAAATGTACCTTTGTCGCTAGTTAGGAAATAACAGTAGATTGTGGAATGACATGGAAACGAATCACTACAAAGTCAGCTTTCTTAGTTATGTCAACAGTTCAAGTTATTCAAAACTGGAACTGAGAGTTACTGCACTTACAACTCCACCTTCTGACGGAGTCAACTGGCTGTAAACTCCCGTACAGGTCACATCCGTCAGGCTACGTCTGCTTCCCTCGGGTATCGCCGGAAAGTCTCGTTTGCAGTTGTTGGAAAAATAAGCGTACTTTTTCCAAGTACGGCCAAAGTCGTAGGATCTTTCTAGATACATAGCGGCAGGTCTGTAGGTTTTGAAGCGGAGAATTGTCGAAATGAACTGAAACTGGGTGTCCAAGTTGAGCACGATGGAGACATTGTGCACTGCATTTTCTGACTGCCACCTGCCAAAAGTAACCGTAACCACGGATCATTCCACCACACAGGACAACATGAATATCACAAATTGATTAAAAAAAGTTTGTACATAATCCCCTCTCTCTGCGAAGGCCACAATTAGAGAAACAAACTTTATCAGAATAGAATATATTTAGATGATCTCTCTATGCGCAGTTCAATGATAATCTTACAAAAGGTCATATTGCAGAAGATATCACCACCGACAGAACCTGCGGGGTAGTTTCTAGCATTCTAGGCACACTGAGTAAATCTTTTGAGCTGCCCAGAAAAACTGCCGACCGCTGATCTGTACAATCAGTACAGATCAGATCTGTACAATCTTCTTTTCAATCTTGAGAAATGAACAAGTGGCTCTCTACTGTGACCATCAAGCTGCATTAAATTCAACCTCAATTCACCTAGAAGCGACTGGATAATTTTCCCGCATTTGGTAACTGTGACACATGAGGCGTAATTTTACTTGTCCCCAGGATGACCGTGACTGAAGTTCTAAACCACCATACCATACCGTCATTCCATTGAGCATGAAATGATAATTCACGTGTGCATTGAAGCCACTCAAAATCACTGGATACTCCGAAGAAAATCGGTGATTCCAGATAAGAACCCATCGTATCTTCCTACTTTTTGGCTTGAACATGACACAGCGATTCTCTTAAGAGAGACAACTAAGTGAAAATCCATGCTGGTCTCTATTGGAGTGTATTGGGCTGCGCGCCAAGTCGTAGCTATCAAGAAGCACTTCTGCAGGTTTTCCTTTTAAGTGGTTTCTATCCGGATGGATCAGAACTGAGTTGCCCCCACCAATTTTCCGCATTTAACAAAGACTCGTTTTGTTTTGGCCCGTATCCAAGGTGTTAAAACGAGAACGGTTGCTGAAAGCCTTCCATCCATACCTATTTTAGGGGGGAACACGTTATGTGCGCAGATAAAGACGAATGATTCTTGTAATAGGGCGGCATATTCCAGTTTAGCTACGGTAAACCAGATATTCTAACATCAGGTATAACTCTGCTTGTTACTTGCTGTCTTTGCTTTTTCTACTACTAATCAATGTGCCTAAAAGGGGGTGATCTAGTTTGCACTGCAAACTCAACCTGATTGTTCCGGTCCACGTTACGGACTGCCAGGTCAAAGACTCAAGTCTTTTTGCGGTCACGTTGTATGTGTAATGCAAGTAAATTTTGTTTGTTTCTGGCAACAGGACATGTAGTGATTTACTGGAACGTCAAACTGAGAATAACAAAACCTTTACATTTCGCATTGTGCAGTAGATGGCGTCATCCCTGTGATCAATTAATCTGAGGGTGTTCAGAAAAGAGATGCAGGTAAGATTGCACTGAGTGACAAAAACGAAGATAGAAGAGGGCGCGTTTGTTGTAACTAACAGGTTCCATCGCTCAGATAGAAAAAAAACAAGGTTTTAATTCATTTTTCGCATTTCATTATTCGTTGTCAGTACAGAGCTGTTGGTTCACGGAGTTAGATAAGCAGTTGCGGATTAAGATTATTCGAGCACGAGGCTCAGATAAATCTGAGCCTTCAAAAGCTGCCGTTCCAATTATTGTTTAGAACCTGTCCCCACGGTTCGTTTGAGAGAAAAATAAGACATCCATCTTTCACATAACACGGTACTTACACGATCGACGATCATCCATAACCTTTGTATCGACTCTACTTCAACTAATGCTTTTTATTACTAAATAATGGCCCAATTATGACGTGTTCGTCGGTGTCAGTAACTCTCCCGGACTGCACGAAAGCTGCACCTCCCGAGTGGAATTGAGAGTAAAACCTTAGAAGTTTGGAACATCTGAAGAAACACTTTTCTTGAACGATTTTTCCCTTTGTTAACGACTTAACACATCGAAGATGGATTCACGCATCATGGTGTTATGGAGAAGCACAATGTGACCTGACCAGCCTGGAGAATGTAGTTCGCGTTGATTTGTTTTACTCTGACGGTTGCGTTTGTTGTTAGGTTTTAGGTATGGCAAGGTGGCTACCTCGCCAGCCATTCCTTCTGAATTATGCAGGCTATGTTTAATTTTTAAAAATGAGTGCACAACGGACTCAGTGCGCGGTCTTCTATAAAATGGAGCATTTGTTTAGGATTTCTCTTCCACTAATTTCACCGTTGAAGCAAGATGTGTCCAACAAAAATAGTCTCTTGCGCCGATGTTTTGACCAAAACTAGGAGTCTTATATCTGTGAAAAGTATCCCACTAATTCTGCAAGTGCTTGCGACCGTTTTAAGTCGCGCCGTATTGCACCCAGGTTCAGCTTTGACAGGAGACGTTTAGTGTGATCCGCCACATCCGCGAACTGACTGGTGGGCGAAAGAGTCCTTAGTTGAGGGTTAACCACCTTGATCGTCGGATGATCCTGTGTAATGATTAGTCATTGTGAACCCCCCCGTGCAACTTGCCGTGTGATATATTTCGTTTTAAAGGGAACACTTGTAATCGCAGTTTATAGCCTTCACACAATTGTCAACAAGAATCAATCGAGTGCCGCGTCATACATTAACAATAAATAAACCGAAGGCTGAAGGACATTCTTGAGTAAATGTACATTTTCAAAAAGATAGAGATGTTATTTTTACACAAAATCGGCATCACTGTCATGGTAACGTCAGGTAGCAAGTCTGAGACACTCTAGCTCTGTTACATATCGCCGGTAATTTTTGTCAGTCTAGTCCGGCTCAAGGCAACCTTCATTAAATATGGATTCACAAACTAACTACAAAGAACCATCAGATACAGTTAGTCGACAGTTAGTGTGAGTTGACTAGAAAGTGCCTTTACTTCCGGACCAATCGGAAGTTCGAAACATATCATCGAAAGTAGACTAAGCTGAAACAGGCCGTAAGATCAGCGGAGTAAAGTTGCTTAGAATTTATACTGGCAAAGATGTGTTGAGGATGTTCCACAGAAGTGAAACTTTTGGCAAAAACGTGTGGTTACAGAAGCTATAAATTTGATTTATATCCAGGCTTTGAGGGTAAAAGCTCCTAAAATGGATGCTTTTACTGAAGCAAAATCCTTCTTGGAGGGCAAAAACGACTAAAAATGTTCGTTCCAATATTATTCGCAAAAATTCGCAAATAACTGCAAGTGAATGAGTGTGAATACCCAGTTTCTAAAACAAAAGCGTACTAGCATATTTTCTTGGCATGCAAGGTTGCCAAACACTCCTGGACACCCAAAGACCCGTTCCACTTGTCTCATAGGTTGGTTAGGTGGGTGAAGCTAGAGATTTTACAACAACCTCACGAACTTTTGTACGCATTTAGTGAACCATACTTAATTGCGAATTCCATTGGTGTTAACCAAAGGGCCAAATAAATCTCTAGTGTTTCAAACTGAATGAGATGCACAAAAGCCATATGGGATTTCAAGCATAATCCTTGAGATACCCGAGGCTATTTCCTCGACATAACAAACTACTCGTTAGATTTCGATTCTATGGAAAATGAAAACCATTGCTGACAAGTATCACTCTGATCCTGATTCAGGCGCAGGACAATGCGTAACTTTAAGGGGGAGGCTCTGCAGTTATTCACGCGTCCATTTTGGCCAGGATAAGCGCTTGTTTCGTCCACTGATAATAACCCCTAAACTGAAATCATGAGGCCCCAGCAAGACAGGCGCCGCACAACTAGACTTCGAGAGGCACACGATATCCTTTGCTGCTGTGGTTCTCGAAATAACCAGCTCGTATGCACCTTAGCTGTCCATTCATGGCATTTTCTTTTTGTTTTGCACGTACCAATTCAACACTAAAGTCGGAACAATAAAATAAAACACTATATAATATGGTGCTGCAAAGTACTATGTGGTACTAACATCTACGCGAGACCTCTATGGAAAGTCAACACTCTCTTAGATAAAGTGCGATGAAGTTCTTCATCTCCCAAGATGAACAAATATGCTTTTTCAAGTATTGGGCAATCTTGAGGATTCACAAAGCAAGTGATATATTAGTTCGCTTCATAGACCTTCGTTAAACTATGGGTTTCTGGCTGATGGCTACACATCTTGGTGCGAAACATATCTATGCTGTTTTGAAAGTTTGATAAACGCAGACAGGCTTAATTGAAAAATGCCTCCGTTGTGCAACGCCTTGGGAAGACGATATGCACTTTCCACAATTTACGATGGCATTCGTATGGATGATCTCGCGGCAAAACTATAGTTGCAACTTTATGTACAGGGTTCACAGCCTACTGTCGTTTTTAATATGCTGTGCACGCACCACAGAACTAATCAGGTTTCGTCTAACAGTCTCCGGTATAACGGGACACAATCCAAAAAACAGATTTACTTCTAAAGTTCACCCAAAAATCGAATCGACTGCATGCGGTTTGGTCTAAAGCGCTCGCTGTCAGATAGAAGTGTTTTTGTGGAAACACAGGGCCATATGAGTGGCCGTGAACCATAATGGTACGTAGGAACCTCTCAAACCACGATGCACATACCAAGCACATAGGCGGAGGTTACCTGGACAGTTTGTCGAATGGCGTGATGGTGACGATTATCAATAGAGTGTGGAGCTGACAAATCCTATTGGCGTGACAAGCCATCACACGTATTTAACAATATAAACACACGTTTGATACTTGTCGATTTGTTCTTCTTCCCAACTTTGGTCCATCAAACCCTGCGGTCTTCTACAATTCACCTTGATAAAAACTTGAGGGACCAATTTCTTAGTCGAATCCTACACGCAATGGAGGTCAACAACGGGCTCATCCAGTTGTGTCGAAATGTTTGGGGATTCTGGTCCTAATTTGAGTCAGGTGATCTATATTAAGCTGGGGAACTAATTTTGATTAAAAAGTACCAGGCATCGTCTGAGCGTTGACAGTTTTCTGACTTTTAGGGTTCTTGAGCACAAAGATGAGAAGACTTCGGAACAGTTTTTAACCTTGGACCAAGGTGGACAAGTCTGGTACTTATGTGGATGAAAATCTTTATGCGAGAACCTGCAAACCATTGAGGATGGCTACAACCACATCAAACTTTTCAAGATAAAAAAATGAAGACTGGCTATAAGTTATCTTTTCAGAGATCGAAAACTGGATGTAACATACAGAAACATGCCAAAAGCCTTTGAGTGAAAACCTCTGGAAGAACAGCCTGCAAGGCAGTAAGTTGCATGATATCACGACGTTGCGCGTAGTATACAGACGAAAATTACTTGTGGTGTCTTGAACAGTGAACATCTCAGAAAAAGCGCTCTTCAACTAAAAGGCAGTCTTTCGCAGACACCAGTGAACTTCACATAACCTAACCGTTAAACACCCAATTGGAAGTTAGGACAAAATGGACCCAACAAATTAGACAGAGTTTCACCTTAGAGAAAACCTAACGCCTCCAGCTGACAATCTCTATCTGTATCTTTGAACTCCCGACCTAAAGCTGCCACCTTGACGTGGTGGTCGGGCTTGAGTGCTGCAATGATCCCGCGGGATACACTGGCTGGAACGTCGTTCCACAAGGTGCAAGCGTGCCAGGAAGGCCAAAGGGGAGCAGTCAGACCAAGAGCAGCGAGACCCCGTACTACGAATAATCGTGCTACGAGGCGGTCTGGGGGTAAAGTCGTACTGTCCTCTGCGACAGGAGTGTGAAGGCAGTAAGGTGTTTCCCCCAGGCGACCAGCATGTCCATATTTATGGAAGCAGCGATGCTGCCTTCCCCCGAGGAAGGACGGGTTAGAAAAGGTCGGCCCTAAAAACCGCACACTCCGATCGCCCAACGGTTGACCGTGACCGACGGCGCATTATCCACTACGGTCGAAATACTTGTATAACCAAAGATCCCGGTGGTGCTCAAAAGGCACCGTGCACAGCCGCATCAGGAATGAGACAGTAATGCCTTATTCCCCGCGCCCTCGGGTTAAGCCAACCCCCTGCAGCCGAGCAGGTCAGACTATTGAGTCATCGGATCCGGGCAGGGTCCCCAAAGAAAACCCTACTGTCCACTGTCTCGTGGGTCAGACTTTTAAGTCAGAGGCTAGGGGCAGGGTCCCTGAACAAAACCCTAGATCCACCCACTGCCTTGTGGGTCAGACTTTTGAGTCAAAGGCTCAAGGTGAGGTACCCTAACTAAATCCCCTTCCTCGGACTGGGAAACCGGGAAGTATCATTTGCCCGCGCAGTTCTGTGTTCACCGATGTCTCTCCCCTACCCCTTTCCACCACAACAGTAAACGTCCCTTGGTCATTTTATTTGACTGTTAGTTATCCGATCTCGGTGCCAATTAACAATAAACAAAATAACAATTTTCCTAATCCACGACATCCTCCCTATATAGGAGCTTTTAACGTCCGTACTCTATGTCAAATTGTCAAACAGACAATGCTTGCTGAAACCTTACATTCCCTTAAAATTGACGTATGGTATTTCTCCGAAACACGCATACAAGACCCAAGCGTGGTTATGCATCTCAGAACGCCAAGTGTGAACTCAACTCTTTCATAGTTCTCTCTCCGTGTCCGGTTACCCAGAATTGATGAATCCTGGAATATATGGCGTGGAAGTTGCACTGAGCCCCAGAGCTGAGCGCGCTTTGCTGGATTGGATCCCAGTGAATGGCCGCCTTCGCGCCGTCCGGTTATCGAGGTCAATGCCTCTCGGCATAAAAATCGATGGCTGTTTGTAGTGTCGGCTTATGTATCAACGGACTACAGTTCTGATACTGAGAAGGATATCTTCTATCGAGAGCTATCCGGGCTGATCCGTCAAGCAAAACGCATTGACATTGTGATCCTTGCAGGCGATTTGAATGCTAGGGTAGGTCATATGAGCTCCTTGGAATCACATTTGGGCGGTCGATTCGGAGTCGATGCTGATTGCACAGAAAATGGAGATAGATTCCCCAATTTTCTGCTGATCATGAACTATTTCTGGCAAGTACGAGCTTTCAACATAAGTGTTCCCATCGCGTAACCTAGCGGCCACCAACTGCAAATCAACCGTGGACCCAGTTGGACCACGTGGCAATCAGCTACCGGTGGAGAGCCACAATTGAAGACTGCCGTTCCTTCTGGGGCACGCCACTTGATTCCGATCACGCCATGGGGCGTGCACGCCTGACAGTTCGCTTCCCTTCAGGCCCTCGCAAACTAGAAAGAAGCATGCCAATCCAGTATCTTCGAAGATCGACCATAGCTCAACAGTACCGATCTGAGCTAGCCCAACAACTCTCTACATGCACTGGCAGTGCGAGTGTAGATGAAGCATGGCAAAATGTGAAAGAAGCCATGTTAGCGGCGTTCAGTGCTGTCTGTCCAACCTCCCCGATTCGACCACAAAACCACTGGATATCGGCGAGGTCGCTATCCATGATTGATGCCCGGAAATCCATACCAGCAGGCAACGCGTACGACGGCGCACGCAAATCCCTTAAACGCCAAATAGTGAAGAGCCTAAGGAAAGACCGAGAGCTCTGGTGGAAGTCGAAAGCTCGAGAGATGGAGAAGGCTTTTGCTACGGGAAACAGCCGTGCCCTATATCAACTGATACGATCGACTGGTCCCAGGAAAACAATGGTCAGCGAAACGATAAGTGAAAAAGACGGCTCATTAATTCACTCCCAAAAACGTCGACTGGAAAGATGGGCCGAACACTTCGAAGAGCAGTTCAGCTGGCCTCCTGCAACACAGCCTGTGGAGATAATGCATACGGGCCAGTGGAATGTAAACCTTGATCGTCCTTCGGAAGAAGAAATAAAGTACGAACTATCCGTACTAAAACGTGAGAAGGCACCAGGACCGGACGGTCTCTATCCAGCCCTCTTCAAAGAAGGCGGAGAATCCCTGGTGACCCATCTGACAAAGCTTGCTGGTGCTATATGGAACGAAGAGAAGGTGCCTGCAGAATGGGGCATGTCGACAGTTATCCCTATTTTCAAAAAGGGTACGCGGACGCTGTGCGAAAACCACCGTGGCATCAGCCTGTTAGCTGTGGCATCGAAGGTACTCTCTGGTCTTATCCTTCGAAGGTTAACTGAACACAGGGAGAGACAAATCCGTGAAAACCAAGCTGGGTTCCGTCCTGCAAGAGGATGCATCGATCATATCTTCACCCTCCGACAGATTCTTGAACAGCGACACTGCTTCCAGCAACCAACAATGGTTGTGTTTCTCGATCTGAAGGCTGCCTTTGACTCTGTAGACCGCCAGGCACTATGGCAGTGTCTGTGGAGCAAAGGTGTCCCCCTTAAATTCTTGACCCTTCTTAAGGCGCTGTACGCCAACTCCCGCGGCCGTGTGAAGGTCTACGGGAAGCTCTCGCCTGAGTTCACCACATCAAGTGGTGTCAGACAGGGCTGTCCTCTTTCACCTTTCCTCTTCAATTTCGTCATTGATACGATCATGGAAGACTCATTATCAGCCTCTACTGCCTGTGGGGTCGAAGTGCTCCCGGGGCGTCCGCTCACAGATATCGAGTATGCAGACGACATAGCTCTTCTTGGATCTGACGCCGTGGTAATGCAAAGAATATTAAATAATCTAACTAATTCCGCCTCACGGTTCGGCATGCGCTTCACACCTGCAAAGTGTAAAGTGCTAGTGCAAGACTGGGTGGGCCCGAACCCTAGCCTCTTGCTTGCGGGTGAACCGATTGAGGGAGTAGACAAATTTGTCTACCTGGGCAGCTGTATCAGTCCCGGTGGTCTCGCGAAAGATGATATTTCCATCCGAATTGGGAAGGCCCGAGCAGCTTTTGTGAACCTGCGTCACCTGTGGCGTAGGCGTGACATCAGCTTATCCGTCAAGGGTCGAGTTTATAATGCTGCGGTGCGCTCCGTATTACTATACGGATCAGAAACCTGGCCGCTGCGCGCCGAGGACGTCAAAAGACTTTCAGTGTTTGACCACCGATGTCTCCGGAGCATTGCCCGAATCTGGTGGGAACACCGGATCAGCAATGCTGAAGTACGTCGAATGGTATTCGGGAGGAATAACTCACCCTCGATAGATGAACTGATCACACTGCATAGGTTGCGCTGGCTTGGCCACGTGCTGCGCATGCCAGTCGACCGACTTCCTCGAAGGGTTCTTTTCGCACAACCACGTGAAGGGTGGAAACGAGCCAGAGGCGGTCAAACAATGACTTGGCAGCGAAGTATAAAAGCCATTACCAGCAAACTCAGCTGCACTGGTCACTGCCGTCTTCCTGGATGGGGACCCCGATACGGGCCATATCAATGGTTAGAGACATTGTCAGACATGGCCCAATCGCGCCCTCAATGGCGCTCGTGCATCCAAGCTACTGCCTTTAATGCATAGCTCCCTTCCCAACCCCCCACTTGACAGTCCAATGACAGAGCTGTATTTACGCACCAGTTCATCAGCTCCCACCTCCAATGCGCATCTGCCTAATCCGCCTCCCCAAATCATCGGTGGACGAAATTGTGGCGTCTACAATCACCGTACGACAAGTACACGGTTTCTTGCAGCTGATGATGATGATGATTATGTATCTTTGAACTAGAATGAGCTCAGGCTGTTAACACGCTGCTAGATTTTTTGGTATTTTGCCAATATGTTGCGTAGGTGGGTCATTGAATAAAACAGGAATCATTATTCAGACTGACTTACTCTGACTCAAGCCGGTGTTTACGTGGGGCTATATCAAGGTTTTCATCCGTGAACAATCATCAGCTACTAGTGTTACTGCAAGAGAATAAGAGCCTTTGTCATCAATGTTTACTTTTCCCCGCTACTGAAAAAAGTGATGGCCATTCATGACCCAAGTCACATTCTGTCTGCCTAAACTTGATAGGTTTGTGCGTCGCAACGCAATTCTCATCTGTTATTTTGTATTTTGCTCACAACGGGTACTACAGCGAGTGAGCAGATGCACAAAGGATTGTAAAAACCAAAACCAAAAAGATGACTGGTTATTTGCATGAAGACAGTTGTTCTTTGAGTAAGTCTTAAAACTGCAGTGGACTGATATATTTGAGATCCGTCGTGGGCTGGATGAAGAGAATCAGTCACTCATGAACTGTGTTATCTGAAAAAAATTAGCATTCTTATCAAACGTACATATGCCCCGACTAACAAGAATGAAAAGATCATTGACATCCGCCTACTGAAAGCTGGGTGATCTACCCTAAGCTACATTAAAGTTACACATGTTTTATCCGTCTAGGGGTTTACCGCTGAAAACTCATACTTATTCCAGTTTTATTAAATCACTCAATATCTGCTAAACCCTGGCTGATAAAACATTTTTCTGTTTGGTTCGAAGCATTTGTCTCGACCGCTGTGAACATGAAACGCTTATACGCAAACGTAGATTTGCTCAACCCGAATTGAGGTAAATTACATAAATAATTGCTTCTTACTCATGCCAATAACACTGGGAGTTCTTATGCTTCTGAACTAGGACAAACGTACGTATGTCTTGACATGCAGTCGACTATCGCACGTCCCAAAACCCATTCACATAGCCAAAAACACATACACACGATACCTCCATCGGCTGGCAAACTGTTTTACTTTAGCCTTTAAAATAAGAACACAATGACATTTAGTTACTATTATTTTAAACCAAACTACATACATCCTCAAATATGTGGGCGTAATTTCTTAGGTATTATTAAGACTTCCTTTTGTGCCATAACACAGCGCACCACACAACCCTCAGTGTACATGCACACATTTTGGATTGCAAACCGTTTGGATTCAAACATCAAGCACTTCCGTAACTATGGATGACCGGTATGCAAAAGGAAACCTTGTGGCTGACAGAAACGCCAACCTATATGAATCTCAGTAACTGATGACGAATAGTACTCAAAAGTGCATGCGCTTGCGCATACCTGCAGTGCCAAAATTATCCTGCCCATGCTAATTTCTGCAGACTGTTGATATTCAGTAATGAGTATAAGGGATAGTTTAACATAAGAAGAGGACAACAAAAACGGTATAGATTTTCCACAATTGGGAGTTGCACGCACGCTGCAATCCAAACGTCGCTTTGTGAACACCGGAAAGAAACTGGAAAGAGACTTGGACGTCACCAAGGCCCTGAAAACATACGCGCCTTATGTTAACTTGGATCCTGCCTTCGTTAATTAATTGCATATCAGCGCGTCCAAAGCGTTGCATTCGTCCTCAAAGTTTCCCAGATGCCATGCAAAATCGCCTTTCTTCTTGTTCGGATCCGCCGTTTTGTCACAAATATGACCTATTGTAACCACACTCCCTTCACCATCCACCATACATAGGTTTATTCACGTGTTTTATTAGATGCTACTCCAAACCGTAGGTAAGAAAGAAAGCAGTGCCAAACATTGATTCACATATTTAAAAGATTTTCTAGTAATAATAGTTTTTTTAGCTGAGTGCACAAATTTCACGCATCTTCCTCACGTAAGTTCATATCCTTTTCGCGTTTATCATACACACAGTAGCACACTTCGCTGTTCGCATTAAATCCTTTGGTTGAGATAATTCATCTCGTCAGCTTTTGGCCTGATTTTCTCTTCCAACTCAGAGAACGACGACTGAAGGTGTGCTACTAATCACGCGAGCTCTACGACCGCTTATGTTATTCCAGATGAAACAATGAGTTTGAGCGTTTTTAGGTTCTACTTGTTCGTCGGAAGATTTACGTGAGAGAACTATGCTTGCTTGCACTAGGGTCACAACTCTCATTCTTACACCCACCTTCAAAACCTGGAGCATTGAGTGCGTCTTTTCCACTACCTACAATTCACTTGAGAAACTACACTAGTCCTCAGTCAAAAGTGGACGGATCGGTTTCAGATTAAAATCAAATAGGAATAATAAATGGTTCAAACTTACCATCGCCCAGGATTGCTCGGTACCCGAGAAACCACATTATCAATTCGATGACTTTCTGGGTTTGTTAGAGCATTATACGGCTGACTAGATGTACATTCCTTGCAAAAACTCCTTCCACTTGTTGTGACGACACAGTATGCTTCTACTTCATTCAATCCACATGTAGAAGAAGCCCACAAAGAACTCTCACGTCCAATAAGTAGATCTCCCGCCCGAGGATTGCAAATGGTATTTTCACATGAGTACTCCTCACCTGATGACCTAAAAACAGTTCCTATACCAGAATTGGTTTACAGTCACTCTAATTACCCAAAAATACACCAAAAACTATCCAGAACCAGCGAGTGACCATCGGCAACAGCTACACCATTCAAAAGTGAAACGTCAGTTGACCTCAAGAAAAAAATTGTGATTAGGTCGGATATAGGTTCAGCTTAACTTTATTACTGGTCATTTGAACAGGAATTGCGAGTGTTTACTGTAGACTTTGGTAGGGCTATCGTTTGTCAAATGATGTCACACTTATTGTGACCGTTACGGGAGTGCAAACTAGTTCTCCCACACACCCTCCCCGGTGCTCGAGACACCATGTTTGTTTGGGCTTACTCTCCCGGCACCCCTTCGGTGGGTCCAGTGAGATGTTGTATGCTTATGCTCTTCAGGCTCACTGAACCTATAGAAGGTTGGGGAGGATATCGTGCCTTTCCGTATTCCTGCTGATAGTGGAACCGTTTAGATCTACGGAGTTGCAAGGAACGGAGATTATAGTTGAGCATGCAGTTATAAACAGGCAAGAACACACAACGAGTAAGTGTGTCTACACAGATATTTTCGAGCGCGCAAAAATAGAGCTTAACTGGCTTAGAGTGTGGCAACGTCTTACGGAAGTAGAAGTAAATATTGATGAGATCTAGTTCCTAGAAAGAATGCTAGGTCGTGAACAGTCGTAGGTTGACCTTCGGGTTGTGTCCGAGTAAGCGAATCGTATGGAAAAGTGAAGGCAGGAATTTAATGCAGACTGGATATCGGTGGAGCAAAAAGCTTTTTCCGAAGGAAACAAGAGCCGTTGGAATCAATGAGGCATAAAGCAGACAGGTGCGCTGCGGGAGGCACCTTCAATTTTTCGAAGCAAACACGGCTGTGAATTATTAATTCTGATAACCTCTCTGCTGTATCGAAGCCCAGCTGCTCCCCGACTCCAGATGCAGCTATTGCAGTCCTACAACATTTCTCCGATAACTCCAGACGAGCATTCCAGCTTTTAGCGCCTGCATTCCGTTGAACTGACATCAGTAATCGCACTCAAATGGACTTGGCTCACATCGGATATCTGTGAGACTGAGATCTTTGGAGGTAGTCGCCTCAATTTTTGGAATAGCTGGAAGCGTGGGTATGCGGGTGACCTTGTTTAGTAATCGAGCACCACCTTGCTCAGTTTTATTTCACCCTCTGCCACCGCTCCCGTGCAATTTCACTATGGAATCAGACTTCACTGCGCTAGACGGACGCTCATTTCGGCGACGCTATCAGTCGCCACTAATTCACCGGAGGAGGATTTATTCCTATCACAAGTAAGCCAGCTACTCTCCCAGCCATGACTCTAGTGGTTTTTTGCTGATAGATGACTTTATTGTCCCCCATTACTCCAAAATGAAGTTCCAGCACGTCGTGGCTGTTGGACATTATGCACTGGTGCCGATTAAATTCGTTCAACAGAATTTCAATCACTCAACACGTTTGTGCAGTCAACAGACTTTGCGCAGATAAAACCCTAATCCGTACCGAATCTGCTTATCATAAATGAAAGATTCTTTGTTGCTGAAGTGATAAGTGAGGCTACTTCGATATACTCTTGACTTCGTCTTCCACTAGGCCAGAAGTTTGGAAATTTAAATGTGGAGTTAGAACACGTACAATGCTTGCTTCTTAGGAATCCGCTTTGTTACATAAAGTTTGATATCACGAACTCCTTAGTATCAACTCCTGCTGTATCATGGATAGCCGTCTTTTGGTTACGTCTGCACTGAGCCCGCCAGACTACGCAACAAGGAGAAGACAGTGGACTCGGGGCACGGCTGTACTGTCAGGAAAAACACACAGAGTCTCTGCGTAAATTTATGGGATGACTAAATGGCCAGTTATGGTCGTTCACTCGTTCGTCCTGTACAGCCAGTGGCGATGTTCCGGTCGTGAACAAACTCAGCCCCACTCCGCTGGTCGTATGTTGCTAAGCCGTGTTTGGTGAGTTCCGCCAACGCACCTGCTATCCGAAACGTGTTGTACCTATGTTGACCTTGGGAATGCGTCATTCTCTGCACATGCGCTTTTTTCGTTTCTGGGGGCGTCCTGACACTTCCCCCTTTTGGAGATATGTTGTGGGTTCCTAGCCTGGGATTTATCTGCAACCGTTTTACTGGAATTCAACGTCGTTCTGCTCTCATTTGCAATGGAGAAGGGTTGACGCCAATGTTTGGCTCTCTTGACTCATTTTCCGGTTGCACCTGGAACGTTTCGAGGGGGATGCCTAACAGTAGATTCATTTTTCTTTCCCGGAGTATATCAAGTCGCACGCAAAGTCGAATTTGTTTGACATGGCGAATCCACACCGTTCCGCCAACATCAACTCAATAGACGACGTTCCCTCTTCGTCTCAATATGACTCCAGGTGTAAGTCTCGACTCAAGCGTTATCACGATTCTGGTCCTGACCTTCCAACTGCTCTCTTCAAGGTTGACGGTGAATTCCTCAGTCAGTATTTCTCTAGTATATTTGCGTCTACCTGGACGGAAGCGGTTGTTCAAGATAGCTGGAGTGTGTCGGTGATAGTGCCATTTCCAAAAGGATACTGGTAGTGAATGTGGCAACCACAGAGGTGTTCGTTTGACTTCCGTTGTAACGAGGATTCTAGCGTCACTGCTTCCTCGTCGTCTAACGATAGCAAACGGATCATTGACCCTTGAGCATCAATCGGGATTTCGACCGGGTAGGGTCTGCATTGACCATTTTTTCACACTCCGTCAGGTGTTAGAGCGGCGCCATATTTATAAACAACCAACAATTTTGTTAACCCTTGACTTCACTTTTGCGTTCGATACTGTCGATCGGTCAGTGCTGTCAGGCATAGTTGCTCAATAGGGTTTGTCCCAGATGTTTCTGAACATAATTCGGTCCCTATAGGCACATACTTCTGAACTCGTGACAGTGTGTGGTAAGCTCTCTGAAAGCTTCCTTAAAGAAAGTGGTTTTCGACCCTCGACGTTCTTGTTCAATTTCGTCATCAAAGAAATAATGAGGCGAAAGCTGGGCCTTCAAAATCTTGGTGTTCAACTCGTTGCTGGTGACTATCCTCTTGATCTGGAGTACACAGATGACACCATCTGAATCAACTTACAATTCAAGGAGATGCAATGTGTTATTATCTCTACGAATGTGTGACTCAGACCTGTCAGTTAAAACGGGATAGCAAAGACGGACGGTATTGAAAAGGTTATACAGAAAACAAGTGAACGCTTCCCTGAGCTGGATTCAAATGATCCAGAATATAGCAGAGCGAACACCCCAATAGGATATTTATGAACGACTGAAATGGAAAAAAGCGAGGTTCTATTCCGCAGGGTAAATTGTTAACAAAAACGATTTATAGTTTAAAGGTAGTCCTCCTGATACATTGGATTCACGGATTCACGGATTGATACACAGGAGCGAGGCTTTCGCCCAAGTTTCCCGGGTCGGTTTTGTTCTTGTCGTTCAGCAGCTGTCGTTCACCTGAAAGGCACAAGTGAAAAAAGGGTGTAGCACTGCTCTTTAAGTTCTCAGCGCGGGGCAGTATGTTTGCCAGCGCGAGGACTCGCGTAAATAAGTGTCTAATAGTGTTTTGAACTGAGTTCTAGAGGGAGCGTGGACAACCGTCTCAGGAAGGTTATTCCACGCAGCAACTACCCGAAATGAGAAAAAAGTTTGCCTAATGAAGGTGTGCGCTCTGAGCTTAAAAATCTTCTTACCGTGTCCCCGCCGTGTGTTTGCTGGGTCAACGGTGAAAAACCTGTTGGCCAAGCCTTGTTCAAACAGGGCGTAAGTAAGAATTAAGTCCCCTCGGAGGCGACGATACTCCAAGGGAAAGAGGTCGAGCACCACGAGACGCGTTTCGTAGTCCATGGACTTGAGACCGGCAACCATTTTCGTAGCAGCTCGCTGGACACGCTCAATGAGGATTACGTCTTTCGTGCGTCCTGAGTAGACAACCGGGTTGGCATATTCAAGGAGCGGTCTGACATAGGCCCCATAGAGTATTTGGAAGTCCGTGCGAGTAATACGAGAGAAGGTACGCCGAATCATCCGTAGAACAGCGAATGCCTTCTGAGCCGATTTCTCAAGGTGCAGTGAGAAGGACAGGTTTGGAGAGAGCCAGATACCCAAATCTTTTTTGGCATCTATCCTCGTGATGTCTTCTGGTCCTTTCTCACCATGCATGACAAAGGAGTTCGCTGAGTCTCCTCCAAATGACATATGGACGCACTTTTCGTCATTCAGAGGAAGGTGCCAGTCCAACGACCACTGCTTTGCGGCGTCTACATCAATTTGGAGGGCACTGGCATTGGAACTCCACGATTTCAAGTCGTCCGCAAAAAGTAGACATGGACTTGAAAGAACATCTGGAAGGTCATTGACGTATATCAGAAACAGCAAAGGTCCCAAAACGGAGCCCTGAGGAACTCCAATGGAGACCGGCGCCGCAGAAGAGTAGGTCGAGCCTACTTTCACTCGGAATGATCTGTCTGATAGGAATGCCTTGATCCAGTGTAGGATTTTCCCTTGAATCCCGTAAGACTCGAGTTTGTGGAGCAGAGGGACGTGTGGGACTCGATCAAATGCTTTTGAAAAGTCGAAAAATATGGCATCCGATATGAGTCCCTCGTCCTTGGCTTGGGTTAAGCTGTCCATAAATACGAGCATGTTCGTCACGCAGGAACGGTTTGGGAGAAATCCGTGTTGAGCTTGAGAAATCAAGTTGTTGGAAGTAAGGTGATCTAGAATGGCTCGCTTCAGAATGCGTTCCATCACCTTGCATGGCACGCTAGTGAGGCTTATAGGCCTGTAGCTGTCAGGCGATAGTCGGTCACCCGTTTTGTAGATTGGCGTGACAATCGCTTCCTTCCAAACAGAGGGAAGGTGGCCTTCGTCAAGCGACTGACGAAACAGCAGGTGGAAATGAGTTGCCAGTGTGTACGACGTTTCCTTCAGGATCCTTGGGTGGACTTCGTCGGGCCCCAACGCGCAGAATGGGTTGATCTTGTGCAGGAGTTGACGAATGTCCTCCACCGTGAATACCAAGTCGGTTAGAGGCCGCTCGTAGGTACGCCTTGACAAGGTTGGATGTGACGAGGACGCTGGGACTGAATACAGACCTGCATAGTGATCTCAGTGGAGGTTGTGAAGAATACAATATAGCTCAGTGGTTGCAGTAAATCTGACAGAATTACGTCCGATTATGTCAGTGCACTAATTTGAAAGCTGAGAAGCACGCCTGCTAGCTTGCGTCACTTTTGTGGCGTCAAAAGGGCGTATCGCTGGGTCTCAAGGATTGCGTGTTCCAGGCTACAATATGTAGTGTTGTGGTCTGCGGACATTTTATTATGTAAGATGTCTTCAGATGCCTCAGAGCCATTGCCGGTATCGGATGGCGTCAACAAATTCGTTACGAAGTAATTAGAGAGAGTATTTGTGCGTCAGTTATTTCAAACGCGGAAAACCTCCAACATCCTCACCTGTGGTGCTCAGCCATGTGCTACGGATGCCGAAACACTATCTACCGAGACGAAGGTTGCTCCCTGGCCTTTTTTGAGGATGCCCAAAGCCGGGGGATGGACATCATATGGCTTGGGAGAAGAGTGTGAAAGAGGCTCTTTGGATGTCTGGTGTGATCTGTATTCCAGGTTGGGGTCCCATTGACACCCTGTTCGTTTGGCTAGAGACATCGCAAAAGATGCCGACTGACTTATATCAGTGACGTTCGGGCTGTCATTATCCTTCTAGATTTTCTAACTGAGCGGTTGGAGATGTAGGCACATCAGAATGCTTGCGATAGTCCAGCATCAGGTCCCCTTCCTCACCCACTCTGTTCTGTTCACTCCAAGGGTTTGAATATGATTGGAACAACTTTTTTGTTTTACAGCACAGTGAAGCATCAGTATCAACAACGATACTGCTGTCTCTGAAGTCGAGGGTGATTCACATCTGGGCACTGCAGTAACGGTAATTTTCTCAGCTTAGTTCTCGGTATGAGCCACCCAAGCTAGCGTTCATGTCAAAACAACCAACAAAGGTGCACAAGCTATATTAACGCCCGAAAGGAAGTCAAGAACATTTGTACAGCGCTCCATCTATACAGCGCAAGCGGGAACAATTTTTTGGAAATTCTGAGGCGTTCTGGATGGCGATCAAGTGTCTTGCGGCGTCATCCCCATTTTGATTGGCTGAAATTTCTATGGCGGGAACATTCAAAAATGGCAAGATGGCGGATTTGTGGTTTATGATTGAACCTCTTGAACAAAGCATAGCGTTACAATGCGGTTGTATCTGATAAAAATTTACATTGATAACAGATTTCTAAATTATTAAAACAGACAATATGCAATTCCCATTGGTTAAACGTGGCTTGCTTCTGACAAGTGTAACCGTCCATGTTGTTCCCAAACAATATCGATATGACCAAAGGAAGGTGATGTTTGTGCTGAATTTCATTTAAAAAAAGGTGGTTCATATTTGGTTCACATTTGCTAGTAATTTCTGTTGTATTCACTGTATTCACGTAGCACGGATCACTAGTGTTGATACAGTTACTCGTTCGATTGAAATGATTGGCACACGTGTAATTGTAGAGGTAACCATGAAAGCACACCTCGAAGGCCATGTATCATGCTAACTGTGTTCAGTGGTTACCGGAACTCGTATTTTCATTAACCTTCATAACTCTGGGTAATAATAACGGAACTATCGGTGCATCCTTCGCAGCCATGGGATCAACGATAGTGTCTGTGGTTATTCCAGAGCTGATCACCGATTTTCTACTTCTGTTGACCCTTTAACACGAAGGGTTGTGTACACATAAGGAAAGGTTTCCCAATCATTTGTGAACCCTGAATAATGAGCAAATAGTGAGGTATGTACTGAGCATTGCTCTCAGAGAATCTCCCGTCTCTCCTGCCCACGAGGCGTGCTTGTTACGCGCTAGACGAGGATGGCTTGCATGCATTGGCGATTCTACGTGCCATATAAGGAACAACGAACTTAGCTTCTAATTGCTCATTCCTGTTGATTATGGCCTGCACACCGGTGAGCAACGAGGAAGACCCAGTAAGTTTCCACTTAATGTACCTGTTAGCAGATTCGACCCGATTAGTGGTTTCATTACCAAATGTCACAGCATGCTTCGCCCTAGTACTCAAGTCGGTTAGCCACTGCTCACTGAGATACGACCAGAACTCCTGGTTCCGGCTTCTTATGCTGGTGGCATAAGAACTCGAACTCGCTCACTTCCCTACAATGCACCATTCTCTTAGGCCAGGCAAACAAAACTTCCTTATCCGATTGAGTCACTTCCCTAGGCTTGTTAATCCTAGCTTTGAAGCTCTGAATTACATGAAAAGAGCAAAAAATAACAGCGGCGTCAGGCATCGCTGTCTTCAGGCTGCAAAGCTGTGGTTTACTCTTATCTACCACAATCGTTCGGACAACATTCACAGGACACATCATTCGCACAAAATGTTCAACAGCCACATCATAACACTCCTGTGACTCATTTCGGATAAAGGAGTAAAACACACTACGACCAACACCGTTACAATCGGTAATTACCACATGCCACAGGTGGTAACCACCTCTATTACCCTGATAAGTAGAATCTGCTTGTATTACATTACCATACTTCGCAAACAAACTACGCAGGCGCACAGACGTAAACGACAATACATTCAAACTGTCATCATCACGAACGGACCGGCCGCACAATGGTCGATAACGCACTGGTCGCTTGAGCCACGTCGCATGCACCCGGACAGCAAGCGGAGCAAGCGAGGAATGACCATTTGTAGCTCCACATCGGTTTATATACCATCCGAACATACGTCCCCTATGGCCTTGATACACTACCTGCCCGGTCCAGGCCGCAAGTCACCGCCTCTGTTCTGGATGCGCCATTGGTAACCGGCATTCTGCCAATAATGGGTCATGATTGACTGTTGGGTCCAGACTTTCGACTAATAAGATCTCGGCTTGATGCCGAACCGGCAAGCGTCCCGAATTTTTGGCCAATCTTGCGTGGGATAGGCTTCTCGGCCGTAGCAGCACCTGGCTTCGAGCGGTAAAACGGTATCCGTGTGGAATTCCGCCTAACAGGTATAACATGAGGAAATAAACACCCCCTGATAAATAAAGTGTCTTCCTAGATTGGTCATGGTGAAGAATGTCATATCTTTCATCGGGCAACTTACCCACATGTGGACGATTTGTTTCGTCCCGCAGGTGTTCTGAGGAAAAATGCTCGTGTATATACTAGTCTCTAACCTGGGATCAGCTCCAGGCGACAATTTGTCTAAGTCCTGATCGCGATTTCCCAGTTGCACAAGAACGATGGTAACATTCTGCCTGGATTAATTTGGGGGAGTCTTCAGCTCCTACTTGGTCTGGGGTGAATCACTTTGAACAGCCTTTTCACACTTGTGTGCATCATTTTTGAGCAGCCATTCCCACATAACCCTTCAAGGCTCCTTTGAGACATATAGCACCTGAGACAGTATATTTACGGTGTGAGGATGTTCTTGAAACTTTCGGTGCCCGTGGTCTACGAGACCAGACAGTAACTGGATGACACTGCTCAGGCCGCGCCGCTTATCGTGCTTCATCAGTCACAGCGAGCAATGCTATCCTGGGAGCTGCCTTATCCTTCTTCAGGAGGAGGTCATCGTACAGTCTCTCTTACTCGTCCTCCAAGGAGTCTCGCCTCATGAATATATGTTTCGTGTGGATTCATACTGCGAATGGTAGTCAAGGTGCGCAGCTTGTATGCAGTTGGTATTAGACTTGTCCGTCGCTGCTAGCTTCGGTTGATATATCTTTAGTGAGGATTGAATCAGTGGTTGTGGAATCCTGATCGCTTGCTATCTGTTTCCTGCCCCGGATTATTTGGAACAGTGAGTGTGACTGACAACCTCAAACTACTTCCTGGTGGTGCCTTATGGCTCATGGACCCTAAAATAGGTATAGATTGTCGTCTGGAATCTTCAGTGTCAGTCTGTGAACGGCGCTCTGTCCGTCTCTATAAATGGACATGTTGCACTGACTCAAGTGCGCCTTATGCTGCACTTTCCTATCAAATGGACTAGCTTCCTATAATTCCCAGATGGGAAGGCTATTTCCATTTCAGGAGTACGCGGCGTCAAGGCTGTTTTATAGTTTCCGAGACTCCATAACTCTATTCATAGTTTTATTGTGGTGAGATGGTGCTCACTGCCTGGGTGCATGCATCAAAAGGAATCTAGTGGTTCTAAACATTGCGAAGAGACCCACTGTGTGATTGTGAGTCGCTGTTCAACAACTTCCAGGGCCTGCTGAACAAAATTTCTCAGAAAGATGAGGCTGATCATTTGAAGTGTCTACTGGTGGGTTCGAGTTTGAGTTCGTAGCACCCCGTGACATGTAATACCATCGAATGCGGTTTGTGATAGCCTGTCGATAGGTATGTAACCTGACCTAATGGTTCTGCGGAGTTTGATACCAATCAGTCACATCACTGATAGCAATGCAACAGTAAATACTGGTGCTTAGCTATTATAATGGCGCCTGATAATACGTTGGGTACGAAAATTTGTGTTGAAGAGATCTGATTACAGAGGAGATAAATGTGGAGTGTATGCCATGTGAGAAAATGAATAAGGTCATCCTCTTGCCTGGTAGATTCCCAGCCAGATTCGGTTAGGCAGTAGCCTGGGTTGTCGAATTCCGTTCTTCATATTCATATTTTCATGAAAGTAGCGTACTTACCTGATACCCAATCTTTAGAGGGGCTTTTATCTTAGGAGCGCAATCGGCTGCCTTTCCGTTGCACTTATCGACAGTGCTTCAGAACGACACAATTCCGTGTCTCTGTAAAGGTGTGCATTCAGTTGGTTAGACACTTTCATGATCAGGAAGACGAATTAATGATAAAGACTTTCACCGTCCATTACACGAACCAGCATTGTCACAATGAGATTCAGCTGAAAACATGGCTTATCATCCTTAATTCTTATGTCGCCTGTTTTGGGCTTCAAAGCTAATAGTGTTCCCCGCTGGGAACAAAACTGGTTTGAAATATGCATATCTCTTCTCTTGGCGAGCTGTAGTCCGCGACACTCACGGACCCGTCCTTCTCTCACTCAGCGGCCAGCTCCATTCTAGAGGCCTTAGGGTCAAAAAGTCATCATCCTCGACACCATGACATCAGTGTTCAAAACTGATGCTTCGCTGCCTTACAGCCATGATTTATTTGAACGCCTTATTGTGGAGGAAGAATAAAGGTGGATGGAGAAGGGACTTATTATTATCTTATTATTATTATCTTATTATCTTATTATTATTAGCTTATTACAATCATTCCGAGGTACCTACGCCTCCAGACATTCATTAAGGCCATCTGGATATAAAATGACAACAAGAACGCCACTGGTATCGATTAGCAGCCATACCTTGCAGGGTCTCCAAACAGGTGCAGTGGGGATCCTGCGGTCTCCATCCTGGAAGGCGAGTAGCACCGACAGTACCCAAAAGTTTCGTTTTATCCTTCATGCCTCTCTGGCAACTCAAGGTTTGGCCACTATGAATTAGGCACGGAAAACAACACTCTCTTTGGCAAACCGTTCGGTGTACGCAATACATGGCCCAACCAATGCTTATGTTGCTGGATACATTCAATGGAAGTCCCTGTTGCACAATCCAAACCTTGCTTTCTAATTGTCCCGTTGCGGATTCTCTGACACCAACCCACCCGAGCTATGGTCTTGAGACAAGGATTGTCGAACACCTGAAGACGTCTCAGTTCCGCTGCTCGAACAGGCCAAGTCTCACAGCCATACAACAAAACAGTCCGCATTGTAGCCTGCTACACGCGTCCCTTGAGATTCAGGGATATACCGCTTTGACGCCATAGATGTCTCAAATTAGCAAACACGACCCGAGCCTTTCAGATTCGTGCATTGACTCCATCTGCCACACTACACCCAGAGCTAATACAACATCCAAGATGCGTAAAACGCCCATTTACTTCCAGTATCCCTCCCTGGATTGTATGTGGCGTGTTCAGTGACTGCATGTCCAGGAGCATGACCTTACACTTTTCGGTTGCAAGGTGCATACCAAAGGACGAGATGACTTTGGTTAGTTCATCCAAAAACACCTGCGCTTTCTGCTTTTCGAAGACGAGGGCGATGTCGTCTGTATACTCCAGATAGGCAAGGTTTTTGGCACAGACTATTTGAAGACTGGGGTTTTGAACACCTGTTGTTCGTCTCATTATTTCATCGATCAGGAACTTAAATAGGAATGGAGAGAGTGTGCATCCCTGACGGACATCACTTTGTGTACGAAAGCTTTTGGAGAGCTCGCCGTATATTCTCACACGTCCGGAAGCCTGTGTGAATACCATCGAATACCGTTCCACGTACTGATCCGGTGTTCCCACCAGATTCGGGCAACACTCCGAAGACATCGATGGTCGAACACTGAAAGTCTTTTGACGTCCTCGGCGCGCAGCGGCCAGGTTTCTGATCCGTATGATATTACGGAGCTCACCGCAGCATTGTAAACTCGACCCTTGACGGATATGCTGATGTCACGCCTACGCCAATTCGGATGGAAAGAACTTATGTTCACAAACTTCCCGGGTATTCCTTGATGGGCAATCGTGTCAAGGAGGACAGACCAGTAAACCGAGTCGAATTCGCCTTGTGGGTCATTTGTGCGTATGATGTTGTTCTAGCACCTGACGAGTTGTAAAGATCTGGTCAACGTAACTCCTACCAGGCCGGAATCCTGCTTGCTGCTCTCGAGTTAGTGTTTCATGAGCTACCATAAGCTGTAACACCCTTTCGGTGCCTAGCTGCCATGCCACCCGAGGGAAGCACGAGGGTTGGGGCACTTCCAGGTTGCCCAAGCCTAGACAGGGGAAGTCGAGAGGCAGAGGTCGGGTTCGAACCACGGACCTTCCGGTCAGTAAATTCGCGCTCCAGCCGTCTCGCTCCCTAACAACGCACTGATGATGTCACCTCGATTGGTGATGAAATGTTTGCAATCAAATTGTCCAACTCAGCGGACAGGCCAATGACCACGAACCTCTTTTATGAAAATCGCACTACTAATAAAAAATAATAACAGGTCAGCTGTAACACCCTTTTAGTGTCTAGCTGCCATGCCACGCGAAGCAGGCACGAGGGCTCGGGTACTTCCAGGTTACCCAAGCCTAAACAGAGGAAGTCGAGAGATAGAGGTTCTAACCACATACCTTCTGGTCAGTGAATTTTTGGGACAGTCTCCTTTTCCCAAATCCAGGCAAACAGATCGGACAAGCGCATGCAAATGAGACAAGCGCTGACTGAGGACTTCACCTCCATCTTTGAACATTGCAGGTGGGAGGTCGTCCGGACGAGCAGCTTAGTGGCCCTTGAGAGAACATATGCTGCCATAAACCTCCGAGTCGGTAAGGTGTTCCACGTTCACCCTCCAGGGTACTACGTCAGCTGTGGGCTCCAGATGAGTGGCAGCTGGTGGCCACGATATCTTTTGTTCGGAATATTCGGCCCACCGGTCGAGCCGTTCTTTATTCAAGATTGTCACTCCCTTCGTATTCTTGATTGGTTTCGCTCACAGGAGGTTTCCTGGCACCGGTCGCGCGGATCAACTGAAGTAAACTTCGGGCATTCCCGGCTTTCTGGGCCTCTTCCATTTCTCCTTGGCTGTCTGTGTCCACCAGAATTCACGGTCGGTTCGCACGGTCGCTTTTATTTGACGTCTGATAATTCATCGCGTCCAGTTATTTTCGGGTCTGACTGGGATATTTCTCCAAGATGTAAGCAGTACCGCTGTTCGCTTGATATCCAGTACCTGAGTGCGCCTGGTGGCGCCGTGCCACAGGCAGAATTCGAAACACTATGCAAAGAGGTGGCGATCTGGTCCCAGTATGAGTTCACATCTGATGGTGGGGCATTTGGAAGAGGCTGTAGAAGGCGATTCTGGTAAACTCGTCTAACATCCGGATCTGCCGGTCTTTCAGTTGCCAAGCGACTTGTCTCCTCCGACTCGACCTCCTAACTGAGTCTCAGATGTGCTTAGCCTGTCCATCTGTGCATTCATATCTCCGGCAACCACAATGATTTCTGAGCTTTAGCTCGCCGCAATGGGGCACTCAGGGTGTCTTAAAACTTTGATGGTGTCAGAGCTACAGTTAGTTGGGGCGTAAACAGACAAGGCAAACAGACAGTGATCAACTTTCCACTTGTGAGACACCTTCACAGCTGTTGCCAGACAGAGTGCGCACAGGCGAACATCAACGGGTATTCACTGATGCTTCCGCTCGGTGACCTAGAACGATACGAACTTCTGCACATCCTACGCAGCAGCCTGTGGATCAGCAGAGGTGCGCAGAAGGGAACTGGTGGAAAATGATGGGGCAGTTTGCTCAACTACTGAGTAAGCACCCTGAACTCTTGTTTCTGATACACAGCACACATCAATGCCAAGCGAGCCCAGTGTGAGCACAAGAACAGCTTGTTGACTTGCTTGCTTCAGACTGCGGTTATTGAAGGCGGTCAGACACACTTGGCGTCGAGGCCTGAAGATTGATTTTCAGATGCCTAAGGATGTCGGCGCCGGATGACGCGCAGACGCCGCTTCCAAAACCGTTGCAGGACGAACGGACTCATCAATCCTAAGTTCTGGACCTGCAAGGAGAGAGATATTAATGGGATGGGGCTGGAAAGAAAAAGTGTGCGGAAGAGAAAGGAGATAGGCGTCAGCAGCAGCCTGTTTTTCGCCCACCCACCCTGCTGTATGCAGCAAGTAAGGTGACCCGGCTGAGGGCACCTCGTGGCGGCCGATGTGACACGAGGGTATTTTTAGTTGTAAATCTCATGGTTGTGTCTAGGCTGGGATACTGTCCGGGTGCCCACACCTAGACAGGAGGACGCTTAGGTCCTCAACCAAAGCCTTTGGCTCAGAAGCCTGACCACAAGGCAGCTGTGTTTGGCGGGAAACGCAAATGCATTACCATTTCTACGGAACAAATCGCCACACATGTTCCGACCCCCAACTTCGAGGACCAGGAGGCTGTGTTCGTCGGACCTCTAACCATTGACCAACTTGGTATGAGACACTGCGAGTGTCGCGCGGACTTCCTCACTATAGCTCAATGGGTCTCGGAGGTACACAAACAACCACACCAAGGTAAGGTCCAGTCTCTTCGTGATGGAGGTTAAAAAGATTAATCCCGCAAGGTATACTGGTGCCGCACAGAGGTCACAGTCCATTGACAGCGAGCTAGAGTGCCGTAACCGGCCGAGCATATTGTGCAACGGCAGGTTAGATATTCTGACTAATCCAGTTCTACGATAGCTGTTCAGTGTTCTGACTCGTTCCCACCTGAGTGCAACCACTGAGTTTTTCATAGAAGACGGTAATAAACCACGGGGCACTTCGCATTTTCATTGGACATTAATACGCATACTAGGTTCTGCATAAGTTTTGTTTGGCTCGGACACGTCACTCGATTCAGTTTCACACTTGCCGTATGCAGGAGAGACTACTTCCCAGACTAGACACATTTGGTGGGTCCATCGAAGCCTATGTCACTAGCTAAGTCCCTCACATTTGAAACCACGTGGAGGCAGCTACTTTTCCCAGGTTCCTTCTAGCGGTCTTTCCAAACGGGGCAACGGCTTTCGAGTTCCTTCAGGTTCTCATACCGCACTCTTTCATTTTTGTAGATGCATTTAGAAGGTGAACGAAGTAGGATCACCTTCAGTGGAGCATAGAAACTCATCAGAACGCAGTTTCCAACTGACCACACAATGAATTGGAAAGTGTTGTGCACTCTAGCTGTACTATTTACCGTTCTTCATTATGGACCCATGCTCGTCGTATACAGTGTCGTTGCATTGGGATGCTTCCTTCTCGGGTGAGTTGAACATGCCTTCGTGATTTTTCTCCCCTACAAGCTTGCTGTTCTCTATGGATAGGGAAATGTTTCCCGATATTTTTCAAAAACGCAAGTGCACCGCGAGCAAGGGAATCCCTGCAGTATGTTCGACAGTCGTCTTAGCATATTATCCAATCCTTTTTAAGGTGACCGCTATCATGGATGCGGAAGGAGTAGCCAAAGCAGATACTAAAATATCCAGCTCGCTAGCACTGGATGTCGTCTGCAATCAGGTGCGTGTCGGCTCCCTTACTTTCAGTTACTAAAGATAGATTATATCCTATATACTTCGTGACTACATCTATTCCTGGTACGCGCCACTTACTCCGGACACAGTTTTCCCGACCGAGCTACACCGACTGTTACAGCAGATCACCGCCAACTTGGTTAAAAGGTAGCTTTTTCCCGGCGTTTGTTCCTTACCAGCTGATTTGTACCAGGGTATCCCAGGTCAATTGGATTCCATTTTTGACAGAAACACTGTTTAATGATTTGGCCTCTCATGTTCGACTCTACCGTACTATGCTTGAGCAGCAGAAATCAACGGGTGACAAAGGTTCTATTTCTTCTGTCACACTCCAGTTTTATCTAACATTGTATAGATCACTTGCAATTGTTTTTTGACTGCGAGACGGAAGCCGAGAAAACTATATGCAGAGAAAACATATGTACCTCGGACGAACAGGAAAAAAGTAAAGTGCGTTAGTTTCTGCAACCACTCCTCGCAGAGTATCTACGCCGTATCAGCGAAACGCTTTTATTTTTCATCCTACCAAACGAGGAGTATCGCGTCCCCGCAATTCGTTATATCGCACGGGTAAGTCAGAATTTGTGCTCGCACGTTTACTTCATCTTCTCCCAGGAGTTGTTGGTGTCTACAGTGCTTGTACCGACTATCAACCTCTTGTCGGATCCGGATTTTGTGAATCGATCAGTAGCCTGGTTTGTAAGTTGTTGATTCCGTTTATTTCTGAGTTTGGTCCCGCTAGGGTTATCTGAACTTGAATGCTTCTTCAACTTCAGTCACATTCATCATCCCCATACCCAGTCGATTCAGACCTCACTTGAATGGACGAATTTTCTTACATCTCATATGGAGCGTATATTTTATGTCCATAGCTGTTGGGCAAGTGAGGCTGATTCAGCAGAAGCCGGGACTGTGATTAAGATGCTCAAGTTTGGTTCACGTTTGGTTGTTGTAGAGGTCTGTCTGCCTGTAAGTACTCAGGACAGTGAGTAGCTATTGTTGATTATCACCCCTTCCCCCCAAAAAATGCGAAATGCCCACCAGGCCTAGCTGAAGTTCCTTTGCCCAGTTGCTCAGTTAAACTCTACCGATTGTTTAATAAGCCCCTCTGAAACGAAGCTCGTTTAATTTTGGCTGACTGGTTGATAGTGCACCTACAGTGCGCAGGTTTTCGATCCGCATCCAAGTTAGAATTCTAAGCTATTACTATAAGAAATTCATATTAAGAAGCGACTACAACACGAGTGATATTAAATTTCCCGAACCCTGTTTATTCGCATAATTTATTTCCGTCCTTCCAGTGTCCTAAAATTCTCATCCCTAATTTCGAATGCGTGACGACGCTTAGAAAGTGTAACTAGTCAGTAAATCGAATTACGTAACTTTCAGTTCGCTTTTACTCAAAGCTTGAACTGTCCCTATCAGAATGTTCACTTTCACTCCAGCCTCCTGTCCGAACCAGGTTGGCAAGTGACCGATGTAAAAAAAAATCGTTCAGCTGTAACACCCCTCCGGTGCCTAGCTGCCATGCTACCCGAAAGAAGCACGAGGGCTGGGATACTGCCAGGTTGCCCAAGCCTAGACAGGGGAAGTCGGGATGCAAGGGCCGAATTCAGACCATGGACCTTCCTGTCAGTAATTTTGCGCTCTAACCACTGACCCGATGTAGCCGTAGGCCGTGAAACCAAATCAACACATTCTCCTTGATAGCAAACGCATGTTATCCTGAAATCGCACTTCGGTACCCAAGGTTTAAATGCAACCAAATTGGATCGGTTGTGGATGTTGTGGATTAAAACTTCAATCGTTTCGAGCTTTAATTTCCTCTGAAGAGAGATACTTCAGTCAGCGTTTAAAAAGTGGACGAACATCTACCGAGTTTGCCGCTCTGGCGATCAAAAATGGTCAGCTAACGAGGCACTTTTTGTCCTTGACTCCGAAATCACCTCAGGTGAATATAACACTTATCTACGAATGAGTTCCTTCGTGGTTCTATACCGGCTGAGTCTGTAGTCATGTTCACGTTATCCAGCCTGTTGTTCGGTCGTCTTTGTGCCAGTCAAGTATTCCGCATCGGCTGCGCATATGCTGTCTTTGTCAGCCACGAGCTATGGGCGGTGCTGCGACAACTCAATCCCATCTTCTAAAAACCCACGTTTTGTTGTACTTGAGTGACGCCTGATGTTCTATATCTGTTTTGGTACACGAGTCTTTCGCAGTGACTCTTAGCTCCTTCCCTCCTCCAGGATCAACAACATCAATACTTCAGTTAGGATAACTGATTGCAGTAACCCTATCTCATTTAATCGGCTACCCTTTTTAAGTTTGTTTCTGTTTGAGTGTTTCAACACGCTTTATAAACGGGTTTTCACACGGAATTTTAGTTTCCATGTTATGTGTGGTCCCGTACGAATCTGGGGTGACTCATACTCCGGAGAATTTGGACCGGTTGGAAAAGAGAAGAAATCCCATCGGGGAAGAGTAGTCGTCTGTTCACATAGGCCTGTCGATGGGAAATATACCCAGGGACCTGCGATTAGCCAAATTCGGTTGATCTTCCGCTATATGCTTGAACCGTATTCTTTTTATCGGTCGACTGTTTCAACCATTTTAGGCTATGTTACTGGCTTACATTGAACTAACTTTTACATTTATTTGTATTCAAGACCAAAGATAATGCCTTCACCAGCGAGTACTTCATCCAAGCGCTGAAAATGTCCGATAGTCCTGATGAACTGGAGGTCGTCGTTCAACAAACCACTGGGTTTACGGAAATGCTTCGTGGCCGCGACACTGGTGGGGATGACGGTATGTTGTGTTTGTGATGTGCATCCTTTCGAACTGTGTTTCATCAGGGTAATCTTCCTTCCACCTTATTTGGGATTTCCTTGCGCTAGAAATCACTGACAGCTTCGTGGACGTCATGTTCTTTCTTTTTTCCATACCCTAGCATGTTGCCATACATAATAGACTTCCCTTCCTGATGGGCTTGAATTCGGGCCCCGTATGAAGCCTCATTATCCAAAGTCCCTCGTTAAGGGACGCCCATTGGGAGTACCAAAGTGTCGCCAAGTGCTAGGTGTCCCTTTCTCAAAATACGCTTCGAAATGCCCGTGAGGACTTGAGATCTCTCAGTGGATAATGTGCCAACTTACGGACCGGAAAGTCCGTAAGATAGCTCAAGTGGTTAGAGCGCGAAACTACTGACCGGAAGGTCCGTGATTCGAACCCGACCTCTGCCTCTCGACTTCCCCTGTCTAGGCTTGGGCAACCTGGCAGTATCCCAGCCCTCGTGCTTCCTTCGGGTGGCATGGCAGCTAGGCACCGAAAGGGTGTTACAGCTGAACAGTTAGTTAGTTAGTTTCCAACTCAACTTCAGCATCTCGATTGCTTGGGCAACCTCGCAGAATCCAAGCCCTCGTATCTCCTTCCGTTGATATGGCAGCTAGGCGCCGAAAGGATGCTACAACCGAACGATTTCCAGTGTGATATGACAACGCGCAGAAATGCACCTAGATGAGTTTCTTGGATCTTCGAGAGGTGTTTGCTTTCTGAAGCCATCCAAACAAGCAAATACATAAAAATTGCAGTTATTGACAATTCTGTCATACAGCCATATTATTTCCCCAAACCTAATGTGTTCGAAAGTTTTCGTGGTTCTCTTTCTAGAACTTCAATAAAAGATATGTGCTTAATGTCGTTAACAGATTATAATTTTTTTCACCACCACCGTCATGTACACCAGATTAGAAATCTGGTAAAGCGTATTACATTTGCGTTTTCAGTGGATAATTCATTCACGTCGCTGCATAACAGATGTTGCAACGAGATTTGAATCTAACAAGCGGTGGAACTGACTTATCCCATTTTGCTTCTTCACTCTGCTGTCATCTCGTACCGAAGTGTACCAGAAATCTCAACATCTCTGTAATTAGAAAGGCCATCGTCAGGTTCTCTCCTTGACTTCATATGATGCAGTCATTTTTGAATTCCAGGTATTTCCAGTTTCCCGAAGTTGCATGATTACATCCTCCCTTGGACATACTGTCGATCTGAAATCCGATTAGTCGCAGTTGCTAGATGTTGGCTTCTTTTCAAATAGTCTTCCGTTCAAAGAAAGAGCTGGCCTCCTTTGATGTCTCAGTTGTTGTAATCCTTTGTTTATGTGAGGTTTGGTAAATTTGAGAAGGCGCTCTTCGCACAACCACGTGAAGGGTGGAAGAGAGCCAGAGGCGGTCAAACAATGACTTGGCAACGAAGTATAAAAGCCATTACAAGCAAACTCAGCTGCGCTGGTCACTGCCGTCTTCCTGGATGGGGACCCCGAGACGGGCCACATCAATGGTTAGAGACATTATCAGACATGGCCCAACCGCGCCCTCAGTGGCGCTCATGCATCCAAGCTGTTGCCTTCAATGCATAGCCCCCTTCCCAATTCTTCGACTTAACAGCCCATTGAAAGTGGTGCATTCACGCAGCTCGCGCCTCCAATGCGCAGCTACCTACCTCACCTCCCCAAATCATCGGCGGACGAAACTGTGGCAGCTACAACCACTGTACGACAAGTACACGGTTTCCTACAGCTGATGATGATGATGACAGCGAAAAATCCTATCAATAAAATCCCTGTTCCCTACCTCATTTAGTGATCGCAAATCAGCTGCTTTTGTCGCTTCGCCTTAAAAACTCAAGCAAACGGCGAGTAGAAAACAAATGTCTCCGCTCATTAGAAGGACAATGTGCATCAAATTACTCAAAAGTAACGTGTATCAGTCTGATGCAAATCACTCACGTAGGCTGCATCCACTCAGTCATTGACTGTAACGTAGTTGCGCAGACTTTATGTGTAAACTCCAGAGCTCCGCTTTTTTGCCTATCAGAAATCTCAGTCTGTGACAGAGCCATCATGAAGGTGGCTACTTTCAAATACAAGTGGACGACTTGACTCTTAATTATAGCACTGAGCTCTACTGAACAGACTAGCGAAATTCGGAGGTGAAACTATGTGGGGGATCTTTAAGGTGGATTTGCACAGCTTGCAACGTCTATTCTGGAAATCCGTCATAAAGCGGGCAACTAGCCACACCCACGTTGATTAGTATACCGCCGAGTCTGCCCAGTTAAGTAACCCTGAGCTCCGAATATGAGAGTCTGAAATGTGAGCACGAAACAGTTCATACAGCCTTTTTCAATCCATAAGCTGCTCTTGGTCGCCTTCGTGTATCACAACGCAAACCCTGTCAGACCACACATTCTGCAGTATGAATTGCCGGTGACTGCCCCTGGCTCGTTGCCGTTTTTCATGCAATGAATCAGTGCAATGGCATGTGCGAATTGGCATCACTACATCGGATTTAGATTGCAGTAAATACCAGGCAGAATTTAAGAACATAGACAGTTTGGTGAGACCTATAGTCACTCGGATGGTGGAGTGTTTCGGTAAAGTAAACTATTTGAGACAATCCCTAGGAAAGACAATGGAAAGATGCGTCGTGAACGACTGTTTTCGCTACTTAGGTTGCTTCAGGTAGTATGATACTAAGCATTTCCATCCCAGTGCTCGTCGCAGGTTGGCCCGTACATTCGTCACGAGTGTTATTCCAGTGAATTTTCAAGTGGGTCTCCTTCGGATTTACTTGCTTGGAACAGAAACAGCTCACCTGTATTACGTAAACTTGGAGGAATGTGAAAATCTTTCTTGAAGTTCTATGAGAAAGAATATCTGAAAATAATGAAAAGACGGAGTGAATCTAAGAACGGCCAGTTTAGAGAGATTATGTAATGTACTGCACGTAGCATGGTGGAGTTCATCTCAAACGACTAGGCGCTACTATGTTGTTTTCAACTCAGATTGTGTGCCTTAACAATAAATGCAGTTATTGGCCGTTCGCAGATAGTATGAAACAGTGGTTTGTGTTTGGCTGGATTAATTACCACAAATCTTGACTAGGCGATTGCGGTCATGCCCCCGGTTTTTTTTCATGGTTGTCTGATTGAACTCTTGGAGGTGTAGGCAACTCAGAATGCCTGGAGTAGGCTAGCACCAGGGCCCTCTCTCACCAACTCTTTTCCTTTTTCACTTTAAGGCTTTACATATAATTGCTGTGATTGTGAAGCATCAACACTGATGTTGCTTTCTGTGACGATGGTGATGGCTTGTGCAATGACAGAAGCTCCTTTGGGCAATTGCTTTTTTTCCCTTTATGATTGTAAAGTTTCTTGGGCAACCCCAGATCGAGAACAATTCTGTGGATCCGTTTTGCGTCAGTTGATGCACCCGCCTGTTTCCATTCCTTTTGTTGCTAACGCAGACTTCGGAATCTTACTCTGTAGATATACGCACGCGAAACTCATGTACAGTATTTCCGTTCACCTGATTGTCACTCAGGGTACGACGTCAGCACGAGACAACCTGCATCGAGAGTTTACACGTGACAGTCCGTCTTCACAATTTGTCGTCAAAGTACAACACTGTATTAATGCGCCGACAGTCTATCACTTAGCGACGTTGAAAAATGTGTACCTAGCTTCGTGGGACTGTGTTCAAGTCAGTTTTTTATGAGGACTTCACCATGCCACTGAATTCTTGTAATATATGTCCACTCTTCCGTCTGATCATCTCATTGGTGGGTACAATTGTGAGAACCACCTCCTATGTACCTAATTATATGGCTGGTGTAGATCTAACTGAATTGATCACTTCTGTGATCTCTGCTGTCTGCCTTAAACGGAGTCATTACTAAAACCCTACTCTCATCCCGTTTTTGCTGAACGACTTGCACCTTGCATTTTCTTAAGTCTCGAGATTATTCTCCGTTTTACTTCAGTCATATGACAGGAAGGTATCTAGGCTCCAAGTTTGAGAATCACATAGTGATTGTGACTTCATCGTAGTATTTTTCTGGTGTTCTGTCACGAATTGATCTACCAGATAAAAGTACACCATTGGTAGTCCTTTTCTTTCAGAGACTGTTTACTGCATTTGTTTTTTTCCTTATTTCACTAGATTTGGCTATCAAGGCTCAACTCGGAAGCTTAGATTACTTACGCAAGATTTGCGCGCAGCGACTTGAAGAGATCAAAGAAGGCGTGATGGAAAAGGTTCGTCGAGTGTCTCTGTTTCGAGAGTCGTTTTTAGTTCTATTTGCACGCGTTCTATTTTTATACCAAAGTTATTTCTGCTTTTTGTGCTCTAACCAGCCCGAGGCTTTCGTCTACAATGTACAGCCAGGCACGAAACTTTATGATATGTCCTTCAAGGAGCTTATGTCTAAAAGTGTGGCACTTGTGAGCTTCTTGGGTAAGTCTCCATATTGTGCCCCTGTGTCGACGCTTGACAGTTATTAGCAAACGAAGTATTTTTAGTAATGAGTCGAGACCCGTGTCTTGGGAATAATTCATCATTTCCGCCTCTTCCACTGTTCCAGACTTCTTGACCTCTGTTGGCAAACACCACCTCCTACGTCTGTATCTAAACTGTGTGGTAAGTTCACTTCTTGTGGACAGCCCGTGACATTTTATGTTTCTAGCTCTGTTGCAATAAGCGCATGCGATTTTTTTGGTGTAACATTTTGTTTGCATCTTAAAACTTAGGGAGGGGAGAACCTCAGGAACAACCACTCCCCTTTCTAAGAGACGTCATTTGGAGCGTCCCAACTGCTTTTGATTTCCAGTTATTGCCTGACCGCGCACTTTGCCTGCAAACAAGGTCAGAATTTAACATGAGTACTATAACTCTCCAGTTAGAATTTGTCTGAGTTTTACTAACGGACGGGATTGCTAGGTAAATGAAGTGTCAAATCCCAGCAGCGTCATCGAGATACGCAAAAGTTTTTGATCTTCATAAAGTTGTAAAACCCACGCTGTATCTTCTCTAGTTTTCTTTTGGGAGGACATTTTTCAACATGAACCCTGTTCGTCCGAGTGCACGAATCTTCATTCAATTGTTCATTATGCGTCTTGGTTTGAACCACGTATGTTGCATTCACGACCTTTCAGTTGCTACGTTCTGCTTTGCTAGGACAAGACAACCTTTGATATTACATGAACATATGAACGCCATTGTTATCACAGAATCATACGGAAGTAGTTTCCAGTTATGAGCTCGTAGTACTGATGAAGATAAGAAACTTCTGGAGCTTCCGCTATCGATAAGACTTCGGACAGCAACACCGTTGATCAAGATATCTGTTGTAGTTTTAGATAGGCAATTGGGAGCAGCGGTACAGAATAACGAAGGGACTGAGAAGTCTTGAACTGAAGCCACGTGATATTCTGAGGGTTTGGACCTAAAGACGCGTTGAAAATGCCCTATCTTCCCACAACTTCTGCAAACTGCTTTTTTGGCAGGACACCTTTTACGAAGGTACTTGGGATTCTCACAAAAGTATCATGTTTGTTGTGTAGCGGCAGAAACCGTTGTTTTGGCATTATCAGTGGACAAAGGGGTAGGTACAGAACAAGTAACGGACTGTGATTGTTTTTGTGCAACTTCGAGAGCTCGGACGGCTTCGCGAGCTTTGTCAAGGTCTAATTCATGCCAGTTTAGCAGTTCCTCCCGAATGGTGCTTGGCTGCAGTCCGTTTATCAAGGCCTCTCGGACTGTCTTGTTTGTATGTTCCACAGCAGATACTGCTTTGCACAATCTTTAGAAAGTGACCTCAGTTTTTGGATGAACTGGTCAACATGTTGACCGGGTTTGTGGTTGTATGTAGCATGGCATGTATGTATGGCATGCATACACGATATTTTTCGGGCGAATATAAAGTTTCTCCAGTAAGATTATCGCATAATCGTAGTCGGTACGTTCTGCAATGAAGTCACATTGTGTGGTCACTGTGGCGTACGAGAGTTTCCAGTTCATTTAAACCTTCAGGTTTGATTGATTTAATGCAAGATTTGAAGCTACGCGGAACCAATGAGTCCATCGTTTCGTGGCATCTGGAGTATCAGCATCAAAAATCGTGAGTCGGAGAACATGATCCATTTCTTTATTGGACGGTTAACATGTTGCGAGAGTCGAGTGGTTCCAGGTCGATATTAGATGGAGGACAGAATAGAAGGGCATAATATACCCTCTAATCGTCTAATAAACGATAGTGCATCAGTTGAAAATATAGAGTGAAAATTACCAATTGATGGTTTATGCAAAGTGTGGTTTACGTAGAATACCACTTTCACAATATGAAAATGGAGTTGTCGAGATCATTCCTTTTTTGAAGTATTGCACTGACACTTACGATGCTCTTGCAGTCGCAGCTGAACTGGGTATATTAGGCGGAGGATAGTACCGACCCATGTGGGCACGCTAAGATTTCCAAAAGCTACCTTGGGTGGTGTAAGTTTCTATGGTGTAGCAGTCAACATCTGTGATTCACACCGCAGACAAAACGCTGAAATGTGACTTACGAAGCATAAGCAATTGCTTTCAACCACAATTGACCTTGTGATATCAGATAAGCTACACCACTCATGGGTCCTGATGAGAAGATCCGTATATAGTGCTCCTCATCAGTGATGAAATATGCGTCGGCATACGGAGTAGTCGTAAGTGCGCCTGTTGGTGCACGTGCAATTGTACTCAACTCCCTCATATATCACCTAGCTGCTTTTTTAAACAAGTTTTTCCAAGCGATTACTCCTGTTCTGTGTGTTAGAGTGGTCCACGTAATCTGTTCTCATTTTTGAGCTGTTTTTCTTCTTCCAGAGTTACCGCGATAGTGCACAAAACCTGACAGACTTGGAAAAGACTGATGAAGGAATCACCTCTCCTGACCCCTCCATCGGTACTGCTTGTGATCTCATTGCATCTAGCCCGGAGTCAACTACATTTGACCAAGAACCCGATCCAGTTGAGTCAGCTTCAAATGAGGATAACTTGGATACTTCTGGTGCGGTCGAAAATGATGATGTCTTTGGTTTGAGTGACGTTCATGTTGAGGATTTCTTAGCGGACACCGCTTCTGTCCAGTCTGCTGACTGCACCTCGGATTCACTGGGAATGGAACAACGTTCAGAATCACCGAAGCCAACTGACATGGTTCAGGATTTGAGGGCGTTCGGTGTGCTTTTATGTGGGAATCTCCTGAAACAACTACCCACCTCGGCTGAGCCACTCATTCAACAAGTGCTCCGAACCCTCACAATCGGTGACAATCCCCCCGATCCAAACGCATTTGTTGATGTTGAAGCCAAGGTGAGTAGTGTGTCATTTGTTGGATCGCTCGTGTTCTTGTCATTTTCAACCATGCTCGAGGAAATGCAGCTCCCTGACAGCATATTTTTGAGCCTTTTAGCTTCACTTCACTGAGACTTCCCATTGAACACTCAACAAGAAAAAAACACATTGACGGACAAACTTTTCTGCCATTTACTTCTCATGAAAATACATCCACCGGACCAGAAATACTTCATGAGCGAGTTATTCTAAAATCTTTAGCGCCATTAGGTTGCGTAGATAGCACATCATTATGGTTAATTTGCTCCACAGTTGTTGTCGGGTCCTTCCAGTAGGGTGCCATAAGAAATGCCTTGTTGAAGCTACCTCTAGTGCCGAGCTTTACGTTTGGATTACGACTGGTCCAGCCATAGCCAAGATATGGCTTCTGGAAAATTGCAGGTGATTTATGGTCACAGTTAATCCGCCCCATGGTAAAACCATAAGCTCAGCTATGTCTCTTACCATTGACCCACGGTGGAATTGACGGATTTTTAGCTAACGTTCTCATCATCATCGGCTGCAAACCATGTGCAGGACATTGTAAACTGTGCAGTGTTTACAGCTACCACAGTTCCGTTCGCTGATGATCTGGGAAAATAGGGGTGAATGGCTGCCTATCGAAGGCAGTGGCAGATGTTGTCCGGTGAGTCCAGAAGTGATGGTGGAGATCGGGAGATCGGGAGGGAAGCTAGGCATTGCAAGTAACAGTTTGGATTCATGCGTTCCATCAAGCGTGTGCCAACTTATCTAACCACTGATGTGCCTGTATTGGGGTCTCCATCCAGAGATGGAAATGACCAGTGATGATACTGACTTTCATGCCTTGCTGCTAAGTAACTGCTTGAACTCATGGTTCATTCCCACAATCCACGTGTTTGTGCGAGAAAAGCTGTCCAAGAAAATCGGTTGACCGACATGCGGAGTACGTGACCAAGCCAGCACACCCTATGAAGTGCCAACGGCTCGTTTATCTTGAGCGAGTCATTTCCTCCGGAAACCATTCGACGTACTTCAGCATCACGATGCGATGGTCCCACCAGACTCGGGCAGTGCTCCGAAGACACATGTGGTTAAACACTAGAAGTTTTTTAACCTCCTCAGCCCAAAGCGGTCAAATTTCTAACCCATATGACAACATTGTGCGCACCGCGACCCTTGACTGATGTCACACCTACGCCACAGATAGTGCAGGTTTTGGTCTTTCCGATCCGGATGGAAATATCTTCTTACTCTGATACTTTCTCTTTCCCGATACCACTGGATGTAGTGAACTCACGTGAGCTCTTACCATAGACCTCCACACTTTCGTGGGATTTGGCGTACACCATTCTACGGAAGGCATCTATTACTCCACAGGTACTGCCAGAGTGCCCGACAATCAACAGAATCGAAGGCAGCATTCAAGTCAATAAAGGTGACCACTGTTGTTTCCGAAATCAATGCCTCTTTCGAAATCTGTCGGAGAGAATATGTGGTCTTTCCATTCTCCTGCAGGACGGAACTAAGTTTGGCTTTCACTGATCTGCCCCTCGTTGTTTTCAGTCAACCTTCGAAAGATGAAAACGGAGGGCACGAATGCCACAATGATTTTCACACGGTGTTCGCGTACCCTTTTTGAAGTCAAGGATGATTGTTTACGTGTCCCATTCTCTGGGCATTTTCTGTTCGCTCTATGTAGCACCACTCAGTTTTGTTACGCGGATAACCAGAGATCTTCCGCTTTCTTTGAAGTGGGCTGGATACAAACCGTCAGGTCTTTGTGTCTTCCCACGTTTTAAAAGAGATATTTCGTACTTAATCCCTTCTCCCGACGGGCTACTAAAATTTACATTCTGTTCGCCTGCATGGAGTGTCTATAGGGGCTGTTACAGCGGCCCAGCTTAACTGTTTTTCGAGGTGTTCGGTCCATCTTTCCAGTCGTCGTTTTTGCGAGTGAATTAATTATCCGCCTTTTTCACCTATCGTCTTACTGACCGTTACCTTCCTGTAGCCAGTCCATCGTACTAATTGGTATAGGGCACGACTGTTTTCGGTAGCAAAAGCCCGGTCCATCTCCCGAGGGCTCTTGGTCTTTCCTCAAGCTCCTCACTATTTGGCATTTGAGAAATTTGCGTGCGCCGTCGTATTGGTGTGGATTTCTAAGCATCAATCAGGACTAGCGATCTCGACGACATTCAGCGGACATTCGATTGTACCGGAAAAGTCGGAAAGATATCACTGAACGCCGCAAGCATAGCTCCCTTCATATTTTACCTTGCTTCATCCACGTGCTCGCTACCAGTACACTGTTGGTTTACCATATAGAGTTGTTGAGCTAGCTCAGATCGGTACTGTTGAGCTGCGTCACGACGCTTGAGTCTCGTATGACTGTTTTAGAAACAGCATACATCGACTTCAGAATAGTAGTGATCGTTCAGCTGTAACACCTTTCAGGTTTCTAGCTGCCATGCCACCCGAGGGAAACACAAGGACTGCGATTCCGCCAGGTTGCCCAAGCGTAGACAGGAGTAGTCAGGATGGGTTGGGTTCGAACCACGGACCTTCCGGTCAGTGAAATAAACCTTCATGATACACTTAGTGAGTGGTTGACGAAACTTGATGCGTTCAGATTTAACTGTTCTCAACATATTGATACCACACCGGAAGCATAGTACCCAAAGGTTTTTCAAGGCTATTTCCCCTCCGGGTGCACAGCGGCTCTCATCTCACTGGGAAACACTTTTGCGGTGGTCTACGACGGTTACCCTCATCTGCTTATTCTCTCAGAAAGCTCCAGATAGCTTAGGCCCTAAGGTTCGGACTTCTATCCGAAAGGCTCATGATGGATGCTCCCCTGACTACTACATCCACCCATCTACACATTTATACTCGATAAACTTGGTTTCATCTTCCTTTTCTTCCTTCAAAAGCTCACCGAAATGCTGTCGGACGCACAGTGTTTCGGAGCCTTCAAGAAAAGCAGTCAGTATGTTCAGCTGTTAGCTGAGTTGGATTTACTCAAGGACACATCAGATCAAGCGGACCCTCAATCAACAACCGAGTCACAGTCGGTTAGTGAAAATACATCAGACGGCTTGTTTGGTCCAATGCAGTCTGCTCCCTCCTCCAAGTTGGTTCCGACATCGCTTCCAGTGAGCACTTCGGCAGTGGACTCTTTTTTGAATATTTTCAAAATCAGCAGTCCGGATAACGAATCAAGAACTTGTGGTATGTTTTGCCATAGGGTTACTGTTCTCTGTTTTTTGAAACTGCTCAATGGGTTGGCTTCGTATGTTGTGATTTAAATCATCTTTAACGCAAAAGGTCCTAGGGGCTTTATCGAATAAACCTTAGAGGCAAGAAGTGTTTGGCGGGTACGTTGGGTGAACCTTGCTTAGTATGAATGATTGAATCGTACTCAAAACTGTGATTGACTTATACCCACTTTACCTGAGAGTATATGTCTATACAGTACTTTTCACCCGGACAGAAATCATAACACCAGGGAACGTTTTCCTTCATCCCCTTCTCAACCTTTTCTGAATTGGTTTCGCAAAAACAGCTTTTGGACATAGAATAAACTCTATCAATGAGTACTTAGTGTAGATCTGTCCGTCACCCAAATAGTCCTGGGTGGACAGTAGAACTTTGTTCAACTCACAGGATAGATTTGGTAATAACTTCGGGGCCAGCTTTTAGTCATCAGCAAGCGCTAAATGATTAAACCTTCCGAATTCGACCCATTTTTATCAAATCACACGGACCCAAGAAGGATTGGAATGAGCTTTGGTTAGAACTGGGGCTGACAGTTGATAAAACTCGGTAGTCTTAAAAAACTTCGATTTCACTTCAGTTCAACTTGTCAGCTGTTTACTGCATGCACAGATGTGTTGGTTCAATCTGTTACTTTCGTTCATTGGAGATAGAGCGGAGTGACGGAAAAACATCTATGCCTCGGGTGCCATGACCTAATTAGTTCACTGACGTTGAGCCGTTTCACTTTACTCACGGAGTCCAAAGCTACGCGTTGAGGACGATGGCTTTGATAGACCCACGCCAATGGCTGCGTGGTTGGGTCAATAACCCCTGGTCAGTCCTGTCCCAAGGTCACCATCCGGGAAGACTGTGGTCGTCAACAAGAGCGCGTCTATCGTCGACTGACCATCCACTCAACATATGGTGGGGCGAAAGGAGCTGTACTAGGCGTGTAAACGCATGGCATAACTAGCGTCACCTAGGGAGTACGACAAGCTGGTGTACTGCGAGTGAATCACTTCACCCAAGCACCATCCAATGTTCCTCGGTGGTCCTGTCCTGCGGTCCCCACCAAACCCGGACAATTCTTCGGACATTCTGCCACCACTTATTGTCCATAAAGTGGTGCGAATCGTAGCCTTGTTAACTCTATCCTTGGCGGAAGCTGATGTCACGATGACGGCTTCCCATTCGTGAAGTGACTCTGTCTTCTGACAGCCCACCATGACCTATGCAGCTTCCCAGTTAAATGAATTTTTCTACCACACCAACCAGCTCATTTGCAAATGTGGCTGTGATTCCACCTGATCTGACAGTGGCACTTCATATCTCACAGTTACAAGGTGCCTACTAAAACGTTTGGCCGAATTAGTCAGGTTAATTAGAATGATCTATTCCAAGTAGTCATATAGTCTGTAAACAAACGCCCCGGAGGCATTTCGACTCCGTATTTGTTAGAGTTTTAAAGCAAGGATGACTGGAACAGCCTTCCTGTCGTTGCTAGCTGCTATATCCCCGAGTGCCAGCTTGCCTTAATCCCGATGCTGTCCTCGGAGTCCACGTCATGGATTATGACTACATAAACCACAGCGGGTTCAAATGAGGAAAGTGCGATCCGATGTGACCGAGTTTATTCAGAATACACTAACTTCTCAAATCGAATTCACAACGAAGGGAACAGGCAGATTATGGAGCTTTCCACGGAAGTGAGTTTTAGCGCTATCATAAAACGACTAATTGTTAAGGCTCGCACTGGGCAACTTATCAAGCTTTTCGTTTATGAATCTGATCCAAATCTCGAATAATGGTACAGTTGCTCACTACAGCTTGTCCTTAAACTGAAGGTTATCCGTTGAATTAACTGGATATCTGTCGTTCTTCCTAACGCATTTAAAAACGCCAGGTGGCTGTTTGAACTAGCCTTACTTGTCTAAGCGGAGTTAGGGAAAAATTCACCCGAATTCAAGAACAGGGTATCCTCAGCACCTGATCATAACCCGCAACGGCTGTGTAACACCGATTGGACGCCACTAGATGGTTGATAAATGGCGATAATAGCCCTTTTTGTCCCGTGAAGTAAGTAGTAGTTTCCACTCTGACCCCCTTTTTCTCGTTTGATACAAACAGCACTTTAGATATTCCCATGTTTTAGGACTAGCACGCATACAGGACACAGATTCACCCGGTTTTTGCGCAGCCTTCGTCGATGTGGTAACTTGCATCAGTTAGCTCCTAGTCCGAGATCTGCAGTCGCTACTCATGCCTGTTCAACCGTCTTATTTCGCGACGAAGCATCTCCATGTAATTCTGTCCATTCTTAGTTTTTATGTACGAATTGAACATACCCCGCAACTTAAACTGCAGGTAAAAGTCGTTGAATATATGCTAACTAACTTTCAGTTGGACTAAAAGTCGGAGAATGTATATCACACAGTTGCAGCGGCCTAGCATGTCAAAAGTTTTCTTCGAGAAGGCATGGGACATTATCACATACATTTTCAAACTACCAACACCCCTGAACACAGCTGGATTAGGGCACCCGTGTCCACTGATTACAAAGGTCGCTCTTGGGTGATTCTCGTTTGGAACCAAATCCCGCCAGACCGTCGAGCGACAACGCGCGAATGATATGCGGGTGATTTCATTTGCTGATTGCCATAACCTCGTGCGCCAGCATGTTCCCAACGGCCGAATCATCCTCGACAGCAAAGCCGGTTGAAACTGATCTCGCCCATCCAAAAAATTTCACTGTCTTCCGTTTATAACTGAGGTGGTACCCTCACGTAATTTCGCCCAAGCTTTTTGTTCTTAAGATAACAAATGATCCCGCAAATCGAGTGAAGTTTTTTTCAACGTGAGTAAACGGTCATCAATTTATCTTGAGAATGCCATGAGATGTCTTGTTATATTCCTCCGCTAACCTAAGGCATAATATCATCAGGGTTACAACGATAATTTTCAATCTGGCTTACCGATCCAACCGCCTTCATATCACTAAACGCGCGCTTCCCTTCTATGTTCCGGTCCCCGAAAATCTGAACTAGTTCCCCACATTTTGATCCAACTCGTCAGTTGCTGCCTTTCTACACCAAACACCGCCACCTGTTCTCATTTGCCAACTTCATCAAAGATATCACAGGTGTTCCTGCGCAAGTCGGTGGAATAACCACTGTGCGCACCGTGCCACACCAATCCAAAAGCCTCGTGCCAACTACTGATTTCCAAAGAGTTTGAATTTATTCCACGCTTCCGTATTTCTGTCTGTTACTCTGGTGCCTTTCACTTCATTCACCCTCCGAAATCGGCCAATCGATTTATGGTTTATGGCTATTGGGATCTGGGCCTATGCTACCTATTGTGAGTGTAATGACTGGTAAAACATGTCCATGTTGGACAGGTCGACCACACAGCTTTCAAACGGGCATGTTACGCAGTAAGTGACCGCCAGTTATGTTCCATCCTAAAGAAAAAAAGTTGGCGAACTGATTTGCCATATCTTCTCTGTGTGGATGCACTCGTTGTGTGGCCCACTAAACCAATCATGCGCTGAGAAATAGTCACCTCAGTGCACTTCCCGTCGAGGGCTTGTTCACCCCCTCCACAAGTCGCATGCACGATAGTGTTGCTGTCTGACAGTGAAAATCTGGCTTGGTTAACCCATTCAATCTGGCGTTTTATGGAGTGCTAAGACCGCGCATGGATATTATGTGACTTCGCTTGACTGCTGACTCGAGGTCGTCAAGCTGGCAAGTCCAACAGCTTCACGAGTTTTCTGTTGGTTCCCTCAAGGCCACGGTAAGAAGTTTATTCTATGCTGAACAAAGGCACAGTAAACACTTCAAACATGGTCTAAGAATAGTGCAAGCACAGTGCACCTGAAATTTTCACTGTCAATGTGGTCCCGTCTCGTTCGCCAGTTTTGTATTGCTAGATGGTCCACATAACACACCCGCCACTTTAAGCAGAATTTGGAGGTAGCGGACTAGAAGTGCATTGTACTGCCAGTAAGGCTGGCGCAGAAAAAAAACAAGATTGTAAACATTGTCTGGTCAGTTAAGTATCGACATCGGACACCCAAGGGCGTACACTGTTGTATCAGTCTTTCTGCCGTCTATTAGCGGTCGTGACGTTTGTTTTTCAGATGTATGACCATCTATGGTCATTCGTATTTGTTTTTATCAGGCTATTTTCTTTTCCGTCTGTGGTCTAGCATGCACAGCCGCGACTGATTGGGCCGCTCACAGCCCCAACGATTTCGAGCATCTGCAAACGTACTTTGAGATGTAAGCTGGCTGTTCTTCGGCTGGTAAAGCACCAGCCTGTCAAACGTACAGTAAAAATACCGGGATTCTGCTGCAGCTGCCTCTTCGCTCCATTTTTTCCTCGGTCCTTGAAGGAAGAGAACAGAACATTTGGCTTTTTAATGCAATTGAGAGAACTCATGGTTACCCGTCACACCATTGCATTTCAACAATTCTCCTCAAGAGTATATTTTCCTTCCCGTGTTATACGTATTTCCTGCGCAGTATTGTTACATGCCAAAACCTCCGTGTACCAAACTCGTACCTGTTTGCTTCGTAAGGCTGTGTGAATCGGCGGTTGTATCGTACAGCTAATGACAGAGACAAATTATGTGAAAGTTACTTTGGCACACTACCTCTGGACAGACACATGTTGTGCTGTAAGAATAGCTACTGGTCGGTAAACACCGCCTAAATTTCCTTACTGCTTCTAACAATGCATCCAGTTAGGTTTGTCGGGCTGGAACGAGAGACTGGTTTGTACCAACCGTAAATGTCCTCGTATTTACTCACTCTGATTGAAAGGCGGCAAGTAAACGCGTTCTCGCATAGGTAGAATGAATTTAGCCGATCACTTGGGTCCACCTAACTATAGCCTGGTTCAAAGTGCAGTAAGAAACCGAAGTTTATAATTCAAAATCTTATGATGTATAAACGCCCGACAGACTGTTCGTTCATAAGGTCTAAGATAAATGCTGGATTTTTATTTACAAGTCCACAAGCGCGGACAAATTAAACAAAGTAAGCTGACCGGAAAATGTGTTCGAAAATGCCTCCAGCTATTTCAAAACATTGTCTGTTCTGCGAACCCCATCCTGAAGTTTACCAAAATACATTAAAGGGTAGAACGACATGCTTCAGTTTTCAGTTCTCTAGTTCTGTGGAGTGCTAGTTCATAGCCTTTCCCCCTCAGATAATTCCAATGATCGCTGAGGCCATTTTTGGCGACTATTTAGGCCTTTTTTGTTATCTTCTTTTGCCGAGCGTGATGAGACCCTGTAGTTCTGGTAGTACATATGAACCAATAGTTTTAACGTAAGTTCATTCACATAAGGCCGAGGATATTTCTCAAACGCCTTTTTGCACCAGTTTTTTCGCTGACAATCATTAGACCAAAGTGGACTCCACGCTAGACGGTAATCTTTTCATCAGTGTCAGTGAAGTTTCCATAGCATGTGCGGGTTAGTCTGTCACCATTCGAAGGTATATCTTGGATGACTATTCCTGCACAGTTGAAAGGAGAACTAATCGGCATACGTAATTTTCCCAAGAGAGGGTGGGTGATTGCGACAACACTCCAGACTTTGATAACTGCCGTCTACTTTGAATGGACTGCACTCTTGTTGGTAAGTGGGGGCAATGTTCCCACTCCTTCATCATACGCCAAACACTTGTATTCGCAACTTTTAGCTTTCCGGCTTGTGGTTTCATGGGTTGCTGTCGGTGCATTTTAAGCTGATACCTCAGTCCACGATCCCCCTCGTGGCAAGCGTCTGAGCACTGGTACTGTAGCTTTCGACCTTCTACCTACTCGCCTTCAGTGTGGTACTAAAGGCTTGTTTTATGGATGCGGTCGGTTTTTTATTTACTAAACGCGCCGCCTCATACACATTTTGCACCTTTGGTGTTTGTTTTCACGGGAACGCTAGCTTGAAAGGCGCAGACCGAGAACTAAGCTGAAAAATACGGTTATTACACCTAACGACCGGAAGGTTTGTGGCCTTAACCCATCCCCTGGATCTCGACTGCTCCTGTCCAGGCTAGGCAACCTGGCAGCATTCCAGTCTTCGTGATTCCTTCGGTTGGCATGGCAACTAGGCACCGAAAGGATGTTACAACTGAGTGATTATTACAATTATTAGCTTATTACTACTGTTGAAGAACACCATTCTAACGTCGATCAAACTTCACGCTCTTCGTTGTATTCTTACCAATACATGCAGACACCAGAAAAGCATCAACGTTCCCCGTAAGTCTCCAATCTGTCACTTCTCTTGCTTGTATTACCTGTCTCGTATTTTGTGTCAAAAGCCACATCCATTCTAATAAGACTCAGCCGTCGCTTATTGTTTTCAGATCACAGCGCAAACCAGTACGCCTTCGGAAACGTATACGGCAGAAATTATCCGGACCGGTAAGTGTGTTTTGGATGCGTTTGAATCTGTCGTGATTGGTTCGCAAACAGGTATCTCTCGTGGCTTAGAGGAGGATTGGTTGACAACTTTCGTCCAGTTCTCATTAACTGGTACATGACTGTTTGTTTGTCTTCGCCTAAGGTTTTCAGTGGTTAACAATTTATGAGGGGAATTTGGAACAGGGCTCGCGAGGTCTTCCCAGTCAGACACGTTTTTGGGTCTCTTTTGTTTTGTTGATCGCTTTGTAAGTTGAAGTCAATCAAGTCGTAAATCGCCAACATTTCGGATTGGTTGGTTCCTCACAGGCTGTCCAATAATCTTGCACTCTGTTTCTTTCGGAGTCTTCCTATACTGGCATAGTGGTTTATTTGTCTTGTCCGTGGCAGCAGGCTAATGTCAACGCCAGTTCTATTTATCTACCTTGTCACTACCATACTCCCGTTGTCCAGGTGAAAATTGTCCGTCGCCACTTTTTCTATTCAGTAGTCGCGTCATTTCTGTTTTGAAGCTGTTTACTCGAATATTAAGTTTTTGCTGTGAAGTGCAGAAACCGGCTGTGATTGTCTACTCCGAAAAGACTGCAACGGAAGTTGTAATGGAAGTAGCATGTTAGAAAAGAGCACTGGAGTAATACGATGTAGTCTAGGATGTAAGGGATAAGTGCAAGAGCGATTCTTTCAGAGAGACTGCTCCTTCAGCGAGTCCGTAGCATCACTTTGTCGACCGTAGTTTGGTTTGTGATCAGATGCTCGAGGCGGTAGATGTCAGTCAGCCCGCAATGGTTGATTCGGCTTGTCACAGTCAAATCACACGGTCAGAGCTCTACCCACATTCATGATCTGTAATCTCCTGAAGAAACTTCAGTCAACTCCTTACGCATTTATAGTCTTTTGGGGAGATTTAGTGCACTTAACCGCATCGGGCGAAACGCCAGCAACGTCAAGGGTTGAAAGTGCTGCTCAGAGCGTAACTTCGAAAGGACCAGAACTGTGTGTCCGCATGATAGGCGATGAGCTGGATTTAATCAGATTGCATTGCACGCCCCTATAGGGCCTTGTTGAGCGCAACATGAGCAGAACTGTGTATTACCGCCGTTCCGTTCGGCGCTGTTATCGCTATTTTCTTTCCTCCACGTTTACATCCCAGAAATCATGCGAGATTCGTACGTCGTCTACACCATTCGGGTGACCTGCATGTCTACGGCAACTGGCAGTGCAGATACTTGGCAAACACTTCGGCGCTTCAGTCATTTTGCAGAGTTGCATTCGCTTATCACCGACAGAGTGAGTTTGTGGAATTCAGCATAAGCAAACCGTATTCAAGTTGTCGCTGCTCACAATACTCAGTCACCCCATCTTATCTGCAGTACTTGTACAGTATTTCAACCGTCTCGGTATCTTAGCTTCTTGAACTTCTTGGCACGTTATATCCCTTCGTGGATCTCAAGATACCCTGAGATTCATCAGCGTACAACAACGGTCATTTGTAGGGTCTTCTCAAGGCAGTCCTTCGTTGAGCAAGGTTCTTGTTTGATATTTACATTCTCTCGTGTTAGACTTTCATATGTGGTGAATTTTAGCCTACTTTTCTGTTGTCTTCAGTGCGGCAATATCCCCAAACTGAAGCTTCCTTCCAAGCGGGCTTTCAGCAATATGAGCCGAGATTTTCTTAACAAGCGCCGTCGGGAGCTTGATGAATATTTGACGGTGAGTCGGTGTATAGTTTTTTTTTCAAGAAATTTAATAAGAATTTCAAGTGTTCGTGGACCAGTGTTAGTTTAGTCGTTTAATTAAACCGTTACTGGTTTTAGACCGATCTGATTAGTTCCCTTCAGTTTGGCTATGTGAATACTTGATTTGTTCAACACGGCCAGTTTCAGACAGGTTTTTGTGGGACTAATTCTTGTTGTTCCTCGGATGTTTCCTCGCATTCATTCATGCGTTTCGCCTAATAAAGTTGAGAACACCCGTTTAATCCATAATCTTATCCATACATTTCATTACAGACGTTATGTGATAGTGAGTTCCTGACCGCTTACCCAGCGGCACGGGCTTTCGTTGTGGAGTTTCTTCAACCGGATTCATGGGAACGAAGTCGGCTGCAGGCTCGCCGGGTAAATATGGACGTTTTGTTCCAAAGGTTACAACCATACTACTTTTCCCTCCTGATTTCATAAATTTATTGTCACGCCAGGTTCTCCTGATAGAAGTATATCCCTAGCTATACTGCGTTGAATGTCCACCTTAGGCAGATGGTCAGTCTACACATGACCATTTTTAGAACCATATCGCCTTTAAATGACGGTCGCAGGTTTTTCTACGTTCATCAGTGATCTTCATTTCGGTTTGTCCAATATACGTTTGTTGAATAACGGTTGTTAGTGAATCCATCGGTCTGTCGGTGTTCTAATCCCGGTCACAGTCAAAGTTATCGTCTACTGTTGGTCCGCAATTCGAACAAAGGTCGGGCTTGACGCCTTCTCTTTATTGCAGACTAACCTGAAAATTATACTAGGACATGAAAACTACTCCTCCAAGACTGATATTAACCAAACGTTCATTCACATAGATCTTATGCATTTACAAAGCTTTGTGGAGCCCAAAAAACGATTTACTGCATAGCAGGATAAATTCCAGAATAAGGGAAAAGTTTTATATTTGTACTTTACGGAGACGGTTTTCCAGAATGGAATGAGTTAGTTTGGAGGATATCCCGAATCCCCGCTGTCCATGAAGCACGACGAGCAACGCAATTAGAACAGTCATGTAGTAACATGGGTATTTATGTGTGAGTGACGTCCCCAACCCTGTAAGACATGTGTTCGAGATTATGCCTCTGTAGTAGCCCCTTCGATTTGTGTGTGATTTGCGCGTGTGCGTGTCCGTTCGTCATTCCACCACTGATTTGGTGTGTGACTTCAGTGACTGATTGGATGCGTGTCCGATTGGTTTGCACTCGTCCGTGTCTATCCTTCAATACACCGGAGAACTGTTTGTGGGATGACTGGACATGTGACTCAGTTGTTTGCTAACTCGTTACGAGGCGGACCTCTTTGGCCGCGTGTACACAATACACCCGTGTCCTTACCTACGTGCTTTCTGACTTACCTTGAACTTACAATAGCCTCTAACCTTCGAACTACCAAGCACAGACCGCAAGACAACAGGAAGTTTACCGTCGTATTTTGGGTTGATCTACTCCACCAACTTTTGGGGTCTGGCGTCCCATCAGTTCCCCTCCCTAGCAGTTGCACATTCATATTCGATCCTCAGAGCAACAGGATCTCATGTTCGGTGGTGACTGTCAATTTGGCTCGTATGTCGACTCGGTGGCACCTCGTATTAGTCAGGTGTCTATGTTCTCCTCATTGCCCCTTTACAGCAAAATGAAGCTTGTGATGTCGTATTGGCGCGCGTGTATTTTACAGCAGATCCACTTGCCAGTCAATAATCCACGATTGTCAGTTCGGAAACCCTTTAGTCCATGTGCACCAGCTTCCACTCCATGGTTAGCATCATTGCGCCACGATGAGGATTGTGATCATTGTGATTGGTTTTTGACATTTTGTTGCTTTCTAGAGGTGTAATGCCACAATGCGTTGTGGTAGCAGTTTCTACACTGGGAAAACCAAGCACGACTCCACCCTAATTCGTTCGGTTGGTTATGGCAAACTAGCTATCACTGCATATGGCCTACTTACTCTATCCTGGATAAGCGTTTTTTATTATTGGTGGCTCCACTGTGATGGGACGCTCAGGATGACAAACTTTTTAGGAGTGAAATGCATAAGACACCCTTCTTATGTTTCTCAGTGTGCACTTAGACACCGAGTTATATAATGCATGGCTTGTTACTGCCTGAATTGCTTGTCCACGTGTTTTAGCCCGGTCAACTTTACTTATTTTTCAAAAAAATGTTTCCCCCAGTAACACCTTGTTGACTTCTTCGTAAAGGTGACATCCCTCCTCAATCCTCTGCGAACCGTGAGCAATGCAATGAAGGCCATGCCTGACACGTTAGCAGACGGTTTCTCCCGTATGTTCCCCGGTCTTCAGGGTCCCGGTCCACTTGATCGGGGATATCGTCGTTCCGCAAGCTTTGACACAACCAATGTTGCATCTTTTGGCGATTTAGACGCGCTAAAAGTTGGAGGATATCCCATGGACTCAGTAAGTGTTGTTTTCGTTTTCGTACCTGGATGCTTAACCTAGGTGTCACTGAAATTTTTGATTACTTGATACTCCTCGTCTCTTACTTTTACGTGTTCATTAATCTCACCCCATGGAAGGTGAATCGCAAAGGTAACCGCAGTATTTGTAGCCATTTGACCTAGATATCCGGACTATCCACTGACATCAGGCGTTACCGCTCGGGATTATATGCATAAGGTCAATTTCATATCGGCGCTTACTTGCAGAGGATCAAGTGAGCTTACAGTGAGTAGGCATGGCGACAGTCCGGTTTACAAAGAAGGGATATTGTCGGGGATTCAACAGTTGTTTCTTCGATTGGTCGAGTTCGAAATCTGCATAAGATTGTCTTTCCATGTGAACCGCCGGGTTTTCCGTACTATCTGTAATGCTGTTAATGGGTTGGATATTTCTGTGAACACTTATTTGATCGTTTTCCTTATTTAGCAATCTTGCTGTGAACCGCTACTTTCCGATTTGTGTCCAATCGCAGTCTCCAATGGATGATAGCCCAATTGGAAAGCTCTTCCTTCTGGTTGATGAGATTTTCAACCTTCATCAGAAAAACCACCTTTCGCGGGAAGGAAATTTCGTCATTTTACGCAAGATTTTCCACCCGTTGTTTGGCCCGCGTGTTAATAAGATGATAATATCCAAGGTAAGTCCAACATCACGCACTCGGGAGTCGCATTAGTGGCGAACGCCACGTGTTCGGCGTGGAATTCAAGTGCACTTCTGTGACATCGAGTAGCGTCCGTGGTAGCTCAGTTGGTAAAGCAGTTGCCCGCCGAGCGAGAGGTCACGGATTCGTGTCCCGTTCAAGGATTTTATCCTTTCTTTTGCATTGTGTGTACTCGGATCCACATTCAAATTATACTACCAAGCAGTCGATAAGCCGTATTTTGATTTAAGTATTTTTTCTAGGATTTGAATGGGCTTTTAAACTGTGCGAAACAGATTGTGCTCTCAGAGAACTGGGATGTGTGTTACGTTGAAGCACTGCTTTTAAAGTTCAAACCAAAAGTTTGTGGTGCTAAGACGATTCAGTGACTCCAAGGTAATCTGAGCCACGTATGTGGAGGCATCAGCCTAGCTTTTGGACTCGTAAAAATCTTGAACGTGCACGAAAATTGCAACTATTAATGACACGACATCATCCTGCACATTGCCGATCCTCCACGCCTCGTTCACTGACAGCGATTATACAATGCACCCGTTTTCGTCGAATCGCCTTTTTGAATCTTTTCACTTCATACATTTCTTGCAAGTTCTCCGAATACAATTTATATAGCATATATTGGAGTTCCACCAGGTCGATGTTCCTACTTTTCCAGAAGTGTTTATCATTTGTGATTCAGTGAAATGCAGCGGCGTATGGTCTCACTTTCCTACAGGTCCGGGAGTATACGAATGCGAACCAAATCGCCGAACTCCTGGCCTATCTTCGAGATTCCGTGTGGCCACCAACTGATTCGACACAGCCACCCAAACAACCTTTGGAACGGTCGCGGGAAATTAAACTCAGAACCCGTGTGCTCTGTCGTACTATGTTACTCGGTTCACTTTCTGGTAAGCCAAGTTATTTCCTGGTCGCCGCTGTGGTTCATTAGAACCACCAGAGTGCTTTCATAATGTTACTATCGGCGCCATTAGTAAATCATTTTTAGGACCACCAATAATTGCCGCGAAGTCTGGGGGTTGTTTGTGCGGGTGCCCTGAGCCGAAAATAACTGCATCTCCACAAGATTGCGAAAGCCATGGTCCATGGACTACCTATGTATGAGGTCTGAGCCTACTGATAAACTGATTCGTGATTCCGTCTCGACACAGTCGTCACATTGCTCCTGTGTATCGTGGACCGGTTGGCTCCATCCGTTCCCACTCCCACAAGAGTGAGAATTTTAGTCGTTACTGTGCTGTCTAATTTAGGGTTAACTGGGTCAAACTATGTCAATTTCCGAGATAACCAGGAGCTACTCTACCGATGCAGTTCTTCGACTTTTTTTCGTCACACTATTTATAACTTTCAGAATTTAGTTATGTAGACAGAATACTTACCTGGATGACCCTTGTCTGAAAAATATCATGGGCAAAATAGCCGATGGCCTGGTAAAAACCCTGCTAAGCTCATCGAACGAGCTAAACAGTGGACCACCCAGCTGCGAATTTATCATGATTGGTTCGTGAAGCGTGTACCTCATTTTCAACCGTTATGGCTGAAAACGCGCTGACACTGATTTTTTGAAGTCTTTTTCAACCCTTTGGATCTAGTCGTTTCTTCATGCCGGCGTCTGTGACGCCTAGTTTTTGGTCAAAATGTCAAAATCATTTGATATCGACTACTAATTTTCATTTTAACTGCTGTAATGCTTCCACGGATTTTTTTCCACTGTTTTAGAGGAACTGGCTCAGTTCTTGGGCCACGAAACTACTCGGAGAGGTGCCGCTCGTGTGTTTCGTTTAATCCAGCAGGAAAGTTTGAACCGTCGGTTTGTTCACCATTTGCTGCAAGCCATCATTCTTCACCTGTTCAAACCATGTGAAGCCCAGTGGGAAGCAATATTTGAGAAGCACTTATGCCCTCTCCATACAGGACGTGCATGTCGTATTCATAACACCATTCCTGAGTAACTGGTCGATGAACTGAACGTGGTCGTTATCGTTATTACTTTAGCACTGGCTAAAGTCACCCATCTGCTTTCGATGAGTCACTAATAACACCCAGGTTTCTGTGGCGCATTGTAACCACTGTTCTTTCGTTGTACTTCATCAGCTCATGACTTTTTTCATCTTTTTAACTATGTAACAGAATGACCCCATCGGATATTTGAGTGCACCCACTGCTGAAATAAATGCTAACAATTACTCAGGCCTATGCAATTGGAAGGACAGCAGCGATGTTTCCGTGTTCTTTTCGTCCTTGAGTCGCGTTTGTGATTTCGTGAAGTTCGTCTCCTCTTTTAGGGGATTCATAGGACTCATATTACCCTTTAGAATATTTGTGTGCATCGTACCATGATCACACCACTTGTAGCGTGCGACGGTGGTCTGTTGCATCCAGTCTCGTCCTATGTTCAAAACCTAACATGCAATCCACCAATTAGACAAAAAACCCAGTGCAGCTACTGATTCCTCACTTTCGTCTAACTGTAAAAGGCTTATCAGTTAGACGAAAAGAATGTGGTTTCTGCTTAAAGACCACAAGAAGCGCGGGTGGAAATCGAGGTAAGGCAGGCGACTTGTCGGTCATGAGGTGAGAAAACGTGTTGAGGACTTCCACTAGTGCTGAAAACAATAGGACGCAGTGTTGAACACCGGAATATTCGTCCGGTCGCGTAATATTTTCAACCGCATCTACGATAAGCATGCTAAAACGCATGTAATCGCGGCGGTGTTTGTTGCTCTATAAATCATTGGGGTCCTATTTGGTGGGCATGACCTATCCTGATGCAAACAACTGACATGAAAGGGCGACAGGCTTTCGGCAGTGATGATGTATGGAAGTTCAGTACAGGTTATCCCTCCCGTCGTCTCCGTGTCTGAGCCAAAAATACCTCTTTAGATGGCTGTAAACTCCAGCGAGTTCTGTCTGTAGGTTCGCAGTTTTGGTCCCGTGCGGGAACGATGCGCTTATTTCTGTGCTATCGCCGGTTGCAGAACGAAGCATAACTGATCGGCAGTTTTGATATAAACAGTTTGCACAGCCAGCCAAATATTCTAATTAAGTACCTAGTTATGAGCGCAATTTGGAGCGATGGGTTCAAACTTGGTCTTAAGCGAAGTGACTCGGAGGAAGGAAAGTTCACTGCGTAGCACAATCCTCTAACCGACGCCATAGCGCATCTTCTATAGACCATATTTCTCGCTGTGTCCTTATACATCCCATCGTTTTTAAACCGGGTCGCTCGAAAACAAGGGAACGAACCTGACTCACTAAACAGTCACCCTCGAGGCGTCCAAAATTATCCTGCGTGAATAATCACCCCGTTCGAATTTCCCCCGCTCACAGCGAACAATGTCTGTCCACCTGACATTTAATTTATTTCATACAATCACACAGAATGAATTCCCGACACAAACTGCAATACCCACAAGCGATGCTCTCTCAGGGCGGCGTGCATCTGCATTAGCTGGTCGCGTTACCTCTGAACAGCGGAGGAGCGGAAGATAATATCTAACAATGACTAGGTGGCAGCTGTCTCCGTAACTTTCGATTGCACATGACTTGAAAACACCACCCGTTAAATCTAGTAATAGAGATTTATGGATAGTTCATGCTACAAAGGTACCGTATATTCGACCAACTAGGCATAGGATGGGGTTCTATAATTAGACAAGGAGGACTTCAGTAGTTCATTCAGCGTGCGACAACCCTTGTAGGAACTGATTTGATGGGACCTACATGTCTTACGAGCAAAAAGCCTCTCAGAACACTATCTGCACACGCAAACAAAACATTCGGAAACCAGCAGAACAAAGCTAGTGGCGGCGGCATGGTTGGATCCTTCGTCTGGGGGAACAAAATTCGATACGAAGAACAGGCCATGTTTTTCTGCTCGATTCAGACCGTATTTCATAATTAACAGGCCAGCGTAGTCTGATGGGCACAAACTACAGGGAGACTCGTTCCCCGGAGGAATGCCCTGTGGGATAATATCCTTTTACTCAAAAGTAAAAAACTGATCCTAATGCTCCGCTCCTGTAAGAGCCGAGAACTTGTTTAATCAGGAGAATGGTTGGCTGCATGTAGTAGCTGATATGATCTTATGTTTGCCCCGGTTATTCAATAGTGTCAATGCCTGCAATGCATCCAGAGGGGATGTCTAGCTTTCATAATATGTGTTAAGTGAATGTACGAGCTGAACTGCCAGCGATGCACTGTCCTTGGCGGTTCAAACACTTAACGATAACGCTGAATCGCCTCAGTTTGTATGTCTCGCATCCCTTGGGCAAGCATCCAGAGCATTTCAGATGAGTATAGCCGAAGAATCCAGTAACGATATGGATCGTTTGTTTTGCATACGATGACACGAAGGAGAATGTGCTGGAAGCGATTCTCTGGGACAAACCTGTTGACAGGTTGTTCGACTGTAAGTTATAGATATTTATTGTGCGTTTTCAACAGTAATATTTAGCTGGCTAGTGGAAAAGTCGTCTCGAAAAGACAACCTGGTTATGATTTATCGACGTCTCCACAAACTTGCAGCATTCTGAGCAGGTAATAGAACTTGGGGTCCGGAGGGCAGTGTACTTTGTGAGGATATTGCACTTCAGAGATTGAGGTATCACACGAACCACAACATTGGTGCTGCAAGCCGCTGTGTTGCTGCTAGAGTGAAGCATCATTTTGTACGACCAATGCGGTATAACCATGGACTTGGACGAGAGGAACCTGGCAATTCCGAGAAATCCGTTGATGTTGGGGTCCTGTCAACTTATGATATGGGTAAATATTTCGAAACCCTTACACGAAGACGTGTCTGCCACTCAGAGATACCGTGCAGCAGATTTCATCACGAGTTGGTATAATTCGGCTGTTTATTCACCTCATAAGAGTTGCGCTCAGCTTGAACATTTCCGTTACACGGGGTAATTATTGAAATTAAAGTAACTGAAAACTTCGTCTGATGGGACAAAAGTCTACTGAATGTTCGCATGTAATGAATTATTCAAACTAGGAATGTGCAGTAAATTACTTCACTTAACAGCCTATCGTTGAAAACAGAGACCTGAGCCACTGTTTGAAGGAATTCCCCAATTTCCACCTGGAAGTCTTAAATCACCGCTATCTTATTGCAGTCAGTTAGAATGAGGGATTGTTTTGAGTGGCTTACGAGGAATAAATTTTGGTCACCTGGGCTGTTTAGGCATCAATGGGTGGCGATCGTACGTGTAGTTATCCCACTCAATTCCGTTAAAAATATTACATTAGTTAAGGGACGGCGGATAACTTAAGCAGTCAGGCATCCTAAAAAGTCGCGATTCCTGACAGGTGGGAAAGCTTGGAAGCACTAAGATTCGATTAGATCTCTGGCATAGACATTGAAACACCCTATGGACATAGATATGTCAGCTATCCGGCTCATAACTGCTACCGAAACGGTAAACAAGGTTTACATAAAGCAAAATTTGTAGGCGCATACACAACGCACACCAATGTACAAATCTCATGGGCGATATAATTATACCTTAATATCCACATATGAAAATGCAAGGTGAAACGAGTTGAGTTATTCAGATAGATCAGAATCTCCAGAATCTTTTCCGGTTGACTTTTTTCCTCCATCGTCGCTGAGATCACTCAATTCATCTGAACCGGACTCAGAAGTCGCGACGTATTCTTCGCTCTTGAAAGTGGATCCTGAACCGACCTTTGGTGCAGAAGGCTTCGAGGTACGAGGAGCTTTTGTAACTTTGGAAGTACTAGGAGCTACCAATTCGCCCGATGCTATCTTATTCCGATATATACGCATTTCGGATTCGTAGTTCTTCTTCAACTCATCCACACGGGCCTGATACTTGGCTTTGGTTTCAGAGTCAATATTTCGCCACCGTTCTCCAGCTGCCTTGGCAACTTCAGCAACAGATGTCGGGTTGCCGATGCTTTTTGAAATTTCGTCACGATGTTCATTGAACCACATTATGTAAGCGGTAGGAGGACGGCTGGGGGCGTTAGGGTCTTTAACTCTCTTCTTTTTCGGTCGCTCAGTTGCTTTAGGTTTGGCAGGTGGTTTCTCCTTTGGTACAGGTCTCGATTTTTTAGGCTGTGGTTCTGGTTCAGAACCGGATCCACTTCCCGATGCACTGCTGTCAGATTCCTCCGCACTCGATGTGGTCTCAACATTGCTGTCATATTCTTCAGCCAACTCCGATGCGTCGGATTCGTCAGGTGGCTTGAAATCTTCGTCGTCTTCATCATCGTCATCGTCGTCATCCATTTCAACTTGGCGTTCACGAGCCTCTGTTTTAACTTTCTCCATGTAGGCATCATGAGACTCTTCTGATGAGGACCACGCGTCTTCGGCAGCTGTGGCTCCGCTGCCCCCACCAGCCCTCGATTCGGAATCAATGTTTTTCACGCGCAATTTTTTGGAAGTTACAAAGTCGTAAAGCTGGTGATACTCATTACGATCAATTGATGTGAAGGTATGTGTGAGTCCATTTCTGGTTTCGACCTATAGAAAAGCGAAAGGATGAAGCAATTCCCATGACAGAAGGTAACGAAACCTAACAGATAAAATAAGCTACGGTGCCCGTGAAGACAGATTAGATCAGCCAATGTCCGTTTCCTTTTAAAGGTTATGCGGTGTTCACGTCAATCTGAGACAAGACTCGCCGAATACAGGTGCACAAAAAACAGGAGGAAGTGTAATTATTGTGTGGATAGGTTGGCATAAATGTCAAGCAAAACGGTCACAAATATGATCCGAAGGCCATTTCACTGTGAGCTGAATCCCACCAGGGTTTGTGCTATAAACTGTTCGTTATTTTTGGAATGGAATGGCATACTGTGTGGCAGTCTCTGAAAATTGACATCTTTTCACCTACATTCGTTCAGTAAATAAACTCGCTTCGGCCGTTCGTGAGCCCGAGCTATTAACCGGAACAGTAGGTGCCAATGTAAAAACTTGGAAGTCCAGCCCATAGCTCATTCGAACGGAGGAGCGTATCACTCGGCCACGACATATATACTTTTTCCTGATCATTTTGCCAGGAAGAGTCTAAAGGAAACATCACAAACGAGAGATTCAGCTGGGTTCCAGGTGAGTCTCTCGCAAAACCAAAGTTGTTTGCAAATGAGTGTATTTCGCTAATCTCGTGCAATTTGGTTTCAAGTAGAACATAAGGTTGACGGAAACTCGGGCACCGCGCCTACCTGATGAGCCCCAAGAAGAGCGAAACCGGTCGTGGGCTGTCGAAGAATTTTCAGCAACCTTATGAGTAGTGCATTACGGTTATGATGAATCTTACTCCTAACCAGAACAACCAAACCAGCCACCCAAACCACCAAATTGTCGTGCAATTCCTGCGGGGTCAGGTGGTCTTAACGAGTCAGTAGAAGCTGTGAATGTTAAAGTAGTCTGTCTGGGAGCTACCTTAATCAGTAACGGGATTTTCTCTACGATAAATTCAACACTCCGTTTCGACCATTTGATTGGATACTGAGAGACAAGACCTGACTTGTACTACGTGCTCAAGGCTAAAGCTTGCCAAATTACTGATTTTCGCTCGCAGAAGCACTATGAACACATGGCTACAGGAATATTTAGGATTTAATCCTACGAGCTTCGAGAATTTTCCCTTCTGCCCAATACTTCCTACTGTAACATTTGATGGTCATTTAAGTTTGCTTTTGTCACCTCGGAAACGTATTGTGCCTCACCGAAAGGCAGTATTTTTGTCTTCACTTATTTATATGATCATCTCTCTCTCCAAAACGGTCAAAACCTTGATTTTTATTGCATGCAAACGTGGACCAGAGGAAGAGGAAGCCTATTATTAGGAATCGTTTGTACGGAATTGTGATAAAGAATAAACAGTTTTAAAAAATATGTCTAGGATTCCCGTTGAAATGCGTGACAACGCGAAATCCGGAATTATAAGAACACCGAACACAGAAAGTGGTGCAACATTCAGGATTTGACAGTTACGAGAAAAGAGACGCAAAAACCATTTCGATGATTGGGAGGAGAGATTTGGTAAGGACGACTTGAAAGACAGATGGGTGGTAGGATTGAAATTCTGAAGGGGATGGGTAGAATTTCGGCTTCGTTCAAAAAAGGACCTTGAGTGGTGCTACGTAGTTTCAAGGGCGCCTTTCGCACGGTCTTTTACATGAGTAGAAGAGGTTACAAGAAAATGAAACCCAAGTATAGTGACAGATGAAGAAAGAAATACAGTCAGCAACCACAAAAGGAACGAAAAGCCAGCATTAACAAAACGGGGATTGACTCAAACCTATTTGAGGAGCACTACCTATTTACTGGGTAACTCAAACTCTGTTTCGCCCAGGAAAGTGCCACAACTAAGCGGTGTGCTGGAAGTGTGACACTAAACGTTGATGGATCCGAGTAAAATTAGTTAGTCCGCATTCCACCTTCGACCATCTTTGTCCGCGAATGTGTGGAAACGGTTGGTACACTTGCCGTAAGGCAATTTAATTATGCTGAGAATCCAAAAGGCACTGTGTAGCCGTTCTATACTCGCTGAGATCCAAAAGTCGTGTGCATACCACGAATCTCTATGGTTATCCGAACAGCAATCAGGTTAGCAGCTTAACACAAAGCCACTCAACTACAGTGCGACTAAATACCCAGACATAATATGGCGCCGCTGTCAATCTTGTCGTTGATATTATCAAACATGCTCGCATGAAAACATCTCAAGTAGGTTTGACGCCAAAGAGTAGACAATGTAGAATAGGCATTGCTTTCCGATACATGAGAAGTCAATAAAAGGACACCACAGAAATTCGGCTAGGTATAGACTACCTAAAGGACAATTCGTGTGGACGAGATGCAGGGGAAGTTTGAGGAGGAAAAGTACTTACCTCAAAATCAAACGACCGCTGTGCTCCGGTTCCACGTGAGAATTGAACAGTGATTATCTCATCGAATCGAATCGAGACTGGAGGTCTCGGTACAAAGGTGAAACCACGTTCGAGCGGATAAAGCAAACCAACAGAAGCTTTGTAACTGCATGCTACAGCACTGCCTCCGTTTTTGGCCGAGAAAGCTCCGGGTACTGTTACTTTTTGATCAAATAAGACCTAAAAATAGAAGTCCGACCGGGAATGTCAGCCGGCTAAGCAAACTACATCAGAGACGGATAAATATATGAATACTATTCTCATCTAGAGTAGACATGGCATAAATAACAATAGCATTCCACAGATCACGAGCTCCGGAAGTGGACGCATAGCGATCGGCAGCCCTAGGTCTCCTCTACTTTCCCTGCCTTACCAGCAAAACGTTATTGGAACGACAGTTTCAATATAAGCCTAATCCCTACCTTTAAAAAAACTAGTAGTTAGAGCAGAAAGACTCCCCTAGTTCACTGAAATCTAAAATAGGCTGGAAATTGTACACCACTTAAACGCTGAGTTTAAACCACATACACAGGCGGTATTCTAGAAATCCTAAAGGTTACGGGAAGCACCACTGAGGACAGAACAAGGTTGTTCATTGAATACAGTTGCTTATCAAACACAGTTCGGTTTGATATTACACCGACTATCCACCCATGCCTTCGGTCAACTATGCTTGAGTTCGGCTTGCTGGTAGTTGCGCCATCACAACCAGTTATCATGAATGACATCATGAGCAAAGAACTTTGGGGCGCTGCTGCCTTACAGTCATGTCAGTTTATTTGAAAAGCGGAATGGAGAATGGATCAAGGAGGTTAATCGCACAATCACCTTAGGCGTCTAAACCTCCAACACAATAAGTCTGGGTAGAAACTGACAGAATGCACGCCAGTGGCGTCGGCTAACAGTCAAGCCTTTCAGTGTGCCCAGCCACACATAGGCATGGTCGCATACGCCTCATCCTGGAAGGCAAACCCTTCGACGCCTCAACACAGTGCCCATCCCGGCACATCCAGCTACAGTGGCCTCCACGTGACCAGAGGCGCGCGGAAGGAAGCTGGAAGAGAGTGAGGTGGCAGTCAATTCAACTCCAGTAATGCGATTAATCACAGTGCCTATTGATATATATTCTTCCTTGTTTCCGACAGACAGCACACATCACCGGAGAGAGAATCCAATGTACGGGAAAAAGTAACCCTTATCCTACTCGCTTCAGTTTGCAAACATTAAATACGGCTAACCAGGCCGCATTTCGGAGATTGGAAAGACTTCGGGGTGTTTAGGGTTGCTCATCTTCATTATCGACAGCATGACATCAGTGTTTAACACCGATGCTTCGCTGCTGTACGGCCATGATTTACTTGAAAGCCTTATTGTGAAGAAAGGAATAAAGGTGGACGGGGAAGGGACTTCGTGCCCAGGGTTCTACTTCACCTGGGGGCTCCAGATGAGTGCCAGCTGGTGGCCACGACAGTTGTTGTTCGGAGTATTCAGCCCACCGGTCGAGGCGTTCTTCTTTATTCGAGATGGTTGTTCAGTCCTGATGCTTGATGGTTTCGCTCACAGATGGTCTCCGGGGACCAGTCACACGGATCAACTGGAATAATCTTCGGGCATTACCGGCCTTCTGGGCCTCTTCCATTTCCTTGGCTTTCTGTGTCCACCATCCTTCACGGTCCGCTCGCACGCCCACTTTCATTTGACGTCTGATGATTCCTCCCACCGTGTTGTGTTCGTGACCGGGTGGGATATTTCTCTGAGATTTAAGCAGTGCCACCGCTCGGTCTGATATCCAGTGCTTGAGTGCGTCTGGTGGTGCCGTGCGATAGGCAAAATTCCCAGCACTATGCAAAGAGGTGACAATTTCGTCCCAGTATGCGCTCACATCTGATGATGGAGCGTTTGGAAGAGACTCCAGAAGACGATTCTGGTAAGTTCGTCTAACATCCGGATCTGCCAGTCTCTCAGGTGCCAAGCGATTTTTCCACACCTTACGCGGTCCTGGAAAACATAAGGAGAAGCGACTTCGGACGAGTGCGTGGTCGGAATCCACAAATGTGTTCCAAAACGACCGGCAGTCAGTTATTGATCCGCGATATCGGTAGCTGATGGTAACGTGATCCATTTGAGTTTGTGGCCGGCATGTCGTTGGAGGACATCATGTGGCCAGACGACTTCGGCTATTTCGGAAGTTAGTACTGTACAAAAACAGCATGCGGTCAGCACGTAGCTGCAGCAACCGGTCGTCATTTTCCGTGCGTCTCCATTCCATTCATAGACGACCACCCAAATGAGCCTCGGCATGGCTAATTCTGCCTACCACGTTGTGCATCCATATCTCAAGAAACCATAAGAATATCGTAGTTCTTGGATAATCGCAGCAACAGGGCATTCAGGGCGTCATAAAACCTGTACTTGATGGCGTCGGAGCTACAGTCAGTTGGAGCGTAAGCGGACACGACAAACAGACAGCGATCACCTTCCCGCTTGTGAGACTAATTCACAGACGTTGCCAGACGGACCGCACAGAGGCGACTATCAACAGGTATCCAGTCAAGCAAGGATACTTCAGCCGGGTGACTTAGGACGAAAGCAACCCCTGCACATCTGCACTCTCGCTTGTACGCTGGACTCTCTGATACGAGGTTTCAAGACCCAAATACGGTCTTCGAACTGACCTCCATTTTTGGATGTGCACCACTGGTGATTCAGAGGTTGTCATATTTTGTCCCGTCAGGACTAGTATAGTTTGAATCTATCGAGTTGAAGGGTCTCTGCTTGACTGGATGTCTGCTGATAGTCGCATTTATGTTGTTCGTTTGGTGACGTCTGTGAAAATCTCCTGTAAGCCCGTTGGTCACCATTGCTTGTTCATTGTACCTGCCTACACCCGACTGTAGCTCTGCACTCTCAAAGGGAGCTTCCATGGCGGACTGAGACCTGTTGGTGTTGTGGTTGCCGAGAATATGAATAAATAATTAGGTACACTTAGTAAACTGCATACTTAGTGCACACTTATTGTGGCTGATGCTCAGTTGGGTAGTCTTCGACTAGAAACGACACCAGCGGACAACGGTGAAAACCTGCTGCAGTTGTGTGCTAACAGCAGAATAATTCCGTGCACTGATAAACAAAAAATAATAAATAAGCAGAAACAACCGAAGGCACTTGGCTACACTGTGCCCATCACACGCGAACAAACCTGAAACGCAGATAGACTACATCATTATCAGCTGCAGGTGGTGTGTATGAACTGCAGACCGACGCTCGTTCTGGAACAGTCATGTGGAAGCTGATCACGCGCTTATCCGCTGCTGCTTTTCTTTGCACTTTTCGGGGACTGCGAAGTGGCTGTGTTTAGAACCAGTATTTACTGACCGGAAGGTCCGCGGTTCGAACCCAACCTTTGCATCTCGACTTTCCCTGTCTAGGCTTGAGCAGTATCCAGCCCTCGTGCTTCCTTCGGGTGGCATGGCAGCTAGGCATCAAAAGGGAGTATGCGAGATGCGCACACCTCACCGGACCATTGAGCTGTCAAGCCCTCATGTGATGCAGGCCTACCAAAACCATCTATTGAAGACGCTTTCGGACAACGCTTCCGACGTTGACTCCTACCGCAAACTACTACCCGCAATCCTGCAAGATATGAGCTCTCTGCTTGTGGAACGCAGCAGACGACCACATCTAAGCATTGGATCTCGAGCAAAACTCTAAACTTGTTCGAAGATCGGAGATGTATTCGAAGTTGAGAGTACAGCACAGTTCGACAGGATGTCAGACGCCAGGTCCAAAAGGGTATCTGCGAGAGCCTCGCACCCATAGTGTTAAATTTCGCCTATCTTTGACCTGGAAACGGGATATGAATGCGATCACGAAAAGTCAGCGTACTATCGGGGTAACTCACTTCCAGGATTTCGCTCGCGTGCTCTGTCATGTCAACGGTTGGAAACGACACAAAATATGGATGCCAATAAATGCCAATTGCATTCTTGTTGTTAGTTTCTGTTCAGGAGGGGGGTGTAAGTACCTCGGAAAAATAGTGGATGTGGAAAAGACCCAGTACTACTAGCCTACCACTTTTATTCTTTTCCTTATAATTACTGTTTCAAGTTTCAAATAAATTATGGTTGTACGGCACCGAAACATCAGTTTTTTACACTGACGTGCTGCCGATGAGGATGAAGTGCACAGTTACTCTCTGAGACGTATAGGCTTAAAACCTGCCTCTATGAATTAAAGGAGACTCTCGAATTCCTGCAACAGTATATGTATCTCAATGGTTGCATTAGCTCTGACGATAGTGTGCCAAACAAAGTCAACGCAAGAATCTTAAAAGCCCAAATTGCGTTTGTAAATTCACGCCACTTGCGGCATCAAAAAGGCACATCAGTGGGTCCCAATGACGTCTCAGGCCACAGTGCGGATTCGCGGTAAGTTGCTCACGAAACATGTGTCTGTTGAAGCAGAAGATACTTCACTCGAGGGGTGCACCCCATACTGCGTGCTAAAGAGGAAAGGCCATCTGTTAGTTATACCGAGAACAGTGCTGTTCCCCGTGCCTAGTACGAAGTGGCGGAAACCTAGAGGCGGACAGATTGTGATATGGTTAAGGGTAATGAGGAATGCTATGCGCCTTCCAGGAGGGGGCCTGGGTGACTGCCATCATCATCGGAGACAGTAACATCAGCGTGACACTGATGCTTCAGAGCTGTACAACCATACGTTTAACCAATCATACTTAGAGACTTAAAGTGAAAACACGATAAAAGAGTGAGTGAAGTATGGACCTGGTGCTAGCCTATCGCAAGCATCCTGAGGTACCTACACATCAAAGCACTGTCATACAATCTGCAAAGAAAATGACAGCACGAGCGTCATTGACATAGTTCAGTCTTTATCTCTTGCAACGTCTCCAGACGAGCGCGAAGGGGAGAGACGTAGAGACCACAACCTAGAAGGAGGATTGCACCAACAACACAAACTCTTCGTAGTCTCACACACATCCAAGCCATACGTTGTCCACCTCGCAGTTCTGAAGGCAAGGAGAGCAACAGTTGTCTCGGTGGATAGCATATGGCCGAGAAACCGCAGTTGATTCCTGATGTTTCGCGCGACTGGATTACCTGCTGCGCAGTTACATACCTGTTTTCTAATTACCTCTACAAATTTACTGACAGCATCTGACACCAGTAACGCTTTTGAGGTATCGACAGACACCCCACATAATCATCACCTGAGACTCAGTTATATGCCTTTCAGACACCACAAGTGACGCGATTAAGCAAGCATTATCCGGGCCTTTGAGCTCCGTGCGCTGACTTCATCACGCACACTTCCGTCAGAGCTAGTACAACGACTGAGGTAAGCAAAACTTTAAACACCCAGTGCCCCTCCTTCAATTGCAAAGGGCATGCTCAGAGACCACATGCCCTAAAGCATGACTTTGCACTTTCAAAGTGCAAGGCGCAGACCGAAAGATGGCGTGAGATGCACAGAAAGATATGGCGCCCAGCCGAAGTCACTGATATTCACGATGTTGGCTTCTACCCAGACTGTCTGGCTGCTTTGGAGGTGTAGACAGCTCGGATGTTTCTTTCGACACTAGCTCTAGGTTACCCTTCCTGACCCTTTTCTTTTATTTCCATTGTACGGCTTTGTTCAAACAGAATGACATGGTTGTACGGCGGCGAAGCACCAATGTTCTTCTCTGATGTTGCCAACAGTGATAATGATGGGAACCGTCATCGCGAGGATCCTATATACTTGTGCAGGAGTTTGGAATACCTTGCTAAAGATATTCGCCAACTCCGCATGATAACCGACGGTTCTACTGAGAGAGAAGACGGTCCGAAATTGTACAACAGGAGACATTGTGTTCGAGTGAATGCTAGTTTGTTCGGAGATGTGGACCGCTTTTCTCGGCATAGCAGCATTAACTCAAATGGTGGGGGAGTTCGAGGGGCTTGTGGATGTGTTAGGTAGAGTGAGAGCTCCAAGCCCTCATTGGTAACGGATGGGAATTAGCATGGAGGTTGGATGTTACAATGAGTGTTTCGGCTTATACCTAGTCGTGATTTAGCCTACACTAGCATCGTTTATACTGCCATCTGCGTTACACATGAAGACACAAGAATGAAATCAAACAAACGAATGGGCAGAAACATAAACTACTAAAATATGATCAATAAATCGCTCAGCCGTAGCGTGCTCAATGGCTACGCTACCTGAGGAAGCACGAAAACTGAGATCCCATCAGTTTACCCAAGTTAAGACAGGAGTCGAGATGCCACAGGGGGGTTCGAACCAGACATTGAGGAGAGTAAAGTCGCTACTTAAACACTGATTTAACTCGAGCTTCTATAAGCCATTTGCCGACAAATGACTGATCATCGTTCCTTCTAAAAGGCCGAAAAGAGACAGCAAACAGTTGTGAACAGTGGCTCAGGCAAATAAGAATACTAAAACAGAAAATTCAAAACTACTTGCCTTGAAAATACGGGCGACAACTTCGCACTCGGGACCGGCAATATTCTGAGTAAGTTTTCCATCAAAGTGCTCCTGCAGCCACTCCTCGGAAGCAGCCATATCCAAATCGACATGTGAATCCTTATCGAACAACATAATAACAAAGTGGTATCTTGTCTGCCCATGCTTGATCGGGGGGTCCAATTGAAGGACAAAGAAAACTTGGCGGTTGTCTGGATGCGGCAGCATGAGAAGTCGAGTGATGGTGCTCTTGGGGACCTTAAAGTCAAATGACTTTCCATGCAGATGTATAAAGGACGGATATAATTTGACGTCATAACGACCTCTAGGCTGCAGACACTGGAGCTGTTTGAATTCCACCAGAAAGTCGCCCGTGACCTAGCTCCATAAACAGAGTAAACGGAAACCAGTACCTGAATTATGTCGGCCTTTTCGGTAACCTTCGAGTAAATTATTGGGGCTTTCCCGTCACGATCAGCCTCGGTACCAGGCGTGTAAAGGCGCATTTCAGAAAGGCAAATCTCCGCATCATCATTTAAATGGAACTCGAAAACGATTTCATTCTTATTCAACGTGGCATTAGATAAATTAGCCAGGGGAATTTCGAAGGACATCGAGTTCTTCACGGACATTTCGAGGACATCTCCTAGAGGAGAATTAGGGCAAAATAAAGACCAACCATCAACTTCAACATCGCCCCAGTTGAAACCCTTATAACACAGCTCGCGCTTAGATATTTCAATGCCAAAGTGTGCCTTAAAAAACTTGGCGACCTTTTCAGCTTCGGTCTCACCGAAGCCATCGTAACGATGCATAGAATCATTTTTTAGCTTGATTCGGAGGCCAAGCCCAGTAGCACGTGCAATCCACTGAGCAGCCACCAGGTCTGCACGGAGAAAGTGATCGACCTTTCCAGTTTGTTCATTTTTAAACATGAAATCGTTCTCTCGCAGTCTTAGTTTCCCTGGATATACAATCCCCCGCACTTCCTGTGTGATGTTATCGAATGCGATATCCGCCATAGATCTTGGGGGTGAACCCGTACACGACAGCGGACCAAACTGAACTTTCCTGTGTGATTGGTCACTAAGTTTACGGACACCATAAGCTCATTTGGCCTAATTGGGTGGGTAGTTGTGTGCAGATAAGGGAAGCGAAGACTCACAGAATGAATTCCACTACCAGAATTAACAGCTAAAAATAAAGACAACATGTGTCTTCAGTCATTCATGCAAATGGAAGCGACTGTGTAATGCTTTTTTAACGAGTCACAGAACAAAGAAAGTAAAAACATATTGTGTTTCAGGGATTCACGGATTGATACACAGGAGCGAGGATTTCGCCCAAGTTTCCCGGGTCGGCTTTGTTCTTGCCGTTCAGCACCTGTCGTTCACCTGAAAGGCACAAGTGAAAAAAGGGTGTAGCACTGCTCTTTAAGTTCTCAGCGCGGGGCAGTATGTTTGCCAGCGCGAGGACTCGCGTAAATAAGTGTCTAATAGTGTTTTGAACTGAGTTCTAGAGGGAGCGTGGACAACCGTCTCAGGAAGGTTATTCCACGCAGCAACTACCCGAAATGAGAAAAAAGTTTCCCTAATGAAGGTGTGCGCTCTGAGCCTAAAAATCTTCTTACCGTGTCCCCGCCGTGTGTTTGCTGGGTCAACGGTGAAAAACCTGTTGGCCAAGCCTTGTTCAAACAGGGCGTAAGTAAGAATTAAGTCCCCTCGGAGGCGACGATACTCCAAGGGAAAGAGGTCGAGCACCACGAGACGCGTTTCGTAGTCCATGGACTTGAGACCGGCAACCATTTTCGTAGCAGCTCGCTGGACACGCTCAATGAGGATTACGTCTTTCGTGCGTCCTGAGTAGACAACCGGGTTGGCATATTCAAGGAGCGGTCTGACATAGGCCCCATAGAGTATTTGGAAGTCCGTGCGAGTAATACGAGAGAAGGTACGCCGAATCATCCGTAGAACAGCGAATGCCTTCTGAGCCGATTTCTCAAGGTGCAGTGAGAAGGACAGGTTTGGAGAGAGCCAGATACCCAAATCTTTTTTGGCATCTATCCTCGTGATGTCTTCTGGTCCTTTCTCACCATGCATGACAAAGGAGTTCGCTGAGTCTCCTCCAAATGACATATGGACGCACTTTTCGTCATTCAGAGGAAGGTGCCAGTCCAACGACCACTGCTTTGCGGCGTCCACATCAATTTGGAGGGCACTGGCATTGGAACTCCACGATTTCAAGTCGTCCGCAAAAAGTAGACATGGACTTGAAATAACATCTGGAAGGTCATTGACGTATATCAGAAACAGCAAAGGTCCCAAAACGGAGCCCTGAGGAACTCCAATGGAGACCGGCGCCGCAGAAGAGTAGGTCGAGCCTACTTTCACTCGGAATGATCTGTCTGATAGGAATGCCTTGATCCAGTGTAGGATTTTCCCTTGAATCCCGTAAGACTCGAGTTTGTGGAGCAGCGGGACGTGTGGGACTCGATCAAATGCTTTTGAGAAGTCGAAGAATATGGCATCCGATATGAGTCTCTCGTCTTTGGCTTGGGTTAAGCTGTTCATAAATACGAGCATGTTTGTCACGCAGGAACGGTTTTGGAGAAATCCGTGTTGAGTTTGAGAAATCAAGTTGTTGGAAGTCAGGTGATCTAGAGTGGCTCGCTTCAGAATGCGTTCCATCACCTTGCATGGCACGCTAGTGAGGCTTATAGGCCTGTAGCTGCCAGGCGATAGTCGGTCACCAGTTTTGTAGATTGGCGTGACAATCGCTTCCTTCCAAACAGAGGGAAGGTGGCCTTCGTCAAGCGACTGACGAAACAGCAGATGGAAATGCGTTGCCAGTGTGTACGACGTTTCCTTCAGGATCCTTGGATGGACTTCGTCGTGTTGACAAACAAAGCCAGACGGTAAATATATTAGCGTACTGTAATCTCCCTCACACTCCCTAAAGAAATATATTCATGCGGAGGCTCAGAACGAGGTAGTTATGGGAATTGTTTGTCAAAATGAAATATAGATCTCATACTGGGGTGAAGCATACCGCTACCGTCTAGCTTAGGCGGTCAGCATACCGACTGTCATTTTGGCGAAAAATTCACGATGCATGTACTACTTATGATCTTCACACAACAAACACAGGATGCTGAAGGTCAACGAACGCTCCTTCTTCCCGCTGATACCCACGGGTTTCGAGATACCATGGGGTGTATACGACGCTCCTTCTTCCCGCTGATACCCACGGGGTTCGAGATACCATGGGGAGTATACTTTTGTTTGTTGCCGGTGTCCAACGCTGAGGTTCATTCACTTCATTGCCACCAGTGTGATTGCTGGTCTTGAGTCTGTGTAACAGGCAAGGCGTCCTGAAGTGCTTTCTCTCTACTTGATGACCGACGTCTGCTAGCCTTAAAAACGTTAGGCCGCATCATTTCCTTGATCTTCCGCCTCCGTGTAGTCCTGACCGCTATCATTCACAATAAGGCCCAAATTACGTCCTAGACATGAAAGTAGTTTAAAAATAACGTCATCTGTGATTGTGTTGAGGTTAATTCCCTGCCTCGAGGAATGCTCACGTGTGGGTGTACCTTGCCCAGCGACGCTCGATTGCGGCGTTTGGAATCTGTTGTGGGTGCATTGCCTACATTTTTAAGTAATCTATCTCTTGGTATTCTGGGTGACAGGGCATCTACTGGCGCATTTTGGCAACACTTACGCTTTTCCTCCTTTAATCCACCACCATTTGCTATGGCGTCCACGAGTCCTTTCTGATTATCATTTTAACCTAGCTCCTTGACCTCTTTCCGCCATCTGCAGGCCAAGAGTGACCGCTACTCTGTGCTGATTTTCGCTCTATTGACTGACTAATCCCGTGGGCGTTAAATGTTCTCACCAACCCAGAATATCTCAGCGGATCCGTTTGCCCACCTGTATTTTGCAATGTGACTGGAGGTGCACGTCCATCCTTTTGCTGATTATTTCTCAGGCGTCTCATCTTTGTGAGTGAGCATATTCTCAGCCGTCCCCAATGAGATAATTTACCAATCCCACTAAATCCACGCAAGTGCTTCAAGTTTTGAACTATCCATGTGAAGATATGACCCCTTCTGCCCGCTGCCTCACCAAATTCTCAAAGATGGCCGTTTGATCTCATTGTTATGATTAAAGCTGATCAACGACGCTTCAGCATTCTCAAAATCAGGAGGATTGTTTGCCCAGTGTTCGATTAAGGAAGCCTCCGTTTTTTTCTGCTGGGGACATCCGGTTTATTATGCTTAATGTGCCATCCGTGGCCTCAGAAAATATTTTTCTGCTGGGGACATCCGGTTTATTATGCTCAATGTGCAATCCGTGGCCTCAGAAAATATTCCCAATTACGTCAAGCTCACTTAGCTGTTGCAGTCGAAGCAGCTGGGATTTGATTTTTGAATATCCGAACTTGTTTCATAATCTCGGTGTCCGGTTTTTCCTCAGCCACAGAACCCCACATTATTGGTGCCATATCCCTTGAGCTTTGCCCACATCCTCACACAGCTGTTCGTTGCGTTTGAATTGCCGTGGCTCGATTGCCCGGATTTTGACATGCCATCGTATGATATGGAGCACGTTCAGTCTTGAATGTCTACCTGAGTGTCCAGCGATTCCGGCCTTTTGAAACTGGCGTCAGTTATGCTGCTCACGTTCACCGTGTAACAGTAAATATTTCCCGCCGTAGGCAAACGTACGGTTTAAAATAAATATTATTTTAACTTTTGAATTAGTTGGCCGGAAACTGAAGCTTCTGACCCGATGACTCGCTCTGTTGTTTTCCGTTGCTGAATCAACCGTGTAATTCATAACAGTCACGCAGGCCCGGAGGCCCGGACAGATGAAACTCCGCGGCCAAACTAGCAGAAGACTGTGTAATTTTGTGTACAAGCCAGTTTGTGGAAAATAGGCCTAGCTGCTACTACAATTGATAAGAGATGTTAGTTTCCTGTCCGAGTGTGGCCTGTAACCTCACGCCTTTAACTGACCGACCGTTGTATTTGTAGTTCTTGATTTCCACGACGGTACTATTCCCCTGATGCTAGATATCCTGATGGTGAGTGGATGAAGCCGAGTAATATGCCGGGAAACTTACTCGGTAAGATTGAACGCCACGCAATCGAAGAAAATGCCGGCCCAGTGCATAGTACCTTTGTATAATTTTATTTGTCATCCCACTTCAACTGACTGGAAAACATTAGTGTACGTGAAATTGTGCAATATACCTGTTTTAATGCGCAGAACTATGGCACTTTGAAATGCATCTGATCTTAAATAGTTACCAGTGTGGACGTGGCCGAGGACAATTTCACTCCCGTGGGAGCGAGACCCCGGTAGTTTTTAAGAAATTTTTGGGGCCATGTCTGACAATATATATGTATTCGAGAACTATGAATTTCGTTTGCGCGTTCGGCTGGTTTGTTCAGATTTAAGCCTTTTGTTCGCCTACGTTACATGTCAGCGCATCTGGCCTGTTCCTGAAACACTTTTAGGCAGGGCGACAGACAGTAATATTAGGTTAAATGAATTTGGTGACACCAACAATACTTGCACAATTGCACAGATGAGCAGACTTCGCCAGCATGAAACCAGCATGTTGTACTGCGGTAAATACGACATAATCATCCATTTTTAAAGTTTACAAGAAACCAACATGAATTCTGACACTTACTAGAGCCCAAACTAAAATTCGCACTGGGCTGTTGGTGTACCGAGCACTATAACTGACACGAAATATAATGCAAATTATCGTCACACGCCTCATTCGGCGTTTTATGTGTTGATCCACAAATATCCGCGACAAGAAAGTAGATGACTGACAGGAAGTTTTCGGTGTTGAAACGAGATGGTCGAGTTGTATGCTAAGATGGCTAACGCAAAGAGCACATTGGTTTCTTGTTCTGACAGCTGCCGGTTGATGGCTCACTTCTATAGGAGAAGGATTTAGACGCAGCGCATGGAACCAACAGAGAGGGTGAGTTGCTGTATGACAAACTGTCGCAACACTTTTTCGTCTTTCTGTCGCGGACTGAATAGGACACAACGAACCGGATATGTATGCACTCATCTAAACCGGAACGTATGCCTCGTTGTGGTCGCTATTTGAGCCGCTGCACAGGGTCATGGGCGGTCAACTCACAGTGTAACATTCCGTCTCGACAAGATTCCACTGCATATGACGATTGCTAGTCGTCTGTAAATGTAGTTTACTGTTGTGGTACTCTCGCACGCAGAAAATGGGAAAAAGCGTGGTCTTTTCCAGTTGCATCTTTGTGGGCACAGCATAGTAGCAAATATAAGATGGTCAGGTCGTTATTGGAATGCCGCCGCATGACAACCGTGAAAGATGAACACTGAAGCGCAATATGGGACATCAAGTGTGCGGTGGGTGTTACCACACTACAACGCACGGAGCTTTTCTATCAGTGGGCCATTTCATACGCAAAATGGACAAGGTATGTTCAAAATTGTCTGGTTAGTGTAAAGAAAAAGTGAGCAGGAAGAGAAGAGTGCTCATGTTTGCGTCAAAGGGTTTGTCTGCATTCAGACGAGGTTCTCACGCCACCCGAAATAATTTGGAAGCATACGCTGTCTCTCACCAAGCACTGGTTGCATCCTCAAAAGGCAGAACCGATCCAAGCGTCAGGCATATCTCAAAGAAATTGCCTGTGTGCTCCGCTGACAATGAGATGAGCCACTTGAAATCACACGCATCCTGCCTGATACTTACAAACGTTATTGACCATGAGATGAGCAACCGATAAAAATTAGTGAGTTGGGAGTACCCTTTCGGAAATGGAAGCAATTAACAAGTTGCTGAATATAGGATAGGAGTATGCAGTTATTGTATTCAGGGTCATGTGGTTGTAATGCAAGTGTGTGTATGTTCTGCTCTACTAATTTGGGACTATAATTTTTACGTGACCTTATGGCGCGGTGGTAGCGTAAGCTATGTAACGAGGCCTAGAATTCAGCTAAGTCCCAATTTTATGCCCTCCAACTTTAACTGAGCTCGTTTGAAATCAGCGTCGACCTCAAACTTATCGATCGCCAAAATTTCTCCACCTCGAGTTGGTTAGCGGCGACTTTTTTGGTTGCGATTTGCAGACATTGATAACATAGAGCGACATGTTACCTTATTTAATATGATAAATTCAAGCTTAGCGATGTACCCGGCAACCTGATTCTTTATGCTGTTTGCATTTGGCTCGCTGTCAGAAGTCTATCTGCTTCTTTTAACCACCTTATTTTCGGTAGCTGGCCATCACCTTGTAAGTTAAGTCATCAGATCGAAATCTTTGACACAGACATCCTTACAAACGGCAGCTGACCTTTAAGATGAGTCTGCAATATAGACATGCCCACTCTAAAAACGCGGACTCCGCTGTTGGGCCAGAGAGCCTCAAGCGCAAGCCATGTTGGTGGGCGCCCACTTCCAACTCTTGTTTGCGCAAGGAGCGTTTATGAGGAATTTTTGTGCTGCTTGGCTTTACCCAGTTGAGATTTGGTGCATTTCGAAGGCTAAGTTAAAAGTTACAGTTTGTATTATTTCTACTTTCGGGATTTGTTAGCCAGGCGAAGCTGCAAACGTCTCCAAACGTCGCCAAACGTCGACTAATAAGGAGGCTAGGTGGTTTTCACAACCAGACGATCCGTCCGAATTTCCTTTTTGGCACTCCGGTATCGCACAGCAACAGTGTTTTTCTTAAATCTGGATGGCTTCGGCTTACAGGCATGTGTCGATGGGAGGTAATTCCCGACCTCAAAATTAATCTTCTGGTTCTGTAACAGAAGAAGTCCTTTCTTACATGCGGACTAGGTAGTCCCTCTCCTCACTCCAGTCCTCACTCACTCCTCCTCGCCGCTCACTAGAAGCACACCCAAATTATTTTCGTCGGAACTATAGGGTATTCGGGGTTGTGAATTTTACGGGGAGTTAGTCTAATCCATTTACACTTGTAGGCGATATGTTGCTCATAGCATTTTGTTTAGGTGGGCGAAATTTCAAGGTAACGTACCAAGGGACTACACGTCCCGTCATATTACGCCTACCATCCATCAAATTGCTTAGGTTATATAAGAACCTTTTAATGCAAACCGTAACACTAAAATTCCAAATCACCTCAATGACCAGCATTTATGTTAATTAATCGCATAGACCACAACGTGAGGAAAGCTTGTGTAAAACTGCTAAGGACATGAATTCGTCACAGTCCGTGTATGGTGTGCAACAAGGACAATAAGACACCAAGGTAAGCTACGCATTCAGTTAGTCGCACAAGGCAAAACGTGGGCGGGTGTGCCCTTCGCCACATACCGAGGCTGACCGATAAACAGGTCGGTTGGGTGCCGCTGGCATGTAACGCACCGAGTGAATCGGAAAACACGACAAAAACATGATGCTTCTGTTGACAGACAAGTCAACCGGAACATGAGACACACAAGTGCAATGCGGGTTCCCTCCACATCGACTAACACGACGAATGCCGGAAATGAGGTTAAACGGGCAACAGAGAACAGTGCTCTTATTACACCCCGTTTCATGGACAGTTTGGTTGATTTTCTGCAAGCCGACTGAGGCTAGTCAGGTGGTCGGGTTTCTGGTGGTGGGTAGCCAACGCTGCTGCCCGGGCAAGCACCGCCGCCCAACCCAATCTTATATCGGTCGCCACTCCAAACCCCCGGGTTGGGTTCATTCTGTCATTCAAGTACAGCAATACACAGCAAAAATCGTTCTCACTGCGCACGCACAGTTTCGGGGCTCTTTGGCCGCACAATGATCCTAGCTGTAAAACCTTTGTGAGTGGAGGAAAACTTTTAAGCTAAAATGTTGCATTTTGTTGTGCATGTGCTTGAACTAAAAAACACTAATATACGATCATATTTTCGTAACTCACCAAACTTCATTGTCCATCCAAGCAATCATACCTCTGGCGAAAAAAATTTCCGGGATGCGTAGATGGGGCTCGAACGTTTGGACTGGTAGCTGAACTCAATTGCCTGCCTATTTTAGTCCATCAGGGACATGTCGTAGCTTTCGAAAATTCAACTCCATTGTACGAATACTGAGCGCCTATAGTTTCACCTTGAAAAAAATTGTGGTTCGAACAGTAGCGTTAACTCAGTCCATCACATCAGTCCTGTTCATCACAGAGCTCCAGATCTGCGGTATCTGTGACTTCACCCACCTCCGGCATCCAGGTTATTCCTAAAAACCAAGTCAAAGGTGGGCTTGGTCTTACGCCGTTTTTTTATGGGTGTCCACGCTGAAGCTGCAGTCTTACTGTTATAAGGGTAAACCCACCACTTGCTCAATTAGTCCCGTGTGTACATCGATTATTCAATAGCGGTATTCGGCATTATTGAGCGCAGCGAAGTTAAAGCTAAAGAGGGGTGTATATGTGTCAGCCGTAGACCAAGTGGTATAGACTTGAGCCCTGGGATCCAAGGAACACGTGCGTCATCATACGTGCACCCATGGATGCAGGGGTAACGAAGACCTATTGAGTGGGCGGGTACTTGGTGTCAAGTCTGCTCAATACCCGGCAATACCCGGTTTGGACGCCCTGTTTGCTGTTATCCACCCCCCTGGTCAGTGATTTACATCCCCAGAGATCCCAAACGGACCAGAAAAATACCTGCGATCTTACATTGGCTTCGTCCTACCTCTGCAAATTCCCTTGGCCAACTCAAAACCCCGCTGCTCACAGAATTGCACATCCCAGCCCAATCATCTCAAACATGACGTCCGTTACGGGGCTGTCCAGAAACCGAAGTACGGCAGTGCAATGATGGCACGGCACTGCCATACCCAGTTTGATAGCACACCCGCAACTAAGCCCTTCCTACTCTTGACTATACCTCTCGCCAACTCGGCCCATTAGCTACAACTACGAACAAACTCATGCTTCATTCTGAATGTAATCTCAGTTGTGAATAAACATAAACATTATTATTATCTTACACTGTGAATGCGCATTTTTAAAATTTGCAAGTTTTTGTGACCAAACTTTTAATTGTCTAAAGTTTGAGTCGCTGAAGATGATGTACCTGTTTGTACAATGGCCGACGCCTGCATGTTCCATATCGACAAGGTTTTCGTCAGACATTTGAAAACCGGGGTCCAGAAGGTGTTAGCTAGTCAGGAATTGTGACCACTTTTGGCCGCTTGTTATTTCGGGCCGCAGCCTAACTCACATCACGGTGGCTTCTAGAAATCATTCTGAGACTTCTCCTATTTTGTGTACCGGATGTAGACACGGCTGTCCTATTGCCTCGTCTGAATGATAGGAATTAACCACCGTGCGCCCTCAATGGACCCAAGAGTACCTTTATCCATGCCACTCTAAATTTGTGACGCTTCCTTGGCGAATCGTAACTACAACAACCCTAAACGATTCACCCAAGATGTTCATGTACGGGGCTATTCACGGACCTGAGTACGGCGTTGCGATGACGGCACCACGACAACATACCCAGTCTGGTGGATTGCCCGTAGCTCACCATGTCCACAATATTTATCGGATGAGGATGTTACGTGCACCCACAAGATGGCTTAAATCCGTTCAATTTCTGCCAGGACCTAAAAGCACTGGCCACCTTATTGTGTTATATGCTTGTTCTGTCCATAAAAACACTAATTCTACCAACGTCACTATCGATGGTTCGGTATAGCCTTGCACATGATATAGCATGTACTGGCCATCAGAAAAAACGAAAAGCTTACTAGTTGTGACGAATTCCTTGGCTTGGTTTTGCAGGACACCTGACAGGAGACTTTTTCATACACGGGTCGTTAAAAGCTGCTCAATTTTGAGTTTGCGGCGACATAGAGGACGAAATTATTGTCCTTGTCGTCTCGAGATTATTTCCAAACGCAACGCAAAATAAAACACGTGAAGAAACCGGCTCTTCCACAAATTTCCCACCGTCATCACGCGAAGCCGTTGGCAGCCATTAAAATATAAATTCCGCGCCCATGGTGGGCCTCGAGTACGTTTAAACAACTTCCAACAAAACTGCGCCCGCATGGGAAGATCTTAAGGGACCAAATAAATGCCATCAAATGCTGAAACTTTATGTTAAAGTTTTCCTTCTCCGAACTATGGTGTCAGAGAAATTTTGGGTGTGTCTAAGGCTCGGCCCTTGTGGGACTACCCACCCAACAGCGCACTGAAGATGTCTCCTCGAATGGTGGCGAAACTTCTGCAAATCAATTACTAAGCTCGGCGAACAGACCAACAGCCACCTGATCAAATGCCAACATAAGATAGTGTGCTGTATCTTTCGGTGGGTCCAATTAACATGCGATTGATCAGAAGACGGGTCACTGCTTGTATTACCCAAAGTCAAGCTCGGATTGGTCCGGAGCACTGACCCAGCAGCCAATCATGATCCAGTATCATCTGGATTCCTATTGCCAGCTATGCACCCAGGAGCCTCTGGAATCCCATCTTTACGATTACATACGCATTGAATGTTAGGCGCTGTAGGTGCGTTTTCGGCTTGTTTGAGTGTTCAGTACATTCAGTGATGGGACGTGTTCTAAAGCGGGCAATCTTGAATCACCTCACTACTCCCCAGTGGAACATGGATTCCTCCCTGACCGTTCTTGCGTGACGAACGTGCTCATATTTATGGACAGTTTAACCCAAGCTAAGGACAAAGGACTCATATCGGATGCCATATTTTTCGACTTCTCAAAGGCATTTGATTGAGTCCCACGTCCCGCTGCTCCAAAAACTGGAGTCTTACGGGATTCAAGGGGAAATTCTACGCTAAATTAGGGCTTCCTTATCAGACAGAACATTCCAAGCCTATAAGCTCCACTTAATCTTCTTCGACACCGGTCCCTTTTGGAGTTTCTCAAGGCTGTGTTCCGGGACGACTTCTGTTTCTGAGCTAAGTCAACAACCTTCCAGATGTTCTTTCAAGTCCATGTCTTGTGTCTTTGTGGACTACTTGAAGTCCTGGGGCTCAAATGCCACTGCCCTCCAAATGGATGTAGACGCTGAAAAGCAGTGGTCGCTGGATTTGCACCTTCCTCTGAATGACAAAAAGTGCGTCCATATGTCATCCGTAGGGGACTCAGCGAACACCTTTGTCGAGAATGGATCGGAAGACATTACAAAGAAAGATGTGAAAAAGCTTTGGGTATCTGGCTTTCTTCAAACATTTCGTTCCCACTGCACCATGAAAAATCGGCTCAAAGGGCATCCCCCTTTTTACGGATAATTCGGCGCACCTTCCCCATTTTAGTTGTATGGACTTTCAGATGCTCTGTGGGGCCTACGTCAGATCGCTTCCTGAATATGCCAACCAAGTTGTCCAGTTAGAAAGGAAGAACGATCTAACCCTCGTTGAGCGTATCCAACGAGCTGCCACGAAAATGGTTCCCGGCCTTACATCCGTGGACTGTGAAACGCGTCTCGCGATGCTTGACCTCTTTCCCTTGGACTAACGCCTCGTCCGAAGAGACCTACTACTTGTGCCGTACTTGAACAAGGTTTGGCCAACAGTTTTTCCACCGTCCACCCAACTAACGCGCGGAGGGGACATGGTAGTAAGATTTTCAAGCTCAGAGTTCACGCCTTCATTAGGCAACAATTTTCTCCATTTCAAGTAGTTGGCGCGTGGAATAACCTCTTTCCGATGGTTGTTCACACTGCATTTAGTACCCAGTTCAAAGCATCTTTAGACGCTTTTTTAGTCGAGTCCTCGAGCCAGCAAGATTACTGCCCCACGCTGAGAACTTAAAGAGCAGTGCTGTACCCTTTGTGGTTTGTGCCCTTTACGTGAACGAAAGCCGCTAAATGACAAGAACAAACTCACCCCGGGAAGTTTGGGCGAAAGCCTCGGTCCTGTATCAATCCGTGAATCTTTCTTTAAACCTTGAGGCAGATGAGACAACCATCATTTCGAGCCTGTAGTGTTAATGTCCAAGGCCATCGATCACAAAACACCCTCACCCCACACTGACAACAGTCAACTTTTCATCTGCTTGTCCGTCCTGGAAGGCAAACTTCCTTAAACTCCGTAAACGTCATCTTCATCACAAACAGCCAGATCTTGGCTTCTCTGTCCAAAAACGGGGAAAGAAGAGTGGACAGGGGGTCTACCGCAAGCACTCTGAGGTGCCCACATCTACGGGCACTCGATCAAACGATCTGAAGGAAACCGGCAGCAAGATCATCGCTGACGTCTGTTAGCTAACATTTCTTGTGACGTTTCCAGTCGAGCCCAGGAAGGATCACGGGGCTTCCAATTCTAGAAGGGGGACTGCCCCAAAACACCCAAACTGCTTGTAGTCTATCGAATCGAATCGAATCGTTCAGCTGTAGCACCCTTTCGGTGCCTAGCTGCCATGCCACCCGAAGGAAGCACGAGGGCTGGGATACTGCCAGGTTGCCCAAGCCTAGACAGGGGAAGTCGAGAGGCAGAGGCAGGGTTCGAACCACGGACCTTCCGGTCAGTACGCTCGCGCTCTAACCGCTGAGCTATCTCGCCCCCTTGTAGTCTATCACACTCTTACGTTAAGTCATACGTCCAGCTCACAGTTTTGCGCCATTATGAATGAGGCACGGATAATAATACTAATAGGCCTGATTTGGTATGTATGTGCATAGCCGAGCCACTGCAGTTGATATTGTTTAGGTCCTTCCTGCCAGAAGAACTTGGTGCCAAAGAGCCGTTTCTAATTACCCCGTTGCGAATTCGTCACGTCAGCTGAAGTCAGTGGCCATTCTGAGTCATCGATGGTCAAAAACCCGAAGACGCCTCAAAGCGTCTCACCCCAGATAACATATCTCGCAACCCTAAAACACAGTCATATATATACGCTAGTGAATGCGACCCCTAAAACTCGATGATAGCGCTCGCGCACTCCACAAGTGACGCAAACTGACGCAAACGCAAGCACTCGATATCCCTGCACTGACTTCACTCGACACTTCCGCAGAGCCAACACAGCAGCCGAGCCATGTGAAACTCCACAACCACCAGTGGTTCTTGGATAGCAAGAAACATATCCGTAGTTTGCAACTTCTGAAACACGAACGTGCACTCTTTGATTGCAAGGTACACCCCGAACGGTGGTATGATGGTGTTTGATCTATTCACCAACATTGTTGCCTTGCGTTCGTCCCCAAACGTTAGGACGGAATTGCCTCACCACCATCACTAGATACAGCAACGTCGGTATTGACACTGATGCTTCACGGCCGTACACTCAATGTTTATTTAATTATATTTAAAGCCTTAGAGTGAAAAGACGAGAAAAAAGTGGGTGAGGGAGGGTACATGGTGCTCGCCTGTCGCAAGCATCGAGGTACCCGCACCTCCAAGCATCCGCCCAGACAGTCTTGAAAGAGTCTGACAGCATGAACACCACTGACATCGATCAGCCGCCATTTCTTGCAGTTTCTCCAGCCAGGCGCAGAAAGGGTTACGGGCACGTTCTCTTGGAAGAAGGATGGTACCAACACTCAAACCCCTTGTAATCTCTTCCACGCCCTTCTTCCAAGTCATACGTTGCCCACCTCGCAGTTTGCACTGTTCTGAAGGAGGCACAGAGAGCATCACTTGTATCCGTATACAATGTTTTGGCATGCGTCAACATAGTTGATGGTGTTGAAGTTTCCCGCGATTGGTGTGCCTGCTGCACTACCAAACACCCGTTTTCTAACTACCTTGTTACGAATTCTTTGGCGATATCTGACACAAGCAACAATTTTGAGGCATCGGTGGTGGAAAACCTGAGAACGCCTTTCATCGTCTGTCCGCAGAGGCCATGTTTCGCAACTATACAACAATGCAACCCACGCAACCTTCAAGGCACAGTGTTATACCCTTTTGACGCCACAAGTGACCCAACTTCACAAACTTGATACGGGACTTTGAGATTCGTACACTGACTTAATCAGAAAAAAATTGTTCAGCTATAGCACCTTTTCAGTGCCGAACTGCCATGCCACCAGAAGGAAGTACGAGGGTTGGAATACTACTAGGTTGCCCAAGCCTAGACAGGTCGGGTTGGTATCACTGACCTTCCGATCAGTAAGTTTGCGCTCTAACCACAGAGCCATCTCATCAGACACTCTTCTGTCAAAGCTGATACGACTCCCGATACGACTCCCCACAACCTCCATTGCACCTTGAATTGTAAGTTGTTGAAGACGATGTTGTCTGAGTACTTCTGATCGACAGGACAATCACTAGCAACTGTTTGAACACCGCACTCGCCTCATTATTTCGTCGATGGAGTAGTTGAACAACAACGGAGAGAGTAGACATCCTTGTCGAACACCACTTTTTGGAGAGCTTTTGGGGAGCTCATCATGCACTCTCTTATACCCGTAAGTTTGAGTATATAGGGACTGGATTATGTTCACAAACTTCTGGTGCATACCCCTGATTGACAGCACTGACCGATTTGCAGAATTCATAGCACCTTTGAATTTAAGGGGCCGCCTGCACATATCGTTGCCCCAACATTTGACGGATTGTGCAGATGTTGCCGACGCATCATCTACCCGCTTGGAATCCTGCGTGATTCTCACGGGTCAAGGATCCACGTGTTGCTGTGGGACAACGAAGAATCATTACAACAAGAGTCAAACTGACACCTCTGTGGTTACTGCATTCACTGCGAGTAACCTCTTTGAAAATGCACACTATTACCGATTCACCCCAGTTATCTCGAGCGGTCTCTTTTCTCCAGGTAGTCCCAAACAGGCTAGACAGATACTGACTGAGGAGTTCACCGCCTTCCTGGAAGAGAGCAGGCGAAAGGTTTTCAGGACCAGGAGCAAGATGACGCTTGAGCAGAGGTATACACCCGGACACTTCTGAGGCTTAAGGGGGTTTCATATTTACAGTCCACCTTTCTGTTGAAGGTCAGGATTCCAGATTGGAAGTATCAGATCTCTAACTGAATTGGAGTTCGAAGTGCTATACCCGACGTTCCAAAGGTTCTCCTTTGCCGGATATCAGATAGCCATTCTGGTCCATGATAGCTTCGCTGACAAGTGGTTTCCGAGAGCTAGTCGACCGAATCAGGTGAAGCAATCGGCGGACGTTTCGAGCATTATCCGCATCTTTCATTTATTTGGTCTTTCGGGTCAACCGAAATTCTCAGTCTGCCCAGGCATCTTGTGTTGGATGTTTCGTCGGAATAACTTGTGAGTGCGGCTATTGGGAATCTGTCGACGGGTTCCATCGAAGCCACGGTCCAATCAGAGATCCACTGCTTGGATGAAGTTATCCGGGCTGTACCGCGAACAGAAGTTCGGGCTTTGAGTACTGCTTTGGATGCCTGTTCCCGACGACCGTTAATGTCCGACGGTGGACTATCCGGTAGGCGTTCGAGGAGCTGGTTCCGATAGTTTCGTTTGATTTCTGGGTCCACTAAATTCTCACTAGCTAAGCTAGGTATGCGCGTTTTCGGAGACCTGAAAAGCAGCAGCCAACATGCGCATAGTCGGAGTCTAAGGTAATATTTCGGAAGGGGCGGCGGGCAGTGGTGTGGTCTACTTAGATTCGGGACTTCTTAGTTGATGGACACCACGTTTTCAGGCGATCTCTGCTCTAGAAATTGCTACTACGAAGGAATGGCCTGTAGTCAGCACGCATTTGAAGCAAGCGCTCTCCTTTTTTCGTACTTCTTGTATCCAACCTAAAATGACCACCTAAATAGGCCTCAGCAGCTCTTAGTCTACTTACCTGGCACCAGCAACCACAACGAGATATGCGCTTCTAGCCCGTTTTAAAAGAGCGTCGTAGAAACTGTTTTTGGCAGTCAAAGCTACAGTCCGTCGGCGCGTAAGCAGATGCAGTAAAAAGAGAGTAAGTAACGTCACTTCCACGAAATCCTTTCACAGACGCCAAACGAACCGCGCACAGGCTATTATCAACAGGTATCCAATCACACAAACACTTCCGCTCCGTCTATGAATATCCAGCTCCAGCGGCCTCTGCATTACCAGAGGTGCGCAGCCGGAATTTGGAAGATAGCGAGGGGGCAGTCAGTTTAATCACAGTACTTGTGTCCTGTGTCTCTGACGGCCGGCATACATCAGTGCAGAGAGGATCCAGCCCACGAGCAAGAGCCTCCTTTTGTCCTGCTTCCTTCAGGGTGCGAACATTGAGGGCAGCTAAGTAGACAAACTTTCGGAGTTTTAAAAAATATTTCGAAATGTTTAGGGTTTTGTGGAGACTTCGTCCTGTAAGTGAAGCCAATCTATGCTGAAAGGCCGAGAAGCACTACAGCTGTTTCATTATCCTTGAGACTCATCAGCAGTGCGCATCTCACGAAACTCCGGAGAGTCTCAAACCCGCGACCTCCTGACTAGTAGTTTGAACACTTAATTGCTCGGCCACGAGCGGCCTATCAGCAGTGTCAGCAGGGTTGTCACTGAAGTTGCACGCACAGAAGCTGCCGCTTAGTGTGATGCACGACGAACAACGCTGTTAGTCGTAGTGCTGGAACCTGCAGAGAAAGTATTCGAATTGGGGTGGGTTAGGGTAGCAGAGGAAACACTTGAAAAAGGAGGCGTAAGCAGTAGCATATATTACCTTGTCCGCTTTACTGGTTGCAGTGAGACATTTAGAATGTGTCTGAGAACGAGTTAGAACAGGGTCCGAGTTATCGAGGTTAAACAACGTTTTACTTGTCTAAGAACGAATGTCGATGAGTTGAAATGTACATACAAAGGTTCAGTACAAGTATATAGGGTAAGTATAATAATAAGCACACAAAAATCATGACATTCACCAAGGCATTGTTTGAATGGTCACATATATGCTGACGTAGATAGGGAAAAAAATCGTTCAGCTGTAGCACCCTTTCGGTGCCTAGCTGCCATGCCACCCGAAGGAAGCACGAGGGCTGGGATACTGCCAGGTTGCCCAAGCCTAGACAGGGGAAGTCGAGAGGCAGAGGTCGGGTTCGAACCACGGACCTTCCGGTCAGTACGCTCGCGCTCTAACCGCCGAGCTATCTCGGCGGGAACTATGTACTGAATCAGGCTTTTCTGTTCCTCAAACCATAAGGATGAACGCATCGCTGTTCCAGAATTTCAGGATAACTCGGTTGGTATTCGGAGGACGGTACCGAAGAGGGTTCAGATGCTTGAGAGCTTGACGTCCGATTGCTTCAGTCATAGCTGGGTATTCGGTGTCCCCATTGGACTCAGATAGATTGAGAACATCGTCAGTTGTATTCTGAACCGCTGGGGCTAGACGCCGTTTCGACTCTTCCGTCTCGTTGAGCAATGTGTGCGTAGTGTGGGTTGCAGTTCGGATGGTCGACTTCTACTAGTGGTTGATACATGGATGACCTATCACTTCGTTGCAACAGTAGGGAGGGGAAGACCGAATGAGTGAAAGAGGGAAAAGGCAGGTGTCAGTAGCAACCTGTTTTAGCTTGTCAGCGCTGCTGTGTGCAGAAACCAAAACAACCCGGCTCATAGCACCACGTGACGGCCGATGTGGCATGAGATCATTTGTAACCGTAATTCCATAGTTGAACGTGGGTTAGGATGCTGCCAGGGCTCCCATGCCCCGATTAGCATCCTCAACCAAACTCTTTGGCTCAAAAGCCTGACTTCAAGGCAGTGGTCTATATTGTTGAGCAGCAAGTCGCCACACATGTTCCAACCCCAAATCTGGAGGACCAGAGGACTGCGTTAGTCAGTCAATTAGCCATTGGCCAACGTGGCATGAGAGGTTCTATGAGTGTCACACGTGTTCTCTCCAATGTAGCTCAGTGGGTGCAATGGAAGTACGTCGCGCGGCTGTAAGGTTCACTCTCTTCGTGACAGGTCCAGCCTCTTCGGTTCAATGCAGCTGCGTTCACCGAAGCCAAAGCATGAATGTATGGTCGGCGTTCACCGTACGGTTGACGTGCACGCGATCATCACTAATCATCTTTTTGAAACGGTCAAGTGCACGATGTATTTGTATGATTTTGCCGTCACTGCTGGAATGTATTGTGACTCGGCAAAAAACATTTCTACAAAAGGAGGAACACTTATCCCCTTCTATGGGGAATTCGCAGGCAATTTACTTCCGGGACTGGTTTACATTTTCCATTCAGAAGCCCACCGAAATGGCCTAAACATTTTGAGGGAGGTGGAGATTTCTGAGTGTCTAAGACGCGAGCGGGAATCTTTTTGAACCTTAGGCCCGATCATTCTATCGGTTTAAAGGACGTCTTTGAAATTAAACGCTATCGCATTTATCGATGGAGTTATTGTTTAACTTTGACTATTTCGCTCCATACTTTATGTGCGTTTGTACTTCGTTTTCAGTGACTGTGGTATCATGCACCAGTTTTGATGGAAGAACATTCTTTCTTCGACCAGTTACCTCCTTCAAAGCGGCATGAAGTTGAGGTTCGTTTTAACATTGCGTTTGTCATTTCTCAACAGTCGCAACTAGATATATTGAACCAGACTGCTCCACAAATCAATCAACTCGAGAACAACTTGCTGGTAAGCTCTCGTGAGAGTCCTTTCACGTTTGGAAGTGCAGCCTACAATGTGCACTCATACTGGCAAAATCTCGCAAATTCTCTAGATAACCTTCCCACTATTGTATTCACGCAATCCGGTACATTACCACCAGTCAGAGGCAACCCCCTTATACTTCTTCCTATTACTCGAAGTACAGGAATCGACGAAAAGCGGATACTCCACCACCTCCGCTTATCCGTTGAGGGTATCCTGGCCTATTGAACGCTTCAGTATTCGCGCCACAGAAAAGTGCTTAGTGGTTAAGCCGAGTGAACCTTACGAAATCACGCGCAGCCCCCATACTTCAGGCGCTTTTGCAGAATTTACCCTCGGTCTCCCAAACTTGATAGTTGTCGTCTTTCAGAGTTTCTTCACTAGGCAAAATAGCTATCCTCGCATTAATTGCGTATGAAATTCGGGAACCTCACTCGGTGCAGACTGATTTACTTCGTATTAATCTGCATCAGTGTCATTTGTAAAAGGGGCTGTTCCTCTTGATTTTTTTTCGGAACTGGAAATCTCAGCGGCAACAGGAGTAAGCAACTAACTTCATACTCATGCAGCAAGTTACTCGGGTCTTCTACTCGGATGGGTCTAAGTAGTCCCATATTCACTTAAATCAGTGTCTGGTTCCCGCTCTCTCAAGCCACTTTGACGGACTGAGGCAGCTGATCAGTGCACTAGACGATATGCTATGGAAGCCACCTCATTATTTAACATTGACAGATTTTTTGACGTAGCCATCAAAGTTGGACATCATTTAACTGAGCCCAGTAAGCTATACTGGTTGCTTGTTCATTTTCCGAAAGAAATCATATTGAGTTTTGATGCTAAAGTGCGCGAGAAATGCGGAAAATTATCAACGACAATAAGAATATGCTCCTGAATAAGGATGGCAGTATGCGAAATTATTTGAAACGTATATCCAACACTTGGACATGCTCGTCGTCAGAGTATCCGTGTAAGCAACCGCAAGTTTCCCCCATTCATGTACAAACACCGCGGTTTGCCCCTCTGAGTAAAACGCGTGGTAGTTAACTGATAACCTCTATATAAAAAGACCTCAAACTTTTTCCGTCAGGTCCAAATGCTATTTTTAGTCTGACTTTTAGAGAGGCTCATACATTTTTGAACGACAGTTATGAGTTTTGTCAGGTGGGCTGGATGTGTGTAAGTATCCTCATACTGGAATACGACGTGCTGATGTCTGGAAAGTTAGGATGTTCTCAAACGTCTTGACCGTGTTTACCTTCTAAAATCGTTGCTTGGCTTTTGTCCGCGGGAAAATTTCTACTCGATTCATTACGGTACCTTGTCGCAGCTTCTCTTTCTGAAAGCAGGATACGCTTTTAGAACATTGGACCACTAGCATACCGCGCCGCCTAGACGGTTCACACTTTTGTACTCAAGGCACCAGATGATTCTTCATCTTGTTATGCCTTCTGTCGTTGCTGATCCTTGTTGCGCAACAAAGCACTTTTCTGGTCCTCCTGGATTTCAGGTATGGAGACGGGATGAGACGAATTCTCACAGTCAGCACCTACTTTAATTTGGATTCATTTGGAATCCGGTTGCATGTTGTACGCAGCAACCTTCTTTTGCCCCTCTGACACTGTGTCTCCTCTGTTATACCTTTTACTTGGAGATTACGCGGAGGGATCGTGTAACAAGTTGGGAACCCAAATTGCACTGTTTTCGAGAAATACACTCATTTGCATATCAATTTGGTTTTTGCGAGAGACTCACCTGGAACCCAGCTGAATCTCCCGTTTGTGATGTTTTCAGGCAACTGAATGTGCTGCACCAGGCCGCCTCATGTTCCAGTTGCTACGATATTCGAGATATCGCGATACATGTATATTCGTAATGGACTACTCATAAGGTTGCTGAAAATTCTTCGACAGCCCACGACCGGTTTCGCCCTTCTTGGGGCTCATCAGGTAGGCGCAGTCCCCGAGTTTCCGTCAACCTTATGTTCTACTTGAACCCAAATTGGACTGTAGCAACTGGAACATGAGGCGGCCTGGTGCAGCACATTCAGTTGCCTGAAAACATCACAAACGGGAGATTCAGCTGGGTTCCAGGTGAGTCTCTCGCAAAAACCAAATTGATATGCAAATGAGTGTATTTCTCGAAAAGTTGGGGACATCTTTTTATCGGTTCAATTATTTTGCGACCCGCCCTCGATATGCGTCCTTGTTTGTAGCGCGGGGATATTGATGAACTGCGCACCATTCTCAGACTGAATCGAATGATTTCATCTGAGAGGCCAGATGCATAGCCATCTTATAAACTTCGTTCATATGTGATAATTCTGCTGTAGCGCATTTGCTATTTTGAGTGAAAACCACCTATGTCTTAGGTTTATCATCGTCATCATTATCAAAGACAGTAACATCAGTGTTGACACTGATGCCTCACTGCCGTAATGTCTTACGTTTATAGGGTTGTAGGCTGAGCGCTGATTATGGTGTTCCAACTACACGACTCTCATCGCATATCGCACCTTCTGCATTGCAATACAAATTTATTCATTTTCTTTCGGGGAACTGAACATGAAACTAGGCACCTCTTTGGTCGAGATTCTTTCTTCCAGGTTTGATCATCCTATGCTTGAAACCAGCGAGATGCTCAGGATAAAATAGAATGGCCTGATTAATATCTCCCTCACTATATCACAACAATTGAGCACGGGCACAGACATTCACGGTAAGATTGACCAATAAAACCACCCTTTTCGAGCCATCTTCAACATGAATTTCTGCTTGAATTATCTTTGCTACACATTTTCCAACCGTTGTGAAAGTTACCTATAAATATATTCATTCTTCATCCAGCTGTTGCTCGAGAAAGATTACGTTCGCATCGTATCCTAATTAGAGAGTCAGTGCTGGAGCTTAGCTACAGGCTGGTACTTCTTGTGTTGGGAAAACCAAGTCTGTCCTACCGAAGTGTGTAAGCCAGTATGATGGGGCGACCGCAGACGACAAAATATGCATACTTGGCATTAGACATCTCGGCTTTACGTACCATTTGTGCTGCCACCAGGGCTGGGCACCAGCTACTCATCGGTGCATCTTGTGTCTAATTTTGTCATTTCTTTCGGTACATAGTTTTTATGAAAAAATAAGACGCTAGTTTCTTTTCTCGAAGTTTTCGCTTCTCGTGGGAATGTTTCTAGAGGTCACAATGGAGATGGTTGCTCTAACAGGAACATTTTTCGTTACGAGAGGGTTTTCGTCCCGGGATTGATTTCGGTGTGGTGAATTATCTCAGATTTAGTCACATCTCACATTTTGTTGGAATTCGTTAGTTCTTTTGGCTGCAATAAGCTTTTGTTTTTTTACCATGTTTTATTGGTTTGACTCAATCCAACAACACATGAGCAGAAAAGGGCGAATACGGTCTACTCCTACATGGAATATGCTTGCGTGCGCATTCCGTGCGGGCGCGCATACCTAAGGTTATAACAATTTATCTTCACATGGTTGTTGTAAAGGCCAACAGTTTTGATCGGAATGGACTACGCCAACCGTCACCACACAGACTGACTCCAGTGAAGCTCATTTTTCCTTCGGTTTCTTTTAAAGGCTGCTAGAGCAACCTATCAGAACACTCTAACAGAACATTCGAGTCGCCTGAATGCCATCGGAAAGCGACTTGGTAAATGTGTTCAACGTGCCAGACCATATTACGACGCAAAAGCAAAACAGGCTGAACTAACTCGGGAAATCCAACGGGCAACTGAGCGATACAACAGGGCAAATGATCTACTAACAGCTTCCTGTCAGGCCCTTTCCAAGTTGGAAAACGCCACGCCCACCGGGACACGACAGGTGGGAGATGTAGTCAGTTTGGAAGCGCTCAATCAGTGCATTTTCAAAGTAAGTTGTTGTCTTAGTTTACTACATATGCTTTCGCTAAGCAAGGATGGAGGCGTTCTGTAGAGCGTGGTCAGTTGCTGCTTGCTACGTGGCTGAACCTTCTTACTGATTCACCTGTTTACATGAAGCGTTTTTTCTTTTGTATTTCTGTTTCGGTTGCAAGCAAAGCATTTCTCACTCTTACCTTCTAACTATAGCACTACGCGGTTTAGACCACCTTCATACACCACTTGGAAAGTCTCATTTGTACACAAATAAAGCTGTGCAAATGTGTTTAGAGCGGTAGAAGTGACGATTAAGTCCGAGTTAGTCTGGTTTATAACATTCCCAGTAAATCTACAGCACGCTGATTTGACTGCACACTCTGAAGACAAGTCCATCACATGGATAAGCTCGACTTCAGAACAGCCATCTACGTGATCACTTCGCTTTTGGCCGGGTTTTCTTTGAACAAGCCCTTAACTTTCCCGTTTTAGCAGGGACACGGTGACGAAGATTAATAGTTTCAAGATGTCAACTTCAGAACAACACATATCTAATGGTTTAAGTAAATCGTTCAGCTGTAGCACCCTTTAGGTGCCTAACTGCCATGCCACCCGAAGGAAGCACGAGGGCTGGGATACTGCCAGGTTGCCCAAGCCTAGACAGGGGAAGTCGAGAGGCAGAGGTCGGGTTGGAACCACGGGCCTTCCGGTCAGTAAATTCGCCCTCTAACCACGCTCTCGGCGGATGTGGGTGTACGATATTGTTGGGGGAAGTGAGGTGACTGATGGATGATACCACTGACTCGTTGTTTGGTGCAGTGCCAGTGCTCATCCTACTTGGGCCATGCGGCGGATCTCAGTAGGCCTCCACGAGTTTTCTCGGTGAACTTACTTTTTCGGGCGTAGATCGAATCAGCAAATTCACCGATAGTAGCATGTCCCCGCAAAATGTGTGTGTTGGCATAGGTGTGTGGAGGCGTCCAGCGACCAAACTACTTTTGACAGGTATATGTGTATCGGATGCCAGACAAACACATATTTAATCACGAAAGCCCAGTACAATGTAAGAATCCATGTTGTGCAACTCTGAACAGGTTTCTCTAGGTTTCTACCCAGGAAGTCATAATGAACTAGTCCACTAAACGAGTGGTGATGGCGTTCTGGTGTCTGCGCAACACAGTCTCCAATATGTCCTCCAATTTTGCCTTGTTGTCGCAAACGGAGCACAGTGGGTTTGCCTAATAACTTGGCGTTTTTAGCACATGTCTCAACAAACTCGATGACACGTCAGAATATTACCAAGATTGCAGGGGTTCCGTCTAGAACTAAGCAGTTGGTGACATATAGGGTCATTTCTTACACACCGTTCCCACCAGACGTTAAGCCTATTTCACAAACAGCGGCGACAGAAAACTATTGACCTCTCTGCCTTCAACACGTAGCGTTGCATACACGTATTTTGACGCCTTGAGGTCACCACCGATGATGGATTTTGATTGGCGCTCTGGAAATCTTGGTAACATGATGACTCATTTCATTCAGGATGCTGATTGCGTTCAAAAAGCTACGTAGATGTGAAGATTTGTTCCCGTTAGGGATGGTGGTAGGCGCTTGATTTACCCAGTTCGATGTCGCCCATTTACCTTTGAGCGAGTAGTAAGAGCGTTATTGGTTCTTGACGAGCTCAGCAACGCCAAAAAAGTGATCATCATTGGTACTTCGGAAACTTCGTTTGGTACTGACGGCAGACTAAGCTAAAATTTACCTGAATCTCGCCTCCTCAACTGAATGTGTTGCGCAAACACTGGCTTAGGTTTCTGTTGGGACGATTTCCAGTATATTGAATTATGTTTCTTTGCTACTCATTGGGTAGATGAAAGCTTTGGACAGGTGATGGGACCTTCTTCAACATCGATTTAGTCGGAACCATTCCAGAAATTAACTTGGTAGAAAATTTCCGGTCTGCAGGCCCACACATACATGGTGCATCAGTCGAACAATATTTAGAATCAGTTAAGCCGGCATAGATGCAGTATGCGATTGCCTCATGGACAAACATCTTCCGCGGATTCTCGTTCCGTAAACGGGATATTCTTAACGTCTGGCTATCTATCACAGTGTCCATGTCTTTTCCTCTCCTATGGAAACTGAGTTCGTCAAGTGTCGTAATACTACATCAATTGTGAGATCAGAGATCTGAACAAACTAGAAGTAGCCAACAAATTTCGTCGTTTCTGGGTTCCGCATACAATGACCGTAGCATTTATTTCAAGCTTTTTGGGAAACCCATTTCACTTTCGTGCGACACAATCACACAAAGACCTTCGTGCTGTACAGACTTTCCGCACACCAGCTGAAATAGCCTATTGTATGTCCAGTGTGTCTGTGTGTTTAGTAAAATTCCCTCCTTTTTGGGACAATGCTCCTTCGGCGATTGGATACTGGTGTAAGCAGCTACATATTATTTTGACGTCCGGACTTTGTCTTTTGGTGATTGTTTTGAGTCCTGAACATGTGCTTCAGTATGACTGGTGTTCCGCCACTACATGCCAAACGAAAGACGCTCACGTCCATCTATGCTTCTGTGGACAGTTGTTGCACTGAATTTGCCTTCAATAGGTGGTAAGGGTATAAACCTTTTTTGACTTCTCCGTACCTTGTGTACTGATCTATTCTCATCAATGAACGACATTTGGGTGTATCATTCGAATCATTTTTCACTCAGCTAGCCGTAATTTCCGGTACAATCTGCTGCATGAGCTAAACGCGCGTCCATGGATCATATTATCTGATGAGGACGCTTGTGGCAGTTTTTTATTAAAAGAATGTTACTAGGACGCCACTTGGTGAGCTCGATTACTCTCACTTTATCGCCTTATATTCGATTCAATGGGATTCAGGTAGCGTAAAGGCCACCGTCTGTAAAACGTTATGTTGTTGCAAACCTTAGACGAACTAGGTTGCGTTTTTCCCATCATTCATCTGGTTCCGATTACCGTGTACACAATTCCTGTTAGATAAGCTTCAATCGTCCTCCACTGTTCGACTCATCAACACTGCAACAAACTTGAATGATCCTATTTTCTCTCCTCCACTTAACACCAGTTCCACGGGAGCACCATTTCGTAACTTTTACGCTCACCATACGGATGAAGTTGTACCGTGTTCCGGCGAATTCGCTATCTTTCCTAATTTTTATATTCTATCCTTTAGGATTTTACTTAGTGAACTACCGTTCAGCTGTATCACCATCTCGATGCGTAACTGCCATGCCACCCGAAAGAAGCACGACGGCTGGAATACTGCCAAGTTGCCCAAGTCTAGACAGAGGAAGTCGAGAGGCAGAGGTCGGGTTGGAACCACGGACCTTTCGGTCAGTAAATTCGTGCTCTAAACACTGTGTCGACTGACTGAATGATCGTACCTTCTAACCGCGAGAAATATGTAGTGGCTTGCTTTCTTGAAGACTCACCAGGCCACCATTCTTCTTCCAGTGATAAAATGATTATAGTGTTACACGAATAGTATACGGTCGTGTGCGACGGTCTTGCACCGGTCTATATTTGCCTATGTGCATCAGTCGGCGACTAGGGTGCTCTTGATGGAGCGGAATGGGATTGTGGTAACTCCACGGATGTGACAGTTTAAGAGTTCCATCTTTGGTCGTGTTCCACAGCACAGAATTATATCGTCTTGGTGGATATAAGCACCACCAAGTCCGTCTATTACCCCATTTATTGCTGTCTAGAATACACTTAGCAATGTGTGTAGACCGAATTGGATAAAGTTAAACGAGACACCGAGAGACTTCAACCAGCCAAATTCGCTTTGCAAGCTCAAGGGTCACTGTAGCAGGAAATGGTACGATTAGTTGCGTACGGAGGAGAACATCAATGTGCGGCTATTGCGAATGACATGAAACTGTGTGAAAATTAGCGTAGGTCTCACACAAACAATGAATGATAATGCCTAAGCTCACCACACCATGGGGAATCATCAAGTCACGAGCAAGAATGACACAATGACAATATACTTGATGACCAACCGACCAAAATAACACCCCTATTATCACTCTAAATATGGTGCAAAACTTCTGGCCGATTGCGTTTTCAGGATTGTCCACATCCTATCTCTATGGATTTTTCGTAACTTTCTGAAGACTAGTTGTTAAGGTTCCCGATACGGAACTTTGAGTGACGCGTAGGTTCGACAATCCCGAATATCAAAAGGAAGAATTGGGTTCGTAATTCTACGCTACTATTTACATAAGGGTAAGCGAATGTGTACAACAAACCTCAACTGTTCACGTCAACAGGCTCACAGGTCTGTCACTGACAGGCACAGTGCAGCGTCAACGTCCGCACACCAAACAACGGCGAGCGGAATGACGGCTCAGTAGCTTGGGTTGCGGTCGTCCCTTTCGACGGTAGTCTCGTGATTCTCATTGGACGTGCGGTCACAGTCTCGTGATTCTCATTGGAAGTGCGATCAAGGCAGGCTCAGCAAGCGGGACTCGAACGTAAGTAGGTCAGCTACGCACATTCACACACACCGACACACATGCCAATACGCAAGTGTCGGACGAGACGGCCTCTGCGGCAAGGTGAGTGACGGGTACGAATAAGCAAAACAACTGGGCAAAACAACATAGGCGGAGTAAGCAAATGAATGGGGGAATTATCACGAGGTTAAGTTGGACTCAACACTCGTACTCTAGCCACTGCGTCAGCACATTTCTTTTTTTTGCATTGTTTGGCTCAGACTAAGTATATTCATCCCTTCAACTAATAAGAGTGACTTGATTAGATCGGCAGCGAAGCATCGGTGTTCAACACTGATGTCATGCTGTCGATGATGATGAATGATGATTAGATCGGTGTAAACATGAGAACGCTTTCCAACTAGGCTTTTTATGCTGTTGTCTGGGAAGCACCGCAATCTAACTCACACGAACTTTTGAGATTCCTCGGTTATATTAGTGGCCTCTTTCTGGACCAAGCTGTGAAGTTAATGTTTTACGAACAGGAAAAGCTGTTTGTGGAGTAACTTGGACAGGGTCATCGTAGCATCTCTACTTTCCAACTTATGCCCCGCTTCTTTAATCTCAACACGTCCGCTGGATTTTCTGTGAAATAATAACTGTTTTGGATTCTGTGAAGGATCTGTCGTGTTTCTAAGAACATTCATGATTTACCCGAATAACACCATTGAGTCAGTAGAAACGACCTACTGCAGGACTGGCGGTTGGAGCTTCGTGGGCAACGGCTATCAGCTGGTGCCGTTCCACTACATGAGTATACCCATTTATGTACATCAGTTATGGGCTGGGTTGTCTTGCGCAGCCCGTCAACTAGTTTCGTACTTCACTACTTCGCTTGTTTCACGGTATTGATTATGTCATTCTGATGGCTGAACTACTATTCCACCCCCTATTGTTTTTATGCTTGTGACGGGCATCCGTAACCCAGCCACCGTCTGATTGGCCACGTTTTACCGATTCGAGCAGGTATGCCGAATGGTTTCACTGTTGTTTGACTGTGGATGTCGAACATGCTAGTTCAGTGGTCTTCCGTGTCTTGTGATGCGTATTGTGAAGTGCGCAATGTGATTAGATTCAGTTTGGATCAGATCGCAGTAGCATTGTTCTCGTTTATTCCCTCAGACTGTCACATGCCGAATCATGCACGCATTCTACTTGTAGTGAATCCTCGTGATAGACTCTATAAATTATTCAACAGCTGCGCTTGACCGCACATGTTTTTTTCTCCTGATCATGGTACAGATTGTAAAAACTTGAAGCTCGTTCATTGAGTGAAATTATTATGGGGCTATTCATTTGGGACCCCTGGGAGATAGTCGAAGTATTTTTTCGGATTTTAAATACAGTCTGAATTTGTCCACTCTTTCATGTTAGAAAACAGTTAACAGTACTATAGAGAAGGGCTGTCCTGTGTATGTGTGTGGATTTTCCGCCCTACAACTTAGTTTATTTTCCGAAGGCTTTAATGAAAACAACCAACATTAATTTCCAGTTGAAGGAGCCACTTGAAGCTCATCATCTTCGTCATTGACGCAACGTTAAAGTCCATACAAATATATCACTTTACTGAGATGTCGACCCAGGGTGAAAGAAGAACAGAAAAGGGAACGAACTTGGGCCTCGTGCCAGACTGGGGGCGAGACGGCCCAAGTGGTTAGAGCGCGAGCTTACTGACCGGAAGGTCCGTGGTTCGAACCCGACCTCTGCCTCTCGACTTCCCCTGTCTAGGCTTGGGCAACCTGGCAGTATCCCAGCCCTCGTGCAACCTTCGGGTGGCATGGCAGTTAGGCACCGAAAGGGTGCTACAGCTGAACGATTTTTTTTCGTGCCAGACTAATACAAACGTTCAAGATGCCTACACCTCACACAATATGGATAGAGTGTTACTTGCTTTGATTAGTGATAACTTCTTATGGTGTCTCCAACCAAGGAGATGACGCAAACCTCATTCTAGAAGTCGGACAGTCCCGACGTCACTCACTTGAAGATTATCCCTTTTGGGAATAAAGCAAACCAAGAACAGCTGATGTGAAAATGGTTTCAATGGGGTTGTTTCCTTGGAAACTTGATATTTTCGCACTTTCAGTTGCGTTATCTGCGAATAGACGGTTTGTTTTCCGCATCTTTTGGAAGAACCGGTATTCCATATGGCTTAATGCAACATAGAATGGAACAAGAATCTTTCAGTTGTTGTTCGAATTTTCTTCGATTACCATCCTGCTTACTGCGTATCGGTCTCAAAGAGGTGAAGCGCACTCCTATTGAGGATTCAAAATCTAACTAAATGGATGGTATGACTGATGAAGAAATATGCGACCGGACATCTGAAATTTCAACCACATGAGATCGTTTGCTGTTGTTGGGATTCATCAGGAGTTGCGTAGTAGGATGAAACATCTAAGCTTTTGGCAACAGAATCTTGCGCACGCACACTGTTTTGCACGGCCAAGAAATTTGAACGAGGCCGAAATCTTAGAGTTTGTGGCTATTGACTTAGTTCAAAATTCCGACCGAACCACAGTGCTCATGTGACTGTTGAGTGGTCACCAAGATGCAGAGGAAATTTGAAGTATCGTAGCGTCATCTGCACTGCACTTTCAGTGCTCAAAGTGAAATTGCGTCCAACTGGCAATGTCTAAGATGCGAATTTTTCGTGACCTTAGACTATTTCATGCGGGTCCGTACGTGCGAGTTGTATGCGAGGTCGCCTGCTGGCCCACAGAGCCCGCATATGAAATCATGACAATTTTAGCACTTTATCAGACGTAACGAAATTCTACCTATTCTGCTGATGACCCAAAAAAACGGTTCAACTCACTGTTCCGACTACAGTTTTGTTTCAATTGCAAAACTACCCCTGAGGTCTGCGTCTGTCTTACTTTCCTAACCGAACGTTTCTTTTGACGTTGGAACTAACTCTTCCTCCTCTGGTAAAATCCAAGTAAAGTATCAAGAAAAACTGGCCTGTGGCATGCATCTAATGTGACTTTCATGAGGTGCATGTTCTTTTCTTCGATAGGCTATCCCTAGGAGGGCTTTACAGTTGTTTTTGGTTACACATTTTCTAATTGCGTTTGCCGCCGCTGTAGTTAATCCATCAACGGAGTCCACCTCCTAGGGTGATTAGAGAGGCTGCTCTTCAGAAGGGTCTTTCTTGAGAGGGTTATTTCAGTGAGCTGCCCGAGACTGACTCAGCGAACCTTTTAGTTCGACGGAGGACAGTCTTCTGCAAGCTTTTTTTGTTGGTTTCCAAGCGTAGTCTATTTCGGACTACAGTGTGGACTATCTCGTGCGGCTGTGTGATATGGCCTTTGCGGGTCGATTAGCTGAGGCTCTTTAGGATTGCCGGTGCCTTGGTACTAAATTGATGCAAGTTGGCATCAGTGAATTCCTAATGGGGTGCCAAACAGATGAATGTTTGATGAGGTTGCAGAAATCTTGCCGCCTTCCATGGTGTATCCAGCTGTGACCTCTATGCATGTTTGGAGACAGTGCGAACTATGGCTGCAAACCGATGTCAATAACTTTTTGTTGTTGGATCGTCTGACATGAATTCGGAGGTCTAGACACTGAGTGCTCATAATAGACTAGCAAGAAACTTGGATGTAACACACTACTCATAAGGTTACCGAAAACTCTCTGAATCTTACCACTATTATTGCTTACAGAGATGATTATCTCACTTGTTCTGTAAGTTTTATGGTGCATAAGGTACACTGATTCAATGGTCGGAGGAACAAATGGGCTAGGACTAGGAGTTTACACTGCTTAACGTCGCCCACCTGATCAAAATCATTATAATTGAGGCGGGCGATAAGAGACGGCTTATGTCTAGAAGGATATCTTCTAAAGCTGGTGCATTCGAGCCTCAACTATTTGTCGAGTTGATGTGGATTATGATTAGAACAACCTTCTGGATGCTGCGCCTCTAGTAACCGACGTACCAAGTCCCATTTATAAGAGATACACTTGGTGCACACTGAAAATACGGAGAGTTGGTCTTAGCAGTCAAGCGTCTCGTCCACCAAGTGTCTTTTGTGAGCAACGGTAGTGTGGATGAGGGTTTTATCAGCCACCGACATCGATCAGCCGTCATCTCTTGCATTGTCTCCAGCCAAGTGCAGCGTGGTCACAGAGATCCCATCCTGAAGGGGGGGGGGTGTACCAACAACACAAACTCTTTGTAATCTCTGTCACACGCTTCCGCAGAGTAATACTTTGTCTACTTCGCGCTTTGGGCATTGTAGAGTCAGGACGGATAGCAACACTTGTCTCGGTAGTCAATGGTGCTGGATGTTTTCCGCGACTGAAGCGCTTGCTGCATAACTAAATATCCGTCTTCTAATTACTTCAATACGTATTCGTTGACGCCATCCGACACCAGTCTACTATGAACCAAGATTCTTCGTCTCATTTTGTATATCAGTCACCTTCGTTAGTTTTCGAATGATCTACCTATCGATTTAGTTCAGTTGATTTTGGATTTCAGACATGTCATGTTATAGTGCATGCATAATTGCCTTTTTAAATAGTAAACTTGACCTTAGCACCGACTATGTAACCTAGCAACTCGTGCTGTTCAATAGTATAGGATTGATCGCTATCGGATATGTTGGAATCAAAGCTTATTGACGTTCACGGGAGGTTTGTCTGTTCACGCTTGGGGTAGTGAGAAAAAAGTGCTGTTGATGACAAACTGCATGCCATCCCCTGTGTGGTGCCGATTTGTAATCACAACAAAACCCCTGCAGGATGCTTGGATGGTCGACTGAAACTACGCACGCCAGACGGTTTATAAGGTGGGTGGTGCAAACATTCGATTTTATCTAGTGGTTTTCATCGAAACACGAAGTTACTACATCCCGCCTCGTGTGTGCCGTTACTACTCTTGGTGCGCGGAGTTTTAGGGCTCTACGGACTTTGCGGTCGAAGTCTACCTCTATTGTCTCTTGTCTTTCTTGATGACTCATTCCAGATCATGCATCTGTCACTGTCTTTCCACTGCAAGGACTCACATGCTTATCTTGCAAAATCTATATATACCCTAAAGTTTCTACAGCGACTGCTGCCTGCGAAGGGTCGCTACAGTCCGCGTGCTAGCTACAGAAGGTAGTGCAAACAATAAGTACCGATAGACCCATGTTCGAGTATATCCATGTCGAATCGGTATCCTTTCTCCAGACGAACTGACAGTATACCTGCATGCATCCCCCTCTTACGGTTGCCTTGGCAGCCACGCATCAGCATACTTGTCATCCTCACTCCGCCCGAACTGATCTAATGATGAATAGTGAACGAACAGGGAAAACAATTTTGTAAGAGTGGCTTTCAGTCTTGTTCTTCCCCCACTGTTTAATGAATATAGAGTACGATAACGTCAGTGCCATACGGTTACTTGTCATTGTGTGTTGTCCTAATGGGTTCACAGGGTGCATGTGGTTAATGCAATCTGTTTTCATATCGAAACTGCTTATAGTGCATTGTGATGTAAATCACATCACGCTACCAGCCCCATGGCCTGGTTGTGGTACTGATAAGCCTTGTCAGAAACTCTGTACTGAAGATCTGACTACTCCCACCAGAACTGCTACTCAACAGCTCTGTGTCACTGATAGTCATGAACAGTCCTTAGGGTAAGCTGCGGGAAGCGGAAGAACTTTATTCACACTTCCGTTTGTTGCCAACTTATCAAGCTGAGTGGACAAACCAACGACCACCTTGAGAAGGGTTTTCACAGCTAGCTTTCCTGATGCTTGCATCGATAAGAAAGTCAAGCAGCCGGTTCTCTCTCACTCTCACCATAGGATGTTTTGGCTGACATTCAGTTCATGATGATTTTGAAGCATAGTCAACTTTGGAATTCAGTTTTTTCTACACATACCTCAATCGTCAATGTACGTCACTAAAATTTCAGGTCGGAAAAACGTAAACATTGTGGCGCATTTCCTGATATCTGTTCACCGCTTTGTAAAATTCCTTCACGTCCTAAACATTGTGGCGCATTTCCTGATATCTGCTCACCGCTTTGTAACATTCCTTCACGTCTGTTTACTGAATGACGATGTGTTAGAATTCTCCAATGTGACCCGCACCATGTTTATATGTTATTGGGTCAGTTCACTGGTTGCTTTTGATATCACATGGGAAGCGTTCATTTGTTAGGGGTATACATACTCTTGGTCCACAGTGGTTCATTTTTTCACTAATTCGGTCTTACCACTGACTTTATCTAGGTGCAAGAGTATGCGTAAATAAAAGCTGGTGGTAGGAATTCGCTCGTCAAGTATCTTAGCCGACCGCCATGATAATTTCGCGGAATACAAACGAAAGCATTCTGTTGGGTTGTCCCTGTGTGGAGCAGATCACAATGGGCAGAAGTTTTCCTCCGAAATAACTCGGTTAGGCAGGAACAGCTGTTTCAGTTTAGCGAATTTGAGCAACCAAATTACAGGCTGTTCCTAAGAAAACGGTAATCCTGGATTCTGAATTTTTAGTGAAGAGCCAAATTCGGATAAAACTGTACCTTAATCACGACTGTCTTGTTTACCTCTTTTTACTAGCTGTGAGGGACTTTTTAGTTGAGTTCTTGCAAGAGCTACTTTCTTCGTTTAGCATAGTACTGGTAACCAACTAGTATGACATCTTTTTCACTGGCACAGCACCATCAGGTTTGGTAGCGGCATCTGAAGTAAACCAGGGACCACCTCTAACAACCCAGCTACGATTAGCTCTTATTGGGTAAACCAAACCAGTTTCATCAACGTCCAATTCCTTGCTGAGGTATTCATGTGTCTGGCCACACAATAGGCGCAAGTCGTGCACGTTTTCCTACTCATTCCCACCATGTATGTCCCATTCTCGTGGTAGGCTTTTCTAGGACCCCTCTAAACAAGTAATTGCTTAGGCTATGCTTGCAAAAAATTACGTGTGCAATCCGGAAAACAGTTGAACAGAAGTCTTAAGCCCCACCACCCACCAGTTTCCTTATTTTCAACGGTTCAGGTTATTTTTTCATAGAGTATCCAGTTCTTTTTGCTTTTTCTGTCTGCTTGACCTTTGGTACCACTTATTTCGACAGTTCCAAGTACACCCCTTTGTAGGACAGTTACTTTGACCTAGAGTCATTCTAGAGTTCCTTGTGTTAACCAATCTTATCGTGAGCCTATTTAATGCACAATATTTATAAAATATCTGTGGTGAATTCGTCTCCGGTCATGATGCTTTTATTTTGTACTAAGTACTAAAACGGAATCGTCATCATCGTCACCCGTACAGTGACTAATCTAGTCAAATGCTCGACATCGCTGCCCGTGTTACGTTTCGCTTTTATCAGTGGTCGCACATCGAAATAATTTTTTCCAGCTTACTTACTCCGCTAAGCGAATCACCATTGGAGGCTTACCCCAGTTCATTCGAGGGGGCGAGATGGCTCAGTGTTCAGAGCGCGAATTTACTGATCGGAAAGTTCGTGGTTCGAACCCGAACTCTGCCTCCCGACTTCCCCTGTTTAGGCTTGGGCAACCTGGCAGTATTCCAACCCTCGTGCTTCCTTCGGGTGGCATGGCAGTTAGTTACCTAAAGGGTGTTACAGCTAGTTCATTCGTATTACACCATTCATTCTATCGTTCTCTGCGAAACTCTGAACAATTCCTGGATTGGTCAGATGGAACTTTTGGCGATGTCGCGGAACACTGGTAGCTAGGTGAACCTACAAAACCATCCGAAACGACCTGTTTCTGCCTGCATAATTGTCTTTGAAATTAGAGAAGAAAAACTACTTGCTGTTCAGACCCCTTTACAGCGAAATGGTTACTTCACTCAGCTTACAGTTGGTCACATGTATACGCGGGTACTTACCTATCCTGTTCTAGACCAAACCACTAGCCCGCTCTTATATCCTTCGCTGTTTGGAGGTTGCCTCTTGTTAGATAGCTTGAGACACTTAGCTTTTACAGCAATCAAAATTCAAACCAAGCAGATGTTGTATCCCACGCTGGTTGCAGTTCACGCGAATACTCCAGACCAGCATGTGGTAGCCAAACCATCCTGGATTAATGTGAAACTTGTGAGATTCAGGAGTGCGTTCACAGCAAGTTAGATGTGTATTTCTCAAGACCGCTAATAGTTTGTCCTCGCGTCCTCTTTGGTATTGCTCATCATATCTGTAAAGACCCGTCGAACTTGATTTGGTATGCTGGAAACGCCTGCTAGAGCTCACCAGTTGCACGTCTGATGCGACTAAATAGTTGTTTTATGAACGTGTATGGTCTCGTTTAGGAAATTTTGTGCTTTTTAGCAAGTAATTCCATCTAACATTTCAGTGTACAGGTTACTTCCCAGCGCGCTGTTGTTTATCCACTCAGTCATCCGTAGGAGGTTATCTATATGAGGTTAATGGATGCCACGGTTTGGTGCTTGTATCCAACCTTCCTATTATCCTATCCGCCATCCTTCTATTTAGCACACCGATATATTCGGCATGGTATGTGCCTGTCGTGACATACGCTTATCTATTCGTTCTCTAACACTGGTGCATCTCATCCTGACTCGTCGTAGTAGGGTAAATGAGCCCATTTTGTCCAATCAAATTTTTTGTTGCTGTAGATCCCTGATGTTTGGTGCCGCCAACTTTCTGTGTGCCCTGAAAAGGTTAGTCTACTGGCACCTGTAATGCTGCTATTTCAATGAAAACATGCAAATCGCGCTTACAGTTCCTTCACAATAGTTACAGTTGGATTGAAAAGCGCACCAGTCGAGGAATACATGTTTTTAGGAATTTTTCACCAGGGTAAAGCAAGTTTAGGTCCAAAGACGTATCGCCTAAAGTTTTGTCCATCAATGTTAATTGTGGAACAGACTGATAGGATGATTTCGGAAACAGATGCTTCACACTAGAAGCCAATATTATCCATCGAACAGATTGGTGGGTGGATGGTCACATGGCATGCAGCTCGACACCACTCGAATTTTTTTTGGACTTGTACAACGAAATGTCGATAATTCAGATAGTTTGAGTCAGTTAGGAGGGGAAATCAAACTTACTGGAAATATATAGTTAGAGCATCCCCTTGAATACATTATCCATCCATTTCAATCTTAGCATTTTTACCTCTGTATGTATACTTGGCCATCACCAATGCGCTTCGCAGTCGTGAAGCAGTACGGAAATGGAACCTGCCAAGTTTGGCGTTTGGGAATGGTGGGTGGTTGTGCTAGGGGCGAGATGGTTCAAGTGGTTAGAGCGCGAATTTATTGACCGGAAGGTCCGTGGTTCGGAGCCCACCTCCGCCTCTCGACTTCCCCTGTCTAGGCTTGGGCAACCTGACAGTATCTCAGCCCTCGTGCTTCCTTCGGGTTGCATGGCAGTTAGGCACCGAAAGGGTGTTACAGCTGAACGATTGTTGTTTGGTTGTGCTAATACGCTTACATCAAGTACGAAAATCCTTCGGCTCGTATTTCGGTGTGACACTCCGGATTCTTGTACCAAAGTTCAAACCCAAGGATTCCTAGCTCCAGTAGGCTTGGTCTGTAGCCACAGAATGTTTTCTGAGACTTTTTTTACCTACAGAATGGTGCCATGCGGGGGACGAGGCGGTTCGACCATACTAATTCCCTACTAACCATACTAACTCCAGCTAACTCCTGCTGTGTGTTTCACCTTCGACACTCAAATGTTTGATGTTCTCTGTTTCTCGTCAATTTAACTTCCATGCATTCAAAAATGGTTCCTTCTACAAGAATCTTCGTCCCCCAGACAGACTTTTCTCTTTTCGAGTCGGTGACCGGCATAAACAATTTTGCACCCAATGCATTTGGCCAACAAACATTTGGTTGTCCATGGATGTTCTCCCATAGCGTGGGCTGGACTTTTTAACTACAACCTTTCAGCTATTCAGAATGCCATCATCAGCGTTAGCGAGCGGGGTTTGATGGGTGCAGAATGGATCAAGCCCTAGGGTGTCACTTCGAAGCAAAGGAATTGGTATAGTATCGGGACCTTACCAACGGCACCAACACTCTCTCAGTTCGAGACATCATATGACTTCAGTGACCTGTTTCTCTAAATCAAGTGTATCATTCGAGCACAAATTATAAACTTTATAGAGCTGAGAATCTTGGAGAATCGGTGTCAACTGATTTAATAATCGTACTTCAGGTCTCGCTGTTGAGGCTTCCTTATTATTGAGCAACACTAGAAATAATGTTCATATACCGTACCGCTCCCGCAGAGATACACCTTCAAAAAATTACTAAATGTCTCATCGACGGATGCGTTTCCTCTAGGGAACAGCAGTAGCTGTTAAGGCTCCAAATGCCATTTCCATTAGTTAACGATGTATCGGCTGTTTATAGTTCATCTCGACACTTTTTCAGAAGATGGTGAGATATTTGTTGCGACTGTTATTCAATACCGTGACATACTTGTAAGTTAGGCATACAACGGCGCATCAGCATGGTGCGTATGTATAGTTATCACCAGCCTCTGTCATATGGATCATCATAAGCGATAATCTTGGTATGCTACTCACGCCAACTCTAGTGAGAATCACAAGACACGTTTGTCCTAGTTTCCAGTCTCATTGACCCCAGTCAGCCTTGCAACCGTATTCCAAACAATCATGCGAGTCGAGTGCAAGAAAGCCTCTGTTATCGCGATTTACTGTTACCACAACGCTAGTTACGATCAGATCCCAAATATTGTTTTTTCGCATAGGATGCATTGTCATCTTGCTACACTGGGATAGACAACGGTGACAGTTTCACGTCGAAAGTGTGTTTTAACGCCAATCTAAATTGTAAGGTCTCCTTAGCTTTCCGGGCACATCAGATCATTGCATCAGGTGGATTTGCTGCCTCTGGATACGAGCAAGGTTCATTGAAAAAGGTGGTGAAACTTATCCTATGGGAGGCCACTTAGTGCTTGCTAAGGTCTGATTTGGCTAGCAGGGCACTTTTTATAATAGAGCCTTCTTATTCGGTTTAGAAACCCCCCAGTGTGCCTACTAAGTCTTGCAGCAAACAATACGACACACGTGTGTCAGGTTCTGCGTTGTACTTTTGAAGGACACAGAGAGGAGCCGGTCTACCTCAGTGACAGCTGGTGTTTTTTGTGGCGTAGCGAAACGTGTTCCGATTCAAGGGGCTTCGGTCAAAAGTGGAAACGGCTATTTCACATAAGGTCCAAAATTTGACTAGTTGATTTCTGCAAGCCACTTCAGCTGTCCGCGACTGAAGAGAGTAAAAGGACTGTTAGCATATTGCGGCATGTCTTCTGTCAGCTCTAATAAGGTGGATGAAGGAGACGCAATGTTTCAAAGTCCAGGTTGCTTTTTCGGGGCTCGGGGGGTCGGGATTCTAGAGTTCAACGAGAAGCGTCGAGTCCTGCCTTAAGTTGTCGATTGCTCCTGTCCATGGTGGGACGATTTAGCGTTATATTAAGCCAACCCCCTCCACAGTTTAGGATGACAATCTTGTGTCAATACGATTTCATGAATGAAGTAGGGGGCACAACCCTGCCAGAAAGACTTGATCAGAAGATGAGCTCTTTATCTTAGAAGGACCTAGGATATCATCCGAATGCTTTATAGTCAGCTTGATATTTCCCTCTTCCCTACTGTTTTGCTCCACCTGTTTGTCAATATTCATCTATTTTCTAACTGGATTTGGCAACCTCAAAGTGCCGCAATTTTGCCCCAATGAGTGTTGCGCCATTGTGCGTAGGTAAAAGCTTTCACCTCTGCTTGTTACCTCCCAGGTGAACGAGGCTAAACGTGAAGCACTTGAGGCGAAGGAACAACATGAACGACTTCTGGCCATGTACAACGACACGGAGAAAACCATTCACAATATGGAACGCAGACTTAAAATGGACATTAAAAAAGCCCAGTAAGTTCCTCCTCCTTATAATTACGCAAACGGAATTAATAGTGGGGGCTGTTGCTGCACTCCACAGTATGTTCTGGCCGCCGTAGCTGATTCCCTTCGAGAGGTCTCAGTCGGCGATTATAGGACAAGTCTCAGGAAACACTTCGCATGCATTAGTAATAAGAGGCCGGTAAACGTCCTCTGCTAAAATAGCCCACTTCTTACAGTACACCGTGTTCTTTTTCTAGACTGACCTCCTGTGTACAACGGTATCGGTCTTCATAGGGTGGATGGTCTCTATGGTGGACGACCGTTGATTCTGTTGTTCATGAGCAGTTGTGACTCGATTGCAGGACAGTGAGAAAGCTGGCAATGCCTACCGGTAGGAAACTTGGAGCTTGTGCACCAGCAAATTCATCTGCAGATCTGTTCACCGCCTGGATCTGTTACAATTTTCCCCTTCGGTTGACTAGTGTATCCCCTCGTGTTTGGTTATCGTCCTATGTGTGAAGAACCTTCTTTTACAGTTTGCTTCAACGTTCCATCTGACCAAGGTCACTATTAGTGGCCTGATGTGGTAGACATTTTCCTGAACGCGTCTATTTTCTCTTCCATTTATTTTAGGTTATATTTTTCAACGAAACAGCGGTTCGATGAACGTATGCAGGTAAGTCTGATTGATATTTTGAGATTGGACCACATATTCTGTTCTATGTCCGCGTGCATCCTCAAGTGGATGCCTCATCAAAATTTGACCTCGCATGACACACATTTTGTTCCGCTCTATGTGTTCATTCACTGATGCAAGACTCGCACCCCTATCATGTATTCCGTCAACTGCAGACACCTCTCATTGTGAGTTTATTTATGACACGCGGCACGTTTCAATTACAATTATGTGTGTCAACATGTACCATAAATAATGATCATAATGAGGGTTAACACGGGTAGATAACCTAGAATGAGGTTTAGTGGGTCAGGTCACCGATGCCAGACACCTGTCACCTCGTCGCATACTCAGGTCACAAATTTATTCCATTCCATTGTAGCCAGTTGAGTTCAATAATTCACGGTTTTTTTCTGTTTGCTGTTTTTTTTCGGTTTTGGCTTAGTCTCTGCTGATCATCTTCGTTCAATGAAAACCCGATTTTATACAGGCGATGAAAGTGCTGAGTTGGGTGAAACAAGCGCAACAAAATTCGAGCGCTGCCTCAATGTTCCATTCGTTTGCCCTGGGGTCGAATTAGATCCTCTAAGCTGAAAGGTATGGCCTATTTCGCCCACATATCAGCCCTCGAGTCAAAAGTTAGCTGACTTTTTTCAGGGGGTTGGGCTGAGACATTGGATAGCGTGTTGCAAGTCGCACCCTATATTGTCGTTAAGTTCAACTCAAAGTTAATGGGGTTCCCCAGATAGGACGTACTGGTCTGTGCCTTAGGTCATCACTTCACACCTTATTGTGACTGCCTCCGCGGTGCATTTGGCTTGCTTAGCACCGTGTTTTGGTAAGTTTTGTTAATCTTTTCGAAGCAACTTTGCATACTTTCCCTCCACTTAAACCAACTGGAGGTAAATTGACTACGTACCTTTGGGGTTATGGGGTATTTCCTGTTTTATTCAGTATGGTACACTGAACTAGGACTCTTCCGTGATGTGTTTCAGCTCACTGTTATCACTATGCACCTTGAACACCTCGTGGTGCTGCTAAAAGACAGTCATCTCCTCGCCATGGACTTCCAGTACATAGGGCATGAGAGGTTTGGCGGAATACATTACATTACGTTGGGAAACTCAATGGAATCTCTCGTTTGTGCTGTGAGTGAAGCTTCCTGGGTACCTAAATGCCGGGGAGCCTTCGTTGGCGTACAAACCAGTTGGAAACGGTCTCAGCTACTAAAAGGGATAGGAAACAATACTTCCAGTGATTGTCAGTAAGGGATTGGACGAGCATTTTAAGCGTATTTGGATCTGTTTTGACCTGAATTTAGAAGATCAGTCGCGGACAGCTTTTGTCATGCAACACTTCATTTCGACTTCCGTTCTGAGATAGCTGAGCTTTCTCAATGTGACCTTCCAGTTTGCCGATCTTTGGTTTAGGCATAACTTGCAACCACACCTAAGAATCTCTAGATTATGAATGTGCACCCATAATCATATTGTTTTTTGTCATGCTACGGAGTCTCACAAGCAAACGGCGACTTCCATTTAGGTCATAAAGAGCTTGAACTTTTTTCGGAAATCTTGTTTTTCCAGGAACAGTGTTCAAACGATACCGTTTGTTGTTAATCATCACTGGTTGCAAGTCAGATTTTAGAATTACCATATCTTTCGACGTCACAGTTTTGTCAATACAAAATCTTACGACTGTTTCTATCATTTCCCCGGACCATTTGTGGTTCTCCAACGTCATGACAAGTTGGCATTATAAGGACAACTCAATGAATAACAGGCTGACTGCCCATTTGGTTCCATGTATGAGGAGCGTAGCTGTTCGTTTTCAGTTTTGTGCACCACTATCAGTCTGAAAAGTAGTAATTTCATCTAGAATTTTCCGTCTGTACTAGTGTGTTCATCGTAGCGCAGTTGCTGGTCGCACTCTGGCTGCACACGCGGGTGTCGTTATAGCGTCTTCCTCCCCCGCACATTCCTGTCGCATAGGACCTAAACGCTAGAGGTGCCATCAGCTACTCACATTCCAAACAGGGCTTCGGTTTTTATGATATAAAGCGGTACAAGAACCAGGTGTCGGCTAAATGACATATGTAAACCGGACAGTAGCACGCACTCCCGAAAGAAGCCCACTCCCGACGAACTGCCTAACTAATTAGGGAGGTCTTTCTCAGGGAGCATCTCTCTCAGCAAACAATATCGTACTCACTTCAACTGTCATTAATAGCACAAGGAAACACTTAAACTAACGCGGTAATATTATGCCGCTCAGCCATAAAACTTCGGCTAGAACGACGACATCTATCGTCCACCATCGCAGAAGAAGTTGGGATATTCCCATCATAAAGCCATTATGTACAAGCGCACTGTGAAACGGCACCGGAAACTCGATATTGAGTCACATTTTCCTTTCCCCAAAAAGCATTGCGCAGGTCCGAACGCTTTTCTACCGAATTAAGAGGTTACTGCGCGAACATGGCCGTTACGTAACGTTTGTTTACGCTGGATTACAGCCGACCGTATGGACACCTTACACAAACGCACCTACAATATCGACATGACGCCTGTCTGACTGTAGTCGTTGTTTATGTCTTCCTGCATCTATTCTATCTCATACTATCGATTGTCATAAGCTGCAGTGTCCTAATCAGCCTACACACGTACACGGTCCTCAAGTGTCAAACGGAACTGAACTGACAGTCGTGCTTGCAGTATGTCAGGCTTGATCACAGTGCACCCAGGCGTAAAGCACGTGTAATTCCATAAAGACTGGTCCTAAAAGTGCCTTTTCTCGAAGAATGGCTCCTATGGGTTCAAAAGCCACAACTTCGACGTGACGAAGTTAGTTAACTGGGTAAATCATTTCACCTCTGGGGTGGGCCGTGCTGTATTGCAGCTACCTCAGAATAAGTGTCGCCTCTCTGAACTTGTTCACAGAGGCACGCAAAATCCACCTGTATGAATCCAACGAAATCAGGTCGCAATAGTTCAACCCTCCGTTTCCAGAATTGCGGCGTAATTACTTCGAAGTTTCTCACCCCAAACAATGTGAGTATACTTCAGGGAAGCATAACAAAACAACGGAGCAGGTAACCAAAATCAACCATTTTCTGCATGGGCCAATTTTTAAGTGGATGTGAGCCGCTTCCTTTCCAATCGACTTGTCGATTATCTCTCCAGGGGTGGACAGCTGTGTGTGCAGCAAAGTAAGCCTCACTACGTTTATCGATGGCCAGTAAACTTTGTCTTTTTGTTACTCTGGAATAAATTATTTTTGAACATTTTCTGCGATTCGATGGACCGATTGGTTAACGGACCATTGGGTCGACGTTTTTCGTCACTCAGATGGCGAACTTTCCACGATACCGCCAAAAGTGGATTTATATGGAGTTCCGAAGACTCCTTAAACTCGAAGAAGAAATTGCTGAATTTGTGTTTGTTGACTTTCTTCGAGATACAACTGTCCACCCCTCAAAAGACCACTTTCGGATGAGACTGCTTTTTCTGGTTCCCCTGAAGCGTGTTCCAGTGGTAAACTCCCAGAAGTCTTTAGCTGAAAGAGTAAACCACCTGTGGTTATGTCGATAGGGAAACCAGTGTACAGGTCTGTCTTTTTAGTGGGGAAATCCAGTAAAATAGTTCCCTTTTTGTCGGTCTCCTCAGGTGGTCTCAGTGTACTAGAATCGCTCCTTCCGGCGAGACCATCTGAAGGTACTGTTCGGAAGTGGGTATATTGCGAAGTGCCATCTCTTCTAGAAAAGAACTGATCAGTAGGTTCCTAATGGTTCCTACCATTAATCAGACATCTGATCGATTTCAGACGACAAGAAAGTTCAGTGTACAAATTTTGCATCCAAGTATTTGTTGGGAGGTCTCGTGACACTGGGACATTTTGACTTGGTAGTTGGGACCCCTTAAAAGTTATAAATTTCATCTCTAATCTCGCGGAACCAACATGAAATAACCCGAGTTATTGTTGGGCCTTCATTTGGAATAATGCCGCGGACGTGGGACGTACTATGCTGTTGCGACTGGTATCCGAAGTGCAAACTGGCTGCTGCATATCCCGCGACATCGCTTTACCGTCACAGTCTACTACATCGTCCACCATCTGCAAACTCTCCTGAAATTTACATCCTTCCAGCATCACTCAGCCTTTGGTTTTCAGCAGAAAAATTGAACTAACTCAGTCTTCGTCTGGCCACCATCTCAATCTTTGTGGTCGCCAATTTTACCCTCATTTGTATACAGTATTAAGTCGGACACTTTCTGAAGTTAATGACACTTGTTTAAATCCTCAGTCAGAGTACCTACTTAGTAAATACACCCGTGTCCTAATCAGCTTATTACAAGCTTACGTCGACCAGTAAAGCTAAAACCCGAAGATACCTCAGGCTGTCCGTCGCTATCGTTCACTGACTCACTGTAGGCTTGAACTTGCGTTCCTTTGGACCAATAAAAGCTTGGACTCTTGCATCCTTTTGGTAACCCGACCTTCCTAACACAAAGCGGAACGATTCCTTGGCTCCAACCAGGCTACCCACCCCTACACAGGAGCAATCTAAAACTCAGACAGAGTTTATACCACGGACCTCCCGGTCAAGTGCACGCCCTAGATGCAATTCTTGTCTGCTTCCTAAACAGTCGGTGTATTGATGGTGACTGGTCTATAGGGCGCGCTCATTTTGGGTGACAAGCAATACGTCAAAAGTCAGGTGCACAATAATGAAAATGTACGTCTACGCATTTCATCTACTGCTTATTTCCGTCACGCATCACAGGAAGGTTGCGCATTCGAATCCCCTTAAAGATTCGTGAGACGACATGAAACAGCCATGCAGTGTTTCCAGGCCTTTCAGCATGGACGAAATATTGTTTAAAACTTCAAAATTCCGCTACGGACGAACTGGCTTTTTACTGATCCGCTTATTCAGTCTGGATGGATCACAGTCTCTTGATTCATACACATCTGGCTAGATGGGCAACGAATGCACCAATCAGGGATCGGATATGCTTGTGAAATAGGACCGCAGTGGCCTTCCTAATAGGAAACTTTTCAAAAATGGACCACTCTGGAGAGTTGGCAACAGCTTTGTTATCAATCAAGGCCAGTTGTGCGGTTTTTCCGACGAGGGGAGAGATCAGAAATCTCTACGCTTTCTAGTAATTCTTTAAGTGGGTCACTAATTCGCTTGTCGTCCGCCCATGGAGCCTTTAACCTTAGGGCTTCTGGCGTTCAAATTTAACTATCCAGTTGGTCATCAGCTGTCTTTGGTATGTGTAGATCATCTTAATAAACGTTCCTCCCTTTCTCTATAAAATAGATGGGTTAACCTTGCGGGTGTCCATAAAATGTGTTACCTCTTCTGATCTAGTTGATTGGACATGGTTTCACGTTGTAAGTAGGTCTTCTCTCGTTCTCTCACTGTTCATGCTCTCATGATCTGTTGCGATCTGTACACAACATTTTGGGTGTTGGCTTCAAGCTTAATTTTGAACAAACTATTGCTGGTTCAAGACGGAACAAGTTCCACTGTATGCCTTTACAGCTCGGATGATGAATCAGCATTCCGTTCGCTCATCACTGCTTTATGTCTTTCAAGGTGCATTGTTGATCAATCGGTTCGCCACTATGAATTCTACTGCGTCAGAAATCAAGCCTACATACTGGACTGAAGTGCGTAGATCATTCCGATGAGCTTCACTTGAAAGTCAGACTTGTCGCGTCGACCACTGCTGCGTTCAGTGCAGACATCTGGTTTTCTAAATTCGAAGACAAAAAGGCTCTGTGAAATGAACTCCCAGAATTTTCTTCTCAGCGGGTTTTGATTCGTTAAGCAGTATGGCTCAGTGCCGACCAAAACAGACTGAACCCGTTGAGAGTTGCGGTAATCCTCCCAAACATGCGACCGAGTAAAGGTATCCGCGGTTAAGCAAGGAGAGATATCCAGTCCGGAGTACATAACAGCTATGTCTGAATCAGCTATACCAAAGCTATATTCTTCCAGTCACTTGATATTCCTGGATGATTTCTGCAATTCAAGCTAGATGTTGCCATAGCGAATGACTACTCAGCTTGGTGGTAGTCTCTGATGTCGAGTAAGCACCCAAATCAGAGACAAAAGTTTCCTGTTATGTCTCATCTTATTTTTCTTAGTTGAGTGTGCGCCCAAGCAGTCACTTTCTATTGGTGGTCCTATTTGTGTATTTGCTTTCTGCTTGCCATGTGATTTCCACGTGAGTGCAAATCCCGCAGTCAGCTTAGACAATACACAGTTTTCTTTGGGTGTGGATTAGGGGACGACAATGCAACTGGTCACGAAAGTCAATTTCGACAACGAGAGCATTATTTCTTGTCCAAGTCACTCGTTTACGTAGTCCTCGTCCTGCCCCGGCGTGATTATTTTGTTCGGTCTATATCAGAAGTGAAACTAATCAAGATAATTACCCATTGGTGGAATGACTGTTCAGACGACAGGCATGTGAGCACGAATTGGACAACCCTCGTAGCTAACCACCAAAGCTGCTGTCACTCTGTCGTTGCTGTCTTGCACACAAAAATTGGTCAGTTCTTTGAAGATGCAGTTTCTGCTCCCGCCATACCAACCCGCTTTACCGTCACTGGTAATGTTACAGAAGATCTGGACAGTGGTTTTGTGAAACCGCTATCATGGCTCTCGCGCTCCGCATTCGATGTTAGTCGTTAAGTTTGCGTGCCCCAGTTTGGTCCTCTGCAGCAGCACTCAGCTACTGCCAGTCGATGCGATGTATTGGGAACTGATGGTTGTTCCATGCTAGCACGACAGAAAAGCTACTCCTCAGCGGCTCCATAGACCCATCAGTCAACGGTCCCACTACTTGTACAGTCGTCTCCTCTGTAACCTCTTCCATACGGAGACCACCACTTCCATTAGGGTTGCCTCGCAGTTTCAAAAAATATCCATTGGGAAACCCCTCCTAAATACCATCTCCCTACAGGAAAGCCCCACTGTTCGTTGGACGCAGAAGCTATCATTCACATTTTCGCTAGCACGTGTCTCTGACAATAGTTTGCTCTGCTGATCGATGTTCCACTTTCGTCAGTCATTCTTCGCATGCTTCTGTTGTTTCCATGCACCCTTTCGCATTTATACTATTTGAGGCTGTTTCCAGGGTAAGGGTCGGATCATCTGACCATCCGTATCCAATATCCAGCGTTTCTGACTATAACAGTCTGTTGTACTGCTGGTTCTACCGTTCCATAGTTTGCCGACTTACTTGGTGGACGGAGGCTTGTCTTCAGTAGCTGGAACCTGTCATGACGATGGAATGCCTTATATTTGTCCATCCGCGGCAAATATACACACCCAAACACTTGTCTTCAGTTTCGTTCTTGAACGTTTTATTAATGGTATGCCTATGCAAACTCCACACGTTTAATCACAGGTGTGCCGGATTTGGTTGAACAAGTTTGGTGGGACAAAAAATTCATTAGTGTGGTGCAATGTGACTTAATTGTATAAGGCAGCAGGACTGACCGAAATCGTCACTAAAGATGAAAGTTCGATGCGGAGAGGTTTTACTGTACCTCGAAATCACCAATACATAATCACTAGTGCACGTATTAATCACGATGGAAAACATTTTGATTCATCCTCACTGCATTCCTGTAAATTTTGGCGTTTTCTGAAACCCTGGTCTTCCTGCTTTGGTAGATTTTTCGGTGAAATCACTGTAATTTATTGGAAGGTGATTGACCGGAGAACAATTGTCCTTGGTCACTCTCTTTGTGTTTTTTTGTCCTCCTGTCTTGTTGAGTTCGAACTAGTACTGTCCATCGCTAACGTACGGATTTCGCCATGTTTGTTTTTGCAGGAGGCCAAACTTCGTGTTGAAAACTGTGCCGATAGGGTTAATTTGTGTAAGTCCCTGTATGCGGAAGCCATGTTAAAATTGGAACAAATTTCTGAATCTCTCCACGACACCAGACGACGGAAAACACTGGATTTGGGTACAAACTCTAAGTTTCTTCATGATGACGGAAGCCCATCGCCACTTGTTCGTGGCCAGGGTGTGGGTGCTGATTCGCTCGAGTGTATTAACGAACCAGATTGCCAGGATGTACACAGTCCCGTTTGCATACACGCCGGCAGTGCCGCACCTTCACGCATCTCCTCTGAGTTTTCATCTGCTCCTGATTTGTCCTCACCCAACTTGGTACCACTCCACTCCGAAGCGGTCCCAGTGGAAATCGTCACCGGCCTCATTCAGGTGAGCTCTCTTTCGTTGCTTCTGTATCGTAGCTATTCTTCCTTACCTGCTTTTTAGGTTTAGAGTTTAGTTTAGAGTTCAAGGCACGAGATTCCGTCTGGGCCGTTCGATTCTAATCCTCTGTTCAGCTTTGTGTGATACGGCTTAAACCTCGTGCTTCCAACGGGGTGCACGACAACTGTGCGCCCAATAGTGCTACGCCGAATGGTAGCTGATAATGTATGGTGTCTATGAACCTCATATAACAATATACTTAACCTTTTATGTTAATTTGCCCAAGGTGACAGTTTGATTCATTCAATGATACGCTCGCATCTTCACGTGGCATCAAGATTCCGTCCACCCGAACTCCTCGCCTTCGATCCTCTCCCGGATAACCCTTCCATAACCTAAGAACCTTCCGTTATTTTGATTTTCCACGTTTCTCTGAGAATGGCCCAGACTCTGGACAAATCCCGGTTGCTTTAAGTAGAGATGATAATGGGAAATGTCTGTTTGGTTTAGAAGAGATTTTACCATGCTGTGTGAATCTAATATTTGCGTTCTGACTGACTCTTCATAGTCAGAAGAATGCGGTTTCCAAGATAGTCACTTTACCAGAACTTTACCTAGTCTAACAAATCGTCCCAACCAAACGTGTTTTGTTAAGATTTGGTTTCGGTAAGACCCTAACAGTCAAGTACAGTTATATGAATAAACCATGTTACACTGGAGTGCAAAAATGCTGTCTAAAGTCTTGATATACGAGTTTAGTTCTATCATTTACTTGGAATCGGTCGGAGAGGAATGAGTAGCAAGCACGTGACGTTTCGGGTGGCACAAAATGAAGGCTTTCCGTCGTTAGGAGTTCGTTTTACCAGGTGAATTTAGAGCGATTGTTCGGCACTGGATGAATCACAAGGAACAATTCGGTGAGATTGACATCGCAGTTCATATCGATTAAATGAACCGTGGTCTTGCTTTTCAGGTGCTTGGTTTTTCGGGATTCACTACACAATGACAGGTACTCAGCCATTATTTAAAACTTGACGTGTCCTGCATGCCTTAGTTCTGCGTCTTTTAGACGCAGAATTCACGTTCAGTAAATTTCTCCACCAGACAGGGTTGAGAATTCAATAGCATTACAGACCGAGGGGGAACTGGGCCCTTGAACTTCTTTTGTGTCCGTAGATTTGTGAACAAGACAATGACGCATTCACGGTGCATTTTAACCCATACCCGCTGCCTGTGCTTGACCTCATTCTTCTGGCCGTTCAGGAGCACTCACGAAATGTTCGAATAAGGATTTCTTGTCCTGATTGAAGTTGTTCTTGGGACTTCACGATTGGACCGGGCCTTGATGTTGCTGTGGCACAGGTGTCGTTGCTCGCGGAACTAACTAAATAGGGGGCATTTTGATGAGTCACTTTGCTCGAGTTGTCATGTACTAAGACTTGAATTTTGTTGGATCGCACACTCACAACGTATAATGCTATTTCGCACTGATCAAAGAATGTCTTGCTTGTGACTGGATATCTCATGCAATATATGAATGTTTGAAATATGGCAGTCCATCCTTGTCGGTTAAATGTCCTGCCCTGGCCCTAAATCCCATAGTGCAAGTGTGAAAAATGGGGACGAATATTTACACAGACAAGATGCAGACATTGCTAAAAAACATCCCGCTGCGCATTTCTTCCCTATCGGGGTTCATCTGACGGACGTGGCGTCGTTTGTCTATTCGATTGGCAGCTTCCACTGCACATGCTTCCATATTGGACCACACCTGTGCATCTCCGTAAGACGCTCGGCTACTTGTGATTGATGAGCCCTATCTTTTTGATATCCAAACTTAACGACGTCAGCTAAAATTCCAACTGGTTCCGTTGCACCTCCGAAATACCGATTAATGTCACAAAACGCTAATTTACGAAAGCTATCAACGCCCTCTTCATGAGTGGTGCGAAAGCACTTACCACAATTCCATCAGAGCACTCAGGAAACATGAGCTGTTAGATGCCAACGTTTCAAATTAATTTCTTCAGTCGCACAATTAAAACATTCAACATTCGCACGCAGTGACAACGACTTAACTATATCGAATGACACATTGCTCCGAGGAAGAGGCTGATTCGTGTCGTGTTCCAAGATAGTCGAACAACCTGAATGAATAGCCTCTGTGCACATAATTTGGGATACTGGACTCTCATCAACATTGCTTCAGAGGAGGCCAGCAGTTTCAAGTTCCGACTGCGTAAGAGTGTGGTGAAAACTTGAGCAGGACCAGCTAGATGGCCTGTCTCAAAGACACGTGTGGTAATCGATTACCTCCATTTCAGTTTCTTGCCAGGAAACTATCAGCTGGAGTTGGACCTAGTGGACCACCCGTTAGACACTTCCTTCAAATTCATTGAGATTGTTTTCTGTGGCGAATAAAATAAGATCCTTAAGCAACGCAATGGGAATAGCACCCACGGAGACATGATTGACGGTGATGTGGCTACACAAATGGTCAACGGTGTCGCGCAGAGTGACCCTGATAAATAGGGAATCAGCGTCGGTAGAAAACATCTTCCAGAAACCTACTCACAGATCATCAAGTTTTCGACATAATTTGAAACAGTCCTTCGAGTAATATAGAGTAAAAACCTTTCGAATGGGAGCTAGAATATCCAATAACCACCGACCGAGCATATGATAAACACAGTTTTGCATGTTTAAAGTTGTTTTTGCTACAATAGATTTGTATTTGGACACTACCAGGACACTATGCATTTTCAATATCTGTAGGTTTCTAAACACCTGCTTCTCTACTAACAGAGTGTTTTCCGGGTTATGTGTCCACTGTGATTTCCTATTCGTCAGTGGGAATGCCGGCCGTTTTTGAGACGTAATCTGTCTTGCCTATTGTGACCACTCCTGCGCTTGTGTCCGGTTGAGGGAAAACCAGATCGTTCATAGATTACTGTTTCTTCATGGTTCGATAGTATTTGGGTAGGAAACAGCAGTGCTACCGAACGGTAGCCGATAGAAACTTATCTGAAATGTTCACCAAATTAGCCTTGAACCAGTTTCCTTTATTGGAATCTGTTGGAGGAACGTTCTTAACTTGGGCATATAGGTTCTCGAACTGAACCTGCATCTTGTGGTTTGACCACTTGCTTTGGTGGTATCTTGGATTTCAGCCCAGCGATAAGGTCTCTAAATGACGTTTGGCTAACACTGTCGAAAAAAGATTGTGGACACAACGCACTTTGTTGGAAACTTTGATGAGTCAGGTTATTGGCGTAGGGCCTTAGTTAATTTCCGGAGTGTATCTTCTCCGGTTTTTCGGTCAAAGTTTTCGAACTTGATGGGGCACCCTAGTGAAAAGTGGTCTAGCAAATCAGCACACCGCTTTTGGGTCTCGATAAGCTTGTTTAACGGCACAAGAATATCACGAACGAATGTGGAAGTTGGCCAGTCTGACCTTGAGACGGAGAGGTTGTCTGGAGAGTAACTTGCTGAGATTGGCGGGAAACCTCCCGGAACGTATACACTTCACAAAATTAACGAATGTTCGTTCAAACATTGCCTGCCGAAAAGACCCTGTTAGCCAGCGTAACCAACGCAGAAACGTTCGTTACTTCATGTAGAAAATCAAACCCGCTACCTAATCCGGCCTCCACCACTAGCAAGATGAAGACAACGCTGTGTATGCAATTTAATGGTGATCACATCGCAGGCAACATCGATCAGGAGCTTCAGTTCAATTTGGGTCACAATTATGAAACAGCTCAGTTGCGCCTGGTTTCGGCAACTCGAAGAATCATATTTCAAGTTAGATTGCAGCTTTTGTGTGACCAGTCTACCTCGCTTGTTTATTGCAGTTGCCGTTATACCTAATTGGGCAAAACTGATTGATGTCTTTTCTCAATGGATCTCGTAACTAATTCCAAATCAGTTGCTACGATTCATGCAGTAAAACTAGTCAAAACACCTAACAGCCAGACTGAACTAGGATTCACGGATTGCCAAACGTATCTCTGAGACAGGTTACCTAGCTGATCCTGCTGGTGCGTCTACTGTACCGTCACACAACCGAAACTCGAAACTGGTGGCTTCCTGTGATACATTGCCTATCAGAGCACAGTACCGCACATTGTGTGCACAGAAGCTATTCAAATTGTTCGACTATCTTGTAACATAACCCGGATCAGCCCCTTTCCCAGAGCAATTTACCGTCCGATGTAACTAAGCTGTTGTTACCACGTGCGTTTTTTCAATGACAGTTGCCACTTTTCCAAGTGATGAAAGTAATGTGTGGTGTTCACGTGTCACGATTCATGTCTTCCGACTTTTCCGATGAAATATTTCAAGTAGATCTAATGTCTCCTCTTCATCGAAATCGGCCGGCAGCATAGTAGCACTGTTGTCAAATCCCGCAGCTTTTGCCGTCAGTTTTTTTTCAGTTTTTAACGCCGTAGAACGCATACCGATTGGTCCGTCCAACAACTCTTGGGATGTTTTTCAGCGGATTGGAAGTAGTTTTGTTTAGTATTTTGAGATTTATGGTACAAAATGAGATGAACCATCGTATACGGCCCTTCTCCTCACGTTTCAAGGGGTCTGTCTTAAGACTTTTCGTATACAGGTTGTTTCAAAAGAAGGAGCACCCACTTTTGCTGCATTTTTTGTTCTCGTCTGTGATTGTATTTCGAACAAAAACGTTTCAATTTGTTATTCGATCTAGCTATTTCGTTCAGTTCGATGATTCTGTCATGTTAAACTAGCTAGTCACTGATCAGATGTCTCAGTTTGCAGTAATACACGTCTCTTGGGTCTATGGCGCTATCATAGTGATTATTGGAATACAATATCTTAGTCGAAAACTGTATGCATAGTGTATTCCTGCCATAAAACTATTCCTCGCGTTAATTACTCTCGCCCTCTGGCGATAACAAACTGCCTCAAGAGAAATTCCCACTGCGACTGGTAGTAGTGTCCTTCCCTCGCTATCCAAACCACCGTACGGGCCAACATCTTTTCTGGCTGGACAGGCACATTTAACTCAGTATCTAATAAACGATCAACCTAGGTGAACGAGTGGCTTCTCTGACTATGTGAGTGCGCACAAGCTCGAAGAGAGAACCGGACGTTAGCGTGCATAGCAGCGAGAACTATGGGACATTCACAAGATGTCACTGTTTTGTTGTCTGGCATAACTGTTGAATACCGCCTTGCTTCAACTTCCATTGACCGTGAAATAACGAACTCCCCTAAATTCTGAAACAAACATTCAGTATTCCGTCAGACGCTGTGACATTGGAATGTTAGACTACTAACTATCGTTGCTTCGATGCTACCAATCATACCGAAATACATCCGGAAAATATCTGTTATCATATCCTCTACAACTGAAGCTAGGCCACAGCAGTTCTAGGGAAGACGTGCGGAAAAGGATTCCGGATGGCGCCAAATCGGCCGATCCCAAACTTAAGGTCATACGGACTGTAGTTATAAACAATTGTGGTCCTGAAAGCACGCCGAGGCAAACCACCGCGACTCCGGACAGCAGTTTCTTTTCAACCACCGCAGATCCCTCGAATTCTAAAGTCCTCGTACTTCCTTCGGGTGGCGTGGCACCGAAACGGTGTTGAATGATTTTTTTCTACAACTTTGGCGGCATGCCCAAAAGCAGTAGTTCCGGGAGCTTGTTATTCTTGTGACGGGCTATGTTGGAGCTTTCATTTTTGCGCGAAGTATAACGTCTTGCTCTGTGTTCTGTCCACATCCATTTTCACATCTCTTTCGAACACTGTCACGCCTATATTACTCTCTTTCCCCTCACTCAGAACGTCCACAAGGCTGAATCTGAATTGGGAGCATTCCGTTTGGCCGTGACCTCGTCTAATCCAACTTCCGAATTGTCTGTATGCTCGTCTTCAACTGGCGTAACCTCTTTGTCATCTTCAGTTTCATTTAGTTCACAGTCAGATGTAAACGAGTTGCCGCAACGACTGAGCGCTCCTAGGCTTCATACAACTTCCAACCATAAGGTAGATCATGTGGCTCCGCAGTTCGTGGATCTTGAGGTAGACGCGTTGTCTCCCAATTCCTCCGAATCCAAGATAGATGCTCGACCCCTGTCCTATGTCCAGTGCGCTCCACTTAAAAGTAACTACCCTGAGAAATCCCTTTCTTGTGACTTGTCCGGTTTGACCCTTTCACACTGACTGCTCATTTACACTTACTTTCCTTACCCCTCTCCCCTTAGTTTGCTTGTGTACAGCTTAGTGAACCAAGACAACAATACCTTGTTTCTTCTCTCTCTTTGTCTCTGTCTGCCCTACTGTGTATACGAAGCAGAATTATTTCGCATGTGGCAGTGTGTCTAGTCAGTACCGTTTTTGCACTGTCGCTCACTGATATTTGAATACCATCCATGTTTCAGTCAGCCTGTTAAGAAAATTCATTCATTTGACTGGCTGTTTACGTTCAGTGCTCTCAGTTCGTCGCTAATTTTCATCCGTTTTCATGCGTACATGCGATGGGGCAATGTTCATGGACTTTCTGATGAACAAAAAAGTTGGCCTCCCGGTCATTGCTTCACGGTCACGCATAAACCGGCTGACTTATCATTAGGATTGAACTCTGCAATGCTGTTCAAATATATAGACAATTTCTAAGAGGTTGCATGAGATAGCGGAGGATTTTTGGCAGTTCTATACCACATGGTTCAGACTGAGGGGAGCGTCATCATTTCAACGTCATTGCAGCACCATTGCGACCTAGACTCATCATCATCGACAACATGACATCAGCGTTCAACACCTATACGACCTGCGTAGCGGCCTACTAAAACTGGTCGGACGATGGTATGTCCCTGCTCACTGTAACTGTGGGTAAGTCAGCAAATCGAACAGAGAAAACAACGGTCTGAATTTGTCAGCCCGTTAGTATTGAAGTTCTCAAACGAAACAAGTTCACTCGGCCGCCCTTCGTAAAACGAACTGACCCACTTTCGGTGAACTTTGATGAAGTTGCAACCTTGCTCCAGAGATTTGGCACAGGGATTATTAGATTTTCCTGAAACCCACTTTGGACACTGTATTTCTGACAAGCTACCTCTTTGTTTGAGTCAACAAGACAAAATATGTGGCTGCATCTCTTCGGGAGATATCCACAACTTCACGCTCAGTGAAACAATCCAGCTGATGCTAAATATATGTGAATCTCTTTTGTTCTCTCAAACTATATGACTTCCGGTAAATGCTGTATGGACAGCTGGTGTTCGGTTCCCTAAGGTTGGCACTATGGTTGCAGAGGTTTCTTCATCGGTCGATATGATACAACAATCTCTATACTGGTACTAAAAGGTTACGCGTGGGGAAGAATTCAGCGCCGATAGGTTTTGACTCAATCTTCTGCAACAGGCTCGCGCAGTTTCATTACCTTGTGAAGTCATTTCGCGGCATACGAGGTTGGTGTGACCATGTCTACTAGATTTCTCAGAAACTACCGTTTTGGGATTTTTGCACGAGAGGTCCTAAGGTTTTGCAGTGGCACTCAAGAAGTAGCTGGTCAATCCATCCAGCATGCAGCCCTAATATTCTCGCAACTAAGTCACAGAATATAGAGTTCAGGTTAAGGATTTATAAGTAACTGAGTGCCGCATTTCACAAAGTGTGAACAGAAACCCTCCCGACGTCCATGCTGTCCGTCTGCGCGTGTTGCTTAAGATTCTACCGTACAAGAAAACGCTGTCTCTTGGACTGAATGAATAAGTATTTTCTGGTCGTGCACGGGTACACGTTATAGAGTAGGGTGGCAAATAACCTAAAAACTTTGATGATGGAGCACATTTCACTTCTGTACCGCCAAATATTGCATGAGTTTCCCATCCTTTTCTCCCAGTTTTTCTAATGTGGCTACCATTAACTCAATGTTAGTCTTCCCTCTGGACTGTATCATGCATACCAATGTCCACAGTCCACAAATCCGAATTCTGCGCGCAGAAGAAATGGCCGGTAACACAAACCCAACTCACTTCCAACGCCCGTGGGAGAGATATTCCTATAAGAACTCCAAGGAACAATCCACCCTTCTCCACTTATGTCTGCTTAAACCCGCTGTTGATTCTTCTATTCTGTCCTTATTTTGTACAATATGATTACTTGTCTGGCTGTTTCCACTTCGCGCCTATACCGCCTTTCTTGTTTTCGCCTGAACGCAAACCGCTCTTTGACCTAGTCATCGCACATCTTGTTTAATTCAACACGTGGGTTTCGGCATCTTGTGCCGACCCTTAGTCGCACACCCCAAATTGCTCCGAAAACATAGCTTGCACCAAGAAAATTATCGCATAAAATTTTTAGCATTTGACGGTATTTATTCGAAGCCATGAAATCTCCCAGGAGAGTAGCAGTTGTTAAGATTTGTTCATGCATACTAAAGGTCTCCTTTGGGCGCGAAATCCATAATTTAATGGCTGTCATGACTCGGCATGATGCCTGTGAATACGGTGGAAGATGTTGCGGAGGAGCTGGTTTCTTAGCATGTTTTTTCCTGGTTTGGTTCCGGAAATATTTTGAAACAGTACATAAATAATAAATATGTAGTCTTTGTCCGCACAAACTCAAAGTCGATCAGCCATTCACAATTTTTGCATAAAACGTTCCCCATTTTGCGGCAGGCGTCCAGCCAGACAAATCCAAAGAATTTGTCGAGTGTAGTAAGTTTAGTGGATTTTTCTTTGATAGCTCATACTGTGTCGGGTGCACAGCAGGGTTTTATCTTCGCCAGTATACTGAGTCCTTGATAATGCTATCGGAAGAATCAGTGTGTACATGAGCAGCCCTAACAGGTAGTGTAACCGGGTAGCCAGTACATTCTACGTGCCACAGTCCTGCACGTGTCCGCAGATTGAGGGATGCATAAACTATGTAGGGTGTAGCTATTTATAACAAACGTCGTCCACCGCCGAAACCGCCAAAATTTTGAATTTTACCGATGAAAAACTCAATATTCGCTGATCACCGGAGGGGCCGCGCAGTTAACAAAGTACCCATATGAGTATTGCAAGCCGCGCCGTACCAAAACCTAGCTTGACATTTACGCAGTCGAATCTAGCGATAAAGGATCACGTCGCAATCCGCAGAGCAACGACTTCCACAACAAAAACTCGTCTTTTGTACGAGGTTGTTGCATGTTTTATACAAAAATTACTATGAATAATCTCTGTCCTGCCATACCCAGTTTGATAGCACACGTGCCCCCGAAAGCACGCCGAGGCAAACGACCGCGACTCCGGACAGCAGTTTCTTTTCAACCACCGCAGATCCCTCGAATACTAAAGGCAGTGACGCTCTGGAGGAGGCAAGCCTCACGTGGACGGAGCGCCAAGAGTACGTAGAGCTGTCAGCGCTTCTTTCCGTAACAGACGTCAAAGGTGCAACAGTGAACTCCACACCCAAGTCACAACCGAGCTGGATTGGGTCAGACGAGCGCAGTCAAGTGGCGAAGCCTACCGGCAGACCAACCACATGCGCTGACGTCGACATCGGGGAATGTTGCGAGAACCGTACAACCACTGAGGCTGTGAGGCTGCCAATCTCCAGCTCCACTCCGTCTAAAGTAGCCCCTTTGATTGTGGACACAGCTGTCGCCCAGGGCAATGACAGTCAAAGCCTCAAGCCTGACCACGGCGAACCGGAAAGTCCCTCATACACCCAGCTGGCCACGCTGATCGCGGGTGACTCGGATGTCCACACAAGCGCGAAATAAAGGCGACTGCAGCCAAACAAGCCACATACAATTCGTCAAGTCAGAAAACTGCTGGCTTGCTTCAAGGTGCAGTCCTCTGAGAAAACCAGCCTCATGGGAGCACCACCAAAAGAACTACTGGGTGCTACCATCCAGCGCCAAACCGCGCCAGCATGCCCAAGAAGCCAAACGGATGCAAGATCGCCCCTTGAGCAACAGCAAACCTGGCCGTCCAAAAGACGTTAATGAAAGGGCCACAAGTAGCAATGGTCGAAATGTTCGCCCACGGGGAAAAAAACTTCGCCCACCAAAGGCAATAGGCCCGCGCAAACCGGGCTCCCACAGGGCGAAAAAAACCCTGCAAATGAAAAACAACCCACGAAACCACCAATCGAGGGAGCAGACAAATATGCCTCAGAGGTCCCTTCGGAGCCCTCGACTCAAACCCGACGTGCAGCTATTAAGCCTGCTAACCTCCCTGGTTACACAACTCTCGGCTCCTCACCTTCGGAGGCAGCAGAGACAGTGTTGAAATGCTTGTCCACAAACTGTCTTAGCCTCTTCAACAAACTTTGTGATATTAAACAGTCAGTTTGTCTTGAACAGCCGTCCATTATCGCACTCACAGAGACCTGGCTCACACCAGATGTCTCTGACGCGGAGATCTCAATAGACGGCTACTCTATTTTTCGAGCTGACTCAAAACGAGGGAGAGCTGGTGGGGTTGCTTTATACTTACATGCGGCCCTGCCAATCCCGATTGTCCTCTCTGATACCACTCCTGCACCTTTTTGTGATGCACTGTGGCTTCAAGTCCCGCTGCGCGGGTCCGATTCTCTCCTTCTCGGTGTGGTCTACCGTAGCCCCTCGAGTCCTCCGGAAGATGACCACTTCCTCATACGAACCCTTGGGCAACTCTCCTCCAGCTACCACTTCACTCATCTCCTGCTGGTAGGTGACTTCAACGCTCCAAAGGCCCCCTGGACGGAGCTCCAGTGCGTCGGATCAAGTGGACCCTTTACAGCGGCGTTGACCGAAGTCGTTCAACAGAGCGCTTGGACTCAACATGTCGTTGCACCCACCAGATACCGCGCGGGCCAACAACCGTCCCTCCTGGATCTGGTCATCACCAACGAAAGACATTTCGTTGATCAGGTGACAATTAACGCTCCACTGGGACATAGCGACCACTGTGTGCTCACCTTTGATTTCATCTGCTATTGGGCCAGAAATCCCGAACCCCAAACGTGGATTCGAAACTTCTGCCGTGCAGACTTTTCGGGAATGCGCATCTTTCTTAACCAAGTTAAACTGGGGCCAGCCTCAGTGGAAGACTTATATAGGACTATTGTCCAGAAAGTTCACGAGGCTGACGCGATGTTCGTCCCAAAAAAACCAGCACGCAGTCGGATGAGCCGTAAACTACCCAAAAGGATCCGGCGTCTTCTGGAAAAGAGGTCACAACTATTTTTCAAAAAGTTGACTACAGGAGACACAGAAGATGAGCTGGCATTTCGTAAAATGCGGAACCGCTGTAAATCGGAAATCCGCCAATGGAACATACGAAAACAAGCCACCATTCTAGACCTCGCCCGGAAGAACAGAAATGTGCTGTTCAAATACATGCGGCATCGCCGAAGAAACAAACCATCCGCGTTCTCCCTGAGGGACAGGAACGGGGAACCCACGAGTGACCCAATAGTGGTATCTGAGTTCTACAGAGATCACTATGCAGGTCTGTATTCAGTCCCAGCGTCCTCGTCACATCCAACGTTGTCAAGGCGTACCTACGAACGGCCTCTAACCGACTTGGTATTCACGGTGGAGGACATTCGTCAACTCCTGCACAAGATCAACCCATTCTGCGCGTTGGGGCCCGACGAAGTCCACCCAAGGATCCTGAAGGAAACGTCGTACACACTGGCAACTCATTTCCATCTGCTGTTTCGTCAGTCGCTTGACGAAGGCCACCTTCCCTCTGTTTGGAAGGAAGCGATTGTCACGCCAATCTACAAAACTGGTGACCGACTATCGCCTGGCAGCTACAGGCCTATAAGCCTCACTAGCGTGCCATGCAAGGTGATGGAACGCATTCTGAAGCGAGCCATTCTAGATCACCTTACTTCCAACAACTTGATTTCTCAAGCTCAACACGGATTTCTCCCAAACCGTTCCTGCGTGACGAACATGCTCGTATTTATGGACAGCTTAACCCAAGCCAAGGACGAGGGACTCATATCGGATGCCATATTTTTCGACTTTTCAAAAGCATTTGATCGAGTCCCACACGTCCCTCTGCTCCACAAACTCGAGTCTTACGGGATTCAAGGGAAAATCCTACACTGGATCAAGGCATTCCTATCAGACAGATCATTCCGAGTGAAAGTAGGCTCGACCTACTCTTCTGCGGCGCCGGTCTCCATTGGAGTTCCTCAGGGCTCCGTTTTGGGACCTTTGCTGTTTCTGATATACGTCAATGACCTTCCAGATGTTCTTTCAAGTCCATGTCTACTTTTTGCGGACGACTTGAAATCGTGGAGTTCCAATGCCAGTGCCCTCCAAATTGATGTAGACGCCGCAAAGCAGTGGTCGTTGGACTGGCACCTTCCTCTGAATGACGAAAAGTGCGTCCATATGTCATTTGGAGGAGACTCAGCGAACTCCTTTGTCATGCATGGTGAGAAAGGACCAGAAGACATCACGAGGATAGATGCCAAAAAAGATTTGGGTATCTGGCTCTCTCCAAACCTGTCCTTCTCACTGCACCTTGAGAAATCGGCTCAGAAGGCATTCGCTGTTCTACGGATGATTCGGCGTACCTTCTCTCGTATTACTCGCACGGACTTCCAAATACTCTATGGGGCCTATGTCAGACCGCTCCTTGAATATGCCAACCCGGTTGTCTACTCAGGACGCACGAAAGACGTAATCCTCATTGAGCGTGTCCAGCGAGCTGCTACGAAAATGGTTGCCGGTCTCAAGTCCATGGACTACGAAACGCGTCTCGTGGTGCTCGACCTCTTTCCCTTGGAGTATCGTCGCCTCCGAGGGGACTTAATTCTTACTTACGCCCTGTTTGAACAAGGCTTGGCCAACAGGTTTTTCACCGTTGACCCAGCAAACACACGGCGGGGACACGGTAAGAAGATTTTTAAGCTCAGAGCGCACACCTTCATTAGGCAAACTTTTTTCTCATTTCGGGTAGTTGCTGCGTGGAATAACCTTCCTGAGACGGTTGTCCACGCTCCCTCTAGAACTCAGTTCAAAACATTATTAGACACTTATTTACGCGAGTCCTCGCGCTGGCGAACATACTGCCCCGCGCTGAGAACTTAAAGAGCAGTGCTACACCCTTTTTTCGCTTGTGCCTTTCAGGTGAACGACAGCTGCTGAACGACAAGAACAAAACCGACCCGGGAAACTTGGGCGAAAGCCTCGATCCTGTCGATCAGTTCGTGAATCCGTGATTCCGTGAATCATGCCTGAAGGCATGCCTCCCACAAGTTGGGAATAAACATTATTATTATTGTCATCCCATTCCAGATGTTTTTGAGCTGGGTTGTTGAAGTTGCTTCAACAGGCCCCTTATTTTTAAGCAGCACGGGATGCAAAACACCTAAATAGGGACTTTAGTGTTTTGTTTAAGCAACGGAATATAACCCCAGACTTCCTGCCGATGGAGGACTGGTCCTAAGATTTTATTCAGATTCATGTAACTTGTCTTCAGGTTAAGCAGCCCAAAGCTAGCTGAACTGTTCTTCAAAACAATAGTTCCGTAGCTGAACCGGGGTCCCATCCCCACAGGAATCGTTTCGGCGATGACCACCCTCCTAGCACCAGTTTGTCGGATTTGCTGAGGTAGGGGGTAAAATTTCCTTGCTGCGAAATCCTCTTTCATTCAAGGTTGCCTTTGTAAATAACTGGGCTTTTCTGGTTCGGCACCAGCGCTTCGCGTGCCATTATAGGCGTATGTTGTCGGTAAAGTGTTTCCGGCGTCAGTGGGAGCTATCAATTTTGTCCAGACCTAACATTCATCCGGCAATGTTCCGGGAACACAGATAAAATAAATAAATAAAAATAAATAAAATAATCATTGATAACATTTGGGTTGCTCCATTTTTCAACTAATCCAGTCCGTTACTATATGCTTGTTGCTAGCCGTTGCCGGCGGCGTACTGAATGACTGTGCATCAACCCGCGTATTCCGGAGGAGAACCGAAATGATGCGCATGGCGCACAGCAGTATGTGTACAGACCGGTGAAAATTTGCACTGAAATCTTTTATCAGTTAATGGGCACCACATGATCCAGTTTAGTCTACTGCTGGTTTGCAGTCTTCGTCTATGGGTGAAATCACATGAGCCCGTGAGCTGAAAGTCCTTGCTGGCCAGAAACAAATGATCTCCATCCCACAACTGTGGAAACTGCTCACAATCATCCATATGGTGAGCGTCAAAAGTACGGCCATCACCAAGATGCCCCTTCCCCAGATTTAATCAGCCGACATAACCACGCATACTACCCACAAGGATTATAATATCTGCACCCGCCGACCAAAGAAGCAAACGACGAACGCTGATAAAATCTTTCTTCTACTGCCTCAAATATGCCGCCTGATAAAGTATACGCTGATACAACGAGTAAACAATGTTGGATGAGTTCAGATGCATGTTCTTCATTGAGGTTACTTTGAGCGGCTGAACAACAACAGTTTACTAGCCCTCAGCCCAGCAACGAGCAATTAAGCGGGGGGTTACGCAAGCACCTCAAGCCATATGTGTTCTGAGACATTGAAGCATAATTAACAGAAAGGCGGCGTGTAAGCGGTGAGAAATCTGCATTTGTGTCGGTTCGTTTGAGTTATATGGCTGAACTTGTTTTTTGGGTGCTTCTGAAAGCCGGTACGCTGGTGGAATGGTTAAATAAGGCTTGTGTGGGAGATGCTGAATATGGGCATAAAAAGAGCTGTGTGGTACACATTAACTGAATTCGACAGTGATTTGCCGTTTTTTGTTGCAAAACACTTAGATACAAAAGAATGGTAAAGTTACTGACGTTTAAATGGGTCAGAAGGGCTTGTTTGAGGGAATTGTGAGGGATTCGGAGAATGCGGACAGTTCCCGGATGCTCAAGCATCTGTACCCTCCATTGTTAAGTTCCCGTCTTGTCCTCCATCCCTATTTTTTACCCACGCTCCCTTTTCGTGTTTAGTGCGCGCACAATTACTTTATAATTACTTAGCTCTGACTTTGTTTCAGCTTCTAGGAAGTTTGAATATTACGATTCGCTCAAAGACACCATTTGACCGTGACACAGACTTTTGCCTTTGAGTGAACGCCATAGCTACAGGACGGTGCAATAATTTAATTTGTTAATGGTGTCCTTCCTAGACTTTGGCCCGAATTTTGAACCACGGGGCGGTTTCTTAAAATTGCCTGGAGAACCTTGACCGGAACCGGTGACCCTGTAGCCTAGCCCACTAATTTGCAGAAGTCCAGCTCACAAAATGAGGCGTGCTGATTTTATTCACGTTGGTACAGCGTTTAGCAGATGTGTCCGAAGTAGGATTGGGCTCTTGAGAGGTTTCAGCTGTATTGCGGCCTTATTGGCTAACTGGCTGGTGCTTGTGGCCAAATGTTGGACGGTCGAGGTGCGTGGTTTTTAGTGCTGAACTTTCCTAGCCCCTCCGAACTCTGGAGGGGGAATATCCCTTCCTCAACTTCGAAAATGGCCGTTGATTCGAAGGAACACCGTACATTTCTCACGACCGTTTCCCCAGATCGCGACTTCTTAGTAGCACTTGCTAAATGCTCGCTATTGGCTTATCTGACGTTATCCAAATCAGTTGTACTGACGTCCTGCCGGTGCTGACACATGGCCACTGTGGCACTAAAGTTTAAGCACCATAAAAAGGGCGCACTTTAATTTGAACCTGCAGTGATATTCGCAATTCAGTTTCAGTCGAACAGGCCGTTCGTTTGTCAGCTCTGTTCTGTAAGATCAACAAAAAGGTGGACTCGATTGTATGCGTAATTTTAAGTAGTCATACAATGCGTCTGCGCCAGCCATTGAACTAATGTTTGACAGGATGATATATTTGTTTGAAAGGTAAGTTGACGGACTCAAGTGGTTCGCGGAAAACAAGTGTGCGGAAATATTCCATCTGATAGTCTAGCAGCGCTGTCAACGGAACTGCCGGCTATTAGTTGCGGAAGGTGGCCACCGGTGGAGCAGCGAGACGTGTGGAACTCGGTATGGAAATGAGTTGCCAGAGTATACGACGTTTCCTTCAGGATCCTTGGGTGGACTTCGTCGGGCCCCAACGCGCAGAATGGGTTGATCTTGTGCAGGAGTTGACGAATGTCCTCCACCGTGAATACCAAGTCGGTTAGAGGCCGTTCGTAGGTACGCCTTGACAAGGTTGGATGTGACGAGGACGCTGGGACTGAATACAGACCTGCATAGTGATCTCTGTAGAACTCAGATACCACTATTGGGTCACTCGTGGGTTCCCCGTTCCTGTCCCTCAAGGAGAACGCGGATGGCTTGTTTCTTCGGCGATGTCGCATGTATTTGAACAGCACATTTCTGTTCTTCCGGGCGAGGTCCAGAATGGTGGCTTGTTTTCGTATGTTCCATTGGCGGATTTCCGATTTACAGCGGTTCCGCATTTTACGAAATGCCAGCTCATCTTCTGTGTCACCTGTAGTCAACTTCTTTTGTGAAAAACAGTTGTACATCGAAACCACGCCGCTCGGGATTTCTGCCATCCAATAGCAGGTGAAATCAAAGGCCGCAGCACACAGTGGTCGCTATGTCCCAGTGGAGCGTTAATTGTCACCTGATCAACGAAATGTCTTTCGTTGGTGATGACCAAATCCAGGAGGGACGGTTGTTGGCCCGCGCGGTATCTGGTGGGTGCAACGACATGTTGAGTCCAAGCGCTCTGTTGAACGACTTCGGTCAGCGCCGCTGCAAAAGGTCCACTTGATCCGACGCACTGGAGCTCCGTCCAGGGGGCCTTTGAGCGTTGAAGTCACCTACCAGCAGGAGATGAGTGAAGTGGTAGCTGGAGGAGAGTTGCCCAAGGGTTCGTATGAGGAAGTGGTCATCTTCCGGAGGACTCGAGGGGCTACGGTAGACCACACCGAGAAGGAGAGAATCGGACCCGCGCAGCGGGACTTGAAGCCACAGTGCATCGCAAAAAGGTGCAGGAGTGGTATCAGAGAGGACAATCGGGATTGGCAGGGCCGCATGTAAGTAAAGCAACCCCACCAGCCTCCCTCGTTTTGAGTCAGCTCGAAAAATAGAGTAGCCGTCTATTGAGATCTCCGCGTCAGAGACATCTGGTGTGAGCCAGGTCTCTGTGAGTGCGATAATGGACGGCTGTTCAAGACAAACTGACTGTTTAATATCGCAAAGTTTGTTGAAGAGGCTAAGGCAGTTTGTGGACAAGCATTTCAACACTGTCTCTGCTGCCTCCGAAGGTGAGGAGCCGAGAGTTGTGTAACCAGGAGGTTAGCAGGCTTAATAGCTGTACGTCGGGTTTGAGTCGAGGGCTCCGAAGGGACCTCTGAGGCATACTTGTCTGCTCCCTCGATTGGTGGTTTCGTGGGTTGCTTTTCATTTGCAGGGTTTTTCGCCCTGTGGGAGCCCGGTTTGCGCGGGCCTATTGCCTTTGGTGGACGAAGTTTTTTCCCCGTGGGCGAAAATTTCGACCATTGCTACTTGTAGCCCTTTCATTAACGTCTTTTGACGGCCAGGTTTGCTGTTGCTCAAGGGGCGATCTTGCGTCTGTTTGGTTTCTTGGGCATTTTGGCGCGGTTTGGTCGGAAAGGTGTCTCTGTGGGCTTTGAGCGCTGGGTGGCAGCACCGGGTAGTTCTTTTGGTGGTGCTCCCATGAGGCTGGTTTTCTCAGAGGACTGCACCTTGAAGCCAGCCAGCAGTTTTCTGATTTGGCGAATTGTATATGGCTTGTTTGGCTGCAGTCGCCTTTCTTTCGCGCTTGTGTGGACATCCGAGTCACCCGCGATCAGCGTGGCCAACTGGGTGTATGAGGGACTTTCCGGTTCGCCGTGGTCAGGCTTGAGGCTTTGACTGTCATGGTCCTGGGCGACAGCTGTGTCCACAATCAAAGAGGCTACTTTAGACGGAGTGGAGCTGGAGATTGGCAGTTTCACAGCCTCAGTGGTTGTACGGTTCTCGCAGCATTCCCCGATGTCGACGTCAGCGCATGTGGTTGGTTTGCCGGTAGGCTTCGCCACTTGACGCTCGTCTGACCCAATCCAGCTCGGTTGTGACTTGGGTGTGGAGTTCACTGTTGCACCTTTGACGTCTGTTACGGAAAGAAGCGCTGATAGCTCTACGTACTTTGGCGCTCCGTCCACGTGAGGCTTGCCTCCTCCAGAGCGTCACTGCCTTTAGTATTCGAGGGATCTGCGGTGGTTGAAAGAAACTGCTGTCCGGAGTCGCGGTCGTTTGCCTCGGCGTGTCAGGCACGTGTGCTATCAAACTGGGTATGGCAGGACAGAGATTATTCATAGTAATTTTTGTATAAAACATGCAACAACCTCGTACAAAAGACGAGTTTTTGTTGTGCTCTGCGGAGACGTGATCCTTATCGCTAGATTCGACTGCGTAAATGTCGCTAGGTTTTGGTACGGCGCGGCTTGCAATACTCATATGGGTACTTTGTTAACTGCGCGGCCCCTCCGGTGATCAGCGAATATTGAGTTTTTCATCGGTAAAATTCAAAATTTTGGCGGTTTCGGCGGTGGACGACGTTTGTTATAAATAGCTACACCCTACATAGTTTATGCATCCCTCAATCTGCGGACACGTGCAGGACTGTGGCACGTAGAATGTACTGGCTACCCGGTTACACTACCTGTTAGGGCTGCTCATGTACACACTGATTCTTCCGATAGCATTATCAAGGACTCAGTATACTGGCGAAGATAAAACCCTGCTGTGCACCCGACACAGTATGAGCTATCAAAGAAAAATCCACTAAACTTACTACACTCGACAAATTCTTTGATTTGTCTGGCTGGACGCCTGCCGCAAAATGGGGAACGTTTTATGCAAAAATTGTGAATGGCTGATCGACTTTGAGTTTGTGCGGACAAAGACTACATATTTATTATTTATGTACTGTTTCAAAATATTTCCGAACCAAACCAGGAAAAACATGCTAAGAAACCAGCTCCTCCGCAACATCTTCCACCGTATTCACAGGCATCATGCCGAGTCATGACAGCCATTAAATTATGGATTTCGCGCCCAAAGGAGACCTTTAGTATGCATGAACAAATCTTAACAACTGCTACTCTCCTGGGAGATTTCATGGCTTCGAATAAATACCGTCAAATGCTAAAAATTTTATGCGATAATTTTCTTGGTGCAAGCTATGTTTTCGGAGCAATTTGGGGGTGTGACTAAGGGTCGGCACAAGATGCCGAAACCCACGTGTTGAATTAAACAAGATGTGCGATGACTAGGTCAAAGAGCGGTTTGCGTTCAGGCGAAAACAAGAAAGGCGGTATAGGCGCGAAGTGGAAACAGCCAGACAAGTAATCATATTGTACAAAATAAGGACAGAATAGAAGAATCAACAGCGGGTTTAAGCAGACATAAGTGGAGAAGGGTGGATTGTTCCTTGGAGTTCTTATAGGAATATCTCTCCCACGGGCGTTGGAAGTGAGTTGGGTTTGTGTTACCGGCCATTTCTTCTGCGCGCAGAATTCGGATTTGTGGACTGTGGACATTGGCGCATGATACAGTCCAGAGGGAAGACTAACATTGAGTTAATGGTAGCCACATTAGAAAACTGGGAGAAAAGGATGGGAAACTCATGCAATATTTGGCGGTACAGAAGTGAAATGTGCTCCATCATCAAAGTTTTTAGGTTATTTGCCACCCTACTCTATAACGTGTACCCGTGCACGACCAGAAAATACTTATTCATTCAGTCCAAGAGACAGCGTTTTCTTGTACGGTAGAATCTTAAGCAACACGCGCAGACGGACAGCATGGACGTCGGGAGGGTTTCTGTTCACACTTTGTGAAATGCGGCACTCAGTTACTTATAAATCCTTAACCTGAACTCTATATTCTGTGACTTAGTTGCGAGAATATTAGGGCTGCATGCTGGATGGATTGACCAGCTACTTCTTGAGTGCCACTGCAAAACCTTAGGACCTCTCGTGCAAAAATCCCAAAACGGTAGTTTCTGAGAAATCTAGTAGACATGGTCACACCAACCTCGTATGCCGCGAAATGACTTCACAAGGTAATGAAACTGCGCGAGCCTGTTGCAGAAGATTGAGTCAAAACCTATCGGCGCTGAATTCTTCCCCACGCGTAACCTTTTAGTACCAGTATAGAGATTGTTGTATCATATCGACCGATGAAGAAACCTCTGCAACCATAGTGCCAACCTTAGGGAACCGAACACCAGCTGTCCATACAGCATTTACCGGAAGTCATATAGTTTGAGAGAACAAAAGAGATTCACATATATTTAGCATCAGCTGGATTGTTTCACTGAGCGTGAAGTTGTGGATATCTCCCGAAGAGATGCAGCCACATATTTTGTCTTGTTGACTCAAACAAAGAGGTAGCTTGTCAGAAATACAGTGTCCAAAGTGGGTTTCAGGAAAATCTAATAATCCCTGTGCCAAATCTGGAGCAAGGTTGCAACTTCATCAAAGTTCACCGAAAGTGGGTCAGTTCGTTTTACGAAGGGCGGCCGAGTGAACTTGTTTCGTTTGAGAACAATACTAACGGGCTGACAAATTCAGACCGTTGTTTTCTCTGTTCGATTTGCTGACTTACCCACAGTTACAGTGAGCAGGGACATACCATCGTCCGACCAGTTTTAGTAAGCCGCTACGCAGGTCGTATAGGTGTTGAACGCTGATGTCATGTTGTCGATGATGATGAGTCTAGGTCGCAATGGTGCTGCAATGACGTTGAAATGATGACGCTCCTCAGTCTGAACCATGTGGTATAGAACTGCCAAAAATCCTCCGCTATCTCATGCAACCTCTTAGAAATTGTCTATATATTTGAACAGCATTGCAGAGTTCAATCCTAATGATAAGTCAGCCGGTTTATGCGTGACCGTGAAGCAATGACCGGGAGGCCAACTTTTGTTCATCAGAAAGTCCATGAACATTGCCCCATCGCATGTACGCATGAAAACGGATGAAAATTAGCGACGAACTGAGAGCACTGAACGTAAACAGCCAGTCAAATGAATGAATTTTCTTAACAGGCTGACTGAAACATGGATGGTATTCAAATATCAGTGAGCGACAGTGCAAAAACGGTACTGACTAGACACACTGCCACATGCGAAATAATTCTGCTTCGTATACACAGTAGGGCAGACAGAGACAAAGAGAGAGAAGAAACAAGGTATTGTTGTCTTGGTTCACTAAGCTGTACACAAGCAAACTAAGGGGAGAGGGGTAAGGAAAGTAAGTGTAAATGAGCAGTCAGTGTGAAAGGGTCAAACGGACAAGTCACAAGAAAGGGATTTCAGGGTAGTTACTTTTAAGTGGAGCGCACTGGACATAGGACAGGGGTCGAGCATCTATCTTGGATTCGGAGGAATTGGGAGACAACGCGTCTACCTCAAGATCCACGAACTGCGGAGCCACATGATCTACCTTATGGTTGGAAGTTGTATGAAGCCTAGGAGCGCTCAGTCGTTGCGGCAACTCGTTTACATCTGACTGTGAACTAAATGAAACTGAAGATGACAAAGAGGTTACGCCAGTTGAAGACGAGCATACAGACAATTCGGAAGTTGGATTAGACGAGGTCACGGCCAAACGGAATGCTCCCAATTCAGATTCAGCCTTGTGGACGTTCTGAGTGAGGGAAAGAGAGTAATATAGGCGTGACAGTGTTCGAAAGAGATGTGAAAATGGATGTGGACAGAACACAGAGCAAGACGTTATACTTCGCGCAAAATGAAAGCTCCAACATAGCCCGTCACAAGAATAACAAGCTCCCGGAACTACTGCTTTTGGGCATGCCGCCAAAGTTGTAGAAAAATCATTCAACACCGTTTCGGTGCCACGCCACCCGAAGGAAGTACGAGGACTTTAGAATTCGAGGGATCTGCGGTGGTTGAAAAGAAACTGCTGTCCGGAGTCGCGGTGGTTTGCCTCGGCGTGCTTTCAGGACCACAATTGTTTATAACTACAGTCCGTATGACCTTAAGTTTGGGATCGGCCGATTTGGCGCCATCCGGAATCCTTTTCCGCACGTCTTCCCTAGAACTGCTGTGGCCTAGCTTCCGTGCGTCTAGAGGGCGATCCTCAGATAGACGCCTGATCGTTGGATTTGCCTTTGGACGCTGACAGCCCGGCCCAAGATCTTCTGTACGGTCGACGTCGAGGTAAGGTTAACGGAAGCCCAAGTGTTCAGTTGCTTCCCTCTCGGCGTAACCAGTCTGCGTGAAGCGATTCGTGGTCAGGCTTTGAGAGTACACTGCCAAGGAGCGATTGTGCCTGCTCCGTTGACGTGATTTTTCTAGAGAATCACCCCAGATTATCAGTCTGCTCTCCTTACGCGCCTGTCCACTAGAGACACCGTGGCGGTCTTTATTGCCGCATCGGAGAGCTGGATAACCTTTTTCGCAGCCAGCAGACCAGGGGTGGATAGTGCAAGGTACTCGTTCAGGGAGGAAAGTTCCTTGTCAACTTTCGTCCACATCGCTGCATTTTTAGTGTTTGCGTCCGTCAGAGCTTTAGAGAGAAGCTCGAGTTTCGTCGCGAGTACATCGATTAACGAGGAGCACTTACACTGGTCTGTGTGATTCGGTAGTGAGGAATTGGTCTTGTTTTTTGTGGCTTTTTCCTAGTTTGGGAATGCATCGCACCCATGGTGTAGTGGCGACTGGCGCATACAAACGGGTCAGGAGAGTTAGCCAGTTGGCTTACCTGGTCGTCCTGTAAAGTGCCACTAGGCCTTGCAGGTGTGGCATTGAATACCGCGTCTCACGTTCGATGCCACAGCCATTTCGCCCACATCTGTTGTGGACCATCGATGACTGCAGAGAGCAGCCTGCATTGACTAGCGACATGAGTGCGACTAGATGCAGAATAGGAACTGGTGCAAAGTAACAGGGTTTATCACGTAAATGTTATGTTGGTGTGAGAAAATTCAACAAATAACACGTGTAAACTCTGTAAATAGTTTGAACAGTGAAATAATTCTTTCACGAACTAGCACGAGGGAAAACGAAACCAATTTCGAACGTACCGCGCAGTCAATTTATGCGAGTCCTCGCGCTGCAAACATACTGCCCCGCGGCTGAGATCTTAAAGAGGAGTGCTACACCCTTTCTGCACTTGCGCCTTTCAGGTGAACGACAGCCGCTGAACGACAAGAACAAAACCGACCCGGGAAACTTGGTCGAAAGCCCCGATCCTGTGTATCAATCCGTGAATCCTTGAAAACCACATAACAAATCTGAACCAGGAAGCTTGCTCAAAATAACGGATCCTGTTCACCAGTCCAATAATCCGCGAACCTAGCAGCCAGTCCCGAAGTCTACTGTGCTCGGGTTCTCATATGTACGCTAGAGGTGACGTCAGTCATAATTCAGTCTACTAGACAGCCTTGACCCAAGGTCAAGAGTGTTTCAGTTGCCGTGACGACAGTAACCTAGTTCCGCGGCAGTCCGCGGAGTGGACTTGGCGGCTGTGGCCACTTACTGAAACACGGATGCAGGCTTTCCTTACAGTTTTTTTATTACTTCATAGAAGGCTTTGAAGTTCTGGTCATGTTCACTTTGGGTAGTTCCACAAATAGTGACGCTAATTGGCGTAGGTCCCACTTATGCTCTCAGACTTAATTATATGGTCAGTAGTACGTTGAAAGCATGCTACTCCGTTGGTAACACCCAAAGGAAAACGACGGAACTGAAACAGTTCTCCGCATTCTTCAAAAGCCGTATACGGTTTGTATTTCTCACTGTTTGGAACTTGATGGTAAGCACTCAATAGGTATAAGGTGCTAAAGACAGCATGGCGGGAAATTCCTTCAGTCATTTTATCCAGTCGCGGTAACGGATAAGCGTCTAGGTGTGTGAACCGATTAATGGTCTGACTGTAGTCCACTACATTACGTCGTTCGTATTTTGAATTTCTCGTGACCAGCACTTGAGCCTTCCAGGGAGAATTCGAAGGTTCAGTTGACCTTCAACTAGTAGTCGGCTAAATTCAGAGCGGATGAAATGTTCATCGTCAGGGTTATAAGGCCGTGATTTCGTGGCGATAGGCTTGCAATCGGGTGAGAGGTAAGCAAAAAGAGGAAGTGATTCAACCGTAGCAGCAGTTAGACCGCAAAGGATAAGTGGACCTCGGTTCCCACCGAATGTGATTTCAGCTTTGTTATGTAGACCAAGGAATTCGTTGCCTAGTGCAGTATGCACGTCATTGAAGCACCAGGGGACAGTGATTCTCCGAAGACAAGTGTTCACGACAATTTCTGTGGATGGAAAACAGAAACAAAGCTCATGAGCCGAAGCCCAGTAAGCAAGGTTGTACATCACCAATACCTGCATATAAATCAATCAAACTGGCAGGCACCGTATACTACACTAGCAGCACGCCAGCACATAGATTGGGTAACACGGTACTCCGTGCTGCTGGTTTTCAGGTGAGTTACCCGTGGAAACCAAGTTGGTATACCTGCCGTGTGGGTCAGACTTTTGAGTCAAAGGTTCAGGGCGGAGTACTTCAACCAAACCCCCCTTCCACGGCCTGGGCAACCGGGAAGTATCATTTGCCTCCGCAGTTCGGTGTCCACCGATGTCCCTCCCCACCCCCTTGGTACCACACAAGCAAACGTCGCTAATTCATTTGACTCAGTTACCTGACCGAAGGGCCTTATGCTCGTCGCTGCTTAATAACAATGAACAAAATAGCACCCTTCTAAATCCACGAAATCCTTTCTATATGGGAGCCTCTAACTTCCGGACTCTATGTCAAATTGCAAACAGGCAATGCTCGCTGAAACCTTATAATCCCTTAAAGTTGATGTATGCTGTGTCTCCGAAACACGCATACAAGACCCAAGCGTGGTTATGCATCCCAGAACGCCAAAGGTAAACTCAGCTCTTTCACATTTCTCCCTCCGTGTCTCCGGTGACCCAGAAGCGACGACTCGTGGAATGTATGGTGTAGGAGTTACACTGAGCCCCAGAGCTGAACGCGCTTTGCTGGATTGGATCCCAGTGAATAGTCGTCTCTGCGCCGTCCGGTTATCCGGCTCAATCAAGAAGTTGGTATGCAAATGCGTGTATTTGTCGAAGCTCAGGTATTTTGGCTGCCGGGGATTTGAAAGTGCAGATAGATGAACTCAGCGCCGCTGAGGTAGAATTGGATGGTCGTCTTGGACTGGAATCGCGGGCGCCTACCGCAGTTATGTGCTGACTGTTTCTGTGCAGTGCTGACTTCCGAAACAACTGAAGCTATTTGGCCACATAATGCCACCCCCCCCCCGTTTGAACCAGCCTCCGCTACATATAAACCACATTGCCATTAGCTATAGTGGCATGGGTCAAGTACTGACTGCCCCTCGTTCGGATCACGTACTTGTTCGTTGATATTTCTCACTGCATTTTGCGGGAACGCGCAAAATGCGCACACCTCGCCTGGCTGTTGAGAAGCTGTCGGACCCTGATGTGAAACAACTCTACAAGAACCACTTACTGAAGTCCCGTCTTCTAATGTTGACTCTTACGGAAGGATATTCTCCGCAACCTTACAAGATGCTGGGCTCCCCACTTGTAAAACTGTTCATCAACCTGTGCCCAGGCGTTTGATATCGAACAACATCCTAAAATTTCTTGAATCTCGAACACGTATTTTTGCTGGTCGAAAGTAAAGTGCCGCTAGATAAATTGTCACGCATAAGTGAAAAAAGGCGGAAATCGGGAAGTTTGATAGATCCAGAAGACTGGAAAAATGGAGGGAGCGAGAAACTCTGGGGATGTGCATAAACTGTCTCAGCTGATACGCACAACGGGCCCGAGTACTCCCCAGTGAACGAAACAATCACCGATAACAATGACTCGCTTATTCGCGAAATAGAAGAGTGCCTGAATCGCTGGGCTGAACACTTTCAGCAACATTCAACTGGCCACCTGCAGTTGCTCAGCCTGATTCCCAACCGGCAACACAGCCGCAAAAGCCTCCTTACAAGAGGTGTTGTTCGACAAGGATGTCCACTTTCTCCATTTCCGCTTAATTTCGTCGGTGATGAGATAATGATGCAAACATGGGGAGGCCCCAAAAATTCCGGTGTTCAGATTCCTCCGAGCAAGAACCTCGGCCTGGCGCATGCAAACGACACTGTTTTCATTTTCGACAAAGTGCAGGAAGCAACAGCATTACCTAGAAAGCTGACAAAGATCATCGCGCTTACAAAGTGCAAAGTCATGCTGCAGAACTTAGTCCTTGAGCATGCCTCCGAGAATTCAAGGAGTGACACTGGATGTTGTGGAACGACGTGCATATCCTGGAAGTTGTATTAGCTTCGACGATTGTGACAAACTAAATGAACGTAGAGATCTCGAAGGCCAGAATTGCGTTTGCCAGTTTACATTGCTGGTGGCATCAAAAAGTCATCCCACTGGGTCTCAAAGAACGGGTGTATCAGACTACAGCGCAGGCTGTGGCTTTGTACGGCTGTGACACTTGGTCAGTTCGGACGGAGGATATGAGACATTACCAGATCTTTGAATGTTGATGTCCCAGATGTATAGATGCAATCTGCTGGAACCGTTGAATTTGCAGTGGGCTGATCAGGGGATGGATCTCTGGTGAAGGAGAAGATAATTCGCTCGAAGACTGCATTCAACACTGTAAGCTAAGGTGGCTCGGTCATGTGCTAAGCATTTCGATTTGCCGCCTGTCGAGACGAGTGCTGTTTTTCGTGCCTAGTTCAGAGTGGTGGAACCCTATAGGTGGACAGAATTTGAGATGGCGGAATGGAATGAAGGATGTTACCAAAAGTTTGGGTGCCGTTGATGCTGTTCGTCTTCCAGGACAGTTTTCACGTGACCGTCCCCGTGCTTGGCTGGAGACTGAACGATATGGTGGCTGACCGATGTCAGTAGCGCTCATGCTGTCATTTTTTAATTAATTTGTCATACTGAATGTTACAGGTGTAGGCACTTCAGATGTTTGTTGTAGCCTAGCCCCATTTCTTCCTTCCTTCCATTGCACTGCTATATTTAAATAAATTGACATGGTTGTGCGCCAGTGAAGCTGCTGCTTTCAGCTATGATGGTAATGATGATAATCGTGATCGCGGTAATGATGACCAGCTGCTCAGAGGGGTCAACAAATAAATATGGTCAGATGAGTGCCAGTATCCTTTCGATTCTGTCAAATCCATGATAAGCTCCGGCTTACCCATCACTGACCATCAATGTGGCGTCATCTGCTTCGAACAATGGCACCTGCGCAGTTATCTTGAGTTTGTTCCCTGAGAGAAGCCAGAAAGTCATTGCCCATGCAGCCTGATTGATGACACCAGCCAAGCGTAATTGCAGCACGATAAAAAAGGAAGTTTTAGTTACTGTGTTTGTCGTCAAGACGTTCCGGAAAATGCTGCACAGCTGTCAACTGAACGATCGGAGGCTGATATTCGTTGTTTGACCCGAGGAGCAATACTTCAGTGTACACCACAAACATCCTCCAGCGAGGGCTCATTTTGTATCTGAGATACGACTTCAGGTCGTCAACATGTCACCTCCGAAAGCAACACAGCATTAGTAAGCACTGGTGATTAGTTGCTACGCAGTCACGACTGGTGCCCCAGTTAGGAGTGGGAAGAAAGGGAAAAGGCGAGTAATTCCCTATGGAAAATGACCAAGGCATGAAACCTTAGAGCAACATCATGGGACGCATCTAGGCATCATATCGAAATAAGACATCAGTGGGTTTGACCCGGAATCCTTTGCAAACATCACTGGACGCGACCCCGCCATATGACAAACGGACTTTAGCTAGGTAGTCCAATTTGGAAATGACAGCTTGCTCGCTACTGAGACCAGTTACTTGACATGTCTTCTAGGGTTTCTGACGACGCGCAAGGACAGCCAAGCGGACCCAAACCAGGAAGGCGCATACAGTCAACTACCAGTCCACCACTATCCTCGGACAGACTAACGTACTGTCGCTTCCCATTTATTCAAGCAAGCCAGAACCGGAAGATGCCTCGGAGGCATATGAACCAATTAGTGTCGGAGGCAGTTCGCCCTTTTCCAGTGACAATTCGACTCAGTTTATCAGCTATAAACTGTGGTTTCAGCTGCTACAGTTTTGATTACCGGAAAGTAGGGGAGTGTGACACAGCCAGTTAGAGGTGATGGCATGTATAGTTAGTTCAAGAATTGGATAGCTACGGACTGAAGGCGATACCTGTGATGCACGAACACCACTGACTGCGCGATTGTGCCATTTCTGCCTGTGTCTTTAATTATTGGTGAGTTGAGTTTCGGGATCCCCATTCAGGGAAGCGGCAGTTGTCGACCCGACTGCGTCGAATTGTTAGTGTTTTCATAGTTCGTAGCCAGTTCGTACGCTGTTCACCTCTCATCGCTTCCACTCACCACAGGGCTAGACGATAGGAGCTCAGCGAGACAGACGGCCTTTTGTCATGTGGACTACTTACCCTAATCAGTGTAACCTATGAAGCGTGAGTAATTCATCCATCGCGGGAGACTTTCTTTTCCCTAAGACAATCTGGCGTACCCTACAGTGACAGCTGATAGGAGCTCGAGATAGCCCATTGGTTAAGGTTCACCATCTTCATCGAGGGCTTCTAGGTTTTTCATTAGGCGCTAGAACAACGCCATACGTATAAGCGACTCACAGCTATAGTATTCCTGGATTTCTAAGGCGCATTCGACTCGGTTGACCGGCCTGTTCTTCTTGACACGCTTGTCCACCAAGGAATGGCTCGGAAGTTCGTGAACATAATGACCTCTTTGTATTCTTAGACTTCCGGACGTGTGAGAGTATTTGGCGAGCTCTCAAAAAGCTTCCATACGATTCAGTTCAATTCAATTTATCAGCTATAAACCGTGTACCATAGGCACATTGATTCCAGCTGCTATAGCTTCGATCACCGGGAAACGGGGATGTGGAACGTACAAGGAAGCCTTAGAGGCGAAGGTATGTTCGGTTTGTTCGGAAATTGAGTAGCTACGCATTGAAGGCTATAGCTTTGATGCACGAGCGCCACTGACTGCGCGATTGGGCCATTTCTGCCAGTTAACCACTGGTGATTTGAGTCCCGGGTTACCCATCCAGGGAGGCGGCAGTTGCCCGCCCGACTAAGTTTACTGGTTAGCGCTTTCGTACTTCGTTGCCAGGTCATACACTGTCCACCTCTCGGTCGCTTCCACTCAGCACAGGGCTGGGCGAAAAGAGCTCTACGGGGCAGACGGTCTTCTGACATGCGGAGTACATGTCCCAACCAGCGCAACCTATGAAGCGTGAGTAATTCATCTATCGCGGGAGAGTTCCTTCTTCCTAAGACCAACTGACGTACCTCAGCATTACTAATCCGATGTTCCCACCAGACCTGACCAATGCTGCGGAGACATCGATGATCAAACACTGACATCTTCCGTACGTCCTCTGCACGTAGGGGCCACGTCTCTGATCCATAAAGCAGTATGGATCGAACCACCGCACTGTAAACTCTTCCCTTGACAGACAAGCTCACGTCACGTCGGCGCCACAGGTGTCGGAGGTTGGCAAAAGCTGCCCTGGCCTTTCCGATTCGAGAAATGATCTCATCTCCAGCCAGTCCACCGGAACTTATACAGCTGCCCAGGTAAACAAATTTATCTACCACGTCGATTGGCTCACCTGCAAGCATGAGGTGCGGGTTTGATCCCACCCAGTCTTGTAGCAGCACTTTACACTTTGCGGGTGTGAAGCGCATGCCAAACCGTGCGGCAGAGTTAGTTAGGTTATTTAAGATCATTTGCATTTCGGAAGGGTCTGAACCAAGGAGAGCAATATCGTCCGCATACTCAATGTCTGCGAGGGAACGTCCCGGGAGCATTTCGACTCCCGAGGTTTCAGAGGCAGGCAGAGAAATTTCAAGCAGCATGTCAATAACAAAGTTGAAAAGGAAAGGGGAAAGAGGACAGCCTTGTCTTACACCACTGGACGTGGTGAACTCAGGCGAGAGCTTCCCGTATACTCGTACGCGCCCACAGGAGTCCGCATACAGTGCCTTGATAAGAGATAGAAATTTGGAAGGGACACCTTTGATCGCCAGACACTGCCAAAGTTGCTGACGATCGACAGAATCAAAGGCAGCTTTCAAATCCAGAAAAACGACCAACGTGGGACGTCTGAAGGAGTGGCGCTGTTCAAGAATTTGTCTCAAGGTGAAGATATGGTCGATGCATCCTCGACCGGGGCGAAACCCAGCTTGATTCTCACGAGTCTGTCTCTCGCGATAATCCATCAACCTGCGCAAAATAATGCCAGAGAGTACCTTAGATGCGACGGATACCAGACTGATACCACGATGGTTTTCACATGACGTTCTTGCTCCCTTTTTGAAAACTGGGATGACGGTCGAGGAGCTCCATTCGGCTGGTATTCTGTTTTCGTTCCAAATCTTCTGCAGTATGGTTGTCAGACTGTTCACCAGGACCTCGCCACCTTCTTTGAAGAGCGCGGGGTGTAGACCATCCGGGCCAGGTGCCTTGTCGCGCTTCAGAATTGAAATCTCACGCTGGATTTCGGTTGCTGATGGTGGGTTGGTGTCAATGTTCCATTCGGGCCTGCTTGGTTCTTCCAGTGGTTGTGTTGAAGGGGACCAGGTGAACTGTTCTTGGAAGTGCTCAGCCCACCGCTCAAGACGGCGATTGAGGGAGTGAATTGTTGTTCCGTCTTTTTCGCATATTGTCTCACTGACACCTGCCTTCTTTTGACCCGTTGATCGAATCAGTTGAAACAGGGCGCGGCTGTTGCCTGCAGCAAAGGCCTTCTCCATTTCCTGGGCCTTCGAAATCCACCAGCGTTCTCTGTCATTCTTCAAGCTCCTGATTATCCGGCGTTTGAGGGATCTGCGTGCGCCATCATAGTCGCTAGTTGCTGGTATGGACTTTCTGGCAGCAATAAGATCTGCTGATCTCGAAGATATCCAGTGTTCATTGAGTCGAATCAGATGGGCTGGACAAGCAGTTCTGAAAGCTGAGAGCATTGCTTCTTTAACTCGCCTCCATCCATCCTCCAAGCAATCTTCATCGTCCACATGACTGTGCGTTTCCAGCAGCTTTCTAGCCAGATCAGCTCGATACTCTTCAGCTACTGAAACTTGTCGGAGTTGATGAACGGAGCTGCCCTCTTTCGGCACGCGTAGTGCTGGCGGGAAACGAAGTGATAAGCGGGCTCGCACGATGGCGTGATCAGAGTCAAGTTGCGTACCCCAGAAGGAACGACAGTCCTTAACTGAGGCTCTCCATCGGTAACTGATAGCCATATGGTCCAATTGAGTCCACGGCTGTCTTGTGGTAGGTGGCCTCCAAGTAACTCGGTGTGAGCGTTTGTGTTGGAAGTTCGTACTGGCCAGGAACAGACGATGATCTGCACACAACTGAAGAAGCCGCTCTCCATTATCCGTACGCACAGCATCGACTCCAAATCTACCACCCAACTGTGCTTCTTCCGGACTTAGCCGTCCAACTTGGGCATTCATATCACCCGCCAGGATTACTATATCCGTCCTTCTTGCCGACCGAAGCAGTCGTGACAGATCTTGATAAAACTCGTCCTTCTCATTCTCAGAACTGCTGTCTGTTGGGGCGTATGCTGATACGACAAACAAACACCGTTTACCGCATCGACCTGCGTTAATCTTAATTGAGCCAGACAGCCGCACAGCGCAAAGGCGACTGTTTACTGGGATCCAGTCCAGTAAGGCGCTTTCAGCCTTGGGGCTGAGTGCAACTCCCACACCGTAGATACCACGAGCCATTGCGTCAGGATCACCGGATGTCCGAAGAGTGAAATGTGGGACATCTGGGTTCGCCCTAAGCGGCTTGAGAAGCACGACCGAAGTGGAGTCTTGTATTCGTGTTTCGGAGACACAACATACATCGATAGAGAGGGAAAGTAAGGTTTCAGCAAGGGATGCCTGTTGCCCAATTTGACATAGAGTACGGACATTAAAGGCTGCAACGTGGATCAGATCTTTTGGAGTTAGTAAGTGATTATTTTGGTTTATTTCTCTGGGCGATGGTTGAGACTCACAACAGTGGCTAGGGGATTGGCAGATGGGTTGATTGCCCTGCATTGTACGATGGGTTGGGAGGGAGTGTGGGGGAAGGCCGGTGAGCGAAGAGCTGCAAGGGCAAATGATACTTCCCGGTTGCCCAGGCCGAAGAAGGGGGTTGAGTTGAGGTACCCCACCTTGAGCCTTTGACTGAAAAGTCTGACCCACAAGGCAGTGGGAGGGTATAGGGTTTTGCTCGGGGACCCTGCCGCTAGCCTCTGACTCAAGAGTCTGGACCGCGAGACAGCGGTTAGTGGGGTTTTCTTGGGAGACCCTTCCCGGAGCCAATGACTCAATAGTCTGACCTACTTGGCTGTAGGGCGCCGGCCTGGCCCGAGGGCGCAGGTAGTAGGGCATTACTGTCTCACTCCTGATGCGGCTACGCACAGCAGGTGCCTTTTGAGCAGCACCGGATTCTTTGGTTTTAAAAGTATTTCGTCCGTATTGAATAATGCGCCGGCGGTCACGGTCAACCGTTGGGCGATGGGAGTGTGCGGTTTTTGGGGCCGACCTTTTCTAACCCGTCCTTCCTCGGGGAAAGGCAGCATCACTGCTTCCATAAATATGGAGATGCTGGTCGTCTGGGGGAAACGCCTTACTGCCTTTACGCTCTTATCGCAGATGACAGTACGACTTTACCTCCAGACCGCCTCGTAATAAGATTACTCGCAGTACGGGTACTCGCTGTTCTTCGTCGAGCTGCTCTCCGTTGGCCTTCCTGGCATGGTTGAACCTTTAGGAACTGAGTTCCAGCCAGTATAGCCCGCAGGACCATTGCAGCACAGAAGCCCGGCCACCACGACAAGGTGACAGCTTTTGGCCGTACACAAGGTGGTGTCCGCCAGGGATGCCCACTTTCTCCATTCCCACTCAACTTCGTGATCGATGAAATCGTTCGACGAACGCTGGAAGGTCGCCAAATCCCCGGTATGCAAATAGCTTCTGGTGAAAGCCTTGTTGATCTGGAATATGCAGACGACATCGTTTTCGTCTTTGAAGAGGAGGAGGCGCAAGTTCTTTTGGATGAACTGACCAAAGGCACTTTGCACCCACAATGTGTAAGGTCATGCTGCTGGATATGCAGTCACTGAACGCGCCACTTACACTCTAGGGAGAGGCATTCGAATTTGTGGTGCGTTTCACATATCTTATAGGTTGTATTAGTTCTGATTGTGGTGTGACAGATGAGGTCAATGCACAAATCTGCAAGGCTCCGTTCGCGTTTGCTAATTTGAGACACCTATGGTGTCAAATCGGTATATCTCTGAATCTCAAGGGACCAGTGTATCAGTCTACAATATGGGCCGTTTTGTTGTATGGCTGTGAGACTTGGACTGTTCGAGCAGTAGGAGTGAGAAGTCTTCCGGTGTTTGACACTCATTGTCTCAGAAACATAGTTCGTGTGGGTTGATGTCGGTGAATCCGTAACAAGACGGTTAGAAAGCGAGTTTTGGGTTGTGCAGCGGGTACTTCCAATGAAGAATGTGTCCAGCACCAGAAGCTGCGTTGGTTGGGACATGTGTTGCGCATGCCTAACCATCTTTTCCGAAGAGAGTGCTGTTTTCCATGCCCAATTCAGAGTGGCAGAAGCAGAGAGGTGATCAACGCTTGACCAGGCTGACGGGTATGGAAGAGCTTACGAAGCGTTTGAGTGCTGTCGGTGCTACTCGCCTTCCAGGATGGGAACCGCGTGATCCCCATCGCGCCTGGTCGGAGACGCTGGGAGATATGGCTGCTAATCGATGCTCAGAGAGGTGATCAACGCTTGACCAGGCTGACGGGTATGGAAGAGCTTACGAAGCGTTTGAGTGCTGTCGGTGCTACTCGCCTTCCAGGATGGGAACCGCGTGATCCCCATCGCGCCTGGTCGGAGACGCTGGGAGATATGGCTGCTAATCGATGCCAGTGACGTTTTTGTTGTCAGTTTCTATCCAGATGGCCTGAATGAGTGTCTGGAGGTGTAGGTACCTCGGAGTGATTGTATTAAGCTAGCTTGAAGTCCCTTCCCTATCCACCTTTATTCTCTTCTTCACAATAAGGGTTTCAAATAAATCATGGTTGTATGGCAGCAAAACATCTGTGTTGAACACTGATATCATGCTGTGCCACGATGATGATGTTGCCGAGCCTCCAGCGAAGCCGTGGTTCTATCATTGATCCCTTATAGCTCAGAACTGTTTCGTTGGTGGACACCACGTCGTCAAGCGACTTCCGTTGTTCTATAAATTAGTACTGTAAAGAAACAGCCTGTGATTGGCACACATCTGAAGTAAACGGTTTCCGTTGTCTGTGCGCCTCTTATCCAACCTAAGACGACCACGCAATCGAACCTCAGCAGCGCTCGGTCTACTCACCTGATGGTTGGTGTCACCAGCTACCACAACTATGTCTGGGCCTGTAACCCGTTGTAAAAGAGCACCTAGAACATCATAGAAACAGTCTTGGGCAGATTCAGATCTACAGTCCGTTGGGGCGTGAACAGACACAATAAACAGGATGCGATAGGCACAACTTTGTCGAGATTTTCTCACAGAAGTTATCAAACGAACCGCGTAGAGGCGACTGTCAGCGGGTATCCAGTCATGCATAGACGCTTCCATTCGGTCGCTTCATACAGTAACGACGCCGGTATATCCGACTGCAGCGGCCTCTGCATCACCAGAGGTGAGCAGCCTGAACCTGAAGAGGGAGGGGCGGTCATTTCATTTACAGTATTTGAGTCCTGTATCCTTGTTTCTGAAGGACAGCATTCATCAGTGCAGAGAAGATACACCGTACGTGCAAGAGCCATCCTTTGTCCTGTTTGCTTCAGTGTGCGAACACTGAAGGCAGATAAGTAAGTTTTCAGGGTTTGAAATCAGAGTTAAAAGTGTTTAGGATTGTTACTGAAGTCGGATTTACAGAAGCTTCAGCTGAGATAGCACCAAACAATGGTTATCTTCCTTGACTTGAAAGCTATCCTTGACTCTGCGGACCGTCAGGCACTATGGCAGTGTCTGTGGAGCTAAGTTGTCCCCCATAAATTCTTGACCCTTCTAAAGGCACTGTACGCCAACTCCCTCGGACGTGTGAAGGCCTACGGGAAGCTCACACTTCAGTTCACCACACCAAGTAGTGTCAGATGAGGCTGTCCTCCTTCATTTTTCCTTCGTCCTTGATACGGTTATGGAAGACTCACTACCAGCCTCTAACGCCTATCGGTTCAAAGTGCTCCTGCCGTATTCTCTCACAGATATCAAGTACATAGCTCTTCTTGGATCTGACGCCGTAGTACTGCCGGCAATATTAAATAATCTGAATAATTCTGCCTCACAGTTTGGCATGCGCTTCACACTTGCAACGTGTAAAGTGCTGCTGCATGACTGGGTTGGCTCGGACCTAATCTTACGCTTGCGGATTGGCCGATTAAGGTAGTTAGACAAGTCTGTCTACCTTGGTAGTTGTATCAGTCCCGGCGGTCTGGCGGAAGATGATATTTCCATCCGGTTTGGGAAACCTAGAGCAGCTTCCATGAACCTGTGTTACCTGTGGCTTAGGCGCGACATCAGCTTTTCCATCAAGGGTCGAATTCGCAGTGCTGCGGTGCGCGTCGTGTTAGTATACGGATTAGATACCTGGTCGCTTCGCACTGAGGAAGTTAAAACACTCAGTGTTAACCATCGATATCTTCAGAGCATTGCTCGAGTCAGGTGGGAACACCGTATCAGTAATGCTGAAGTACGTCCAGCGGTTTTCAGAAGAGATAACTCGCCCACGATAGATGAACTGATCACACTCCACAGGTTGCGCTGGCTTCGCCACGTGCTCTGCATGCCAGTCGAATGACTTCCTCGAAGTACGCTTTCCGGACAACCACGCGAAGAGTGGAAACAAGTCAGGAGAGATCAGACAAGACTTGACAGAGAAGTGTGAAAGCCATTACCCGCAAGCTCAGTTGCTCAGGTCATTGCCGTCTCCCTGGATGGGGATCCCGAGACGTGACACATCAGTGGTTGGAGACATCGTCAGACGACCCAGTCACGCCCTCCGTAGTGTTCATGCATCCAAGTTATTGCCTTCAATACATAGCTCTCCTCCCAATCTCCACAATTAAAAGCCTACTGACCACCATGTTACCCATCAGTTATATCAGCTACCGCCTCCAATGCGCAGATATCTACCACATCTCCCCCAAATCATCAGTGGACGAAATTGTGGCTGCTATAACCTTTGTACGACAAGTACGCGGTCCTCACAGCTGATGATGAATGATGACGAGCCAACACTTGGCTGATGTTGGTCTGACCTCATGGGCAATGACTTTCTGGCTGCTCTCGGGGAAGAAACTCAAGGTCACAGCACAGATGCCATAGATCGGAGCAGCTGACGCCACAACGATGATCAGTGGTGGACCGTAATGAGTGGACAGTAAGTCGGAGCTTAGCATGGATTTGACAGAATCGAAGCGATGTGGCATTCATCTGACCATGTCCACTTGTTGACCCTGGCGAGTAGCTGGTTTGGTGGGCCTCATAGATGATACATCATCGTCGTCAAAAGGTTATTGGGTTTGCGTGTGGTTAGACATATTGGAAAGTCCAGAATCGTCTGATGCCTTTTTTGCGTTGGGGTTGATTCTTTTGAACTGTCAAGAGTGCGGTTTGGAGGCCAGCTAACGCAACTAGACAGCTCAGTGCTAGCAATGCTTAACCACCCATCAGAAGGTCTATGGTCCGAATCGAATCCCGGTCTTTCCACTGCTCCTTTCTAGTTTTGGGCAACCTAGCAGTATCATCTGTTCTGCCTCCTTCGAGTTGCACAGGAAAAGGGTTCTTCAGCCGAATCTTACTGCTGTATTCTCTCGTATGTATGCCCCGGTGTTGATAATGAATTCCGGCCCAGGGCGTATGTTTGGGAGTCAAGGAAACATAATGGAGCTTCAGTTATATTGGCTACGCCGTCACCTCTAGTTTCGGTAAGATCCAACGGCAGGACCTAGAGGTCTCCCCCCTTTCGATAAGCCCCCTACAATGCAATTACCGGAAGTTCAGTCTGATGTTCTTGTCTTAATTCGTGTCCTAAACCTTTAGGACATCCTCGTGGTTGTGGTTCACCGCACCTGCATTTATATGCCTTCCCACGGCCGGGAATACTTGAGTGGTTACGACCCATGGTTCCGCTCTACCGCTCCTTTCCAGGCCAGGGCAACCTGGCAATATCTTCCTTCTGGATGGTACCCGTGCATCGAAATGTCACCACAGCTGAATTGATTACTGTACTTACTTAACCAACGGTCGATTGGCAGAGGACGGCCGGTTGCTTTCTGGAAAGTCAGTTATAAGTTCTACTCAGAAAAATGAGTCAAGGGCCCCAGAGTTGAAGAGAGGATGGAATAACAAATCACGGATGTAACCCTATTCAACAGCGAAGCCAAGAGACAGAATTTGTAGTGCCAGCAGAGCCGGGTTCAGCTAGTCCTCAAGTGAAGGTGATATTAGTGAATATAAACTGAGCTACGAATCTGGCGATCAGTAATAAATTTTATCTCAATGGTGTTAGAGCATCATGCCTCCCTCTAACAACCGCGTTACTCTACCCAAATTGCATAATATGTCACTTTCGAGCCCACGATCCGATCGGGCTCCACTCTTTATTCACCGTTTCATCTGATAATGCAGAAAGTGCCAACAAGGTGATAATGTCTACCTATTGTTTCATTCCTAACTTTGTATGTGCAGCTGGGCAACCTGACAGTATCCCAGCCCCTGTGCTTCCTTCGGGTGGCGTGGCAACTAGGCACCGAAAGGGTGTTACAGCTGAACGATTATTATCTACATGCAACTGAGAAGTTGTTATGCCCCTTAACGTGTCTTTAATCTTTTAGCATGCGTCGTTTTGTTGAGTTCACTCGATCTTTCAAGCTAGACAAATGGGTATGTTCCCCTTCGTACCTCAATAACACTTGTTCTAGAACTACCTTGTGAAGCTTCAGGATATCAAGCTTTTTTTGATGGGCATGTGCATTGTACTGGTTGCGGATTTATGGCTTGAGCCCATCCGAAATGTGTCACAATGTACCATCAATTCAGCCGAAAATACGAAACCTGCTTCTTCCTATTTCGGAGCCAGTGAGTATTTGTGTTTTTGTTTCACCCAACTTGTTTTTGTCAGCTGATTTGAATTACGCCAGGCGGTTAGCGAGCACCATCCACATTTATTGTTTCATCTTGACCGAGTCATCTCAGCTAGACTCACAGCTGCATATCCAAAATACATGGGTCAGGAGATGCACTCGGTATGGATTTGTCACGCCTACACCCCACAGATTACTTCGCAGACTCAGTAAGTTGCGTTTTTCACTTCTCTACTTAGTTTTTCTTGGCAAAATTTTTATAACAGTTTTAGCCCTTCTTTACTATTTATTTTCAGGTTCATTCCAAGGTCACTGTAGAACTGGGAAAATGTTCTGGCCCCTGTCAAAATCATGTTTCTTCTGTGAACAACTGACATTCTAGAACGCTGTAGAATGGACTAAAAATAGAGTCGTAATGGTAGTGCTGGTAATGAGCCAGTGCTATTCCTGTATTGGAGCTACTGCTTTCGTTGCGTAGCCATCCTGGTCCTTAGCAGACTTTTACATCCTTTAGTGCCGATCATGACCTTTCATCTAAATTCCTTTAGCTGAATTTAGGAAAACTACTGTTTCCCTTTCACCCTCGTAAGCGTTCAAAAAACCGGCAACTCAGTGCGCTGTCTATTGGACAAACGGAACCATACTGGACAGAGCCTGGATGAACAAATTCCTGTGGATATTACTGTTTGGACTATAAATCGGGGTTCTGACAACTATTGATCAACACAGATGCCCTGAGGGAGCCAGGAGCGAAAAAGGGCTCTACTTATGAGGTCCGACAAATGGGCAAGCTGCTTGTCACATTGCACAGTTGTTTTAACCGAGGAGCGATGCAGAATTAAAAGAGGTTGGTAAATCTGGTAGACAACTCACAGTGTCGTCCACGGAAGTACGACCGCCCGACCTGTAGTATCCTTGTGTAGTTCTTCATTTCAAGCGTTTGGGTCAGGTTACCACCCTTTCGTTGAAGCATCTACAAGGCTATGGTACACATCGAAGAATGAATCAACGAAATCTGTCAGGCGTGTTTGTAGTGCACTTTCCCTGCGTGGACTATTCGGGACGCACCCTTCCCTTCCTTCGGTCTTGCATGATAAAGAACTGAACTATACCTATAATCTGCCACACCTGTCAAATGGAGTAGCACTTGTCAATGCGATTTGTGAGGCCCTTTTGTGGCATGCAGTCTACTAGCTATGTGTATCACCGAGATGTACAAGGCTGTGGCTTTACAATCCAGCGAGGTCTTCTCACGCAAGTTCATATCCTGTCCGCAATGTCAATGTACCGTCTGTTATGCTCAAGGAAAGCAGAACGAAACGCCGATGAACAGCATAAACCGCAATGTTTGAACACGCATGTGGCTTTGTAAACAGCACATAGGTGGTAAATATGAGCACTCCGTAATGGATCAAAGTTCACACCAAATCATTCGCACTGGTTCAGATCTACAACAGGTCGACAGCTGGAACTGTGCGTTGTGTTAGCTCCGAGCTCCGGGAGATGAGGACTTATTTAGTTGTTCACATCAACTCTGTATTTCAGTCTGAAACTAGTGTAACTTGGTTAGTATGGCTTTGGTGGGTGTTTTCTGTTACCACTATGTTTCAAGCATTCCTGTATGCATCCACTTTCGGTTCCGAAACCGCTTGAACAGTAAATCTAATATGTTCTATTGAAGAGGGTCACACAAAGGTCCTTCGATATCTCTTAAGAGCGCGACTCCCCACCGTTGCCGATGTGGCACAGTTATGCCAATGTAACATGTTGGTTTTACCGAAACTGGCACGCGTAAATTTGTCTTTCAGTGGTGAATTTGGTGTTAACAAATTACATCTTCAGCACTAAAACAGAGAGAAAAATTACCTTCATACAACACTTTGCAATGCCCAGTTGAGCAGACCGCTTCGCAACTTCTGAATGCAGTGTGTTTGGGAAATAAATATCGTGGCATGACCAATTTAAAAATTGTCAATGCTCAAAGTTGACGTAAATTGAGGGATTCGTTTAATTGCATGATGTGAATTTGGCCGAGACCATGTAATCTTTTGGTTGAATCTCTCGCTTATACCCCGGTCACAAACCTAATTAATGCTGGGTTTTTTTTTCTAACATACATCAGTACATTATTACAAAGAAAATCGTGCATGAAAGGATGTTTTTGAAACACTGAATGGTCTCCAGAATACCAAACAAGCGTATGATAGATTTACTCCTTAGCTGAGTCACCGAGTAGTGAAATCCACATGGCAGCGTGTCGCGCGTGAAGAATACAGACCTTGGCTTTGTTTGACAAGTCAATATTCCACATAGCTTCATCGTTTTACCCAACCCCAGTTTACTTAAGGCCCAGCTAGAATGGAACGCTATTCATTCAGCAATGTCATCCACTACGTTTACGCATTTCTGTTGGATAATAAAACTATCTTCACTAAGTGCATCACGATTCAAATTGCAGCGAGAGTTCCTCCTTTGCCATCCTAAGTTAGTATGTGTTCCGTTCACAGAAGTTCTAGCTGTCAAGCACAATACCTATTTCACAGACACTTTAACTCTGTTCATGTGCGCAGCGTACTGACTACTCACACGCTCCTTTTTTGTATGCTTGCCATCCCACGCCATGCTAATATAGGACATTCATCCTCTAGGTAATCACATGAAACTGATATGTCCTCGCTTGTAAATTCATCAAAACATTCATAGACTTATCGATTCTTCATCTCTAAGTGAACAAACCTGTCAATTAGAACCACCAAATGTTGTTCACCCATGTGCTCTGAAATGCGGATGACGTGTAAGCGTGATTTCTCATTCTACCTTTGCTCGCACCCACATAGGCCAAATTTTATTGAGAAGATTCTCAATGCGTATGCACCCTATAACTGTGGTGTGATTAACCGACTGATAGTTCCTTCATAATTGTCATACACTTGCCGTTGTCTTAGTGGACCACCGTTATTTTCGTATGTGATAAGTTCAAATGATTATTACAACACTGAATGGGCTTTTCGCTTTCAAAGGAGGCCAAATATCGTCCTGGACCACCTCGTCGCTCGAATGTCAAGTGTTAGGATATTTATTCTGCCTGTTGAAGAATGTCATCCAAGGACAAATGTGATTCGTATTACGGATTGCTGGCTCCACCTGGTCCCAAATGTAACCATAGGTATATCTCACCATCCGGCCCGATCGAAAGTGAACCATGCATTGTAGTACACAATTCTAACAAACTACACAATCCATCCTCAAGGATGGCAGTGAGAAAAGAATGGCCGCATACTGTATTAACGGTTTCGTCAACATGTGCGAATATAGAAAGGGATTCGTCTCATCAGCAGAGACGAGGTGCTTGCCAGCATAATCTCTCCTTTGTCTGTCTGCTTAACGAATTCGAAGCTATCCTTTGTGCCGTAGTGACCAATTACATTCGATAGGTTTGATTAATTCCGTAAGCTATTTGATCACATTGTGATGGCGTGAATTAGTCGCTGAAAGTGCGGTTGCCGGGACAAATCACTATTGATTTGTCCCGGTAATATGGTGGGACACAGCGTCCTCCTAAAGGCTTTGATAAATCTAGGTAGACACTGAAGATAGGGATGGCACATAGAGCCCATAAGCAAATCCCTTCTGCGACTGTCGTAATGAATTCTCCCGTACCCTAAAGAAACCAGGCGCGTCTTCAACTAGAGAAGCTACATTTTCCTCATAGGTATCATTCTTTTGTTGGATAGAATAACAAGTCCGCCCCTGTAAGCAGGTCACTCTCGATGCCACTCGTTCATATATGTTTCTGTCACTAACTTAAGCCAATCTTACTCGTTTTCAGGAGTGGCCTGGTAGCATCAGCCAACTTAACCAAAACGTGTGAAGGCCGTTTAATCCTCCTGGCAATGTGACAACAACCCAGTATGCTTATATGCAATGAATACCCGCTCACTAACGTGCTGCAACAATAGTTTCATACGGTCAAAGGCTGGCATACGATTTACACAAATTGGGTTCTCAAACTACCGTCCCACATTTTGGCGATCGTTATCTCATGCGTTTCGGTGTTATTCAGTTTTATGAGTAGCTCAGAGGAAGATTAATTTCACAAGATGACCGTGTGATGTGACTTGCGTGATTTACGGTAAGTAGCGCTATGTTCTGTCTATGTGAGAGCTGATCACCCTGCCGATCAGGCACTCGCGGTTAAACGGTCAAGTGTTCATCCACTTGCCGGATGCTCGCGAATTCGAAGCTCTGAGTTCCATGAGGTACGCACTGCTGATGATTATCAATAAGAATGAAACAGCTGTACAGTTCTCAGCTTTCCAGCGTAGCTTAGCGTCACTGATAAGACGAAATCTGTATTGAACTTTATGAAAGTTGCAAAGCCGATTCACCGGTCAATTACCTCTCTATCGGCGGTACTTCGTTTTTTTTTAGAAATAGCATTGTCGCTACCTGGACCAATCTTCGAATCACTGAACTATGTCTGTGCGCTGCAGATCTAGGTTCCGTTCTGGTCTGAATTCATCCTTCTTGCTGAACCGGTCGGTTTCAGACAACTATTGTCTCAATGGGTATCGCCTGTCCGACTTTTCATGGCTTTCGATCAGTCCCTCATTTTTTATTGACTTTCGGATCCGGCAACAGCCGGAAAGCCTTTGTCAATGAAACCACTGATGTCCTACCCTCATAGGGAACACTCTTGGACAATTGCATGTTGTTCACTCCGAAAACGTGTATGCTCTCCGGAGAGAGGCACCGAAACTGATTATTCGTTCTCAATAAGGGACATGAGAACTCGTTCACTTTGATGTATTTGCCGTTGGGGGTGGAACTGCCTAGCCTTTGCAGATTGTTTAGTAGAATTTCAAGTTCGTTAGGCATCTATGTAGGCTTTTTGGAAATCGGAGCAGCCTGTGTCATTGCTTGATGCAATACTTTTTTGTTCCCTCCACCTTGTTTGATACAAACATCCTGCGATGCTGAGTGTTATCTGTTAGCGAATTCCTAGTCTGTGAGGTCATGTCTGGTGCGTGAGTCGTTTTTTGGGGTTGGTCATGACCAACGCTGGTAGCGCACGTAAACCCGTTTATGGAATCAGTAGACGTAACTGTATCAAATAGTGGGATACGTAAAAATGATCCAAGCACCGTATGTGGCACATAGTTTGGTGCACAGCAGTCCTTCCGACTGCACTACCGCCGTTCACTGCCATTTATAAACCATCTTCCTGATTTCGTCATACTAAATGCTTCCCTATGTACGTCGTTCTTTCTCTGTTCTCGCTGGGCGAGAGTATTACCTTTCTGTGACCCCAACTTTTCAGTTGACGATTACTCTAAAAGTGCCTGATAGCAAGAGACCTTGATCCCCTGTCATACCTGTCAGCAGTAGTACGATCTTTGAGCCACTCGGAAAAAGTAATAGAGCGCCATAGATGGCAAGCTAGTAAACAGAGGATAACATCTCATTAGTGAGGTCCCTTACTCCCCACTCTTTTTGACCATTGGTTGATATAACGTGATGGTGAGCAGACCACCATCTCCGTTCTTTCAACAGAAGAAAATTTTCGTTATGGCCATCCTGCTAACGTTTGCTTTGGACTTTCTTGACTGGCTGATTCTCTTGCATAATACTTCTGCACCGCGGTAGCTTAACTGACCTTCTCTTTTCCCTTCGTCAATTATTTTAGATTCCAACCACAGTACGTTAACTTACAAGCGAAAGTCATGGAACACTATGCGTATCACGCTTCGGTCGCTTTATGCCAGCAAAGAGCCAGTAATGTACTATTTGAAGGCTGACTTTGACACGTACATTATCATGGAAAACGTACGGTACATGCTAGAGCTGGAAGACCCGAAGGAACCATTTTTGTTGGGTCACATTCATGAGGTAGGTTTGTCTACTCGCTTTTGGATCTACCAAAACTTCATCCGAATGATTTAACGTACACATTTTCTGGCCTAAAATACCTGCACTCCGTGTCGCATTTCGGCTGTAGAGACAGTCATCTGGATCTTCCAATATGATGGTGTTCTTGGTCATGAGTATTTGGGTGCCGATATTTCTAGGAACATCTAACCTCTGCAATACAGTTGTTGCAGTGAAGGAAGTAGGGAGAGGGGGTTTCTGTCTCAAGCTCTGTGGTTTTTCAAGAAGGCCTTCGTAGACTTTCCCGTAAGTGGCACATCCGTAAATATCCGGATATCAAAATGGTCACATAGGGCTCCTCTCATCGTGAACTCTCCAGTAAGGGTGACTTTTGTAGGAAATCTTAAGTTCAGTGGTAATCCTGTGATCCTGGAGGCCCATTCTCCTCATGTCGCTTCAACCGACAGGACCTGTTTAACAAAGTAGCATGTGAGTTACGTGTTGTGCACAGTAGGCAGACGGAAGATCGATAGGATTCATTACCGTCTCAGTCTCAATGCACCACATGCTTCAGGTGGTTTTAGGTGAATAGGACAGACTGGATGTCGGTGAACTGAAGAGACCCGGTCAGTTTAGCATCCGCGCCAAAGCGTTCACAGTGGCCAAAGCAATCAGATGTTCGGGCGATTTTTTAGCACACAGCTATTGTCAGTTCCGGCATATCCACTGAGGTCACTATGGGTGGCTGTGAAATTTGGTCAATCGTTGCATAGCAGGTAGTTGAGGTTTCTTCAGTTTGATTTTAAATTAGGTAAGCTCTTATCCTTTGGATATTCGTTAAATGGACCACCCACAAAACGGATTATAACTAGACAGCAAAATCCTGGTATCCACGTTATCAAAATCAAGTATGTTGACAACATAATCAATAATGTCAAGCTCTTACTAGATGCAACCTCCAGTGCATGCTGCATCATGAACAGAATCAACAGTCCCCGTCAAAACAACCATCCTCTCGAGAGTGATTGATTTTGGTGCCTTTTAGGAGTAGTAGTGAAATTCGCTGGTATTTCCTATTGCTTAAAGCTGTGGAAATTAATAACTGGTTGGCTATCCTTTGAACTCAGGCAATGCATTGCTTCTTCCTAATAAGAAGCTCCCAACGAAGCAATATGTCCGTGAAGGAAGTACTGCTGTTACCGCGTACTGCTTTGTGCTGAGGATCCTTCTTACAGGTGATAGCCGGATCACTTTCTGCTGTCCTAATCTTCCTAAGTAGACGTTGTGTACTTGCAAGCTAATCGCCTCGCATTCTCCGACAGGTAGTTGAGATATAATCACTTTTTTATTCCGTGTGCGGGCTCTTGTTTGCGTATGATATCTTTTTGTGTCCTATTTTTCTGTGAAGCGTAATTATTTCCTGACGACAGCCGGCTACATACCCCATATAACAGTTCTTTTACTTCAACCAGCAGGTTTATCAGGGGGTTTGGAGTGAATATCATTGTCGTTCACCGCTTGCTGGTCCCCGTACGTATCCAGTTAATGACTTCCGCTTTACACTTGTGCTCGAACTTGACTCGAACCTAACCCCGGCATCTCGACAGCTCCTGTCTAGGCTTGGGTAACCCGGTAGTATCTCAGCCCTCGTGCTTCCTTCGGGTGGCACGGCTGATAGGCACCGAAGTGGTGTTACGTCCTTGTGATACGCAAGGACAGGTCTCCATATTTTCAGTCTGTGGTTTTCAGTTCGACACTTGTTTCTTCACATGAGCCTCATGTACCATGACGCAGTCTGCTCATCATGGCACGTTGACTACTTCAAGCGATCTCTGGCTCGTTATCAGGGGTAAAAATCCAGCAGTTGACAATGGGAGTGGTGTGGCTAGTGTCCAGGTTTGAAAACGTGTTTGTTTGCTTGAATTGTACAGTTAATTATGGTTTATCGTCTGTTATGAGTGTGGCTTATAACGAATAGGTTTTTTAGCCGTTTAATGTGGCACACTGCTTGCTCTATTCACTCGAGGTCTCACCACGTTTTTTCTTGCCTAGCCGTGTCAATATTTTTCATGAGTCAGTTAGCTAAACTTCTTTAGATTACTCGGCAAACTTTAAATTGTCTGGATGGAAAACGAAGATGTTGATGTGTCACATCGGCCAGAGGTGCAACAGCTTGAAACATCTGTAATTCACGTCCGGCTATCTTTAAAATTCTGTAGGGACCATATAATGTCCCTATCGGATCATCTTTAGATTTTTATACGTGCATCTGGAAACTATCAGGTGTTGATTTCAAACTTTTCAGCTGGTTGTACACTTCACCCAGCAAAGGCTTTTCATATCGAAACCAGGGGTCCTGTCGTACAGTCTGACTAGAGAGACGAGCTGGGAAGCGAGTGGTCGCTCATAAGGATGAGACAGTCGGATGGGTTTGCGCTTCCCAGATCAGATCCTTCAGAAATACCAACTAGTTTTGATGATCTAAATAGTTCCACCATATGGCTTGATATGCACCCTTTACCCGTGAGAATGGATGGCATCAGACTCAGATGCCATGCTTTCAGACCCACTAGTCAGCTAGGACCTAGTCACGAGATTCGCGGTGCTCCTACATTGGATCTTCAGTAAGTTCATCCCTAATTCTCCACTTAGTCAGAAGGTTGCGATAATTCGGAGTCACAGAGCTTGTTAGGCTATCTTATCCAATTTTTGGATTTCCGCTCTTCATTTTCCCTATTATTGGTGGACAGTTGGGAACCATGTACCCTCGCTACATTGCTTATAGCTGGGTAACTGCACTGGACTAAACCGACACAAAGTTAGCAAGAGTTACTAGTTACCAGCTCGGCAAACCGGCTTACTGACTTGGTACTTTTTCTATGTCGACACTCTTCATCAGTCTCTGTAGTCATAACCATCGTAACCAAACGTCTGGTTCATCTTTTATACTATTATTGCTACGGTGGCTGGAGTTTATCGAAGACCTGTCACAAACTGCAGGCTAATTTTTCATCTGTGGAGCCAGACTAATTCTAGGCTAATCTGACTCTCCTGGTGGGGCAACTGTATCGCTTAAGGTCATGAAACCAGGACCCGTGGCAATTTAATCCTTTATCTTCTTATCAATACGGGTTATTGAGCTCACCATTTCCTTTCTTCCTGTTGTTTTTCTTCATCCGCCATGTAGCACCATGCACTGCAACATTACTAAGTGAACTAGCATCGTTTTACCGCACGGTTACCTCCTAATTGTGGAGTGGCTGTGCACTCCTCTCGTGAATCTTATGAAAGCTCATCAGTAATCGAGTAGTGTCTCTCCTAACATTCTTTGTTTAAGGGTATTTTTACTCTGAATTCGAAAAAAAACACGAGTAAAGAAGCATCCGAGCTGTTTTCGGAAGGAACATATGCAGATAGGGCTGATCGGGAACGCTGTTATGAATAGGATAGTGAACACCCTTTTTGGAGGTGTTTCCTGATTATTACTATGCCTTCTACAGTGTACGGTTTTCTACTTTACGATCTGTATTTTCTTCCCAGCCCGGTCCTTACGGAGATAAAATTTCCAACAGCGTTGGTTATGTGCTGTCTGAGCGGGCCCTGGAATTGATCGTAACCCGGGGTTTGGATAAGAAACCTGAGTGTGGAGAAACCGATCGGCGTGAAGACGAACAGATAAGTAAGTTCCCATCTCTTGCATTTATTCGCTGATGAGACGTTGTTTGGTCTATCTTTTGAGTTATTATTTCGAAACAAGGTTGATTGGATTCCTCATAGTTTTTTCTAATTATCAGCATAGCAATAACAGTACTGCCAACTCCGCAGTTCCCCAGCTGTCCCTTTGGCTTCCCTTCCCTCAAGAAAGCACTATGTCAAGAGGAAGACTTGGGAGCACGGAATTTACCCTTATTCTGATTTTTTCCTCAAGGAAACAGGCCCCTCGAAACCATAGACGAGAAACGTTCCGGGTCCCGGAACTTCCCAGTTATTGATCCAGGTTTACTGCACTGAAGCCCGTTAAATGTTACATCCCTGGGACAGCGTTGGGTTACATCAGTTCTTTATATTTTCGATTTTAGAATTTTCTAAGAGTATCCTCTGGGTAGTTCTCCCTACTCATTTGCTTGTTTAGCAGACAACTTGGTGGAATGTAGGGAGAGGTTAAGAAAATCGACTTTTCTCAGGTGATATATTTCAAGGACCTACATGGACGGTTTGATAAACTGCTGGATAAGAGCATTCCAAAGAAGCGGACTTGCCCCAGAAATGAGCGGAGTCGATTGTCATGTTAAACGTCTGATGTCGTAAGCACCGCGGACACACTGTTCTCCACACTGGGGACTGGCTTGGTTTTAGGTTAGTTTAGGATAGGTGCACAGTACTGTTTGAAGTCAGTAACGAGCCTGGAACAGAGACTGGACAGTCTGATTACTCGATATTCATCGGATCCCGGCGATTGCCGTTGTTTCCATCGTCATATTACAATGTATATTTGGAACGGATGATTCGTTTATTGTTTCATGTGAGATTAACCGGGTCACATAAATAGCTCGTTCAAAATGAACGAGATAGGTTATGGGGGCACTTGGCCATCAACATGTCTCCGCTATATTCGCTAGCATGTTTCATTCAAAGATGCATAGTAGTGTTGTCCATCAATACACTGCGTCATATACTAACCCTGTATGGTGTTTTGGTGATCTGCACGCGCCACCATAGTCTTTGGTTGCTAGCGTAGTTTTGTGGCATCAATGAGAGCTGCTGGTCGTGGTGATATCCAGTGCCCATTTGATTTTGCCGAAGAACCCCAACCCCAAGAGGTGTGAGCAAGCTCTAACCAAAGTATCATCATTCTGTAGGCTTTTGAGCTAACTCAGTTCGATGCAGTTGAGCTATGGGAATCTGTTGAAGGTGATAAACTAATCGGCCTCCAGTCAGCCTAGGTGATCCGGAAGGAAAGTGAATTGATATTCTTGCTTGCATGATGACCTGTTTAGCGTCAAGTGCCGCACCAACGACAGTCTCGAACTAAGGGCCTCTACCGGCAGGTGATTGTCACGTAGTCTCTTCCGACTGCACACCAGTGCTCACGTCTGTTTCGGTTTCAATACTCGGGCATCATTTTCTCTTTTTTATTGCAGGCTTTAATGTTCGAGCCCTTAAGCCAGCTGGCCAATAAACTGCTAATGTGGGTATTCCTGGTACTTATCAGCTGCAGAGTTCAGATGTAACATTAGTTGCTGGACATTTCGGTGCACAAGTTTGGCGCCTCAGTTCCTCCGAAGTACGAATTGGTAGCATATTTGGTTCAGGTCCAAGGGGTAATGATAATGATGTTATAAAACTTAGCAATAGCCACCAGTCGTTCGCCAGCGGTACTGGGCTTAGGCGCAGTGGGCACCGTTGTGGTACCCGGCATCCATATACCGTGTAGCAACCGTGTAGCTAACTTGACCAACCAGTCGTTAGCTACCAGTGACCAGGCTCAGTGCTCAACTTTCCGGATACATATGTTGATCCAGATCATGCTATTTTCCGGTGTAGATTTTCACTAGATTTTCCGGATAAGCCCAACCACGAATTAAGTAAGCATACCAAAACCGACTACAAAACTCCCCAAAAGTGGAACCCCCGAAAGCACTAATCCTAACTGAGGAGACATAATAACTACTATATGTGACCATGGATCTTTTGGGTGTTCATACTGGCCGCTAAATTTCAGAACTCACTTCTTGGTGCAAGGCATTGTATCGCTTCTGGCCGCAGCATAATTCGGCTGGATGATCCGTTAGACGTCAACTGAAACAAACCATGTATGCTGATGTGGAGGGGTGGTTGAACCAGTAAGCTCAAGGAACGGAAGCAGTGAACCGGAACTGTTTCAGCCAATCCGCGGGCAGGACCCAGAGCAACTGAAAGCTCAGAGATTTTCAGCGACCCTATAAATAGGATGTTAGTCGGGACAATATACTTCGATATCCCATGTATCGTATTAAATAAAACATGAAGTTGAGTTTGTGCAGCCAATGCAAATGAAGAGTGCCGTAAACGCGACATTCGACTGGGATTCAGTTGAGCCTCCCTTTGGCACCAGCTTCGGTTGCAATTGAGGGTGTATTTCGCCTAAAGGCTTTGTTCATCAGTGACGTTTACATGCAGTCAGAATAAGTCTGGCGTAGATGTCGTCCGTTGAATGAGGTCATTATGCAAAAACTGATACGTGCTGTACAGCTGTGTCATTCCCAATGAGCATAATCAGCAATGCGCATCGTCCTATGACTAATTAGCTCACAGAGGAGAATTATTCACATGACGAGTGAACCTTCCATCTGAGAGTTCGTCACTCGAGGAGCCAGCCGGCACAGGACCACGTGGTGCAAGTCAATCACATTGCTGATCAGCTACCCATGGCGGTTTAGTCTTCAACTTACTAATGTAGGGGTCACAGTTTCGAAACATCCAGCAGCTTATTGAGATGGTACTGATGATTCCAAATCGGGTTGGAAAGCTGTACAGCGATTCTCAGCATTTTGGCATAGATTTGCTTCGCTTACAAGACGAATTCAACGTCAAGATACCCATACTACCAGCATGAGGTTTTAATGCCTGTTTCGACATTGCAGTCCGAAATGGAGCGTGACTCAGCTCCAGCGGATGTCCAACTTCGTCTTAGGTTAACATCTAATTACCATCCATCCAACGGTACAGTGCGTGTCATTTATTCTGATACATCCTTTCTTTTGAGCTCGTTATTAAAGGACCACATTTCTATATGGATTATCAGTTTGTCTCTGTGAGTTACTGGAGCCAATCGAAGTGAATAGGAACATAACGCTTGATTCTAGCAAGCATCTCACACTCTCCATAGATTGTTATTCTTCTGAACGCCAACTTCCGCGTTTCTTTCTTCAATGTACTTTTCCAAGTACATTTACATCAGATTAACACCATATTCGTATTACTTTATCCCACATCTTGACTCCGTAACACCCAGGCCTGTGTGCCGAAGCCGTTGGGGTTAAAGTACGGGACAGTTTTGATTTTCTCGGCAAATCTCGCTTCAGCAATGTGACAATCAACGACCTTTTGGGGCCCTATCCAAACAACACTCCTCGTTGGTATCCTGAGGAATCTGACTACACTTTGCCAAAATACGATCTGCACAAGGTAAGGTGCTAACTAGCATTCGTCGACCCTTCGTTGTTGTCTTGCGGTTTTTTCAACGCCCGTGAATGGGGTCAAACATTTGTTTTTGTCAGGTACCGTCACAGAATTTGGGATATTTTGATAATGTGATTCCTAAGATGACCCCACAGGGGCCATGAAACTTTTCGATAGGAGTCCGAATCGGACTCAATGTTGAATTAAAGTGTGCTGAGGGGCTCCATTCCAGCAGTCGGACATTCTTCATAACACCTTGGCTTCACACCAACTTTTACCAAGATATTTAAAAGAAATACTAGGATGTGACAGCACAAAAAAGGTGTGATGTACTTGAGTAAGGATCTCGGCCTTATACAAACCAGTATTTGGCCAGCCACAAAGCGCGCTCACCCAGTGTGGCACCTAATCATGTTCACGTCTCATCAAATTGCACAAAAAAACCGGACGGCATCTGAAACCTCAAGCTTGGATGGAGACATTTACTTACGAAACTTGTTCAAAAGGAGCCTCTTCTCTAAGTTTACTGTATCTGGAATGATCGTTTGAGGCTATATGTGGATGCAAAGGAATAACTTAGCTGTCAACTCTACACGTAAACTGCGGCAAAAGTCACAATACACGGTTTTGTCGGCCCAATTCATTGTTCCACGTGACTCATGTTTGACACGAAAACCTCTTGATAAAAAGGTATATCAGTTATTTCTATCCGCCAATCTAACCGAATTGCATAGAAATTCCGAAGACAGTAAGATATGTGAGCGAGTGGAATTGATTCTTCTGGCGTGCGGAGATCTCAAACGGTTTGGTATACTTTTGTCAAAGTCCTCAACTACTCAATGAAACTCGAGTTCGAACCCAGCCACCCAAACATAAGGCGATGTTTTTTGTAAGTACCACGTGGATTGTTCAGAAAAACACCTCGTTAGCCTGTAGCTTGAGTAGCGCTCCTGTTCTCCCATATCTGCTGACAACTCTATTCTTTTGGTTTTTATTTTTGAAGAAGTGGCCGGGAAAAAGCATCTCTAACGAGGTCATATTCTATATGGTTATTCTGACCCATTCAAGGTAGTGAATGGTTCAGCTGTAGCACCCTTTCCGTGCCTAACTGCCATGCCACCAGAAGAAAGCACGTGGGCTGAGATACTGCCAGGCTGTCCAAGTCTAGACAGAGGAAGTCGAGAGGCAAATGTCGAGTTCGAACCACAAACCTTCTGGTCTGTGAATTCGCGCTCCAACCACTGAGCCATTTTGCCTCACCGAGCCAAATGAGTCAACTGAACGTGAATCGACCTGTTTGGAAGGTTGGTTACAGTGACTTTGGATGTACTAGAATTGTTTTGAACCACCAAACGCCGTCGGGTATTATACCGTAGCGAGTACTGTGCACAGTCATGTATGTGCTTATCTAATGAGACGATAATTATGGATTCTGTAAACAGTATTGTAAATCTCTCAAAATGGCATACGTCACCGAGTTTACAGAAGCATTTATGGAATCACAGTGTATGGATTGTTTGTGAGATTGTTTATGTTTGTCAGTCCACACCTTACACACAAACTGGTCTCTTGGGAAGACGGTCAGAAAACACATGTATATAGTACTAGTAGCACACTGATCGTGAAACGCAGAATCAAGGCGCAAGAAACTGCGGCGGCTACGGTTTCAAATGAAAATCGCGAGGCTTGTCTACCCAGAAATAGGAGGAATATCGGTTTATCTGTATGTGAATTTTTCACAAAGCTATTCTTTCCAAAGCTTGATGAAAAATGAATTCATTACTTTAGATAATATCGGAAATTGGTTGGGTGGGCTTCCTAGCATACCTTTTTGCTCTTTGGAGGTTTGTTACAGCGTTGAAGGTCTGTTAAGTTTATTCAAGGTTGCTATATTTGTGAAGTCTCCAGTCAATGCTGACACTGTGATTTAGCACCGAAAGTGTCGGAAAATCTAAATTAGCTGTTCCGTTACAACCGGGACCATAGGTGATGGGGTAAATCGCATTTGGAAAACCTCAATCTTTTGTTTGCTAAACAAAACTAGGAACGTCTCAATTTCGGTTATTCTTGGTGTCAATTGGGTGCGTTCGGGTGTACCAGGGACAAAAAATCGATTTATCCCAGTGTATTTTCCAGTATTTCAACAAAATTTTTTTATTCAAACACCAATTTTGAACTTATTTAGATTTCGAAAATGACAGAAGTCGAGGATACAAAAGGGTGGCATAGTTTTTGGATACTTCATCTCGTGGAGGCAAATTAAGATGCATACCCGTCCAACGCTGTTTAACTCAGCACTGTGTACTCCTAATGAGTGCCTTCAATTGGACAATCCAAGTGGACGTGACTGGACCTCAGAAAACTCTTATTAATGTCATGATCCATGCAACTCTGAGAAGCTTGTGTCAAACCGGGACCTTCGCTTGATGCTATCCAACTAGGGCAACATAATATGCACACTCTCAATCTCATTGTGAAAAGTTACTGTGCATTGATCTGGTTTGTTTAAAGCGATATCTGTCAACTGATGCCGGACCTTCAACGAAATCGGTAGCTCGAATTCCAAGGCTTGTTTAGGTTTACAAACCTTTTGACAGTTTACGGTAATCTCTCCAAAGGCAAGTCGATTGGAAATGAAGCAGTTGTCTATTTTGGACGAATTTCTCTCTTGCCAGAACGTTCTCCTTTCAAACAAACGTTCTCAAAGGATTTTTCGCCGAAGATGTCATTGCAAAACATCTTATCCATTTACCGAATAATCGTCCCAAAGTCGCTCCGCATAATGCAGGTCCATGAATAATTCCATGACATCCTGTTGTGCGGTGGTCCATGAAACAATTCAACGAACAAGATGCACTGAGTGTCCACGATCGTCACTCTAATGCATATTCATTCGCTAGTGATATTTTGCCAGAACGGCACCTAAAAAATTATGTAATTTTAATCAACAACAAAATAGCGCAGTTTCTGCGATGCGTCGGGTCTAGTGACCCGTACCTATCGCTTTAAAATCGTTTTCGGTGGAGTCATTTGTTCAGACTCATTCATTTACTGATTCGTACAATGAAGAGAGCGAACACTCGCACTTTTGCTGTACATCTGACCGTGTTACTGCGGTCAAGATCAACGACATTATCGGGTCCGCCTTCAAATCCTGTGTCAGTTACCACAGCAACACACAGACGCGGGTCATAGAATGTGACTTACTTATCCCAGAGATGGACGAAATCTGCGATCTTCAGTGGTATGCTCGGTAACATCATATCAAACAGTCCACTAGGCTGATATAGACGGAACTAGGGAAGCGAAGACTGTAATCAATTAAGGGCCAGTCGCGATCGAAAACACCTGTATGGCTTCTTTGACTAGAGGCAGTCGCTTGCAAAGATTAGAAGAAGCAAAGAGCTTAGCTGGGATCCCTAGTGTTAAGTGATCGACAAAGAAAAGTCGCTGCAGGCCTGCCAATGAACCACGTCCCCAACTGTGACCAGTGGATTCACCAACAACCCTGACAGTTTCTGAAAAAGTACGCAAAGAAATAGAGTAGTTAAAACACTGGTCCGCGAAGAACTCAGCATTATTAATTAGTGTAGGTTCAAAGTTACCTACAAGAAAACGAATGTCTTGTGTACATTCGGCAAAACAGGTCCGCTGTGTAAAGATACGTTACCAGTCTGATAACATTTTCAGGCATCACACAACAATCCTCTGATGTGTTGACGAACGGACACGCAAGCGTGCAAGCTTTTGGACACCAGCCCTACGCTAATATTAACCATAAAAGCTACAACATGAACACGATTTCATTCAGACACTGAGCCAGCTGCACAGAAACCACATTTAGCGAGGTGTTTGGTGATTGTAGAGGACACCAAGATAGCCCCAATTTTTTCATCCGTAACTCCGAGTTCGACAGTGTCACTGATCTTAGAAGTGTTAGACCCTCAGCTTTCGCGTGATCTTCTATCTCGAATGAGACGGACTGCAGAATTCGTCGTTGTTTTGTTCTTATTTTTTTGTGATGGATTGAGCTGGACTTTATCAAATACAAACGTCTTCGTGACTGTTGTTGAACCTGCTTCAGTTTTGCTTCGTCGAGTAAATTTCACTTTCTCCTCCAGAGTCACTGCTTTCCGATCCCGTGAAATCAACATTGCACCTGCTAGATACCTCCTAAGTTGGAGTGACCAGTGGGATCAAATCCTACTTTAACTGAATACTATTCATCAACTGCATTTGGTGAGGCCGACGGAAATCCTGTGAATACACTTCGCATTGTTGACTCAACTGCGTCGTCCACCATTCTGACGCGATATTGCATTCCCCTCACTTACGATGTTGCTGTAAGCGTAATCGATGATCAGTTCTTACTGGCTGTGAGACTGAAGCAATCGAAGTATGTGTACACTAAGCAGATGTAGGCAGTATGTGCGAGATTTTGTCTTGCTTATAGCTGAAGGGCTGATCGAGCCAGCTAGTAGGACATACGCGTCAATACCCGCTGCCTGCCTATTGATCATCTCTCTGTGCATATCTATGTAAATTTGCAACCTACGTTTGAAGTTTAGTCGCACACTTTGATCTTTGTTATTCGAGCAGCCAGATTCGCACAAGTCAATATAAAGCCGGTGACATATCGGATTGCAGGGGTGGGGTATCACATTTCGGCTACGAACTTGGCAGCAAAGTTTACGAGATCACCTCGAGAATGCAAACTTCGATTGTTCGGAAGAACAAAAGCAAGTACCGTAATGATATTACCTTGAAATTTCGGGACAGTATGTATATGGAGATATGCGAATTTTCGGGGACATCTGTGGCAATTTGGTAAGTCTTCATTGAGAACTTCATTTGTCAACCGTACATACTCCCGAAGATTGACAGTCCCGTTGCTCTTTTTGATCGACCTCGAGATATCGGAGCAAATTTCGCGAGCATTCGGAATGTGTGTCGATCAGGCTGCGAGACTTGATATCAAATTTACCCGGCTTACTTGGCGTAAAGATTGTTATGAACCGACAGCGCGACTTCAATAGTATGTGTCCGTGGTGAAGCGGAACTAAGGGAAATGAACCGTCCTAAGCTTCGAAAAATTCGTGTATCACTCTAATAGGAGCGAACAAACTCACATAGTTGGAGTGAACCGAGGATGCTTCTTGAAAAGTCAGTCTACTTTCTTCACTGCAAAACATCTTTACACGTAAATTCTCACTCCGCAGAGTGACGCTTGACGTAAAGCCCACGTGCCTATTCTATTTCGACGAATGTAATTCATTCACATGTTGACAAACGCAAGGCACCGTCAGTGTTATACTGCAACCTTGTGTATGAAATGGCAAAGCACGGTAGAGTGTGTATTTTGTTGACATATGCTTTCCTTTCAAACCAGAACGAATTGAGGGAATAATCTCCACGGATAATCCACCGGTTACTGTTTTTGGGCTTCCTTAACAGGTACCCACACATCGCTCAGTTTACTTAGAGATATGTCATTATCCACGCTTAGCTACTAATGATACGTCAGCATATGTATCAATTTACTGACGCCTAAGGCCCATAGGCGTTTCTGAACAGCTAGTCCAAGTGTCAGAAATCCACACCAGGCTGTCCGCATGCGCCAGTGCCTTCGCACTAAACACATTCTTCGCACTTGGTCACACAAGCTTATGACAGCAAGTCAGCAAAGCGCTGTGCTCTTCAATCGATATGCTTGCCTTCGCAGGTTATGAACTACCGCAAGACGAGGCTGGCCATGCTAGTAGCTATCAGCCCACAACCATACGATGGTGAAATCAATCAATCAATCATCCTTACGGTGGTGTGGTGGCTTTCATAGCCTGTTCCTCGGGGCCTAAGCTGTACAACGTTGAAGCTGCTTCAGGCGACCCAAGGACCGTGCGACCGTTTGAAGTGAAATTTGAAATGTGTGCTCAAGCACACAGTTTCGGGCAGAAAACATTTACGAAGGTTGAACAGGAGCACTCTCTCTCCCTGAAACAGTTTAGGATGTTCCCTTTTAATCAGTGCCGCGTCATAGTCACACTAGAACGGTCGCACACAATAGGAGACAGATATACAAACATATCGAGTATTGCTTCACCGCGCACACCTTCAGCTGACACTGTTCCGGTATCTCTGATCGGCTAATGTGTATTGGTCACGGAGTGAGCGGTCCACATCAGCACGCCGTCACGGCTAGGTGGCGATCTTCTTTCATGCCTTTTACGATTAGCTCACGCACGCACTTGGAGTACCCTCGTCTTCCGACTGAGTGCTCACATTTATAACACAACACAATTCATACCCTTCGAAAGAGTCTTCCACTGAGGATGTCATGTTTAACCGCGCAATACGTAGCGTGAAGTACCAGTCCTTTCCCGAACTAGGGGCAACATGGTTAGACATTGATGGGGATCGTAAACAACGATACGAAAACACATGAACAAATGGCCAGCGAGATGCAAGACGACGAGATCGGACGTTCAATCTTCATCGCCTAGACAGCATTGTTCACATTCAACCCGAAACAGTCATTTGTTCTTGCTATACGCTGCAACCGTCAAAGTGTAGTTTGTTCAGTCGGAAAACATCGATGTTCTGCGAAGTGGACGTTGCTCGTTAGTGCTCGTCGATTGCAGGTTGCACTCATTTCGCTTTTGCGTGGGCGCATGTGGTCAGTATGTTTACACACGATCCAACCATCAGACAATTACAGTTTGGTGTTACTTTCAGAGGAACTGATCACTATTACTGGTTACCAAATGTGTAAACAGTATCGGGATGATTGTCTGCGCATATCTGCTTGTTGTAATCCCATCCTGGCGGTTAGGAAGTCTCAGTCAAATTGGGATTCTGCTAGTGGTCCAACAACGGGATCCCGATAGAATCGGGATTTTGCGGTAGGCACCCAAATTCTATGCAATCTACCTTGCAGATTCCCAATATCCTGCTAATCTCGTTTATCATCCTCCACACGATTCGTTCTGCTATTCCAACGCGATGCAGGATGATAAGGCACAGACTGCACGTGCGGTACCCCAATTGTGTAGTGATGGCGAGTTACTTATTGATGAATGAATCTCCGTTGTCAGTGCAAGTAGTCTCTAGTGCACAAACATCGCTCACTGGCATTGGTGTTATCGTGAGCAATGGGATGTACGTCGATCAACTTTGAATAAGCATCAATTACCAGTAAGCACGTCATTCCATCTACCGGGCCATAGTAACTTGAATGAAGCTTTTGCCAGGTTCTGTCATGCTAACTTGGATGAATTGGACCTGCCGGGGTTTTGTCGCAATGCTGTCTCTTACGTTTGTCAGTACGTTACATTGTAACAACTTTCCAGATTATACAGCCCTCATTCAAATTTAGTTCATAGTTGGAAGAAACGGTCTCCAGCTGTTGGAAGATCCATCCGGTTAACCCATTCCCACGAACCGTTTTATCATGGAGGAAAGTCGCTCCTGACTGGTCATTTGCTGAGTATCTTCATCTTACAATGGCGTGGTATCCAGCTGTTGTATCAGACTCGTCATCTCTGGCGCCTGTATGGCATTCGTCTTAGGGTCTGATGGAAGGCAACTCAAAGCGTCAGCTGTGATGTTTTTCGCTGCTTAAACTTGATACGCGTTGTATTTATATGCGCTTGGGAGAAGCGTCCATCTTTGCATTCTCGGATTGCTGGATTTATTTGGCCTTTCTCAACAACTGTTTGTCGTCCGTGTGAATTTCAGGCGAATGAGCCCAGATGTAGTGGTGAAACGGCGAGTGTCACAACTGGAATCTCTTTATCCAGTTGGGAATAGTTCTTTTCCACAGGCGGCATAGTCCTTGATACAAAGTCAACTGATCGAAGACAGCCATTTTCTATTAGGAGAAAGCGCCGTGTCAACTCCGGATGGAGACGCATCGCACCGAATAAACGAAGCAAACCAGAAAGGATGATGTATGTAGTGGTTGTTTTACAGGATCATTAAGTATCACATTTAAGTTTGCCATTCGAGGTACCGGGTAAATGACAATAGGATTAATCGTGTGCTTGTTGGCGTGGCATCTGAGAGATCTATCCCGTGTATCCTGGCGCCTGGGCCTCTTCATCTTTGGATCGCAGATCATCTACTGAACACAGTGCCTTGAAAACCACGGTTAATTGCCTGAACAAGGTCTACCGTTTACTTCCAGTTTATCCAGTTCCCCTAGACTTTCGTCAAACCTCTGGATATTTCGCGGGTACGCATCCCAACTTGCTCTTTATGACGAATTTAGGCCCCTTATCGAGGATAAAAACGCTGGTGTTTAATCAAAGCCTGGGCTCCTAACGTTTTATGTGTTCAAAGTTCACCAAATTAGGCCACAGTCAATTATTTCTTGCCTTGGATGTGAGGATACTCGACAAGGAGCAAACTTTGTATCGTGTTCAGCCTACTCGATGGACTTCAGATCCTGTGGAAAGACACGCTACTTCATCCACGAAAAATTCTGCAATCAATTAATGATATGCATAATAATAAAGATAAAACAATCATTCAGTTCAGACACCTTTTCGGTGCCTAGCTGCCGTGTCATCCGAAGGTAGCACGAGTTTTTCCAAGCAATTGGTGAATTCATTATTGAGATTGAGAGAAAAGCCACAACAAACCTACTGGTTAGATGACGTTGCCTTGTAAATGACTACCCCCAAATAATGGCATGGTGAGTCTCTGATACTTTGACTCCGTAGACGATATGGGCCGGTTCGGCTAAGACCTATTGTTACGGTCTCCATGCTTCCTCTCCAGGTCACGCGTCTCCTATCTTGAGGTATCTTCCAGCCGTATTCTACTTCGTCGAACAAGGCGCGCTCGAGTAGTCGATCATGTGGCATACTAAGCACAGGCCATCGCAGTTGGTACAGCCGATATCAAGTCACCGATTAGAAAAACAGCTCATTTATTATTCAAAACCATTCATCGTACTTTCTCATTGTTAATTCTATGTTTTCAGGTTACATGTGCAATGTCTTGATGGCACCAAGGGTTAGACACGAGTAGTCCTCATGATGTTCGGGCTTTATAAGCATTAAACAACACTGGACACTGCCAATTTGTAGACCCTGCCTCTCCTTGGTAGGCCGCCAAGTTACCTAATTTGAGGAACAAAGAACGGACTTTTGCAACTGTGGGACTCAATTCATCAGTAATGTTGTTATCCAATGTGATACAACCAGCCAGACAAGTCATTCCGTCAGCCCCAACGGACGCTGATTTTGCTGATGACCTAGGAAGGACATCCTCCCCAGACTTCCTTGCACCCATACGTGATAGAGTATAAAGCTTGGAGAAGTGAAGTGGGATGCAAGTGTTCGGAACACATTTGAAGAGCGGATATCGCCACAAATCAACGCGACTGACAAAGTGGAACACTGATTTCATATCTGAGAAGATAACAGCAGTTGACCTTCCGTATCTCTGGCAGTGTTGAGAGGTTATCTCAAGGTTGAAATGTGGGCAATGCATCCGCGACCGGGACGGAAATGTGCTTGATTTTTACGACTGTGCTTTTCGCGAGTTCCGGTAGTTCTGTGTAGAATAATGCCTGTTTGCAACCTAGAAGCGGTGATGACTAGACGTGTATCCAAACGACTCTTATATTCAGACCGAGCGCCTTTTGAAAGCCAATGACGACAAGTCTACTATTCCCCCCGGAACTCCCTCCGCCTGCTTAATGTACCGCTTGAGTTTTCTCACACTGTGAACGAGTTACCTTCCTCATTCTCAGGCAAGGCAGATAGGGGGTAGTAAGGACCGAGTGATTTGAGGTTCATTTTTGTTTTGGAATCGGGCACTTTTTATCACTGACTACTGGTGCGGCGATCGCAGTGCTGGGCATCTCAGGCTAGCTGAAGCGTTCTTTGGAGTGTCCCACCCACTGAAAGCTACAGCGAGGCTTGAGATTGTTTTTCTTAATAGCCTTTATGACTGCTCGCTGTTCGACGGTTTTCGTAGTTCGGTGTTACACATAAGTTGGAAAAAAGTTCGGCTGTTTCCAGTCGTTGCCACTTCCGCCATTTCTTGCACTTCTTTAGCTGCCACATCTTGTAATCGTTCGCGAGACTGTAGAGTAATTGTTGTTTCAGGTCTTTTGCTGAATCGTTGTCACGATCTGGAACGTGGGTCGCCTTGAAACCAAATCTGAATCGGGATGCGCACAGTCAAACGCTGAAGTCACAGTTTTTTAATTTCAAATCAATCCTTAGTCGGCTCACTGGCTTGTTTCTTGTTCTTGACTTGTCCAGACAGCTGCTATCTATAGACTTCTTTGACGAATGCATCTCAAAGTGAACTATTTTTTCTTGGCCGCAGGTAACCTAGCTGCAACATGGTCATGAACTTAGCACGATCTATGTCTAGATGCAAGCATCCCAAAAAGAGTGACAGTCTTCAGCAAAAAGTCGCCATCTACAGCTTATTGTTATGTGGTCGACCCGCGTGCTTGATCGGTTGGAAGGCGCCAGTTAACACGATTGTGCGAAACGTCCGTGCTTGCGATAAATAGGTGGTGACCAGCGCAGAAGTTGCGTGAAGCGATCGTCGTTGTCGGTTTTGGGGCCATCTGCACCAAGTCGTACCTCGAGACGGCCGCTGTGCTTGCCGGGTCTTCTTTGCTTGAGCTTCAAATAGCCAACTAGAATGTTGGAATGCAGAGAAACCTCCAAAGTTCTCCGTCTTTGACAATATCAGTCGTACAGTCTGCTAGAAGACTATGCAACGATAATGAGCAGATTTCAAGTTTTTAGTTGTTGATTGTAGCTTCTGTCTGACCCGGCCAATGTTACTGTATTTAGTCAGTTACCACAGAAATTCAGTCAAGCAGAGCATCTTTTTTCTCATGCTCAGTACGATAGCCACATCATTCAGGGCACTGAACATCACCGCCCCGTGAATGATAGATGGGGAGTAAAACGTGAGAAAACGAAGCTGTGCTGGACCGTTTTCAGATGCATCACCTGTATGCCTGTGTCGAAGACACATCGATTTTTGAAGCAGAAAGGTATGAACAAGGAAATTCTGCTAGCCTAATAAGCGCTTCTGCGCCGAATAGACTCCTTAATTTTAGTACCGAATTTTGGAGGCAATTAGTCGGAAACGGAAACTGAACCCATAGGGTTATAAACGGACGGGATCGTAGTAGGAACTAGGGATTGAAGTCGCCAAACCTAAAGAAGTAGCCGCTATTCGTATGTAGATGTTACTTCTCGGTTAAACAGATGGAGTGAACACTACTCAAAATCATAAGCCACTTGGTCGTGGGGCGTGGTCCAGCTCGAGTGTGACTCCTAATGCTACTGCGCACAGCAGGTGCATTTTGAGCGGCACCAGGCTATTGCTTTTTCAAAATGTATCGAGATGGTTCAGTGGTTAGAACGCGAATTTACTGACCGGAAGGTCCGTGGTTCGAACCTGACATCCGCCTCTCGACTTCCCCTGTCAAGGCTTGGGCAACCTGGCAGTATCCCAACCTTGATGCTTCCTTCGGGTGGCATGGCAGTTAGGCACCGAAAGGATGCTACAGATGAACGATTATTATTAATATTAAAGCGTATCGATAACGCACCGGCCGTCTGATGCAATCGTTTGTGATCAGAGTGTGTGGCCCAACCTTTAGTAATCCGTCACTTCGGTGCTTCCACAAATGTAGAAATTCCAATCGCTCACTGCTTTCGTAATTTTATCGCAAAGGGCAGTACGACTTGATCACCAGACCACCTCACAGTACAATCACTCCTAGTACGAGAGCATGCTGGACTTTGTATGGCTGCTCCCTTTTGGCCTATCTGGAGTGGTGACCTAGAAGAATGAAGTTTCAGCCTGCTTTGTCCTCAGGATCAGTAAAACACAAACCCGACTACCACGTCAATATGGTAGCTACAAATCGGAATCGCTGTTTTCGCTCTTGAGTAGCACCGTACTTCATTGCACGAGAAAAAGCGGTAACACCACAGACGAGCTCACGTGAGGAGAAACCACTGAACTGCAGGTGACGATGATGACTTTCTTCGAAAAAATCGATTGATCCAGTAAACACTCAAATCCCCACTGTGGACCTCCCCTTAGTGAGCCACTCGCTCCCTATTAGAGTGGACCGCTGTGGTGACTCGGGTGTTTCTCCCTGACAGTAAACTTAAGGAACTAGGTGACTAGGTTCTATACATACTATCTACTTTGGTGTACAACCGACGTTTTAGGTTTTTCCGTATGAAAAAAATGAATACAGAGTTTTTTTTACCTAAACTATTGGAAACGACTGATTTGCAGCATCAGTTGACAGCTCGATTTGATTTTGCGTTCAATGTATCTCTTATTACCATATGGATAAATCGAACACTCGCTACCCCTACTCGAGGTGTCCAGGCCTTGCTTAACACCATGTACACTTCTCTGTGATTTGATGATAGTATGTTGCTTCATCTGTTCAGGGAACAACTTTCGTTACTTTGTCCTTAAACGACTTAAACTATCCTTTAAACGCATCACCTGCCGACGCATATTTGCCCAATCCGTTTTACAAGTTTTCTTCCACATTTGTCCTCATTGCGTTTCATCTAGTTACCTGCCAGTCCGTTTCTGGTTAGCTTTTCCGGGATTGAAGCCACCATGATGTATGTATTGGAATACTTGTTGTACCACCTCCGACCGGCCGGGATTAGTCACAACTGGCTCAATCAAGCAGCTACGAAGAAACCGTGAGGAATTGTAACGTTTCACTCCCGTTCTACTGTGATCGCCCAAGCAGACTTTCTGTAAACGGCTGCCTTAGACATCCCAATAATTCGCGAACTCCCTACCAAATGAATATTTTTATTTCCGCCAATTATGGGGTGAGGATTTCTTACCGTCCCATGTTGCCGCTTCCCCCACGAACTTCCTATTTGTGTTTTTTTACATTTTAAGATTGTGTCTATGCCATGGAAAGTATCCATGATATCATTGCCCTCTTCTACATACATGCGGGCATGTCTGGTGCTCAATCTCCGTTTTGTGATTAGAGTTTTTCGTTAGTTACTACCCTCGTGATTATGTGCCGACCGTTTCCACTCAAAAACGTGCGCAGATTCACTTATGCTGTTTTGAAGTTTGATTCGTTTGTCTTAAGCACTACAGTATTTCCACACATGTGTTCTATCGAGAGCGCTGGAAAAAGTTGCCGATCAAGTGCATAATCGATGCTGCACCTGTTTTCTTCCTTATAAGTTTTCATGAAAAATACTGGTAATGCATCAATCAACACGTTTGGTGATATTCGATAGACTGTTGTCTGTAGCCAATTCGACTATCAGAGGGCAGCATTTCCCAGAATGAGCAGCGTTATTTATACTACTGAGGGCCGTATAAGCTTCTTTGAAACTAACTAGATTTTCACTATTTATATTTTAGTGAACAAGCTATTGTTCCTTTTGGATTCCGGCTTTGATGCTGACGCTTTCTAAAATTGACACAAGCCCCTCTTACAACCAGTCCATGCTGATTGTCAGAGTCTGCTTTCACCACTCCAGTATATACGTTACAATCCACGACCTTTGCGAATTCTGACATTATCAGGAAGGTCAGATTTCTGAAAGCAACCGCTGAATACCCGATATCTACTGAGGCCCTCAGCGCCGCTAGATGCTGATCAGACAGACAACGCCCCCTCATTATGCAGCGCGTGACAGCCTAGTATCGAACCCAGACATTTAATCAAGGTCAGACAACGCCCTCGCAATATGCAGCGCGTCACAGCCTCGTACAAAAGCCAGACAGTGTGCGTCAGCGTTGAATCGAGTTCAGACAGTGTCTCTCCAATAAATAGCTTGAGGCTGTTGTACTTTCGCACCCGCATGCACTCACGCTCTTGCACTCGCTTGTTCGGAATATGGCTGTTGTGTTCCCTTCTGTGAGTCTTTTTTCTCCGGCACTGGAGCGGGGTCAACAGCAGATACAACAGATTGGCAAACCATTAGCTATAACAGACATCGATCATCTGACCCTCAAATTCCCTTGTATAATTTAGTCGCCATAGCTCGGTTAGGAAGCAACGGGTGTGCAACACATCAACATCAGTGTCGGTTACCAATTACAACGCGCCTTTGGGGGATAGAAACTAGGCCATCCAAAAGCACGTCTACGATATTACTAACTGGACTCTTGTTAGAGACATTTAATAGTACATAGAGCAGTAATTTACGACACGACGCCGAGGGCATGCGTAAATTCACCACTATCTCTGTCACAAATGTACATATGCCACCGTAAAGATTAAGATATGTTTCCTTGAAGCAACACCACTCAAGGTTGCTGAACTCTTTGACAGCCCATCTTGTGAGTAGCGTTCTTTCAAGAAAATGTACTACTTCATCTCGAATATCGTGCCAAGTGAAAAATGAGGCTACCTTTGTGCAGCAAACTTGGCTGGAGTAGAGTACCACACTTGAGAGATTCATGGGATTCAGTTCAGTCTCCCGTTAAAACCAAGTTAGTGTGCTAACGAGTGTATTTGGCGACAATAGTTTTTGATTCTAAAGGCCAGTGTATTCTTGAACGGCCTGAGCTTTAATTTTATATGGATGGGGAGGTTAGTCACTACGTATGGAGGCTATGCAACGAAAGTCCAGTTTTTCTTGGCGTTTGCGAATCATTCTCCCCTTTGGTAACAATACAGAAATACGTCACCACTTATGTGTACTAGCAGGGGGTCCGAATTGTGTCGTGTGACAGCTCACAAACAGTTTGGCTGGCTCAGCCACCTATTATGAATGCAACCTCATCGACTACTTAAATGTTCTCACCTAGTCCGACTTGAATGAAATACCGTGATGATCAACCGACAACGTGAAGAAGATAACAGTAGGAACATAACAGTTTGTCCTCGGCTTGGTCGGAGTGACTTCCTGGCGAATGCTTTTTGTTCGAAACTTGGTGCACATGGTGGCACAGAACAAATCCGCTACAACATTTGTTTCTCTCGCTGTTTTCTCTTCATGTACTAATATGCTGTGCGGTGTTGTGACCCCTCTGAACCAAGTGGTCAGCAAGAAGAGATCTCGTATGTTCTCGGTTTGCCTTAAAACTCGGCCGATCTTTTAACCTAGTCGCTTGGTCTAATGGGACTTTTTTGTCAAAAGCGAAAATTTGTTCAACAACAAGTGTATCGATGTTTTTAAGATATTTCTGAAGCGATGAATTCGAACAGTTTCAACCTTTCTCCAATTGATTGAATACACCTACGGACCCTGTGTTCGGAAAGTATCAAATGGAGATCTTCAATTGTTGGAATTAGAGGCAGGCTGGGCAAACCACTGGATTCAACATAAGGTGATTGAAGCGCAATGTTATTACTACATTCCTAATTGCCTAGTCACCGGGCACGTCTATAGCTTTTGCGGCCAAGCAATTCCCCGTACTTAACCACTCAGCGCTTAACCGATATCCGCCGCCACGCACGCTTACCAAGTCGTGATCTAACCCACAGATTCAACAAAAGTGACGTAGGTGAAACCTTCCCAAGTTCAGAGATAACAAGTTAGGCAAATACGTAGGTTCGAACAGCTACCGCCCATAGCTGAGTGCTTTAATAGAACCATCGAAAGAAGGATACCATCTATCAGGTACTATAGCATAGCAAATTTTACAACTAGACCACCAAACGAAGAGATGTGTCTGTTTGAAAAGGAACCGAGCTTAACAGAGGACAAAAAATATTACAAACGGAGAAAACAAGCTCCAGCCTTGAATCCTTGTTGAGGTGGAATCGGAGGAACTATGAAGGCACTTGGTCATGTTCATAAAGCTCCAACAACCAGAAGCTCCGAATATCGCACAATCAGAGCCAAGGACCCTAACTACACGAACAGGCAAGTAACATGTTGAGTACAAACGAGAGCAAGGCCAAGGTAGTCACGAATAAGGCCGACCGCACTCAACCGATGGACCATATCGACAGATTAACAGTAGTATTATTAAATCGATAATGGATAACAGTAAGGTTTAGTTTGGTAGGTTCTTAGGATCCATAATGAACCGTTTGATTCAAGGTAAATAGTGTCGGTCGTGTCGTTAAAGTACACTTCAGCACGGCTTTGCATGTTGCCAACATCCACAAGGCAGATGTCCCAATAAGACCAATACTGGACTTTACAGGTTCGCCTCCATATATAGCCAGCTAGATTCTTAAGAGACTTCTAAAATTCCACACTAGGAATTCGTACCACTTTGCGAACAAAGGCGCAAGGATTCCTCCTCAAGCAAGCGAAGTGCTGATGAATATTGATTTTGAACCTGGTATATCCAGTCATCTCTAAAACGTTTTGGAAGTAGCCAGAAGGTTGTTACTCTCGAATACAAAACTACAAGAACAGACTGAGCTCCGAGTTGATGGAATAGTTGAAGGCATAAATGTATAATCAAGTCTTGGTCATTATGTCTCTGACTAAGCTGTGGACTCTCGAAAACAATGTATGGTTGTGACGTCTAAAATATCTTCAGGTTTGACAAATACTTATATCGGAAGTTTCAGAAAGAAAGACTTGATCCAGAGTTTTTTTTGGCCTCACGTGGATGATACTTTTGTGGTGATCAAAAGTGATGCGGTTGACGGCTTCTAATAATAGCTCAGTTTAACATGGAAGCTGAGTCTGCTGTGCACATCATTATTCCTGGACTCTATGACACGTAGGAGTGATGAGAAACTAAAACTACCATTTGCGAAAAACCAACAGACACCTTTCTAAACTACCCATCCGCTCAACCTAAATAGATAGATGCTAGTAGTGTCTTATCAATCAATCAGAGCGATGCGTACAGGAGAGACGAACCCAGTAGCAGCCTCGACTGAGTTTGAAAACAGACTTTAGGATAGTGGATACCCAGTGAGTTGGATTACGCAAGGTATTGGCTCCAGTATCAAGACCTATCGTTTTCATTCCACATAAAACAGGAACACCTGAGGTCATCTGAAGTGGGCTAGACACAGTAAACGTTACAGTAGCGTTCCAGAAGACATAAATCTAACACATTATTAACGCAATTGAAGTGCTGCTCCACAGTCGAAAAGACTTAGGACCTTACGAAGATCTGGAGACAACAGACAGAGAACTACACACCAGAAGTGGCTAGCAACTAAGCAATTCACTTGAAGATGCAGATGAAGCCGCTGGTCAAGTACTCGGTCATGGTGGCACACGCAGTAAATACAGGATACAGAATAGGTTTAGAAAATGTACAGTTTTCGGGGCGGGAACTACAATTCACACCATAACCACTGACGGCAGAGGTCGTGGAGATCGCCGAGCGTGCCACCATGAACAGAATGGGGAGGCATATGGAGAGCGGTTTCGGACCACCCAATCTAGTAATTGACGGTGTGCAATTATCAGTCAAAATGAGTAGTTAACAGTAGTGATTTAAATCTAACGTTGAAAGCGCAACCCTAACATATTATTTAGCCTCTCTTTGCTAGCCCACTTGTCGTAGCATCAACTCACCCACAAAAAACACCAAAAATTGTGAACAGCATTTGAGGGGCATCTTCCGCTCCCATGGTATGAACCAGAACAGCCGAACTCCAAAACCCAGGCCAAATTCGAGTAAGATGTTCATTCTCACTCATCCACACTGACAACAAAAATCGCTGTCAACACCTAACTCTGACTATCCATAATATATCTTGCCAACTAGTTTTTCGTCTGCCATACCAACTTTGCGGACCAGCCGTTTGGACTGACGAATATTTGTGTCCAAAGCGAAACGTTGTCGAGCAATAAATCATGCCTTTTTCGAAAACCTTTCTGATATGGAGAGCCTTTTATCTTCTCGGTCATGATGTTCATTCCTGAGTGGCGGAAACATGCGCCTTGTCCAACGCAACAGTGTAGGCTGCTGATCAGCATTCAAATCAGAAGACAAGCTACTACTGCTCAGCGAAATCCAATCCAGTCTGACATTCGGAGAAGCAGTTTCGATGTCTATTCCCTACGCAACATTAGGTCGATTTTTACCAACAATTTGTAGTTTCTCACAGCAGTACGCGGATATGAAACTGCGAACTTTGGTCGTACACACTAAATTATTCCCGCCAAAGCGTTTGCGATTGAATCAACTCTGGTTGAATCAGTATTCGGATTTCATATGCGATGTTCTCCAAATCAACCTTGCCAATCCTCCTTAGATAATGACTGAAACAACAGGGACTAGAAAGCACTCTTAGGTTACACTAGTTATAGTGTCCAAATCAAATGATTGGAGGAATGTGAACAGCTCCAGTATGTTTTTCTGTATTCTATAGGGAGCTTCATCAAATAAGGATAGGAAGTAAATGGTTACCCGCATAAATTTGGTTGAATTAAGTAGCTATAATGAAACGGGTCAGCAGTTAGACCGATAATAGGACAGTGGTTTCCAAAATTCGATCGGGCAGTTAGACGTTATCTCTTTTCAACAGAAAATGGTGAGCGAACTTGGCATGTCTCAAACTAAATGTGAAGCGTATTCACACTTAACGCTGCAGCAGACTGGGTTCAGTTTCCCCTTTTGGAATCTCCTTACTTGTCAACCGCCCTGAGACATCGTGTAAGAACCGCCATCGAAACATATTCAAAATAGTAGGAAATACGAAATTTGAAGCTACGACAATGTTGATTTGGTTTTCAGTGTTCCTGCTCATTGTTCAGCAGTGGTAGTACCAAACAGCATGTGACTTTTTATCCACAACTAGTTCCGAAGCCGACAACTCTCCACACACCTACGCTAACACGTTTTCACTGAGTTGGGCAGAATTGAACCTCGACAAACAATAGGGAACTACTGAGTTGATGCACCATGGCAACATACATACTTGAATGCACATTAATCTCTAAGAGCAGGTTCCTTATGTGATGCTTTGGATTGGGAATGAAATGTTTTTCATCAGCGCAAAACACTACATTTGACGTTCTCCACTGAGGGAGACTCATTCTAGTCTCTTTCGCTGTTCTGTTCGCAATTCGACTGGCAAAATAATGGAGATATTTGACGACTTTTTGAAAGGTGTTGAGCCGGAAAAGTTGCAGAGCTTTTCCGACCTGATCTAAAGCTGCCACAGTGACGTGGTGGTCGGGCTTGAGTGCTGCAATGATCCCGCGGGCTACACTGCTTGGAACTTGGTTTCATAAGATGAAAACATTGCCAGGAAGGCCAAAGAGTAGCAGTCAGACCAAGAGCAGCGAGACCCCGTTCTACGAGTAATCATGCTACGAGGCTGCCTGGGGGTAAAGTCGTACTGTCCTCTGCGACAGGAGTGTGAAGGCAGTAAGATGTTTCCCCCAGGCGACCAGTATGTCCATATTTATGGAAGCAGCGATGCTGCCTTCCCCCGAGGAAAGACGGGTTAGAAAAGGTCGGCCCCAAAAACTGCACACTCCGATCGCCCAATGGTTGACCGTGACCGCCGGCGCATTATTCAATACGGACGAAATACTTTTAAAACCAAAGAATCCGGTGCTGCTCAAAAGGCACCTGCTGTGCGCAGCCGCATCAGGAATGAGACAGTAATGCTGTATTCCATGCGCCCTCTGGTTAGGACAACCCCCTGCAGCCGAGCAGGTCAGACTATTGAGTTATCGGCTCCCCAAAGAAACACCAGCTGTCCGCTGCCTCTCGTGTCAGACTTTTGAGTCAAAGGCTCAAGGTGAGGTACCCTAACTAAATCCCCTTCCTCGGACTGGGAAACCGGGAAGTATCATTTGCCCGCGCAGTTCTGTGTTCACCGATGTCTCTCCCCTACCCCTTTCCACCACAACAGTAAACGTCCCTTGGTCATTTTATTTGACTGTTAGTTATCCGATCTCGGTGCCAATTAACAATAAACAAAATAACAATTTTCCTAATCCACGACATCCTCCCTATATAGGAGCTTTTAACGTCCGTACTCTATGTCAAATTGTCAAACAGACAATGCTTGCTGAAACCTTACATTCCCTTAAAATTGACGTATGGTATTTCTCCGAAACACGCATACAAGACCCAAGCGTGGTTATGCATCTCAGAACGCCAAGTGTGAACTCAACTCTTTCATAGTTCTCTCTCCGTGTCCGGTTACCCAGAATTGATGAATCCTGGAATATATGGCGTGGAAGTTGCACTGAGCCCCAGAGCTGAGCGCGCTTTGCTGGATTGGATCCCAGTGAATGGCCGCCTTCGCGCCGTCCGGTTATCGAGGTCAATGCCTCTCGGCATAAAAATCGATGGCTGTTTGTAGTGTCGGCTTATGTATCAACGGACTACAGTTCTGATACTGAGAAGGATATCTTCTATCGAGAGCTATCCGGGCTGATCCGTCAAGCAAAACGCATTGACATTGTGATCCTTGCAGGCGATTTGAATGCTAGGGTAGGTCATATGAGCTCCTTGGAATCACATTTGGGCGGTCGATTCGGAGTCGATGCTGATTGCACAGAAAATGGAGATAGATTCCCCAATTTTCTGCTGATCATGAACTATTTCTGGCAAGTACGAGCTTTCAACATAAGTGTTCCCATCGCGTAACCTAGCGGCCACCAACTGCAAATCAACCGTGGACCCAGTTGGACCACGTGGCAATCAGCTACCGGTGGAGAGCCACAATTGAAGACTGCCGTTCCTTCTGGGGCACGCCACTTGATTCCGATCACGCCATGGGGCGTGCACGCCTGACAGTTCGACTCCCTTCAGGCCCTCGCAAGTCAGCAAGAGGCATGCTAATCCACTGTCTTCGAAGAACTACCATTGCTCAGCAGTATCGATCTGAGCTAGCCTAACAACTCTTCACCACCAACACTGTGGTGGTAGTGAGCATGTGGACGAAGCGTGGCAAAATGTAAAACGGACTTTGTTAGCGGCCTTAAGGGCTGTCTGTCCGATTTTTCCAATTAGACTACAAGACCGCTGGATGTCGTCGAGATCGCTGCCATGGTTGATGCCAGGAAGTCGATACCAGCAGGCAACGAGTACGACGGCGCACGCAAATCCCTCAAACGCCAAATAGTGAAGAGTCTAAGGAAAGACCGAGAGCTCTGGTGGACATCTAACGCTCGGGAGATGGAGAAGGCTTTTGTTACGAGAAACTGTCATTCCCTATATCAATTGATACGATCGACTGGCCCTAGGAGAGCAACGGTCAGCGAAACGATAAGTGAAAAAGATGGCTCATTAATTCACTCGTAAAAACGCCGAGTGGAAGTATGGGCCGAACACCTCGACGAACAGTTCAGCTGGTCTCCTGCAACATAGTCTGTGGAGATCGTGCATACAGGTGAATGGAATGTAAACCTTAGTCACCCATCGGAGGAAGATACAAAGTACGAAATATCCTCACTTAAACGTGGGAAGGCACCAGGACTGGATGTTCTCTATCCAGCTCTCTTGAAAGAAGGCGGAGAATCCCTGATGACTAATCTACCAAAACTAATCGTTGCGATATGGAGTGAAGAGAAAGTGCCTGAAGAATGGGTCATGTCGACAGTTATCCCTATCTTCAAAAAGGGTACGCGGACGCTGTGCGAAAACCACCGTGGCATCAGCCTGTTAGCTGTGGCATCGAAGGTGTTCTCTGGTCTTGTCCTTCGAAGGGAGACAGATCCGTGAAAACCAAGCTGGGTTACGTCCTGCAAGAGGATGCATCGATCATATCTTCACCCTCCGACAGATTCTGAAACAGTAACACTGCTTCCAGCAACCAACACTGGTTGTGTTCTTCGATCTGAAAGCTGCCTTTGACTCTGTAGACCGCCAGGCACTATGGCAGTGCCTGTGGAGCAAAGGTGTCCCCCTTAAATTCCTGACCATCGTTAAGGCGCTGTACGCCAACTCCCGCGGCCGTGTGAAGGGCTACGGAAGCTCCCGCCTGAATTCACCACATCAAGTGGTGTCAGACAGGGCTGTTCTCTTTCACCTTTCCTGTTCAACTTCGTCATTGATACGATCGTGGAAGATTCACTATCAGCCTCTACTACCTGTGGGGTCGAAGTGCTCCCGGAACGTCCGCTCACAGATATCGAGTATGCAGACGAAATAACTCTTTTTAGATCTGACCCCGACGTGATGCAAACAATATTAAATAATCTAAATAATATCGCCTCACGGTTTAGCATGCGCTTCACACCTGCAAAGTGTAAAGTGCTACTGCAAGACTGGGTAGGCTGGGAACCTAACCTCATGCTTACGGATGAGGCGATTGAGGGCAGCTGTATCAGTCCCGGTGGTCTCGCGAAAGATGATATTTCCATCCGAACTGAGAAGGCCCGAGCAGCTTTTGTGAACCTGCGTCACCTGTGGCGTAGGCGTGACATCAGCTTATCCGTCAAGGGTCGAGTTTATAATGCTGCGGTGCGCTCCGTATTACTATACGGATCAGAAACCTGGCCGCTGCGCGCCGAGGACGTCAAAAGACTTTCAGTATTTGACCACCGATGTCTCCGGAGCATTGCCCGAATCTGGTGGGAACACCGGATCAGCAATGCTGAAGTACGTCGAATGGTATTCGGGAGGAATAACTCACCCTCGATAGATGAACTGATCACACTGCATAGGTTGCGCTGGCTTGGCTACATGCTGCGTATGCCAGTCGAACGACTTCCGCCAAGGGTTTTTTTTTCGTAAAACCACGTGAAGGGTGGAAACGAGCCAGAGGCGGTCAAACAATGACTTGGCAGCGAAGTATAAAAGCCATTACCAGCAAACTCAGCTGCACTGGTCACTGCCGTCTTCCTGGATGGGGACCCCGAGACGGGCCACATCAATGTTTAGAGACATTGTCAGATATGGCCCAGTCACGCTCTCAATGGCGCTGATGAATCCAAACCACTGACTTCAATGCACACCTCCCTTCCCAACCCTCACTTGGCAGTCCAATGACAGAGCTGTATTTACGCACCAGTTCATCAACTCCCACCTCTAACGAGCAGCTACCTAAACCGCCTCCCCAAATCATCGGTGGACGAAATTGTGGCGTCTACAACCACCGTACGACAAGTATGCGGTTCTTACAGCCGATGACGATGATGAGGGCTTTTCCGGGATAATCGTGACTTCTGATTGACTGACCAGCTGAATGCACCCCAAATAGCCAGCGATCCGCACCCTGATGAGGTCTCTGCAGGTGGCCAGTAGATCTATATTTGTCACCTTGACATGGTGGCTAGGCGTGAATGCTGGAATGATCCCGCGTGCTACACGAGATGGAAATTCGTTCCACAAGGTGCAACAGTGCCAGGAAGGTCAAATGAAAGCAGTCCAACTAAGAACAGAGAGACCCATATAACGTGTAATCGCTTTGTGAGGAGGTCCGGTGCTAAAGCTTTACTGTCCTCTACACGGAGATTGTGAAGGCAGTAGGGATTTTCCTCAGTCGACCAATATGTCCGTATTCATTGAGGCGGTAATACTGAATTTTCCAAAGGAATAACGGGGTAGGAAAGATCGGCAGTAAAACCACACACTCCGAACACCCAACGATTGACCCTGACTAACGGCGAGTAATCAAGTACGGTCGAAAACCATTTCTATCTTATCTTCAACTGGATGCAGCTGCAAACGCACCTGGTCTGCGCGACAGCATCAGCAGTAGGACATCTATGTCTTAATGTCTGTGCCCTTGGTTTATGCAGGCGCCCTGCAACCAAGCAAGTCAAACTGCCGAGTTATCGGTTCCACTGCCCGCTACCTTGTGGGCCAGACTTTTGAATCAAACGCTTTTTGGCCTGCACAACCCGGAATCATCATTTGTCCGCACTGTCCTTTGTCCACCGATATTCCTCTCCAACCTCCTCCCATCGCAAAAACGAAGGCTGCCGGATCATTTGATTTTCCGTTATCTTACTGGTTGACCTTATACACTGGGCTGCCCACTATCAACAAACAATATAACACTAATAAATCCACGAGATCCTTCCAACGTGGAAGCTTTCAACGTCCGTACTCTGTGTCAAACTGGTAAACAGACAATGTTTTTCCAAATTTTATACTTTCTTAAGACTACTGTGTGCTGTCTGAAGCACGCATACAATGTTCAAGCATCTTAAAATGCATGCATGCATCTTAAAATCCCAGGGACAAAAGCATTTCACCTTCTTTTTGCCCAGTAATGGCTGGTGGAAGATATGGCGCAGGTTTGCACTCAGCTTCAGAGCTGGACGCGCTTTGCTGGACTGGATTTCAGTGGAAAGTTGTCTTTGCGCCATTCAGTTATCGAGCTCACCCAAGCTCAGTTCTAATCGACATAAAAGGGATAATATCGGCACATGCTCCGGCGGACTGCAATTTTGACGCTTGGAAGGATAGTTTCTATCGAGATTTATCCGGGTTCATTCCCCAAGCAAAAAGCGCCAACACCGTCATCTATGCTGACGACATGCATGTCCAAGTCGGTCATCTGAGCTCCTCGGAATCACGTCTGGGCAGTCGACGCTTAACACATAGGTGGCAGAGAACGACTCTTCCAGTTGTGTGGTGATCATCAACTGTCTCTGGCCAGCACAAGTTTTCAGCATAAAAATCGCATCGCGGCCACCAAGTGCAAGCCAGCCGTTGGCTCAGTTGGATCATGCAGCTATCAGCCACAATTCAAGACTGTCGTTACTTCCCTAGACACATAACTTGATTCCGACCACACCACAGTGTGAGCACACCGCAAAGTCCTCTCCTTCAGGCCGTCTCAAGTCAGCAAGAATCATAGCAATCCATCATCTTCGAAAAACGATCATAGCTCAGCTCAGTTTGTCTACCTGACGAACCAGAAGAAGGACGAAACTGGTCATGGTTTGTAGAAGAGTTTTCAGCAACTTTTGTGTTCCGCCAGAAAAATATCCTGTGATTCCTATCGATCTGAGACATATGATGACCTTTGTTCAACATATCCAGTTGAAGATATCATAGAATAGAGTTTTATACGAGTTTCCCGTCAGTACCCATATAATTTCTTATTGAACGTCTTTCGTCGATCCTCCGTTTGTTTTGAATAGTTTGGCAAATCAGCGCAGTTGAGCATTCTAGCACTACTTTAATCAGTCATCCGTAAGCTATCGTGGACGTCTGGTTATCTATGCATTTCTGGCACGCTGGTATATCACCAAATTCCTCTACTTCAATTGCGTCAAGCTTTTCCTTACGTTCATGCTCACTTGGGGGTGTTTGACTGCCAGGTATGTGAGCTGCGCATAGCCTTGGCAAATGGCTCCACTTGGTAGTACGCCATTTTTGGGCGTCGTTTGCTCTCAAACCACCGTTTAGCTGCATAGTTGACATGCAATCAAACCCAAAAATGTGCTTCGTTTGACGTAGTGCAAATCTCACTGGGTGCTTGTGTTGCACGTGCGCTAACGAAGGAGAAGATGGGCATTTAGCTGTGGTAGTGCATGCTACCTGGTGGAAAGTGTGTTTTAAGTTCGGCTCCTACAACAACCTCAGGTTTTCTTGACGGACCACTACTCAAAGGATCGCTGAAAACTTCGACAGCTCATCAGGTAGGCGCAGCGTCCGAGTTTCCGTCAGCCTCAAGTTGGACGCAATTCGCCAGATACACACATTTGCACACTACCAACTGAAACATGATGCGGCCTTTGTTGAAGTATATCATGACCGGGAGTTTTAACCGAAATGCAGTTAAGCCTTTTGCTAAAAACTAATCAGTGTGTAAACATCGTAGATTGTTTAGTCATTCACTAATGTTAACTTGACCCAATCAAGAAAATTTCTATCCTTGCGGAAGAAGGTTGGGGCCAGAAAAGTTAACGATACGTCCCAGTATATCAGCTTTGAGGATGATGCATTGAATACGATACTCTTCCAAAAACTCGTTCAGAATTTTTTCGGTAGCTTAGTTTTGCTGTTAAACAAATGGTTTATTTTTTTTAACTGAGTAGTGGTTAACTATTTACTTAAGACAACAGTGGTCTGAGTTCGCATGCCTCAAAATTCAACATAACCCAACAAGCAATGGATCCGGTTATTCCACTGCTTATTCTGGAACTATTAGTTTGAAATCATAAAGGCGGGCTGCCATTCGTGAATTCCGTTGAACCAGTGATCAAGAAACAGTCGTGAACTGCAAACCTGAGAAAGATAACCTCCAAAATGACAGATACTTAGAGCATTCAAGGCCTATTCAATTGACACAGAACCCTACTCAGCCAAGCTATCCAAATATTCTAGTTCAATCCTTACTCTTAGTGGAGGGTCGACCATTAAAAATTTCAAGTTCACTGGTGAGAGCACTTCACAACTCGTCACTCACATATTTTGTTACGACCCGAAGTTAACCGGAAGCCTACGATTAGGTGACATAAAAATACGGGCAGATGATCTGATTGGTTGAAGCATACGGTAGACGGTCTATGGTATCGGGAACAAGTGAACGAGAACCGAGCAATTATTTACGAATACTCATCAAATGATCCACCGATAGCATGCTCAAATATGGGAATCGATGGGCACATGCACACACTGTAACAACAAAAATCTCTTTATCTAACTGGACTACCTATAAGCAACAGGAGATCTATTTACCTGTAACAAATCTCAGTTGGCATACGACTCGATAAAGGACTGTAGCTTTGAGTACGTGTTACCTGCTCTTAGGTGGTCGCAGTAAGCCTTCACTGAAGATGACAAAGCCAGAAATCACTTCAGATTTGTTCCTGAACTTTTAACCCCTTGAGGGAGCGATCCCATTTTTTAGAAGCGCTAAACTGTGATCAAACACCTACTTGATAATCGGTGGTTGCATCCATCCAGTTGTTAAACATCCATCCGCACATTTTTGGCGAGCGGTGGAGATTCGGGGAGGAACATGCGATTCACATGACGCGCATTCTGGTCAATACACGCGCTGAGGCATCAGATGAACACGCCAAAGACAATGTGCTCATTGACAGGTTCTGCGGGTGGTCTGCACTCAAACGTTTTTGCTCAGAGCTGCAAATTTGCACATAGATGGAAAAAGTCCACACCATGACGTAGCATAAAATAATGGAAGAACAGACTGAACTCCTCATAAAATCCGATTACCTGGCCCACCCAAAGGGAGTTCCGAGTGCAACTGTTACTGCTGTACACTCCATAGCTGTGTTGTTCCTGTGTGAGTTTTGGACCGGCTAACTAGGTCAGAAAGAATGCATGCGGTGATTCGTATAGAACGTTGACGAATGAGTTATGACTGATCGAAAACCAGATGAAGCGTGGAATGAAAAAGATTACAACATGGCGTACATATTCCGTTGATCAAGGAGACGAATGTAACGTATCAGGTGAGGCACACAACGCGCTCCACATTCGTCGGGCCACGCTGTCCAAAGGCGGGTATTTATGGAGGATGCGATTTCAAGGCAAATCAATATTCCAATCGCAATGTTTTTATGCAGTCGACGGAAGATAGGGACGCACACGTGGAGTTTTGACACGTGCTCCCGGATTCGCCTGCCGCATCCAGCGAAGCTGAACTCCTGCATACGACAGGTAATGTCACAAGCAGTCTGCGCTAAGCACCGTATACAGTTGACTGAAAACCATGTTCGAAGCCATGTTCGAAAAGGAAGGTAATTTTGAAGTCACCAGCACACCCAGCTAATGGTCCATGGTCGTCAAACTACGTAGAGCTAACCAAAGACTTGAAACCCACTGAACAGGGCAGTTCCAATTTTATGGAGGATAATGGTTTCCCCGTCGCTCCCCTCCAGGAAGTACGGCTTGGAAGTGGTCGGCCCTAAGAACAACTCACTCTGATTATTCAAAGCTTGAGCTTGGTCGCCGGCATATTACCTAATACAGTCAAAATACTTCCATAAACTGAGGGCCCAATACAGTTTGGAATGCTCCTTCTGTGCCCAGAGTATTAAGGGTGAGATATCCATGGCTTACTGTCTGAGACCTCGGGCTATGCCAACGACCCACAGCCAAGTGGACCACATCTTTGAGCAGTGAATTCTAGCACGTCCCCTCAAGAAAATCCCACCACGTTACTTCGCGCGTCAAACCAGGACGTTCAAACTCACGTCGCGGACACCCACAAATGAACCAAACTTCAAAACTTCGATCAAAGATGAAGGCAGCTTGCCTAAGCGGGAGCACTAATCAACAACTTAAGCTTGGAACCGGAGAAATCTGGATCCTACCAAGTGATAAAAATAGTAATGTGCCTAAGCGCCGGACAGCATTTGTTGCCATGGTACTCAAACAGTATACAGCATTACTACCACTGGATATGATTGGGACAAGTCTAGCAGAACAGAGCGAGTTGAAAATAGAGACTGTCAGTAAAGCTAATCTATGCTGAAAAGCCTAGAAGGACTGCACAGCTGTTTTATCCTTATTGAAATCATCAGTGGTGCGCATCTCTCGATAATCAGAAATTTTCGAACTTGTGACCTTCTGGCCATTGATTGAACACTTAACCGTTTGGCCACGAGTGGTCGAAGTGTGATTAGCTCTCACTTAGACAAGACAGCGCCACTCGTGCTTCAGTCAAGGTAACCACATCACACGATCATGCATTGGTTGGTCCATCGAGTGACAACTTCTCAGAAGGAAGTTTCACTCATCTTCTCCTGAGCTAAATATAGACTGATGGTCACGTGAGGAGATTCGGTAAGTTACAATAAATGTTTTGTGTCGTCAGTAAGCTGGTTGAAGCTGGAGCCGGACATATCTTCTTCTAGACGAAGGGTCTCAAATGACAGTAGAGGGGAACAAGGAAACTTGATCATCAGGTGAGCCTAACTGCATCAGCGTAAGAACAATGACAATCCGAATTCAACTTGTGAAAGGGCATTTTTATTACATTTGATGGCGTCCATGTGCCCATGTTACCACATTATGAAAAGGGAAAAACAGAGTTTTACATCCAACTATCGACAGGAAAAAAATGCTGTTCGTAAAGACCGTAAGGGGTAAATCCAATTAGTGAGACAGAGTATAATTCCATATCTGAACGTGCAACAGTAGTAGCACCTCGAAAGTAAACAGGATGAGTAGCTGGGGCAGGTACTGTGGGCTTAGTGGTAGAGCATGCGCAAAACTAACCGGATCACCTTTAGATTCGGTTGAATTTTTGGTGTCTTCTGCAGATTCAACGGGCGACACTGAACGGATATGAAGCAACCAGGAAAAATGATCGGGATTATCGCACTTGTTACTGTTAGAGTAGACTTCAGGACACCCAGAGTAGTTCGTTAGATGCAGCTCACACTGATAGCGATAACATCCGTCATTTGTGTATCGGATACTTTAAGGTCTTGTGTCTATCTCCACTACAATGATTGCAGGTTTAGTATGTTTTAAAATAAATAGCTTGTTTTGCGCCTGAAAGCCTAAGTTTGCGTGCAAAAGGCTGCAGGAAAAATGTCGAGTCAATTTGTCAGTGGGTCGTTTCAGTAGGCATCCCCTAACCCCGTAATCTGCGACATCAGATGCTTAATCATGAGAACATTTTCGAACTTCACATTCTATTCACATGGACGAAAGGAACAGAGAATCCGTGAAATCAACTTGTCCACGGCTTCACCAGGAGATCGATCTAGTAGGTAAGTAAGTAATCAGTCGCACCCCCGAACCACTTTGTTCCTAGATTTTACTGCACTGTAGTTCGAGGTGAGAGCGCCAATAGGGTTAGTCAATCTTGTGAGTAAACATCAAAAAACCAAGAGGGGAATGTGCCACTCCATAAGTGCTAAGGATCAATAACGTCTCATTCAACAATATTAGATGTGCACGTATGCATCTGACAGGCAGCCTTCCTGAACTGAGCGTTTAGCTGCAGTCGTACACGGTGTGGTTAGTTAAACACTGATGCCATTTGTAAACAAGCATAATCTGCCTTTCTCAATTGTGTGCTACGAATGGCCAGAACTAGAGAAAATCTCTACTGATGATAACGCTGGCGGTTTTCAACACCGATGGAACCGTGTTGAGGAGATCGTATTTGCAAACACATGGGTTGATGAGTAGTGTGTGACAGTGAATTCTCGGTGAACCTGATCAGCATGATAACCATTTGGGAAGTTTATAGGAACGTACATCTCTGCTTCATGACTCCAGTGTAAATCTGTTGCTTACCACCCGACCTTGGACAGTAAATGGCAAAATGGATCAAAGCCACTTCTTGGGTGGGGGGCGTATGCTGTTCGTTAGAAAAATTGCAAATTGCCTACCCGGAGCTTCTAAAGGTTGCTACCCAGTTCTTACAATGATTTGTAATTGCCTACGAAATAGTCTCGCACCTAGCACGCTTGTTCACCAATGCTTATTTCACGTTATTCGTACAACATGTATAAAGTACTTTTGTCATTTCCACGTGACGGCTTTGCAAACTTGTAGGCTCACAATTCACTAAAGTTATGGTAGGCCTTAGTTGTTTTGAATTAACTTGACTGACACCTGGTCCACTAACCACTACCAATGCAACTGCATCTGGTCGGATAGTGTGTAATTCTGAATTTCGATCCCTCGATCACGCCAAGCCAGGCCAATTACTAACTTCGATAGTTAGTTCACACCCCAGATTCTGTGACCTTCCTCGTCCTATAGCTTAGCTGCATCTTCCAACAGTGTAAAACTGTAGTCAGCTGCGCAGGGTGATCAAGGACATATCTACCGACCGCCTTGCTACATGTTCTCCAGAACCAGTCATGTCGAAATCGGCTGATGATTCATTCAGCACCAATACCCAACTCAACATTTTGGAAAGTAGTATGGCAAAGTTTGTGCACTGTTTTAAGTAATAGTTCCGGCGCAAATCGAACTGAGTCAGACAGATTGATTGAAATGTTTACTTTCAGCGTATAAATTAACTCACATGACAAGGTCGAAGGCCAGTAAGGAGGGCAAGTAAGGAACAGTGCTATTCGAACATGCCAACCACCTTGTGCACACCAGTGGTTGAATGGCTTGAGTGTTTTGGTGAGCAGCTTACCTCAGTGAAAACCGTCTGCAAAGTTGTCAAACTAGAAAAATCAGGCTTGGGACATTCAACAGCACGGCCTCATGTGATCATCCAAGCCCAGTTTATTGTGTGCCTAACTGAATGTAATGGCATTTTAGCATAGAACAAAATGCAACCAACTGAACTAACGGATCCGCGTGGAATTAGAGGAGCTTCTACTAAAATGAGCTGATGAGCATTGGGTCCATTCGTTTTACACGTGCGATAGATAGTAAGTCGGCCAAACGCTCGTACGAGTGTACGGGTACTCGTGAAAGAAAAGCTGAAAGTATAAACAATCCTCGAGATGATGGACATTCATTTAGTGCACTCAAGTCCACAGATTTATCTTAGTAATGGAGCTATCTCAAGTGGGTATCAGAACTCAGTTCATACGAATGCTCAGAGAATCGTTAGGTGCTGCTGCCAGGCCTGACAACACGGATGAATGCAATTCACTTGACGCTGCATTTGTCTATATACGAACCCTAAGACAGTGCACTCGGGACTTTTTTCTGTCAACGTGCTCAGTAGCACACTTTCTATTTGTGTGATCAGATGACATATTTGCGAACGATGATGGAATATAAGACATAAGCACACGAACTGTTTGGCAACTAACTCCGAAGGACAGTCCCAGAACTTCGCTCCGTTCTTCACATGCTGTTCTTGCAATGAGACTTCTAAATATCAGTCCTCACGACTATGATAAACGATGTTTCTGTTCACCCTTAGTTGAGCACCAATTAAGATGTTACCGTAACCCCTGAGTTGAGGTACAGCAGGCTCGGCAAACTTTCTGATGAACAAACTTCATACAGCATTTTTTTGTGCATCCGTTCGGAGTTACCTTATTTTGGATAGTTGAAATATGAGTTTGTGTTTTGCAGTTTGCATGTCGACAGTGCTTGTTACGTTGCATTTTATGAGCAACTGAATGTATTGGGAATGGGTCGGGGGGAGAAACCGAACTTACGGAATGTATTCTTAAATGGCTCGTTTGCTTTTTTGTCCATCAGGAATGAATGACGCACTAGAAATACCGCAGTATCCTCTGTCACTTCCAAGACGTATTCACAAGCTAAACTGAGGAAAGGGATTTCCCGAAATCCATGCTTCTGATGTATGCTAACAGGCATCAAAGAACTGCTCACTATGAATACACACCGTTATGAGTGATTACCTATTTGGATTGAATCTGATCCAGCAATATTTTAACAAGTGATCAATCGTGTACTATACAGTTTGCCATGGCTTAACTGGATGATATAATCGCTACAAACCATACTAGTGAAGTTCGCCACGCACACCTTAACTGATTAACCTATCAGCTTGAAGACTTCGATTGGGACGTCTTCGAGAAATACTCTCATTTGCACAACAATGTGGATTTGACAGAAAGCTCAACGGAATCCAGATGAATCTCTTGTTTATGATGATCAACTGTGAAAATCAGTGTATTCCGCCAGCTGCATCCAATTTGGGTAAAAGCAGAACATGAGGTTGACGGACACTCGGGGACTCCAATTACCTGATGAATGAACCACAAGAAGGGCGAAATCGGTCGTGCGCTGACGAGGAGTTTTCAGCAGTCCTCCTAAGCGTAGTGTGCTACGTTTGGACTAGAACATACTGCGATATCACGAATACTAATCACACCTGTACGACTGCAGCTAAACGCTCAAGTCAAGAAGGCTGCCTGTCAGATGCGTATGTGCACATCTAATATTGTTGAATGAGACGTTATTGATCCTTAGCGTCTATGGAGTATCATATTTCCCTTTTGGTTTATTGATATTTACTCACTAGATTGACTAACCCTGTTCGCGCTCTCACCTCAAACATACTAACCTCGGAACAAAACTGTTCACTCAATTGGACAAAGTCTGGAACCGACTGAGAAGTCGTCTTTTCAAAAGGACTTGGTGATAACATCGCAAAGTGAGACAAACACGTAAGTTCGAAAAGTTACTTTCCACAGCTCAGCTTTCTAGGGAGCTCATGACTAAGCCTGAGCCACCTACTAGCTATTGTGGCGTGGTAAATTTATCAAACAGACCGCTAAAGGAGGAAGAGCGCTGTCTATTAGAGAAAGGCTTGAATTTTGTAGTAAGCAAAAGGGTGATAGGGGCGGAAGAAATAATCCCTATCGTTGAATCTGCCTCTCACAAACTTCCGCCAATGGAGGCGGAGAAGCTACGGGTACAACTGGTCACAGTCCTTAAGTCCCAGCAGCCAGGAGCTCCAAATATTACACCAGCAAAGCGAAGGGCTTTAAACGGCCTAAAAAAACGTGGACAACATAGTGATGACAAAGGCGGATAAGGGTAAGGCCACTATTGTCATGAACAAGAGTGATTATCTACAGAAAGTCCTTACCGGCGGATCGATGACGCGAATATTACTTCTATAATGAATAGGAGTAAAGCTGAAGTTGGCACATATTTGCGGTCCGTGATAAACCACTTGGGACAAGGTAACTGGTATCGATTGTACCCCAAAATTGTAATCCAACCACGGCTTTATGGTCTTCCAAAAACCCATAAACCAGATGTCCCAGTGAGACCGATAGTAGATGGAATGAGTTCCCCACCGCATGAGCTGGCCAGATTCTTGGCCGGTATTTTAAGACCCTTCACTGGGAAATCTAGTACCTACGTTAAGAATTCGTATGACTGCCAACAAAGTAGCGGGGGTCACCGTTGCACCAGATGACATCCTTGTAAGTTTCGATGTCAATTCGTTATATACAAATGTTCCAAAAGAGGACTCTTTAGAAATAGCCAAGCGACTGCTACTAGCAGACACCACCCTTTCAGAACGGACACAGCTTACGGTGGATGAAATAGTGGAAGGCATAAAAGCATGCCTGAATCTCACCCACTTCGTTTTCGACTCCGTGGTTTACAGTCAAGAACGAGATCTAGCAATGGGATCTCCAATATTCCCAGTTTTGGCAAATATATTTATGGAAGAATTTGAACAGAAATCTCTAGGCGGATTCCCATACCCACCCAAGGTATTCTGGCGTTATGTAGATGATAATTTCGTCGTAATGAAACGAGACAAGGTTAATGAGTTTTACAACTATCTGAATGAACTGAGTCCACACTTCAAATTTAGTATGGAGATAGAGTCAACCTCGGGTACACTGGCATTTTTAGACTGCATGACACACAAGGTCGGGGGGAAACTAAAGACCACAGTATACGAGAAGCCAACTGACACTGGGGCAGTTTTGAACTACTCGTCTGCCCATCCAAAGTCGGTATTCGCTAGTATGCCTCATCAATGTTTAGGCGTGTAAAGGCCTTGTGCACAGAAGAAGTTGGTCGGACAGCGGCCCAAATTGAAGTAATGAACAAACTTCGGGATAGTGGATATCCAGCTAGCTTGATTAGGCGTCGATTGTTAAGGGTGCTGGTACCGGTGGTGAAACCCAAACGAGAATGGCTTGGGACGACTGTTATTCCATATAAACCAGGGACATCGGAGACCATTCGAAGGCTTCTAAACACGGCCAACATAAGAGTAGGTTTCCAGAGGTAAAACATGCTGCGCTCTGCACTGGTGCAATTGAAGCATCACATCCAGGCAAACAGAACCAGGGACTGTGTCTACAAAGTTAAGTATAACGACTGCATTAAGGTCTATATAAAACAGACAGCCAGGGAACTTCACATCAGAATCGGAGAGCATAGTAGAAAATAAACAGGCCGCCGAAAAACGCGGATGAATATCAAGCGTTACTGAAAGACTCGGCAATTGCGGATCACGCACTGGACGCGGGACACAAAATAGATTTAGAAAATGTTGAGGTTTTGAGGCCAGGACTACGGTCCACGTCACAGAGACTGATGGCCGAGGCGGTAGAAATCGCCAAGCATCCTAGTGTTAACAGAAGAGAAGGCGTGGAACTGGCAAGCGTGTGGAAAACTGTCTTGGATCAGTCGAGCTAATACGTGTTGGTGTGCGGTTATCAGAAGGGGGAGTGGTCATCATCTGGATTCCACTTAACCTTACCCACCTCCCCTCCCCCCAACTAAACCGTCGCAACACTCACAAGCCCACGAAAACCAAGGAAAATCTACTAGTGGCACCCGAGGTGAATCACCAGTTAAAGCACCCTGAAGTGGAAGATTAAGGAACAAGAGCCGATCGGAACTAATTTGAAACTCCTCCAACCCATCAGTTCAAGGTTTTGGCCGATAAGAGCCGTTAATTGACACTCAACACTGACCTAGTGTGATAATCTGAAGGGGCCTTACTGATTGGTTCCCCGTCTGCCTTAAAACCTGGCCAACTTGATGACCTGTTCACTTGGCCTGATGAAGCTTTTGTGTCAAAAGCGAAACGTTGCCCAATTAAAAACAACCGAATGTTTGCCAAGCCCTTCTGAAACGAAAAATTTTCGCTGTTCCCCGCTATCACTAAAGTCGGGCAATGTAGATTGAGGAATTTCCGCATCGTGATGGTGAGGTGATGAGAAGCGACGAGAGGAACGTTTATGACTTTCCGGAACTGATTGGATTGGATCCAAGTCTTTCAGATGTGTCCAGGACACAGAAGATATCCAACTATACCGAAGAGAGTATCGACCTTCAATTATTCATTTAATCGATGGCATCTGTAGGAATGTGAGGGAGTTCTTTCATGTAGACGTTTATCGTATGATGACAATGCATACATTCTGTACGAAGATATTTTTAAAGCATTGCTCATTGTAACAGCAGCTCCAAAACAGTGTTGAACTGAATTCCCCATTTGGTATTCGCCCGAAACTCCACTCGAACAATGTCATGAAATAAGGAGCGGATTTATTGTCTCCAGACAGTATTTCTCAATAACGTGACGAGAAGGCTTCGGTTTAACAGCTGTCCTTAGCTTTCACCGGATCTCAACTAGCAACAGTGCCCCTTTCAGTGCGGTGTACTTTTACTAGACAAATAGTACGGTTATTACTTTACTTCAGAACATTTGTCGGAGGATTAAACTGAAACAGCTGGAACTATTCGTTGCGGGTTACCTTGATCTGACAACAGTTTCTGTCATCAGTCGCCCCCGGACAAGTAAGGTAGTCGCACACCACCGATGCTGTCCATGTCCCACCTCTACTTAAAGAATACTTCCACACCTTGAATATGGGGATTCAAATCAATTCAATTCATTAACGAATGCAGGCAGTATTGGTGGCTATGGTGAAACAAAAACGGGAACAAAGCATTGTTTCCAACTGTAAGGGAGGGCTGACTGTTCAAACGGTAAATGATTGGCATCATGTGTGCAAGGTGGAGTGGTCAAATTGATCTCCTATGTGGGACACAAATAGTGCAGAAAAGCACGACAGACCGCAGAGAACGAAAACCCTAAAATCTAAACCCAGAGTAGGATATGGGAAGAAAACCATGCTGATCGATTATCACCGCCGACATCAACATAGCGGTAATCCATAAGGGTGATTTTCAGGCTATAAGCACTTTAGGAGCTGCTAGCCCTGGTTCAAACCCAATCTTGACTTAACAATTGGTTATTTCTAGGCTTATACCACTTCATTTCCTCGTGGTAGCCTCCAGCTGCACAGGTTAAGATAGTCAGAGCACTAGGTTTAGTATTCAAATAAACTATAATATAATGGAAGGCGGTTGTCTGAAGGTTGTGAATCATGGAGCACCGCAAGTGAAAAAATCTTCCCACTGCCAAGTTAGAAGGAATAACTTTCACGTTTCAATCGAAACAAAGACATCCTGTGACAGAACTGTTGGACCGCCCAATCACTGAGAGTTACCCGAATGAGACGAGCATTTGAGTGAGCAGGTGAAGTTCAACCCAAAAATGTGGGTTATCTGAGTTATGCGTTCTCAACTGAAGGGCTTTTGCCAACTGATCGGTAGACTTTTTCCAAAAGAGGTTTTGTCCTGTAAGTAGAGCCAATCCATACTGAAAAGCCTGAAAGCACCGTACAACTGTTCCATTCTTATTATTTGCACGACTAGTGAAGTCGTCAGTGTAGAGGACAGTCGATAGAGCTTGATGTGAATCCCATGGCTGAAGGATCAGTCTCAATCGGACTTACTCATGATGCTGATCAGTCGCTTGTGGCCGAACGGTTAAGTGTCCGGACTAGTACTCGGGGTTCAAAACTCTCTGCAGTTTCGTGAGGCTTGCATTGCTGATAATTTACAGTAAGGATGAAACAGTTGTACGATAATCTTGGCTTTCCAGCATAAAAGGGCTTCACTTATACGATGAAACTTCCGTTGAAAAAATCCCACGTCTTTTTACACGATCAGCAAGAGCGCTGACTTTGTCCATGTTGTGAATTGTCAGCCTTAACGAACGTGTAGCGAAATTCAGGAGCACCTAATTTGTCTTCTCCTCCCTTTACATAAACGTTAGATCACAACATCCGCACAAGCCGTTTGGCCTCCCTAAGTCACTCGTCGCACAAGCTGGAAAGACACATCACGCCCATACTTCCAGGCCGCATGGATGAGATGTCCAATTAGAAATCGATCAAATTCTTTCTCACCCGTTAGTGATTTCATGCCTAACCATAATAAACCTAAAACGGTCAAAACTGTACCCGGGGTTGTTTGATTCATTAGGCTGTCCTCCCGAGTAACATTTCGCGAGACATTCTTACCGCATACACTAAGTTCAGGAAGACGCTCTGATGCATGAACACTTGATAGCAGATATTTGAAGCTGTAACAACAAAAGTCCAAATTCGTCATTTCGATTTTTGAGTCCTTATTCTTGAATGCATCATAAGACCCTGTAAGAATGCGCAGTGTTTTACATTAAAGAAATGACAGTGATAAAACCGTTCATGTAGATCATGACATGCAGAACATCATACAGCATAGTATCCATTATCCGTTGGAAGACGTCTGAAGCGCATTTTACACTAAATGACTGTTCTCCCGTCTAGTTTGATAAATAGAGCTTTTGAAATCCACAGGGGATCCTGGTGACTCTTGACACCTATCCTACCCCCACACTGTCGAACGGTACCGGTATCTCTTCCGAAAGCTACGATTGTCGCTGTACATGTCGAAAGCTGATATACTTGAGTATCCCCGATTGTCCCAGTCGATCAAGTTCTGTAGCTAAAAGTGGGGTAGTGAAGAAGCACACCTTCCGAAACATTGGTACGGTGTCGGACTCAAATTATGTATAGGCCAGGATATCGGATACTGCATTTGTAACGTCTTAATCACAAAATGATTTGGTGTTTGTGCAGAAGCAACGAAACAGAGGGACCCTATGGAGTTAAATTAATAGTCGAACGGACTTAGCAGATGCGTTTCGAATATCAAGCTGCTGAACCAAATCTCTGCTGAGGGACTTAAGTGTCTGATTTTGAAAAGTAACAAAGAGCAGGCATACGAATAACCGTGAACTGTGATGTTACAATGCAGTTCACCTAAAAATGGAGTTGAATCTTCACAAGCATTACCGGCAACGCGAATTCCGTGAGTATGCACATGCTTGGTGTGTGAGAAACCACGGAAGCTCAATAATGAAGTTAACATATTCCCCTAGTCCCTGACTGAAAAATCTGAACCGTGAGACAGCGTTGTTAGTGTTTTTCTCGGAGGACCCTTCCAGGAGTTACTGACTCAATAGCCTGGCCAACTTGGCGGCAAATGGCCGATGGAGCAGGGAGTAAGGCACTACTGTCTCACTCTCGATGCGGTTGCGTGCAGCAGGTACCTTTTGGACAGCACCAGGAGTCTTTGATTTTAAACGTATTTCGGCCGTATTGAATAATGCGCCGGCGATCACGGTCAAGCGTTGGCGATCGAGTGTGTAATTTTCGGGCTGTTCTCCATTAGCCTTCCTGGCATGACTGAACCTCGAGGAAATGAGTTCCAGCCAGTGCTACCCACAGCACCATTGTGGCCCTGAAGACCAACCACCATGACAAGGTGACAGCTTTAGGTCGGGATGAGGAGATTATCTTTCTCGGTGTCTGTTCTGACCGAAGATTTGCCGTCGCCGAGAGCGGGATTAGAAGAAACATACAAAATACCAGTAACCAAAGTTTTAGCAATATGCAGACGGTCGTGATAGGCATTCAATACTCTGGAGTTGATGATATGCCGATATCGCGTTCCTTGTTGCTGCGTCCACTGCAGTAACATCCAAGAACCTGTGTCCCGCGTGGAGAATTTGGGGATCTTACCCGAGGGTTGTCAGCCTGCATAGTCCGCGGAAATATTTTGGACAGGAGATTTCAGCACATAACCAAACTTCACCATTGGTCTCATCCTGGTGTCCGCACCGCTGGCAAAGCTAAAGCCAGTGACGAAAATGGGCGACTTGAACTGACTGCTGGTGAGATCGTAAAGCTGCAACCTCCCACTGTCATGGTTCACCCAGCCTGTATGCGCCACTATATCCCTCTCGCGCTGCTTTCTGACTTTCAAACAGTGAAACCGGATATTGTCTAGTGGATTCCATTCACCAAAATCAAGATGAGATTGGATACGGTCTCTGTGGTCACAGTCTCTCGGATTCTTCGGTAGCACCTAGATGCAGTGCTGCGTGTGTTCCTCTAGCCCAAGTTCTTTCATTAGCAACCGTAATCCGGCTAGTTTGGTTAGATGTTCCCTATCAACTAAAAACATCCACGACATAAATGTGAAGCCGTTTTCTGGATCATGGTGGGATTCTCGGATCTCAGTGACCATCAGCTGCTGCACAGATTTCGTCTCTGAAGTGCTTGGAGTAGCTGACGCCAATTCTGCTTCCGATAACTTGTTTTCTTTCCGCTTCCTCGTCGCTCTTCGCTGCCAATGCAGTGATCGTTCTTATTCAGTTCCCCGCTGATCGAAAAGCTAGACGAACAACGAGGCATTTATACGTGTGACTAAGTAAACCTATACCAAGTACATGCAGGCAAGAAGGTTCCAACATGTAGTTATGCAGATCTATTGAAAAGGTATCAAACAGTGGAAAAGGAAATCGATTGACTAATACGAATGCACATGAATCAATCACGACAATAAACTACTATCGAACAGAAATTGCTTCAAGCAACTTTCAGCCCGCATGTGTGCATGAGTGACTGCTCTAATTTTAGGTTTGTAGCATTTGGGTACTTGCAACCAATCCGGGATGGTCTAAGTAAAATTACTTTTGATGGATTTCTGATCAGTAGATCATAATTTCTGAACTGCAGGAACTTTCATGGATTTTCGCGGAAAGTCGAATTTGACAGATAAAACCGCTGGAGCTTAACTCTGGATATCGGAATCGTGGATTGTGGGATTTTCTGAGAAAACTCCAGCAATGTACACATATGCATCTGATGTTGTTGCTGCTTTTTATTACGTGTATGCTGTTAGGCAAGGTGAGTCCAATTTATCCTTCTTTTGAGTCGATCAAAGCCAATTATCAACACACTTTGAGGAAAGCAACATCATGCCGACATTTTGTTAATACTAAATATGTGGGTGAAAAAAACAATATAATGAGTTCTTGTTTCGTGATATCCTTTTGCTAGATCTTAATGAACTTCTCACCTGTGCTTATCTTTACATTCGACTCAGGATCGCTCATCATAAGAGTGGAAAATAAGGGAATTAGCGAGATTTCAGTCAGGTGGGAGATGTTTGGAAGCCACCGAGAAGTCGTCCTTTCAGATACCTTAGTAGACAATCGATGTACGTAGTGCTGGGCAAAGTTTCGTTTTTGAGAAAGGCTTCGTCAGGTCAAGAAGTAACTTACCTGGATAATCAACTTGAAAACACACGGAGAACCAGTTAGTGAGTTCAGTTCCAACAAACCGCATACTCACTGCTTACAGTTAGTCAAAACTTCGTGTTGGGTCCTAAGTATCAGCAAGCTTAATCGAGTTTGGTGTCGTTCTTTTCCAGTTTAGAGCATTTTAGCTGTATATTCTTCTTGAGTGTAGTTCGCACATCATGTTGATCAGTGTGCCTTTCGCTCATGCCAGGACAGTTGAGCTGGGTGATAGGGAGAACAGGCGGATTTTAGTCGGTCTGGATTTTATAGTTAAGGCCATACCTACTCCTTTGATAACTGCAAACCGTTACGCTTCAACTCGGCTAATCTAAAACCTCGGTCACTTCCACACTGTCTATTCTATTCACTTCGGGTTGGTTGGCGAGTTCCGCCTTTGTGGCCTGAACCGTGATCCTCGTATCAATAATTCCACATTTTCCGTATTTACTTTATATCCAGTGTCCAATGCGTGTTCCGTCCGTTCCTGAATCTTTACCTGTCACCTGATGTTAATTTTCGTTTTTCGTTGGTTTATTGATGCGATGCTTGTGCCCGCCGCTTAGTATGCAGCTCCTTGACAGTTTGTCCTATATGAGTGTTTGTGGACTCATCGCGTTGTATTTTGTGTACACAGTCCTATCAATCGAGAGACAATCCCTCAGTAGCAACAATACAGAGTTTAAGATCTTTCCCTTTTGGAATGCTACCCTCATGCTGGCCTTAGTCAACATCATTCAAATGCCTTTAGATGCCAGTGTTCCTCCTATTGTTCCGACTCACCTATTATTGGGTCCTCGTGCCGGAGCCAATTTCCTCGTTAGTTGAGGCTTAATTAAACATAATGGGCATCCGCTTTCTTATGGTCCTTTTGACTTTCATTTGCACGGCTGTTCGACCGGCCTCATCTGTCCACGCACTCTTACTAGACTAGATATTGCTGAAACCGTGCTAACGTATACTGACTTTGGATGAGCCGATTCATTAGTTTAATATGGTAAATGTGTCCGTCAGTGTTCGGTCAGCAGCAGTTTTCCGTAACCTGTCACAGTCTACAAAGTACAGTGTACCGGAAGCGGACTTCAGCTTCATGTTGAACTCGTCGTGGCTATTCAAGGTGTTGTACAATTCGGTATACGGTTCTCTATCGTGTATATTAGTGCACGCCCGTGATATCATCAACATCATTATCATCATCGACAGCATGACATCAGTGTTCAACACCGATGCTTCGCTGTTGTACAACCATGGTTTATTTGAAAGCCTTATTGTGAAGAAAAGAATAAAGATGGACGGGGAGGGGACTTACTGCTGCCTTACTACAATCATTCCGAGGTGTCCACACCTCCAAACACTCATTCAGGCAATCTGGATAGAAACTGACAACAAGATCGCCACTAACATCGGTTGACAGCCATATCTTGCAGCGTCTCCAACCAGGCGCAGAGGGATCACGCGGTCCCACCCTGTTCCACTCTCCGCAGTTCGACCCGAATGTGTGTGCGTCTAGTGTTTTTGAGTTTGCAAAGCCTCGGAGGTTTTGTGTCGGGTAAACGAAAAAATTCGCAGTCTGGATGTATCTATTTATCAACCTGCGGCTAGCCATCACAAGGAATTGGTAAAAAAAGCAATTACACGATGTACTGCAAACCACAAAGTCGGAAATCACCAATCTATCGCAGTCATTTACCAAACTGAAGCACAAAGTTGCCGTCCCCCATACAGTTCTCCACACGTAAATCGAGCAATTTAGTCAACTTTAAGGTAGCTGCGATTGGCTTTGAAAAATTTCCAGAGCCACCCTTCTCACCAAACGCATTCAGTCCAGACTGACGAACCTATCCAAGTCCTCCCTCTATGTGAATGAACTGGATCAGCTGTCCTCGAGCATCGATTGCGAGGATATTCACACACTCGAGACATACAAAAGGTCCATCGAGCAAAGTCTAGAGGACATGATTTCCCAAGAATGGAATCTCATCGATAACTCTCACGAACTGGCAGATCAGGTTCAGTTGGGTTTAGGATCACAGGTATTTCACAATGTTTTCTGGCGTTGTATGCTAGTTGGTTGAGCAGTGGCAAACAGAGTTCGACTGGATTCTGGCTTCGGTCGTGGACGTAAACAGGCTTACTCAGCTGGTACGTAGTCAGCAAGCCGGGAGTGCCAGTGGCATCGTGGCATCTGGACCGGGTCGAGCCTCTCTCCTGAACGCTGGTAGTCAGGCCGCTGCATTCTACGTTGCCATTTGGACCAGCCTAGATGGAATAATGGACAAGTTGGAGCGCCTCACCTATCACTGCCGCTTATTGGGAGTAACCTTGTTGAAAAAAAGCGAGTCTAGCGCTAACTGCTCCACGATTGTGCGGCTGAGTGAATCGTTTGAACCTCATTCTAATTTGGCGGAGGTGCTGCTTCACGAGCTGATGACCACATAGACTAGATCAAGACAGACTTGCCATCTAAGGAACGCCCAATAACGTCGGTGGACAATCGAGTCCAGCTTCAGCTTTCTGTATGCAGGCATATATATTGTGAAGTTTGGTCGTACACACTAAATTACTCCCACCAAAGCTTATGCGATTGAGTCTACTCCAATTAAATCAGTATTCGGAGTTCATATGCGATGTTCTCCAAATCAACTTCGCAAATCTTCCTTAGATAATGACTGAAACAACAGGGACTAGAAAGCACTCTTAGGTTACACTAGTTATAGTGTCCAAATCAAATGATTGGAGGAGTGTGAACAGCTCCAGTATGTTTTTCTGTATTCTATAGGGAGCTTCATCAAATAAGGATAGGAAGTAAATGGTTACCCGCATAAATTTGGTCGAATTAATTAGCTATAATGAAACGGGTCAGCAGTTAGACCGATAATAGGACATTTCGAATTTGGATAGAATTTGGATTCGAATAGGACATTTCCAAAATTCCCCTTTTGGAATCTCCTTACTTGTCAACCGCCCTGAGACATCGTGTAAGAACCGCCATCGAAACATATTCAAAATAGTAGGAAATACGAAATTTGAAGCTACGACAATGTTGATTTGGTTTTCAGTGTTCCTGCTCATTGTTCAGCAGTGGTAGTACCAAACAGCATGTGACTTTTTATCCACAACTAGTTCCGAAGCCGACAACTCTCCACACACCTACGCTAACACGTTTTCACTGAGTTGGGCAGAATTGCACTATCTTACTTCATTACCGGAGAACTGCGACAAACCGTAAGGACATACTGGGTTGACGCACAGTGTCCATTTCGCGCCATTCAAGCCATCTGCCTGTGTTCATCGCACAAATTCGATGAGCACCCGCTATCCCTCAAGACCTTCTTGGCCCTTGGCGTATCGAACCAATTGTTTTGGACACTTGTTGCCACGGCGACCGACCGCTTACACCGATAGTAACCAGGCGCCAATTATTGTACCATCGTATACTAATTGGCATAAAATTAGTTACTGTGCTGTACTTGACGTGTGGGAAAACATTTCAGTCGCCATAGTTTGATCGATACTGGCAAGTTATTTATATCGATGGTAAACACTAAGTAAGACCGCCCGTGCACGCCTCCATAGCTCAGTGGATAGAGCACTGGTCTAGTAAACCAGGGGTCGGGAGTTCGATCCTCCCTGGAGGCACTGCCCTTTTGGGAAATCAGATGTCACCGTTGGAATACAGTCGATGCAGTCGTTCAGTGTTCGTTAGCACGTTGAGGTACTCTATGTCGACCAGTTGGAACAGTCGGAGAGTGAGCAAACGGCGATCTCACGAAGGCTTTGGGAACAATCGGTTCCATATACTTTCCAACTGAGTAAACAGACATCTCCAAGAGGCACTGAGTTCACCAAAATTGGTAAAATCTTAATATTCCTCATTTCGCCCTTACTCTATTATCTCTTGTGTGCAATTATGAGTGCATTTCAAATTCACCGTGATTAGTGTTGCTTCCAATGGGACTGTAAATTAGCCAAACATTGGTATTCTTTTTTAACTGGTCTGAAAACCACTGCTGACGTCGCTTTTCTAATTGTGAAATGGAAAAGCAAATCCAAGCACTTCAGGGTTTCTACCCGGGATGGCAGTGCCACATTTTCCAATGAGTTCTGCCCATATAAGCTTGAATTAATCTTCCATTGGGCTGGTATTTCTTCAGAAAGTGCTTCATAAGAAATTGAATTCTAAGCATGCTACTGACAAAATATGAGTAGTGTCTAAATTTTCGGTAGCCCGGGTGCACGTATTTGTTTCCGAATAGACGGCTGTTCATCTGTACACCGAACCCGGCAATTATCTTCCAAACGTTCCAGCATTGATGACATCTCCCTGTTGAGTGAATCGATCTTTCCAATTTCATTACTAAGCAGGGCGAATATCCGGTCAGCAGTCAAAACTGTGCGTAGCTTGCTCACAAGGTTGCTGAAAATTCCTCGACAGCCCACGACCGGTTTCCCCCTTCTTGGGGCTCATCAGGTAGGTGCAGCCCCCAGCTTTCCGTCAACAATATATTATACCTAAACCCAAATTGGGCTGATTTCGACAAATACACTCATTTCCAAATCAATTTAGTTTTCACGGCAGACTCAGCTGAATCTCTCGTTTGACTGCCCCTACCTGATGAGCCCCAAGAAGGGCGAAACCGGTCGTGGGCCGTCAAAGAGTTTTCAACAACCTTGTGACTAGTTTGTCTTATGAAAATATACTGAGATATCCCGAATGTCATACCAGCTGAAACATGAGACGGCCTTTGTGCAGCACATTCAGTTGAAGAATATCATAAACGAGAGATTCATTTGAATCTCCCGTGAAAACCAAATTGAATTGCAAATGAGTGTATTTTTTGAAATGTGAGTAGCTTGCTTATTTATTTCAACCAAATAAGTCCAAATGACCGATCAAATAAGACGGACGATCTCGTAGTGAAGGGTTGCACTGGCTGGATGAGCAGTTTGCATTCGACAAGGAAGCCTCGTAATTCGCAATAAGCCAAGACAGACCCATCTGATTCATTCCAGGACCCCCAGTCCAATGGATGACCTATAGTTAATGTCCAGATAGACAACCCGAAGTTGACGACGTCTGATTTTTAGGTGGCGCACGTAATGCGTGTTAACACGGGGTTCTGCAGTCCCACCACAATGAGTCCCCGTGATTGGGAATCGAGAAGTAAAATGAGATTCACGTGAACGATCGATATTGCAATTTCCAGTTCATCGAAAAGCTATTCATTCCATTCGTCAGAGAGAAATTTCATACATCTGGAACACCAGTATCGAGGTTGCGGCATGTGTTTCCGAAACGAAACTGAGTTCGGACGCTAGGATATCTCAACATCAAACGCACGATTGGTCTCATTTGTTGACGGACCACAATTCCCATTTGGAAACTAGGGTTTGAAGTAAGCTAAGACTTTGAGATCCGTTTTCTTATGAAATACAACACTATTTTACCTGTTATTAACAGACTGGACGCAAGAAACATGAACTAGTGTGATGAACCAAAGCCTTTGGTTATTGGAGCGTCCCAAGTTGTTAGCTGAAAATCGACTGCTTGCCCCACCTGTTACCTTACGGGCCCATGTATAATTAGTTGAGTTTCGGCTTATTCTTATCTTTGTCATTATGGCTGCAGCTTGAGTAGATTACGAAACACCTTCGCAGTTCACGAAAGACGACATCGCAACGAAGTTAACACTGTGAAAATATATTGATTCCAAGTGAGTTAAAGCTAGTTATCATATGCTGTGCACATCACTCATCAGTTAGGCAACCATCTTTCTCCTACTAGTTGTCTAGTTGCACACTTGCACGCCCATTTTCTTCGTCATCTAAAACAATGACGTAGTTGAAGCCTATTCTTACCACAAACGTGTTTCACATTCAATTGACGCGTCGGGATTTGTACTTCCAAGCTCCGAACTTTGTTTTGCCAATCTAGTTATCCTCATGATTAAGAACTGCACACTTGTTAACTAGCTGTGAGCCAGAAAATCCAAGATGGCATCAGAGTACAGACAGATATTCATACGGAGCACTAGGTACTAAAATTGGATTTCACACAGGACTGCCTTCAGCTAACAAGAAATTGAGGTGCCATTCCTGTTTGTGACCTCAATCCTGCCCCACTTTCATGGACATCGTTTCCCTCTTAATGATGTGAACCCAACGCCAACTAAATGTACCATTTGGTACATATACGTGACTCCGATTAGTGTATGATCGTAATTACCCCTCTCTCATCGTCCGAATTTGGTCATATATACTTCTGTGTCGTGTAGTTGTTCAAGTGCAGAAGACCAGTAGTATTGTTCAAATGTAGTTGCCTTCCATTGGCAATGTTAATCGGTCGACCTCACAGTCAGCATCTGACTTGCTTTCGTTTCGTAGTTCCTATTCAGCATGCATAGTACAGTCCACTTACGTTACATAAACCTTCCGCTGTCCTTGATCAGATGCCCCCGATGACGACTTTTAAAGAAATGACCCATGCAGGCGCCAGTATATCATAGATCCGATTACATGTGCCCCGTTGGATGGACGAAATTCAAATCTCAAATTTCTCTCTCAAACTAATTACTTTTCAATAGCTATACTCACGCACGTGGTTCGTTATCAAAATCCATTTAGTCACCGCTAATCCACTGATCCGGCATTAGACTATTCATGAACATAATCGGTTTGCTAATAGTTGTTTCGGTGTTTTTGCCAGCCTAATTACCCAAGGTGTCCGGAGAGGAAGGCGGTGCCATTTATTGAATTGGTCGTTACGATTACACTTGTCTTTCCCAATCCAAGACTTCTCATCCTACCCTTTATCCTAATGAGGCATGCTTTTTCCTCAACCGCCAGTTAAAAACCTAAGTTGATTTCAATAGGCTTCGTGGAACGAACTGGTATTCTGTGCTCTTTTAATTTTGTCTTATCTCTAGACTGTTCCGTTCGCGATAACAAAGGAAGACAGCGCTTCGTCGTGTGATGTTCAATGCCAACTTCGGAAGTAATCGCTGGACTTTATGATGTGTGTGACAGATAACAGTTCCACAATTTGCAGGAACTGTTACAGGGTTTTTCAGCAGTTCTATTTTCGCCAGTGTTGTGTGTTTACAATCCGGTCAGTCGATCTGGGAGCCAACTAGTAAATTTGCCCTCCATTCGGACTAGCTATTACAAGAAATTTTTCGCAGTCCGTTTCGCCACATTCGTGTCTCAATTAGCAGGCCACAAGCCTAAGTTTGATAGCTTTCTATTCAAACCGTTCAAGGAATTGTCAACATCCCATTGTTCAGTAATTGCAAATAATTTTACGCAACCGAAAATTTTCCACTGTAGGAGACCCTCAGTAAGCAAATAAACCCTGCCAGAACTCAATAAAAAGTAACTTGTGAGGAGCGCTTGCTCAATTAGGTGAAATAATTTCTCACTGGTATCTGAGTTGTACACATGGTCGCACTTAGGTGGTCGTTTACTCCGCTTCTTCCGGTAATTTCCAAGGACTCTAATGAGCCCGTAAAAGAAATCGGAATGCATTAATAATAAATTATTTCGTAGCGGTAAACTCAGCAAGATATCCCTATCTGCCTCATCCCTCCCAGCATGCCGTAACTTATCTGCAAGCGAACAAAAGGACAGGTAGCCCGCCAGGGCTCCTTCGATTTTCTCGAATTTTATACTACTCATTAGTAGCTTAGAAATGCGCCACGAAGAGACAGGCCCTCATCAAGTTGGCGTACCCCGTCAGCTCATTGGGTTATATTGGAGGATGCCCATTCAACGTACACAACATCTCTCCTACGAGGCTGCTCAACGGATGGAGGTCTTAAGAGTGCATTCTCCTGGCCATCCAGATTGGAAGTCGGAATACGTTCACTGATTTGTTTCTTGAAATTTGAGCTACCCAGGTGGTCTCAAGCCAACCGCGCCAAAAGCCTTGGTTAAGGACCTTAATCATCCTTCTGTCTCGGTTTGAGCGCCACAGTTAACCAGTGGCCTAACGGATAAAAGTACCTTCATGCAACGTTGGCCGTCGCGCGCCAAGTCGCCCTATTCGCTACGTAATCCAGGAGGGATATGCGGAAGCATGTGACTGCGACGCCTCTCGTCTCTCTTCCCCATGCCCTTTTACATCCCTTCACGCCCCTTTTGACGACCAATCTTTCGTGGAGGTCGTCTGTCAGCACATCAGTCAGACAATTATGGAAATGACCTGTTGCACACCATCGTTTAAATGCCCCTGCGTTCCAATGATCCATTTGTATTGCAGTCGTTAATTTTCAGTCCCCTTAAGCAAAGTGGCCAACAAGCTGCTTGCACATGCACTTCAGATACTATATCCGTAGACGCTTGCTGTACTTCTAAAACCCAAATAAAGATCCAAGTGCAGTAATTGAGCTTACTGCGCCTTCGGTGTTTAGACGCTGCCGACGGCGAACTTCAGCTCATTCTTCGACTGTCGCAAGAGTTGAACCGGTACTGTTGAAGCACTCGATTTCACATCTTAGGAGTTAATGCACGATTCTCTAAGGCTCGGGTAACGTTTGCTAATTTGAGGTACGTACAGTAGCAAAGCGGTATGTTGGTGAATCTCAAAGGATAGGTGTGCCAGTTTACAGTACACACTGTTTTGTTGTATAGCTGTGAGACGTGGCCTCTGCGGGCAGCGAAACTGAGACGCATTTAGGTCTTTGACAATCTATGTCTCAGGACCATCGATCGTATAAGCTTGTGCTGGCGAACGCGAAACCATGCAATTATACAACGGGTGTTCAGCTACGCCATAGGAAGAAGAAGAACACGCCCATCACCAAAAACTGCAGTGGTTTGGTTATGTGCTGCGCATGCCAAACCATTTTTGCCAAAGAGGATGCTATTTTGCGTGGCTAATTCATGGTGGTGCAAGCAGAGATGTGGTCAACCCTGGTGAAGGTGTATGAGATCGATTACAAAATATATAGGTGCTATTGGTGCAATTCGCTTTCTCGGATGTGGTCCACGTGATTCCTACATGTTTGATGACGCTGAAAGATATGATTTTTAATCGATGTCTTTGGCATTCTTGTTGTCATTTCCATCTGGGATGTCTGGATGACTGTCCGGACATGTATGCAACTCGGAGTGACTGTCGTAGGTTGCCAACAACTCCCTTTTTCATACACTTTTTTCTTCAGAATAAGGCTTTCATATAAATTATGGTTGTAGAACTGTGGAGCATCGGTGTTTAGACTGATTTTGTGTTGCCAGTGAGGGTAGTGATAATGACTTAGAGCTACTGGGTGATGCTTTAAAGCGTATGGAGTTCCCGAGATGGCATACACCGCATAATGTTTCTCACAATACTTGTTGCCACATATTGCAACAAGGCGATTTACACTGTCTGGATCGTTACATAAACCGCCTAAACGCCAACTCAAACAGAGCCTTGTGTGGATACGGAATGATGGCGGAACCAGAAAACTCTGCAAATTAAGGAGGTTAGTGCAGTGCTAGGGGGAGGAAGGAGGAGCAGGGGGGCTGCTTCAGCTAATCTGTCCAGCTGAATGCAGGACAAAGGCTGCTAGTCAAAGATGATACTCAAAATCTAACCGTTGAGCTTGATACTTTGCAGAAGAGATTGTTTGGTAATCGTCTTTATGCACAAATGCCTCCGATTTGGCCAGCTCAATTCAAACCGTGGTCTGTTAGTTGAGATCCTCTATCAGTTTATGAATCACTACTATACCTTTCGGCCTTGAACAGCCATCTGCTCACCCAGCCAGGTGGTCCTTCAGCCACGCTACTTAAGGACGGCGATGGACCTCTGTGTTCTGTTCTTGAAAAGTTTAAGGGCAGAATATATTCCAGACAACTGAGGCAATCAGTCATGTTGCCTCTGTTACAAAAAGATACATGAAACTATTAATCAAACCACGGATGTATAGGCCCTACTTCAGTCCTAAAGTGGCTCTGCAATGCCAGACCCTGACGTGTTATAAGCGAATATGAGGACAGTAAGCGAAATACCATCCTGGTATGGAGTACTTCTGTTCCACCTTCATATTAAGTGGAATGCTCGAGCAGACCCGCCGAAAGCCAATAACCATGGTTTTCCTCGTCTTCAGTTGGGCATTGGATTTCGTGGACTATCAGGAAGGTCAGATTCCTGAAAGCAACCACTGAATACCCGAAATCCACTGTGACCCTCAGCTCTGCTAGATGTTGACCAGACAGACAATGCCCCCTCAATATACAGCGCTTCATAGCCTTGTATCAAACCCAGGCAGCGTGAGTCAGCGTTGATCAAGGTCAGACAACGCCCCTGCAATATGCAGCGCGTTGCAGCCTTATACCAAGGTCAGACCGCCTGCGTCAGCACTGGAGCAAGTTAGACAGTGTCCCTCCAATAACTAGCTCGAGACAGTTGTATTCTGGCACTCGCACGCACTCACGTTTTCGCACTCGCTTGTTCGGAATATAGCTGTTGTGTTCCCTTCTGTGAGTCTTTTTTTCCCGGCATTAGGCACTGGAGCGGGTCGGCAGTCAGATACAGCAGATTGGCGAATCAGCAGACATAACATGGACAGGTAAGTTCTACATGCACATGAAGTCTGTAAACATGTTCCATGTTCTGCAGTCCTCTGGTTTTGTGCGAGGTTTCGGCGAATTTCTCGAAAGTTTCTCCCTACAACTGGTGGTGTCCTCTTCCTTTTTGTCTATTTATCTCACTGACAATCACGTGAGAGAGATATGGAATGCACATCGCAACGGGTCAATAACTTTGCTATCGGAATCACACCTACGGGAAGACTACTGGGTTTGGACTATGTAGACAAGAGTTTCTTGTTGTTTGACAACCATCATTTCACACAGCCTAATCTAAATAGAATTTTTGAGGCAACTATTTATTTTTGAGTGTTTTGAACCTCCAAATTCCAAAGGATTTTTATTCCGCTTGTGTCCCTGCGAAACTTTGGAGAGAACTCGAATTTGTTGACCGGTCAACTTATTTGAATAGCCGTATTAACCACGAATGTACTATAACCCCAGAGGTCCATGAATTTAGCAACAAGGCATGAACAACATTTGCAAACCTGTCATTTATGTCCTCAAAAACGAAATTAAACTAAAGGGTCTTGTCTACATGGTGGTTGAAAAGCGGTCTTACTCTGTGGTCGCCAAAACTGCACTCCTCCGATCCGAGAATTTTAGTGTCTCCAAATGCTTAATCGTCGATGCCGTTGCAGCATAGCTGGTGTTAGCCGGCTGTGTTCCCAATGGTTAACAATTTCACGATAAAGTAGTGCCTGAACAAAGTCTTGGTGATGGATTAGAAACATTGCAGCGGTAAATAAAGTTCATAGTCTTAAGGGTCATCTATTAAGGATGCAAAACCATCGTCACTCGAAGGCAGTATGATTTTCCTCTTCGAACTCTCGTTTGGGAGAGATTTGTGGGGGACAGGCTACGACGACGCAATACAAATCGAAGATGGATGCTGTCGGAATGAGCGCTGTTGAATCTATACACATTCGTGGTTGAGATTTATGTGATTCTCGTTGCACGTGGTTAGGGACCCGCGCACTTTCTAGCGACATGCATGCTGTCCACTCCCAAATGGACTGTCTAGATAAGGTCTGCCTACCGTTGTGTCCTAATTTCATGTCAAATAAGGCTCACAAAGCACATTGAGTTGCTCCCAATGGTGTCGTCTTACCCCGAATCATATAACTCGTTGATGTCTCACGGGGTACATACTTTGTCCTCAGCCGTTTTCTCCAGAGACACTCTTTATCAGGAAGATCGTTTTGATGGTTGTATGATAGTTCAGAACTTAATACAGCATTACTCTGTGGTTTCGTGATGACGATGATGATGTGTTCAGACTCGATCTACGGACAGCGCGGGAAGACTGCGTGCTGCCTCCTTCAATTCACCTCACCGCACATGTGTTCACTTGCATTCGGTACAAAGATGCGTTGCACCTAGCCGATTTATATCCACAGTACCATTGTTAAAGTATCCTGAGGTTTCTTGCCAGCCGCACGTAGTTCCTTTGGCCTAGTCGAATTCTGTGTGGCTGAAAATCCATTGAAAATTATCATCTCCTCTGTGGCCACTTTTGAGCCGCCCAAATATTTGCATTCCATAAATTCCGAAACCATTCACTAAAGGCGGTATGCATGCAAGTATGAATCTGTGTTGTTTAGAACTTAGACGCAGAAAAGTCGACGGTTGGACGGTCAAAAAAATTCGCCGTAGGGTAAATTTTGTGATATTGGAAATGTGCATGAAGCACCCTTAAGAGGTGTACGTAAACTCCTCTTAGTAGTAACGACTATGTTAGTAGTTAATAATAATAATAATAGTAATAATAAAACATTAAGGGTGTTGGTAAAAATGTGAAGAGAAACAATTAGTGTGGTACTCTTCTCTACGATCCCACCTCACTGAGGGACACCTCCATCAGAAATACCGTTTTGGTGGCATGGTAATATTTTATCGAGTAAATGAACCCCTGAAAACGAGTACGAGAAACGCTGTTTAAGTCCCAGCGAGGAAACGCTGCAATGGGAATGGTGTTTGCCACTGACCGATACTCACTACTCAATTGTCAGGCAAGTGGTCGATATAAGAATGGGTGATGCTTCATCCCGCAACACAAAACTTCCTAACAGAAATTGACGTGGGTTGGGTGTTAGCTTAGACAACGATAAGCACTTTGACAAAATGCGAAGTGAATTGGAGGTCATGAAGCATAATGTCGAACGTACCAACACAAGAGAGCTCGATAATTCAATGGTTTCGAAAATTGCACGTCGATATAAGAATGGGTGATGCTTCATCCTTCATTTCCTTCATTTCCTTCGTTATGTTCAAATATATATCTTTATGACATATAATTCGTTTTTTTTAAAGTTTGGCTAGACGGAAAAAAATTATCGCTTGTAATTCTCTGCATGACGTGGGTTTCGGTCGCTATTTATGATGATCGTACCGCACTAACGGGCCTCATTTTCGAATGCTCAAGACATCGGACATTACTCCGGGAAAATATAAATAAACCATCGTAAGGCCACGAAAAGTTTGACTGCAGAAGACGTTTTCCTTTCTCCACAGTGCGAGGAAACATCCCGTCTAGGAGACGCTTTGGTTTTCTCCGAAATAGTTTCTTTAATAAAAGGATTATTGTACTTAGCCATTCATCACTTCAACTATTCAAAAACCTTAGGGACAGGAACAAGTGACCTGTTGGAGCTGTTGTTATTTTTGTCACGTTTCGTGCCTGCTGACTTGGTAAAAAGAGCAATCTTAAGAGGTGGCGGCCCAATCGTATCCATTTATCTGTCAAAATACAAAAAGGCAACTCTATACATGAATCAAACCTCAACTGAAACCGTTGAGATTTGTCCATGTTCTTGAGTGAAAAATCTCTTCCAGGTAACCAGTCAGCGAGGTTGTTAAAATTGCATGCATCAGTTAGTTCATGAGCTGTGTGATTTGGACGGGCAAAAACCACCAAAGCTGTCGTTTTGCCTCAATCATCAGCTTACCTGCCAAATCCTCAATAGCCACGAATTAATTTTATATTTTGCGTTACATCTGGCAATGACAACCGTACATATTGTCTTTTAATAGGACTCGTATCAAACCAACCCCCATTTGCAAGTACCTACTACCGTTTAAAAACAACTTTCGGTCATTCAAATTCTATGATTTCTTCTGCAAGGGGTTGTAAAACAGATGTGCAATTGAACGGTGTACTTATCAGAATCACCGTATTAGCGCCATATGTTTACACCTCAAACCTGTAAGCTATGGTAACGCAGGCGTGATAAATGTGTATAGTTTATCCCGTTTCACAGTCCAAAATGCGCACGTCACCGATTTATCCTTACTCGAAGCAAGTTCTTGCTAGTCTCTCCTACTTTCCTTCAGCTTTGCTAAGACGAAATAGTAAGCTTCCTGTCAAATGTGATTGAAACATGTAACTATTCTGAGTAACGACTACAGTATAGTATGTTGGGATAGATGTTCCTTAAAACACTACTTATTGCGTTTTGTGGACTTTTTCCGATTAGCGATTACCCTGTTGGAGACGTTCATGGCTCGCTAAAACAAGTTCCTCCTGGGGATAAATGTATGTTAGAAAGTTCTTCATCTGGAGAGACTACTGAAATTTCCTTTGTAGCCGAAAAGGTTCTGACAAGAGAGTAATGCTCAACACAGGTTGCTTCCAGCCACTTTACTTATTTAAAGTACCAAATCTCCTGTTATTTGTGATAAAAATGGGATATATAAATAGAACAATATCATTCATGAACGAATTATTGCTACCCGTGGTACTGTTTCTAACTTTTATGGGAGTGCGAGGGTTACCAGACCTATCGTGGTGGCCACAAACGGGAAAAGATCTTAGGAGACACTGGGCTGATGTTCTCTCTTCGGTCACTGGCCTGGCTGCGGAACACACACCCAACATAATTGTTTCTGTTTACTAAGGTACTGAAAGCTGTTTCTGACAGAGATAGAAAGATCGGTTGTGTGTTCACGGAACCAAAACGGGAAGCGAAGCGGAGTACGAAGTAACCACAGTCGTGGGCGTCTGTAGGTTTTTCACCAGGAAAACCCTGACACAGGAATCTCACTAAAGTTCGTGCCTAATACAAACTCTTTTGTGGACAACAGGTTTGGATGGATGTCCGTTACGGTTTTCTAATCATCTACCATACGATATGTACAACCACAAGCAGGGAATTGCATACCGTCGTTCACTTCCCGAGCTTGGTCTCAGAAGAAACAAGAAACTGTTACCACCTATATCCATACCCCTTTCGATACCCTACAACCATATTTAAAATCACTTTTCACTTAAAAAAACTAACCTTCAGGTTAAACAAGGCTTTTGTTTATTCTCCTGAGCGATTTGGCTGCAAAATTATCGATAAAAACTGGCGATGTGGACAGATGTGCAATTGGGTGCTCAGAACCTATTGGTGCGGCATGACATATCTATTTTAATTGATTGGTGGATCCACCGAATCGTCCGAATGTCATACTGGGCTGCTGGAGAAAAGTTGGACATGGGGAGAATAGGCTTTACCATCATAATTACAGCCGGTAATCAGGCGCTCATTTAGTATCCTGCGTTGAAATTTTAAAGTGCCAGAGCCTCTTATACGTCCGCATTATTGAGAACTTAATTAAATGGATAGGTTGAGTCTGACTGTAACGCTTGTGGTATCCACTGGCACTAAGTTTTCGCAAACGAACACAAGCTACACCATCCAGAATTGCACCGGCTACACCTGGTCTACACCAGGCTTGAAATAGGACTTCATATTCCGGCCCGTAAAGAAAGACTGGAATGGCTCCTGCCAATTTACACGTTTCTGATCGGGATGAGGCATCTGACTGTGACATAAGCTTGGATGATTCTTCCATCAAAACAATGAGGAGCTTAAGTGGCGAGATTCAGTCATTTGCAAATTGCATTGCCGAATTTTTCAACAACCTTATGAGTAGTGTTCTGTTAAGAAAAGTGACATTGTGCTTTGCTCCTGCTGTTACCTAGTGAAGGTGTGTGTTTGGATTGATTGTGTTTAGTTACGACCTATCACCGCTGTCTCTCTTAATACGTGTATGACCAGACACACACAGCGGAACCGTCAAACAGCTTGTTAATGCGAAATGTCAAGTGGACGAGAGAATACCTACATATTACGGTGACCAATCAGACAATGGAACACATAACACATAACAAATCAATAACATGCGTGGGCGGTGTGCCAGCTAGCTATCATGCACGAGATGATGAACCGTTTGAGTCAGCTATCCAGACATGCGTGCTTGAGACCAAGCTGGTGTGAAAGATTGCTAGTCCGAGTTGTTCGCTGGGCCGAGCGTCGGGTTGGTGTGGGGATTGCCCTTGACTGCAGTTCACCTCTGGTCAAGCACTGGTGGTGGTCTGTGACGGTGTTATAACTGCAATAACGTTGGTGCCAGGCTATCGTTCACTTATTGCACCACCCTACCTGATAGCAACAATTCACTGTAGAATATGGACTCCAATATACATGAGCCTCAAGTCATCATCACCATCATCATCATCGAAGACAGTAACATCAGTGTTGACACTGACGCTTCACTGCCGTATGAACCTCAAGTAATCAGTGGTGAAGATTTGATAATACGTTCAGGATATACGGCTGCGGATGCACATTTCTAATAAACCTAGTGAATCAACTTTTTGAAATGTTTTTTTGTTTGCCACAACTATTTTCATTAACCATGAAATGCATCAACACTGGTTGTAAAAGTCTGTGAGCTGTATGCATCTAATGACTGGCCTCGTCGGGCTGCTCAAATGTCCGCGTTAACTGCGGTAAAACAAAGTGTTTTAGTTGCTATATCTCCACGCGTTATTCACTGAAGAATATGAGAATGAATGATTTAGATTAGTATTAAGACGACTTTCAAGGTGCTGTCACATTTCGGACAGCTTGTTTTGTGCCACTAACGAACTCAGTTCATTAGTCATTTACGTTCTTGGGCTACTTATGTGAGCTAATTAGAGTGGAATATGGGTAAGACAAAGCGCACGAAGAAAGGTTCGTTGCAAGGTTGCTTTGTGTGGACCGCCTCTGCTTATCATCATCACAGTGAAAAATGAGCAATTACTTTTTCTTGGTATGGTACGCCACATTCATTTACCATAAAAACTCTGTAGCACTGCGTTCATTAACAAAAATCCAGAGCGGTAAGAGTGGAAATTAGCTTGTCTCACCAAGTATCCCGTAAACACACACGACGCGTCCGTAACAGTTCACGTGGCCACGCGTTAGAAAGAGCATTTGCGAAAATCTGGTATCGCAATCATAATATATGTACTCTTCTTAAAGTCTAAGCAGTTTGGCAGTTTTTTCAGCTCTCATTGACATATGTGGTGTGGTAAACATGAACACTGAGAAAGAAGTTCGACTAAAATTTCATCAAATGTTTTTTAATGAAACTGAGTGTAAAACGATGTGCAGCTGATCACATTTGACAAGAACCACTGAAGAGACCGACTAAATGTGGTCTCCCGAGACTTGGTCTCACTTGAGATGTGGGAAATAAAAACCGACTAGAAGAAGATTGCCAGTAAGTTACTGTGTTGAAACGAAATTTAATACAGCTCTGTCGGTGTATTGCAGTTTAAACTGCAAACAGTCGATCCTTGTCCATTCAGCGGATCCAGTGGTCAAGAAGCATTGTGCTTATAAACCAGGAAAATCGACTCAAGTAAACTCGGTGTAGCAGTCAGTGGTTGATGCGAGCTCAGAGCATTGACCTGAAATTGCCGAAAGATTCTAATCCTCTCAGCACAGGGCGATTTATTATAAACTACCTTCTATATAAAGGTCTCTTGTACCGACTTTCACTCTACCAGGCCGTGTGGCTGTGCAGCGTATTCACGAGTTCACGACTTCCTTGCCGTCATCACCCACTGACCGAATATTTCACTTGAACACCAAGTTGTGCGAAACAGATGAAGTGCATTCATTTGCAAACAAATTTGGTGTTAATGGAAACAAAACTGAATCCCAGCTGAATCTCACATTTTTACTCCCCTAACTGCTCACAACATGACGCTCAAGTAGGACAAAAGAACCTAAGTTTGTCAGATGTTTGGGGGCCGTACCTACCTGGGAAGCCTCATATGGCGAAACCGGTAGTGGACTGTCGAGGCGATCTTAGCAACCTCATGAGCAGTACGTTACGTCCAGACCATATACTGCAAGTATCCTAGCAAATGAAACATGAGACAGCCTTCGCGCAACATATGCAGTCAAAGGATATCACAAAAGAGTGATTCAGCTGGGAGGATTCACATGAGTGTACTGTTAACTGCAACTCATTTTAGAAATGCGTTCATTCCACCAAAATTGGTGTTGTTCTCCGTGTGATTTCTCCCAAGAGCATTCAACCCGTGGTATAAAAATCCAAAATCCTCTCTCAAGCTCTTTCCAGTATTACTGCCCACGGGTTAACATCCCCTTCAGACGTCCTCCCCCATCGTTCACCACATATTTGAATACATTTCTTTCTATACTTATATATGACGATATTAGGTTTAAATGTTTCTGCTCTTTATTCCTTGGTCTAACTGTAAGCCCTCCTGCTACAGGTTTCTAAACACGCACCATTTCGAACGTTTTGGAGAAAAATTGGGGAGCAGAGATGTGACCAGCGACCAAATCGATTGGCTACTTACATGCTTTACATATAGGTGCTGAAAATGAAAAAAGTATTCACATTTCCCTATTACTTCGCGTAGTATGTTAATGAATATGGCTTCTTCCTCACAGCACTTCGAACTCCAACAAGAGGTTTGCCAGTTTTCCGAACCATCATCCAAGTTTAAACAGAACTGGCACCCAATAACCCTACATCATCCCGAACAAGCACAAATCGACATCCTCCTTGCTTGATGAGAAAAATTAGAGCAGGACATTTATGACTTGCGCTCATTGATGCTTTCTTCCGGAAAAATCCAAGGAAAGCAGACGTATGCACGAGGATGTAATTGGAAAAGAAAACCAACTTGTCAGTTTTGCGGGAAGGGTATCTGTCTACTTGCTACTTACTATGGGGGTGAGGTGGCTGTGGGTAGAGCACGAATTTTCTGACTGGAAGGTCTGTGGTTCGAAACCGATCTCTGTATCTCGACTTCTTCTGTCTAGGCTTGGGCAATTTGGCAGTACCACAGACCTCGTGCTTCCTTCTGGTGGCATGGTAGCTAGGCACCGAAAGGGTGCTACAGCTGAACGATTGTTTTTATTCATTTCACTCACTATATAGATCAATAGGAATATTAACGTGTTCTGAAGCCTAATGGCCCACATTTAATCAATCAGACGAGAAAGCACCAGAAAACTTTTCGAAACCTGCATCCCCCAACCTATCGGCTACTGTATGCACTTCAGCGAGAATCAGCACGCCTATGAATGCGCACAAACGTTCATCTACTTTCATACTCTAGGCAAACGTATTCTTTGATTTCGACCCATTCACTATGCGCCCTAACAGGGAGGGTGGAATAGGCAACTCAACTAGCGAATTGCTGTCGCATATTGGTTTACTCGTCTGATTCACTAGCAGATCCGACACTATACGTTGTAGACAACACCAACGTTTGCCTACTACCTGACAGAAGTTCAAGACCACACAATCGTTACCTTTTTATGCTGTTTTTCTGGCGCAACGAAGCAAACACCTGCAGGTGCGTAGCGGTCAATATAATGAGAACTCAGGCATGATGCAAGTGTCTGCAGTGGTTGCGGCCACAGCCGCACACACGCTCGAAACTACCTAGACAATGAAGAAATGTTACCGTAGGAAAACCCCCTATTGAGGGAAGGTCACTGAGAGAACCAGGATATCTCCGAGGGCAGGGTATCTCCTCTCCAGCGATTTTACAGATTAATGCCCTAAGCCTACTAGAAATGACAGCGCAGACAAATAGAAAGTAAATTAATTGGTTTTTGAAGTGTGCAAACAGGAGTTTGAAACCAAAACTTTTGACATTCAGACTATGTTATGCCTGTGAGAGGTCTGCGAAGTTGTCGTATCCCTTCTCAAAAAAACCCCTGCAGTTTTAATAGTCTGGAGCTGTTTACAGAAATCACTCCACTCCTTCAACGCAGGATTTACGCCGGGTTCTGCCCATAGTGAACACATCACCAGCTAAATGGATTGCAGTAGTCTTTCCCGGTAATTTGCTGTTCTGGCGGTTAATTCGTTCTTCCGACCTTGGACAATATAACAGGATTTGAGCAAGGTAACCCAGCCGCTGAAGACCGCGAAACCCAGACATTTCATGTAACTTCACACTTCCATCGCAGCCTCCTGCCGCGAGTTTCCTGCATGGGAACGGAGAAATTGCGCGTAGATATCCGTAACTATTCTGTTGTATAGTCTTCACTGTGTCTGAGTGCATGATTTCGGCCTCTCTAGAAGATATCTTGGATATCAGATTTGGAATGCGCAGCACTGACGAACCGTTTGTCTTCGTTCGAACTGGTGGATAGATCCCCCCGGCAATTGATTTGCAGTCTTACACGTACGTGGTGACTGACCGAGATGAGGATGGTGGACCGATCTACTAATTAGTCCTTGTTCCCTATCACAAGAATTGGTTGTGAGTCAGCTGTTTTTATCACGATGCTGATATCGTTAAAAATAGACCTTAGAGTCGAAAGGGCGGTGGTAGTTTACGCCTAATGTGGCGAGATGAACCTGCCAACAGGAATCAAAAGGCCTCCGGGGCAAAAACTTGCAGTTGCTTCTGGGTCACCAAAACGCAAGCAAAAGTAGATATCGTACTTTTGTTCAGCTCCTCAGAAAGTAGAAACCCTGATGTAAACACCTCACGAGCTGGATCGCGATTGCCGTACATCTGGTGTCACGACGAATTGCACAACCGAAATAACTGTTTGAACACAGCTGAAAGTTCCCGGATCAGAATAAGGTGTAATACTTAGGCATTCGGCTACGAACGGCTGAACAGCAGTGTGATTAGCCGTCCCTTGGAATTATGTTGCATTTTCTGTCCCAGTTTACTTTTACTGTAAATGAGTTTCTCCGAAAGCGTAACGGATTGGCACCTAAGATATCCCGAGTAGCTGCTGTCCAGAAGTATGATCAGTGGCGTATGGGAAAATCGTGGAATAGCGTGTACCAGCGATGCCACCGGCACCGCACGGCTTTTGTCCGAGGGTGCACTTCTAGTGTTTGCATAGCTAAGTGCATATTGCAAGAAATGGTGAGGAAAATAGGCCCGTCAGCAACGCCGTTATATTTGGCCGTTATTCGGCTCTGTTTGTTCGGGTTTGTCCATGTTTGCATTCTCGAGTGCAATCCTGAGGATAACGGGATCCAATGATTGTCGGTGACTGTCATACCACCGATTCGGTGACCGGGAATTCATAGTGCTCTTAGGGCATATGAAACCCACATATGGAGGGGTAACGCTGGCCATGCCGTGGTGCTGTCATGTGACATTTTGTGGAGAACCCGGCTGCCAGCTGGTTCACCATTGCCAAAACCCCGCTAGTCCATGTGCAAAAGCTGTCAGACCGTGATCAGTACTGCCACACCACGAGGAAGAAACGGGCCTCCTGACGGTTTTCTAAGTCTGTACATCCCAGCATTTATGTGGCAGTGATGTTTTCACGGACCCGGTCTACTGGCTAAAAAATCTATCGGTCAGATAAGAAACGCATTCAGACATGCAGTGGAGCGAATATAGGATGGACACATTTTCGAATACTCAAAAGTCTTTGAATTTGAAGGGCGAGATTCTTGTCATAACGTGAATGTAGGAAATTAGGACCCAACCAGATCAATGAGGAGAAACAGTTCGTAAAATCAACAGATACACGAACTATATAACGACCAATGAAAACACGCAGTTTAGAATTTAAAAAAATAAGAGAGAACGAAATGCATCCGGGTTCTTCAGGGGAAAAATTGTTGACAAATCCTGGTCAACTCAGCAGATTGTTTTTCCTGCAAGGACGGAAAATTATGGAAGCCGTGAGTGGAGAGAGAGAAAGAGTATTTCCTCGCGAACGGGGTACACTGTGAATACACATGAAGGGGTCGCAAGGTAATACTGGCGAGTCTATGGGAGCCGTATGCCTTACAGCCTCAGCGGGTAGGCCAATGGCCTTTTGTTCAAGGTCTAAAAATGGAGAGCTCGGAATCACATGTTAACTGACGGTTTTCTGACACTTGGATTCGACGCCTAATAGAATTTGTACACAGTGAGAATATTTTTGGGTCCCAGTAGAGCTTCCATCCTGCAATCGGTCTACAATCAATCTTTCTGTAGATATTTACTAGTGTGAATCTTCTTAAATACCGAGATTCGAACCCGAGAATTCCGGTGAGTTTCTAACAATGCCGGTATAATTAACAGTTGCGTAAAAAAAGGGACCGCAAACCTACCAACTGGCAAGCTGTAAAACGATGTGAATTTAGCCGAAACAAAACCTAAAGAGACTGCTGGTTGTATTACAACAACTTCCAAAGAGGGACACATTCGAAGAGTACATAAAAGCTTTTCGCCACCACTTAGTGCTATCCCATCGAACGTAAACCAGATCTCCCTACTTTCTGTGATGGTTTATCGTGTGGGGATGTCGTTTACGGAGGAACAACGTGAGAGAAGACAATCAGGGAGAAGGACTAATGCTGGACTGAAAGCACAATACAGGTCTGGATCGATTAGTCAATATTGTCTCGAGGACCTTTGGTTTATGTGGACGGCTACTTCATTCTGCATAGAAGTCGTTTGGGTAGCTGCTAGAAACACAAAAAAGTGCGCTCAGAAAGACTAGAGGTCTGGTTTAACATTGCTTTGTTTCCGTTGAGGGGTTAGATCAACCTTATTTCAAACCTTGTTCTAGCGCAGCGTTTCTAGTTAGTTCTCACCAAAGGTAGGGCACTAGGCTCGAATGTCGTCCTGATCATAGCTAGCTAGCTATGGTGCATCACACCCTTAGCCATGTCAGGATTTGGACGACAAACTCCTGATATGTGAAGCGAGCTTGTTAGGCGTATTCCACCATCGAACATGAAGTATCATGCCTGGACAGGCGAACATCCTCATACTGTGAACTATGTGACTGGTTTGCTGGACAAAGTATACATCCAAAGGTAAGTAGTCATCGTGTCCCATTTTACACGAATTATGGCAGACGATACTGCACGAGATGTTCAACCCAGAAATTTACTAACTTGTTTGAAGGAACCTAAAGGCTCGGCTCATTTATAACGAAATGACCTACATAGCGTTGACTGCTATATTGACAAGCACTGCAGTCACAATCGAGAGTAAATGCACACGCGGATGTGGATCCTATTTCCAAATGTGTGGTTACAGGGTTCACTTAGAAATGATCGATTCCTTTAGCAGATTATGTAACGAAATTGTTGCAGGTGAAAGGGTCATTTACCAGCTGTTTGATTTGTTCCGCGACGGCCGTTTCGCGGAGTTCTGCCTGACGCAAATCGAATCGGAGTTTGTCCAGTTTGCGTAGATCTGCTTCTTGCTGCCTCTGATTCTCAGCAAGTGCATCACCAAGGTGAGTGGTGAAATGTTCGACAATTTTCTCAGTTCTTGTCACCATTTTGGGGTACTTTTTCTCAAATTTTTCAAGTAACCTGATGGCCGCTGCTTGTTTCTGTAAAGGATGAAAATCGGATAGCAAATAAAATTGCTTGAGTGGAAAAAAACAAGCCCAAAACGATGAAGAATGTCAAAAACGAGAGGTTCGGCTGGGATCCAATCGAGTTACTCGCCAAAAATAGGCTAATTTGCAAATAAGTGTATTTCGTCAAGCCATATTGTCTTTTTTTGAAACAAAGCGGATTTAAAGACAATAAGGAGGGATCTATATTCTCTTCAAAATCCAGTGGCAGATATAATGAAGCAACATTTAGCGATTCCCCTTTCGAGAAAAACCACTCCAACTCGGAACGATGCCCTTCGGTCTTCAATTCCGAAACCATACTTGACTATAACTGACCCCTTCCTGCACGAGAGAAGAAATGAAACAGCCGTGCAGTGCTTCTCGGCTTTTCAGCATAGATTGGCTTCACTTAAGTGATGGAATCTCGCCGGTTTCATGAGTGTGCGCTCTAAGGGAGGATCGTCCTAAGCAAATGCGAGCCAGTCAATACGAGGTATTGAGAAGGAAGAACGCGGAGTTAGCTAAGTTAGCAGAAGCAAACAAAGTTGCGTGCACATTATACTCTTCCAACTTTCATAAAAATGCACCGATTCCTAAGAACACCGATGTCAGTAGAGTATTTCTTTTCATAAATTTAGGAAAGCGAATCTAATGTGAACGGCCACAATCCATGTATTTAGCCGAATTAATGTGGGCTACGATCGTCATGAACAAGATTAAAGGCGTCGAAGGTTGGTTCATTCAGCTGATGGTTATTGTCAGTTTTGGAACGTCGGCCCACGTGACGCTTAAGAGCAAATTACAGGGTTAACACAATTTCCATGAATCCCTTCATAAAGCAACTGCCAACCAACGGTGCAGTGAGGTGCTAATCCATGTATTTTATCAAATAACCCTACGAAGCTGATCAGCAACCACCACTTCGTTTGCCGCAAAGCTATACCATCCTCCCAAGCAGCTAAATAGAACAGCCCAGTGTCGTTCACCAGAAAGACCCTGATACAGAACGGATGTCGGCCTCTGGACAAAAATCCGTGCGCACAAGCGACTATCCAACCTGCACTGAGATGGGCTTGTGGCAAATGATACCGCTGACACTCACGATAAACAGTGAAGGTAGGTCGGAGTGACAGGGTTACACCTTTCCAGGTCAATCCGAAGCACCAACTCTGGTGGTTCTGACACGCCGTTTGAAGACCACTACTACCCGAAGCAGTCGCACCGAAGAACAACTGAAAACCTGACTCTCAACAGTTTAAGCCAATTTTGGTTTGTCTGGTCGCGTTGTAGTTTACTGTATCAAGCAATTGAACAGAAAGTGGATGGCCTTATACCCCGAATTTGCTACGGATCGTGGTTCAAAGGCGCCATATATTTGGAGGAGGGTCACAGCGAAGCAATGTAAGGAATGACCATTTATAACCATGTAGATACATCCAATGCCCTCTCTTTCCGTCCCGAATGAAAGAACAACGAATTCGAGCCCAGGTCGCGCGCACTATATTTGCTTGATTGACTGTAACCTATCAAGCTGTGCCCAAACATACCAGACAAACGACATATCATACTGGATGTGGTGAAGATCATCATCATCATCGACAGCATGACATCAGTGTTCAACACAGATGCTTCGCTGCCGTACAACCATGATTTATTTGAAAGCCTTTTGTGAAGAAACGAATAAAAGTGGACGGAGAAGGGAATTAGTGCTAGCTTAATACAATCATTCCGAGGTGTCTACACCTCCAGACACCCATTCAGGCAACCTGGATAGGAACTGACAACAAGAACGCCAGTGACATCGATTAGCAGCCATATCTTGCAGCGTTACCAACCAGGCGCAGTGGGGATCACGCGGTCCCCATCCTGGAAGGCGAGCAGCACCGACAGCAATCGTAAGCTTCGTAAGCTCTTCCATACCCGTCAACCTGGTGAAGTGTTGACCATCTCTCTGCTTCCGCCACTCTGAATTTGGCACGGAAAACAGCACTCCTCGGCAAACAGTTCGCTATACACAATGCATGGTCTAACCAACACAGCTTCTGGTGCAGGACACAATGGAAGTTCCCGTTGCACATTTGAAAACTCACTTTGTAATTGCCTCATTGCGGATTCACCGACACAATCCCACACGAGCTGAAAGAACGATTGTCCGATACTGAAGACGTCTCAATTCCGCTGCTCGAACAGGCCAACTGTTACAGCCATACAACAAAACAGCCCGTACTGTAGCTTGATATACACTTCCCTTGAGATTCAGGGATACAGCATTCTGACGCCATAGGTGTCTCAAATTAGCGAACGCGACCCGAGTCTTGCAGATTCGTGCACAGACCTCATCTGTCACACTACAATTAGAACTAATACAACTTCCAAGATACGCGAAACGCAGGCAAAGAGCAAAAACCCAACGATCGATATCTGGTATGAGAACACGCTGTAGCGAGCAAACAATCCGTTGAGAGTAGAAAAGCCAGTATGATCGTACTTTGGTAATTGAGTCCCCGAGTGAAACACGGCTAATCGATGAAGTTAATTTTATTCACTGTGTACGGTGAAAATCGGGTAATGATAGTGGTGACAGGTGGCTATATGCGAACACTTGTACACACAATTATATCTTGCCTTTAGTCAGTGACGAAAGACCTTACAAGTTACATCCTTCAATTTAAAGCTTCCCTAAACCAAAGCTTGCTATTTTGGCTTCCTAATAACCAAAGAATCCGGAATTCAAAGAATCAAAGGTAGAACAAATTGTGTATAGGCTCAATAGCGAGCTCTCGCTGTTACTACGATGGATGTTAACTAGCAGCCCAGTCAGTCTGTTCAAGAAACACCATGAGAAATGCGTAGTTTTCTACGATGTGCTGAGACGACAAACAGCTCATCGTGAAACGCATGGGGTCTGTAGCAAAATCGATATCACCTAAAGGTATCCTTAACACAAACAATTAACAGGGTATGCTAAACAGTGGTACCTTCAGAAACATGAGGGTCGTCCGGTGGGTTGCGATATGCTAACACTGGTGGAACATCTTCTGGAAAAGTGTAAACCATGGAAAACTGACTGGATTTACCAGACTTTAGTCGGGGGATGTTTGTAAACTCATTGATGCAACGCATTTCTCCGTTATACAACGATTGGTTGTGAAGCGTGAGTAACCAGTGAACCCCAGTGAACAAATCAATGGCCAGCCACGCAAATTGGATTGTCATCATTGTACTCAACAGCAAACCCAAAATGTCTACACAGGAATCTTCTAGGAAGGCCTTTCAGAGAGGCCTATTATCTCCTTTCCCAGTGATGGTCCGTATTGCGGACGGGAACCACTGTATTGACATCGAATTCATCACCATAATTTTTTTTACCAACGAATCCTCACGTAGCTGTTGCTTACTAGTTGACAACAATGCTAGAGAAAACATCTAATGGCTCTATACAAAGAACTCAGATTCTTGACAAAACAATACTCATGAGGTTGTTGAAAGGTCTTTGACAGTTCACGATTGGTTTCGCCCTTTTCGGGACTCACCATCAACCTCGCATCAACCTCACGCTCCACTGGACCCCGAATTGGAGAGGAATACACTCATTTACGAATTGGTCTGGTTTTAACCGGAGACTCAGTGAATCCCAGCTGAATCTATCGTTCATGATATTCTTCAAATTAGTGTGAAAACTAACTTATTTTTTTATGCATTGAAAATGTGACTGAACCGTTAAAGATCGGCGGTACCTGTCTGGACCACCTTCGTACGGATTTAGTTTCAGCCGTACTGATCTCCAAAATTTTTGTCGTACAATTAAGGCGGTTCCGTCTAGCTAGTTTCCACATCCGTCCTGCTCTACGGTCGCATTTTGTTGTACGAACAAGTGAGGTTCGATTCCACACAAAAACTGTGGTTCACAACTGGTTTCCCAGTATCCCTAACGTCTTAGCCTCAAAAACAATTCAATCTGTTGTGAAGTAACTCAACAGTGTACGGGAATTCGAAAGTGGACCGAAGTAAACAAATTCACGTCAAGCTAGACACTGCTGAGAAACAAGTGACCTCCCAAGTACATCACTGACAAGAAATGTACACTACATATTTGGTCTTGTCTACGGTAGGGGCAAGCGCCGAACATTGGTAATAAGTGATCGAATAGAACGGATTTGCCTGCGTCTGTTCGTGTAAAGTGATAATTAGGACGAAAATTGTTAACCTGAAAAAACTCACTTCTTTTTTCGTTTCAATGGTTTCTTTTGCCCGCTGAATGCCGCGGACCATGTACTCACAAGCTTTGTGCATATTGGCAACCTGTTCCACAGCTTCATCACGCTCTTGCGCTAGTCGTGTCAGTCGTGCAACGGCCGCAGTGTTACACCTATGCAAATACGCGTCCGCATCCAACAAAGCTCGTTCGTAGGTTACCATTAGCCCGCTGTAATTAGAAAAAGAGTGGGAAACACAGTTTATACTATGAGCCCTTAAAGAATGTGAAGATGCCCGGTGGATAAGTGGGACACAGCCAAAGAAAACATAAGTCGAGTTACTTGGTTGTTGGTCTGTTTACTGAGCCAGGCAGTTGGGTTGCATACATTTGAGCACCAATCGACAGTGCGGACTGAGTTGGTCCCAATCCCGCATTGATGATGCCACCAAGGGCGAGGAAACGTTTGCAATCCAACTGCCAACTTTGGCAACTTGACCAAAAACAAAGCAGCCCCTCTTCCGAGCTGCCAGTATTTCGCAAAATCACCGAATCGAATTACGGCGAACAAATGGCACAGTTGAAAACCTGATGGAAGTTACCGTGAGAATGATTCGCCAGTTTATGGTTTGTTATAACGGAATATGTATTGAAAACATGATTTCAGGGTTTAGTTAGCTCAACATTGAAAACATCGAGGGAAAGTACTCCCATGACATAGGAAACCATTGTCGAAGGGAAATTCCAAAGAAACGTTTTTGGTGACTCCTAACTCTTTACATCGTGAATATAGCGTCACCTGTGTGAAAGCAAAGCCCAACTCATAAGCGATTTGAAGATAAGAATTTTTGCAAGCCGGTTTTTTAGATATGAATCTTGTGCTAACCTGTAGTGATCGACAGGAATCACCTTTCTCCCAGAGTAACACTCAGAAACCCAAATAGAAAATGAACCAATAAGCAGCTCAGAGGGATAACTTCACAAGATGAGTGCAACTTGGATCTGGGAAATAGTCACTCGAGAAGCCAGTCAATACGTGACCACGTGACGTGGTTTCCGTTACTGAAGAATAAGTAGCACTACGTCCTATCTAAGTGGGGACCTGATGGTCCCAGTGCTGGTCAGCCACTCGTCGTCTAAAGGTTGTGTTCAATCACCGACCGCAAAGTCACGGGTTCGAAACTTTCTGAGTTTCGTGAGGTGCACTGCTGATGATTCCCAATGAGGATAACATAGGTGTACAGTCCTCCTCGGCTTTTCAGTCCAGACTGGATTCACAGAAAGGATCAAATATCTATTAAAAATACCTAATCTCCTCACAATACCAAGATACTGAGTGCTTTGGAGTTGCACTCTCCACCTTGACTTTACTTTGCTCACTATGGATAAAACGAAACTGACTGACACCTGCCCATTCAAAAACAGGGCAAGACACGATCAGTAATCGTTAATTTGTTGCTGGAAGCAGTCAACATTAGTTGGTAAGCCTATGCTATGAAAACAAGGTGATTTTCTCATAACTACCCCAGGAAACTCGCTGTCCCTCTTCGAACAGAGTGACGTTACTTATGTGTGAAGTACGGCTGAGCCAATTGAGGATTGTTTGTGGGTATGACGCCTAGTGCAGGAGAGGAACAGTGGAATTGAGTCCTGCTTGTCAAATGGATGGTGGTTATTGTTGAAAAAATCCCACCACAGTTGTGTCAGGAGTGTCCGCTAAAAAAAAGAGCGCTAACAATCGCCCATAGCTCACTGGATACTGATAACTGTTTGGGGCTACTCTTAATTTGGGTTACAATTTTATGATGATTAGAAGGTTTCTAAAGCCTTTTTTCTCGACCCAGCACCACTTATCATAACGTTGTCGGAAACTCTGTGATAGCTCGCCGTCAGTTTCACCCTTCTTAGGTTTCATCAGGTGAGCGTAGCCCCAAGTTTCCGTCTTATCCCTAACCTACCCTAAATTTGACGATCAAATACGAGAATAAAAATTGACGGAAACTGAGGGACTACGTGAACCTGATGAGTCCCAAGACGAGCGAAACCGGTAATGGGCTATCGAAGGATGTTCAGCAACGTTGTGAGCAGTAATGGTGAGTCAAAAACAATCCTTCAATGTCTTGAATACCGTTCCAGCTGAATGAAACGTGAGGTGCTTTTGTGCAGCACACTCAATTGCACATCATTTCAGACGAGATTCATTCAACATTCAGGTGAGTTTCCCGTTAACCCAAAGTTAACTTGTAAGTAGGTGTATTTTCACAGCCTTGTTTTATTACGCATCACACACTCAAGTGAGAAATACATAGAAGAAACAATGTGGGTATCGATGGCTTTGAGAACAGATGCTTTTGATAAGTTCTCAATTTGCAAGTATAGTCAAAAAATGAATCAGAAGAACGCCCCTAAGAGTGCAGAAATACGAATCTGGTTATATCAGTTTGCTGGGATTGGTCGGAAAGGAGTACATGGTCGGCTATGAGAGAGTTAAAGAGCAAACAAATGTCACAAACCCTTTGAAACCTTTAGACAGCGCTTTAGCGCTCCCAAACAACACATTTTATTTATTGTGTGGGCGCAATAAACTATTCATGAGGTTGCTGAAAACCCGCCGACAGTCCATGACCTGTTTCGCCCTTCTTCGGGCTCATCATGTAGGCGCAGTCCTAGATTTTCCGTCAGCCACATGTTATAAATGCACAAAATTCGACAAATACACTCATGTGCATACAAATTTGTTCTTGAAGGGAGGCTCACCTGGAACCCAGCTGAATCTCCCATTTATTATGAGTTTATAAGTTGAATTTCGTGCAATTTGGGTTGAAGCAGAACAAAGATATTTATAACTGTACTGGTCAGTTGAAGTCCTATCGAAGACGCTTGTTCGGAGAACCGTGCCGCCCATGATGTCCAGTACGACTGCTGTATTTCACCACTGTGGTTAGTACTCCTTAAACGTTCGGTAGAACATCCTAACGAAAAATTCATTCGTTGTGCATAACATAATCTCAGTTCACGAATGAATGATTTATTCAATACATGCTAAAGTAAGCGTTCGAGGAACACATGGAATTTGAGGTGTAGTCGGGTCCCAAAAATCCCAGTCACATGAAGCTTCACTGGGACTCATTGGAAGGGAGTAGGATGATCGAACACACGACCATCTGCGCAGCATTTTCAGATGATTTATCACATCAGCCCAGGTCATCCGAAGGTATGCGCAGCTGGGGAGATTGAGGCAATTACGAGTCTTTGTTCAATCAAACACTGACTACTTGTGGACAATCAGACCATTATACTTGAAAAGTCACTGACCCAGGTGGAGTAGTTCACCCTACGCCTATCGTTCACAGTAAAGGTATCATTGGATCCTATGAGTGTTGACCGAATGGTCAAGTATACGATTCCTGTGGGACCAGATGCTGGGTCCCAGTGAGGAAGAAGAGCCTCATGCGATTGAGTTTCTCTGGATTTCATCACATCTTCACTGTGAACATTCAATTAGGGTCCACGCCCACGACTCACAATCATCGAGTCCCGCGCGGGGATGGACGGTTATTCGGATAGAAAATTATCTGACAATTTATTCGTATATGGATAGTCTGAAAAGTTAACAGTTGGTAAGACATACAGATCTAAAAATCTGGGAAGCCTGCATGTATGATGAGCCCTGAAGCATGGCGAAACCGATGAGCTCTAATCAATCTTATAAAAACTACTGCTGGCATAGAATACATTGATTTAGATGCCACAAAAGAAAAAGTCATGACCATGATTAACGGGCCATGAAGAGATACAGACGCAACTAAGCAAGCAACCATCAAACAATACGGGAATGACTGGTTTACATCACTTTGTGCGTGTACGGGTCCAAAACAATGACCCGTAATAGAGTTTATCAGGAACTTGTCTCCGGACGGCGCTTCAACACTTTTTAGAAAATCTGTCGGCTCTATGGCTCCCAAGGGGCAGTTACCTATCAAGCCGAATGAGCACCATGTATGGACACTGTGAGTCTTTTATGAGATCAAATGTAAGTAGTTGATTTCACCTCAAGTTCAGGCAATGCCAACCATTTAGGCGTGTGCGAGCTGAAACAACAGAAATAACTAGATTCAAGTACACATAACCCACTAATAACATCTGCGGCGTGTCCACATTACAGAATGACTCACCTGAGATCGTCAGCGACTGAACGAAGTCGCGACACTTCATCATGTAGATCCATCCATTCTTGTGCTATGTCGGATTGTCGATCGGACAAACTAGAGTTCTGTAGCCCTGACGCAGTGTCGGCTGAAGCAGACAAACCATGGATCAATTGGGTCATGTGCAAGTTACCATGGGTAGTAGCGGACAGGCTTGTAACATCAGCTGCCAGCAGCTGTGGGTTCGCCTGATTGCCGACGATCCACGACTCATGGAAACCCGATAACAGAGCATCAGCATTTGTCTGAAATAAATGATACCGAGTTGGGCTGTTCAAGGACGTGGATCAGTAACGTACAGACAGATACAGCAATAAACAACGTAGCAAATAGCATAAATAATAAATTTATGACCGGATACACAATCTGCCCTGTCAAAGGGAGTAAGGAGACCGAAGTTGAAACAGAACCAGTGAATTGCATTTGAAACTGGCCACATCAAACGAACAAGAACGGACCAGACAAATTATGAACTTGTGTACGAAAAACAAGCAGAATAACACGTCCACGTATGTTGCTGTGGGTGAGGAACCCACCGTGAATCCGTCGATTACAATGAGTGTGATTACCATCGATCCCCTCACAGGAGGAACTTGATCTTTTACTCATATCAACTGTTGCCCAACTTACGTGAAAGCAGATTTATATTACAACGAACACTTCCAACATCACACTTTCACACACGCATTTAACTTGACAGGTGAAAACAATATAGCACAAAAAGCAATACACATAAGAACCAAGAAAAAAATCGTGACATTGTGTGCGAATCCCTGCCTGAAGGTAACGAAACGTTTTGAACATCAGTGTTCTCTCGCTTTTGTGAAAGCACGATATCCTTTATGAAACGTTTGCTTTAGTCTAGCGAAATAGACTGATTTTTTGAAATCATTACTGGAATCTGCAATTATACACGATATAGAGGTAAAGGAAAACACATGTGATGGGAACCGTCCATTCAACAGCCTTCTTGCGGGACAGATGCATTGTCGGTGGTGTCGGAAATAAACCATATGTGCACCCCAGGAGTGGTCAGTAGCCACGAACTGAACTGATCCGCCGCGAATCTAAAACCCTTTATACCTTGTAGACCGTCACTGGTAAACGAAGCTGTGGCAACCAGAATCACGCACAATGCGCACTTTATCTGCAGTTGGGGATGGACTGTCCTGGATGTGGCACCCCAGTCCTGTTAGTTACCTGTTACCTGTTAATTACCTATCGCTCTCAACTGGGTTGCTTATTGACGGTCAGCAGTTTGACATGCTCATTTCCGTTCGTCAGATTTTTAGGGTAATCCATACCAAGGCAAGGTGCTTGTTTCCTCATATTCAGTGAACAGGGCTGAAGACCCATTGGCAGGCCTTCGATGGTTACAAAGTAGAAGAGAGCGGTAAATGTTGAAATGAGGAGTCCAGGCAATAATAGGATGAGCGAAAAGAGGCCTGGGGGTGCACTCGAACCCTCGATAACACTCACCACACAGATAAGTAAGTTGGACAGCGAGCCAGAGCCCTCGATAACTCAGTTAGCATGGCAATATCTCGGTAAGAGAAAGGACAGTGGTTCGACTCCATCCAAGGTGTTTTCGATCGTGCTATTTGCGAATGGGCTTCTCATTTCAGAATCTTCGGTTACTGCTCTTTGGGCCTATGCGCTGCACGGCAGCTAAAAACACAGCAACTGGACAAATTTATTTGAATATATGGGATAGTCCAGGTTGTGTAGGGAACAGCTCAACACACACTTTTTCGACGTCTTGTCAAACAGTTGACATAGTATGGATTGATTGGATCCTAGATGACATCAGATGGGCCAGGGGCGGGTGCAGTGTGGTATTATGAAAAAAAACATTGTGTAACCGGACAACCAGGTGAACAACAATCACGATTCAATACGTGCTGCCCTGTCTCAGATCGGCATTGTCGAGTGGTTGCATCAGAGCTTTGTATTGTGACTGAGTATCGGCTTAACTGCAAGGCACTGGGGAGTTCAAATGGGATAGCCAACACATAGGACTCAGTATCATGTATTTTATCTCTGAAATTCATACTAAGTTGATTCTTTGTGGTAGAGGTAAACCTGACTAGATCAGCTGCATGGATACTTTTGGATTATTTTTCTTCACTATTCTGCGTACGGTGGACAGTTGTAGTGCATCAACGCTTAACTGAGCGTTGTATCCACCATTGTAGGCCTTCGATGGAAAACACATCACTGAAGTTAGATGGGTGTGGAAATCTGAAATTTACTCGACCAAGAGCAAACACTAGTGGGGACAGCAGAGTGTTCCGCTGCTTCTTTGCGGTTTCTTAATGGCAGGATACGGAAAGTTTAAAGTTGAGGGACAGCTGCTGATGGCGATTTCGTTGAAGGTCGATCGCTTACAATGTAAGCAAAAATAGGCAGAATGTGACACACCAACATGGTGCACGTAACGACAGTCAAGACTTCAGCAATCAGTAAGATACTTTGTTTAGATCTACTCATGAAGTCGACAACCCATGAACAGTTTCACATTTCGTGAATATCGTACGAACTGAAAAACTAGGCAACCTTGTGCAGCACATTCAATCGTAGATCATCATAAACGAGAGATTCAGTTGGATACAGTTGGGCATCCCGCTCAAACCAAATTAGTGTGCAAAGGAGAGTATTTGGCGGGTAAATTAATTTGCTTTACGCTTGTCTCCCATGAGGTAAGGTAAGTTTGAAATGAGCGCATTGAACCGAAGTGAAAGCAAACGGTTCGTTGAGCGCCAAGTTCAAATCTAGCTGTTTCGGAAAAGAAGCCGAAAGTACAGTTGATTTGGATTAGGAGCTGCTGAGTTTGATAGGCTATTTTCGCAGTGGGTTCGAAAGGGCTCAGGGTTTAGGCGTTGTGGGTGAAAATACTGCTCGTAAATAAACAGCGGATATATTGCACGAATCTTTCCGACTTTTCGACGATCGAGGGTAGCCTTTGTCAAAGAACAACTAACTGACAAAGCAATATCAGTGTGGCCAGCCAGAGACTGGTTTACATAGTGTCATATGTGCCGTGATTGGCGTGAATTTCATCGTGTCGTTTGCATGCGTGTGCGTTGTCATCATCATTACCAGCTATAAGAACCACGTACTTGTCGTCCAGTGGTTATAGCTGCTATAGTTTCGTTCACCGATGATTTAGGGAAGTGGGGTAGGCAGCTGCGCATTGGAGGCGGTAGCGTAAACACAGGTTGTCAGTAGATTTTTAATTGGGGAGATTGGGAAGGGAGCTATGCATTGAAGGCAATATCTAGGATGCGTCAGCGCCATTGAGGGCATGACTAGGCAATGTCTGACAATGTATCTGACCACTGATGTGTCCCGTCTCGGAGTCCCCATCCAGGGAGACGGCGATGACCAGCACAGCTGACTTTGCTGATCATGGCTTTCATGCATCGGGGCCAAGTCATTGTTTGACCTCCTCTGGCTCGTTCCCACCCTTCATGTGGTTGTGCGAAAAGAACCCTTGGAGGAAGTCGGTCGACTGGTGTATGGAGCACCTGGCCAAGGCAACACAGCCTATGCAGTGTGATCAGTTCATCTATCGTGAGTGATTTATTTCTTCCGAAAACCATTCGACGTACTTCAACTTTGCTGATCCGGTGTTCCGTGTACGTATTATGTCCAGAGTTCACACATGACCTTGCGACTGAGTTGTTGTGTCACATGGGGTCTCTCGTGACTGAGTCGTTCTTGTATGATGAAGCGGATCGGATCAAATGGCAGATTACTCAACACTATCAGATCTGTTAACGCAAGAAGGCGTCATGTGAATAACAACTGGTTCAGCACAGCACCTCTGTGCATACACGTCAAGTATCTGGTCCGGTGATTCTCAGCTAATGTATGGAGTGCAACAGCTGAGTCACGTTCAACTCTGTCCAGTTCGCTTGCGTTTCTCGGAGCGGCCCGAAAGTCTCGTTTTCCTTCGTTGATTCTAGTTTTCTCAATACTAACACAGTCACATTAGGTACAGTCAACGCTGTAGACACAGTGGGTACAGTGATCGGGTCAGAGCGGGTCTTTAGTGCGAACCAGTTGTTTTTGCAATCTGCCTTCTAGTTGGAAAGCGGTGCAGATAAAGATGGAGAATGGGCAACGGATACTTTCATACGTGTGTTGCCCGTAGGGAATTCTGGCTGCTGTATCCGTTTTGGGTGAGTGAAGCGCTGTTCGTTGAAATCTGTTGGATGCCCATTGTTTCTCAATGTTCATTTAATGAGCATAACCTCACTATCGGACAAAGATGTATTACTACAAAGCTTACTTTAACGGCGAGCCAATGTACGAATTACCGTTCGCTTCATACTCAGTAGACGACCTGATTGGGTTGGTTTGTAATGGACTGTGGTTTCAAAATAATCATGATTCGAACAGACTTCACAATGGAGAAGAGCAGCCGTTCCGTTTGGTGTCTCCTGTTCGATAGTGAAGGGAATGGACTTGCACATGGCGTTGAGATATGATGGGGGATTGATGCTCATAACAGACCTTTATGACAACAAACGTCATCGACGTAGCTGAGACAAACTCTCGGGGGATTGAGAAACATGGCTTAACGCCAGGAATTGATGCCGTGCTAAGAATAGGTTGGCAAACCCATGGGAACTTCATCACTCTGTTGATAGCTCTGGCTATTGAGCGTGAACAGGGTAGATCGTGATTGTAATTCTAGACGCTACACAGTATCTCCTGTACAGAGAAGGTAGTACGGCTATTCAAAGTATTATCTCAATTCAGTTGTCTTATGCACTGTAGACACATTACTGTAGAGCGGAACATCAAAACTAACAGAATTTTCATCGTCAACAAGAGTTGCTTGGTCTGCTCTTTGGGCAAAATCATGCGAACTTGTAGGCTGACTAACCACATAGCACTGGTGTGAATATCTAGTGACGGCAATACCGAGCATCTTGATACCATCCACAATTTGCGAGGTCATGTGGTCGGTTGAAGAAACGTCCTTACATGGCGCATAATAACAGTGACGTGCTACTGAACAAGACGTAGCAATTTAATTGGCATTCTAAAACATACGACCCCGCTTCATTTTAGAAACACAGTATATTGCAGACCAATGTGGTGTCAAGATCAGACAAAAGAAACACTCGCTTAAGGCGCTTCACATCACAAAAACCACCGACTGAACCGATATTTAAGGCATTGAAGTATGTTCCCCTCGTACGGTACTATGTATGCGACTGGCGGAAACTGTTGGACAGCCAGTCATCGGTTCCGGTTAACAACATAGGCGTTGTCTCTGAATTGTTGCAAGAAATTTGATTTGGTTTCTCACGCCAATATCCCTCTGAAAAGGATATTGCCATATTGCCATATTGTTTGTTACGACAGCTAATGACCGTTAAAAAGTATCGGATTGGGTCGGAACAATGTGCTTTCACCATGCTTCTCACACACAGGACGAACATATACACATGTAAGCCTAGTACGCCAAACATAGGTATAAACTGAATGTAACAAACACATGGCTCAAACAACACCTCCGTACTGAGTGGTCAATAAACGAGTTATGCAGACAGTGGACGGTAGGGTAGAAGGTGTTTGGATAAGTGTCGTTAGTATGCAGAAAAATTTAGGCCAAGTGCAGCTGATGTGAATTTAGTGACAATCCACGAGGTGAAGTGTCAAAGTACCATGAAAATGAGTACAAAACGCGTATGAGTTGAATGAAGCACACAAATCTGTTTGGTATAACTGGTGAAGTGATTCACCTGATATTGATTGCTGCCGATGCATCGAAGCACACAGTTAGCTGACAGTATGGAGGAGGCTAGGTGATGAGCACGCATGACATCGCCACGTGCAGCATGAGAGAAGTTCAGTGACTCACCACAACGTGACTATGTGGTTTAGCTGCTTCATTTAAAAGCACCTGACCAGAAGGTGACATGCTATCAGCGGTCTGGCTAATACCAAAAGGTGTAACCAGAGTGGTTAGTACGTGCCGGGTTGGAAGAAGACGTGGAGGCAAGCTTAATGTCATCAGCACCAACGCATTACGGGATAAGGAGCTGAAGTGGATAAGCAGAACAAGGTTCAGATCTACATGCAACAGTGGCTGGGTGGCCTGAGCGAACTACATGTTAGTGTTGTGTTTACCGATATGAGGAATCGTCCATAAAGTGCGAAAGTTAAAAAAAACTTGACCATGTGCACAATTTAGAGTAAAAATTTTGGGTAAAAGTTGAAAATCTGCCAATGCCAAAATAAATGACGAAGCAATCCAACCCTATTCCGCAGGAGTATTTGTGTTCATTTAAGTCACCAAACTATTCGTCTATTCCCAATGACAACTGACTTAGTTTATATAGGCGGGTAATAAACAGTGAAGCTCGACATGCTACCCTCATATGGCAATACGCATAAGGTCCATGCGAACTACGGGCAGTCTACTAGGGGTTTCGGCATTTTCGGGGCTTATCAGGTAGATATGGTTCACGAATGTCCAAGGATCGTATTTCAAACTTCAATACCGAATCGCACGTGGATCGCGATAAACCGAATGACTCAACTGAATCTCTCGTCTATGGCAATCTTCAACTGAATGAGCTGCACAAAGGCCGTTTCACTTTTCATTTGGAACAATATTCAAGATATCGAAGTATTCACAGCACATTCATTCAGCACATCCGCAAATGAGAGATTCAATTGAATTTTATTCGCGTGTCACATCCAGTTTATTTGCAAATGAGTTTTCATAGTTGTCCTGTTGTTCAGGCGAGTAGAGTCACGGTTCAAGAGCTCGAAAATCTCATAGAAGTGGATGCAGTTAGACGTTAGTTGACAGCTTAGATTAAGCTCAATCGGCTTTGGTGAGGAACAACAGGTGTCTCGATAACTCGAAGAGCACATCGCAAATTAAGCGAGGTACTCGTAGTGACAATCAATCGATCAATTTATCAGCCACAAACCGTGTGCCAAAGGTACAATGGTTCCAGATGCTAGTGTGTGACAAGCCTTAGAGGAACGGCATATTTGGTTAGCTCGGGAACCGGGTAGCTAGGCAATGAAGGTGATAGTTTTGATGCATGAGCGCCACTGACTGAGCGACTGGGCCATTTCTGTCAGTGTCATTAACCACTGGTGAGTTGGGTCCCCATCTAAGGAGGCGGGAGTTGTCCGTCCGACTAAGTTTACTTGTTAGTGTTTTCACAATTCGTCGCCAGGTCATACACTGTCCACTACGCGGTCGTTACCACTCAGCGCAGGACTGGGCGAAGAGCTCTGCGAGGCACGCAGTCTTCAGGCATGCGGAGTACCTGTCCTAACCAGCGTAACCTATGAAGCGTGAGTAATTCATCTATCGCGGGAGAATTCTTTATTCCTAAAACCATCTGGCGTACCTCAGCATTACTAATCCGAAATTCCTCCCAGACCCGACCAATGCTTCAGAGACACCGATGGCCAAACACTGACATCTTTCGTATGTCCTTTGCGCGTAGAAGATTCGAGAAATAATCTCATTTCCAGCCAATCCACCGGAACTTGTGCAGCTGCCCAAGTAAACAAATTTGCCAACCACATCGATTGGCTTGTCTGCAAGCATTAAGTTTGGGTTTGGCCCCACCCAGTCTTGTAGCAGCTCACCTTAAGTCGACTTGATGCGCTTATCGCGTATACCTAACGAGTCTTGCTTCTGTATACATTGGGATGTATAAGGATGTGATAAGGCCAAGCTAATAATTTCGCACAAGACAGAAGGACCACAATTTTGCGGTTGGAATGAGAACAGAATGAACCGACAGGTGGGGAATGTGCCTACTTGATGAGTCCCAAGAAGGGCAAAATCGTCGTCAGTTGTTGAAGGGTTTTCAGCAACCTTATGAGTAGTGTGTTCCGTCAAGTTTACAACACCACCAGTCAGTGCGGAGATCAACCTAGTGGGGCTCAGTGAGCTCTAATAACCCTCTGATAACCTTTTAATGTAGCACATACCTCATTAAGCATGCTCACCGAAGTGCATATAAATGGACAGAAAAGAAACAATTTTGTTCAACACCGCACGTACAACGGGTGTGTGGGCACATTTGTGCGCAACACTACACGAGTAAAACTTATCGGCAGAGCGATGTGCAAGCACAGAGGTGAAAACAATCAAACCACGTTACTGTAACCAGCTTCGTCAACGATGTTGGCAGCTTTTATACTATAGTGCTACCGAACTGGACAAACGGTAAAACGGAGGGGTGGTTGTTGTTAGAGTGGTCACCAGTGTAAGGCAAGAAATGATGCCATAGATATCACAGATACACTTACGGGGTGAAAATCGGCCCATCTATCATTCATATAAAAATAAGTGAAAGTCAATTTTGCATTTCAACCAATCGGCTAGTAAAAACGCCACAGGGTGCCACCAGCATCAGTCATGAAAACCATCAGAACTCATAAACTGAAAACATACTTCTTAAAGCGGGAAGATTAATCGAAAGAAACAGTTGTTGGCAAAACGAACTCAAGTCGTTTTGGAATGTGCAAACTGTTCATAGCAAAACGCAGTGGGAGAGCAACGTGAGGGGGTTTCGTTTTCAGTCCATCCTTTCTTCTGTAAAAACCCGTTTGATTGGTCTTTCAGTGTTAAATTCCCATTTAGAGGAGAATGTAAATTACAGGGTGGAACAAAGTCAATTGCAAGGTTTTCCTTATACATTTTTGCCGTTGTCCGTCCTGAACACAGAAGTGGGACGGTAACTTGAGGCTCCGTTTAACGACTAAGACTCTCCTCTTCCATCTGAGAACACCCTCTGGAGAAGCTATATTTAGTTGCTCTCGCTTGGTCATTCATTCGACGGTAATGGCCTCCCCAGGAAACAGCACAAATGGTTTTTCAGGAGGGTGCCAAACTCTGTGAATCCCACTACATTATTTATATACAGAATGCTTTGGAGCGCAGCAGTCGTAGGTAATATGCCTAAGCAAATATCGTTTAAAACCTATCCACTTCAGGGCATGATGAAGCTCATAAGACGGTTCACAAGATCCATCGGCATTTTTTGTTAACCTTGTCTTTACACAAAGCGCAATTACACAGAACAAATTTTAAGGGTTCCCTAAATGAACTAGAAGAACCACACTCTGATTCCACAGAATTTTCCATAGCATCAAGACCTACCGTTGTCACATTTCATTGTTGAAGGATCATGTCAAAACCAAAAGTGATTTGAGTTTTCCGTTCGACAACTTGCATTTGGGTGAAAATGAGCCTTAACAATTCGCTCATTTTTGTTTTTCGAATTGTGATCAATCGGCTCCCTGAACAGGATTTCGTGCGCGTCTTGCTCAAGTGACTATAACACCGTTGGTTGAGAATTCACACTAGAATTGACCGTTTTGGCCACAAGAATCGCTCGTCTGTACAGGACTTGTTACCAGGTTACTATCTTGGAAGTGTAAATATCTGTCAGCGGTTGGATACTAGCTGCATATGGAGAGTTCGTTTTGAAAGGGTTCATCCACCTAACGGAACAGGGCTTGATGAAGGAGAATACTACTCTGTACTGAGTACTGTGGCACCTGAAACACGATTAGGTTTCCAAAGCAAAAATGTAGATTAGCTAAGCGCGAGCGAGGGACGATGCAGAGGAAATTTCGGATCACTCGTCGTACAATGAGTGTGCAATGGCAAACAGTGCAAAGTTGGTCAAGCGAATTAAAAAAATAATTCAAAATGATGCACACTTACTGGGAGAAATTGTAGATTTTCCTTGTTTTCAGAAACGATATCAACCACCTGGTCGAAAGCTGATATGGATTTGGTAAAGCCGTCTGTTATTGATGGTTTCGGATCATTCATGGAATCCACACTCTCCCAGACATCTTCGTCACCTGACTGTGCAAAACTAGTACAGGTTGATGGAACTGGGTTAACCGCGGGAAACATTTTCGCACCCGATGCACTGTCATGAGCACTGGTTGGAAATACGGATGGAGCTGTTTCTGTTTCCTCAAGCATGTGTGCGGATGCACGGGCGACAGGGCTGGCATTCGTTCCAACGTCTGCTTGAGTTGGTGTCCTTGTTGCCGCCGATAAACCAGAAACACCGCCAAGACGATCATAGAGAGATCGAGCAACCTGGGTAACCATTCCCGAGATGCTGCCGAAAGATAGACGACTGGATACGTTTAGCTTCGGCGTCGTACTACAGCTGGGATCCACAGGAGCAGACTCAGTGAGGTGCGACCTATGCAGTTTCGCAGTGTCATGAGGAACGTGCATGGAAGATGGTGTATTTGACTGGGACGATGACTGTGGCGCTAAAGACGGAGCAAAGGTCTGACTTAATTTGCGTATCACCTCGAATCTGCTCGAGGGAGTATTCACCGATTTTGTATCTAAGGTACGATAAAAACAAGAGTCGTTACAGGAGTGTGATGAGAGGATTGATACAATGATGCGCGGAAATAAATCAAAGTTCGATTCTAGTAAGTTTAGCAGTTCAATTCATGTTATCCGGCATAATCAATACATAATTTGCATAAGCATCTAACGAAGGACAACAAACCGTACGTGGTGTGCGTCCAGCGTTGTCATGGGGAGAAGCGGTGTGTAGAGATGCTGAAGTAGTCATCGTGTGTAGTCCATCATCACTGGGTTGATCAGCACGCCGTACTGATGGGTCTTGAACATTAACACGTCCGAGCAGCACAGCCAGTGCATCCATGTCAGCCACATCAGCTGGTATCGGAACCGAGTTAGGCGAGATGGAGGGTTCGGAGGTTCCATTAATATTCGTCAGGCATTCAGTGCTATGAGCGAGTAGATGGCCTTTCACCGATGTAGCCGATGATCCGACTATCTCAGCTGGGAGAGATACGTGCCACTCAGGTGAGCGATCGGAACCGCCTAGGGCCTGGTCCAATATGCTGTGATGCATCCAGGGTGAAAAAGTAACTGAAGCAGCCACTCCTGAGGCAAGAGGAGGAATGTGGGAGCTAGGTGAAGGAGCGTCGGATGATATTTTCACGATGTCCACGTTAGTCGGCCGAGGGGAGGGCTGTTCGTCTGGTGTTGGAGAAATTCGATCAACCATCGTCATCGTATTCGATGTATTGAGACTGTAGAGAAAATGACTGTTGTGGATCACTGGGCACGATTCATGGGAAAGGATTAAACGAATTCGGTCACACAGAATGTAGGAGCGGGTTAACAGACTTAGAGGTTTGTCGTAATCAGGTAAAACTACTCTTCAACGCAAGCTTGTCGAGTGCTTGTACGCACAAGTTAACTGGAACATCTATGTTGAAGTAATGCTCGCACGTGGAAGAGCGAATGCGTTAGAATCTATTCATTCCCAGGAATATAAATGAGACGATTCACCATGCAGAAAATGTCCAACTACAGTAGGAAAACTCACACGGTTTCCGGTTACAGAGACTGAGGGTTAAATGGCCTCTAATAAGTGCACAAATGCATTAGGACAGCAAGTAACAGCCGGAAAGTCGCGGGTTCAAAACTCCTTAGGGTTTCGTGAGATGCACGCTGATGATGATTCCCAGTAAGGATGAAACAATTGCACGGAGGTCCTCGGTTTTTCACTTCACTTACAGGAGAAAATGACAATTAAAAATCTGGGTAAAAACCAACAGCATAAACACCACTGACACCGGTTAGCCGCCACGTCTTCCAATCTCTTGTCAAGAGCACAGGGAATCATGTGCATATCAGCTTGGAAGACAGATCTTATCAACAGAACCAGGATAATCACTAACGCTGACGGAAAAGCCTACGGCCTCTGGCAAGTCTTGCTGCGTTATGGGTCACGCATGCGTGTTACGAGGAAATATCTTACCTTTTCGCCGAGGCACCGTAACTACTATTAAGTTATATTCTGAAGGTTGAAAAAGTGAAGCAACTGCTGACTGATATTTGGAGAAGGAAAACAGTGGACTGCTCGACAACATAAACACCCAGGATAGTATGGAAGCTAATTCCCAAACAAATACCGTTCAGTTGTCTTCACACAGACTGTCTTCTGTCACAAATAAAGACAGAAAACTAAACAATTTACTCTATTCTTTGGTCACAGAAAAGCTCGTGTAGGTTCCTCTCCTCCCATAGCATTCGTCGTTATTTTTCGTTGCTCCCATTATGTCGCTTCGACTGGGTTTGTTTTGCACGTGATTCAGTGCACCATGTTGAAATAAGGGCCATGCCGCAGCACATTGTTGACAATTTGCTGAGATTCCATCAGAATTCATCATACCGCCCCTGTGCAGCGTCGGATAACGTTGATAACTGATCACCGACAAAAGTGGACGACTCAGTTGCCTCAGGGAAATGAGACGGCAGAAAAGACCCTCCCAATGTTTTGACTGCACGGTACCTGATTGGTCGTGGCTTTGGAAGCAACAAGCTATTCAATCGAAAGCGTTTGAAAAGCCTTGAGTTCTTAATATACGGTGATCCTTTCAGGGCAGATTCCTACGAATAGGGGCCAGTCCTTCAGACAGGCCACAGCAGCGTCCCTTGTTGGTCACGTCTTGATGTGAAGTCCTCATTGCTGGGGGGTGTCACCGTTTTCCAGAAGAACCAAAGGCAAGTTGTTATGGAAACACACGCCAAAGCGTATATATGGGCAACAGTCACCTAAGAGTGCCTGGATTTGGGACATCCAAAAACCATATGCCACCACTCTGAAAGCAGCAAAGTTCAAGTCATTATAAACCAAAAACCGTCTGAGGGAATTTGCCCAACATTAGCTTAAGGTTAACGTTCATCGACACTAGTTTTCGTTCGCACATATCAAACACAGCCCTAAGTCTTCATCACAGTCGATACCTGTTAGTTCGTGGCTAATTTCAAGACTATGAAAACTAAGACGTTTGGAAGCAATGGAACTATCCACATAGACGCTGTGTACTGGTACGGTAATCGGTTCAATCCTCAGGTATTCTGAAGGCTTCTGCCTTAATCACGTCCTTCATTGGTTTCCTATTAGAGTAAAACGTAAGTTATCCATCCATCGCAATCAATAATTCAATTACTTCATTTATCAAAACGGTGGAAGCTGTTCCAGCATTATTAAGTTCACCTGCACCCTTAGAGATTAGTCTGTTGTGAAGGTCCAAATTGCAGTGGAATGGCCAGTACGAAAGGGTCGATTTCACATTCGACGAGTACCACCGCTTTATTCCCAAAAGTAACTACCATAATCTTCCTCCTATCAATAATAGGACACGAATTGACCCAATGAGGACGGGGGGAGATGCTACTGTTTGGAAACCAAGCATGCAGAGTAGAATATTGCAGCACACAACACTTCTGCGAAGAATCGAAATTCACCAACAATCGATAAGAAAACGGTTAGCAGGACAGTAGTATCTGAGGCGCCTCTATACTGAAGGAAATGAAACGCGCTCTGGGCCATCACACGTTGTTTTTCGTGGTGCTTAACGTGTACTGCAGTTACGATTGGCTGAAGGAAGACCCAAGTGGCCGGATCAGTGGCTCTTAGTATACGAGACGGTACGATCAGCCTTTGACATTTGCAAGGAGAGCTAATTCTAAAGAAAGTCAGTGAAATGACCGGTTCACTCCTGCTGCCAGGCCAGACTGACAGAAGTGTTTCAGATAAGGATCGCAAGTAGTTGTTTGTGGAAGGTCTCGATACTCATGTTACCTGCATCACAATGAGCGCTTTAAAAACTAAGATTTAGGTCTACCAAAAGGGTGAGGAACAGTTGTTCGCTAAGACTTACGGAACAGCTCTGTTAGACGGCTCACAGTCACACACGGGTTCAGGCACTGTTGAAAAGAAAAAGAAAACGAAAATCTCAGCCGGTAATGCCTTCGAATGAGTGAAAACATGGGCATGCACCTCAGAACAAACGTGACCGCTCAGCCACTGAACATCCACACAAAGTTTTGATTTGGTCGCCTGCTAGCAGGCCACGGACAATCCCTTGATCTATAAACAGCAAGTTGGACCAAAAGTTCAGCACAACTATCTAGTTTGAGAGCATACTTCAACTCGCCTATTTCCGACATCATGAAAAACACTTATTGTTAAACGACGAGCTTTGGTACAACAGTGCACTAGTCAGAAATGGGAGTTATTAGCCGTCCGTACAGAGACAGAGCAGAAGCCTTCGATATCCGTGAGAGAAGGGTGTGAGCTGAATGCCTCATCGGGCTACAAAATATCGGAGAACAAAATCGCACTCCACGTCAGTGGTCATGGGCCGATGAGTTATTTAGACAAGAGCTAGGGGAAATGTGGGGATTCCACTGCTAGGGGAACTTATATTTCTCAATCCAACCCACCAAAGGTGAGTGACACAAAGTAAAAAAAAATCGAAAAGCATCGTGGCACATTTTTAATCCCAAGCCGGTCTCAAGCCTAAAACGCAGGGGCCGGGTGAAACATATGGTGAAACCATATAGTAAACTCTCATACATCGGCCATGGCAACCACTTACAGCGGGCCCCGTCAAGCCACTCTTATGACTAACATAGAGCGGGCTCCCATTGTTCTGGAACCGAAGTTATGGCAACTAGATCATATATATATATATATATATATCTTGCACTGTCCCTCCTCTTTCAGAAAGAGAGGATATTCTGTTGAGACACATCCAGTTTTGTGGAATTTAGAAAACCGTACAAAAAGTCCGTCCCGCTAGACAGGCCGTTTTCGACCGGTTCCGTCAGCGGTCACAGGGTATCAACGCGACAAGTATATCTCCCAGAGGTGCACACTAACATGTACGAATTGACTTCCAGTTTGTGAGGTGCCAGACATGCCAGTATATAAAACATCAACTGCCACAGACTTCCAGCAGAAATCTTAAAGACACATTATCTATAACACTAAGTTTTCGCCGTTCCCCGAGAAAGACTACTGATAAAGCAAAATAATGTTGCTTAAAAAATTAATGTCCCATGAATTTCTCGTCGATTCCTCGCTAGTGAACAGCTTTCCTCTATTAGCCAGTAGGTAGGCTTCGTTAATAATCAACCCAGTTTTTAGTTTCATCTTCTACCAATTAGGCGATTAAGAGATTCGTCTGAGATTCCACTCGATGTGTTGATTTCTCGAAACACAAACCTCCAGTAGATTGCTCGTAGATAGAATGAAGTCTTATCTAGAAGTGCTGACGGATGTAGTGATTCTTCAGACTGTAAGTTTTTTTAAAGGTTAGTCCATCTTTCTCCGAGCTAGCTTTGTGTTAAAAGTCAATAGTTTTGGGCGTAAAAGCCCCTGTTTTGTGGATTCAAAAATGAGTAAAACTCCAATATCAGGTGGATACGGGTTGTAGTTCCGAAGTTTTCATGCTGACAAGCCATTGTCCAAGAATAGTGAGTTGACGACAGATAAAATGGGTCACGAGTCACACTCAAAGTGATGCAGCGCGAAAAGTTGCGAATCTCACATACGGGTAACACACAATGAGGCCACTCGAACACAAAAAAGAACTGCTTTTACGTATAACCAAAACATCCCAGATGAACAACAAGAACCCTCTACTAGAAAAACACGTTTTCCAAGGAAATCAGGCACCTCTAGGACGAAAACCAACCTTTGGGTCTTTCTAACAGGGGGTCGAAATTGAGCAGCAAAGAGTCTTCAATATGGATAGCGGCAGAAGGTGCCTGGAGAATGCAGGGAGAACGAACAGTACAATGAAGAAAATAGAACAGCTGCTTAAAGCGCGGATCAAAACAGAATGTAATTTCTAAGACCACTCTCCGTGTTATTCCAAAGACCACTTGAAGAACACAATTCCCTATCTGTTAGTGGCTGTTCACCATGGTAGACGACCATACATTTACAAGTTACAGTAACTCCTAATGTATATCAGCATCATTTCTAAGATGTCTCGGTTGAAAACAAAAGGTGCGGCGATACGGCTTTTTGGGGATCAAATTAAAGGTAATCCAGAGAGTCTATAACCTCAGTGCATACAACCTCACGTGTTCGTTGTGCCTTTTAGGGTCGCAATCTGTCTAAACGGTTGGCGGTTGTACATACAATGGATGAACGTGATATTCACACACACACGCACACACACACAGAGCTACTACATTGGTCAGTCTGCCAATCTGTAGGTGATGCCCGCTCCTTAGCTGGTGAACCCAGATAAGCGGTACAGACTTGGTAGGCCATCAAAAGTCGTAACTATATGGTCCAGTTATGTCTCGGGTGGCGACACGGACAGTGAGCCAGGGAGTGGGATAGAATTAGTAGTGCTGGTCAGCCACCTAGTTTTTCGTGGAAGTCCACGCAGCGGCAAATGAAATGCGAAGAGAGCAGTCGCACATACTGCCCAACTCAGCTAGCTAATAGACGAACTACCTTCGATCGGTTAAAATTCGCTCATTCTGCATGTGATGCTTGTTCTGAGTGAGTGTAACAAATGATTTCAAACAAGCCCGACTCCCAAACACTGACATGGGTTGTTCAACAGTCCAGTGTGCACAAAATACCATCTGAGGCTACATGGGCACCAAATAAACCCTGGGTCTTAGTTTCCGAACAGTCCGAGTGGACAGATGACAAACAAAATGCAAACAATACAATCAGTAGACGCTAGTTGGCGTATATATAGCAGTGAATCCAATCGTATCCTCCAAGATGGGTCTAATCGTTACCGTTATTTCATGCAGTATACCATCTTCTGAGCTGGACATCACAAGCCCGATTTTCACATTCACACCAGGTATGAAACATTGACAGCCAGATAGGTGATGAATTACAACTAAAACCGGGTGATATATCACAGAAGCCTTTGACGATAAAAGATGAAACAGGCAATAAACGAGCAAAACGGCACAATCCTCATGTCAGGACGCCCAGGTCAATTTCGATAGACTTCTTACAATGGAATACCAAAAAGAATAAAGGGTAGAGTAATAATCTGTCCTATTAAGTATAAAGATTACTACACCTGTGGTTGAATAATTGACCGAGTGTCTAGGTTTCATTGTTTCCCCTCATGAAAAACCATCCGATTACGTTGTTCGAACCATCAGGGTATAGCCTATTACCACTCTGATAACTGTCTTAATACCATGGTGTATGAGACCTTTCGTACACCTGGGCTGATCACCCGTACATTACTCAAAATATTTATCACGAGATACTTATCGAAATTTCAGATTTCTGAAACCATCACAAATAGTTCCAACTGTCGAACGACTAGAAGAACATAGAAAAACGGAAAACTCCACCACTGACAGTCGCCTCAGCCCAGTCGACCAACAGTCACACGAATTCCCCTAGTGCTGCATTCATGACATCCTACCGCTAGGACCGGCAAAATGAAAGTCCCTAGGTAAGGGAACATCACCAGTGCGCAGCTAAGTGGGTGCATTCTCCTTACCTGCTTGCGTTTATAAAGTTTTCAAAAGGTGTCTCAAGTCCCCTCATGTGATACTTTTTGAGAACTATATAAATGCAAGCAGGTGAGGAAAAAGTACCCATTCAACTGCGCACTGACAGTATCTCTTCGATTGGAGACAAAACGTTTGCAAATAACCACCAAGCTCGGCAAACATATCAGCCGCCACCTGGTCAACCAACAGCAGACGCACTGGAGCTTCCAATATTTTGGCACACATGTTCGCCTGTACAACTTTCACCAAATGCTTACTCGCACAACCCAACCCTCCCAATTCGCATGCCCGTTAGTTTATCCACCGTGCAAGTACAGTGTCTTCAGCTCACCCCGTTTCCTAACACAGGGCAGGAAATGCTGTTCGAATGGTGGGGACACATATTAAGACCCCGTCGCCCAGTTTTGCCTGAGAATCGGAATCGCCAAACTGATGCCTTGCAGAAGCGTAATGTTGGTTTGCAAAAACTCAATGTGGGAATTCCAGACTTGCTGAAAAGGGCATGAAATGCTCGAGAGGTTGGAAGGAAGGGCAATAAAATGCACTGGTTTCGAAAAAAGGTTCGAAAGAACCAAAAGGTAAAACGAAAGTGGATGTAGGGTGATTTTTGCATAGTGCTTCAGGGTTTTCAACCTGACGATCATCACAACGACACAAACGGCAGTGTCATCTAGTGCAGTTGGCCCCAATCACAATACAGTCAGCCTCAGTGCAGCTGGGTGATTCGAGAAAGACTAGAAGATAAAACAACGAGACGGACCAAACAGAAGAGAGGAACAGAACTAATGGAATGGACGCACCAGCGAAACGATCAAATGAAAGGAAATGAGACCGCGATGCAACTCAGATTCCAGAATGATAAAACAAGTTTAAGGTAAGCCATTCTACAATAGAACTATTACATTGGTTTCAAACTATACGAACGCAAAAAGAAGAAGAAACGACCATCCAAAGGCGCATTAACGGTTTCTCAATCGATGACGAAACACTTGCAATCCAACTGACTAACAGACAAAAATCCAAGTAACGCACATGAGCTACTCGTATGCCACAGAATTACCAAAGCTGAAATGCCTTTAATCCTGCAACAAACATTTGAGATCAGGCCGTGTTGAATAGAAACTAAAAACTGTTCAGATGTAACACGCTTTCGGTGCCTAGCTGCCATGCCACCCGAGGGAAGCACAAGGGCTGGGATATTGCCAGGTTGCCCAAGCCTAGACAGGGGAAGTCCAGAGGCAGAGGTCGGGTTCGAACCACGGACCTTTCGGTCAGTAAATTCGCTCTAACCACTTGAGCCATCTCTTGAATAGAGTAATCGATTATCCGTGTTTTCCATGTTAAGAATCCGGCGAGAAATCTCATCTGTACTACAAAGCTGTGTCAGACGTATCTGTAGAAGACAACTTGCACAAGATACAGCAGCACTGCATAGCGATTCTGAAATACTTAGATTAACCTCACTATAACTTCTTTCTTTCACCCCCTGTATTGCAGGTTAAAAAACCCTCCCCTGATAAACTATTAGACCTTTGAAAAAGTTGCAGTACGTATTAACTGTTGGTATACAAGTACAACGAGCCGCGAAACACATGAAACTTACATGTGGTGCGTCCTCCAAACGGTCCAAGATAGCATCAAGTGAACCTGAGTGAGAGGAGGGGGGCGAAAAACTACACTGCAGAGATTGCAACGGATGTAATGGTCCTTCAAAAAATTTTATATCACTGACTTGTGTTACTAATGAATACAAATGGGCCAGAGAAAGTGGTTTCAGTCCTTGTCCATTGTCCTGAATAGTTCAAAGTCAAGAGCACCAATAACAAATAGAAAAAAATTTATAGACAGAACGAAATTAAATAACCACGGCCACAATCTCAACAAACAGTGCCTGTCGGGATAGCTTGTTTCATCATTTGCTTTGGGGTATTAAGGGACCTCAGAATATTTCGCATGGACAGCCTTTTACCAATGAGCCAAACAACTGATCACGGTCTTTAACAAAACACACTTCAGAAAAGGACTTTTGAACGGGAGTACCTCAGACGACCAAGTCCAGCCAGTTCCTTTCAAAACCAGCTGTCGCCAAGCGATGAGCAACCTCGACTACAGTCCAAATGCCAATGACTTTGCTACAAGAGATCAAAACCAGTGAAGCTGAGTCACGTGAACGTCAACGGTTGCTTGGATGACCGGAGCTTGGTAAGGGGTCAGTATTTTGCCAACTGAAGCAATGCTACATGGTTACACGCACTTACCCCGCGTTTTGAGAGCTAATTGTATCACCTAATATGCGGTTTACGACAACAAAATGATGAAATCACCTTCTATCTATCTGGGGGCCATACTCACCTCATTCATTGTGTCATCCAGTGCAAGCCGAACGGGTCCTCAACAAACAACGGTTTTGACTTGTCAAGCTGAGCAGGACTTCAGCGTGAACATAATTGTGCCTGGATTTTATTGAGAGCAACACGGTCATAGTGGGCTTGCAATGCGGAGTTAGTCTTCCAGATCAATTCATTATGCTCCTTATCAGTGGCGCGTTTTTATTTGATCTGCCGATCGCCTGCAGTTTTGATAAGACACTTACAGATGGGACTTAGAGTCTTCGCACTCAATCCATTTAATTTTGTGCCCAAAATTGATGACTGAGGGTGAATTTCCACTGAAAGAGATTATTTTACTCCTTGCAGTTTACTGAAATCGTCTCCTCCAAGGAGGGAAAGGTCTGCTATACCATATTTGGCGAAGAAAACTACCGTAATTACTCGACTTCCTCTCATCAGACGCAACAACGAAAACCAACGATCGCCATCATGAATAGTGGAAAATTGACAGTGACACAGTGAGTCAACCAGGTCAGGTTATTGCATGTAACACAAGTGGTTTATGGGCACAAACTTATCGGTCGTGGTTGGTCAGCATCATAGCTTCACCAGAAAATACAACTCAGACATTAAGAAATGATTTTTGTGTACCATTTTCTATTCAGCGATGCATTACTTCACTTGCACGGGTTACTGTCTAATCAGAGAGCCCACTTATCAAATGACACGACATCGTTAGAATTATAGAAACTAGATATCCTCGGTGAGTCTCTACAAAGCTCACTGAGGGAACCGACCCAACCTATAAATGCATTATGGTAAGACGTCCCAGCAACATTTATGGGATACTTCGACAAAATTCCAAAGACAAACCGAGGATGTTTAATTGTCTTGAGAGAAGTTTAACGATGACTCGATGTCAAGCTAAAAGGTATTGAGAGGTGGGAAGTTGAACTCCTTGGGAAAACTCAATTTCATACCAAGATGTCTTTGGACTTCAATCGAAATAGTGTAAGGTTCTTCTCAGAACATCAAGAGAAGCTTGCGCGGAGACGATTTCATCGCTCGCCTTCCAGGAAGTTTACATTCAAGGATGTGTTTAACTGTTGGGATCACCGGATCAGGGTTTAACCTCCGCTTCGATTGGCGGAAATTGCGTTCCTCGCCCGGCACCTGTGAAGCGTGCGCTCGTGCAACACGGGCGTCCAGGTGAATAAGGACACGGGTTAATTGTGCACAAACTGCTCGAGTTGGTGAAAAGTGCATCCCCTGGCCAGCCCCGATGAACTATTCAGTCACTGGCGTTCAGTATATCAGCCGTTTGTACACTAATCGGTATGAAAGGGAAACACAATCGAGGCTAGGATTTGTCGATTGGATGTTTACCATGTGGGTCACGTCAGAGTTCATTTTGGCACACAACTAAGATCTAGGACTACTTTCCCTAATAGCAACACTACACGTGAGATCACTGTTGGCTGACACAAGATCTGGCTTCCTGTGATAAACTCTCTGGAGAGTTGTTCATGCTGATGTACGCATTTATTCACCTGACGGATTGATGAAAAATTATTAAAGATTAACCCGAGTGGGATTTTTTCAGATTACCGAAACGCAACAGCCACGGCAACCAATGAAACCAGATATCTCGAAAGACGACTGTACTAGCAATAAAAAAACTGCCAATGGAGGATTAACTGTAAACAATTGCGTCTCGTCGGCCAACACAAAAGCCATATGGGCCAAACAAAATCACAAGCCCATAAACTGGGTGAATAACTATCACACTCCTCACAAATAACAGAGAGAAAATAAAAGACCTGCCACGAAACAGCAGCATGACTCACTGCGATTTGGAGGGACGACGGTCACAACCCGTTCATCAACTTCTCTCATTGATCGGCGATTGTCATAAGATCTGAGTGTGGGGATAGGTAAAATATTTTGTGCACTGACGTGGCCGAGCAATACCGGTAGATTGTGACTACATTAAATTGCATTCAAGAAAGCTTTGTTTCGGAAGGCCGTAAAAACCGGCACAACGCATGTCCACAGTCTCTGCCAAAATGCAGCTGGTAGCTTCGAAAGCACATACAGGCCTTCTAGGTCAAAATCCATAGGCATTCAAGTTACGATTGTGGACCAAGAGTGATCTTTCAGCAATCAATCACTCATGCGTCATTACTGTACTACTACCTGACGCATGTCCAGGACGTGAATGCACAACGGGTGAGCTAAGCCACCACCATGAACGAACGCTGATGAAACGCGGCCGCGAGATGACAGATGATCCCCTAACAACTGGCACTCGTACCATCATTGCCGAGAACAATAAACCATTAATAAATGTAGGTGTTTAGCTGCTGTACAACAATGAGGGAAGGATATTCCAGTTAAAAGGAAAAAGAATAGTGGGAATCGATGCAAAAAGCCTTGTCCTTAGGCAATATGACCAAGCACAAGGTACTTACAACTTTGAATAGCGTTGAAATAAACGTATGGGTGTCACGTCGAAGTACAACGCGAACAGTAGGATTCCAACGTGCTACGCACCGTGGGGATTCCAACGATAGGAAGCCTTAGCCAACAGGGTATAGTATCCAGGCCGATTGTAGGCTTCTTCATTTTGCGTTGCTAAGCCATGGTCCATGCCTCACAACGAGGGTTCACAAAAGAAGACAACGCTTTTTGGGTAGCTGGGCATGTACAGACCCAAACAGCAAAACCCTACGTTAGTGTTCTTGACAAAGGCCTCTGGCTTAATAGCCTGGTCTCAAGACCATGCAATAATTGGCGTGAGAATAGCGGAATAACCCAACTTTTGAAGAATGAGTTGTCGCACTTGTTCGACACCTAACTTAGAGGACAGAAGAGTATGTCCATCAGACTCCCACCTACCGACTAACCTGGTACAAGAACTCCGCGAGCATCTCTGGGGACATCCTCTGGTAAAGCTTAATCTGTCGAAATTGTCGTACCATGAGAAAGCTGTCTCCGCGACGGACTAATATAAGGAACAATGCATAGACAAGAACGTATGGATGCTAGGCTGAAGATGGAGATCCTGGTCAGCCTGAAAAAGGTTATTATGCGCCTCAAAGCTTACTCGGCTTGATGAATATGAATCCCGCCAGAGTCCTTAAGGGCAGCCAGTTCTGACGTTGGAGTAGACCGTTCAACTGAAGCTCGAGAAACACAGGGAGAATAGTGACGTCCGGCGGTTTCTGATGGACGGAGAACGGACGATCCAGATACTGCGCTGTTAGGATTGTGGTTATCGTGAGGAGAGTACATGTTGGGGTGGCTATAACAGAAAAGACAAGGTAACAAGATAGCACACAACTGCATAAAAGAGGAAGAAAAAGCAGGGAATCCAAACCTTGGAGCACGCACGACATCCTAGCCAATATGTACACTGGTGTGTCGTATGTGGACACAGCATATTGGGTTTTTGAACGAGAATGGAAGTACCTCCGCCACAATACACTCGCCCATTAAAGTTGCAGCTAACGGAATGCAACGTAGCGAGCACACGCTAGGGTCCAATGCCAGTCAGATTCCAGAACAGTAAAACAGATAAGCATAACTTTCTATCCAAACGTTACACCTCTATATCGATAACAAATTCCTCTATTCAATGGCTCTTTAATCCACCACACGAACACACAGCGGAATCGGATGTGACATTGGTGGTTCAAACAGATGTGAGCAGAAAAAGATGGGCTGCCACGTGCACGTGGGTCGAAGCACCCTTTCGACTTTTTCATGGGTTCCGTGAATGGTGCAGTAAAAGACGGTTCATGGAACTAACCAACAAATGTTTTCTTAAGGTTCAGCTCAGTAGCTTAATTTGATAATTGATTCGATTCTATTAACCCGCCGACGTAGAATGCTGCACTGTGCAGTACAGTGCACGTGTTCTCAAATTAGTCTAGACAATATAATCAAAGCGAAGCCTACTCTGAATGCCGCTGGGAGTTTATGTGGTCCTATGGCCATATGGCATCTCTGGGCAGAAAGGCATACTACTATTTCGGAAACTGAGAGAAGGCCTGAATTCACAGGATGGGTCGAATGAAGGATAGGCGTAAGGTTAGAATGCTGGTTCTTGTTCTGTATTGAGTTTCAAACACTTCACCAACGGCTAAATTTTCTAACCTCAGAGTGTATGGGGTGAGACTGCCGACCAGCTGTACTAGCTTCCTCCATTTCCATAGTCTCCTGCTTCCAACCGGATTCCCCTATCTTCACACATGAGCTGACGTCCAACAGACTTTCCGGCACGATTGCGCTTAGCATCCGAAGGGATACAACGAGTTGCATCGGGGAGCGACAGTGACTGTTATGAAATGCAACGCTTATTTAACAGGTACTCAGAAACCCCACCTGCCGCATTTCCTGCTTGTGAATAGCGGTGTGGATTTCGTTCCAATTACGACTGAAGTCTTCCCAAAAGCCCGATAATGCTACCAGCCTGTACAGAGGTGACGTCACCTTGGGTTCGTGCTGCCTGTTGCATATCATGCTGCTTACGAAGTGCTATGAAAACTGCAATCAGTTCTGAGTTTACAGTTACACCATAGATCTTCCTCAGATGGGCTGTTTTGTTTTCGGGTTGGTCTTCTCTCACGTGGACGTGCAGTGATTTGAGCACGGTCCAAAAGTTGCAACAAAAAAGCACTCGTCGCTGTAGGCAGTAGGGTACGTATTGCGGTATAACATTTCTTTGAAGGGCTGCATCCAACCGCAACAGTCAGCAGGCCACGTTGTGCCAATTGCATCAGATCGGGCTCCTTTCCCGAATCATCAAGGACTCTTATATACACCCCGCTATTTCCACTGCCGCCTGTTTTACTGTTTGGCTCGATGAGACAGGGAATACCAATATGGTGCTCAGTGGTCAAGGTGCGAATTTACTGAACGGAAAGTCAGTCGTTCCAACCCAACTCTAGCGTCTCGACTGCTCCCGTCTAAGCTTGGACAACCTGAGAGTACCTCAGCCCTCGTGATCCCTTCAGGTGGCAGGGCAGCTAGACACCGAAACTGTACTGAAGCCGAACGACGTCGGTACTCGAATCCTCACTTCTAGCCGTACTGTTGGAACTCTTCGCTAGTAAACTGTGGTCCGTTAAGCGTGAGCAATTCAAGTATGCCGTCTTCCAAACTAAGAACGCGTGCGAGTGACCACAAGTGCCGTATGGAGCGTTGAATTTCTCAGTCTCAATAACCAATGATCAACTACCACCATACATACTTGTTGACTGCGGTGACCACTTCTTAGGGAATGGTTTGTGACTCTCGCGAAAGCATTAGATCTTCGGCTCAGTGTTGCACGGGCTATTTCGTTTGCCATTAATTAACTAATCAATCACCATCCTCACCCATGGTATTCTGCTATTGATACGAGCGAGTGACACACAATGCCTTAGTATGCACTTCCTCAACTCTTTCAGGACCTGCCTTCTGTCGCGCTTTTCAGCTCACAAACTTTGCAACAAAGTGCAGTGGCTCCACCCGCTCCAGGTTCCTTCACTGAGGATAAAGAGAACAAGGGAATTGTTTTCAAGTGTTTCTGCGTATGATGCAGCCAGCTACATTGGTGCACGTATGGCTCTCAGCTCCCGAACTGAGACTTTCTTACACAAGTGGATCAGAGCAAAAAAACACCTATTCGTTTGTCGACTTCCATAAGAATCCCCACCAGCCGAAACTATAGCCATCCCTTATTTGCTTCTGCACATGCGCCAACCAGCCGTAGCTCTGATTCAGCGAACGGTACTATTTATCGCTCTCCTACCTAGCACGAGGAATTAAGATACCCCGATCTCAATTCATCACAGGCATGACTTGGTGACCTACCCGGTCCGGACTCAAGAGATAATTGTAACAGTAAGCCTTTTGCAGCTTTGTATCGATCACCAATTATTCCTCAATAGTACTGAATTCAGACGCAGCACACGCCACTGCGCTACCTACCACCTCTATACCAATGGACAACCACGAGGCCGGATTGACCAAATAGCCATAAGCCCCAAAGACAGAGACCCTGTTTTCAACCGTTGATCTATCCGGACCACTCACGTTGATCCAATGCTTGCACGATGTAGCTTTTTGATACGTTTCCATGGGGAGATCTAAGCGACAAACTACCAGTGTTTGGTCATTGAAAAACTTTCTGAACCGCAAGCTATTCTTATCAAACTAGCCTATACGAAGCTTTAAAAGCCGCATCCTCGGGATATACCAGTCACTTTTCAAAAGAAAGGGAACTAAGATGGAATCTTTCTGAAGGTCCACAAATAAGGGAGTTCAGAATAGTCGCCGTCGTTCCTCGACACTAGAGACGTGAAATCTTCTCAACCACTGAGCATAACTCAGCCAGAGGAGCTGTAAAAAGTCAGCTTGAGAAACCTGGTGGAACCAATGGGTCTTGAAGCTGGGAGAAGCTAGTTCAACTGTGAATACCGGAACGTTTTTACCTGATACAAAAACCCGGACTGAAAAATCTGATCGAAGTGAGCTCATCAAGAATATTATTTGGAATTTAATACACTAGAACCGCTGGACCGAATGGTTTGAAAAACAATTAAGTTGGTCGTATGCCCTGTACCCAGGTCTTCATTCGGCCCGTTCAACTTAGGTCGTGGCCTGTAATTAAGACCTTCAAGCGCTATCGGACCGTAGGTACAGATGGGCTGCACTGGTGTTATTCAAAGACGGTGGTTAATCTTTGTTTTACCTCGGCCAGGTTGAGAACAAAAACCCATTCCAGGCCACTAGTTCATTCTAATTTTGCTCAAAAAGGGTACCAAAGCGACTTCTCTAACCATAGGGTTGCAGCATTGCTATTAAATTCAACAATACTAAGACGCTTGACTTCATCATGCGAAACTGATGTCCGAGGGCACCAGACTGGATTCTGACCAAGAAGTTGAGAGTGCTGTGACATCTTCACATTACGTCAATCACACGCCACACATACCGCCGGCCAACTGTGCTGGTTTTCCTTGAATTCAAATGGCCCTTCGACTACATGGATAGGCTGGCTCTCCTACGAGGAATGCCCTCTAAGCTTATCCTCCGTGCCACTGAGGCCTATACTTTGGGCGCGTTACAGTGAGCTGTCCAGAGGTTTCTCCACATCCAGTGGAGCTCGTCAGGGATGTCCCTTCTCCCCATTTTTCTCTTTTACCATTGGCACCATCAGTGACCGTACTCACCAGGGGACCACGAATCTGGGTGCGGAAATCACTCCTGAAGAAAAATCGGTAGAGTTCGACTGTACTGGTGACACTGTTATGCCACTTAACTATCATCCGTCTGCATGTGGTAAACTATTTCACCACGCAGTTGACACCCTTAAAGTGCAAGGTCATAGTTCAGGACTGTCCACTTCCATATACCTCTTTGGAACTTCTGAATGAGAAGTTTGTTTGTGCTGATAGGTCCATTTATCTTGGTGGCTGCGCTGTGACAGATGGAGTCAGTGCAGGTATCACCAAGGCACGAGCAAGTGTCACCAATTTGTCATCTTTGCCACCAGAAATATCGCTGGATGTAAAGGGTCGTGTTTACAAAAGTCCAAATCTATGACTCCTGAAACTCCCCCTCCGACGTAGATGCGTTAAACGTCTTCAGGCATTTGATCACCGCTGTCTCCGTAGTATGACAGGAGTTAACTGGCCGCAGTACGTATATAATGTCACGGTCTGTAGGCCAGTAAGAGGCGGTGAGTCGGATTCGCATGATCCGCAGATAAAGTACATCAGTTTTAAATGGGTTCGGCCAACGTTTGCCGAAGAGCCTCGAACCCTACTCCAAACTCATGTTACTGAGAGGTTCGCGAACAGACCACATGACAACGCGAAATGAAAGCAACTACCGTCAGGTTGGGAGCAATAGTCGTTAATCCCTTCTGCGCTTAACTGTGCCACCCGAAGGAAGCACGTGAGATGAGATACTGTCACGTTTCCCAAGCCCACACAGGAGCAGTTGAGATACCAAGGTTGGATTAGAACGACGGACCTCAGTCAACAAATTCGCGCCTTAACCAGTGAGTCATCTCGAGCTCATTTATCTATACTGCTACTGCTCAGCTCGTGTTTCAGTTCAGCTTACGGTTTTCCGCCTCACATATTGGAATCTCGTGGCAGGTTCCTAGATACTTTGGTTAACAACTCTTCGGATAGACAGTGGTGCAACCTGCCTGCTTCACCAACTGCTCAAAAATAATTGAATCAATGATACTTCAAGTTATAGAACGCACCCAAAAGAGATTAGTCTCAACCCCTGGGGAAACACTTTGTCTCAGATGCCTATTAATACGTCACCGACCGTGGCACTGATATCGCTACTATTGTAAACCCAAGAACGTGATTTAAGCCCGGCATCTGATGTGCACTTGCATACAAGAAGCCCGACAGACGTTGAACCAATTTATAAAACTATAAGCTGCGATGTGGCTTTAAAGTCGACACGGCCTGTGAGTACCATGCTGAACCCGCAAAGGAAGTATGTATCAGATGTCTACTTCCTAACAGTAGCAGAGGCTACCAGAACAGGATAAAATGGAGCTTGATAAGGCTTTCATCAGCTGAAACTCAGTCCCCATCATACAAGCATCAATGTACACCACCTACGGGATCGGGCTCGAGAACTCGGACAACACTGGGCGACGCGTAGTTTCAACTTCAGTCAAATGCATCACTGGAAGTGCCCTGCTAGAGAAGCAGTGCGTAAACACTGACAAGCAAGATCACTACCAGGAGTTCGTAGATCGGCTGCGGTTGACAAACGCTTTGCCTCACTCAGGAAATCCTCCACTGTTCCCTGCAGGAATTCGCGCCTCGATGTGTTCGAAGTCGTTGTTAAATTGCCGATAACACTTCACTCAATGTCCTCGTCGAAACCGGAAGATCCGATGGCCATATTCCGGATACGGATGTCCGTAAGAACTAATGGTTCATCTATCCTTTTAATGTTGCTATCACGAAAGCCCCACGACCACTGGACTACTGTTAGAACGACCGAATTCCAACGACGTTCGAGATTCTTTCACACAAGTATCAGCCGTTAGCCACTAAGTCTAGACGTCCAACCATACCTTACCGGATATTCGTAGATAGACCAAACTAATCTTCGGGGAGTGGATCAGTGAACCTTATATTCACTCGGTGTTAATCACTGTTGACAAGAAATACAAAAAGCCAATGGCAGTAGGCTGCAGCCGACGAATTCACCGTTTTACACACCTTGATGCATGTACTTCACCGCGCATTGAGCTGGTTGGAAAGATACCGCACTAAGACGTAAAGCACAAGTGTTTACCACCAGGTTCCCATATCGTCACAAACTATGATATCACAGAAGACGAGAACTACAAAAATCCCCCAAGCGCCACCGAATATGGTCTTACATTCAACGAACATCAGTCAATCACTGAAACTGTTACGTCCTCGCTCTTGATACTGAAAGGCGTCATAAAACCGCAATTCGAAGAATCCGTCCCTGTGAAAACCCTGCACTATAGGGACGCTGAAGCACAACAGAGCCGTCGGGATGTTCGCATTTTGTTCTTACAGGCTTCCATTTTTCGGATGAAACCTCTCCACTCGTACATAATACAAGTTCTCATCTCGCCGCTCCGGTACTAGATTCTCCTGACAAACTTAAGCTGCAGCATGCATTCGTAATCCCTGTAAAATATCAGTGACCGCTAGTCCTGGAGACGAATACGTCGGATATTGCTATAGCAGTTACCTTGAGCCAAGATAGCCGTGCGGCGGCTCCTCAAGCCTCAGAGCTGACAAGTTGCTCAACCACACGTCGCCGACGAACCCCCAGACGCAGCAACTTCTGTACAAGCTCACCAGCCTCACACGCCACACCATTAGCACCGGCCGGTTCACGTAGGCACACCGGGGACAGTGTAGCATACGGTGCCTGTCAGTTTGATGGACTTATAAGTATTAGTGATGTACAAAGTTGATTACTGGGCCTCGGCTCACGAGCTTCCCGTTTTCCATCCACAGAAATTGTTGTGAACCCGTATTTTTGGAGAATCACTGTCCCCTGGTGCTTCCAAAGCGCACATACTACAGAACACTACCGCACCGACATCCATTTCGTTGGTCTCCGTGTCTGATAGGAACAGAGGCAAGAAAAAAACGTCAAGATTCTAAGGTAGCGCTTAGGAATGTCTTGTTTCCAACACAGCATCCACAGACCTGGAGATAGCATAGCTACCGATACCTTATCACGAAGCTATTAGGCGTCTTTTACTTCCATCGCCCACGAACTACACCATGAGTTCGTCACTCCGTAATAACCCGTATACATTGTCTGTTCAGAAAAATCAGTTTTTCCATCACACTCGAAAAATCGATGCATTCTACGCCCAAACGTCCCATTGCAACACCATAAATATATTGATCCCTCCCCTGGGAAGGACAGCTGGGTCTGTTTGCTGATAGGAAGAGCAAAGAGTTTGTCCAACAGAGATCACGTCTGTTCTGAACATCAAATAAAAACTGCAATCTGAACCTACGATTGTCCCAGGTTGGTGTTCCACCGGTGTGAGACGCAGATCGCAAGAGCACCAAAGTACTGGTGTAACTCTCATTCCTTCCGTTAAATCTTTCAAATAGCCTGCTCAAGTCTCTCGCAAGACAGCTGGCGGTTGTAATAATCAGTCTGGTCTCCTGAAGCGATGATCCAAAACAACCTCCCATTTGACCTGGAGCACATAAGACGAATTCGGTAGGTCCAGCGGTGGTAACATTGGAGGAAAATAGGGGTTTGAGACTGACACGAGTAGGATTAACCGAGGTGATTGCACTCAAATTCCCCAAGAATACACATGGTTTCGTTAAGTTGCCCGAATCCAACCTAACAGTAATACGAGATGTGCTGGAAGCATGCTCCAAGTGAACAAGCTGTCGACCGCGTGAGTGTTACACACTGCTAAGACACGATTATCACGGTCCAGCTTCTCTGTAATTTGACGACCGCCTGCAGGAAAGAAAAATTAGATCAGTTGGAAGCACTCCAGCGTTCATGAGAATTCGTCAAGCAACACACGGGATATGACGGAGAAACACAATTAACACGAACCCTGTACATTAGAGACAAACAGACGAGTGAATGTGCGCAACCAGCGACAGCATACACTGCGGCTTTTTCGTATTCTGCAGTAAATGGAGTGGCGAAGTAGATCATACTGGCTACGAAACATTACCGTAGAACCGAAGGTAAACCCAATGAGCCGCACACCATCGATAACAAGTCAGCCCAGCCCGAATATCGGTCAGCGATGGGAAAAAAGGAAATAACGCCGCGAAATTTATTTTCCAATCGTATCCACAATGAAAAAAAACGAAAAACTACAGGAAACAATGCATGTATGTTGGATAGCGTGGTGTGAGGTGTACAAGACTATGACCAACTAACAGTGCCCATTCGCTCTGAGTGCGAAGGATCAAGATAACACGAATGGATTGGCAAATGCATAGTTCATCGGATCCTTTTATCGCCTTCCGGAATCTTTGCTTGAACTCCTCATTTTCTTGTCCAGATCATCCTCACTGCGCTCATCCAAGTCTGCAGAGATAAATCGCTTTTCCTTCTACAAATCAGAGGAATGGAATAAAAATTAGTCGTCGGAAAACAAATATGGTCGTCATGAACAGGGACCCACTAGCAAGGAAGTGTTAACCCGAACAAACTGTGTTCCACAAAACTCGAGAAAGCTGATCAGTCGATTTCGAATGCAGCAGTGACGTTGGACGCAAACTATGCCCAAGAGATGGGCATATTTAAGCTGTGCCAGAACAGTTACAGCCCTTTCCCGAATTGCGAGGAGCAAATACATCCAAGTCACAACGTTTCAAAATTATTCGGATCCCAAACTGATTGGTATGAGAAAGGTAGCCTCGAACATCCCACGTAGATATGCCCTATGGTTCAGCCTTCCGCCCCCTTGTTCAGTGAATCTCCGTCCAACACATTCTGTCCGTGAAAAACAGTTGCATCGTCGACTTAATCACTCTTAATCCGAGATGACGAAAAACGCATCTGGTCGAGCTTCAAAATGCGTTCCAGTCGATTAGCCAATATCTTCAAGTGTGGTACACTAAACGGAAGCGACTTAACAGAGCGGACTTTTAAACCGAGCGGATATGTAACTAGTAACCAGTGGGTTCGTGACGTGAGTATTGCTCAGGGACTACAGTTAACCGAAATGTTGACAAGTACTACACTTCAGCGATGTGGTCCCAGGAAAACTCACAACCATTTTGAATGGCCAGAACCCCTTGGATAAATTGTCTCTTACATTCGAAACTAATCAAATCTTATTTCTTCAAAAAGGGTGAATTAATCTAATACATATTAAACTAACGTGCAAAACGATAGGATAACCGTGGGAAGCAATATTGAAACGGCAACGCACCGAGTCAGTATCCGACACCGTTTTGGATTCACGAGATTTTTTCGATAAATTAGACAGATGTTCCTTGAACATTTCGTCTCGTTCAGAACGCTGCAGAACGTCACTAACCAACTCCCAGCGACTGTCTTTGCGGAGGACTTTCTTCGCTTCCTTCCAAGTCATTCCTGGATCGCGTACAAATTCGCTGAGTAATGTTCGAAAGTTCTCCTCCTGTTCGGCATGCAGTTGTTGCTCACGCTCCTTCTCTCGTTCTCGAAGAGAGGAGGAAAGGGCTTCTTTGACTTCTTTTTCTCGCTCTCTGATTGAAGCTTCCTGTCGCTCTTTCTTTTCTCTTTCCTTTCGGGAGTCGCTACTCTCACGGGATGGCGGATTCTGCAGGTGTAAAATATTTAGAATAAGAGCAGCAGCAGAGATTAACAAACACGGTTGTATCTCGTGAAAAACATGCCAACGACCACAAATAAAGGATGTTTTACTAAGTTTAGGTAACTCACTTCATCCAGTTTCCTCACGAAATCGCGGAACCAATCCTCACGACGGGATGAAGAATCGACTGCCTTGTATCGCGGATCTGCGTCTATTTTTCGCTTCACCTCACTCCAGTGAGAATGCCGTGACAGACCCTTCGTTTCCTTGAGCAGACTCAAGAAGTCAGACTTAACCTAAAAAAGGACAGAACATAGTGTTACCGAAACGAAATAGGACGATGAGGAACACCAGGCATGGGTTGACCTTTTTCGGTTCTTTCACCCAACAGATGAGAAGTTCCTGGAAGGTCATGCCAACTCTAGGCACAACCACATAGTGCGCCTAAACACAGTGACTGCGTTCATTCAAGCGAACTCACTAAAACCGACTGCGATGGCGTTACTAAAGAAGCACCGGTGTTCAGCACTGGTGTTGGACTTCAGGGATGACCGACATTGGCGACCGTGTTTGGATGCAACTTACCGGACTTATACAAACAGAAATAAGCATCAAGTGCTCCTAAAGATAACGAAATACCTTGTTTTGTACTGGTGATAGGCGTGAAGTATAGTCGAGACTGGCCGATCCGAAGAGCACCCAGCTGAACACAAATAAGTGAATTATGAAACAGAAACACCTGATGGATAAAAACCTCTTGCCTTGCCTTCAAGAACTTATATGATCACCGTTCAAATATAATAGACCAATTCATCTGAAAGGAACCGAAAATGTACCAATCTGCAACGTGGATGCACTGAACGGAATGCTATCAAGGCCACCCTATGTTTCCTGAATATCTCAGCTCCAAACGCATAAAAATACTCGTTCTTTTGTTTTCGTTTCCATCTGAGGTCCGAATGTGAAACCACAAATTTCCCTCACTGGTGAAACTTGAAATAATACCTACGAAGGTATGGTTGAGGGAGCAGAGAACTGATTACAAATAAGCAATTGTCTGCAAGTTTTCGGCTACTGCTTCGAGAGGATACGGTAGTTGGATTGAGGCACGAAGAAAAGACTGCTACGTGGAGTGCGTGTAAGTGCAACAAGTTTGTACAGAGCAGAATAAAACAGTTGCTACATCTTTTGTCGTACTTCGGATAAGAATGTGTTCACCTAGCCGTAATTTGAGATAGCACGTGACCTGGAGTTACGCACGGAGTATGCTAATATTCAGGAGCGAGGAAGGAGTGCAATCTAGGTAGTCAGAATGGACTGGTGTATGAGGCTCGGATGCCACAACCAAAGTTCAGTAGATGGGGCTATGGAGGCGATTCCGTAACGTTAGGCGGTACTTTTTCTGATGCAATACAACCGACAGGGGTATTGAATTGCAAACAAACGGGTGTAACAGTAGACAAACCCAACAGCTTACTCATTTGCAACCCTATAAAACGACATGTCAACTGTCCTGCGAACTGACAAAATCATCGTCGCGATTATGATAATCGTACCCCGACGACCACGTATTTCATACTGTGTATCAACATGAAGTGCGTGGTAAACTTTGTAAAGTTTGTTATTTGGTCACCTTCGACCGAGTCGGCCACTTTCACTTTTAATGGAGGGCGGCTTTCGCAGCACTTTAGGGTCCAGTACAAGGCGCACACCATAGCTGGTATCTACTGTTTTTTAATCGGAACACCGAATATAGACCTGCGTGTTTCATGAGTTGCCTTACGTGTTCGGGGACTGCAAGTTGAATGAGTTGAGATAATGAGGAAAAATTGGGCGGTTCTAGTAGCATTTCGCTCAGCACTTCTTAGGTAATTTCGACTTAGACCTAGACCTACCAACTACGGTAACTATGCAAACACACAGGTGAACTGCTCACGTAAAAAGGTCAAAACCCTATGGGTTGGCTCGTCCTTAGTTCTTGTGGGAAACAGTTAGCGCTCTCGTTCATGGCGTCGACACTTAAACTTAAAGAACTGCATAAAGTTTGACGTCAAGTCGGGTTCCCGGTTTTTCAGTCATGTACTGTATGAATAAAGCACGCATTGAAGAAATCAAATAGACAAAACCTTTCAACCGTACTTGGACAGAGTTTAACTGGAAGCCCCCTTACATTCGGATTCAAACTCCTGTAATTTCATGTTAGTACAAAAAAGGTTAGTGCAAAACAGTCGTCAAGGCGACAGGGTAGAAGATTCCGTTATGCAATACGAGACTGATTACGAACATGACTGGAGTTGATGTCCGTTGACTTAACTGTTCGTGTAAGCAAAAAGAAGTCGTTGCATCTAATAATTTAGGGTACATTAATTAATGCGCATTAAGTGGCATGGTAAAGACTGAAAGCACGATTCTCAGCAACCTGGCTTTTCAAAAACATGAATAAACTATTTCAGTCTATACGTGATGGACGGATACGCAACTACTGACCTTGACACCGCGTGGGCGGCGAAGACTTCTGTTATCAAAATATCTTAGGGTAGTTATCGAACCAACAAGTAATAAGGACAACAAGCGGTGGTCCGCCCGGGGCTTTATTAGCGAGTTTATGCAGACATACTAAAACTAGTCATTTAAGGGACTAATGCACCAGATTAGACCCGAGAGCTAAGTAAGTCGTAGCATATGCATGCAGATAAGCCGCACAACCGATGTGTGCACCAGCGAATCAAATTACAGCTTTGCAGAGGCCACTAAACTCAGACGTAACAAACCTGCAAGTGGATTGACAACGGGCTGCGATAGCCTGAAGATTGGAGCCAAAGTCAAAGGACTTCCCCATTGCTGTTGTAATTCATCTGTTTAAGGACCTGATAAGCACAGATCAGTGCGTTAGAGGAGCAAATTTGGTGCCCATAAAAAGCGGTAAATAATAAAAATGGGTACCTTAGTTTGACCACCTGACAAGGACCCAGTTTGAACCAGCTAGCCATGATAATTTCAAAAAGCTATCTTTAGTTCCGACTCACTTGGACGCAGGTTTATTTTTGCATAACAAATGCGATCGATTAACGGTTGTACTGCCGACGTGAAATGCAAACAAGTTGGAATTACTTTTCGAGCAAATTAGGTCCAAACAATATTAGCTTCCAAGAGTTCTGACTGCTCCGGTCAACGAGTATGGCAAAGGGGGATTACAAAAAAGAAATCTCCAGTAGAGACAAGCATATCCCATAGGCATACGCCAACTACAGTCCCAAAATACAGAGTACCTAAATCCCTCTACGAAGAGAGATGCAAATTAGTATCACTTAGCACAACTAAGGTTGGTGCACCTTAAATTCTCAGTTGCTGGCTTTGGAGAAGTGTCGACGAATGGTGCCGATCCACAGATCCTGAGACTTTGATTTCCACTGCCGAGTTGTGGAGGCCCGTTTGAATTCGCCGAAAACTTGACTGGTCGGACAATATCTCAGCTTCATCCGAAAGCAACCGCTACGGACAATCCTACGGAGTGACAACGCCTTGTGGCTATTCGAGTACAAAGGATAAAAGGAGTGGGTTTAAAATTTATGGCCGAAAACCAGAGGGCTATATTAGTAAAATTACTTTTCTGAAGAACTGACAAAGTAGCAATTTCTCCCGGTATCCGATTCAAACTTTGGACAAACCGTAAAAGAAGGACATCACTAGCTTTTCTGTCAATTCTGTACCAGGAACTTGCTTGTTCAACCAGCTTGCAGACAAGTGACTTGGACGATGATTGTTTGTTGGGACAACCACAGGGGACATAACGGGGACGATGCACATGGACATGTGCACATCTGTTGAAACTTATACGCAGTGGACGGGAAGGGGATCGTGCACTGTAACGACCGGTCCATAAATTAAAGGCCACGAAATTATGCACAAAAACGACGGAGCAGGTCATGATTAAAACACTTGTTGCAGGGAAAACAATGTAATGCTTCATGTTGCGTGGCCTCTAGCACATTCATATTCAGAACTGTTGGTTTACCGCCACCAACCCATTAGAACAATTTGAGATATATGTAACCAGAATAAGTACTGTATTTCATATCAGTGCACCGAATAAGTATCCCGTCCCACTGGTCTCAAATCCAAATGAACGTGGCAAACTACCGACACGCACAATTTGCAACGGGTCAGTTCGGTTTACTGCTCGCAGCATAAACCCTGGAGATTCATCGGACGGTTCGGAAATAGTCAACAACGGAAGCTGTAAAGAAAGGGGTGGCTTACTGTTTGAAATCTTCGGATAATCAGATTCAGAGTAGATGGCGCGAAACATGTGGTAAATGATCACACAGATATTGGAAAAGACATCGCCGGTCATTTCTAAGCTGCGATCAGCCCAATGGACGAAATACATAGATCCAAACAATGATCTTAATCAAAATAGGGACGAAATTGACATTAGCTCGAATACTTTGGTTGCAGGTTGGTCACAAGAATATGTTTTGGGTTAAAGGGCTCCTACGTGATTAATTATACTGGTCTGAAAGAACAAGTGACGAAGAGTGTAGCGATGTGGATGGAATTCGGCGTAAATGACGGAAAATGGTGTTTTTCTTAGAAACTCACGTTTATGCTAAACAAAACTTTACATCAAGCAGCACAACACACATGGGAATGAGTAAATTGAACACCCTCAAAAGCAACCTAGCGCGGCTTTTTAATGTAATAACTTTATAAGCAAAGTGAAATTACTAAGAGCTTTATAAAAAACCTTGGTTTACAGGGTTTTTGGAGATGGTTCTAGATTAAATTCAAGCAGATGAGATGACAGCGAGCCAGAATTCATGGAGAAAGTCCTTTCGACAATAGTCAGCTCCAGGCAGCTCATAAATACGGTACCGTCCTTTTATGAGAAGCGCTATTCGGGAGCCTTCAAGCTGTTTCTTAAGTAAAAGATTACTTAAGTTGAAGTTACGGATCGAGACGAAGCCAGAAGCAAAAAGTCTAAACCACTATAAGGTTGTAAACAAATTAATAAATATGTTCTGTCTCATTAAGGCATACAATTCCGATCCCCTCGAACAAAGAATACTATGAGTAAAATTATCCTGTCGTAGCATACCCAGACAAATGTGAACCAAGTTTCAGCAGGGCTTGGTAAACAACCTGTAGTCTCTTATTTTGATAACGTTTCGCTTTTGACATAAAAGCTCCATCAGGCCAAGCTTTTGTGTCAAAAGCGAAACGCTGTCCATATAAAAAATTACGATTGTTTATTAGGATCTTCTGAAACGATGACTTCTCAATCCGTTCCAGTTGAGTGAACCACGCTTAACCACAAACTGAAGATCACTTATTGTTACTTGCTTGGTTTTAGACGAGTAAAACTCGACTCACTCCCTTATCCGGCAAAATGAGGTGAGGGTCAAAAATGTAACAGCAAACCAATTTCAAAGCGGTTGTGGTCGAGCACTAAACTGTCAGAGTTCTGTTGGCACGGAGGATTCACACTGGAAAATGCTCTCCTGGAAGTAGTTTAGATGAGGGTTTTTACAGCCTAAAGAAATTCTACATTGATGACGTAAAACAAACTGAGAGTTAATGCACTAACGTGAATGTCAAAGAGCGTGGGCGACTTTAGGTAATACGATCAACGAAATATTGGTCATACATGGGGTAGCTGTGAGTTACGCCCTAAAGTGAAACACGTAAACACAGACAACTTGATTTTGTAAAAGCATTCACACTCACGGCTTGGACGAAACGAGGAAATTCGGACGTGCAGCAAGGTCCGGATGACCGCTTATAAATTCCGTGGTTGGACAAGCAATCCGCCCTCAGAACTCACGTCACAGGTTTCAGCAGAGATTAGATCAGCATGGAAAACAACCGAGCATGACCACTGTGACCACTTTCACAGCCAACGGGTGAAAACTGATGAATACAACGACATAGTGGTCAGTCACTGAATGCTTATAACCAGAAAACTTTGGTGGAAATATGTCGAAGGTGTGGTATTCGCTAATTTCGAATGAGCACTTAGGTAGCAATCGTCGACAGGTACGTTCAAGGGATCTAAGTACGTGTGAGAGCAGGGATAAAGGGACACTCCCAATATCGAAGAAAACAATGGTAAGTGTATGAGTGCATAACATATGACCAGCAAAGACAGCGAGACGGTGAAATGAGTATCAGAATCGCCAATAAGACTAGCGAATTACTCAAAGAGGAACTCGCAAAATTCCGGCTCTAGCAGAACAACACCTAGAGAAGGAAAGGATGGTATGAATTCCTGATTAAGAATACAACGGCGCCGAGGGCGAGTAAATCTGGCGAAAAGATAAGTCAGCGAATAATGAGGCACCTGGCAATTCTAAATAGTAGAAGTATTACAGAAGCTACGCCAACTCAGATCCGCACGTCATCTGACTTATTTGCAGGTGATCACAAATGACCACGGAGTCGTCACGAATCCGAATTAAACAGTACTTGTGAATTAATTCGATGCCTTCGGGCAAGGTGAGGAATTTCACAATCCAACATTTTGTCGACAAAATGATAGACCCAGATCCAAGTTGGAGTAGTAACACTTACTTTCTCTTTCTCACGGTGCTTTTCATCTTTTTCCCGTTTGCGAAGTTCAGCCAAATGGTCTTGGAACATTGACTCTCTGTCCCGCGACTTTTCTATGCCTTTGAACCGTTCATCTTTCGCGTACTTTGTTGAAAACTCGGTGAAGGAAGATCTGGAAAGAACAGAGCAATGTGACTAACAATGACTGCATACAAAGCGCACTGTCCGAAAAACTTGAAAGAAACAAGCTTCGATCACACACTAACGAATATCAACTGCTGGTTGGCTTACTTCGACGTCAACTCCGCTTCTTCGAGCAGCTCACTGAACTTTTCTTTCCGCTCTTTCAGTTTGTTTTTCTTCTCGCGCCTTTCTTCTTCCGCGCGTTCTTTGACGTACGCTTCGAACGTCTGCTTTCTCTCTTTGCTGGCCAAAAGAAGATAGCGCGGATCAAAGACGATTTTGTGCAGCTCTTTCTCCCATGTAGAAAAAGCGGAAACCTGAAAGCAAAGTGAACCAGATTTACACTCGAGACAGGGTGACCTAGACAGTACCACCGTATTCGTTCTCAAAAAAGGAAACCAACTTGCACTAAAAGTCAGCTGTTCGCAGCCATCAGAGACGATCACTCACAGTTGTCCACATTGTAGATAGACAACTGACGAAATCCGTCGAAACGAATGAATTTGCTAACCGATGCCTCTTAAGCTTTCCGTTTACATCCAGATTTCCTGAGCGAATGATAGATGCAGAAACCCCGGGTGTCTGGTTAAGCCATTTTATCTTTATCTGCTTTTCATACGCTTTTCAACGAACGAATTGGAACAGTTGTACGGCACTTAAGAGCCAGCGTCTTCACACCGACATTACTCCCAGTGGTGGATAAATCAGAAAAATGCTGGATATGAAAGTTTTAAAGTTAATAAGCGGAAAATTCGAAAAACCACGTACCCCCTAACGTTTCATAAGTATATGGGGCGAGATGGCTCAAGTGGTTAGAGAGCGAATTTACTGACCGGAAGGTCCGTGGTTCGAACCCAACATCTGCCTCTCGACTTCCCCTGTCTAGGCTTGGGCAGCCTTCGTGATTCCTTCGGGTGTCATGGCAGTTAGGCACCGAAAGAGTGCTACAGCTGAACGATTTTCTTCATAAGTATCCATGCTAACTACGTGTGAAGGCTGGTGATCTCATGTTTGGTTCGTCGTTCGAGTGCGGAAACTGAAGGCAGTCTAGTCGGCACAAGACAGCCTGTCAGATATGTGTTGCGTAGCTGGCGACGTGGGAGGACCTGATGCTCAGAAGATGAATCGAATGGATCTTATGTAAGGCCAACACTCCCGGACAACATGCAGACTAAAATGGATTAACACCTCAGGATGTTGGAACACAAGGCATACCCATGTAAGCCCAGCTCGTCAGCAACGCCTCCGGGTGAAATTCCAATTCCAATGGCTCATTACGGCCAACCATGGCAAAGGTGTTTCCAATCATTACATGTGAATCTGGGGTGTGCACGATACAAACTAGGGGTGCTTTGGCATCCAGAGAAGCTGAGCCTGGTAGAATGTTACAGTTCCGACATGTTTATGAAATACCCACCAAACACACCTTGTGTGACAGATGTCTGTGAAAGACGGCGAAAGCACCGATGAATTAACACCTTCAAGAGAAAAGCGAAGCGAGTGGTCCGCTCCTGTAATTGTATTCAATCAAATGATTTAGCAAACTGGAATACTTCGGCAGATCCTACGTTTATCCCTTGAAGGCTGCGTTTGCAACGACTAAATCAGAATCTGCTACGCACTCTAGACAGTAAATTCACTTTTTTCTTCATCTTTCAATTTCCAGTTGTTGTTCAAGGATGTATGTATGTATGCATCCAAAGGGATGGTTGCTCCAAACTGGACAGCTGCATCACTCAGGAACTCCTGGTAGTTAACTTTTCTACACAACACTGTGGGCTGAATAGTTAGCGAACCAACTTGGATGATTTTTCGCTCCTGAAGGACGTGCTATAGAAATACAGCTCACCCTCCTTGAACAGTTGGTCAGGAGTGCACTGTGAGAACTGATTTCTCCTGAGGCATGATGGTTGAAGAAACCAAGCAACTTTTTCCAACATCCCAGAAGATACCTGAATCACCAGGATGCGATGCATCGTACAATCCTCACAGGATAGAACATGAGATCAGCTGCCACATTATACACGTCTGTGTGCACGTTCTCTTAGGAGAGAGACGATAGAGCCTGATGAAGCTGTGGAGAAATGTCGATACCCTGCGACAGTGAAGCGCCGGAGCTCGAGAGTGATGCTGCACTGTTGATGACGGTGCCTAATCAACAGGCGTTTCTGAGAAGCGATTCCGAAAGGGCCCGGGAGTATTCCTTTCTCCCGGTCACGGCTATGCCACACCTTTTACTCTAGATGTCAAACAGCTTACATGCTCGCTAACAAGCAGTGCCAGCCAAACCAGAGCTAATTTATAAAAGATCGCCTTTGTGAACAGCATTTCACTGGTTGCTTCTAGCTTCTCTCTCGCTGCAATCGAGCTCCAGATGATGCCACCGGTCGAATTCGATTCGAAGCAAATAAGAATGACAACTATTGTATTGGAGTATTACGATCCCCTGAACTATGACAGTGGACTAGAAAAGGGCGTCACAGCAGCCGCTTTGGCGTAATTTCACATGCTTTGATGCAATCTCTAAGCTTGACAATGACGTTTTGGATAAGAAACTACCGGCCAAAACGTTCTTAGATCGAGTATGATTCTGGTTTTTCGATTGCATCCGTCTTGGCTTTCCCGGCAATATCTCCCATGCTTCCGAACATGGGCATCCGAAAGACACAAATCCTCAAGACTTCGAACGAAGTTCACTTTGCGACGGGTCGTTGGATCGGACGATGAAAGGACAACTGGGACGACAGGATGCAGCTTTGGAATAAAGCTTTTGGAGGAGGCTGTCAACATTCCGACGTTCTCATCATCTGGAAAAGCTAGTCAGGTAACGTCCTCACTTTCCGAACACTGGTGACACCCTGTCGAGATGGAACCCAGTTGGAGGTGCTCTGCAGCTTATGCTGTTGTTCGCTCAGTCCCACAGGGGCTTATAGTTCAATGCTTCAAGCATCTGGGCCGGGAGCCCAATCCTTAGTACAAGCAATTAACATGAACATGACGGAGTGACATGCAACAAAAGCCTATAAAAAGCATTTCCATACTATTTTGCCGCACTTTTAGGTAGCATTAGATGATTACTCGAAGCTGAGCCACGAAGTACATATTACGCCATCGACGGCGGATACATCCGAAGCAAGATCGAATCCACATGTCACAAAATACGACATCGTTATACCCTCTCTATTGTACTTCCTACAGGTACTGTGATTAGACTGTTCCGGAGACCTTACAATATGGCTTACTTGAGAGTGGGATGAAATATAATGCACGGGACTTCCAAAGCCCAGAATTTCAGCACCTACGGCGGCAACTCAGGAAACTCCGGTCAGGCACCTGCAGTTTACACATGAAAGCAACGGTCCTATCACTGAAGCTCAGCCACAATGGCACTTTGCAACTCACACCCAACGTCACAAGGCTTACAAAACAATTGTTTTGTCGGTCCGTGTACTGAATGTGAGAAAGTTTGGTTTATCAAAAAAGGCCGTAAGTCGAAAGAGATGTTTGTACCATCACTTTATTTGCTAATTGGTTCAGGCAGTATACGTGAGTCATTCTTGACTGATTAGTTTAGATTAGACGATTAGATGATTAGACGATCATGACCACTTTTAAAATCCTCATGGACGCGACTCTCTGGACCTCAGGCTATGCCTCGACCTAGGGAGCAAGGTGCAATCGTAATCTAGAATATTGCATGGGGGCTGCTATTGGCATCCGATCGTGCCGAGAACAGCATCTACACTATCGTTTTCGTAAAAGTTTGGTAACAATCGGTAGATTTATTGTCACCAAACTTCTCCGAAAACGATGACTACTCAATCGGTTCCAAGCGCGTTTTACAACTGATTGAGCATGTACACTACTTCAGAAAGGAGTAAACATTACCTGCATTTCAACAAGCATTTCGCGGAATCGTCTGACTCGAACTTCTAGTGGCTGAACGGCCCGTTCCCGAGCTGCCCGTTCCTCGGCCTCTCTGGCAGCCTCCATACCGACAGGGATTTTATCAGGAGTGTTCGCTGGTTTTTCCGTTTCCGCATCCGCATTTTCTGGGGTGTGATTTTTTTGGGCTTCATTATCTTGGGGTTGGTTCTCTTCGCCATCCCTGAAAGCAGAAAAGAGACATAGCGAATGCTCAGCATATTTGCAAAAAATCTTGACTAGCCTACCAGTGCATCCTGTACACCAAGTTGTCGTCCTGTTCATAAAACATACGGCTCAACGCACCGTCTGCTGACTACTTTTCGGGCATTCTTACAAAGACGACACAAAACGTTGATACGTGACGTCACCAAAGTTGAAGACACATGGGAGCCAAATGGAAGCAAAAGGTGGAGTAAAAATTGAGGTAATACGGTTGCCCAAGCTACAGTAGGCCTAGCGCTTGGACTAAGCTGCTAACTTGATGTTTAACTAACCAAATGACAACCTGTGGTAAAAAAAGATGGCTGACGTCCAAGGCGGGCCAACAACGGCCGAGCTGCTGGGTGTCCATGGTTAGTTGGTAAACCACAGTCGTTTTGCCCTTGGTGACGATGCACATCCGAGGGAATGTGATCCGTGGGAAAGTATGCGTAGACCTCGTGTTTGCAATTTTAAAAAAATCGTTCAGTTGTAGCACCCTTCCGGTGCCTAATTGCCATGTCACTAGATGGAAGCACGAGGGCTGGAATATTGCCAGGTTGCCCAAGCCTAGACAGGGGAAGCCGAAAGGCAGAGATAGGGTTCGAACAACGGACCTTCCGGTCAGTAAATCCGTGGTCTAACCACTGAGCTATAAAATAGAATACCAAACAATCCCTTTAGTGGATGTGATCGATAAGCCCTGTGTAACCTAGGACTGTACAGACAACAACTAGTGTTAAAAGTCTTGAGCAAACTTACAGACGAGGTTTCTTGGATGCAGTCTCACCACTATCACTATCGATTGACCCCGAAGACGGATTGCCTTCAGAACGTCCAAGCTTGCCAGGGTTAGCCGCTGCGGGTTGTTTTTCGAGGAGGCGGTCAACATCGGCACGTCCTTTAAGTTCCTCGGGCTTCTCCCAAACAGAAAGCCGCTGACTAGGATTAAAGAAGAAAGCACGATCGTCGCCAGTCCAAACAACACACCATGGAGTACCAGGAACTGCAGTACTCGATACTGGCCTACTGTTGTCCTTCGGGGTCTTCGCAGGCTCCTCTTTCGTTGAAGTATTTTCCCCAGATGATCCATTAGACTTCTCTGAGTCTTTTGCTTCAGAGGTAACTTTGACTTCAGCAGTTATCTTGTTCTCTGTGGAAACTTCTGAAGGAACATCACTTTTCGACTGCTTGTTCTCCAAAACCTGAAAACGGGTAGAAGCAAACGCAACATGCACGAGCTCTGATTGATCGACGTGACAAAGTAATCCGCTACTCAGATTAAGGCATGTAACTTTAGAGCCTACCAACCAAGCTAGCTAGGTTGTCCTGTGCTGCTTTCGAGAAGCCACCAGTGGTAACCAGGCAACCATCGCTTGGCAGTTTTAAGAGACGGACACGAAAACGAGTGTCCAGCACTCAACATGGAAAATTGATTAACCCCGAATTTGAAACCAAAGAGCGGAGTAAGGTGCGCCCTTGGACGACTAAATGAAACGTCTGACTGGGGGATTCCGGACCCCTAACCTCCTGAATACATCAATCAATAGCCGATCGCAAACATGTGGGTGGACGCACAAAGACAACCTTCACCAATGGTTTCGATTTACTAAGTTTACTAAGTCGATTCGGTTTGCGTGCGTTGATCAGAAAGATGGGATGGATGATTAGTCCCAAAGCATAGGGCTGCAAAATGGCATAACGACGCACCTGACAGGCTTGTTTTTTTACATGATCCACGAGCATGAACCCGAATGCAAAACGAAGCTGACGGAAAAGTGGGCTTATTCGGAGAAAATGAGGTATCACAGACATCAGTTAGTGTTAGGCGGAATTCCACACAGATCCCGCTTTACCGCCCGCAGTCGGGTGCTGCTTCGGCCAAAAAGCCTATCCCACACAAGATTGGCCAGGAATTCGAGACGCTTGCCGGTCCGGCATCAAGCCCAGATCTGATTGGTCGAAAATCTGGACCCAACAGCCAATCATGACCCAGTATTGGCCGATTGCCGGTTGCCAATGGTGCATCCAGAACGCGTCAGAATTCCAGAAAGTTATTACCGCTTACGCTATATATATGAAGCGCTGTACAAATGCACTTGACTTCGTTTGGGGCGTTAATATACCTTGTACACCTTTGGTGGTTGTTTTGGCACGCACACTAGCTTGGGAGGCTCAGACCGAGAACCAAGCTGAGAAAGTACCGTTACTACAATTGGCGAACGGGAACCCACGATGTCAATCGAATTTAATCAGCTCCGAGAACTTTTGCAGCAGCAACAAAAGCAGTTTGAAGAAGCGCAACTGAAGCTCATTGAATCACTGACTCAGAGACTGCATACCCAGACAGCAGCAGCCAGCACTGGTGAGTATTCTGTTTCCTCAACTGATGCAGCCGCGGCCTCAATCACGGAGTTCACATTCGACCCTCTTTCTGGTCACACTTTTGACTCCTGGTTCAAGCGGTATGAAGACATGTTCAAGACTGATTTTTCCAAGTTTGATGACGGTTGGAAAGTCAGACTATTGCTGCGAAAACTCGGCACACCGGAGCATGAACGGTACACAAATTTCATTCTCCCCAAGCTGCCCCGCGACCTCAGCTTTGATGAAACGGTCGGAACACTGTCTCAGATATTCGGCGATCAAACATCACTGTTCAATATCCGTTACCAATGCCTAAAGTTGGTCAAGAAAGATGATGATGATTTCATCACGTTTGCCGGTGTTGTCAATCGGGAATGCGAGCGCTTCAAGCTCACCTCATTGACAGAGAATCAGTTTAAGTGCCTCATTTTTGTATCCGGTCTCCAGTCGTCCCAGGATGCTGACATCAGAACCAGGCTGCTTAACAGAATTGAACAGGATGCCGAAATGACGTTGCAGAGCCTCACCACCGAATGTCAACGCCTCATCAATCTGAAGCACGACACGGCTATGATCGGCCAGTCATCTGTGACTCCAAGCAGCTGTGTACAGGCAATCAACTCCAGTGCGCCTAAGAAAGCTGACAACAAGCCCGATCGAAAACAGAACAAGCCTCCCACAAGTTGCTGGCATTGCGGTGAGTGGCATTTTGCTCGTTATTGCCGGTTTAAACGTCATAAATGTTCCAGGTGCAATCGTCGTGGCCACAAAGAAGATTTTTGTCGGTCTCAGAGGCCACAGCCACCCGCACACCACCGTGCATCCCACAAATCGCGGTCCAACTCGGTGACGGCGACATTTAAGGTTGATTTTGCTTGCCGAAGGAAGTTCGTGACGGTTCGTATCAACAACATCCCAGTTCGTTTGCAGCTTGATACGGGCTCCGACATCACGCTGCTCAGTGAGCGAACGTGGAAACGCCTTGGTAAGCCGCACGTGAAACCGACGAAACATTGGGCCCGTAATGCTTCTGGTGGTAAACTGAAGTTGACTGGCGAGGTTGACTGCTCCATAAACTTCAATGGCTCGACGGCACAAGCGACGTGCTACCTGACGTCATGCCCCAAACTTGATCTCATGGGGCTGGACTGGATCGAAAAGCTTAATCTGCTGGAGAAGCCAATTAATTCTATTTGCAACCTCACACATGCAGCACCTGGAGATGCCCTCGAACAAACTCACATTGCAACGCGTTCACTTGAGGACCTGGTACAACGCTACGCATCCGTATTCTCCGACGAGCTTGGACGGTGCACAAAAGCAAAAGCCAGACTGTGCCTCCTCCCCAGTGCCAAACCAGTTTTCAGGCCAAAACGCCCAGTACCGTATGCAGCCTTACCTATCGTTGACCAGGAGCTGGACCGACTGCAGAAGGCTGGTGTTCTCCAACCGACTAACTACTCTGCATGGGCCGCACCGATCGTGTTGGTGAAGAAGGCTAACGGGACCATCCGGTTGTGTGCAGATTTCTCCACCGGCCTCAATGCTGCGCTGGATACCCATCAATACCCTCTGCCTCTTCCAGAAGATCTGTTCGCGAAACTAAATGGGGGTAAATTTTTCGCGAAGATTGACTTGGCCGATGCATACCTCCAGGTTGAAGTTGAGGAAGAATCCCGAGAACTTCTGACGATTAATACGCATCGCGGTCTGTTCCAGTATACTCGACTGCCATTCGGTGTGAAAACAGCGCCAGCCATATTTCAACAGATCATGGATACGATGCTGAAGGATGCCCCCGGCGTTGCTGCTTATTTGGACGACCTCATTGTCATGGGTTCCAACCCCCACGAATTGTGGCAACGTCTCGATTACGTGCTCGGTCGTATTCAAGAATATGGCTTCAGAGTGCGCCGAGAGAAATGCACCTTCTTCATGCGGTCGATAAAGTACCTTGGTTTCATCATCGACCAACATGGTCGCCGACCAGACCCGGAGAACATCGAAGCTATCAGACGTATGCCAGCACCCACAGACGTGACGTCCCTCAGGTCCTTCCTCGGTCTCGTCAGTCACTACAGTTCGTTCCTGCCTGCCATGCATCGCCTCCGAGGCCCGCTAAACCAGCTACTCACCAAAGACCACAAGTGGACATGGTCAGAAGAATGCCAACGCGCCTTTGACTCGGTTAAATCCATGCTGAGCTCCAATTTGCTACTCACCCACTACGATCCATCTCTGGAAATCGTTGTGGCGTCGGATGCCTCGAACTATGGGATTGGTGCAGTGATTTCACATGTATTTCCCGACAGCAACCAAAAGGCCATTGCACATGCGGCCAGATCCTTGACACCAGCCGAGCGTAACTACAGCCAAATAGAAAAAGAAGCTTTGGCGATCGTGTTTGCCGTGAAGAAGTTTCATAAAATGCTCTACGGCCGTCAGTTCACTCTACTGACCGATCACAAACCACTCCTTGCTGTGTTCGGCTCGAAGAAAGGAATTCCGGCGTATACGGCCAACCGCCTCCAGCGATGGGCCACTCTGCTTCTGGGGTACGACTTCAAGATCAAGTACCAGTCCACTACCAGCCTCGGACAAGCAGACGCACTGTCGCGACTCATTGATTCAAGCAGGCCGGAACCAGAAGATACCGTAGTCGCAACAGTTGCCCTGGAACCGGAGGTCAACCACGTGGTATCCGAAACGATTCGCATCCTTCCAGTGACTGCCGACATGGTCCGTCAGGCGACTGACCAAGATCCTGTGCTACAGGAAGTCATTAAGTACCACCGCAATCAGTGGCCGCGTACCTGCCCAAAAGACGAACTGAGACCTTACTTCAACCGGCGTGACGCGTTATCACTAGCTGACGGATGCCTTCTGTTTTCAGAACGCGTTGTCATTCCAAAGAAGTTACAACCAGCCGTTCTGAACCAGTTTCATAAAGGGCACCCGGGAACAAACAGGATGAAGGCCCTTGCTCGGAGTTACGTCTACTGGCCTTTGATGGACTCCCAAGTCGAGCAAGTCTCAAAATCTTGCCTGCGGTGTGCTGAAGCATCTAAGTCACCAGTGAAAACCCACCTACGGTCGTGGCCGCAACCGACCGAACCCTGGTCTCGCCTTCACATCGATTATGCAGGTCCAGTTGGTGGCCAGCACTTTTTGGTCGTGGTTGACGCTTACAGCAAATGGCCGGAAATTTTCCCAGTGAACAGCCCCACAACTGCTACTACAGTCCTGGAACTCCGACGACTGTTCAGTCGCTTTGGAACACCAGAGACTATTGTATCCGACAACGGTAGCCAGTTCACGTCGTCGGTGTTCTCAAACTTTTGTTCGGAGTATGGCATAACCCATGTCCGCACGCCGCCGTTTCATCCGCAGTCAAACGGCCAAGCGGAACGCTTTATGCTATATATATGAAGCGCTGTACAAATGCTCTTGACTTCGTTTGGGGCGTTAATATATCTTGTACACCTTTGGTGGTTGTTTTGGCACGCACGCTAGCTTGGGAGGCTCAGACCGAGAACTAAGCTGAGAAAGTACCGTTACTACAGTTAGACAATAGCTTCTTGGTCTTCCTAATGAACTGTGGTTACGATACACTGTGGGTGAAATGCGAAATTTACCAACTTGAATTCCTTAATCCAATAAGTCTGAAAAAACCAGACGCTTGTCGCAGTAAACTTTTGGTGCACAGCTGCCGCGCAACCCACAGGAATAACATACGGCCGTTATCCCGACATAGGCTGCCTGGGAAATATGGAGCCGGGCTCTATTAGAAATATTCTTACAAGAATTCACTCATAAATCTTATGAATATCAAACGTACCTATATTTAGACCTTTGCACATCACACCATTGATGGTCTGTTCACACCCCATCAGCCCCGACCTGCGAGCTCGTTTTTTTACCGTTCGTTGCGTTCCAGGCTTCCTTCGAAAGTTTTCTCCCCCATCATAACAGCTACTTCGCTTCACACGGAGTAAAGTTGTCATGATCGACGTGGGGGTATTTCTCATGCTTCACCATATGAACCTCTGCCCTTGTGCTAGAGCTGCCATCGAGGAATCTGAATGGGTGTCTTCTGTCCCGGTCACTACATCATTCGCCAGCTAGACTGTCCTCTTCACTTCATTGTTGTACATTTTCCCGGATTGAAAAAACTCTGACTGTTCAACTTAAAATCTTCAACTGCTCAGACTAGGGTTAGCGCCTAGCTGCATTGTGATTACTAGTTATCTCCCTTTTCCATAGTTGCTTTCGAAGGCCAAAGACCTTAGGTCTAAAATACCGAAAGAAAAGATTAACCCTTGACGAGCCACAGCCGATTTTGCTGACTTTGGAGTTTGTCAGGCGGGTGTAGTGTCAATCAGTCAGTCTTACTTATTTGAACACATTGTCCATAAAAGAGGCCATACACTGATTTGATAATTAACTTGCTGTTAACAGGGGCTCATTTGGATGGCGGTTGAACTTTACGTTTCATGTTTTAGTTGGGACGATGTCCAACGATGCCAAAGTATTTCTCCTAGTATTCCTCTCCACCAGGGTTGATGAAGTACGCCCATGAGACGAGCCTTAAGGTGAAAACAGTGTGGGTTATTTGAGGGATCTTGTGAGCAGTGTCTCGTCGAAGAAAAACACTTCGATATCCTAAATGTCGTTCCAAAGTGGTATCTGTGCAGCGCGCTCAGTGGAGGCCTATTACATATGAAATTCGATTTCCTGTTAACACGAAGCTAAGCTGCAAATGAATGTACAGCTCCGAGGGATACATCATTTCTATGAGAGCAGGACTAAGCAGTGCGAGACCGAAATCAATAACCTACTGCCCGAGGTGAGCTTGAAGAAAAATAAAGTAGCATTGGGGCTTATCGAGGACGGTGTCCGGCAAGTGTACTGTGCAGTACAATGAGCCACAAAACAAACTGAGTGATAAGCGAATGAAGCACCTACCTGAGGCGTCGATTGCACGGGTGCAACAGTTGTCGCTTGCATCGTTGTGGTAACAGGAGCAGAAGGAACAGTGAACGCCGGGGTTTTGTGTTGCTCTAAAAGTAAGGAACACATCATGAAACTAACGAGTCCTTACCGTCCCAGTCGACGAGCACTTTAGGTTTTTCCCAGGTAGTCTCACCAGTTCTTGAATTATGGTAGTACGCCTTACCTTCTGGATTGCGGTACTCTGACCATACTGCAACATCTGGAGGTTTTTGAGTAGTAGCACCGGTGGGCAGCAGGGGTGGCATTGTGGGCACGACAGAGGCAGTTGTCGATGCAGGCTTAGCCGTCCCCTCCACCTCACCTTGACGCACAACTGTGACACCTTCCGGACGGTCCCAGCGTGTCTCACGAGTACGCATGTTATAGTAGTAAGACTTCCCTTCTGCTGTTAGGTTTTCTACCCATATGTCATCTGGAGTCTTCCGCTGAACCGCTGGCTGAGTAGCCGGGGGAATGGCTCCAACAGGCATAGCTGGGGGCATGAAAGGCATTGGCGGCCTAAATGGGGGCATAGAACCAGGCATCATCGACATGCCGTGTATAGGAGGAGGCATCATATGTAGAGGAACTGTCGGTGCCCCCGGGCCTAAGGGTTGGGATGGAATGAACGGTCCAACCATTGGACGACCGATCCCACCGGGTGGGCCTGGGAATCCGGGTGGCATGGCAAACGGGACACCTGGAACAGAAGCAGATGTAAAAAAAAAGCTGAGTTGTTATGAAGACAAAAGCAATAAAGTTCCCATTTGGCCACCCAGATTGCCACTAAAAAACCAAACCATCTACATAGAGGTTGTCTACCAGTTAGTATAGCATACAACAACCAATTCTGCATTTGAAACAGTTGGCAGAGCTTAATAAAATGCCCCAGTCCTAGTAACATTAAAACTGCAATAACCACAGCAGGTGTACACGCCACAGCCGAATTTAAGGTGGTTTTATCAACACCACAACCTGATATTACTTACTTTCAGTGGGTCCGCCGGCCGGAAACGCGAAACCTGAAGGTATTGTTGGGGGAATTGGGGGCGGACACATAGGCGGAGCCGCAGCGTTTATGGGTGCCGAAGATGTGTTCGGTGGTGCCGAGGTTGGTGGTGTTCCGGGCATGCTAAAAGGAGGACGGGGCGATCCAAATGGTGGCGGGGCAACTGGGTAGGTAGGAACGGTCGAGGTCTCCGGAGTAACGAAAGGAGCAGACTGTGTCCCTGCAGGGTTAATTGGAGTAGAAGGAGCAGGTTGTGAATTTGCAACGCTGCTGGGTGGCGTTAGAGCTCCCGAGGGTGACGCAACTGCGGACATCGGCGGGCCACTCGGTGGAGCATTAGGTGCCGCGTGTGGACCAGGCGGCGGAACTGCAGGCGGACCAGAGGGAGGGATACTCGGTGGAGGGCCTGTTGACCCAGGAGGACCAAATGGTGGGCGTCCTTGACCTGGGAAGTTGGATCCGCCAGGGCCGTGGAAGGGTGGCGCGTTATAAGTCGGTCCGGGAGGCTGATTAAAATTCGATCCAGGAGCATTAAAGTCCGGATTGGCGGGAGGCCCAGTTGAACCTGGCCCTGGAGGTGGTCCGCCGAAGTTTTGTCCGAAAGATGGGCCGGGAGGGGCCCCCTGGTTGGATGGGGGGCCAGGAAAAGGTGGACCAGGAGGGCCACCAAACGGCCGACCTGCTCCGGGTCCGCCATAAGCCGGCCCTGGACCACTAAAGGGGGGTCCGGTTGCATTACTTCCGGGCATACCATGACCACCATATGGTGGGCCATTGAAGGGCTGTCCAGGAGGAGCGTTGAAAGATTGCCCGGGAGGGCCGTTAAAGGACTGTCCAGGAGGGGCGTTGAACGATTGTCCAGGTGGGCCGTTGAAGGGTGGTCCAGGAGGACCACCGAAGTTTTGTCCGGGTGGACCGGCAAATCCCGGGCCTCCAGGGGGCGGACCATGCGGTGGACCAGAAGGATGAGGTCCACCATGGGGTCCCATCATATACGGCGGGGGTGGTCCACGAGGACGCATTTGTGGCTGCATATTCGGGTAATTTGGATTGGGTGGTGCATCATAATCGTTGCCTGGAATATTAGCTTCTCCATATGGTACAGAATCATCCATATCCTCCTTGTGGTCTTCGGGCATGGACTGGTAACGAGGCGGGAACTGTTGAGGGTGCCTCATAGGTCCGCGTTGCATCCCCATAGGGGGTCCGTATCCGTCAAATGGAGGTCCATTCCGGTTGGGGCCCATTCCAGGTCTCATAAATGGCATTCCGCTAGGAGGAATTAAAGTGGAAAACGATACTTACTGTGGATTCCCAGGCATGTGCATGGGCATGCGGGGTCCTCTGAAACCAGGAGGAAAAGCGGCCCGGGGGCCCGGTCCAGAACGATATTGCATGGGTGGCGTTGTGTGTCTAAAACAATGTATCAATACACTGCATACACAGAGATAGGATAGACGCGCGAAAAAAGTGGTATCTGGTTCTAGTGCATCACGCAGTAGCTACACGCTAATGAACTCTACCTCGAGTTTTGAAAGTTCACTGGCAGCGGAAAACAATGCCGATGCTGTCAAATGCTAATGAACATCGCCTGTTCGGTCGGCCAACGGCAACTAAGAGCTAGTGGTTCATGTCTTGCGCAGATTGTGGAATTCGCCAGAATACATACAGGCTCTAGAAGCAGGGATCACCATGTCCCATTAGAGCTACCCGAGTGTTACAAGGGGGACCCAACACGCCGAACAAATGAGCCTTCAAAATGGAGTCGTGGCTCACCGTCTACGCGGGGAGGGGGGTGGGACTTGTTGCGGGAACTCAGTGACCTATCCCATCTAACAGTCTGATTCTGCTTAGAACCTGGCATCCATTGGTAACACTCCAGAAGGCTCGCGAATGCATGGGATGGGTGTTAATGGCACAAACAGGGAGTAGATTTGGGTGCAAATTAACCACTTTCATCTCAAAATTCCGGATACACGCTGCCACTAGCTCATGGTAACCTCAAACTGCCGAACATTTCGTACAAAGCAAAGGTCCAAAAGTGTTTTCATCGCCCTGCTCTCTGGTCACAGGCCGATATACGGGTGACGAGGTCAGGCAATCTAGTCCGGGAAACCCCGTTATCTGTTCATTATTACATTTGGGAAAACTAATTCTGTCTTGGCAAATGTACACGAGTTAGGTGTTCGTGTAACACAAGGCCGAATGAATAAACGCCGACCGATGGGAGGCAGACAATCTAACCACTGAACGTGCACGCGTGTGGTCACTTCAACACCTACACCCCCTTCTCAAAAACTGGACACTTGCACTTTTCAGACCGCTGCGCAGCACAGCGTCCATCAAACCTAAGGAACGAATATACAATACCCAACTTACCGCATCGGACGCATGGGACGCGGCCCGCTACCCTGCACGAAATGTTCATCCGACTTGAAATAATCATCCTTGGTCATTTCAACATCAGCCGGCTTGCAGTCACCATTTTGGTCGAAAGGGCCATCCTCATGCTGATAACTATGCTCGGAAGCAACCTCTTCATCCAGGGCTACACCATCATCCTCCATCGCAATTATGGTGATGTTGCGAACAGGAACTGGCGCATTCAAACAATTTTTTGTTCAGTTCGATGAAGAACGTCCACTTCACGGATTCACGGATTCACGGATTGATACACGGGATCGAGGCTTTCGCCCAAGTTTCCCGGGTCGACTTTGTTCTTGTCATTCAGCGGCTGTCTTTCGCCTGAAAGGCACAAGTGAAAAAAGCGTGTAGCACTGCTCTTTAAGCTCTCAGCGCGGGGCAGTATGTTCGCCAGCGCGAGGATTCGCGTAAACAAGTGCCTAATAATGTTTGGAACTGAGTTCTAGAGGGAGCGTGGACAACCGTCTGGGGAAGGTTATTCCACGCAGCAACTACCCGAAATGAGAAAAAAGTTTGCCTGATGAAGTTGTGCGCTCTGAGCTTTAAAACCTTCTTACCATGTCCCCGCCGTGTGTCTGCCGGGTCAACGGTGAAAAAACTGTTGCCCAAGCCTTGTTCAATCAGGGCGTAAGTAAGAATTAAGTCCCCCCGGAGGTGACGACACTCCAAGGGAACGAGGTCAAGCACCGCGAGACGCGTTTCGTAGTCCATGGTCTTGATGCCGGCAACCATTCTCGTAACAGCTCACTGGGCACGCTCAATGAGGATTACGTCTTTCGTGCGTCCTGAGTAGACAACCGGGTTGGCATATTCAAGGAGCGGTCTGACATAGTCCCCATAGATTATTTGGAAGTCCGTGCGAGTAATACGAGAGAAGGTGCGCCGAATCATCCGTAGAACAGCGAACGCCTTCTGAGCCGATTTCTCAAGGTGCACTTAAGATATTCAGTGCTTGAACGGGTGATAAACTGGTATTAAACGATTGACCTTGCATTCTGGGGTGAGACAGTAGGTAGTCGTTGTTTAAGTGGTATGTTCGAAATGGGTTTTGTCTCTCCCTGGCACAAGCCGAGCCTTGGAGACGCCTGAAATTACTCTGAAATAGTAGCTTGAACAAGGGAGTCTTTAACATGAAGTTTTAGCAGTGGATGATGCTTGTTCGAACCATGAAAATATTCTCAGGCGGCCGGTGCTTGTGGGAAGTTGTTTAAACGAACTCGAGGGCCACTACTGGAGCTGAATTAATTTTTTAATTACTGCCAACTGCTTCGCGTGATGTCTCCGTCAAGACGGTGGGAAATTCTGTGGCAGAGCTGGTTTATTCACGTGTTTTGTTCTATAGTGGATTTGGAAATAATCCCAAGGCTACATGAATTATAATTACGCCCTCTATTTCAGCGCAAAGTCAAAATGGAGAAGCCATTAGCGACATGTTGCGGCAGGCACCCCCCTCCCCAGACAAACCCCAGGAATTCGCCATAGCCGGTAAGTTTTTTTGTTTTTGCGATGGTCAGCACACGCCTTATCGGGTGCGCGGCAAAGTTTTATTTTTATCCTGGAAGAATTAGTGGGTTTATGGACAGAACAAGCTGATAGTACAATAGAATGGTCAGTGTTTTGAAGTTCCGGTACAAATTCAACGGGCGCATGTAACGCCCGGTCTGCATATATTAGAGATATTTTGAACAACGGGCACGCCATCAGACTGGGTATGGCGGTCGCGGTACAATTGTTGCGTCGTCGCACTTGCGTTAATGGACAGCTCCGTACATCAGCATCGTAGAGAGACAGTTGGGTTTGTTATGGTAGTTGGCATTGGCCAGGGAATCGCGACAAATTAGGACCAGCATGGATCAATGATATTCTTGGGTCCATCGAGGCGGCACGGTGATTCGTTGCTGTCATTCAAAAGAGGTAATACGACAGTCGTGTCTACAGTGGGGGTTCAAAGTAGGAAATATTTTCAAAATGTCTGCTAGCGAGCACCATGGTGTGAGTTAGACTGTGGTTCGAAATAGTGGGCAGACGAAAGTGGCCGCAGTTTCCGACAGTGCCCGATTTCAAAGACGGCAATCGACATTCACGTCGGTGAGAACGGGTGTGGGCATATGTGATTATGACGGACATGCCATTAGCTGAATTCTGCACAACTATCAGAGCTCGGAATGTGGGGGAACACGAGATTGGAGAGAAACTTAATTCGAATGGTGTTTTTTGGGTGGTCGTACTATAAGTGGGCCTCAGAATGGCGCGGTTACAGCCTGAAGAAAAGAGTGGGGTTTGCAAAACGGGTCATACCGCATGTATTTAGTGAAGCTGTTAGCATTTTTGCCCTGATACCAATGGATTTTTGGATTCATAGGAGGATTACCCAAGATCTGTGGGACAACCAGGGCAAGCTCACGCTGGCAGCACAGGTGTGTGACAAAAGGTGCTTCCATGTTAATTTTCTCTTTCTTCCGTTGCAGAACGTATGGTAGGAATAACTTTGGGGAGACGGTATGCAGAAGTGAGAGCCGTCAACCATGTAGTCTTTCGCATTGTCCGGGACAAGAAGCGGATGTCAGTGGCTACTGGTCGACAAGAACGACGAACTGGATGAGGTACAAATATGAGACAGACTGAAGGAGATAAGAAAAACGAGTAGGTTTTAACCGACAGGGTGAACGCAAACATGAGAGTTTAACTGGATAGTGAAGAACGAGACAGAATTCGTTTACAGGCGCAAGCACGAGGGCTGAGAACGAAGCGCCTAGCATACACAAAGGTGGTAATATGGCTAACTGTGACATGATTGCAATTTGTGGTGAGGACAGTAGAATTCCTGTTGCTTGCAAGACATTGGATAAGTATACGGAGGGGGAAAGACGTCGTGAGACCTGTACTGGCAAGCCCAGGCACCAAGAGGGCCTAATCAAGTGGGGAAGAGACAGAGGGAGTGTGAGTGCAGCTGTTGAAGGAGCACTCCGAATAAGTGAAAAGATGTTCATTCAGCTGTAACACCCTTTCGGTGACCAGCTGCCATGCCACCCGAAGAAAGCACGAAGGCTGGGATACTGCCAAGTTGCTCGCGCCTAGACAGGAGAAGTCGAGAGGCATGGCTCGGGTTCGAAACCCGGATTTTCCGGCCAGTAAATTCGCGCTCTAACGACTGAGCCATCTCGCTCCAACTAAGTAATTAAATGCGACACAAAGCACTAAGGACCTGCTTGGGTCCCAAAACGTTTTACAGCACCTGACTTGAAATCTTTGTTCGGTGGCTATGGAATTCATTCAAATTCTTCCACCTATTAAAAATGCATAAATTGGCTTGAAGCTGCTATGGCGATGCTTTTGGCTAATGTTAATGCGCAAAGCTATCGCCACTTCCAACTTTGTTGAAGACGCCCCACACCAAGTACACTTCTTTAGCCGAACATAACACCTACACACTCCCCTTTTTGTCTACAAGAAAGGCAACGAACAAATAAAACGCAAAGACCTTCCTGTCCCTTCAATAGTGACATCCAAAGCTAGCGCCTGGTAGATGTTTTGCCACGCAGCTCCGTTTGCTTTGAGTTGACGACAGTGACTCTGTGACCGGTGGCCCAAATTTATATCTTCATTTCCCATCCCAAAATTCAGTAGAATTCTGCCAAAGCAGCAACTCTCAGTTATCCCACTGTACTTGTGAGTCATTTCGAAAGGTCCACGTCTATCACTCTTTATCTGTCTGCCTCCCGTTTTTACGTTAACTTCCTTTTTACACAGAGGAACGCTCATTCGCGACTCTGGAAGAGTGCTAGGGATTGCTCTGTTTGACGGACCGACAGTTGTTTTTCTTAACCAGCCCAACGGCCAGACCTCTTGTCCCAATACCACACCTGTTACCACCCACCAGCTGCCCAACTTACTTTAATCAAGTAATCACTCTCTCGCCTAAACCATACTCTCGCTGGTTGGCTGATGCGTTCGTCGTCGCTGGTTCTTGACGTTTCTATCTGAGTGAACTTTCTACTCTCTAAGCAGAAGTCCAGTTACAAGGGTGCGTCCCATGCCTGTTTGAATGTTCTTTCGATCACACTTGGTAACGTAAGACTGACCCTAGTTTTTAGGCAACTCAACAAAAATCCACTTATCTCTAGGCTCATTTGATGGCTAATTCTTTTAACTGAGCTGTAGATTTTTCTAATATTGAACTCCATGCTATCGGACTACCTTCACACTCAGCATCTTGTCCAATTCTCCCTGCTCCCGAACTTTCCACGCTCAGAGGTGAGTTCTCTGATGCCATTCACCCCGCTTCCTGTCTGCATGGATCCTCACCTGGGTCATAATTACCTATGGTTCTGTGTGGCCCTGATTCTACAGCCTGCTGACCACGGAAACTCACATCTCTTGTGAAGCGATCGCCTCCCCGAAGGTCGTTACGGGGCTGTCCGTATTCCGAAGTACGTCAGTCCAGTGGGGGCATAGCACTGCGGTAACCAGTTTGATGACACACTCGCATCTAATAATAACAGTGTTTGATCCAAGCTAGTGGGCAGCATGCCATCAGGAACTACCATAGTTGTTCGATAAGAATAAAGACACAACTGATGAGAGTTGTTGGCACTCAGGATTGCATGCAAGCGAGACAGTCAAACGAAGAGTGGGCATTTTCTGACGCAGATCAGACCCGTACTTGCAAACATGAGCAAACTCACTACCTGGCATAGCCGCATCAGGAGTGATTTCGTCCTCACTTGCCAAACACTCCCCCCTGATTAAACATTCTCTGTATTCATCTGCGCCGGTAGCTTATCTTGTCCACAAATTCAAAGATTTTCTCCAGGGTGCTTGTCATGTACTGTGCATTAGCAATACCTCCCCAGTTTCCTTCTTTCTCATTGCGTAATAAGCGCGTTTCTGTTGTCCAACAGCCCCTTCGTCGTGTTTTTGCTTTACCTGTTCAAATAGTACAATTCGCTCATGGTTCAATTTGATATGCACCTAACAACTTTGGAAATAAACTTATTATTATGGTTATTGGTGATCTCAGTCGGCTCTGGTCTTGATTCGTACTTCATTTTTGGATAAGTGAAGGAGCCCAGAAAAAGAAAAAATGGAATGTTAGTCGCCTAGTTCTATATTGTCAGAGGAATACGACGGTATTGCATCCGTATACGAATCGCTAGCATGTGCGTGATCGAGCTTGATCTGAAGTACTGCCTATGACAAGATCGCGATAATCTCATAATCTCTCTTCTAAAGGCGCTGAAATTTGTCTAAATGTAGGGAATCCAAAAACATGGCTAGACACCAAAGACGGACACAGCTTGGTCACTGGTATTTTTATGTCACGAAAGTGAGCGGAGGCCACTCTCACTGCCTTTCATGGCACGTTCGCCCAAAATGAACACGAAAATAAGGCGGACATATTCGTTTCTTCCAAAGGTCACGGTACTGCATTCTTTGTATTCGCACACTTCCCCGCGTGTGGGAGCATACACAGAATCCGCCAACAGCTCTCGTACACAAAGCAGTGTCCGTCGGGGGTACTCGCGCTCTCCATTCTTATTTAAGTTCGTGATCGATGGGGTAATGAGATGAACGCTGAAATGTCTTCAGAATGTCCGTGTTCAGATAGACTCTGACGAAAACATTGTCGATCTGGAATTTGCAGGTGATATCGCTCTCATCTTCAAAGAGAAGAAGGCTCAGTTGTTTCTTGACGAACTGAACGGATTCATCCCGTCCACTGGGATAGACTTTGCACCCACAAAGCGTAAGGTCATGTCCGTGAACTTGCAGACACTGAACACGTCACTTACAATTCAGCGAGACCCACTCGACGTTGTGGAGCTTTTCACATATCTTGGAAGCCGTACTAGTTCTGATTGTTGTGTGGCAGGTGAGGTCAATGCACGAACCTGCAAGACTCGGGTCGCGTTTGCTGATTGGTGACACCTTTGGCGTCAAAGCGGTATATATCTGAATCTCAATGGACATGTGTATCAATCCACATTACGAGCTATTTTGTTGTATGGCTGCAAGACTTGGCCCGTTCGAACAGCGGAACTAAGATCTTCAAGTGTTTGACAACCGTTGCCTCGGAGTCATAGCTCCTGTGGGTTGGTGCCGGCGAATCCGTAACGAAGCAATTGAAAAGTGAGTTTTTGGTTGTTAAACGGAGATTGTATTGAAAAATATATCCAGTACCAGAATTTGAGTTGGTTACGTCATGTTTTGCGTATGCCGAACCATCGTTTGCCAAAGAGAGTGCTGTTTTCTGTGCCCAACTAGAGGGCAGAAACAGAGATGTGGCCATCCCTTGAGCTGTCAGAGGGATATGAGAGAGACTATAAAACATTTTGGCGCTGTGGGCACTACTCGTCTTCCAGGATGAGGGCCGCAAGATCCCTATTGCGCCTGGCTGTAGACGCTGCAGAGATATGGCAGCCAACCGATGCAAGGGAGCGTTATTGTTCTTAGTTTCCATCCAGCTTGCTTGAGCGAGTGTCTGGAGGAGGGGTTGGACGAGGCCCAAACCTATATGACAGACATAGAATAGAATCTCAGAATAGCCTGAACTAGCGCGCAGCTTCCAACGTGTTATGTGTGCCTGAGATGTGGAAGCTGTTTTATTAAATAACCGACTGCTAAAGATCACAAAAATGCCGGTAAACAAACGCAAGCACGTTAGCTGATCGGCTTCCCAGAATGGAGCTTCTAGATGGTGAGACTGCTACTGCGGTTGAGTATAGGATGGTTACATGCTAGGATGAAGACGAAGGAGCTTTCGATTTAATTAAGCTACAAGATATCGGGAGCGGGAAGCAGAGGTGGAGTGAAGTTAGGATTCAATGCTCTAAATGAGCATATTTGGCACCGAGGGGCTGTCCCTTTTCCTAACCCCCTGTACCCACAACCCCCACCAGTCATGCCCTTATTCCGACTGACATAATTATCATACCTGACGGCATGCCAACCATTATCTGTATCATTATTAGACCTCCGCCACGACTGCATGCATGGGTGCACGCTTGCGGTCCTTGGATCTCAAGGCTCAGGTCTACACCACTTGGCCTTATGATCGACTAGTACGTCTACTTTAGTTTGTGTCCAATCATGCATATGATCGCTGAATCCCGCTATCGAATCATTGATGTACATACGGCTCCTTTATTATCGCTGAGGGGACTAACTGAGCGAGTAGTAAGTTTCCCTTTATAGGAGTAAGACTTTAGCTTTGGCGTGGATACCGATCGGGAATTGTGAACAATGGGGTTTGTTAAGCACTTTGTGAGTTAGCCATCATAAATTTGTTTTATTATGAATTTTAAATAATATTTCCGAAGATGTACACGAGTTTTAATCAGTTTTACATTTTCCTTTCACAGACCCTCTCAAGTGAAAGCAGCTTCCTGAGAACGAAAACTGGATCGACCACACATTACGTTTGCAACCATGGAACCGACAAATAAAAGCATAATTTGCCAGGGGCGGTTGTGCATTTTTCAGACAGAATTTTGGTAGACGGACGACATGTAGGACCATGAAGGACCGTCGTTCGTCGTTGTATTAGGTTATTATTTATAGTTGGGGCCTTATAATCAGCTGCCAGCATGGCCCTGCAGTAACTATAATAGCCAAGGTGAGCGACAACGCAAACACCCATGAGTATGACACGCGGTCGTTGGCCGTCAAATTAGGTTACCGTACGTAGATCAGGTCTCCTAATTGGCGTCGCACATCGAAACGGGCCCAGCAGTTACGACAAGTAGTCAAGGTAGGCGACATCGAATACACTATGAGTAAAACAGTCCGTTGGTGGCCGTTAGACTAAGCTATCACGCTTAGCTGAGACCTCACACTCATCGGCCTCATACTCATACGCAGATACTGGCCTGATTAAGTAGCAAGGATAAGCGACAACGCGTACAATTATGGGTATGACGGACCGTCCTTGGCGATCAAGTTTGGTCACCGTGCATAGCTGAGGCCTCATAACCAGCATCGCACATAGACATGGGTGTAGAAGTTATGATAATTAGCCAAGCCAGGTGAAAACGCGTGCAGGTATCATCACGACTGGTAATGGTTGGGCTTGATGACGTATTTTGTGTAAGGAGCGCGATTATTACGAAAGGGGAGATATACATTTGTGCTGTTATTTCATAAAATCGCGCTATCCACTGACTAGTTGTGTATATCAGAGAATGGAGATCATCCACTGAGATGCATAATGCCATCAGTACTGCCTATTGCATTATATTCTCTTTCAATTATATACTATACGGGAGGGGAGCTTCCCGAAAAGTGTGTTGTAGCGAAGTTTGCTTAACAAATTCATCTGATTTATTGCGTTTGAAAGGTTTTACGCATGCAAATGTTACTCTACCATTTTGCTGAGCGGGACTTGCGACGGGTATTCTGTGGATGTTTTCTTACGTGTACAGAACCCCGCGGAATACTGCAATATGCTAAAGTCTGATTTTATGCTTTATCGCGTAAACCAGTAATAAGATCCGAATCGGTAGCGATAAATGACCTTGAAAGTTCGCTCACTGAAACAAAATGCAGTGGGAAGCGTATCAATAAAACGTGCAAAGGGATCGAACTAATTCCCCGTAAAAGTCGCAATTTCGAAAACCCTACAGTTTCGTCTAAACTAATTTGGGCTACAATGATACTGCTGGTAAGCGGGCTCGCAAAAGTCTATTCTTAGGCGCATAATGTTCTTACCTGCAAAACTTTCGCGATTGGAATAAAACTTTCCGCGTCAAAATATCACATTTTGTTGCATATGTGCTTAAGCCAAAAATCACCCAAAACATCCATCCTCGCATGTTGCTTTGATTTTTGGTAGGCATTTGGCTTTGAACTTACTGTGCTGTGGCTTCAGAAGCGGCTTCACGCATGTTTGCCGAGAAATTGGAAGCTATATCCTGTTCATTCCTCGCGGTGTTTGAGGAGGCGTTAAATGAATACATGAAGGCTAACTACGTGTTACTAGTGTGCTCCTTCAGCAACCGAAGCACCGACGCTTTCTCGCGTTGCGAATGGTTTTATTACAAATGCAGCAGGCGACCAGCAAAACCAACGAAACGTCGAGGGATCTGAGGGAGCCAGTAAGTTGAACGCACTGGATAATAACAAGCAATAAGCGAAGTACCATCTGTCCAGTTCGTTTTTGTCTAAGAAGACCGGAACCCATCCTGCAAGCGCCCCCTATTATCTTGAACACAATCGTGAAATTTTCAAGATTTTGTTCGGTTGACCTCCGGTGGGTTGACGGTTAACCGAAGAGGGGTTGGGCATCTGCAGGGTCCCGCTGAAGTACGGAACGCCGTCGCTTGAAGTGCGGTAGTTTCTGGCCGATGAATTTGGCAAAACCCTTGCTACCCAGGACGTATACAGTCACCGTCGGAAGTGTCGACCAGCTATGTTGAGTAGATGCCACATAGTTGGGTTTTGTTGTGGCATATGATGTGCCTTCGGCCCCGGCAAAACTTCAGGAGACCGGACGCGTGTTTGTGAGACAGTTGGGGGAAGTTCAGTATAGCCACATATGCTTCTCCAGATGGCAGCAGATAGCATTGCTCCGAAGCTTCCTAGATATAGTGAATGTTGGCGAAACGCACACAACAAACCGTTTTCGGTAATTTTTTAAAGCAACTAGTGTCTGGGCTGTAGGCACAACCTGCATACCTTCCTGGTCAAGAGGCACAGTGAGGTTTTGCTTATCATAATACGAGCACATAGATTTTGGCAAAGCTTGCAAATCCTGGAAGGAGACGGCTACGTTCTGAACGTTGTCCGTCAATGACTACGTATGCATGTTCACCCGTTTTGACGCCATGACCCCGAAGACTGCACTATCATAGTGTTGGAACAAATTAGGTGAGGTCAGCCTACGTTAAAAAACTTTAATTCCTGGTGAAAAACATCCAGGTGCTCCAAAACGGTTGACGCCTGTGCTGGAGAGTGCACATGCCCCTTCTACCAGGTGATGTGGCTTTCCTGCATCCATTTGTTCTCTGTATTTAGAGATCAGTCGGTTCCAAGCAGTAAGAACTATTCTTCATAGATTTTTTCTTAGGTTGCTTCCAAATCCACCAACGGTGACTGTCGGATTAAAACCTACCGGAACAGGGTGTACCCCACACTTGCTCCCAAGCCACCGCTGACAGCTTCCGGCGGCCTGCGTGGACAACTGAACCGAGTAGTGGATTAGCTCCAGAGACTGGAACCCAGGAGGGCCACAGTCATCATTAGGCAGTTGATTGTGCAGGGGCGAACCCTGCTGCGCCGGGGCTCAAAGTCTGCAACAAACGACATGCCGTTGGTGGTCGAGTATACTGTACCTCAACCCAGGTGGAGGACCATGGATACAGACCTGGGCTTTTATGTGCTTTGTGACCAGCCTAGTAGTACCAGTGACCGCCGGTGTACAACGAAGCGCGTATCACATTGCATCGACCGTTGTGATGGTGAACCTTGCCCACTGTGCGGCGATTCTCTTCAGGTTTGTCCCAGAGATGAGTCAACAGATGAATGATTTATTCTTGGTTCTTGGGCCCCGGCCCGTTCAGAAAATGTAACGGTGTTCTTGCCAACCGGACGGCAAAGAAGGCGTTTTATATTGCCCTATGAGGGACCGGAGCACAGAATCCAGGCAGAGTTGGTACCTGAAATCTGTGTGCTTCCGTATTTTCGGCTCCAAGGAGGAGCTAATCGACAGCTATGAGTAAATGTGTGACAACTGGGACTATAATGTCAGCTGAAGGAATGAGATGGCAACTTCGTGTGACTCATACACGGCTCATCAACTCAAGATATTTCCTCCGTTAATGAGACCCCATGCATTTCATTTAAGTCTCAAATTTCCTGACGGATATAGTCTATAGGCACCAAGCTACGGGAAAACATGCAGTGCGGATCTGCCGTTGAAGACAGTGTTAGGTAAACAAGCCCATACGAGATTGTCGCCACTGAAATTCTCCCTCTCTAGGGTAAGTATTTCTCACTGCTTGTCAGCCGACTGACTCATAGTGATACTGCGACAATTCGACTTGTAACTTCCTCTCATTTCAGAAGGTCAATAGTTCAACAAACACTGCATACAAGAAGGCCAGACGCTTCCCGGCGGGACATATGCACTACTCAAAATGATCACTACCATTCAACTTTTCTTCTTGTTCGAGATAGAATTTCGATTTTTCCTGGGATGGATGGGCGCGTGCCGGCCAGTCGGTTAGGCATGGTGGACACAGCCGCATGTTGGTTGTGTGCGTCAGCTAGGCTTGTTGAGCCGTCCGGTGTGATCGACCACCTGGTCGTCCTGGCATATTTTGCCGGTTACGATGGGGAACAATGCTGTTTAACAACTTTGCACAAGTCATCAACATCTGCAACCCTTACGTTTTTCCAACCTTGCACGGTTTATCCGACAATAATGAGTGGGTCTTCCGCGATGATAACTAGGAATAACAACTATCGAGGTCCCTAAACATATTGTCCGGTCTTTGAGCAGTCGGGCAGATATAAATAACAGAAAGTACTTACAGAATTGGCACCTCCGCATATTTTGCATCCACAAGGGCCATGTAGTTTCTAGAAAGCTCAATAAATTATCTCAACTGTAGAACTATCTGCAAATTCTGTCCACTGTAATCGGTTCATGTTTTAACGCAATCCGCAATGTCTGTTTAGGTTAGGAACCGATTTTTACAGCCAGTGGCAGTTGATCCGTTCATTTAAACAAATCGCCCATGGAAATAACATGCGGAACAATTCATCATGCATAAACATTCTTCAGCATGAAGTGGTAACTTTGAAAACGTCGTAGCTTTCGAGAATTAAATTTCGCTGCGCGAATACCGAGAAGTCTCGCACAATCTTTCCACAGCATTTTTCATCCATTTTTGGTGGCTCCATAGAATGGCCCTTTCTCGGCATACGTTTTGCACACAACTGTTGACCGCTCCTAAAACAATCCTTTACTTATGCCAGCCGCCATAACTCGTGTAAGATTTTCGGCAGAACGGCCCTTGCATTTGGCCCCCGTTGTGCTTACTGGATCAATTGTCCTCACTTGATGAACCGCAAAAATTAAGTAGCCGTGCCATGTGGGACTTTGACAACCGGACTAAAGTGGTTTGTGCCGGTGGTCGTGCCACAAGAGCAGCATCAGTCCTCTGTGTTATCCAGTCGGTGCCAAGAGGCCACACTCAAGGCTTCTGTCACGCAATCGCACCACAGGAGCACATGCGCACCTGCTTTGCAGATACGCTAGTAGCCCCGCCACCCGTCTCCCGCCTTTGTCATCTATCTTCCTTCGCGTAAGCCACCTTCCCGACATTATAGATGATTCGCCTTCAGCACCCCTCAAAACTCGGCTCACATCCAAATCCACCACACTTCTTTCCATGACACCTCGAGTCCCCCAGAGCTTCCGGCCTTTCGCCCTTCAAGGTATCCTCGAGCACTCAAGCAAAATTGGAAACTGTCACCGATCTCAGGGCTGGACTAAAGCACCAAACTTCATTGGTAGAGAAAGTCTGTAGCTCCTTGCCTGTCTCGTGGTGAAGCGACTTTAGACAAGCTATCGGATCGTGTTATCGAAGCCGTTACCTTAATCATAGCCGATATTCACAGAGGACTGAGTTTCGTTTCTGTGCGTATACTCCCCCGTCCTCCGGCCGATAAACCTGAAATGGCAAAATTTTAGTCAAATCGAATCTTTCTAGCCTGTCCTCGCGTCACAATTTCCTTGGCTCCAAGTTCTTCAGAAGAGACAAGGATACCACTCGTCCATCGCCTACTGGATTTGCAGTGGCTCGCAAGTAAGAGGCAGTCTTCCATGTCACACTCATCTTCATGGACAATAACCTGAAGGCCAAGATCTTCGCTGATCGTTCTTCTCCAGGAGGCTTCCACACATGACCGTATCCTACCCTTTAAATGCAAAAACTCGTGCCCGTCACCAATCTACCTACCCGAAGAGGGTATTTTAACCCCTATCCCAAAAAAGGCAGATGATATTCCATGACAGTTTGTCCTGCCGCGCTCGTAATGTCACATACCATGTGAGACTTCTCTCCTAGTGTCGTTGTCAGCACACCCCCATTTTGTAGTTCCGGCGAATAGTTCCCAGTAGGGGCAAACTTTGGAGGAGGCCGTCTCACAAAAGCGACATCCCAAATATCAACCTAGCTTCCCACTTTACGGTCCCGGAAATTGGAAGAAGTGTGTATTCTCTCAGGTCGCGCAACAGTCCGCTTTGTTGTCCTGATGAGGATCTTCGCTGACAAAAATAAGGAAAGCGGGCAGCGATTTATGAAACGGATAGGTGAGCTCGTCCTATAGTGCGCGAAATCCCCAACGTGGGTCTTTGGTGCTCCAATAACCGATAAAATAGTCAAGACCCGATTTCTCGTGCTTTAATTTGCACACACAAGTTTCGATACAAGCAACAGAGCTCGGTGGAATACAAGAAGGCAAACTTGAGAGGTTTGTTTAAAAAATGTCCCTAAAAATTTTGTAGCGTTGTGACTCAGAGTGACTCAAATATGGTTCCATTCATCTGTTTGTATATAATGCGTGTGCTTGTGTGTTGAATTGGATGCCAATAATGCAGCAACCAGTGACTACATCCTGGTTGGCGCGTGTGAAAAGGTTTTATTTTGCACTGCCTCTTCATGGGCAGATGGTTGGTGTACAAGAATTGCCGGCCCTCGTGCTCTTGTGGGTCCTTTCACATTTGACCTTTTTTCACCGAATACTTAAAATGTCTTCCAAATTGTCTTGCCGGCTCTTAGCTTGATTTGACCGTAAATGACGAACAAAGGCACACAAGGTGCACTGGAATTCAAATCTCGGGGTCGAGAGCACAGTTTACCTCTTGGTGAGTATAGATACGTTGTGAATATGCGAAAACCCCTCTGTTCACGCTATAGATTGTTTAAAGCTGGTGCTACAAGCTTGCGGTTGGAGTTCACCCTAAAATCAGTGGTTATGGCGCAGAAGTCTGCAACCCAAAATTCACACACTGTATTAGCGACGCTGCACTGTTAGTGCACTAATCGCAACAGAACCAATCCAATTATCGGGAGGTTACGATCACTATCAAAGACTGTGTTATAAAGGGATGAGTTGGTTCCCCCTGCGAGTCAGCAGCCAGCGTTTATTACCCTATTTGTTCTGACTACTCAATGACGCTCGTTTATTACGACGCCGTTTTGCTCCCTTGTCCCTTGTTTTCCGGTCTGCTTACGCTTTAGTTACTGATGTCATGATCGTGTTGCCTGTCCATCTTCGCTTGCAATTTCGTATCAATTCTATCTATTTGTGAGTGTCTGCTCCGTCGGAAATACGGGTCGACAGAGGATCAAGCTTTGAACCCACCAGATGTTAGGCAACCGCGCTATCCGCTACGTCAACTTGACGTTTCCAGAGGTCCTATTGTTGTATTACCTTCGTATCGCACCTTACCCGATAGGCTTTGTTGAGATGTTGTTTTAGTGAGCTTAAGCGCGCGTTGAAATTTGACAAAAAATTTGAAATTTGACGCGAGCTGCTGTATGCGCCGCGCCTTGGATGCACAATGCATTTTTCTGCAAAACCGTTGCGAGCGAAATAAAACTTTCCACGTCAAAATCTCGCATTTCTTTGCATATGTGGTCAGACCAAAAATCACCCCCATCTGCGGTCATTTTTGCGATTTGTTTTAATTATTCTTCTTTCGAATTTTTTGGATTTGATTCGACTTTGAACTTGTTGTACAGTGGCTTCAGAAGTGGCTGCACGTTTGCTGAGAAATTTGGGGCTGTATCTTTTCATCCTCCACGGAATTTGAGATTTAAAATCAGTATCTGAAGGAGAAGTATGCGGTATTGTGTGTTTCATCCAGTAATCGAAGCACCAACGCTGTTTTGCGTTAACAACGGGTGTACTACAAATGCAGCAGGCGTGTGCGTCAGCTAGGTTCGTTCAGCTGTCCGCTACGATCGACTTAGGTTCATGCGGCTAGTTGAATAGACATCGTGGACCACCAGCCGCACGTTAGTTCCGTCTGGCTTATTGATCAACGTCATGGTCGTCCTAACATATTCGCAGGCTAAAACGGAAGATTCTGATGTTTAACGACGAAATTGCACGATTTTTCGCCAATAATGAACGCAGACTAAGCAATTTTATCTTGTGCAATTTATCAACCAAAATTTGCACAGGGAAGGCCAACACCGCATATTTTGCATCCACAAGAGCCATGTACATTCTAGAGTGTGCAGAGAATTATTTCAGCTGCAAAGCTAACTGAACCCATACATTGTAAGTGAGTCACCTTTTTGTGCATTTCGCGATTTCTTATTACATTAGGCAGCATCTTCAAGGTCGGTGGTTTTTGACCTTGAAGATTCGCTTACTTAAACAAAGCACCAGTGTAGAGAATTTGCAATAACACACGAGTCCTTAATCTTTAGAAGAAGGGATGAAATATCAGCTTGGGATATGGTTACGTTCCGTAGCTTTCGAGAAATCAATTCCATTGTGCAAATACTGAGCGGCGCTGTATGCCGCCGTCAGATGAAGTTTTCAGGTACATTTGGTGTGTGTCAAATTGACCTAATACCCGCTTTGCAGACAGTTTCCCTTACCTCCAGAACGTATTGGTATTTTACGTGCCGTTGCCTGTGCGTACGGCCTAGTTACTCCGTATGAATGCCCGTATCCGTACGTTTGGTTACCATTTAGTACCCACTCGCTACTGCTTCAAAAAAAACCTGCTGCCTCACTGCCCATTTTTCTGCCCTTACCGGGCGCGTAATTATTGGTCACACATTCTGCCTAATTCGTGATAGGTATTAACCTATTTGTTTATAGAACCAGTTACTAAGTCAACGTCTACTGCCCTCGCCCGTTCGTTCTCACTGTACACTGAATCCAAACTGTGTGAAATCAGATAACTACAATCATTCTGTAAGATCCTTAGCTGCCCGGAACTTACGGGATGATTACAATGTTTTGGTGCACCTTAATGAGGTAAAAACAATATCAAAATGAAATAGTTCAGAAAGGGTGAGTTATCGTTTTGGACATAATTCGTAATAATTCCTCGAATTTGTCCGGACGCCGGTATGGTTGTGGTGTTTTCTCTGCAGCTCTGACTGTCACATGTTTTTCCTGGCTTATCCATGTTGTATCGTCCATTACGTTGGTATTTGAAACTCCCCACGTTTATTCTGTCCCTATTTATAACCCTCGCTTCGCTTTTGTGTTTAGTGCGTGTATATGAACTGGCGTTTGCTTGTCCTTAACACTCACTCGTTTGTCCCTGAGGTCATCCAGCCATTTGCACGTGACTGTCACGTGGGAGCCTGTTCGCTCCTTTGGTTCGTTATTTTGTAGTCCAAGTGGACCATTTGTTTTGGACGAGTATCTACTGTCGACGTTTGTATGATTTGCGAATTTATGCCTTACAGTAATAGTACCATATAGAAACCCAGCTCCGACTTTGTTTTCCCTTCCCGGAAATTTTGGTATTAAGCGTCACTCGAAGATACCGTTTGCTCGTTACAAATGTGCTATGCCAGACGGTATGTCACCCACAAGTTGGGGATAAACATTATTATTATTATTACCTGACACGGTCGATCTACGCTTCAACGCACGGCCAGTTGGCGTGTGTGTTGACAGTGTGTTGTTTTCATACCTGAGGAATGGTTTGAATTGTGTAAAAATCACTTTGAATCATTTTGACGCGCATCAGACATAGGCTGATGTGTTGTCGGTCAAGGTTGCAAGCAAGACAGTACTTTTAACTTGATTCATGTGTTTGTGGGACAAGAAAACAGTGGTCCGGTGTGCGCAGATGTACTAAACAAAGTAGGCGAAATTGGTTAAAAGAATAATTTAATGATAGTGACCGCAACATATCCTAAGACTCATGTAGCTCTGAAAACCCAAAGCGCATCTGTAAACAAAAAAGCCCGAAGTTACAGAAACCCCGACAAATATATTGTTTCCTCTACTGTGACTGCAAGCCAACGGAACTATTAATAATAATAATAATAATAATAATAATAATGTTTATTCCCAACTTGTGGGGCATGCCGTCAGGCATGATCATAAGGTTACAGTCAGAATAAAGGCATGACTGGTGGGACTGTGAGTACAGGGGTTTTGGGTGGGAAAGAGGACAGCGCCATAGGCGGTGAGCTGTATCCAATGTAAACGTGGTCGTCACTAAACCGGCACGAGCAGGGAAGCTCTTTTTCCGAAGAGAACATCGAGCAAGGTCAGATCGTTAGGATTTGAAGGTGGCGGGCAAAAACAAAACGAGGGAGGGCAAAAAGAGGCTTCCAGCCTGACATATGACAAGAGAAATGTAAGCTGTGGAAAATCAGAAACCAGAACATCAGATCTGGTGAAGCAGCAAAGTTGGCATCATCCAGCCGATCAAATTGAACTGAAGCCAAAAACAACCGCTGAGGCCTCGCGGCCTTGGACTGTTGGGCTCGTGGCCAGGGTCACAAAAGCGTAAGTGGGGATGATGAAATGGAGGGACTAGCAAAGCGGGTAAATGGTAGCAGGGATCTCAAAAACATGGTATACAGCGAAACTGTAGTGACTCACTGGTGTCGCTGTTGTGGAGGCGGGCATAATAGTTCCTTTGGAAGAGAGAGATGGTGGCAACACACGAGCCGGAACGCGAACTGTATAGAAAGTTATTGGATTTGGTGGGAAGCACAGTAACACAGAGATGGTTAAATTTCAACCAACAGTTCAGCAGGTTGGAATGAATGTCATGGAGTCAGCTGGGGTCAATTGGGGAGTTCGTCGTATTTGCAGTTAATGGAACGAGTGGGCGAGAGGGCACGGTCGAGAGAAGGAATGGAATAGTTGCGGGAGTGCTATCGAACTGGGTATGGCAGTGCCGTGCCATCATTGTGACATGCTTCAGTTTTGGACAGCCCCGTAACGGACGTCACATTTAAGGTGAGTGGGCTGGGGTGTGCAGTTCTTTGAGCAGCGGGATTCATTTCAGGCTGGCCGAGGAAACAAGGTGGAGCGAAGCCGATATGGGATCGCAGGGTTCTTTTGGTCCGTTTGGGGATCCTGTGGTTGTAGATCACCGGCCAGGTGGAGTAGGTAACAGCCAACCAGGTCCTCCAACCGGGCATGGCCGAAGTTCGAAGCTTGGGAAGATGAGGGGGTGGGATGAAATTAGTAAAGCATGGTGAGTTTGAAAAGACATCAAATGGGATAATGTGCATTAATATACATTGAAAGAAGAACTTGACGTCTGCCGCGATTAGGGTGATACAAGTGATTATATGGAATAGGATATAGATGAATTTGTACTTAATAGACTAGCGACCAGGAGGTTGAGCTTGCTAACATACGATATTAAATTACAAGGGATCTAGTAAAAGCCGATATAAGCACGCAGAGTGGTGGTGTGGAAATCAGATGTATAAGGGCTGACGGGAGTGAACTTCCGAGATAACTGGTTAATCTGTTATTTATTACATGGGTTGGACAGTACCAGGAGAGAAAGCATGTGCAAGAGAAATAGTCACCAGTCCCCGAAGCACTGCTATCATCTTTAATCTGTAAGTGATGCATTGATGAAGACTTTCGTGTCTACCACTTGGAGCGGCAGGTAGATGTGTTCTTTGTTTGGTTGACGAAATGGGCTTTGGTGCGGTGTAGCCTCACGAAGCAGATACAGCTATGCTCGTCGATGTAGGCCATGGGCATTGCAGAGTATCTTCAGGCTATCCCAGGTGTATTTTTTCTTTTATTGTTTTTACAGCTGAGAGGCCAGTTTTTTATCTGTGGTCTATGGCGTTGCCAGATACAAAACTCAACCGAGGCGGGCCCAACACCAACAGCAACATACAGAAGTCAACGGTACTTTTTGATTTCCTGAATTTAAAGGCCAGACTCAGAACCACCGGCGATGGGCGATGCAGGGAGGCATGGAGGAGCTGGTGATGCTTTTGAATGTTCACGTAGACTGTTACAACGGAGTATCCAGCGTCATAGGCTGCTGTGATGGTCTCAAAGAAGTGGAGCTGGCAGCCGCCAACGGATCTTTGAGACAGGAACCCATACTGTTGGTTATCCATGGCATTATTAGCCAGGAGGAACTTGGTTAATGGGCCTTTGACCAGGCGTTCAAGGGTTCTCATTAGGAGGGAGGTATGGTGGATTCCCCTGTAGTTGGAAGGAGTTTGTCTAGAAGCAGATTTGAAATGCGGGTGGATTATGGACTTCTTCCACTGGAGGGGGACAACTACATTGTTTATAGAGTGGGCAAAAGCATTTAGTATAAGGATTCCAATATTTTTGCCGCCTTGTCTCAAGACACACGGTGGAAGACCGTCGGCCCCTGGCACAGCAGAGTCCTTAATCTTTAGAAGAAGGGATGAAATATCAGCTTGGGATATGGTTACGTTCCTGAGAGTCAGTGGTTACCTTGACCATTAAGAGTTTGTAGAGATGCAGTAGTGAGAAGGGGTTCGGAGTTGGGAGGAATGGGTAGGTAACAGCTGGCGACGTAAGCGTTCAGATGGTCTGCAATATTGACAGGATCAGTGACGGGGCCACTATCTGTGAAACACAAACAGGCAATTGGGTGGTTGTTTGGGATACATCGCCTACGGAACAGTCGGCTGAGTGCTTTGGGATTAGAAGGGGCCCTGAGGACGGTGCTCTCTTCTCGGCGTTCAGGGGATACCCCAAGGATTCTCGGTCAGTAGAGAGTTTATCAATAAGAATAAGCTACGAGAAATCCTGAGATTTCCGATATTCTCTACTAGCACGATGTATTTTTTAATAACCTATCGTGGCCGGAGAAATTGGAGTGAAAACGTTTTACAGGAGAGAAAAGGTGAAGAGCAGTCAATAGGTTTTGGTGAAAGATGTCACAGACGCGGTGGGTATTTGTCGAGAGGAAGAAGTCATCCCAATTCTGGGTGGGAGGCCAGCGTGGACGAAAAGGCTCGTAAAATATCCGGGGAGAGGAGATGAAACAGGGATGGACTCAGAAGAACAGTTTGGCCGTAACTGACTGCGTTGCAAGAAACGACGCAGTGATCACTTCCTGGGAAGCAAGAGCCAACTGCAGCTGTAGCCAAATGGCCATCGTTGGAGAATATTGGATCCAGGGTATATAAGCCTGACGGTATGCCACCCACCAGCTTGTGTTAAACATTATCATTACAATGTGTCCCCAAAGAGTACCAGAACAATTTTTTAGGAGTAAAACATTCAAAGGGTTCCGATGTAATTTTTTGTCCCCTGAGTAGGCCGAAGAATTATTGACTCGTGTGGGAAACGCAACCCAAGAAACTTAGCTGAACTTGCAACCCACTGAAACCACTCAAAATTCTGGCTTCTTACGAGGTCAAACCTAATAGATCTTGACCCTTGGTCACCCATGGAGATGCTGGAGTTGCCATGGTACCTCAGCACATCGTGATCTGACCTCACTCTTACTCGATGCCAGCCAAGCTTGCCGGTTAGTTTCAAATATCGCGCTTCGCAAGGATGATCAGTATTTCTTTCCAACTACAAGCCCGGTAGCTCCTTTTCACAGCTTAGTTGGCCCCACAACCTCAAAATTTGAGGCAGCTGGAAATAAGAATCATGGACTTCTGGCCCCCACTTGACATCATCGAATAATCACAGGAACCTGGCTCCACAAATGTTATCCAACGGGTCTTTGGTAGTTCATGCAACACTGAGGCCCTAGCTTCTATCTCGGCTACAGGTCCGCGCCGAACTACACGTTGTCCACTCCGAATACTAACCTGCTCCTGCATATGGGTGAGTAGATTCGCCATCCATGATCACCCTAATTTTTCACTGGTTGCCATAAATCAACACCCCTATAACCTAGAACACATGCAGTACCGAGTGTCCGCAGAACTCGCTCTCACAACAGACCTTCCAAACTACTATCTGCTTGCGTTTAATTCTCACCAACATACACCCTTGCGCTCAAGCAGCTGCCCTGAAGACCCTGATACGCAGTGCTTCCTTCACCCTGCAAACCTTGGTAACAAGCCTCCCTTCCATCTTTTGTGAGTCCTGCTACCCTGCGAGCCATTAGTAATTCCACCACAACGGGACCAAACGTCATATGCCAAAGGCCAATTGAAACCCTGAACCCGCACCTGCAGCGATTAGCACCATCCATCAGCTTCTATCCAAATACTTTCGACCCGATTACCTTTATTGCATCTATTTACTTCCCCAAATCCGCCATTCCTAGCTGTATCACATCCCTCCATTCCATCTCCGTGGGACTTGTTGACGCAAAAGGCTACCCAGTTTACAACTCTCTCCTTCACCTGCCTGCTTCAGTCCCAGCCACCCCCGGTATATTGCGCTGAATCTCATACCGCGGTGCACCTCAGAGATTCGGACGTACCCTCCCCAACATTCATCTATTCCCTCCCAAGTTAATTACTAAGGCTTCCATCTGCGTCCAGCCGACCCTAAAAACAACCCTATTTTCTGTTACCCAGCCTCTTTTGCTCGAAAGTCCTAATGTCTTATTCCATTACAACAAAGGTTGGCAGCGTCCGACTTAAAACAGGTGGCTACTCATTAGAATTATTGGTAAAGCTGTTTAGCATCCGCTTTTTAGTGCTTAGAGTTCATAATCTGCTGGTCATGAGCACATCGTGCGACCAAATCTGGCTTGTGTAACCAACCAGCGGTACTACGTTGACAGCGAACACTGTCCCGTCACCCCCTGGCTACACTATCCACTCAAACCTCTGTATCGCAAGCCTCAACGCTGTTTTGTTGCTGCTGTTTTGTGTGCTCAAATTTGGACAATTATATAATTTCTTGAACACGGGAGGCAACGAAAAATTAAATTAGATGAATGTCTTAAAAGTTCAGCAGTAGCTGCTTTGAACCCCCCTATGGTCATCATTAATTCATTCTGACTGGCACCCGGTTTATACTCAAACGGACCTTCGACTGAATCGAAATAACAAGCGACTATAAATCGGCCTCTGTCTTTGTCATGCCCCTTGTCTAACACATATCCAGCTGCCACAGGCATACGCCTTCCCTACCAGTTTGCCGTAAGCTCAGCGCCCGTAATGGGGCTGTTCAAAAACCGAAGTATGTCAGTGTATTGATACCACGGTGGTGCTATACCCAGTCTGATGTCATTCCGCAGCTATTCTCCCATTACTCTCGACTATTCCCTCGCGCCAACTATGGCTTTTATTGCTACTGCAAACAAATTATTGAGCAGCCCCAACCACCTTTGGGACGAGTCCGTTCCAACCCGCTCAAGTCTTTGTTTGGATTCGGGTTTTCCGCTGGGACTTTGTTTTATCCCTTGCAGACGTTCAACTATTTTATTTATGGTGTCCAATCGGCCCTATGCATTAGCACTAACTTTCCATCAAAATATTCTTACACCTGACCCCCTACAATAGCGATAAGATCGAGTCTATTCAGTTTGAATGAAAACCAAATTTTTGAGACAAAATTTACAATTCGCTTCGAACTTGGATTTGCCCCTCTTCATTTCCATCTGTGCTTTTCATGACCCTGCGTAAAACGGGACAGCCATATAGTGACTAGTCATTATCCGACTAGAATGGGGTCATGCCAAATCTGGCACGATCCAAACGCGGTGGACTTCAGGAACAGAGAAACACACTATTAGGTTTTTCAAGCTTTTAGTGGGTTGACCAAATTGAAGCAAGATCACACCAATAAAATTTGAAGATGGCGAGCCACAACACAACGATGAAAAGGCAAAACTAAGCGGTCCTGCTTAGCATGCGATAAGAAACCGTTGACTGTGGAAACTACGGGACCAGAACAACGAACTTGGAGACGCTGCAGTATTCCTCTGATCCAGTCGGCCGCTTTGAAAACCATTGTTGAGGCTCAGTAACCTTGGACGGTTGAGTTATTTTTCAGGGTTACGAAAAGCATAAGTTGGGAGGATGAGGTGGAAAACTCACAATATGGGTACATAAACAGCTAGGATCTCAGAATCGCTGTGTACAATGAAACTGCATAGACCCACCAACGTCGCTGTTGGAGCGACTTCAGGTGAACGTTCCTTGAGAGGCAAGGTAGCGCTAATGCATGGGAAGGAAACTGAATTTCAGAAAAAACCGTTGGATGTTGAGAGAGGACAAACAGTAAGTGCATCGCGATGGTTAAACCCAGGGGAAGGCCTAGAAGTTTAGGACGAACCCGTTCCAGAGATGCTTGGGGTCAGGCAAGTCAGTTGTTCAACGAGGGTTCTAAGGGGCGAGAGAGGGCAGTTCAGAGTATGCAGAGAGCATTTTCAGACATGTCGCCCAACCGTGCTGCTACCATTTATCTGCATTATCAGTCTCTCCAGCTCATTATCCTCTCTTACTTTTTTTCCGAGCCTGGTCATGAGCCCAACTTTCCAAGGCCAGGAGTCTTCAGCGGTGGCTTTAGGTTTTAGTCCAAACTGACCGGCTGGATTGCACCAACTCTGCTGCTTTATCAGATCCGTTGTGCTGGTTCTTCATTTTCCGCAATTTGCACTTTTATTGTCATATGTCAGGCAGGTTGTCTCTTGTTTTGCCCCCACTCGTTCTGTTTTTGCCCCCACCTTCAAAGTCTAAGGATAGGATCTTGCTTCCCCCAAAGGCAATAGTAACTGTGCTTTCCAGCCCGGTTTAGGGTTGAGCACGTCTGCATCGGATAATGCACACTGCTTGTGACATTGTCCCTTTTCCGAGGAATCCTCTGTACCCGCAAACCCTGCCAGTCATACCGCAATTCCGACTGAAACATTGTGCACATGCCTGGCTGTAGACAGCCCGCCAGTTGGGAATAAACATTAATAATATTAATGTGTAGGCGGATGATATGAACATATTTCACAAAGTAACAAGCACTGAGGAAAAACATTTTCCTCACGCCGAATGTGAGTCTCTGAAGGAATAGGGATTTCGCGCAAGTGTGGATGCTTGAAGGGATAAGAATTCTGCAGGTGAGGTTGTGTTTTAAAATTTATGGGCGCACATAAGGTAATTAAGAAGCCACTGCGTCTGTCTTGGTAGAATTCAGGAAGACTAAAAACAACAAAATTGTTTTAATGGCTTTGTTCTGAGAATGCTTTAATAAAATTTCCAGAATTCAGGAAGACGAAAAACAACAAAATTGTTTTAATGGTTTTGTTCTGAGAATGCTTTAATAAAATTTCATCACACTGAGCCAAAACAGCTCGATTAGGCTGAGTCTTCAAATTAGAAACAATCAGCACATAGGACGAGATAGAATTGCGTCCAGCAAGTGGAGAGGACGACTTTTCCACGTTTCGGCGTTCACCGATACTAGCACATGAACAGGTTCCTGCCCAACATCTACAGAACCTAATACCACTTCCTTTTCGCAGAGAAGGAGGAGGTTTTATGACATGTATGGTAAAGCAAACTGTTATCCTCATTCTTTCCTTACCACTGGGGGAACGCAAAGCCCAAACATCCCAGATCAGTCCAATGTCTCTCGCACTGAACGTGCGGATCACGGGCAGCCCACTCTCGAAATCATTGGCAACTCGAACACGCTTACCGCCTATTAATTCACTGTTACTCGGTGTCGGACATCAGCTCCCATTATAGACCACGCGGAACCGAAATAATCTTGAAGGCGAGCAACTTACTCAGGTATTTATCCTGGCACACCCGATGGCGGATAACGACAAAGCTCGCGTGTCCAGCTGTCCACGTTGCCCCCATAGCTGAAGCCCACCGGGGCCAATCACTGCTGTCAATTAATTTTCAAATTCCGGAAATCCAGACACTTCCCCCAGGTACAACCATGAAGGACCTCTGGAATCCAGCCGCATCCCCACGAAAAACCTATGACACCGCTGTTGATGGTCTGTGTCAAACACGATTCCACTCACCCTTCATACCCGTCATTCGTGAGTCCTGGAAGCGGGCTATCATCGAACCAATTTATGAGGGAGAACGCTGACGCAACTCGCTCAAATGATTTCCTGAGCGACGGACTAACCCCAGGAAAGACGAATCCAGCCATACATAGGAGAGTTTTTTGTAGTACCAAACCAGATTTTTCCAAGGGAGGCAAAAATACCGGAGCATTGCAATTTCACATGGTTGACGAAAAAGTGTTCTGAGTGAACAGATCTAAGGATGGTAATGCCTTCAAAAAATGCTGGATTTGATATACCCCGAAGTATCCGTGTAGCCTCTCTCGTAGGTCGGCTCTGCTAACCTACCATCACTAGCTTTCTTACAAGTGACCGCGTGTACTCATCTAACAAATTCCTGGCCTGTCACCATCCGCGCCATTGTTCTAAATGCACAATAAACTAATGACCGTGTAGGTGTGCCATCTACCCTCATGCTCAACACCTGTACTACCAGCTCGGACCTCCTGAAGCCTCCTCTGCTCGTACGGAGAGAGAAAAAATACGTTTGGACTTGTGTTTACCGGCGAAGAAATTCCTAGGTGACCGAAAATTCCTGAGTTCTCTTATTCACACCACAACGCCGCCTTGACCCACACAGTTTGTAAGTGGCTTGTCACTACGTCTTCGTTAGCCTCTGTTTCCCTTATTGCAGTAGTCAGAATATGGCAGAAACCCCGCCACGTTGGCGGAGGTTTTTCTGCAGTGCAAATATATTCCAACACCTGCCCAAGCTCCAGATACTACCTAACATTATGAAGTTTATATACACCCTGATAACTAACGGTAATCCCATCATACCAACCGTAGTCACTGAAACCCAAAACCTCCAGTAGATTCAAACACTTTCAAACATTCAATTCTGCGAGTCCCCGACTTTCTACTCGTATACACCCTCTGAACGTATTTGACATACAGCTTCAGTGCCAGATTTCTACAGAGCCCGCGGAGTAACGAAGCGGACTTTGACGTCTGGGCGAATATACTTCCCTGAGAAGAGAACTTGAAGGAATCTAGCAGCTACTGTCACCCTTCCATTTTCCTGATGCTGAAGAACCCTAGACTATACACGACCGTCGTGTAGGCCATCATTCTCCAAATTGATTTGAACTATCAGTTGCTAAGTTACACGACGACGGCGCGCGACACGGAAACATTACAGCCTACCGCGTAGTTTAAATTCCTGTCCCTGGGATATTTAGTTAATCTTGAAATCAGCGTTTTGGGCTGCCGCTAATTTTGAACTCACAATGTTCCTTTTTAGTACTTCCCACTATTGTCGGCCTAGTTCTGGACACTGTTCTCGGTTTTGTTCGAGTTCGCACGATCGGACATCATCATTATCATCCTTGACAGCATGACAGCAGTGTTCAACACCGATGCTTCGTTGCCGTACAACCATGATTTATTTGAAAGCCTTATTGTGAAGAAAAGAATAAAGGTGGATGTTGAAGGGACTTAGTGTTGGCTTACTACAATCATTCCGAGGTGCCTATAGGCACCTCCAAACAATCATTCAGGCAATCTGGTTAGAAACTGGCAACAAGATCGCCATTCACATCGGTTGGCAGCCATATCTTAGAGCGTCTCTAACCAGGCGCAGTGAGGATCACGTGGAGGGTGAGCAGCACCAACAGCACCAAAACGTTTCGTGATTTCCTTCACAGCCTTCTGCCAGGTCAAAAGTTGGCCTCCTCTCTGCTTCCATCACTCTGAATTGGGCATGGAAAACACCACCCTCTTCGGCAGACGATGGTTAGGCATGCACAACACATGTCCCAACCAGCGCAATTTCTGGTGCTCGCACAGTCTTCAATGGAAGTACCCATTGCACAACCCAGAACTCGCTTTCTGACTGCCTCGTTACGGATTCGCCGACACCAACCCACACGAGCTGTGGTTCTGAGACAACGATTGTCGAACACCTGAAGACGTCTCAGTTCCGCTGCTCGAACTGGCCAAGTGTCGCAGCCATACAACAAAACAGCCCACACTCTAGCTTGATATACACGTCCCTTGAGATTCAGGGATGCACCATTCTGATGCCATAGGTGTCAAATTAGCAAACGCGACCCGAGCCCTGCAGATTCGCGCATTGACCTCATCTGTCACACTACAACCAGAACTAATATAACTTCCAAGGTACGTGAAATGCTTCACATATTCCAGTACCTCTCCCTGGATTATAAGTGGGGTGTTCAGTGATCGCATGTCCACGAGCATGACCGTACACTTTGTGGGTGCAAAGTACATATCAAAGGACGGGATGACTTTGGTCAGTTCATCCAAAAACACCTGCGCCTTCTTCTCTTCGAAGATGATAACGATGTCGTCTGCATATTCCATATCGACAAGGTTTTCGTCAGAGGCTATTTGAAAACCGGGGTTTTGGAGACCTTCCAGCGTTCGCCTCATGATTTCGCCGATCACAAAGTTAATCAGGAATGGGGAGGGTGGGCATCCCTGATAGACACCACTTTGTGTACGGAAGCTTTTGGAGAGCTTGCCGTATACTCTCACACGTCCGGAAGTCTTGGAATACAAAGAGCTTATTGTGTTTACGAACTTCCGGATCGTTGTGGTACTCGTGTCCTACCAACATGGCAAGGTGACAACTGTGGGTTGCCTTCCCCTGCATGCTTTGATTGGATATCATCTCTTCCGCAGGATAACATTTGGAACCAAACTCACTGCAACTCACCCGAGGTTGTGTGACACTCGAAACCTTAAGGATTTTTCGGTGCCACAGAATTGCTTGGGTTTTTGGCCATGGAGGTTGTTTGGGGCACTGATATCCACGGTGTATATCGGAAAGCTCAAATTTCGCAACACAATAGGTTGTTTAAGAAAATTTACTGCACCTCATTTACCTTGCACTCATTGAGGATGTCCTTTTCAGTCTTTTCACTTTTCTGATGAGTGTGATTGCAATTCCTTCAAACATCTTCAGAATACCAATGGCGCTTCAGTATCTTACGAGTTTGAGACCGCTGACTCGATGAATTTTGAACAGATCGGATGTCTCATAAGTTTTTGGAGAACATTTGGTTAGCACTCAGTTGTAAACGCTTGTTGTTTGTTTCCCGTCACTCCAGTTACTCTTCCATTCGTTGTTAAAATGTGACACTCACTGTTAGCTCATCCTTTCTTTTGCTGTTGCTGAGCATCGGAGATGTGTCAGCAGCAGAATGAACTGTAACTGTAGTGCAATAGCTAGGTACAATATTTTCATACCACGCACATGCTGACTAGGTGGATTGCAATCACATTCATTCCAGGTTCCTGTGCAGGATATTAACTTTAAAGCATGTTCGATCATGCACAGTATATCAACCCTTATGCTCCCTTCTTATGGAGTGGCACCCAAAAAATGTTACAACTGAGCAATGTTTTTACAGCTGGCTTCATTGGCGACTCGAATATTGTCCACGCAGTGTTTATAAGCGGTCAACGGTTGGATAACATTTTCGGCTCTCCATTGAAGACTTTTCACGAAGATATCAGCTGATGTAGGTCTCAACGGAACCATTGCAAACCTATCACGTTGGACCTAACAGGTGTCCTAAAACTTGAAGGCAATGTTCTTTCATAACAAGATCAGTCACTTGAGTGCAATAAGCAATATATTCAACTGTAGAGGCTCTTGACTAACATAATCACAAATGAAGTCAGTCGTTTCACGGAGTGGCACATTGATGAACAATGAATTGATATCCATGCTGGAGAGGTATTGATCTGCGAATTTTAATTTTATCCCTTCCAAAAAGTTGGAGCTGTCTAGGAGCATGTTGCTAGACAAAGAGCCACAAAATGGTTTCTAAATGTCCATAAGGTACTTTGCCAATTTATGTTGTGGCAAGTTAGATATGGCCGCGTGGGAACACCCGATTTATGCAGCTTCGGAACCCTGTGGAGTTGCGGCAGTTGAGTGCTTCTTGATTGAGCCGGATGGAAGCCAATTGACTTATTATTTTGTTTTTAGGAGGCATTTGTGTCTCACGACGGACTTCCATTTCTAATAGTATGGGGTTGCCAACTTTCACAGACTTTTGGAATTTTGTGATATTGTTTATTAACGAACATATTCTGAACGTACTAGCTTTTGTCACAAGACCACACAACCCACTTGTTTGGTTGAACTGTGCTCAAATCTTTGTTCATTTTCAGTTGCAATGGAGATTTCACTCTGTAAGTGAAGCTAACCTTTGCTGAAAAGCCGAGAAGCGCTGTACGGCTGTTTCATCATAATCGAGAATCATCATCTCAAGGAACTCCAGAGAGCCTGGAAAACAACTTTCCAGCTAGTAGTTTGAACACTCAGCTGTTCGACCACGAGCGGATGATCAGCAGGATAATTGACACGCACTTGGACAGCTTGTACCACCGCTCATGGCAGAACGCCTAAGGGTTCAAACTACTAGCTGGAAGGTCGCGGGTTCGAGACTGTCTAGCGTTTCGTGAGATTCCCGTTGTCGATGATTCCCCGTAAGGATGAAGCAACTGTACATTGCTTCTAGACCTTTCAGCATAAGTTAGTCTCGCTTACAGAATGCAATCTCCAATAAACGTCCCAGATCTCACACCACCAACATTTTCGGTTTTTTTGCTTTATTTGTAAGCTGTTTGGATGTCGCACATATGTACTGATGCCCGAGACCAGCTGCCCTTGCTTTGAAACACTTTTGCGCGTCATCACATGTCGGTTTTAGTCGAACTAATTGGCCAAAGGTATTTTCACACCGAGTTCCTGAATTCAACTCATTTATATATTTTAATGAAACATTTTTAACCCAAGAGGGAATGCTTTAGTTTGCTGTTTGCTGACAGGTAGGCTTAAGTTATGACCAAGCGAGCGTTCGAATTGCAAAGGCAGTTTATCTCGTGTTTTATTCACCACAAAACCCGACATATTTCCATCAACATTACACTCCAAGCGGAGCTAGCACAGTCAGGCACACTTTTGAGCCTAACGGCTATCTCGCGGCGTGCAGACACCCAAGCGGAAGGGCGTCTGCGCTGTCCCTAGACTTAAACCTTCTCATTAATCTGCCATTCTGAGGAGATGACGTCAGTTTGATCATACAACTTCGTCTGACAGCTGTACCGCAGAGGACCAACTACGTAATCAAGTCGGCCTTTTCCCACAAGACAAATCGTGTTTCAGTACCAGTAGTCAAAGTTCCATTATCACCGTCCGCCACTTTCAGCATCATCTACCGATTCATGCGTTGGTTCATGGCCACATAGCTAGACAGAACCGAATGGAAACCACAAATGAACGTAGGGGAGTACGCGTCTTTGAGGGTACGAGAACAGTTGGACCATTCAGATACACCGAAACACCATCAAAACCAAAGAGGATCACAGCCTACACTGCTGACCTCGTCACTTTCCCCTCATCTGATGGAAAGCATGCTTTGCATCTATCCGTCGGTCGCACTTGATATCGTATCTGTCACAGCAAGCAGTGATTTTTTTTACCAATTGCGAATGAAAGCCGGATCTGTGCATGCAGAAACGATTCCTCCTTTCGTTGACAGTAATGTGGTAAGCTGCAGAACAAGCCTGTGATATGGTGATTTCTCCTTTTAGATTTATTTATTGTTGTAATGTGTAGCATCGTGCGATGAGACTCAGTGAGGTAAATCCGTGAAGAACAGTGCTGTTACGTTCTTTCTTCAAGTTTGTCATTAAAAAGGGCCAATTTACGCTTCAGATTAGAACATTCGCGTTTTCAACACATTAAGCGAAACATATGTTCACTGCTTTTTTATTGCTTCAGGGATACAAAGCCGCTTAATGTCAAGACACGTTAGTTTCATCTGATGCAGTTCTCTTCATCGAGGATAAGATTAAACGAATGATACACACATAATGCTGAAGTTCGTCACTAATTAGCAGGAGTGGAATAGAGAGGAGAGAGGAGAGAGGAATAGCTCAGTGGTTAAAGAGTGAAGTTACTGGTCAGGGGTCTGTGGTTCGAACCCAACCTTGGAATCTCGACTGCTGCTGCCTAGGCTTCGGAAAGCTGACAGCAAATAATAATAACTAATAATTGTTCGACCGTAACATCCTTTTTGCACCTAGCTGCCGTGCCATTCGAAGTGACCGCGTTGCTGAGATACTGTTAGATTGCCCAAACCTAGACAGGAGCAACTGAGATGCCGGGGTTGGGTTTGAACGAGGATCTTCGGGTCAAAAAGTTCTCACCTTAACTACTACCTTGGAAAATGCAAAATGAATTTGTCTTTTTTCAGAGTCAGGTGGTATAAAAAGGAGCAGAGTTAAGGCGTCTTTGATGGCACAAATTTTGAAAAGCCAGACGGCGAGTGAAGTCGGTTGAAAGTTCCAGCGAATGCCACGAGAACTTAAAACATACAAGAGTATTCTATCTAATGCATCAGGTTACTCTGTTGTTAATGGGTCTCTTGGAGCACTGATCCGGAGTGAAAAACGGGACAGTGCGCCTTTTGTTCTTTGATGGTCTATAGGTGGCCGTGGGATTGTAGAATTTGCAGTCCCATCACTCTCGTTTCAACGCATCTCTTCCTTTCTGGCGAGAGTATTCCGGTCAGTCCACCAAATGGGGAAACAGTGGACTCCAATTGCCCTCCTATCGGTTCTAATCAGCAAGGCATATTCTTGACCCTGCAGAGGTTGAACTCCAGTTATTGGATGCACGCGGCTAGCATGTTAGCACTACTCCAGCAGCACACACCAGACATACCTGAATTATCACATTTGAACGGGTGAATGTGTTCAGTTTTGGGCAGTGTAGTTGATTCCTAAAAGCTTCCAACAACGGTCAGTTACTTACCATTTATCACCTATTGGTTTCTGTCACACTTGCTTTTTGTTATACTCCAGTTGCTATAAATGAAGACGCAAACTGCGCAAGACAAGTACGCAAAGCTGCGCAGCAGACTTGACCAGCTTGGATACAGCCAACCGCTTAGTGTTGATTCCTTGGCACTGGTTGATCGATTGCTTTGTGATCTGCTCCGTGTTACACACAGCTTTCAACAGACTAGCGCCGAGCTAGAATCCCAGCTGGAGTTACGTTCGGATTTCGATGAGTACATTGCGTCTTACAAAGCGGAAAATGGACGGCTAATCCGACAGAACAACGAATTGCACAAAAAGTTACTGCAGCTAGAACAAGCTCAAGACAAGGAGATTCATGGTAAATTTTTACTTTACTCGTGAATTACGTAATCGTTCTAGATTTAAAGCTCGAATTCCAGTGGGTTAAATCTCAGAGAGAGGATTCGAGAATGTACAGCGCTCAATGCCTAGAGAAAGTTCGAAACCTTGAAGTGGATGCCAAACGCATGACGGAACAGATACTCCTGCTTCAAGAAAAAGATGCCAAAGCTGTAATCTGCACTCCAGGTAAGGTAATTTAATCTTGACGAGTTTCAGTTTCTGCTACATATGATTCAAAATACTATCGTTAGCCTACGCAGAGCTTCACATTGCGTTTTACTTCCTCACCTAGTTTTGATGATATTCTCCACACATCTGTGTTTTGTGGACTAGACGTTTAATGGGGAACTTGTGGCGACGGTTCTGATTGGGGAGTTCTGAACAAACGACTAGGTCAGGTGCTTTGCAGTTGAAATGTTCGCTTTTGCAGTTCCGTGTGGAATAATTGGTGGAATGGTTTGAAGTTGGTGTCAGCTGTTTTGAACAAGTTGACTGGATTAGCATGGCTAATGTGAATACCGCAGTTGAAGAGTTCGGCGAGAACAATACAACAGGTTCTCACGCCAACCTATCAAAATTTGGTGGATTAACAATGTTGAGCTTCTGCGTCCGATTTAATATGAACTGTGGATAGAATGCCAGGGATTAAATCTGACCCGTGCTGATGATCCGCGCTAATTCCTACAGTACCTTCATGGATGTTTCATTACGGGAGTACTAGGGCATTTGGTTTCAGTAGGCAGTCCCTCAAAATACCGTACACAGGCTGCTTAGTAATTTCATGATGGCACAGGCTACCAGCATGTGCTTTGTGCTAGTACCTCGTGGCAGACCTCAAGAACAGCTTAGTGTAAGTGTTGAAGATCTTTCGTCGATGGTTGACGAAACGCTTGCAAGCCAAATATCAAGCTTGGCGAACAGCTCAACATGCACTTGACCAATATTAAGTACTATCTTTGTCCCCTGCCGTTATCCGTATTTTCATCCGTCCTGTCTAGGACACAGTAGCACCACAATACAGAAGAACGATGGGCATGCATAAACAACTATGGTTCACCCTTGAACAACAGGCGTGCGCACACAACTGTGAACGCTAATCCACTGACTAGTTATCGAATTACTGCGATATCACCGATTGTACACATTCTGCTTAAGTAAACTCCTTGATTCAATCAGAAGAGGATTGACAATGTATTCTACAGTGGATATGGATATGCTTCTAAATGCGGTACCAGAGAGAACTTAGTCGATTTCATGGGCAGATAGGGATTCCAAGGAATCTATTTATGTGTACGTGTATGCATGGCGTTTCGGTTGAAGCTGTCTCTCGCCCAAACTGATCAGATATCACCGATTTCAGTACCGTCCATCACAAAGTAGAGAATAGGGAACAGGGGTCTCATAACTGCATCTACAAAAATTACGAATGCGTATCGTCTTCATACTCATCTGGGATGCGAGTACTACTTTTCACAAAAAACATAATTGGCAATAAGGAATTGTAAGGAAGTAACTCATAGTTTCCAACATACACTGTTGGAAAAAATGCCGTGAACTGGGCATTTTGATAATTCAAAAGACGTATAAATTGCGGTCCAGAACTTCCGCTAGTTGATATGAAAATGGAACTGAATGGACAAAGCAACCGTGATGAAGGGATGAAGGCTGCTCTGCTGCACAGAAACGGATTAGGGAATGTCATCTCAGAACTTAAATGAATATCGTGCCTCAATGAGGTGTTCTCATAATAAGTTGCCGTGAGGCGAGCGTGCTTTGTGAACTCTGCGTTGCAGTTATTTGAAGCACGGGGCCACATAATTACTGTTTACCACGTCCCAGATATTTCTTGCATTTCCAACGTACGGTGCAGGCGAACGGCAATTTGTAATTTTCTGTATACCACTTAATTTACCGATATATTTCCTTCCTGATAAGGCTACGCGTAAACCAAGTGGGTGACTGCCTGACTGAAGCACGCGCCGTTAGTATACATGTGTGTTCTCTTTTAGTGTTGCTTTTGACGACGATGGTGATGACATGTTTTGGGATAGTGTTTGTAATCCACTACTGACTCCTTGTGGTCCGTTTTACTTCATTTGGTACAACGTAATCCAGATTTTCCTATCAGGTCATAAAGTCCCCTAAACGCGATGTTACGGTAGTGGAAATCTGTGGAAATCTGGTCTCCCCTAGTCATGTATAATCCAGATTTTCACAGTCTCAGGTGTGAAGCGAGCCAGAGTTGCTTGTGTCATTTTGTATGTTCCGGCAAGACGGACAAAGTCCTTGATTGGATGATATTGACACTAATGATACACAAATAAAGAGCAGTCGGGTTTTAGAATTTTGCTAGTGGATGTGGACTGGGGAAACAGATTTTGAAAACATTTAAGCGGTCAAACGCATGCACACGTAAGGTAATTTTTCAACGGAACGTTACTTCTTTGAGGGTCAATTCTGTTAGTTTACAGTTGCATGCTTATTATGGATCTCAAACATGATCTCAGTTCACTGGAGAACAAATAGTACAGATGAGCAGAAATAACTGGATACCTTCAGAAAACCGCAATAAAATGCCATTGTGCCATCGTAATAAGCCTTGACAACACATTGGGGTTCATACGGGAAGAAGATTAATCTGGGGTGGTTGGACGAAATCATGCAGAAGGCCAGATTAGACAAAACGAACAGCATATTTATTAACTTGCGTTTGTGTGACTCCTGGTGTTGTCGTATGCTTTACAGCTCTGCTGCACGAGGTCCTTTATCCATATTGGTCTAATCAAATTGGCATATATCGACCAAAACCCCGACCCTTTGGTTAAAAGCTTTAGGTCGTTATTCAGAGGATCATACGCTCACCGGCCGGTTTAAACCACGTCTTGATATGACATCAGATTTCAGGTTTCTTCAATTCCGGACTCATCCAGCTGGCGTCATACATGAATGTTCTACCTCGTGACCCCTAGTGTATCGAAAAAAAGTTCGATATCATGGACGCCATCCCAGCGACCCTCATTCAATTTATTAGTGAACGATTTAAATATTTCTCACTTTAGCTTCCCGTTAACAATATCCTCGTCTGAAAGCGAGTGTTTATCAGCACAAGTCTCACATCTAGTCATGGCTGTGTTCAGCCGATAGAACGATTACGCATCTAGACGAGATGAGGGACCGATGGTGAGATGTTTTGAAACTGGAGTATGAATATGCGAGTGATGAATGCATATACTCCAGGGTTAGTCTGTCGTTAGTTACACGTCTGACGTACGAACTTAGTTGTCGTAGATGCTGTGAAAAGTAATCGAATTAGTCCTACTGCTTGCCGATATTCAGCTGACAGTCAATGTAGACTCATGGTGCCCATAGATGTTCTTGTGGTTAGCATTAGCCGTTGGCGGAAGCACATTTGGTCGAGAAATCCGTTAGACAATGCAGTCTAACCTACGTCCTCTGCCGGATTGAATGTTGCATACAATGAACGTACCTAAAGGATGTTACCTATATATATCCTATTTTTACCTTATCAGATCAGACTGTGTACCCATTGGTACTAAGTCCGTCGAGTAGCTTCGTTCACATATCCATTGTGGGTGATTGCTCGGTGTGTACGTTTGTGACATGATTTCGGAATCGGAAAGCTTCCTTCTTTTCTTGGTTGCTTGTGAAGCAGGTTTGGCTTTCCTAGTGAAGCTGCTTTCTGCCTTCATTCTGAGTTCATGTTTTATTTAGAACTCGGTTTAGAACGCTGCTGTCATGCATTCACCAGAAAACAGTTTGACGTCGCTGATTACTGAAGGCCTTCGGCCTTCTTTGAAAGCTGGGCTGCTTTCGGTTTCATTTAAATCGACTTTTGCTGTTGAGTCAGGCAGGTTTTTGAAGATCTATCGACTACCCTTTATTAAGAGATAAATTTTTGTCCTGTCTAGGACAGCCAGGTGGCTACCCCTTACTACTGGACTCTGTAGGCACCAAAATCTACCTTAGACTTTTGATTACCCTAACCTTGCTTTATTTTCAGCAGGCAACAAGAAACTCCCTTTCCGGCAACAACGAATGGAGATTGATTCACTCATCCCGCAACCTGAACGATGCAAAACGGATCCGAATTACTGTTGTTCCATTGCACGGTACTGGGATAGAATGCATCTTTCGTATGAACCTGAGGTAAGACCTTTTTTCAATTCGACAATCTCTCAGTTCCTTTTCTTGAACAAGTATCGACCGGCTTCTCTCAGCCGAATTGCAAGTGGACGATTCGGGAGCTTGGAGATAGTTTTTGCCGAAAGTTCTCTGCAGTCGCAAGCAGAGAGGTATTGAACAGTTGTGCTGTGCCAACTTAAGGCAGAACCGTGGGACAACGGGTGATCACAGCGGTTCGTGTAGGAACTAATTCATTTCCTTTTTTCGTAGAATGCATACTCACATGACTGTTGCTTGAACAATGGTCCTTATGTCCTGGCGCAATCGTTCTGGTGGGTCCACACCAAGGGGGGGGGGAACACTGGGCTCGAGTTTCGCTCTTGTTAGAACTCATCAGCAGTGCGTATCCAGTGGCCTCGCTGGGGTTGGAACTCCTCACGTCTGACGCGCGAGGCGAGCGTGTTATCCACTATTTCATCGGGGCATGCTGGACTCATCTGACTTGTTACGTCTGAACAGACGAACATGTCCGCGCTTGAGCGATGCCAGCGGAAAGCCTCGAAGGACGACCCAGTAACATACCTTGGTTGTGTCGATCGATTGGCCCGCCAGTCAAGACTTCCCAGTCAGGTAGCGCCACAGACGCCTGAGACCTGGTGGACACTTTTTGTTTCAGGTGTTGGTGGTTGCGGGACTTTGTAGAATGCACGCTCACATGACTCGTTTCAACAATGGTCCTCCTATCCTGGCGCAAATTGTTTACTTTAGAAGTTGTTCGGCTTGTGAACGAATCGTTCGCTGAGCTTGGCAATTTCGTTGCAGACGTTTCATCACCGCTCAGGGTGGCGTCGTTATTGCTTTGCTTTAAAGCGGAGCGGAGACGTGCGCTGAAGGTTGTGCATTTATTAATGGCGTGCGCGATTTTATATACGAGCTTCTGAAAAAGCGTGACGTTAAACTGTAGCAGTTTGCTTCTGCGGACAATCTCATTGGTAGGATTCTTCGCTCATGTTATGGTTTTTCGTGGTCCTTTGAACTTGCTCCCTCGATTCGTATCCTGTGGCCTCTTTGGCTTCATCCTCATTCGTTTGTCCGAGGCCGGGCCGTGCACAGTGAATACAGCAACATTACCTTGGGCAAATCCACACAGCTCAATGATCATAGGAGGGCTGTACGAAGACGGGATTCACTTTCTTTGATTTCTACACATGAAGCTCACTGTTTCAGTTTGGAAGGCATGAATATTTTGATACGTGGGGTACTAAACGCGGAAGGTGGATTTTCGGGCACACGGCACTTCGAATTCTCTTAGTTCAAAGATCGCCTGGACGCGTTCCAACTAGTACACGATCAAAGAATGCAGTCGATAAGGTCATCCCCATTCCAGAAGCGTATACCTATAATCTCACACATACCAGTACTCAAATCACGCCCACCAACGCTTCTATCCGCTCCGCTTCACAGCAATTCAACGGTGCTGCCAACCCTATTCATGAAACGGAAATTGTTAAACCCGACAAACGATTCGACCACCAATCGTTTGCTAGATATACTGTATGCATTATCTCTTAGGATCAAAGATATCCTACCCTATAATCGCATCGTGAAATATGCTATAATCGGGAGCATCGAAAATCTGAAGCGGATCGCAATGGCTAACACCCTGACCCTGAGTTTTAATTGTTTTCTCACAAACGACCGATTGGCCAGGAAGCTGGGCATGATTAACTTGGAATTGGTGGTCGGCCAAACGTTTGATAAAGCGGTAACAACCAGCATTTGTGTGGATTATCTCACTAGGAAATCAACTGCAGGTATAGATCAGATTTCAAGGGTCCAACTCATTACTGTGTGGATACCATAAACCAGTTCGGGGACGATTTAATTTTTAACGAGGTCTTCCATCGAAGTATATCTGAATAGTTCATATTTCTTTGCAGTTAGACACATGTGTTATTTTGTTCCTAACAAAGGCGCAACAGTGGTTAACAAACGTTCACTGCACAACATTGTGTTCCATCCCGAATATCCTTTCAATATCTTGCTTTTTAGTTCATTATCGCTTGATATTATTGGGATTATGATGATATCCGCGAGTTCGTTGAGCTGCGTCTTACTCATTTATTATCGTTCTCTGTAGTTTACACTCCAGCTGCGGACGCCGATTTGAAACTGATCTTGAAAATCTTTTCGGTTACCCCTGAAAAACCCAAAGTTAATGGTTTTGATCTTTTGGTGTATCTTAGACGCGCATACACCTTGAAATCCGCCGTACCGAGCTGTGGCGATGTTTCAGTTGGAAATTCAAGTTTACCAAACGCTTTAGTGTGTCGCGTCGAATCAGCTTCCGCAAGTTCCGTCGCTTCTATCGTGCACGCTCACATGACTCGTTTCAACAATGGTCCTCCTATCCTGGCGCAAATTGTTTACTTTAGAAGTTGTTCGGCTTGTGAACGAATCGTTCGCTGAGCTTGGCAATTTCGTTGCAGACGTTTCATCACCGCTCAGGGTGGCGTCGTTATTGCTTTGCTTTAAAGCGGAGCGGAGACGTGCGCTGAAGGTTGTGCATTTATTAATGGCGTGCGCGATTTTATATACGAGCTTCTGAAAAAGCGTGACGTTAAACTGTAGCAGTTTGCTTCTGCGGACAATCTCATTGGTAGGATTCTTCGCTCATGTTATGGTTTTTCGTGGTCCTTTGAACTTGCTCCCTCGATTCGTATCCTGTGGCCTCTTTGGCTTCATCCTCATTCGTTTGTCCGAGGCCGGGCCGTGCACAGTGAATACAGCAACATTACCTTGGGCAAATCCACACAGCTCAATGATCATAGGAGGGCTGTACGAAGACGGGATTCACTTTCTTTGATTTCTACACATGAAGCTCACTGTTTCAGTTTGGAAGGCATGAAGATTTTGATACGTGGGGTACTAAACGCGGAAGGTGGATTTTCGGGCACACGGCACTTCGAATTCTCTTAGTTCAAAGATCGCCTGGACGCGTTCCAACTAGTACACGATCAAAGAATGCAGTCGATAAGGTCATCCCCATTCCAGAAGCGCATACCTATAATCTCACACATACCAGTACTCAAATCACGCCCACCAACGCTTCTATCCGCTCCGCTTCACAGCAATTCAACGGTGCTGCCAACCCTATTCATGAAACGGAAATTGTTAAACCCGACAAACGATTCGACCACCAATCGTTTGCTAGATATACTGTATGCATTATCTCTTAGGATCAAAGATATCCTACCCTATAATCGCATCGTGAAATATGCTATAATCGGGAGCATCGAAAATCTGAAGCGGATCGCAATGGCTAACACCCTGACCCTGAGTTTTAATTGTTTTCTCACAAACGACCGATTGGCCAGGAAGCTGGGCATGATTAACTTGGAATTGGTGGTCGGCCAAACGTTTGATAAAGCGGTAACAACCAGCATTTGTGTGGATTATCTCACTAGGAAATCAACTGCAGGTATAGATCAGATTTCAAGGGTCCAACTCATTACTGTGTGGATACCATAAACCAGTTCGGGGACGATTTAATTTTTAACGAGGTCTTCCATCGAAGTATATCTGAATAGTTCATATTTCTTTGCAGTTAGACACATGTGTTATTTTGTTCCTAACAAAGGCGCAACAGTGGTTAACAAACGTTCACTGCACAACATTGTGTTCCATCCCGAATATCCTTTCAATATCTTGCTTTTTAGTTCATTATCGCTTGATATTATTGGGATTATGATGATATCCGCGAGTTCGTTGAGCTGCGTCTTACTCATTTATTATCGTTCTCTGTAGTTTACACTCCAGCTGCGGACGCCGATTTGAAACTGATCTTGAAAATCTTTTCGGTTACCCCTGAAAAACCCAAAGTTAATGGTTTTGATCTTTTGGTGTATCTTAGACGCGCATACACCTTGAAATCCGCCGTACCGAGCTGTGGCGATGTTTCAGTTGGAAATTCAAGTTTACCAAACGCTTTAGTGTGTCGCGTCGAATCAGCTTCCGCAAGTTCCGTCGCTTCTATCGGGTAATTTTGGAAGGTGTCCAAGCCGCACCCCCATAACTATATGCCACTCAGGTTGTTTGAAAAATGAATTTCATACTAACCACAAAACGACTACTTGAATTGGAACTCAGCTAAGACTCCCATTAACATCGTCTCACAATTTGCAACTAAGTGTATAACTCCACACATCCGACATTAATTCATTGATTCTGTTTTGCCATTGTCAGTGAATCCATGTTATTTGAACGTTTATTGAGTACTTTCGGTCTTGTTCCAAATGTAGTGCACTGTGCGCCTCTTACAACCGGCCGGTTTCTGGTCTCGTTTGCACATTGTCATGGATGAACGATTTGTCGTTTCTCACATTTCTCGCTCTAAACTTACAAAAAAAAACCTCTTCTGGAATTTTATTATGGACTGAAATAGCTTTTGGTGCTCATTTAATCATACACAGACCCTGGACCTGTTAGATTTGGCTTCTAAACGATGTGAAGATCTTGAAAAGCACCTAGTTCGACTGGAAAAAGAACTAGAACTCAGCGAAAATAATGTTGAGAATCTTCGGCACCAGGTATGTGGTTCGTTTTGGAATTCCTTTTACCTCTTCGTTTATCGATTGTTCAACCGGTTGTACTTTTTCCTCACAAACATGCCGCAAAACCTTGAGAGAACACTCACACTCAGCTAATATTAGGTTGTCCAAACATAGACGAGGTTTATCCGTTTGTCGTTAACACTAGCATAATGTCGATCGAGCTTGGTATTGGTCACTTCTGGGGTCCTACTCTTATTCCCACGTACATATCAGTCGCTTGATCGCTGTAACCTTTAATATCCTCGCATGTTTGTCTGACGAAGTTAGATTCGATCGTTTCACTCCTACTCTTACACTTTTTGAACGCTTCAAATCGTACATCGGCGCTGTGTCTCTGGCACTCAGTCTCCTCTGGGTTTCTAATTTCATAAGTTCAAGTTCGCTGAACCTGAATTTCGAGAGTACTGTCGTTTGTTTTCCTCGCAACTCCCGTCCTTGATCAATTAGCGTTCACATGCCTTCTGGATACTCAGAAATCTGCCCCTCAATTGAGGACATAATGTAATCGAATTCGGATTCATGGGAATCAGAAACTCGCAGAGGTTAGCACTCGAAGCACTGGAGAAATTTCTACCCTTTTCGAGCTCCGGCTAGCTGGGTCGTCAAGGCGAGAACTTACTCACCGAGATTTCCGTGTTTAAAACCCAGTCCCGGTACCACAACTGCCTGGGCAGGCTTGGGCAACCTGACCATACCTCGGCGCGTCGTGCTTCCTTTTGGTGGCATGGCAGCTAGGCACCGAGTCGGTGTTAGGGCTGGATGTTTCTTTCTTTATTCGTTTTTATTGTTCGGTAAAAAGCAGTTTCTACTTAAATCCCAACAATTTCAGCACCAAAAACGACTAAGTAATCAGACAGGTTGCATAATCTTTAGTCGCATAGTCGATGCTGACCACTTCAAGTCGAGTCCTCATGGTAGACCTGGTAGTAACCGGGTTCGCACTAGCTTACCGTGAATAAAAAGTAGTTTTTCCTGGAATATTCTCAAATCGTTCAACAAATGTTCCATTTGGAACACGTAGTCAGGTAAGTTTGTTGGATCATAGGAGTTCCGGGCCAAATTCGGCTCGGATATTTTTAAGAAGATTGAGCACCATGTGATTTATAATATGGAAACTTTTTCGGGTTCAGAATGGATGATATCTTGGGAAACAACAGAACACTCACGGTTTTGAACAACTTCACCTGATGGTAAATTAAAACGTTAATCAAGTTTATATCGAATGAAAATAGTTATCCATCTATGGTGAACTATCGCCTTAATGTGGCAGTAGGTGAACGTTTGCTTGATGTCTTTAATACAGGCGGACACGACTAAATCGTGTGAAACTCTTTCCAGTATCAAAAACTGCATGTAATCCTGGCAAACCTTCTTCAAGTCCATATCCCTTACTGCTTGCCGTCCAAGTGGGGCACACTGCAGTTTAGTTACATAGGTGTTTAATGAGTCATCTCGTTCAGTAATCGTAAAATCGTTCAGCTGTAGCACCCTTTCGGTGCCTAACTGCCATGCCACCCGAAGGTTGCACGAGGGCTGGGATACTGCCAGGTTGCCCAAGCCTAGACAAGGGAAGCCAAGAGGCAGAGGTCGGGCTCGAACCACGGACATTCCGGACAGCAACTTCGCGCTCTAACCACTTGGGTCATCTCAGCCCATGAATCAGCTCACCGTTTATGATTTTGCACCCTGGTGGTATGCTACAGTTTTCGAGGATTTCGGGTAGTCCTCACTGAATGTATCCATCATATTTCCATTCTGGTTGGGAAGATTTATCAAGTACTGACTCGGAAGTTAATTTTACTATTAGTCTACGGCTGTTTATCTGAATGTATATATCTGGATAAGATGTGGTTCCATTGACCTCGGGTCACAGTGCCCTGCTCTCGACACTCTTCCAGCTTTTCCACTTATAAACTTTACCTTCATGTTGTTTTTTGCTTGTCAGATCGAACTGCGTAATTCCGAACTCGAACGACTGCGTTCACTGTCTGAGGTTGGCTGTCCTGTGAAATCTCCTTCAAAAGACGCCACCGTGCTTCCAACGGATCGGTCACTTCAACAATTACAAATTCAGGTTGCTTCACTGCAGTCCCGTAATGAACAACTGGAAGCTCGTCTGGTGAATCATACCCATATATCATCCATTCCTTCCCCCTTGCTATCCGGTGATCGAATACAGTCAAACGTAGCAGTAGGGACGCAGACCTCGACAGACTGCTTTAAAGTTCAAACTAATTCTTCATGTCAAACTGTATCGATGAGCTGCACATGTACTCCATGTCTAAAGGTACGTGGAAGACGCTACATACCAGTCTATGCTACCTAATCCTTCCTCGATCTTGTCCCGCGATTCGTCCAGTTTATCAGCTTTTTCTGGTATGCGATGAACAACCTTGTCACATTTCCGTACTGCCTGTCAATTTGCAATCGGAAACCTATCCTGAATTTTCACAAGTATGTCTGTGAGTAATTTAAGGTTGATATTTTTCTTTGCTGCATACTAGACAGTTTGTTCGTCGTTTTTCCGTAACCAGTTACAGAGATGGGGCAATCAGATAGTCTGTAGAGTGCTTGGTGTCATTCAGGGGAGTCTTAGACACAGCAGCACTGGACTTAGCCGAAAGGTATCGCTTCACTGTCGGAGATGCCGAGAAATGTGTCAAACACAAGGCTTGATGGGTTCCGGTCGAAAGATTGACAGCCAGAGTGTGAGTTCATCTACATCTTACAATGTGAAAAATGCGCGTATGCTACCTTGTGTTGATGTAACTTCGGAAGCCCGATTCGGCAGATTCACAAGGTTCTGGCTTCATAAACAGGATTCAACAATTTTCCGTCGGGACAATTAATGAACTTCCGGACTTTAATTAATTTCATTCCCCACCTTAAATGTGGACCGTTGTATTCAGATAAAGGGCATAAAGAGATTCGCTAAATAATCTCGTCTGCGTAGTAAGTTGGTTTTAACAGAAGACTCATCTGAGTCGGTCTGAATATCTCGTTCATGCTATTCTGCAACTGAATGTGCTGCACATGGCCTTCGCTTGCTTTAGTTGGTATATGATGGCCCCTAACAAGTAGAGTTGTTTAAAAAGATATGCAAAGACCTCATCTCATTCAAACCACTTCAATCAAGTTCCGGGAAATCTGGTTGGGAGTTGATACTTCCTATCCCAACGAAGACCACTCTGTGTGTTCAACTGTCTTCAGAATAAGTACGAGGAAGCAGTATTATTGCACAGTTTCCTATCGAAAATCAGCACTTTTGTTTGTTAACCCTGCATGTAACAATTTTCTACTGTTCTACTTTAAGTTTGTGTACGTAATCCTTGAGAAACAAGTTGTTTATCCCTCTGAAAAGCAGTTACCTCTGAAATAGGCGAATTTAATCGTTTTTGCAGTAATAGAAACACTAGCAAAAGGCCTATGACTTTTCTTGTTGCAGTGGCAATTTTCTTTTTCGCCGTTCGTGACTACTTCGTGGACCACGACGTAACAGGTAGTCGATTCTTGGCCGCCAAATTCAAAGCTCCCTTTGGAGGTTACCCACCAACATACACCGTCTATCGGAATAAATTGGCATGCGCTGATAAGTTCGATTCGTAGAGTTTATGACAGAATTTCTGCCTCTTTAGGAGATTTCCGTAAGAGCGAGAGACGAAAGTGCACCCATCAGTCTAATCCGCCTGCGTGATACTGAAACGTTTTTGAAAATAAAAATACCTAGTTATTGTTGGTTAGTTATGTACACCATTTTTAGCTATCATTGGGGGATGCGCACTCAATCCTCCTCATCATCATCATCGACAGCATGACATCAGTGTTCAACACCGATGATTCGCTGCCGTACAACCATAGTTTATTTGAAAGCCTTATTATGAAGAAAAGAAAAAAGATGGACGGGGAAGGGACTTGCTGATGACTTACTACAATCATTCCGAGGTGCCTATACCTCCAAACACTCATTCAGGCAATCTGGTTAGAAACTGACAACAAGATCGCTACTGACATCGGTTGGCAGCCATATCTTAGAGCGTCTCCAACCAGGCGCAGTGGGGATCACGTGGTCCCCATCCTGGAAGGCGAGTAGCACCGACAGCACCTAAGCGTTTCGTGATTTCTTTCATACCCTTCTGCCAGGTCAAGGGTTGGCCACCTCTCTGCTTACGCCACTCTGAATTGGGCATGGAAAACAGCACTCTCTTCGGCAAACGATGATTAGACATGCGCAACACATGTCCCAACCAACGCAGCTTCTGGTGCTGGACACATTCTTCAATGGAAGTACCCGTTGCACAACTCAAAACTCGCTTTCTAACTGCCTCGTTACGGATTCGCCGACACCAACCCACTGGAACTATGGTTCTGAGGCAACGATTGTAGAACACCTGAAGACGTCTCAGTTCCGTTGCTCGAACAGGCCAAGTGTCGCAGTCATACAACAAAACAGCCCGCACTGTAGCTTGATACACACGTCTCTTGAGATTCAGGGATACACCACTTTGACACCATAGGTTCTCAAATTAGCAAACGCGACCCGAGCCTTGGAGATTCGTGCACTTACCTCATCTGTCGCATTTAGTGCTAGTCAAGTACAGTCATCTAAATAACATAGTTATCCCATATGGACAGGCTATCTGATAAGTACCGCTACTGATGCGGAACCAAGGAGTTATCCCATATGGACAGGCTATCTGGTAAGTACCGCTACTGATGCGGAACCAAGGAAGAACGGGAAAACGTCTTGTAGATGACCGGGTTTTTCTTCTCTTGCTAGTATAACGTGTTGCTCGAATGGATTGCACTGGTTATTGTGTACTACTTCAAGGGCTTACAAGATTCAAGTTGTCTTTAGATACGAATGGCTGCAGTTTTTTTCGCTTTTGCAATGTTCCCACCGGCAACATTCTAGTAGCTATTGTGTCCTCGGATTCCTGGTAGAAAATCTCAAAAGGATCATTAATTTGAATGAAACTGCACTAAGTAATCCTTGACGAGGTCAAAGGTAACAGGACATAGTACAACCATGTGTATACTTCAACGCCAGTGTTGTTAAATGTCGGACGAATTAACTCACTCAAGTACCTGAAAAGTTTTTTTGGTTTGGCCTGCACAATCCTGAGGTTCAGCGTTCAGGAATTCACGATATGCTCTCAGTGAGGTTTTGTTCAAAATTTGTTTCAAAAACTTGTCACCAATCTGGGTTGTATGGCAGTACCTTGGATATCCTAAATTTGAATTGAAGCCTGAGTCCACAGGAATCTTTTCTGATCGGTGGTCTCACACAAATACAAATGCACCGTTTTATTTACTACGTTCGGCCGGAAATCTAAACACATTGAATTAAGGCGCAATCATCTGTCGGTTACGTAATGTAAGTGTCAGCTTAAACTGGTGTGCAAATGCATTGAGAGTGGTACATACGTTTGATCGTCAAATCGTGTGAGCTAGTATTTAGGTTAGTTACTGACATACCCATCCGTAGCTGATGTAAAGACGTGGGTGACTCTTGACTCGACCGATGTCCTTAATTCGTTAGGAAATTTGACTACTAGGGTGTATTCAAGTAGTTGCTCTTTAATTCTTCACATGATCCGTGGCTGCGTGATTTTGCGTCTCATGGTGAAACGTGTCAGCCAAAACGACACTCGACCGACTCTGCTGCATGTAACTGATGATACTCAGTCAGGAGTAAACACATAGTATCTTGGCTCTAAGGACCAACCACATCCTACACGGGCAAGTTACTGTTAGTTTGCTGTAGACTTCTCAGAGGAAGTAAACTAGTCGAGAAAATGTGACAGACCGGACCACACAGTGAATGAGCTATATTGTACTGGTCAGGCTCGGACATGATAAACTTCCTCTGGTAAGAGCTCATAAAAGTGCCTGTCGATGTTAACTATGATGTTCGTACAGTAACACGGTTCACGATCGATTTACGCATCCTCTTCACTTTGAGTAGGTTTCTTTGGTGTTCTCCAACCTGCTGTTTGCATTCACAACCAAGCATCCGTATCGTTTTGGATGATAATGGTCCTTGAAGGGGGCCGAAATAGGAATCCCTTATGTTGGCCTTAGTGTTGGTGAGCGTTATATTATGCTACCGTCTTCACTTACATCTATTGTCATCTGAAACTGTTACACCTAATACGTACTCGTACAGCGGGGAGAACCGGTCTCACCCGGTGGACAGTCCACAACTTCGGTTAGCTAAACTATTCTCCTGAGATATCGATTATCGGGGGACGGAAAGTGTTTGTTTGTAAAAAAACTCGGCTGCCAAGTCGCAACACCAATCATTCTACAATATCCACACGACTGCCGGAAAGGGCAGTTACCTTGGCATTGTGTCGTGGCTAATTGTATCGTATAACGGAAGAATTTGGCTGAATAGCTTTGCACTCTAGTGTACGAGCTCTGGTAGTTGCAAGGTGCTGCAGGAGCCAGTATGTCCCAAACATATTTACTAAATAATCTGGTGACTGACAGCTCAACTGAGTCTACAGATGAAATCTTTGTTGTGCTCATTCCTGGCCAGTGCCAGACTGTTTGCAACCTGGTGTCTTCTACTTATAAAAAAGTTTCCGGGCATCCTAACAGCGCATACTGAGAATCTGACCACGTGAGATATGACCAGCTCGTTTATGGGATGTATATATATATAACCATCAAAACCATTGCTGCGGTTATGATTGTACATTTTATCCAAAAGAAAACCGAAGGCCGTGTTTGGAACACTTGACTCCGGATGGAGCCCGCTTTGTTTCATAGAAAATTCCCGGTCTTATTCACTTATCCACCCTGGTGAAAGAGAACATGTTTCAACTAGGGGCGCAGCAACTGTGTTGCGTTAAGATAATTTTTTTTATTCTTACACTGCCGACCACTTCGTACCAAGGGCTTGATTTTTGAACTTTACTTCAGCCTACTTCAGCTCAGTGGCAAAAAGCTGTTTGAGGTCATATCATGGTTTTGAATTCCCATGATGAGCCTTTTTCACTTGTACTGTTATTTTTTCAACAGGAATCGTTCAAAGGTATCGAGGACCTACTGAACAAAATCCAAAGTGGTCGGTCCTATCTACTGCAACGCCTAGACAGACTTGAGATACGAGGTGATGTTTTGTTGCGCTACTTCTTTTCCAATGATTGGAATCGCTTATTCGGAGATTTATCACTTAACGGAACCAGCGTTTTACGTTGATTCAAGTTAATCACACCCCTTGCCATAAAAAATCCTGTTAGTGGAGAGAGGGAGAGAGAGAGAGAGAGTAAACGCATTCACAATCTGGACTGCGTAAAATCGGTTGTCTGGCTAGGACAGGGTTTATGAGCTTGTAGGTATACTTGTAAGTAGTGCGTGGTTCGGACGAACGTAAGTATATGAATAGCTGGTAGACTCCCCACGTCCTGAAATGATTTTTTCGGCTATTCCATACGAACACGGTCACTATAGCCCTTCTTAATAAAATGCTTTCTATCATCCATAAGATTTTCATACATCAATCCTGTGATATCCTGTAGAGTTTTCAGCCCATTCGGTTGCGTATCGTATTACTGAACCCAGTGGGGAAGCGTATCGTTACATTGAGAGTCTGCCGACTTCGTGTTGCGGCAGATTTGAACAACACACGGACATCCGAACATCAATGAGCTGCACACTCGATCTCATCAGTAAAAGAGTAAACGATCAGTGGTCCTGGATTTTCTCAGCTGATGTGCTTTAGTGAGGTAAACGCACGTGATCCTCTTTGATACTGAAAGTAGTCCATATATTTTTCTTTACCTAGTCCTGTCAGTCCTAAACAATGGTCCTCTGGCAATTTCCCGCTGGATAGCTGGGGGTAGCTCATGAGTTAGTACATGGTCTCCTGGACAAGAGTTCTGTCATCCAAATTCTTCCATAACTTATCGGTTGAACCTATTTAGGCATGGGCAGCGCGGCGTTGTCCAATCCGCAGTGGTTCTTTATAGACAGATAGTAGCTACCCTTGGTCGGCGTTGTGTATTCAGTGGGATGCTGAATCGCTTTTCAAATCTGCTTGCACGTTCAGCTTAGTGGCTGGGTGTGTAGATGCTACAGTTGGCTCCTCAGAGTCAAGCAATAAACATGACCACATACATCAGTCGCATCCACGAATGCTGGTACTCTGCCCACAAGTGTAAAACTACTGCGTCATTTACTTCACTTCTTACCCGGTTCATGAACGTTTTGACGTCCGTTCGGTTACTTGCAATTGTCTGATGAACCATTTGCATTTCCAGAGCGAGACCTAATAAAAGAATTGTCGTCCCGCGTGATGGATCCGCGTTTTGGCAGACCTGACGATCAGCACCGAACCAATATGGTTACCCTAAATAGAGCACTTGAAAAGCGGCTCAAGGGCTTGGAGGACGATTGCCGCCGCTGGCGATCAGATTCTCAAGCAGCTATGGATGCGTTTCGACAGCTGCTTGAATCAGCATTGAGCGGCCAGCTTTATCAAACGCGTTTACCCCCAGTGCCGGAGCCAAAATCAACTACGATGCAACCTGGATGTAAACCTCGAACTGTTCCTCGTCGTACCTTCAGAGGAAGGCGGGCCTTAACCCCACCATGCGTTTCATGCAATTCGGTGAAACCTAGACGATGTTTTTCGGCGGATTTCCCAGACAGACGAGGCTACGCCAATGAGGTATTTGACCAATCGCATTCACTTCCGATCAGCTTTCTGTTCCCCTAGGTTTTCCAACCAAATCTATCAAATTCCTAAAATAAGTTTCTAAGGACATAAAATTTTCGATACTCTATGCCAGCGAAGTTATTTTGAGGGCTCTATTGGCATGGAACTAAGAACAGGGATATGTTTCCTTACCAGTAATCAATCCGTTTAATTGATAGGCACTAATAAATTTTTATTTATTAGTGGTACTTCATGTAAATAGCTTGCCCTCTCAGCCAGCCCGTAGTTGGTTAAAATCATTGTGACGACACATTTCATTACAGTGTATTAGGCATTAAAGGTGCTTTTCAGCTTCTGAGATTTTGGTGGCATGGATCACTTATTTTGGCTGCTCTCTCCGCCGCAAGCAGACAATAATTAATGTCTTCCGTATGTTCGAGTATAATTTGGTGAGTTCCGGTGAATTGAATGCTCACCATCCCAGTGTTAGATCGATAATGAACAGCCTCTTCATGGTTGGTTTAGCTAGCCATTGCTAGTTCCCACTCCATAAGAGGCATTACACTTGAGTACCATACTGGTTTTGTGTCTCCTAATGAATTAAGTACTTAGGCTAATTTTCATCCCCAGGGCTACATGAGCTACCTGTGCTGAATTCTTCTGCGCGTCTGTCCATCACTTAGTATGCGGCAACACGTTCAGTGGTTTTGTGGACTACGGGGTGAAATTAATGAGTAAAAGTTATCCTGTAGAAATATTCCCAGAGGTCATTAAACCCTTCTATCTAGATATGATTTACAGAATTGTTTCATCTCCTAGCTTTAGAAGAGTGCCTGGCCGAAGTTTTCATATATTTATGACGCGTTGACAGACTGTATTGACCCCTGGGTTTTGTGAGCCATTTCTTTTACCTCCTTGGTTAGGTCAATCTTCTTAGACTAAAACACATGGTCCATGTGAGTTTCGGTTGCTTTTGGGTTGGTTATACGGTTTCAGGCCTGTTCCCAGGGCACCTTATCACCACTTTATTCGCCCATTTCAGACACTCAGTTCAGAACTGCATTTCACTCAACAAGAACGAGATGATTATCTTTATTCGTTAGAACGAACAAAACATATGCTTCGGAACTCCACGAAGAGCTCGAAATTTTCTTCCACAAGGCCTAGATCCGGTGTGAGTTACTTGAGGCACTCAAAACGTAGCGGCCACTATCTTTTTGTTTGCTAGTCTGTTGTCTGTTTTTTACATGCCACCATTACCTTATTCCACCCTCTCTGACAATTCAGGAGAATGTATAACGTTGCCGCATATATACCTCAATTCCAAAGATGGATGGAACTACTAGAAACATTGCTAAAATTAGATAAAACTGAGAAAACTGACAAGGCAAGAGGCTTTCCTTATTCGTCATTGCGGATGTGACACTTTTACGGTGCGAGGTGTTCCATGAAAAATGAGCCACTTATATTCAGCTACTCATCAGTAGGTAGGCGCTGTTCTTTCACACCGAATTCACGTGACCGTTGGATACACTCATCTTGTTTTCATTATTGCTTGCGTGGGCAGTCACATATGTGGCGGGTCGTATTTCGCATACAATCGATTTATGGCTGTTTTGCAGCCAATAGTTTCGTTTTCGCCATTCCATCCTTCGGCTGTCAGTCCAGTCGGACCCAGAACGAGAGGAAAGAACATTTCGGGCCATTTCCAATCGCCAGTGGTTACTCGCTTTCAGGTTCATCAGAGCGAGCTCTTATTTGTCGAAAATATGGACTCAGCATCCACTGATGGTACAATATTCGCTGAAACCACCAAGGATAACAGTGGCGCGACCATGTTGGATAAATGAAGGACGCCTCGTTTGCTTAGCCAAGCATCTTGAACAACGATTTTCGTGGCCCATCCTGCTGGGATAACTCCACTGTATACATCGTAAGCGTAAGAATCAATGAGCTCACATCTCACACGAATGTTTCAGTAGGCCTGAGCTGCATTATCAGGAGTGGATGGATACTTGGTGATAAACCCACTTGGAAAACGAACAGGTTTGATGCGCGTGTGTGTGAATGGGAAGGGGGGTCGATAAAAGGAGGTTTATTTACAGAGTTCATAAAAACTTGTTGCGATACGCGAATGCTTTGGTGCCTCTCCTCACTAGATCTTTAGGGTAGACATGTCAGGTATGTGAATTTGAAAATTTGGTTGTCTTATTTTGCAAATGGTGGCTACTTGTAATCGTACCCTGATCCTAGCTATGATGGTCTTCGAAAATGTGGACCAGTTACTAATTAGGGTCAAACCGAAGTCGCTCCTAATGTGAGTGACCCTTTATGTGTACAGCTTCAAACATTTTAATTGTGGTAATTTCCTCCCAATAAAATACCGCATATTTCTTCATTTTGACGGTATTTGTTGACATGAAATTCAGCACAACCTCGGACTATTTATTACGGAAAATAACCAAAGTCTGTATACTCACTAGGCAGTCACTAAAGTCAGGTTTTAGCTTCCAGGTCATTTTGCCCTTAGACCTGCTAGTTACCGGCATGTATCCGTCCACGGTGGCCGAAGCGAACTGTACTGTGTAGCCTCCTGTAGTCTAGGAAGTATTATCTATGAAAATTGAAAATAGTCTTTGTCCGTGAATTAAAGAAGCTAGCTCGTGGAAATTTTATTCTCCTTATCGGCAGTTGAGGCTATCAGTCCAGAAATAGTTTACTCACCGGGAGTGGAGGGTTTTCATACGTGTTGAATTGTCTTATCAACGGAACGCTAGCATTTTTCGCGCGGTTTCAAACCTGCCTTCCCGCTGCTAAGCAATAAGACCGCTTTATGTTTGTTTTCGGTTAGGAAAACTGGCGATGTGAACCAAATGAGCTCATGCAGTTGCGTCAAGAACGAGACAACCTCCGCTCATTGCTGGATACATTTGAGCGTCAATTGTCCGATGTGAGTAACCAGTGCAGTTATCCTTGGTTTGGTTCCCGTGAGTTTTGTTGCTTCTGTAGTTTTATCTGCACACAGTATTTGTAGGCTCCTTCTGTCATCCATCTAGTCATCCATCATTTTACTGGCCTCGGCTACTTTGGTTGGTGAGAACTCCAGTTGGCAATCCGTCAAACTTAAATTATAGACATCTAGCTCACTCTAGTAAGTTAGTTGGATTCATCTGATGGCAGGAATAGATTGTGTAGGATAACAACGGTCAATTTCCTTTTGGAAGGTCAATGGAATAAACCAGATTATCAGTCCAAGTGCATAACTAACTAAGCTGCTGGACTACGTATGTCCCACGCCAAGGTTCACGTCACACAGTTACGTTACCCCGTGTCTCAGTGCAAAACCAAGGGAAAAGAATGGAAGCCCGACAGAAAGGACTCCATCTATGACTGCAAACATCCCCTCTGATAGCCCACGATTTGCAGCTCATTTGGGACATCTAGACGGTTGAATTCAACTAGTTGGGTGGGAGATGGATGCATACCACCGGTTTTCCGCATTCCCTGAAGTTCATACTGCTCTGGTCGATACTGATGAGTCATTTTTGTTGTCTTCAGTATTATTTATTAGACGACCCAAATACTCTTTCACTTGCCCCCTTGCTGACGTTCCACTTCTCCCGTTCCCTCAGATTCAAAGCAATATCCGTGTACTTACACAGGAACGTAATAATCTTTGCGAACAGTTACAGCAGGTAAGAATTTCCATCCCGCACCGTTTATTTTTTACGCTTCTGGCAGCATATCCTCTTTGGTAGGATATTGCTGCTCATTCACTATACGTAAGTAAATTCTGTTGGGTATTTAATTCCTTGCGCGCTGTGTTACTTGTTCTTGAAGTCTTCATAGCTGACCGACTTTCACACCCTCAGACATCTTGCCTGTGTGTGACCCTCTAGAGCGCATACTGCTTCCAATACTGTAGTCAGTCAGCTGTCCAGCGGTTGTTTGACTGCCGAAAAACACCCATTGGGAGCTACAGTGGAAAACGTCTCGCAACTACTCACAAGTAGTGGAAACTTATTTTGCAGATTGAAGCTGCCTGTGCTACCCTATTACTTTGAAGTTCCGACACATAAATGCCAAAGTTAGAGAACTTCATTAAAAAAGCCTACTCCTAATGAGGTATATGCTATAAGATCAGTATGGGGTAGACACTATTGGACTCACATTTCTGATTAAGTGTTCTCCAAAGGTTGTTGTGGCAAACGGTTCGTACTTGGAACCATTCCTTCGTTCTCCACTTTAAATTATGCAGCGTAAATGAAATGTACTATGAATGAGGATATGCCTCTCAATCCATTTCAACTGGCTAAACACCGAGTAATTGATTTAGGACCTTACGACTGCCCATTGCGGATGAATACATGGGCATCAGTCACCAAACGACAGCACCAATTTCTTACGCAAAAACCTCTGTAGCGTATGCCTGGCTACTACTCACCCCACTCCAAAATGTACTCGGTTTTTCTTTGAAAGCTGAAGTAGAAGATGTTGAGGAATTAAATACCTTGATCTTCACTCCGTGCTGTGCCGCTTTAAGTTCGAACGGGTTACCTTCAGACGTTTCGTCGATATTCTGGTCATTTTTGATTCGCATCACCATGGCATATAATGAAATATGTAGCAAACTATGGCATATGAAAAGTGGCAATATGTTTAAGTATTAGCAGCTCAGGCGAGTCAACTGACTGTTAACACATGGCAGTCGGCCTGTTTGGCGAATTTGGCAATTGACGTGCAAACTTTTTGTCACCGTACGATGTTGCTCGCCGAATCAGTTATCCCACTACATGGTACACCTATCAAACCGCTCCTTCTCTGGCCAAAGGCGAAGTGTAGACTCCTATCCGCACTGCGAGAATAGTGTTTCTATAGTTGAATAATGCCTGCTCCTTAGTGCTTAGCTCAGCATTAGAACAAAAATGAGGTCTGCTAGCTTCCGTTTGTCCTGTTATTCTCTATGGATGCGAGATCTGGCTACTGCGATACGGGCTCATCCGAAAATCTGGTGTTTCTTACCGTTGATGTCTAGGTTTCATTCTGAAAACAAGGGAGACCGACAGGTTTGCCAGCGAGGCCATTCGACTAGGTCCTTTCGGCATTTCCTAACTACTCACACTTATACGGCGATGTTTGCCATGGTGTGTTCATGTTAATTCCATGCCAGACGGTGAGCTAGACAGGCATTATCGTCGTGAACATCAGTCGATAACATGACTCAATACGATCGAACCAGGATTTGACTGTCCAGGTTTCCATTCTATCAACGGTATCCGTCTGTGTCGCCACCTGCGTCTGTCCTGCCAGCTGCCAGCCTCGAGTAGCTGTGACTCAGGACATTCATGAAGCCGAATTGTCTTCTCGTAGTAAGAGTGAATCTGTCTATACGCAATGTAGCACCATGTCTGCTGGAATCGGGTGAAATTCTATACTTTGAAATAAGCAAGGATTTGTTAGCGCGGCAGCATACAACAGAAACGCCCGTTACCCAATATAAAATTAAGATATTTCTATCATTGTTTTTACTGCCGTTCGTTTACTACCGACCTACTCGAAACGTTTTCACCACACAATGCTTAAAGCCGTGGGCTAGTTTCTCAAGCATACCCCGAACACATCGTGAGCCTATTCTAGTCACCACCAGAGAGGGATAAGATATATTGACTGCTATGCGCCAAGCATCCCGTAGGTCGAAATAAGCTCATTGGAAGACACATAACTGTTGGTGTTGGGTTCTCAATATTGAGTAGCAACCATGTCGTGAATATGTTCGGCATCATGTAACACTGAAAAACATCCTTGTGTTATGTTTATCAACCTCAGACTAAATGTGAGTTATCTCAGACTCGGGACCAACTTTTACGTTTGGAGGCTTTGAACGACTGTCGCCGGTCTTCTACACAACCCACCACCTCTTCTTTTGGTGAGCCTCGATCCTCAAACATCACGCGATCTATTGTGCGCCATTTGGAGAACGATCGGGATCAGCTAGCTGAAGTGTTGCGCCAAATGACCACAGAGCGTGACTCTCTTCAGGATCGGTTGCACGACATCACCACTCAGAATTTGAATGAAAAAGCTAAATGGCTTCAACGCGTCGAGGATACTGAACAAGAGCTGGATCGTCTAAGGCAGACAAGAGAATCTGATGCTCATAGCCTAGCAGATATGAGCTGCCGGATCAACTTGCTCGAAACGGAACGTCGTGAACTGGTTAGTTTCTAGACGCTTTTTTCCCCTCGCTGCTTCACTGTGTGTAAAATTTCGAAAAGTTCTGTATTTTGGTCATGCATAAAGGGCTTTGCTTCATCCCTCCGCGCCATGTTTAGTTATTTTTTATCCAGCCGGCTTATTTCATTCCGGAAGGAAATGGAATTTGATAACTATCCATCGGCACGTGTAGTTGGGTCAAAATAACTGAACACTGGAGCCGGTAGTTGAGTCTTCTTCCGACAGTAAAACCCTCCAAATTAGGACATTAATCGGCATGACAAAACTGTCTTCAAGCGAATAATGTCCAAAGCATGACACGGCCACCCGATTAAATGCCTAAAACGTGTCCCTTCTTATTCTCGGAAATTCCGCATAAACTTAAAATTGTGCTAGTGACATTGTGGTTCTGTTACACAGGGTAATAAAGCTTTACTAAGTTTTATGACGCTTGAACGGGTAACTCATGTTTCGCTTCGTACCCCTTCGTTTAATCGTGGGGTTTGTTGACACCATAATCTTCGATATCATATTGTCTCCTGGCCAAACGTACATAATGACATATTCTTCAAGAGTCTGACTGACATGGGTATATTCGTGAGATTGTCGGTGCGAACATCACTATCATGACTAGTCATCTAGAGTATCCCGCCGATTTGGATTCGTCAAATGTCCACTTGGCTTGTTCCTACTAATCAGCTTAGCGATAACTGAGTGGTTGCTGTTCCACGTTGGTGGCTACTCACAATAAACCCACACAGGTGCTAGCGTGAATGGCACGTCAGTAAGTGGGTTTATGACTCACCTGCCATCATGCTGGCTTGTTTCATGCGAATGTTTACTGAACCTGTCACAGCACAAATCAAAACGAGCACCCGCAACTACCGATTTTAGTTTGGACTTTGGTAAATGATGCATCTACTCCATGTGGTCTTCTGACAAAACTACCTCCTTGTTTTGATCTCAGCTGTCAATGGTTGCACCGGTCCCCTTTTTATTACGAGCCACCGACTGAAAACCGTAAGCACATAAGTAGTCCTCATTAGGCTTGTGCTTTAGTGAGTCGCAAAACGAGGTGAAAGGGCAACAGAAAGTATTCTGTGTTCGGGTCTGATAAGTGTTTCTGAGTTCAGTGCTGCTCTAATGAGCTCGTGGACAAATCCGAGGTGTTCCTGTATCTGAGTGACCCCTATTTGTTGAATTTTACTGCAATGTAGACTTGATGTTATCTGAGTGTCGCTGGTCTGTTCAAAAAATTATATCAGGTAGTTCACCAGTGGCACTGAAGTACGATTATCACCCATCTAATTTAGAACATTTATCCATAGCGCCCAGCCAGTAAACACCTCTGGTAGGTGGAAATCGAGGTTCCGGTTCCTGTTCTTGACATTTATCTAGGTACGTCCATTAAGCTTCATGATGGCATCAATCAACTAGCTTTGCTTGCGTAGATATTCAGCTACTGGCTATCGGAAAGCTTCTCAGTGTGGTCATTTCACTCTCATGCTATCAGGTATAGTTGTGGACCGGAGGCCTGAGCGTAACCCCACAACTAGCTGCTGGTACACAATTGAATGTTTTGCTAGGACAAGGAGGTCGTTGCAGCTGGGAAGCTTAGGATCACCTTTTGTTGAGATGTACACCGTCCTGATTAATTTGTTGACATAAATAGTTACTGCCCTGCCTTTTCCTAGCTGGATCGCCTCGACGAGTTGGCGAACACTCGTTCTAAGGATGACCGATTAGCCGCTGCCGAACGCAATCTTTGTACTGTGCAGACTAGACTGGACCAGGTGCAACAGGAATGCGAAGTATGTTTCCTTTGACTCTCTCTGACCACCCGCTTTTGAATAAACGTGGGGCTTTTTTCTTCTACGCAGAACAGTTGCTTTTTAAGTCGGGATTTTTCCTTACGTCTTCGTCGACATACTGGTGACTAATTTTTTTTCCATATAAGCTATATTCCACTCACTCACTCACTCACTCACTCACTCACTCACTCACTCACTCACTCACTCACTCACTCACTCACTCACTCACTCACTCACTCACTCACTCACTCACTCACTCACTCACTCACTCACTCACTCACTCACTCACTCACTCACTCACTCACTCACTCACTCACTCACTCACTCACTCACTCACTCACTCACTCACTCACTCACTCACTCACTCACTCACTCACTCACTCACTCACTCACTCACTCACTCACTCACTCACTCACTCACTCACTCACTCACTCACTCACTCACGCATTCATCTATTCACGTGTTTAGCGCTTTGAAGCATCGATTGGGAGCTCATTGAGTTTTCAGCTCACTGCACCTATTGAGTTCGAACACATCACCCAATATTTGGTCATTACCAACCTGCATTCCTTTTTCTTCACTCTAAACCAGTGCCCCACCGATTTCCAAAGTTGACATTCTTTCGATTATTCTCCTGTGCTGATGAGCAGTGTTTTCCTTGTTCTCTTGTTGATCGGTCGATCTTTTAGTTCGCACCTAAGCTGTCCTTTGTCCAAAATATAACGGGATTTATTTTTTCTGCCTTGATACATAAACTGAAATTCCAACAGTATTTTTCGGATGCAAATGTGTCTTGAGCGCTCATCTTCGTTGACGTTACTTCGACAAACTCGTTTTTTTGGTTTTCATCGCGTTTGTAAGCATCTTTTCTACTACAACTGGAGTCACTAGCTTACTGGCATCCGGTCGTTTATTTTCCCCGTGCTGTAAATCCTAGAATACATCGATGACGTGCAGATGTCCCCACTAATGGCCAGACAGAAAAACAAACCTATGCCCCACAACTGGATCGAATTCTCGGTTTACTTCCCCACAGATTTTGTGCGAACTCTTTGACCAATCCGGTCAATAGCGAGAAATTTGCGCGATTCAAGTTTGACCTGAAGAAACACGTTAGACAAGTCTGTTGTAGCCCATAAACACCAAAGTAGACCAATAAATTTGCGTCTGGCAGCCATCGATTCATCCCACAAAAGAAGGATAAAGCCGTATGCCCCGTCGGACGTTTTGCCCATCATCGCCTGTGCCGACAGGACCAAACCAGCTCCAAAATATCATATTATGGTGTTCATAACTCAGTTTATCAATGCTATAGTGTTCCGTTCTCTTTCGTTGAATGCTGTGGTGCTAGATTGTTGCTTCGTTATTATCTTCCATATGACAGATGTTTTGTCCTATTTTAGCTCTCGTTTACGTTGCTAGTTGATCAACACGGATGATTCATTCGAGTATTCATAGGCTAACCACAGTTGTTCTCTGGAGCAATCCCCGAATAGACCGAACAACGATCATATTTCCTAAGGGGAGAATTTTTCTCAATGTGATCCCACCAGGAAGGGGTCACATATGTGTGTTTAAATTTGACTACATCTTTAATATGAGAAGTTGGTGTGGACCGAATGCCGCATAAAAAAAGTTAAGTTAGTTGCACATAGCGGAGTGTGTTAGTGAAGCCGGACGTGTTTCCTTTGCTTTTTAAGAAATGGCGTGAAGAGGGAGTCAAATTGCGTCACATCCTTCGACAGCTGGATCAAGAGAAAGATGCCATTCAAGCGACATTGGACATGCGAACCGAGCAATGTGAGACTCTGGAACGAGAACTGGCGAGACTAAAACGCCAGGCGAATGAACACCATGTAGGTTGGATGCTCTTGGTTGCTCTTTTGTTCTGAGTTGATAGTGGTATTGATAAGACTGTTTTATATCCTGTTTTATATCGCTGTCAACCTCTAATAAAATTCACTCTGTAGTCTGACAAAAACGTCATCACAACCAGCCACACACCCAGTTGCTCAGTGCATCAACAGCCAACCCAAATGTTCTCCAACGGGAGATCGGATCACGCCTATAGCATTCATGATTCTGAACAAGTCTGCACAACTGAGCAGTGCTTCACGGTGCTTCTGCACAAACGTACACGAGGTGACTCGCGCTGGTTCAGTGGTTAAAGTGCTAACTTACTGATCTGAAGGTCCGTGGTTCAAACCCAACCTCTGCATCTCAGTTACTTCTGTCTAGGCTTGGGTGACCTAGCAGCATCTCAACCCTCGTGCTTCCTTCAGGTGATGTACCAGCTAGCCACCAAGAGTGTTGCAGCCAAACGATTACTTATTATATATATCACACGAAAACTTCTGTTCGTTTAACTGCTGTAGCTTGACATATATTCGCCGTACGGTGTCCGGAGGCTGTATGCAGGATTAGTGAGAGTAGTTTTCGAGCAAGTCTAGTCAATCCATCTTATCACTCAACATTTTTCCTGTAGAAATCAAGCCAGACTTCCGAATTGCGCGTCCTTCGGCTGACTGAATCGGTAGCTGAGCGAGATGCCGAATGCCGTCAGCTCGGTGAACGTACCGCCCTACTGGAGTTGGAGTTGAATCAGACGAAGGAAGCGCGTGACGGAGTTGCTCAAGAGTTGAAGCAAACAAAGGTAGCCCTAATTGAAGTTGCTGCTCATTCACCATTTATTGTCTGTTTATCTGCTTATAAGTCCTGTTATATTCTCCCACGTGACTGAACCCTGGTGTTTATTATGTGAGGCTACTGAAACTGTCCTCTGATTCCGCAATCTTGAATTGGAAAAATGTTCGAACCGGTCACGGAGACATATTAACCGTTTGCTTCTCGTTTTCTGTATGTATATTTTTCTTGTTTGAATGTCTTAGCATTCACCCGATTCCGGTTCAATGTGATTCTCACCCTAGGCTATTTAAGACACGGGGTCAGTGGTTAGTGAGGCGATTCTCCTGCTCGTAAAAAGGTCTCAATTTTTGTTCTTTTATGGGTACGCGTTACCCCTGTTCTGTGGAATGTGATACTTGCTGCCGCACTTGACTCTGACTCTGTTTCAAGAGATATCACTGCCAAAATTTGTCCCTGAAGGTGCTTCATTAGGGAAATTAAGAGCTTTGTGTGGTTACTGCCCAAACATTTCAAGTTTATAGCCATCGAAAAAGGCATTGTTTAATTCGTGCAGTTTAGGACTCTAGTGAAGTCAGGACGGCGGTGATGCACAAGAAGTCTAACTTAGCAAACAAAGGTTAATGGACAAGAGCGTATCATTTTGACCCATCGCATACCAGTTTTCTCTCTCAGAATCTTCTCAATTTTCCGTTTTATTAACCCGTTAGTCCATATGCACCTAATGGCTTCTTGGGTTGCACGTCCTGTGCCCGTTCAACTTTACACTGTTTACGTGCTATCCGTTGTGTACAATGGTCTACAACCTTTGAATCTCGAGATAGCTTAGTGGTTAAGGCACAAACGGAAGATCCGTGATCCGAACTCAACCTCAATATCGTGATTGCTCCTGTGTAGGCTTTGGCAACTTGACATTACCTCAACCTTCGTGCATCCTTCGGCTAACGTGGCAACGACGCACCGAAAGGAAGTTACGGCACGTTATGTCAGTGATTATCGAAACCATCCATACGTTGTTATCTACGTCAGTTGTGTTTGAACACCCATGTAGTTTCCACGAGTAAATCGCACCGGCTGGACTGCGTAAATCCTTAGTGAATCTTATTTGACATTTTGGTTTTGGCCTTGATGCTTCAACGCTTCACACACCTCGGATCCATCCGGTACATCAAGTAGATATGCTTGCATTTGAGTGGTTTGTTTAACCTACCGATCCACCTAAACGACGATCGAGTAACCGTCATGTCCGTTCTGGTCGACCGCTTGTCTGTCAGAAGATTCCAGACAGGCAGCGAAACTGCAGCCTTTCTCTGGTTTTGCACTCGTTAGCAAACTTATCGGTCCAAGAAGTGCTCTGTACCGTAGAATGAAATTAGAAAAGTCTACTTCGGGCTTCTGCGTTGACCTTATTCTGAAGGCCACTGCTAATGAACTGGAGGTAACGGATTAACACCAGACAAATGAATGTAGCTCCTGGATAACTACTATACTTGGGTCATTTTTCACTGCGAGGACGATTTCGTTTACAATTTGTACAATTCAGCCTTTATTCGATTGTTTCCAAACTGTCAAAGTCCCCGGAGAGTCGTTTCTTTTCTTCCCTGGATCTGTGACACCGGAATCACACTATTTTCTAGCTGTTCACGTACTGTTTGTTGTTCTGTAGAAATAAACTTAAAGGAGTGTTAATCACTTAGGTTGCGAAGACCATACATGAAGCATGTAAGTTCTCACAGTGAATCGGAGTAGCATCGATAGCGATACTCCACACTGTGCCCAAAACAACCAGTTCATCTCTGTTGTACCTACCACGAAATCCCTCCGTGTTCATTTCTCAGAGTGTTATCTGTTTTAGTTGGTATTATTGAGACCCATATGTTCAGCTTCAGTCCTCTCCTTCGATTGTTTTTCACCCTGTATGAGATTGCTGGACTCCAAATGCATTGAAAGGTTACAGAATCTCTCGAGGTTTATTAGATTTTAAGCTGTTTTACGGGTAGCTAAGTAACTTCTGTAACCCTGTTATTGAAATCCGAAAACTTCCTCGGATCTTCCGGTTCTCAGCTCTTTCAGATCATCTACAAGGAGTATCTCTCATCGTGTAATTGCACTGTCCGCTCCATGCTCGAGTAAATTTGTCAAGAACATTTTCATAAGGCTATCATTCTACGTTACTTATTTTTCAGTGTGATTTGGATGCAATGATCAGTGAGGTGCGAAACTTGACGATGAAACTTCATTGTGGCGCGGAAAAGGAGGTGGAACTTCAGAAACGTCTTGACACTTCTGCACTGGAGTTATGTAAACTGAAAGAAACATGTTCCTGTGTGGAACAGGAAAGGATTTGTATATTAAACCAATATAGGTGCGTTGAATTATGCCATGCTACGCTTCTGTTCTTTTCTCCACCATATACATACGTTACTATACTACTGAATCTTCAACACTGTTTTTTTAACGTCCTCCTAGGGTCGACTGGCCTAAATACAGCAAAAAATTCCTTTGTGTTCATTGACCTAAATACCTGTTGGTGCAAACCAGCGCTTGGCAGCACCTAAAATTTAGAAGTGTTTAACATGCGCAGTGGCAGCAACCGTTTCTCATTTGCATCAAGTTCACCCGACGCGCATGTGTACGCCACGAACTGATCGATTTTTGTCCGTCCCCCAAATGTGGCTGAGTTTATTCAGCCAGTGTTCCTTTCTTAGTTATTACCATAAGAAAAGAGCTAGACAAGCTTATTACGTGCTTTAGATGTTCTGCTTGGTAGGTCTGTCCCATAGATTTAACTCCTGACTTCAAAGATAGGTCGATCCTAATTGAAAAACTGGCAGTGGTTGGTATTCCGAACTGACGGCTAAGGGGATGACACTGAAACGTAACGCGCATTTTGATAGACAAACTGTATGTTTAACACACATGAACCTCTTAACAATTATCGTAGGAAGTTTGGGCCAATCCTAGTAAGCGGTTGAAGTATCGTGAGCTGTTAAGCGAAATGAATATGCATCTTTTACCGAGTTTCCATGTTTCGCTTCCGGCTTTAACTCAGTAATCAGTCACTTTCTGGAGATAATAGTTTGTATGTCAGTTAAATTTGCCCACTTTTTTCCCAAAACACAGAGACCTGACTGTTGAACTCGATGGAAAAGCTGCCATGATAGCGCGGTTGGAAAATCGGCTTCAAGATGCGCAGCACGTTTGTTCAGTGCGTGAACACGAACTTTCCTCACTGCGACATCAAAACGAAGCAACACGGAAGGATGTGGTAGATTATCAGAAGGCAACACGCGCGCTTGAATCCCAGGTTAGTTGTCAGCCTATTCTAGTGATCTATCTGTCTCTGTCGGTCTGCCACACAAATGTCCTTGTTGATCTACTAGAATGAAGTAACAATTTTCATATCGTATATCACTCTAAGCTTGAGATAGTGTCAAGAGAAAACAATGAGCTTTCTCTTCGAAGTTCCATGGACCAAGTACATTTCTGAATTGCCGATATCTGCTAAGTATATCTGGGTTTATGATTTTTAGAGGTGCCACCACAAACATTCACTGAACGTATACTGCAACTGAGCGACTTTGTTTTCTCTGGTCTGATCTCGCTGATGTTTCGCCCCACCGTTGCTTTCACTACACTATTTGTTTGCATCGGTTTTTCGTTGGGTGTGAAGTTCATCCTAGAAGAGTAGAAATCAATAGGGCTTGTATTTAACTTGTTAGCTAGTTGAATTCGTCTTGCTCCTTCGGGAATCTCGTTTCTGTGAGTTCCTTCTATCACAAGGTTCACAAATAATACAAATACCTTATGTGGACGGAGAAAGGTTGTCACTAACGTGCTACAAAGTGTGATGATGATTCTTACCTGGGAAAGGAATTAGGGCCTTCGATGAACATGGAGCCAGAAACACAAGAAATGAATAGGCTCATTTTGCTTCCTGACTGTTCGTCTGTCTTTTGCGGTAAACATGTGTTGGTCATGTCTTTACCCAAGGATTGAAGGGTGGCCGAGTGGCCAAAATTGTCGGCTATCATTTTGACCACCCGGGTTCGAACTCCGCATGGGCTCCTTCAAGTTGGCTGCCATCGCCTGTCCTAATAGTCTGTACACATGTTGTTTGAGACTGGATTTTGGTGAACCCTATGATTTCATTTTACCTCGAGCCATTTCTTATATACCTTTCGATCTTATTCCTCGGACATTCTTTAATAGTGTTCACTGCTTACCCGAAACGCCTCGGAGTCGGAGGACAGGGTGAAACGGCTTCAGTTGGAAAACGAAGAAGTTCACCGGGAATTGACCGAAGTGCGTGCGCTGTGCGACCGTCTAGAACGGCAGGCTCATACAGTCCAAAATCAGTTGACTACCGGCAATTTAGAAACCGACCAGTTACGGGCTCATTTGGCCGAAACAGAACGGGAGATCTCGAACCTTCGAAAACAGGTATTGAAATTTTCTGATTCCCTGCATTTTGCTCGTGTGCTCCTATAGAAGCGTAGGACACAGAAATCACCTGACGCCCCCCTTCCAAGGCACGCAAGTAGATGACCTTTCTTCACTTCGCCGGTCTACGACAGTTTTAGCCTAGAATTTTCCCGTCGGATACTGTCCAATTTGTCTTGAAAATTGCACCGTCTGAATCCTCCAGTAACCCAAATCAGACTGTTTTCAACCGTTGGTTGTCTGGTAAGTAGGATGGGTGAACTACTTCGGCGAGCACTACCGCTTCATTGATTTCCGACTTTTCAGCTTCGCTTTTGTGCCCACCGTCACATCCAAAAGGCTTTTACAGAATGCCAGTCTTAATCTCTAAAATTCTGAAGCATGCGACCTGGTTGTCGAAAACGGTTGTCTATCCTTGTTATTTGGAGACCACCTGTGCCTCCCAAGTAGCACGTCTCTTTCGCGTGAGAGTTCTCGTAACATCAAGCATTTTTATGGATAAACAGCCCATGTTTACTTGATCACGTCTCGTGGCACGCTTATTGAGACAACAGTGTTACGATGATTCTTGTCTGTACGTGAGAAATTTTCCAAAAGTTAGAGTTTCCGGTATTTTAACCAAAGGTTCTTTATCTAGGACTTCATTGTCTCAACCAATTTTGACTGTGCTGATCACACGGACGTTTTGGTGGATTGTCCGTTTTCCGTCAATCCCTTCTTTTTAACAGGATGGTTAATTTCGTGAACCATCGCCCAAACGAGCCAGAGTGCCTTCACATTGAGAGACGTCCAGATGATTTACCACCTGTCGATTCAGGAACAAGGGTGAAAAATACCTTTTCCCAATTGTCTACTGCTTTTCATGCAGTGGAGCCTGGGCAACTAAGAGTGCGCGGATTGCATTCACAAATAAACTCGTTCGAGCTGTTCAAGCTGACCCTTATATATGTACACGTCCATCTAGGAGACAAATCTGGAGGCACCGAAATTCTTCCCCCCCTTTGAGGAACTCAACCTTCCAGGACGGAAAAAGAAAAACTTTCTGGCTTCCCAAATGGCTGGTTTACTTCCACTATGGAATTTCTCTATACTGTCGTCAGATTTTTTTATTTGATTGTCATTCCAAGGATTTCATGTCATAGTAGTAGCCCACACAATAATCCACCAAAGAATTGGGCTCTTTTTGACGAGGCTCGCCTTGACTCTGTCGACTGGTTGGCTTTGGATACGTACACAACACTGTTCGCTGGAACAGTTCATAGACGAAATACCAATTTGAGGCAATAGGGCTGAAAGGATAGCATGAAGTCCGGTGACAGAATACGCATCGTCATTGTCTTCGTTGCCTTTGCTGATTCTAATTTATGTGCTGGTAGATCAGAAATCCACTGGTGTTTCTTACTTAGATGACGAGGACTGACAATCACTAATCAAGTTCACCATGTTACGGTAGTATGTGTAAATCCAAGACTAGTAAACATCTGTACCATTTCAATTCAGATTAGATAGCAACTTATAACACAGCCTCCCGAAAGCTGTCGCAAAACTCCCGAATACGAGTGAAATTACATTAAGGCAGCGTAAGGGGCACGCTACATGACTCTCATTGGTCACTCCTTCACGAGGAAACGCACCTTGGAGGAAACATTCTGGAGTCACCGGGTTTTTGCGAAGGAAGGAATACAGCGGTACATGATGAACTTCTGGCAAGAAGGACGGAGACGATATTTGTCCTCATAATTGGGACGCTATTTGCTATTTGCTTCCACGAGACTGTGATTTATTTCGTTCTTGTAAGGACTCACACCCTCACCACAGTATCGTTTTTACAGTTTCTGAGTTTAATCATCTGTTGGACAAACAACACACCCAAACCTCTGATAGTAACTAACGTCCCTCTGAGAAAGAACCACTTCAGTTCGTGACTCGAGGAACCAGTCAGTACTTGACCACATGTTGTTGACTCTGTTATCGAAAAATGATTGGCGTTACGTCCTGTCTAAGTAAGAGCTAATCACACAGCTGATCGGCTTCGCCTGGCCAAACGGTAACGTGTTCAACCACTGATCGGGGGGTCGCGGGTTCGGAACTCCCTGAGCTACGCACTATTGATGATTCCCAACAAGGTTGAAACAGCTGTACAATATTTCTTGGCTTTTCAGCATAGATTGACTTCACTGATAGAACGAAACCCTTTTTGGCTTAGAAATGCATTCATCCAGAAACGCCTTGGCGGGGAATGATGGGCTCGGACGCACCTTGCAGCATCTGCCAAACCGATATAGCAAAGACCGTCGGAAAACACATGGACCCACAGATGGACAGAGTTACGTGTTGTTTTGCATAACATCACACACTTTTGACCTCAGCATGGCCATCTCTCGCCATCACTACCCGTCAACCATTCTGTTTATTGGCCCTGTCGTGCGGTTGTCGTGGTCGTTGGAAACTGGTGAATTGATAATTAATCGAGTTGCCTAACGCATCTGCTGTCATAGAAATGCACTGGCACACCGCTGTCGTTCAACCAGACTTGTGTCTTGCGTGGTGTGTATACTCGGACTGGTGAATTCAGCAACCGTGATTTACGGTAACGAAGCCTTATTGTGAAAACAAAAGCAAAAACAAAAAGGATCTGTCGGCAGCCTACCAAAGCTATTCGGTACTCCCGTATCTCCCCACATTTTATTCAGACAATCTGGATTTAAAGTGCCATGAGCGTCACCTCGTACATACTGACTAACTAACCTATGAACTGGGTCATTCCCGGGGTACTCAATTCGCTGCAAACAACAGTTGGTTTATTTTTTTCTGTTCCAGTTGAATCACGAAAAGGAGGCAGTTCGAAATTTGGAATCTGCTTTATCAACCAGTCGGGACAACGAACTGAAGGCACGAAAAGATATACAGGTGGTTGTTTGCGTGTCCTTCGTTTCATTTTCAGTGCTGATGCTACCGTTGTTGAACATCTCTAGTATGATTATCACGAATATTGCCAACTTTTTCACCTGATTCTTTCGTGTAGGGATCTATATCCGCGCTGTCAAAGAAGCCCCTAGGACATACATGTCGATGCCCCCCTATCGGTTCTCCGCCTTCCTATTTCCCCAGAAGAGTGTCCGCAGCGGTGGTCTTGCTCTGATCATGCGCTTAATCAGGTCGGCATCTCTTAATACGGCTAGGATACCATTTAGACGGCCTGAGTTCAGATGAACGGACCTGCCCTTACTGGTTGCTGAAGTACGTTGGTGCAGTTGTCTGCCTCTGAAAGGGAACATCACTATTCAATACTGGTGTTGTTCTCAGAAATAGATGCCACCGACTGAGCTTTGTAGAAAAATTACTGTGTGTAGTTTGGTTTGTATTCATCTGAATTGTCCCCACTGGGGAACTTATTTCTTTTTCCTTTTTGTATTTAATATCAGGAGTGTATAATGAAGGCTCGAATTCAATGAAACATGACTCGCAGATACCATCAGTTTTTCTGGGCGGCAAAAAAACAGCGCGAAATGCTATATGCTGCAACCTAATAGACACAACTGAATCGCTCATTTAAACTTATCCTTTAAATTGTACTGTTTCGTACGTTGTATGGGAATTTCTATCTAATCGAATGCTTTAACCATTCTAATCACAACAACAGCCCGGTTTGTTATAGCAATGGTGATGCCGTGTCCATGGCTTGGTAACCGTCAGGTCTCCTGTGGAGATCGATGAGTAGAATAAACCAACATGCTATTCACCATTAACTGGTGGAGATTTTGCAAAGATCTGAGGTCAGACATGATTGTAGGTTTGTGAAGGACTTCTGTGCCAAATACTATGCATATACCTTTCTGCTTCTATGCTGCTTCATAGTCCTGAACATAGGCCCATTTCCTGTGTATTGATGCGGAAGCATGTATCGACGTTTGAGTTATCTGCATACTCCACTATGGTAGCCGGTTACCGATACTCCGTTTCTGATACCAGTGAGTGCTGGTGACTTCGGAGAATCTAAATTTCGTTTTTTTTAATTTCAGAACTGCTGTGCAGAGCTTCAGTTCACACGTGAACGCCTGGAGAATCGTAACAGTCGGCTTATTGAAGCTGATCGGGTGATCGACAACCTACGCAATCAACTCAGTTTGTTGCAACCTCCTTCGATAGACGATACACACAATCGAAAATTTACTGAAAGTCCTCAAAACGGGTTGACTGAGCTTAATCGTTCACGCACAAACTCCACGCGAGCACCTGAACGAACAAAGTCATTGAACTCAGAACACCTTCAGCCGGTTGTTGACACCGGGATGTCTAATGCAGCTGCACCTCTGCAGCAAGTATCTCCTGCTGATTCGGTCCTAACTGAGTCAAATCTTACTGGCGTGGATCTTGTGAAACCCAGGTAGATGTTGATATCGGTGATGGAGTTATCCGCTGAATATGGCAACTTAGTTGCAAACGTTTCGTCTCCACTTGGAGCTGTGCACAGTCCTGCTTCGCTTCACAACAACGCACTGATGATATCGTCTTGATTGGTGACAAAAAGTTTGCAATAAAGTTGCCAAGTTGAGCGAGCAACTCTATCAACTGAACAACCATAGCTATGCTGTTCTATATAAAACTATTGACATTTTGCATGTTTCACAAACCGAGGAATCTGTTCCTACTAATTGTCTGGTTGAACGGAATACTTGCCTTTCATGTAGTGAGGTTTCAGTAGCGAGTCGCTTCTTAACTAGATTAGATGTGCTTTTTGCTTGCCAGTCTTATTGGGTCCTCAGAGGGATACGCATTAGTGATACCATGCGAAGTTGGGACACGTAAGCTTGATGGGACATTTTTTTAATATTACTACAAATGTCACTGTCTGTTTAACCGTCTAAATTATGGTCATTGTCAGGGTAGTGCACGCTCTGAGATCCGCGAATACCTTCGACCACTGCAGCCTTGTGAACAAGCATGACAACGTGTCTACGAAGGACTGGTTGTGTTCACCGGCACACAGCTTTGATTGCGTTCTCCAGACAACTCCTACCCCATGTGTCCGATGCGTACATGGATGCCTACACTCTGGGCAATGTGTACTCATCGACGAAACGGAACAAAGACTGCTTCCCAGCGCTCAATCTTTGGGATCCAAAAACCTTTGTCGTCACCTTTGTTTTCATTCAAGTACATGTGGATTCCCGCTCGCACAGGACAGAAAGTCTTCTGGCAGACATACCGCTATGTCGGGGTCATCTACTCCTTTGCACAGTCGTGAAAACATTAGTCTCTTGGGTAGCGACCAGCTGAGTGAAACATTGGGAATAAATTGTGCTTCAAAACAACTCGGAATTGATTATTTAATTTCATCGTCCGCCAAGACTCAGTCGGATGACGATTTATCTTCTCCATGTCGTTGTTCAGTGAAAACCGAAGATAGCCCAGGTGGAAGCTCGCCGCAACCTAGCCAGGTTGAGATGAACGTGTTTCGGAATCCCGATACTCATTGAATAGGTCGAGAGACGGTGAATACCTGGCTCAACTTAGCCACGTTGGTGCCACATTTTTATTCCGTTGGTTGTTCATTCTTACTTTTCATTTTGGCGTTTTTTTATGTTGGTCTATTTTTTACTCTCTTATAGATTTAGTTCGTGAGGTTTGGTGTATTCTGTGAACTGAATGGATTCCGTATGATGCGTAGGCAGATAGATCAGTTGTGTAAAACTAAAGGCTCTCAGCGATACATTACGCTCTGTCTCGTTTACTCTGTTTCCCTTACTTTAAGCCGCCTGTCACCATGCGGTAAGTCAATGACAACCGTAAAAGGTCCGAATAATGTTTGCAACGGTGGCCTACATTTGAAGGTACAGTTGATACCCGACGCTGATTCCCCTCGAACGGATTTTTCCTTCAATGATCTACTACTACCACTAGCCAACCCAACGAGGGATGCTTCTCGGCCCGAATCCTCCAACACAATTTCAGACCCGCTTTTCAGTCCCCACAGCTGTATCCTCACGGATAATGCCCTTTCCGATTTAGTTGGCCTTTCCGACTAGCTTTGATTCCATCATACTTCTTTATCTTGACGCTAGTTTCCCCGGTGATTCAAACAACCCCTACCTGTTAGACACCGGCGCTCCATCTTTTCTTCACCACGCCCCTTTTACTTGTTATGCAACCGTGCCCCCACCATTCCCAGATACATACAGGGCTTCGTGCAAAACGTATTTCTTCCGGTTTCATTAATCTCACAACTTCAATATCATCTTAGATTGAGGTGTCAAATATATGCTAGGTTTATTTCAGGTTGTCGCCTTTTCCTGTCTTTCTTTTTCCGTGCTCACACGTTTTGCTATCATTATCTTTTCCTTATTTCTGAATATCGATTTCAAGTATCCTGTGGTCTGTTGATGAACGTTGGTAACATTTAACAAGCACATACATGTTGTGCTTTTGCTCAAGGTGGAAATATGTTGCATTCGCATTTTTCTTTTTCTTTTATATAGAACTTTGCCGTTACAGTAAACGTCAAATTGACCAAACTGTGTCGCGGGACATGGAGGGTACACGGCATCGCACATCTCTGGTCGGGTTTGTGTTGGACTGTCCACGGGACAATTGCCAATCGTTAATTCATGGTCGATTATTGCGCCTTCCCTTTCTCGTCCTTCTCGTTAGACTTGCCCACAGCTGTGTTGTGCGCCAGATGATTCATCCGTTTTACTTGCAGCCTCTGTCGTGAACCGTGTAAGACCGGGTGTGCAGCGAATCCACACAATTATTCAACCGAATATTTACTTGCCTAATCGGTGATGAATGGATGGTCTGCGTTCCCACTGATAAATGTTAGTTTTTCTGGCCAGAAGTTTGATGATACTTCTCAGTGAAAGAAAGTGGGTGTGTGAATCCTCCGAAGCCTAATATGCGAATGCAAGAAGCGATTACTTCTAATCGGTTGTTGACTTGGACCGCTTGTCTACCGGAGGATACGTTAGGAAAAATACGTAGCAAACAACCTTTGTTTCGGCGTTACCTTTCAGGCTTAGTACAGTCACTTTTGTATCAGATTGATTATCATGCCTAGAATAGTTAAAACAAGCAAACATACGTACACGGATAACGTTCGTTACCAAAGCATTTGTTGCTTACCATTAACATTGGGTGGCTGTACCCTTAGGCTTCCAGTGAATTATCAAGACACCTGTCGGCTGGGACTGTGTTCCACTCTATGGTCAATAGTTCGACCGAAACATCTCTCACTAACGATATGAAATTAGTCCACCGTTAGACACATTTTCTTGAAAGGTTTACCTTCCCAGTCAAATGAAGAAACCAAGGGTAATATCGATTTGTCCGTCCGTATCCACCGTGTGTGACAAACAACTGCATTGAATATCCTTCTACTTTCCATCTCATCCAGGTGCATTCGGGTTCCTGTGATCCTCATATTTGAACCTCCACACACCGTCCGGTTTGTAATGGTCTTCGATGCAGTGAGCTTTCACTGACAGTTATCGGAAGCCTGTAACCCTCCCGTAGTTACATATGGTCATCGATCTGCTGTCCATCTTCATGACATTTTTTAATCAGTTACTCATTTACATAAAGATGTGATGTGAACGTGTGGTCCGAAAGAGACCACTTGAATCAGTCACCTGTCTTCAGCGATTTCCACTCGCGAACTCTCAGCTTGACGAAGCTCTCATGGAATTCCCGTCAATCCAACAGGAGAAAACGACAGTTTAACCTAGAATGCTAACAAAAAGTAACTTTAGTCGGGATTCTTTAGGTTAGCGCGCTTTTCAAATTACAGCCGTGCTGACGCGCTTTCGACAACCGTAATGATTATGATTACTTAAACAACAATTTGTGCCGACGCTAAATCAGCTTCTCGTTTAATGTGGGACGGTTTCAGCGTGAGGCTTTAATGGATCCATCAATTGCGACATTGCCCACCGGACGTGTAACACAGAGACTGCTTCAGGGTTGGATACGACCGTCGCTTACTGCATTGGAGTATTTCCATTTGATAGTGGTGCACACCCGTCGGTCGCCCTTCATCCTATTCAAAGCTAACCGGCCAAACCAATGTTTGAATTCCGTCACAAAATTAGCAGTTGTTCCTTTAAATATTCTGGTAGCGCCATCTAGAGTTGATTTTTTTTACTCCACAGAGTGTGATAACTCAAGCGAAAACTACTCAAACAGCCGGGAGCATTTTGTACGGGTTTCACCATTGATAACCACCCAACAAAAGGCAATATTTGAACACACTGTCTTTCCCTCAACCAACTATACCCCTGCTCCGTTACTGAAGAGCTAAATGGGTAATTTGACTTGGAACACCACTTGTCATCTGTTGCACATGGTTTCCAACACTGATCACTGACTATCCTATCAGCGATTTATTCCTCCTGGTTTAACTTCTCGGCACTGATGTTGTTATTGTCAACGCTGAGTGACATTGTTAATCAGTTTGGCCACGCAGAATCTCCCGTGTGTCCGTACAATTTTGTGGTAAACACTTTGAAACACGTGCCTGCACAGGAATTCGTCCCCACAGTACGCTAGTTGCGGCAACAGTGCCTGGATTTTTACACGATGGGCGTTGGCTCACTGCATATCCTCAAGCTAATCAACTATAGTTGGGTCACTCTAGGTGTGAGCACTAGTAGCAGCGTTCCAGCAGCTGTTTTTCTTCCACTAGCGCAAGACGTGGTATGCATCTGTGCGCTCACGTGCACCTGCTACATAAAACGGATCCAATGTGTTCCAGTCATAATCGGGTCGCATGCTAGAAATAGGTTTTATCGTAGCGGTCATAACCTGGTTGCAAAAACTGCCTATCACAATTGCAAATTCTGGGCAGCAAAATTGTTATTGATCTTGAAAATTCCAGCATGTGATAAACGTGCGCTCTTGTTTACTCTTCATATTCCAAATGCAAGAGGTGGTGAAAGAGGCTGATCCGACATGCTGATGACGCATTATTCCATCAGTAAACGATGTCTTTGTAGCTGATGGATGATTAATGCGGCATCACGATGCTCAGCGATGAACACAGTTAATGATCAGGTGACTAGTGGAATTCAGGATTAACTCAACTTGTTGCGGAAAAGCTTGTGAACTTCTGTGGGTATTTAAAGCATTGTTGTCTGAAGCATAGTGACAATGAAAAACACGTGAAGACATCCAAATGATGAGGGGTTGGTCCGATGAAAGTCAAGTGTTAGCTATTTGTCAATGACACCTTATATGAACAATACCTGAGATGAAATGCTAGTAAAACTACCAGCTGACTTTAAAATTCGGGATGTAGGTTGTTCTACTCATGATACACCCGGTCCCACTTTCAGTATTTGGCCAGAAGACAATATGCTTTAGTTTTGACGGAACATTGACTCCAATGGTATGAACTTCCAATAAAACCACCATGAGTTGAAGGTGTGCGGTTCATCACTACCCCTTTTAAGCAAAGATGAATGCCGACTTAGACTGAGATTAGATTCAGTGATCAGAAGGTCAACAACTAGCTGGGTCTATCAACTAGCACTGTTTCCTAGTCGTCCTACAACCCTTCATGTTTGGTCCAAGCAAAGCACGTGGTGGTCGTAAGGTGGACAATGTGTTCTGGCTTTCAATGAATCCGATTCATGAAAGAATGTGGCAGACGGAACGGTGTTTCACCCTCGCGTGCATGGTCAAAATTAAGTTTGATTTGTGAGAAGCTCAACCAGACAGATGGTCCAGATGTACTGTTTTGAACGTCCATTAACGCTGCGGGAAGGTGGTTCGTGGACAATATCAAATGGTACAAACCAGGGGCTGCACGTGGCAACATGTTAACGTTACATCCCACACACCTGATAACCGGATAGTATTCCATTGACATAAGTTTGTTACTTGGTGGCTTATGAGTTCTCAATGGGCAAATTCTCGGTCTGTGACTGCACCCTACTGGGGGTATTCGTGGCAGTAGCATGTCCAGAGGTTCTGCCACATTTGGTGACATTAAACAATTCAGTGTGGTCACCTTATGTGGGGAAATTCGAAAATAGATCTGACGGGACTCGTGCTCCACTGTTTTTCACCTTTAATAAACAATAAGTAATATGGCAACATCAAAGTTAGACGGGGCTGAATCTACTTCCATAATGCAGCACAGATTACGCGTTGCGTAAAAAAATCGGATTGGCTGTCTTCATCCGGAAATTGGACATAAAGCAACATAGTTCACAGACAATCTGCTTTTCAAGCTCGGTGAAACTGAGGTATTCAAGAAAAATGGGGTGACCTGAAGAGTCGATGTCTCGTGACCGTGAATGATGTTTCCATTTTGTTTACTTCACCAAATGATCTTCGGAGACACCCCAACCGTCCTAGGTTGATGCTTGGAAAGTGACGGGGAACGAGCTGTCTTGTTATTGCACGATGCTTTGCTTTGGTACATTCTCACTGACCACAAAAGTGTACACGGAAAAGGCCGACCTGCCTTGCATGTAAAGTCCGTGAATGTTTGTGCGCTTACTCTTTACTTGTCTTGTTTTATATCAGGACCCAATGGTATATTTCAGAAAAGATACAAGTGCATACGGGACTCATTTACACTGGATTGTGTTGAAATTTTAGAAGTCGGAGGATCGCTTCAAGGGTTTGCGATTGCTTGTTTGAACAAGATCTCTCTACAGGTATCCACGGATTATCTTCCATATGGGTGCTAGCAACTGACTGAAATACAGGATGTGGTGGTTGCGTGTGCGCTCAAAGATTTCTAAGGCTTCGTTTTCTGTCTTTGAGATCGGTATAGTTGAGAATTACGAAGGTTGAATGGGTGGCTACCAATTTGGAATTATAACCTCTCAGTGAAAGGAAATTTCCCATGGGTCTCAGAAGACCTTCAGTCTGGAGACTTGTTGATTATCCACACTGAACTAGTTGAATGTTTTCTTATGTTGCTACTTTTGAGCGGAGCCCATTCCAAACCGATCAGCAGTGCACTGAGAATACCTGCTTTTTCTCAGTCGGAGTTTCTGACTTTAGTAACCATACTAGCAGAATACCGAGGATCTGGTCCCAGTGGTGTTTTGCAAGTCTGCCGGTCTCCTCGTGGGTATGGAGTAGTTTGTTGTTCCATCAATACCAGTGCGTTAATCTTATGCGGTAGTTTCCGTAATTATTACTGTTATTCATTATCCGCTGAACGGGACAGCTTGTGTTTGCATACTAGGAAAACGCCACTTGAACTGAACAAATCTGTCACATCTAGAGGAATGTATATTTTTCAGACCGTATGGGTCAAACAAAAAGTTGTTTTCACACCAAATGTTTGTTGTAACAGTCGCACTGTATGTGTAGAATTGTAGCATTGTATGTGTAGCACCCTCTTGTTGAAGCTGTGGCATACATATGTTTATTTATTTTCATTCACACTCGATGATACAGTAGCCCAACAGTTCATTTATTCGAATGTAACTTTAGGTGGTAGTACTCCGTTTCTTTCTTAAGACTATTATTCAACGTGCAAGATAATTACGCAGACAGTGCTGATGATTCAGACTCGTATTGTGTGCGGTAGCACAACCGATTGCGTAGGGCAATCGATTTAAACAAATGCGGCTACATCATGGGAGTTGCTTCGTTTGCCAAACAACCAAACGTAAACCGCAAATAGTCCAATCGTCAGAACCCACAGTTGCTCTTTTGTCTGATTGGCTTAATCGGCGATGAATCTGACAGACCACTTACTGTTGACAGTGTGAATCTATGGTGTTTCATCGGGTGCACACAATAAAGCTGCGCTCTGGTATTCTGTTTTCATCTGCCGTTCAGCCGTTTTACTATCGTTGTTCAATTCCTTTGCCTGGGTAAGTCGCACGAGACTCTGATTAATATGTCTTTTTAGTGGTTCGTCAATTTTCTCCCTTGTTTTATTTATTTATTTATTTGTGGTTCATTTATTCGTTTATTTATTTGGCATCATCAGCTGATGAAGAATTAGGAAGAATTCCGGGATTGGAAATGACATCGACATAATCTAGGTTCAAAAACTAATATATATATATGTATAATATATTTATACAAATATATATGTATATATAGTGCGCGGTCAACCTACTGTATTTCCCCGAGTCCAGTAGTAACGATAGGCGGGATCAATGTGGAGAGTCCTTGGTTCAGAGAGATATCGCCTGCTCTACTTTATATTCTATGGCGGATACACTCCTTTAACATTAAGTTTGGTTATATTATTATTTAAACTTGTACATCTTCCTTGGAAAGTGTTCCCCTTGAAGCGAACGGCCGCCATTTTCTTTTTTGGACTGATTTTTCCTTCCAGTAGAGTCCTTTTTCCGCTTTTCCTGGTTCCAGTGTCCTGTAAGACCTTCAACCTATGTTGATTCTCTTAGTAAAAACTAGCGTAATTAAACGGTTTGGAGGTTACATCATCTAAATTTGAAGAAACAAGGAACGTGATACGGCTAAATTGTTCTACTCATTTTTTGTCTAATTGTACCACTAAATCAGCCACATTTCGTCCAGCGTGTACTGAAAAGCGTTTAATGCAGTCTCCCGTACTGGTAACTTTACTAAAACTCAGGTTTTAGTGTATCCGTCATGGAATTTACGAACGAATTTTGAAGCCATTGCTGAGTCATCTAAATCATAAGGGAAGAATTCTTTGGCCTATCAACTAGTGAGCTCTATTTCAATTTCTTTCTTCCTCATACATTAGACGTTTGGCCCTAATCTCATACGATCTTCAGGTTGAATCAAACATCCTATGTGATTCTCAGTTCCCGGTTCCTTATAATCTTTTCGATAACTTTGGTTTCCAATGTAGAATAAGTGCACTTGATTAAAAACAAAGGTGGGATTTTTAACCCAACTATCTGGCGGTTTCGTCTTGCTTAACTTAAGGTGCCAATAAACTGTTGGGAAAAATTCAGATATGCAATACATCCCTTGATTAATGAATAGACATGGACTCTTTTTTCCCATACTTCTGAGATAGGAGTCAATAAATTCAGCCGGCCCCTCGTACTCAAGAGAAAACTCTTGTTTATAATAACTAGACTGAACTTGCTGCACGAAGGTTGTCTTTGTTGTTTCAGTAGGAACACCACCGAAAACTCTCCGACAGCTCACTATCAGCTTTGCTCTTTTCTGGGCTCATCTGGTAGGCTAAGTCCCTGATTTGCTGCCAACCCCACGTTTTAGTTAAACGCAGAACAGTACCTAAGTGGATCTGTACACGGGTTTACAAACGTGCAAAGCTGTTGCGCTTAACTCATTACAATGTGCCGAAGACAGTTTCTCTCAAAATCCATTCCGCCTATCCTTATGCTCTTGATATGTGAGATAAAAATTTCTAAACATGTTCTATGTAAGTAATAAAACCTAGCGAGGATTATAAAGTTCACAACGGATACCAAGGATATTAACATTTTGATGGCAATATTTTGTGGATACTTAGCCAAATGTGTACTCGAAAAACAGCCAAATGCGTGAAAACAACCACTCTATTTTGTCTGATTTTGCCTCGTGATACCTGATTAATCGAAGTGATGGCTAGGTTGTTTGTTGATGATAAAACTAAGCGGTCACTGACTTAATCAGATACGCTTCCTTCCCCCCCCCCCCGCCGCCCTCGAAAGGTAACGAGATTTCTCCCTGTCCGAAACGCGCTCAGACCTAGTTCACTCACATTTCACCTGGTGAATAGTTTATTAGTTCACACTAATTGGAAATCGTTGGTTGAGACAACAGGTGATTTATCCTAGAGCTAAATCTGCTACATAATTATTCAAATGCTGCGCGCTTTCCTAGACAACTTTCAGGGCATACTCCTTTATCGCTTTACCTGCAATACTTAGGCGTTTGGGTCTAAGTTGGTGAAGCGTCTGTCCCAACTCTATCCCAAGGGGAACCATCTGATCGGGAAGCGAGAACGTCTCCCTGACAGAGGTGTTTCTTTTTCTATAGACTAATTCCAAAGTCTTATTCAGTTGTTTACGAACTGCCCGGCGGTACGTGGATTTTTTCAACAATAAAGACAGATTTGGTGATAGTTCTATCTAGATCGTGGTGAATGCTGTTCATCCTTAGAAGCCTTGTATTTGCTCGGCTGTGATGCAGTAATTTGTCAAAAACTTTTTAGCTATTTGAATCTAGCATGTCGGTCAAACCGGCTTTTAATGGCATCCAACCGAAATCTAATTGAAACGACTGAACGAAAAATAGCTCTGGGATTACAATGACATATTGCCCGGCAAGATAGTGATTAGCAGTGAGAAGAATCAGGAACAGTTGCCGCAATACAGTACAAGACCACAAATGCTTCCTACTTGGTGCGAACGTGAGATTTAGACGAGCTTTCAATAAATCTTCAAAACTTCTCTCTACGGAACGCAAATGAGACCAAAAAAGGTCGATCAAAGCTGTCATAGCAGACGATTAGTTGAGAGAAAAACCACACAAGAGAGCCAAGTCCGGTGGATGTTACATTCTGGCTATTAGTTTTAATAAGCACCGAAGAAAATTCCATGTAGAGTATTTTTAACTGTGGGAATTAGAGGAGATGCAAAATCTTCTGCTAGATACCAACAGAGCCATTGGTTGGGTTGATCAGCTAGATGTCTGGTACGCAATAACCGAGCTCATGGTCACCATATAACATAACTAAATAAACTTCATGTAATGGTACTTTGTCGGTTGATAGCGAACACATAATTCGAATGCATGGAGTAGATTTAGTTTCTTCTGATGTAATCATTTTGTATCCTTCTGTGATGAATGGACGGGTTAAAAACTGAAGACGGACATTAGAGTCGATCAGTGTTGTGTATCGAATTGGAGCGACAGGCGTTTGTTCGTACTACTTTCTATGCCAAAACGCCTCTGTGTTGTGATAATTTCAATTCACAACTGTGGTAAATTCACCTGGTAAGTAGAAAATCCCGGACGAACAGATTGGATATTGACATGAGGGGAGAAAATAGACATATGATTTTGCTACGCTGTAAGTCATGATCTCCAAGTCTCGCTCTTCGCTGTCTCTATTTACTACATACAAGGAAGCACAGTAACCTTGTTTCGCCCAGTCAGTCACTGCGATATATTGTTGGATTTCTAATCTCCATTACAAAGCCTCGGACATACTTCATTCAGTCCTCATGATCAGAAGCTTGTATCAAGGCTCATCTAATACGATTCTTGCAACAACTTACGTCATTGACGCACTACACTGCATCACTACATAACAACGCACTGGTGATTTGATCTTGCCTGCCAAGGAAACGGCTGTAATCAAATTACCCAGCCCAGTGAACAAAATAACGGCACTGTATACAACTGGAACCCTTAAAATTATCTTTCCTAACAAGTTTTTAACTGCTCAGTGAGTTGGAGATTTTGATCTCATAGAAAATCCGCTTTGTAGAGCAGATGACTCTCGAAATTCGTTTCGTATTTCTTAGACAGCGTACTGTACACACCTCTGGGAGGCTCAAGAGATGTTCATTCTCTTTTCTGGAAGCGAACATCTCACAAACAATTCTAGTGAATTCTATTTCTTCATATATACTACATAAGCTACAGAATAAGGGCAGACCACCTCTGATTAGGAACAAACGCCAGGGGATTGCACTTTCCTAACTCATGCCAAAGCATCATTAATCGTACATCATACTATATATATATATATGGTGTAGCGTGAAGTTGTGAGCAAAGTACGTGTTGGTCCGCTGAACATAAATCCTGAAGATGATGAGACATTACATTGTTTAGACGTATTACACTACTCATTAGATTGCTGAAAACTCTTCGACCCCATGAGTAGTGTGCTACGTCGATGCAATATATTGCAACAATCGAATATTGTACCAGTAGAAACGTGGGACGGCCTAGTGCAGCACATTTATTTGCTGAAGAGCACTAAAAGCGAGAGAATCAGCTGGAATTCATGAAAACACAGTTGGTGTGCAAATGAGTGTATTTTTCGAGATGTCTCAGTCTTCACTTAAAACTGTTCTTGGCCAGAAAACATCAAGTCGACTAAGGTGGGTGCTAGAGATTTTATTATTTACTTACATTGTCTGAATCACCAATTTACTCGAAATCTTGTCTCTTCTTGACTTCTATAAAAAGAGGAATAAACTGCTCGCTATTGAGTGCCTACGTTTTGCAAACTATTAATATCGATAGTAAGATATCAGTTTTGAACACCACTGGTCACTGCTTTGTTTAGTTTAGCTGAAAGTCTCATCTTATAGGCCGTGACTTGACAGTAGCTAACAGACAAAACTGTTGATGGCTTTGCAAAGTTAGCTGTTCGCAGCAGACAGACGTGAGTTTTGCTAGACTGCCACTGACAACCAGATGTTTGTTCTACTTGTATGGTTATTATGCGGATGATAAGAATTAGTTATAAACCCATGCCTGTCATGAATGGGAAGCACCATATTCAGGGTGACTCGTTTTATAAACTCGCTTGGATACGGTTAAGGACGGTTAAGAAAGTACTTGGCCTGAGCGAAATGCACTCATTTGCATACCTATTTGGTTTTGACAGGAGGCTCGCCTGGAACCCAGCTGAATCTTTCGTTTGTGATATTTTTAAATAAATGAATGTGCTGAACCTGGCCGCCTCAGGTTTCAGCTGGCACCATATTTGAGAAATCCCAATGCACTGTATAGACGTAATACACAACCCATGAGGTTGCTGAAAACTCTTCAAAAGCCCACGACCCGCCTCGCCCTTCTTGGGGCTCATCATTTTGGCTCAATCCCCAAGTTTCCGTCAACTTTATGTTCTACTTGAACCCTAATTGGACAGATTTTGACAACTACACACAGTTACGGCCTGGAGCAGCACATTCAGTTGCTTAATAACATCATAAATGAGAGCTTCAGCTGGGTTCCAGGTGAGCCTCCCGCAAATGAGTGTATTTCGTGAATTTCGTGCATTTCGGGTTCGAGTAGAATATAAGGCTGACGGAAACTCGGGGACTGCGCCCACCTGATGAGCCCGAAGAAGGGCGAAACCGGTCGTGGGCTGCCAAAGAGCTTTCGACAGCCTTATGAGTAGTGTCTATACTTTGCCTGAGCTTCTGGATGGGGCCTCACTAGCAGTTAGTTGACTTTTGGATTTGCTTTGTACACCAGACTGATCATAAAATCTAGGATAAGCACATTCGAAATCGGCTACTGTGTAAATTGGACAGCAGTCCGTTCTTGTCAAGACTTTTGAAGTCATTTAGAGTTTGGTCATGTGCTATTTTATACAGTTGTCTGATTAGGCCAAAGTTTCGGTTTCTGTCTTACTGTTTCAGAACTGATTCCGACTTTAATGTTAACGAACTTCGCGTTGAAACTGTTTTGCTTAGTAAGAGAGTCGTAAAAGCGGTCTATAGCGTGATACTGACTGAAGCACGCAGATTTGTGATTACTTGCTAAAACAGTGACTCCGTAGGACGTTTGTAAACACTTTAGATAGAGGCCAAAAGAAAGCAGTCTACAGGTTTCTAGTATCCATCTTTCTGGAGTTTGCTGGCGTCGTTCGTTATGTACTCTTGGATTAAGATCCTATATAGGGGAAAAGTATCATTAAGTTTAATAAATTAGACGTGTATCTGACGGGTTCTTTGAAAGGGATTACCAACTCAAATGGGTCAACGACCTGTGTGTCCTCTTGCCAGCACCAAATTACAAACCCTGTCAGCTTCCCAATCCAAATTGTTGTTTGCCTGCCATAACTCTGTGCCCAGCAATGCCGTGGGAACTGCGGAATCCATCAGAGCTAGCTCCGTTTTTCACGTTTGTTCGTACTTATCATGGATGCGAGAGTAGGGAGCATTTCCAAAATCTGGTTAAATTTGATGTGCTGAAGATACAGGTTCCGTTGCACAAACTTATCCCGGGGTTGAGATCACATTAGCAAAAGCTGATCTCAAAGATAACACAAAATTAGCTATCACAGTTTCAGTATAACTGTTTTACCTAACGGCACTTGATCAATCGGTCATTCTTGTGGAGTACTTTGAGGGTCATTCGCAGCCACGTAGAAAGCGACCGATCGTTATCTATGATAAAAGTGAATAGCTATCTTATGTTTGTTTTCGGTGCATTCGTTATTTATCTATTCTTTCCATATGATGTTGAATTTAGTGAAAAACTTGCCACAGATAGACAGGTCTTTAACTCACGTCAGGGTATTCGTTGGATATATATGTGACATGGGATTACGCCACACTCTACGCTTATCTGTTTCTGACGTAAGCACCACCGAGTCGAATAAACGATATTCTGGGAATCAACCACATTATTTTTCTACGCCATATTTCGGTCGTGCAGAACTTTTTAGTTTAAAATACAGTGGTCCCCAAAATTCCCGGTCAAGTCTTTCTTCTTTTTAGTTCTCCAAACAGAGGTTATCCTCTGCCGAATATTCAGTGGCAAAGATCGTATGCAACGCTTCATTAACTGCACGTGAATACAGAACGTGCACCAGAAATAGGCTGGAACCGCCCCGTGTTCTCTAGTTCAGACTCACGCAGTGCATATCACACTACTCTCAAATTGTCACAAACATTCTAGTCAATTTCTCGCTTGTATAAACAGTTTACTGAGACCAAAGTTATGCTTTCCAGCACACTGCACCGTAGCTACAAGCGCAACGTGTGACAAAAAATCTATTAAAATATGAAAGTGAATTCGGCGGGTACAGGTCAGGTTACACAAAGCACAGCCTCTAGGAATCCGAAATGTCCGCCTAGGTGAAATGTCCGATAGCCAGAATCACTGGTTTACAATGATAATTGCATCATCTCTCTCCGTGGTTTTAAATGGAGCCTATTGGTTCGCTGTGAACCTAGTATCTCATTTAGGATGACTCTAGGTGTCAAATGAATACATGGATTTAGTATTTCTCTATTTGAATGAGGTGAGCTAGCTGTAGCAAATGTGTTCTATTAGTTCGGGAAAGGAATAACTTACTTTTTCGAACTTTGGTCCACACTAATCGTGAGAATGCTCAAGTTAACAGAAGGATTTGATCGCTACTGAAAATATTCCGAATCTCTCTGTTCCACCCAGGGTGAAGTCTCTTCGGACAGGCTAAAAAGATTCAAGCTCTGAAGTTTTTTAGAGAAAGTGTTGCTGACAGACCATAAGCGGTTGTAGGCGTTGTGTCGTTTGATAGCGTGCTTATTTCAAGCAGCTGGACGACTTGAGACTAGACATATGTACTCGCCTTAAGCGTATAGGACTATGGATTGTCTTTTCAGTGACCCAGATTCATCTTTTGTATGGGCTCCCTTACGGGTAATCGATATATAAATGTTTAAAGACCCGAAACTAAACTTTCACCATACAATACGGATGAAGAAACTAATCGTACTTCCTTCAGAACGAAGTAAACTTTTTCAGATTACTTGTAAACTTTGCTCAGAATTTTAGTGGACTGGCAAAAGGTCATGTTCACAACAACCTTCAACTTACAGAAGCTTACTAGAGTCTGGCATTCATGCATGGGGTTTGATGTGAGTGTAAAAACTGAAAGAATGCTTCGAAGATCCACCGAGTCAGCCAACTTCTGCATGAGCCTGGAAGTATGGCATTATAACTGAGGCCTGTAAGAAGTTAGCAACTTCTCAGCGTCTACTCTACAGATTCCATCTTCACGTTTTTTCTGGCATCTTAATTTGTTCTTTGCTACGGTGTTGTCACGTTATGTGAGCAAAAAATAAGAAAGAAACATAGGTTTTACCTGAGTGTTGTCTTACGAGCGTAAGTCCCGGGTTGCCTACAGCAAGACATTTCTAGATGTATGGGTTGGTGCAATATATATATATATATATATAGCACGACTTTCCCACATTGTTGTTTTTCCTTTTTCCCAATCTTTCTACGCTCTCTTTTACTCTTATAATATTTGCCTTTAATTTGTCTCAGTTGTCCTCCATTCGGTTGATTTCGCCTCTTATTCATCTCGCTCATAAGGATAGACCTGTCACCTGACGCATCATTTCCGGTGTGCATAAAATTTCAGAACTCACTTCCAAAGATTAGATATATGTAAACCCCTTTATTCTCCCGCCACCTCACCAAAGAAAGGAGACGGGGTAGTCAAAGGAATAGAAATATTTCTGTCAGTGGTGCACACATAAGTTCGTTTACCATTTGGTGAAAGAACCACTCAGGCTGATACCCCAACCTAGTTCTCACAGGTCATGTAGACAAATGCAAAAGTACACAGCTACATCTGTTTTGTAGGGCGCTCCAGATGGTTAGTCTAAAACTGGTGATGAAACCCCTCATTAGTAGGTTGTTCTATGTAACAAATGGTCTTTGCTGCAGCCACAGATTTTTCAAAACCACCACATGGTCTCAGAAAAGGAGGAAACTCTAGCGGGTTATCCAGGATTTCCATCGACCTCATGGGTTCGACCTCGTTTCAAGCGGAACATGGGGTAGCCTTCGTTCAGCACACACAGTTGGAGAATATTCCAAACCAGATTTTTAGGTGGAATCAGACATAGTGTCTGTTTCACTGACGGGAAAAATGCACGCAGTACGGAAGTCCTAAACCCCCATGAGTCATCTTCCGAAGACTTCCATGGTTCACAAACTAAAAGACAGATTTGGTCATCCATGTCGCACCTATTTTCTGCCGCCGTGATTGACTAACTTGAAGTTCGCAGTGTGAAACAGCAACAAAGAATCTGGACTCCGGCGGTAGAATAAGACGTCATTTGGCGGTTAAAAAAACCGCAATCGCGAGCGGCGTGTGCCTCACAAGGAGCTCATGTGGTGGCAAGATTCAAAACGATGAAATCCAGATTCGTAAAAACGTATGGTGAAAGTATGCGGACTGCTCAAGACGCTTGGGGCATGAAAAATTTATTCGAAAATCTGTCATACAAAAAATATGAACCAGCTTAAAATAGGTCGAGAAAAACGACCTATTACGCAACTAATCCCTTTGCCTTTCTAATCCCTTTTTCAACCAAGCACATTTGTGAAGACAATGCACACTTGTGAACTAACCAAGGCGTACAACGCGATTTTGTTATCACTCATAGTTCATCCGTGTGGGAAATAAGAGTTTTAACAAAAACTGAGCGACAAGCACAAGTGATGCACGGCCGGTTGTTTCCAAATACATGCAAAAAAAAACAATATGCTAAGGTGTCCCGAAAGAATATGTGTAATCGAGAGTTCAAAATCATAAGCAAACGAATCAGTACACGCCCAGATACTCAGTCTAAACAGGCTAACTTTGAGAACTGTGACCGTTCTTGGTCAACCGTATCGTCATCTATGCAAAATATACCCCCGTTTACACCCGCATTTTCACGCTACTAGTGATTCGAAAAACAGGATTTCATATTTGCTACTTTCCAACTTGATGGTATGAGGAGGCGTGTAGAGCGGAATAGCAGGATTCATTGGTTTTCTTGACGTTTCACCTCTTGAAAAGATAAAATGGTTCTAGTTATCCAGCCGGAGATAGTTTACTTTTGGTGTCTGTTGCCATTCGGATCGAGTCCGTCTGACATTACAAATGCGTATACTAGTTCAGCACATATGTCACTTGAACTGTATCACGTCACTCAACGTATCGGGGCCACAAGGTTTGAAATCTAAACTGAAAAGCGAAATGACGGATCATTCAAAGTCTGCTTCGGTTAGTATGAATACCTATGTTGCGTTAATGGGTACAGTGGTCATCAGTGCGTTACCTCGCGCCTTTAAACCATTATTGACAAAAGTATAGAATTCGGCCACAGGCCTTACCAGTCCTGCGACTGTAATTCTTGTGAGCTCAGATGCCACTTGGTCAGAACTATCGAAATAGCTTTATGGTACACAGTCTAGCAAACTTTCCGTCATGAATGACCTAGCTATCTGGCTACCTTTCAACACTCGACACAATGCCAGACTGACGACATACTAACCAGCTGAAAGATTGAGCGCGTCCAATTTTCTTGATTGGGCTTTGGAGTGAAGTATAATTGGTCAAGAAACCAAATATATTAATTCAGGTGACCTTACAAGTTGAACCAGTAGTCTTGCTTTCGTCCATCAGTCGTACCATCAGCAGAAATTGTTGGCTCCTCTTTCTATACAGAGTGAATTAATAGGCGGATTGGAAATTACATCATCATAGACAGCATAACATCAGTGTTCAAATAACGACAATAATTGGGTCGAAAACTTTATTGTGAATAAAAGAATAATAGGAATAATAGCGGATGGGGAAGGGACTCTTTGCCAGCCTACCAATCACTCTGAGGTGCCCACACCTCCGGACGCTCAATCAGGTACTCCATACAGAAACTGACAACAAGAACGCCACTGACATCGACTGGCAGCCAGAGCTTGCAGGATCTCCAACCAAGCACTTTGGGAAGCACGCAGACGCCATCCCTGAAGGTGAACCCCGCCGACAGCATCAAAATTCAAGCCGCTCTATACATCCTCTGATTATATGCCTGTCTCCTTAGAGAACTTGTTCTGTTTTTTGCTTTTTCAACTTAGATAAGTCGAACTAACTAGCCTTAGTCGGATTTAACCGTGACGCTCTGGATTTTTATCACGCTTTGCCAGGTCGGATTTCGGGTTGATATAATGACTGGCTTTGGGGGGTTTGTGATTAGGACTGTCGACGCGTGACTTTTGTACATCTTATCATATTAGCGTCTGTGGCACAGTTGACAGATGAATCACTTAACTGAGCAAAGTTCACCAACCGACCTTCTAACACCCTCCCCCTTATCAAAGAATTGAGAAAGTGTTTGTCTATTATCGACCATGAATTACTGCTTTCCAGACTGGCATCTTTCACAATCTGCCCTAAGGGGTAGCCCAACAGCTTTAAGTTTTTTTTGGTAGTGTGAGGAGATTTCGGTTTTTGTGGAAATTTCGTCCTGTAAGTGAAGCCAATCTGTACTGAAAATCCGAGAAGCACTGTACAGATGTTTCTTCCTTATTGGGAATCATCAGCAGTGCACATCTCACGAAACTCCGGAGAGTCTCAAACCCGCGACCTCCTGGCTAGTAGTTTGAACACTTAACCGTTTGGCCACGAGTGGCTGATCAGCAGTGATTAACTCGCACTTGGACAGGATATAGCTTTGGGTTTCCCAGAGTTTCACGAAATGTTTAGACGAAAGTTAAGGTTTCACAGTGGTTGGTACTGAACCCAACTGGACTAGATCCCGCAAGTGCTCCTTGTTGAAATTAGCCATCATCGAACGGTGTTGCAGCTCAGCCTACCGCAACGTCTCACATCCAGATAGAAGTTAAAGATCTGTCTCTAACGAAAAACTGAGTATCGGACAGCCATGGCTTGTTTTACCTTCTCTTCCTTGCTCCAACTTGGGTGCTTCCTCTATTCATTATAATGATTATACTTTCTGTCTGCCGGTGATACTGTCTTCCCATTACATCACTCCTTTGTGTTGAGCTAGCAACAATGGTAGGGCTGACCAGCCTGAGATGGTTCAGTGGTTAGAGCGCGAATTTACTGACCAGAAGGTTCGTGGCTCGAACTCGACGTCTGCCTCTCGACTTCCTCTGTCCAGGCTTGGGCAACCTGACAGTATCCCAGCCCTCGTGCTTCCTTCTGGTGGCATGGCAGTTAGAAACTGAAAGGGTGCTACAGCTGAACGATCTCTCTATCTCTCTGACCAGCCTGATTCTTAGCAACAGCTGCACCCTATGACTCCTTAGGACTGAAAACCAATGTGTAATAGCAGGTTTGATTGAACTCAACTGGGTAATGAAAATTTACTTTCATCCTTTTTTAGCACAGGATTGCGGAACTCAAGCGGGTCATAGTGCATGAAGGTGAAATAATCTAGATAATTTCTTATATCCACTCAGATTAGAATGAACAAAAATCTACTTGATATTACACACTAATACACACGGCATCTTCAAAATATCCGAAAAATGCACTGCTATGTCATGTTTGCAATAAATGAGAGACTAACAGTCACTGCAAAGGCACCAGTTTGAAATCGCTACCTGAGGCCCTTATCGATATTTGCCTGCAATCACAGGTTACCTATATTGAGACAAGTGCTACAATCCTATGAAATGTTCATTTAGTTTTGCCTGAAAATATTTTCACTTGCCCCTTCATCGAGGCTGAATACAGTGAATTCAAATGCTCGCCACACAGGATTTTGGGTGTTTTTGGAGTATTCTTACCCTATTCTCTCGAGCAGTCTGTTGTCCTCAGGATTTCTGATGCCACAGCAACAACTGTCTTACGCCCTGCAACCTTTTTGAGGAAGCTCACAGCAGAGTAGAGGGCATCAATACATGGTTTAAGCTGATAGTAGTTGTGTGTACTTTTTTGTGCTAAAAAGTGGGTTGCTATATTTAAGCCAATTTGCTAAACAGCCTAAGTAGTCCACAAGCAGGCGGGGATCATTTCAGTCGAATTTCCTGCGTTTACTGGGTAGAAAAGCAATTTACACAATGGAATGTGTCATTGATCGTCCCCTTGGCGTGTCGGTTGAAACTACTACTAGTATGTTTAAGGTTTGTGATGATGATACTGTTTTAAAAGTGTCCAACGAATGAAAACGCAGGAACCAAGGATCTAACCGATTACCAGTCGCAAAGTGACGTAATTTCACAGTGTCACAAAATTAGCGTGCTAGTTAACTGTCAAATGCACCTGTGATTTTAACCGTGATTTTAATCAAGCACAATCTGTTCCTGATGATGAACTACACCTTTTCAAACCGACTTGAAAGAATTCGGTCGTCGCATCTACTTAAGTTTAAAAAGACGCCCTATAAAGCACTGTCGCCTTAGTGGGATCAAAATGACGGCTAATTAGTCTGCCTTAAAGTCTCCTTTTTCTGGATTACCTACGGTTGGTTGTGGACTACTACTCGGGAGAAGTTGTCAAAGTAACGACTTTTAGGTAATGTACACGGAAACAGTACTGCTCCATTGACAACTCAATAAACAGTATTTGAGGCTTTTTTCCGTCACAGTTATCCACAATATATGTGGAAATTAAAGTGGATGAACCGGACTTCTGTGGTCACAAACTTCGCACTGAGTGGTGCCGGTGCCTGGTAAAATCAAAGATTGAGTTTGGGCGACATCAGTACGAAATCAGATGGCGAACGGGGCGGAAATATACTTGTATATTACAGGCGGGAGTATGTACTTTTAATAGTACAACTAGAAAGCAACAGAACAGCCAAGACCACGGGGACCTCGGCGCATGCATTAAGGAAGCAAAAAACAAGCGTACTGAAAAGGTAAGCAAATTCATTGCCCGGACTTACGTAAGGGGTCTTGACAACGATAATAAAAATCGCAGTATAACTGTAACTGAAGGCTTCAGCTGTAGTCTAGCGCTGCTGAGCTATTATTAGAAAGAAGATGTTCCGATTAAGTCCCTGTTAGAAAGAATCCACACCCTTTAAAACCCAGACAAATCAAGGTGGATGGTCCATGGTTTCTTGGAAGACTTTGTCTGCGAGGTGTGAATACTGAGGTAACGAAATCCACGTTCAACCTTTTCGCGAGACCTAACACTGTGGACGAAATTCCAGGAATATTCTTTATTCTCTTGAGTTTTAGAAATATCATGGCATTGGTCTACAGCATTGTAGCATTTATTGATGTCCTGTACATTAAAAGCACCTCTCTTTGGAGCCGAAAGTGATCTTTGGCACTAACAGATGCTTAGTATCAACAGCGCTTGTGTGACGGTGTGCAAACAAGTGTTCTGGGGAATGCTTAAATAAAACTGCTTGATTCTCTACAAAGTGCTAGTGTCAGGAAACGTTTTAGTGGCTGCTCACTTTCTACTGGCCAGAATATTCTCCACTGAGACTGAAATGTGCACAGGCACAACTTTTCGGTTTGCGTCCTCGTCGAACCTATGAGTCAAACTAGAGAAAGGCGGCGTGACCACCAAATAATCCAAATGAAGTAAATGTGAAGTGTGCATCGATACCACGGAAAATAAAGAGCACATGTCTAAAGGAGAACAATAATTTCATTGACGGATGTGCCTCTCACTACGGGAAATTCGATAGATTTGGAAGGTTTTGTTTCCTCCGTTTCCTTTTCTCTTAAACAATTCTTCAGTTACTGATATAGCTGCTACCCATCCTATTCTATGAGAGTTTTATTGGAGAACTTAGCGGTTAGAGGACAGAGGGAAAGTTATAAATGGACTCACTGCTGAGTAGGCGGTAATCTCGTTATACTTTACGAAACACTTCAATTTTTGTCTTACCAACCCAAACACTTTTCCCCCCTGACTATATTCAATCTACGAGATCCCCAGCGACTCCAGAACATGAGTGTAACCAGTTACTCACACGACAGAGAATTATTTCAGTCAGTAGTTTGGGGCGCTTTATCAAGTGGGCTGCTAATGACCACGAACACCACGTCAAAAATACGAACTAGCTAGTCACGGCTGCTCGTACTTGACAGTAGCCAAGTAAAGGGTTGACCACATCAGTAGCTTGTTCTAAGTTGTAAGTTTATCTCTTCATTGGGTTGCCTACAATCACTTTATTTAGTAACGTTAAAATACGACCCCGTGACCTAATTTCAAGTTGCCTCTTCCCTTTAAAATTAGATTAGTAGATTGGTTAAAGAAAAAGCTCTTTGTATGATATCTGTGCCGCATCTCACAATTTCACTGTTCACATCAGTATTACAATGACGCTACTATCAGCTGTGGGGTTTGGTGATGTTTCGCAGAACAAATAAATCTTGCGGTTAGATAGCCTGCTTTGAAGTATCGCGGCTATTTTGTCCTGGGGGCGGTAATTTCTGAGTGTTGTAGGCTGGAAAATGAGAGCAAGAGTTACAGTGGTAGGTGCGCTTACTTGAACCAAAACAGCAAAAATAGAGAACCCACCATGTTTGTGTGAAGCTTGCTGTTAGGGCTTTTATAGTGAAAAATGCTATTTTTGTGAACGGCATGCTTACGTAAGGTACACTTGGTATCTTTTACCACATATATGCATATATATATATATATATATACATATATATACGTATGTATGTCACCCAAAATTTGGGAATAAACATTATTATTATTATTATTATTATTATTAGTATGTATGTATGTATACGTCGTTGTTGTTTCTTACTGCACTACTAACTTTAGGAGAGATTCAGTGTGCCCAGTACAAGACAATGTAGCAAATAGCTGGAAAGATCCGGTTGTGAACATGTGGGAAACCATTTTGTGCGTGTGTGCGCTGAAACGTATATGGGAAGAATCGCATGAGAGAAACGGCAGCTGACAGTTGCTGGTTGCAGATTGACCTGGCATAACCCGGGGATTGCAGAGACTGTCGGCGACCGTTTCCTTCTTCCGTATGCCAGGAGTGTGAAAATCCCGGAGCATAAGCTTGTCGTCGTGTCTTAGTAATTATGTTCAAGTGTAACGGGTTTGTGTAACGGATAGAACGAGTTGGGCTCGAGGATGTTATGTTTTGTGGGCTCAGCCAGTGGCCAGACTGAGCAACAGTCCGTGGACTGGTCAAGGAAGGATGTTACATAGAAGATAAGTAGCTCAGATGCATTCACTCAACCAGTATGTAGTTGGGCTTCTTCATAGTATTGTTCCTAGTGCAGTTCTTCCACGTCAAACATATGCACCGGAAAGTCTGGTAGAGTGAAAAAATATTGCTTTTGTTTACCAGAGTATATTGTTGCTGCAATAGCGTACAGTGCATGGGGTCATGGAATGGCACCACGTGCTAAATGCGATGTAGAATGCAACCATACCATTACACGCACGATTTAACGACAACGAGAAGTGTCGGTTCTTTGCTAAATTAGTGCGTGAGATCTTATATCATAGGATACACTCAAAATAATCACAGAATCGGCGCTACCCAATAGAATCGATGATGAATTTTTAACCGGACCGCATAAACCACGCTGGTTCACGTTGTAAACTTGACGTAAACTTGATACCGGATCAGGTACCAATATGGGTGTTACCCGGTAGGATTGAGAACAGGTTTCAACCGAGCTCGCCGGGCAACCTGACAACCCAAGGGATTCTTTTCATTCTGAGGCAGATATTTGCACAAAGCTTTATACCTACGATGGTCCCCATGTCAACTGTTGTGTCGGCATCATGCGGCAAACCAATGATCGCGTTGTTTCAAGGTAGTTCTTTATGGAAAATTGTAGCGAGCCGCTGTAATATGTTCGTTTGATACCATTTCTTTTACTACAGGAAAAAGCTTGAACGGTCTGGCACTAGCATTTGAGCTTGAGTTAGTCTCATTGTCCTGCCCCTGGGGTCTGCACAAGATCTGGCTGTTACTAAATGTTTCAAACACAGTGTGGTTATTAAAATGTATTGCTGAGAAAAAAGGGTATCACGAAGATATTTGTAGTGAGGATCTGAAGTGCACATTGACCGAAAGATCATGCAAAAATTAATAGCATATCGCTGGAGCGAGTGAGTGCAAATTTCGGCAACTCGTCTTATAATAAATTCAGTCAAACTACGTTAAAACATAACGCCGAATACCAAAGTCGAATAGCCGTCCATTACTTACTTCTACTATTAATCATAAGCAACAGCATAATTGCGCGAAAGATACACGCGGACGACCCAGTGTCTCTGCTGACGTTTCCTAGGTTAATGTCCACATGATTCGCAAAAGGCAAGAAGAAGACCTAGGTGTGTGAACGGCCGAATTTCGTGTCCTCCTCACGATTCAAATAAGCACGTGAATGCCGATGTGCAAGAATTTGAATTTTGAGAGTGAAAATGCTATACACGACGGCTGCAGATTTAAACAAAGAAAAACCAGATGGCTACAAACCAAGCGACAAGTCGCTCGTAGTCCATTTCCATTGTAGGGTTGAGATATTAGTCTGCACTGACATCCGCTTCGAGAATATGGTAAAACTCAGAGGTAGCGAAAGATGCCCATTCACGACTTTACACTGCCGTATAGGTGTTGTGCATTGTCGGGACACATCTTCCATAATGACAGCAATCGGGTACTAAATTCGTCGTGTTGTATGTGATAAAGATAGATTCCAGGGGACGACCAAATTATCGGCACTCAGCAACTCTTTGCCAGTGCGTCGATACTCAAGCCGGGCTGGTGGAGTACGACTTCATACAAGAACATTTTGAAGGGATCGACGTGAGCTCGGAGTGATGGCTCAACTCAGTAACTGTCAAAGCAAAGAATGTTGGCGTGATGCTATTTTGGACTTCTTGATTGGCAAGAATGTTCGGAGAGTCTCAAAGTGGTGGTCATATGAGGGGGCTTCCTATCATTTAACTGTTCTATGCTACACAGTCTTCGTTAGGCGTGAAGTTAATTGATTTGCTCTAATCAGGAGAGAAATAAGAGGTTTGTTGAAAGGAACTAAAGCCGCCCTAGAAAATGACTCAAATACTCGTGCTAATAGGACGAGGCAAACCGACTATTTGAACCAGGTCTTTTGCGTCATCCCAGAAGTCAGGTTCAGAGGGTGTGATCACCCTTAATTCTGGTGTTTGAATAACGGCTCCAGTATGTGCATTACAAACTGCACACTGCGTGCTTCCACAACATCGGCGCATATAGCTTTGCGAAGGACTATAATGGAGGATGTGGTTTTATTGACCTCATGGTTAGAGACCTCCAGGTTTGTCAAACTACCGACTGGCTTTCATAGACATTGCCAAACCGTACCAGTTGGACCAATAATTGTGCCGAAAACTCCGAAGTGAATAAAACTGACATGAAAAGACCCAGAGTGGATTCTTGGTGTGCACGGCTGATGATATGGACCCGGCGGACAGTGTTCCGTTGAAGTTGCCCAGTGAGGTCGAACAGCTAATTGTTTTGCATGCAGGTGCTGTTAACGTGTTTGTCTCCTTGGCTTATGAGCTTCCTTGTTCAGATTACATTCGGGCCCGATCAGATGTTGGAGGCAGCCCCAGAAAAACTATGTATCATGGCTTCCAGAGCGCAGCACAACTCCCGTGTCGGTGATTGGCTTACTCGTCCACAAACTGTGGTATATCAGAAGACATAGTGGCTTAACACAGGCTTTTGCTGAAACAAGCGAAGTTTGTTGAAACAGTATTTATCAGATAATCACACGAATTTCCACGTTATTCTAGAAACTTCGTGATGGGGCTAAAAGGGATGGAGCTGCACACGCTCAATAATGATCGACTCACATCCCGACCAATCAAAGCATCCCTTCGTTGCCACATCGCCCGCATTGGACACATTCTCATTGTCAATGCAATGCTCAGTTATCTAGTACGGGGGGCTCCGGGAAACTTTTCATTTGAGGATGTCGTTCATCTAACCGCAACTTTGATTTGACTTGGGATGGCATGAGGAGCCGATTATCTGTCTGTTCCTGAGGGCGGTCCAGATGCTGATCTAAGATCTAGCGGAGACGGCCCTGGCTATGCTCTTCACTTCAGAGATATGTCATTGTTTTACGGTGTTCTATACGACCTGGTTTCATTTCGAGACCACGGCTGTCTTCCGGGAATCCATTCGTTTGACAGGCCGTATCTGGATTCGAAGACGCACTGCGTGCTTCCAAAGGTTTTTGACCTGACTCCCACTTTAGGAGGCTTTCACGACATCCTCAAATTGGTACCTGAGATTCTTGTGACTGGCATGTTCTTTCTTCTGCACATTTTCATCTTTGACTTCTTGTACAGCAGTGCAACCCCCTTTCTGCCCGCAGGACTGTGGTTTGTAAAATGGAGACAGCAGCTTCACTGCTTCGAAGCCCTCGGCAGATTTCACAGAGGCTGAAGTAAGAGAGCTACCGGTGTTGGACATCACGACCTAAATAGCCGCTGCATTCCGTGGCCTTCAACTGTCTTCCGGTTTTGCTGCAACAATGGAAAACCAAAAATTGTCGGAATATGGTGTTTCCGTGGTCACGTTACTGCCGGATGCCGCGGTACGGCTACAAACGGCACTCAAACGTCACTGCAATATTCGATTCAACGTCCAACTGCGTCGGACGTTCAGATCGGTTTGTGACCTTCGCCAACCGCTTTAAAAATGGTGCCGTTAGCCGTCTAATTACCCTCTATTTCACTAAGAAATAAGGGTGAAATCAAAATCCGTTTCAGGTTAAAAGGTAACCGGCACATCACTGAAACTCCCTACGAAGAGGTTTCGTCAGCGGATGATTTTATCCTGAATGCGGGGGGTCACAGAACGGAAGTAGTTTGTTAAACCAATGTCTGTTTGAGCTCCTGAAGTTTTTTCTCTGACATTTTCTGTTGTGGCCTTTTCGGCCGCAAGCAGTTCACCCGTGGTTCCCGCGGGGTCAGTAACGATGGAAACGCCCTTTGCCGGCAGCGTACGGATGGATCTCTTGGAGACCCTTTGACAATCGGTCGCTTTTTTGGGGGTTAGCGTGCAAACCATCTCAGGAGGAGAAGATAGTGGCCCCGAGTCGGAAAAATTTCTGACACTTCATAATAAACCCCCAAATTGACAACCCTGGGTGCTGTTTAATTTGATTCAATAGCCGGGTCCAGATACCTATTTTCTGCAGCGACTGTGGACCAACCAAGAAGATGAGTCACTTTACTCGATTCTTGGCCATGAGGTTGAGCACGGAGCCTGCTATACACACTAGCATTCGTGGTGAAATCTCCGCGGATTTAAAACACGTCCCTGTATTACTTGAACCACATGTCGGAAGGTCACTCGGATTCAGCGCTAAAAGCAAACGTGCTAATTGAGCCGGTAGCCACATTTACGGAAGAAGACATGGAAGCGACCGCTTTTTTGAAGCCACGTTCATGATGTGGCCTCTCCAAAATTGCCTTGAGTTTGCCTGCCTAAGTTGACACCAAGGGCTTGGTTGTCGCCAGCCGTTGTGTTTTCAAACGATAGCGAGAATCCTATGCTGAGATGTGGTTCATGGTTCCACGCACTATTGTATACTAAAAGGCATGGGGCCATGAGACAGCTTTTTGTAGAGACGAAACAAGATTGTTATGACAGTGTTCATTGTAGAAGCCTCTATATGATTACTTCAGTTTTGGTGAGGCGATAAGCGTTGGGCTATAAATGCCTAACCCTGATTGGCTCGGATTCTGACCAATCAAGTAACAGTCTTTGCCACGTAGCACGTTTGTGACACATCGGCCCAATCGGCTTGGTGTTCGATTGCCCAAACCAGCGCGCTCTTGAGCTCCATGTCAACGGGAAGAAAAGCTCAGCGATCTCAGCCAGAGTCTATGGCTGAGTTGGGTTTTTCGGTCCGTCTAGCCCGTGAGACTGTAGCTAACGGTCTAAAGTGTGCTGGCTCTCCGTATTGCTTCGAATTAAGTCGTAACCTACAACTTCTAATGTTGAGGGCGGACAGTAAAGGTCTGTTGTTGTTGTTGTCGTCGTTGTTGTTGTTGAAATGCTGGGTCAAGTCCTCCGCTGTTTCAGTGCGAGTGCTCTGGGGCGAAGGTGGTTGCGGTGTACCACCTTCTGCCCAGGTACACGGCGGAACATCAAGTTGGCAACACTGAAAAAAGCCATCAGAAAGGAAGAAATTTCCACGCTTCCGTGAGCGTTCCTCGTGGTGAACCTTGTAGCCTGAATTGTGCACGAAGGTATTCACCGACTCTGAAGCACCAAACTGAGACAGACACAGATCTTCATTTGATGTAGCTAAACACATCGGTCATGGCATGTGGCCCACATGTGTTCACTATCTGGAAACGGCGTTATACGGCCGAGAAAAATCTGCGATTACCTCATAACCATTAAGTTGGTTGGGTTCGATGCACTTCTGCCCCAGTGTAATGTATGAAGCGCTGGCTCCACACTCACTGACAATGTGACCAATGGAATCCCACACTGAAAGAAATCAAATACATGAATTTCATGAGTTACGCCTGGGTAACAAAGTTTCTCTATTGGTTGTATTCATCTGTTTGATATTTTTATATAGAGGACAAATTCATCTAACAGGGCTCGAAAGTTTGGGAAACTCCCTTTTCGGTGGCCTCGGATACTCTCGGAGGTGTTTTACCAAGTTTTTGGGAAAGTTATAGACTGAATTGCCAATTCCGAGAGCAGCAAAATGCGGCACAATCGCGTACGCACATGGGCGTTTCGCAACTCGTAATGAATACTGTGAGCACATGACGTAGCCACTCGAGGGTCCCAACGAAAGAAATGCAAACGCCAACAATTTAGTACATATACATCGATTGATAAGTTCATAATCATAGGTCACTGGGGTAGTAGGGAATTTCACATTTCCTTGCACTTCTGAGGACCACAAAATTTAACATTTCAGGGCCTAAAAATAAGGGTCGTCCCCCAGAAGAATGTGTTCTAAGGTCTTACTGAGGAACAATCGGGTGCCCTCCTAGCTCCTGCTCTGTCACATGAGGAGGGCTAATTTTCGCCTATCTGATAGCTTGTCTCAGAATAGTTTAGGTATGGGAGCAACCGGTCTCAATGTTTGGGCCCAAAATAGTTAATCACCTCCGTAGCAAATAAGCGAGCCTCTCTCCGAATCCGTTCCGGTTTAATCTTGGACAGCCGATACCACACAACCCTGTTCCTTTCTATAGGTTACTCCGAACCTATGCACTGTAAAGCTGACGCAGTAGCGTTTTTATATTTTGTGTTGGTCTACAACAACGGCATGACTTGCGTCCATGAATTCTCTGGATGATGAAGCCCAAATATGCATTCAGAACTGCATGGGCCGCCCATGGTTTCTTGGCAGGGGGCAAGTAAGGCCCTATGGAATTCCCTCTCTCGCCGTCGGGCAGTGGACTACGCTTGCTTTGTAGAATCAGGTTTGGGGCTGTGTTTAACCACGACTGGACAGCTGTTGTTAAGTCTGTCTAAAACTCGACCTCGAAGAACTTGAAATATCTTATAAACAAAGGAGGTTGAGTACTTCATGGATTAGAAGGATCGTTAGGTACAACAAGATACCCTATCTTTTGCGTTTCTCACGGTTACTAGAATCCACCGCGTGGCCGTAGCCGAAATCTTCGGAAATCCAAATATACTCAAGGCTCCCGAGCAGCTTAATACTTAAAAGAGTTTCAGCGGCTACGCCACGAGAATAACGGTTTGGAATGCAGATCTGCGTTAGGAAATGTGCTGCATCTGCCTCAACTGCGCAAAATTTGGAAAGTCGCAACTTGTTCACAGGATTATGTCGAGTAACCAGGGATCAGTATTTACCTTTCTGGAGTCCCGCACATTCTGGATATCTTGATGGATTTCCTCTTTGGAAGATCATGTGTTTAACCGTCTTTTACCCTCGCGCAGCCTATCTGAAAAACAGCACTAGCTTGAGCTCGTTGAGAAGCACCCATGTTGGTGGTGAGCTCTGACTGTTTTTTCTACATTTTACGCTATCCGTACGGCAACTGCTTCATCCTTTTGGTCGCCGTTTCAGTTGACAAGTTTAAATTGTTTGCCGCGTGGTGAGATTCCGTTTTCGTTTCCGTTTTACCAGAGTAACATCCGGCACTGCGAGTAGTTGGGGTTTGATTTATTTAAAAAACTATATTAAGATGTGCGGCGTTTGTGCTTGCGCTCTGCGCACATAAAGAACTAAGCCTGACTGAGCTTCGGGTTTAAGGTCTATTGAGTATCCTTTGACACAAAGTTCCGATGGCACAGCAGCAGTGTGCAGTGGCCCAATACCGAGATAGCTAGCGATGCTTAAGTCTAGGCGGACAAGTTACTGACACGTGGTTTCCCATGGATTTCAGACCCAGTCGTGATGATTTTAGGAATGGACCACGTGTCTACTGGTTTTAGGTTACTGACAGTTCAGTGTGGACTATGCGCGCAGCCCCCGCCATGAAAAGGTGGTGGGCACTTTTGGGATTTTTGCACATGCACCGTGCTCTGGCTTCCGGGTGATAAAGTATATCTACTGTCTTGGGGACAAGTGAAGTATTTTTGGTATCGTAACCCGTAAATATGACGTAGCTGGAAGCCTGAATTTATCAGGAGCGCACTTATAAATTGATTAAAGTTTGGACGACCTTGATATGCAAGGCGTTAAAATGACGCTACGGCCCCTGGAAACAGGGACTAAACGAAGATATGTGTGTTCTGCACATAAAACGACAACACATCAGGTTGGCTGAAAACGTCTACGCAGACCGGGTCGTCGAATTTGGATGTCCGGGATCGCATGCGTTTTTATTATCCGATTGCCACAGACCAGCATCACCAGTACCCCAAGTGGAGACATACAACTCGATGGTCGTCTCGGATGAAGTTAGTTGGTGATGACACTGTATAACACGCGTTTTGTATGGAAGAAGCGGGCCCATGGGCCCATCTCATGCAGCAGCAATCATGATGGTTTATCCCTCTCGGTCTTTTTCCAGCCAGAGCGCATGATCTGTTTTTTACGAAGATTTCTGCTCAATGGGCACCGCAAAGTAGGCTTATCTGTCCAAGATATTAGATTGATTTTATTGGCTGAACCAGCGCTCTGCTTGACTTGGCGTCGTGGACAACATGATGTCAAGAACCACAGAGCAGTGTTTTTGTTGGTTCCACTACCGGTAAGAGACAAGAAAACTACAAGCGGACATACAAGCGAATGTATGACAGGTATACTTCAAAAAGGTGGCGCAGGTATAACCCGAAAGCCGAGGAACAGGATGTGGGGAAATGAGAGCACACTGCATGTTTACAGTGGACATGAAAATGAGAGAAATTAACCCGGCCAAATCTCTGAATTTGACTGGATGTGTTTTTGATGTATACATGGCCACATCAGCAGAGAAAAGAGCAAGATATGGTCGAACGGGTGAAGCAGTTCCGCCTAAACTGCGTGCCCCAAAGCTGTGCGGTCATGTGAACGAAATTACCCCGAACGCTAGGATGTTTGCCTGGTAAATGGGCTAGTAGTTCCAGTCCTGCTCGAAGGGAGACGGGAATTCACAGATTCGCGGATTAATACACAGGATCGAGCCTCTCGACCAAGTTCCCGGGTCGGTTTTGTTCTTGTCGTTCAGCAGCTGTCGTTCACCTGAAAGGCACAAGTGAAAAAAGGGTGTAGCACTGCTCTTTAAGTTCTCAGCGCGGGGCAGTATGTTTGCCAGCGCGAGGACTCGCGTAAATAAGTGTCTAATAGTGTTTTGAACTGAGTTCTAGAGGGAGCGTGGACAACCGTCTCAGGAAGGTTATTCCACGCAGCAACTACCCGAAATGAGAAAAAAGTTTGCCTAATGAAGGTGTGCGCTCTGAGCTTAAAAATCTTCTTACCGTGTCCCCGCCGTGTGTTTGCTGGGTCAACGGTGAAAAACCTGTTGGCCAAGCCTTGTTCAAACAGGGCGTAAGTAAGAATTAAGTCCCCTCGGAGGCGACGATACTCCAAGGGAAAGAGGTTGAGCACCACGAGACGCGTTTCGTAGTCCATGGACTTGAGACCGGCAACCATTTTCGTAGCAGCTCGCTGGACACGCTCAATGAGGATTACGTCTTTCGTGCGTCCTGAGTAGACAACCGGGTTGGCATATTCAAGAAGCGGTCTAACATAGGCCCCATAGAGTATTTGGAAGTCTGTGCGAGTAATACGAGAGAAGGTGCGCCGAATCATTTGCAGAACAGCCAATGTCTTCTGGGCCGAGTTCACAGGGTGCAGTGAGAAGGACATGCTTGGAGAGAGCCAGATTCCCAAATCCTTTTTGGCGTCTATCATCGTGATGTCTTCCGGTCCTTTCTCACCGTGCATGACAAAGGAGTTCGCTGAGTCTCCTCCAAATGACATATGGACGCACTTTTCGTCATTCAGAGGAAGGTGCCAGTCCAACGAACACTGCTTTGCGGCGTCTACTTCAATTTGGAGGGCACTAGCATTGGAACTCTACGATTTCGAGTCGTCCGCAAAAAGTAGACATGGACTTGAAAGAACATCTGGAAGGTCATTGACGTATATCAGAAACAGCAAAGGTCCCAAAACGGAGCCCTGAGGAACTCCAGTGGAGACAGCGCCGCAGAAGAGTAGGTCAAGCCTACTTTCATTCGGAATGATCTGTCTGATAGGAATGCCTTGATCCAGTGTAGGATTTTCCCTTGAATCCCGTAAGACTCGAATTTGTGGAGCAGCGGGACGTGTGGGACTAGATCAAATGCTTTTGAGAAGTCGAAAAATATGGCATCCGATATGGGTCCCTCGTCCTTGGCTTGGGTTAAGCTGTCCAGAAATGCGAGCATGTTCGCCACGCGGAAAGCGTTTGGAAGAAATCCGTGTTGAACTCGAGAAATGAAGTTGTTGGAAGTAAGGTGATTCAGAGCGGCTCGCTTCAGAATGCCTTCCATCACCTTGGATGGTACGCTAGTGAGGCTTATGGGCCTGTAGCTGCCAGGCGATAGTCGGTCACCAGTTTTGTAGAATTGCGTGACAATCGTTATATTCCAAACAGATGGAAGGTGGCCTTCGTTAAGCGACTAACGAAACAGCAGATGGAAATGAGTTGCCAGGGCTGAAACTTCAAGTGTTGCGAAATTTGTGTGCGTGCGATTGGCTCATAGAGGTGTTGTGGAGAAAACTAGGGGGTTCTACATTTATTTTATATGTACGTTAAAATCACGTTAGTCGGAAGCCGCCAGTGTGGAATAAATATGTATGGATTTTGATCGAAATGTGGCAGATACTCTGTTGGCAGGTAGATTCAATCTGAGATGTCGGTTGTGGGCCACTTCATCTAGGAGTTGGGAACAGACCAAATACAGGATTCGTTCGAAGGTATGGATGTTCCTAAAATGAACGGCGAACTTCGGAAGGGTGTCACGTTCAACTTAAAAGCCCAGACGAGCTCAGTTTCTGTGCACACACGGTAAGTCTCTCAGCTTGTGATCACGGTGGTTGACCATAGGCATGTCACCTGGAAATTTAGCGAAGGGACCGTCTGTGAAGACAGGTACGGTTTTGATGCAGCATTCGTGAAAGGACGAGTTATTTTAAGCTAGGTGTTGGGTGTAGAACCGTGGGACAAAATGCTCCCACCTGCTTCCCTTCAAACATTCTCGAGTAGCCCAATCGACCTGAAAACGCGGGAACCTAGAGTGAGCCACCATGTTCCTAGTGGGGTCAGATGTGGATGAAGCACGCTGCTGGGAAGCCACGGTTTATAATTTGTGCGAAATGACCGCGAATGGTACGGTGCAATTGGATGGTCCTGTTGGAAGTTTGGGAGCACGTGTATGAGGAAGGGGCATAAGTAAAGATCCAAAAAACAGAACCTGTTTGATTCGCGCGGTAGACCGAAATTGGATTCGGCTAAAAGTCTAGGTAAAGTAAGGCAAGCGATGTGTACTAGGTTATTGAGCTTCGCTGACTGCGAACGTGAGAGAGCCCTGACGACCTCAGGACGTACTGGCGTCTTTTATTTGTAGACTGCTGCACTACATCTTAGGTAATTTCTGATGTTAGAGGGCCAAGAACCTGAGATGTTGGGATTAAAAATATCACAACAAGAGTAAACCCAGGGCCGTATGACTGAAGGTCTCCTTCAGAGACATCAGTAGAGCAGATGAAATGGGGCAACAGGTTTGTGAGCAGACTATCAGAGGGAGGAGAGACCGGGGATGCCAACACTGCAGACAACTCTATTGGAGGCCTTCACTTTTCAAGAGGCAAAAAATTTGCCCTAATTTTCAGTTGACTGCGTTCGTGGTGGCAGGGTATATCAACTTCAAATGGCTTGGATACGGAAAGAGCAGGTTAAATGTCTTTCAGAAGAGTTTGACCAGTGGGCTACTTGCATCATCTTGAAGGTGAGGCTTGTGCGAATGATGTGGTGGCTCGAGGAGGCACCTTCCTTCATTCCCGGGATGGATGATGACCCTTTTTTCGAGATGCACAGAAAAAAGGAGCAGGAAAAACAGACGGATGAATTATAGGGCGGTGTGTTGTTCGCGTTAGATCAGCCAGAACTATTTGGAAATCGGAAATACGAAGGGTGACCATCAGCAATGAGAACCCTGGGAAAAGATCCGAAATAGGAAGGCTTCGAAATGTGGGGTCGCTGAACCACAAAAAACCGACTCCGGAAGCTCGTGTAGCCTCCTAGATTCTGAGCATCATTCCGCGAATCCTTGAATAGGCTAGTATGTGTTTCAGCAAGCGTTAATCAAGCTTCCCTACGTGGAATGATAGCCGGCTGGCAAGTAGTGACCACTGAGCGGGTTCGACTGCTCATTGGGATGCAATGGGGCTGGGAAAAGTAAGGTTAGGGAGCTTGCTCTGTCTAGGTTCCTGGTCGCCTCCCGTTGTTTGACTCCCGATGGATCGGCTTAGAATGTATTCATATTTAAATTACCCTGCACCATGAGGGACGAGGGGCGTAACGTGACGGAACAGTGATGAATCAGGATACAAGTTTTGTAAAACTTCTTGAAGCAATTCCTCAAGACGCTGGACGTGCAATGTTCAAAGGCCAATTCCACACAGAATCTTCAAGGACGCCTTGAAACGTAGCGCAATGTCCTCCATGTTGTCTCCAAGCCTTGTGCCTGTGAGCACAGCGAGCTATACCGCCTGCCTCTTCTCACAGCCATTCCTACTAGATAAACGAATGACACACACAATTTTCTTCTATATGAACGTCATCCCCTTGCTAGCATTTTCCCCACTTCTCGTATAGGCTGGCTGACGAGTTTTCTAGTGCAGACGATGATTCTGCGGTCCTCAACAGCACACTGCTGAAGATCTTGAACAGTGAGTTTACTTGAGGTGCATTAGTACATGAAGTTGACTCTTGAAGTTTAGACATTCATCCTGACTATCATTTTGGTTGCAGTTCATGCTTTATATACGCTATTTTCATTTGAGCTGAGATCACCATGACTATTTACCGCTTTCAGCCAATCAGAATGGGGGATACCCCTGCGCGACATCCTATAGCCGCAGACGAAGCGGGCAATTCTGCTCCTGTGAATGATCATTCACGGATGGCTGAGAAGGAACTCGCGGAGGATGCTCAGTGGAAACTCATGCAACGGAATACATTCACAAGATGGGCTAATGAGCATCTCAAAAAGGCGAACATGCACATTGACAATCTAGAAACAGATCTTTGCGATGGTCTACGGCTCGCTGCGTTGGTGGAAGTGTTAACGAATCATAAATTCAAACAACTGAATAAGAAGCCAACATTCCGCACTCAAAAACTTGAGAATGTTACCAAGGTCTTGAAGTTTCTCGAGGACCATGAGAAGCTCCGACTGGTGAGCATAGGTCAGTTTCCCGTATTGTTCCTTATTAGACTTTCTTACAGATAGCACCCACATCGTTGATTCGAACATGAAACTAATCTTGGGTCTAATCTGGACTTTGATAATGCATTATTCGATCTCTCTACCAATGTGGGATGGTGATTCAGCTATCCAGGTAACTTTACGTAAATCAATTTCTATTTCTAATAATTGTTTTGAGACCCAGTCAGTCATCATAGCAATACTAATGGTAAATATGTCAAGCAGGGATGCAGCTGATAAAACGTTCAGTTTACAGGGTGGCTTGCTCAACAACTTGAAGTCATTGTCTTCGTGTCTTGCCTCTTCGTTCTTGGCTTTTCTTTCGTAGGCCTCATACTCCCGACGCCATTCTGGTTCCCAGGCTTTGAACCCGTCACAGACGGTGTGTTTCTCCTTGTGTAAATGGGCAGTACGCCGGCTATTCTTATACCATGACTGGTGGCAAAAATACTGCGTCCAGTATTCCGATCAGTGTTGGGATCCATAAGTGAAAGTTCTTTTCACGCCTTTTGTCACTGACAACCTCGCTTGGGGGTTTTCAGGGCGTGTCTAGTGGGTACTGTCAAGTCATGTGTAGTCTGCATAAGCGGAATGGATTCCGAACCCAAGCTTCATGAATCGTTCCCTCATTCAGACCCCGTTTGGAATTGATGGGCAGTGTGTGCTTCCTGTGTCATTCAACTAGTCAATCCCTGACTGCTTGTGACTGCACCTCGGGTTGTTTGTCTTCTTGATCACAAGTTGCCGGTACATGGAAATTCCGAGCTTAATCGACTCAGTTAGGCAAGTCATGAACAAGTTGGATTCAAAACAGCGTTTTGTATCAATATTATTGTTAGGAGCTGTTCTTTATAAAAGGTCTCGTTAATCGCTGTCGTCACCAGCACGACCGTATTCGGCTCACAAAGGCCAGATTGCTTATTGATTCCGGATTTTCTGTACTGAGTGCTTTGTTGGCGTTGAAATTTGGTTTATCCGTCGTCTCCGTTACACTTCCATCGTATATCAGGCTCGTAATACATGAACGCGGGGTATTACACCCATGTTTGATCGTATTTGCCATATTTTTTTATGTAGGCATCTTCAGGGTCAGAGAGGTGAGGCAGCTGAGTCAGTGGTCATTTTGTGTGTTTAAGTTTTTGTTCTTTTGGAATAGCTAATCTTCATGGCCCAGTCCGGCAGCTACCTCACCTATATTTATTTGTTGAGAAGTGACCTGCGATTTGGCGGGGTTGGTCCGGGTATCGACCATTTAGTTTAAACGCCTTACTTGTTTTCAATTCCCAGAAAAACAGCTAAATCTCGGCAGCATGGCGTGATGCCTCTTTTAAGTAGTTGTCAGTGCTTTTGCCCGTCTTTGTATTCTCTTGAAAATATTTGCTTCTATCTAACTTGGTAGCAGCCTCAAAATGCTACGCAAGTGAGTCTCCACGGGTGACAGTCACTGCCCATCGTACCATGTTGGTAGAAATTTAATGAGTGCGCTTTATTCATTCTACCGAGATTTGTGCTGGCATATATTTGTTTTGCAGCGTTTGTTGTTGACCGCCAGATTTTTATGATTGTCTCATTTAGCACTGCGGTTTCCCGCCTGTTTATTTCTCTGTGCGTGTCGTATGGCATTCTGTTGACCGTGTACTGGTAGTGTTGCTGAACTTTCACCATTTCACTGTTGATTTCGAGCAGTCGTAATGGCATCAGTGGAGACCGAACTGATGGAGGCGCCGTGGTCCTGTAAGAAAAACGGTGCTAAATTAGTGTTTTTGAGTTCTTAACCTGTCTCTGTTCAGACATTCCCCTAACTGCGTAACTGTTTGATTTTCCAATCCATCCTCTCAACGCGGTTCCAAACTTCTTGTGGTTAAGCTTATACAGGAGCGAAAAGGCGCCTAACAGCATGTGTCACACAACCCTGTGATCACTCCATTCTACAGGCTTCCCATGATTGTCCCTCCTGCTAGTTGCAGTGAAGTGGTTTCAAATGGATTTTTCAAGGTACCGTCTCATTGTTTTTGACATCATGTTCCAGCAGATCCGTATACTGCACTTTCAAGAACTAGGTTTTCTGAAGGTGTTGGTTTTCAGTGCCACGAGTAGCTTGAAGGTACGCGTGATACTCCTCAGGATCCTTGAATCAGATCCTCTTATTTGGTGCATCCACATGTTGCACGTGCCACCAAAGCTTTCGTACACCACTGATACTGTAACCTGAGTCTTGGGTGATGGATTAGTATCTCACATCTTGTTTGTAATACATTTTTAGGGTTGCAGAGTGTGGTCTTCTTCACATATGGTACGACTTCTTTATAGTCTGATACATCTCGGCCATACTAATGCATAGCGTATCTCTCTGTGTGCTTTCGCATTCAGTTCTCCGTGAGTGCAGTGGCGTGTGGTCGGTGCTCCATCGTCCATGTCTAAATTTTGCCGTGCTTCCTCATAATATCCCACGTATAGATGTCGTGATTGAAGGCGCTTCCAACCTACGCGGAAAGTTACAGTTACTAGATCCATTCCACACTGTGTTTGCTCTTTCAACTCAGAAAAGGCATTTTCAAGTGTAGTCTATCCTATTGGTTCCGCTGCGGTCACATTGAAACTCTGAGCTTAGTCATTCGGCTTTATCAAAGCCTGGGTTTAGCCGCATGGGGCAGGCCGCCATGGTGGCGGAAATCAGATTCGTTTGTGATTCGTAGGTGGTTTTGATTCAAGTCTAAACATTTTTAGATTTAGGTGCAGCTGGGCACGTATTTTTACATCCAAGTTTCCAGTCTCTATGCCCCCTAGAGGAAGGTTTTCCTCTTTCGACTTAGTGAAGTACACTAGTGGACACATTTCAAAAGAAGTCTTTTTTGGAATGACTGGCTTTCACACTGCTTCAGTTTTCTAGTATGTAAAGCCACGATTCAGCATCCACTACACGCGATATCTTTTCGGGGCCAGAAGCATGGTGTGAGAATTTACTTCGGTAGGTGGACGTGCAAGCAATCGCTCGCGAGCTGACGGCGTCTTGGTGCTATTATTAAGGTGACTGATCAAATAAATGGACCTTTTTGTTTTTGGTTTGACTCACTTCTACACGAGGAAAAAACGGCCATTTCAGTTTTGTGATAATGACTTGCACGCCTTGATATTTCGTCTCCGAAACAACCTGTTCTGTCGGTGAAAACTTGCCCAATCCATCGGAGTCGGTGTTAGGTTAGCTGCTCGTGTCAAACCGTGCCAAATCGGCGACGGTTGGCCTCTCCGTTTCACATACGGTCTCAAGAACGTACTGTAAAATGTTTTCCAAATAGTAATGGTTGAAAATCCTCCTCTTGCGAGTTTTCGAGACTGACCAGTTTTCTCAAAAATAAAGTGAAACAAGTCGAAAGGTAGAGTGATATATTCGAGCCTCACTTACCAGCTGGATTTCTGTTCTGCCATAGTACACGCGTAAGTTGCAGGAACTACCTGTAAGCATTATTCAAATGGATCATTACTTCGTCCACGGCTGCGTCGAGGTATCTGAACTCGCCACATTCTCTAGCACCGCTTCTTCTGTTTTTAATGGTCCGTTGGAACTTGGCGCTAACGGAAAAAACAGTTTGGTTATTGAGGCTGACGAAAAGTGCACAGTGGCGGATCCTATTGCGTTAGAATGCCGATCTGCAGCGAGGACAGCTTTATCACATGTGACTTTAAGGTCCGTGCACTTCGAAACTCCACTTGATGTTGTTTGTCAGCTTGACGCACTATCCTATCAATGGCAAAGTCAAACAGCATAGGGGACAGCAGGCAGTCCTGTCAAACTCCAAACTGCTAGTCAGTGGTTAATGTTTCTGCGAGGTACTAAGAACACGTGATGCCGTGGCCTGTGAACCTCATGAGAACGCCATCCTGTTTTAATATGTTCCACAGTGCGTCTCGGCTTACAGGCTCGAACGGTTCTAGGGTGTCGACAAAACAGGTAACTGTTGGCCGTTGATGTTTGTGTCGTTGTTCTAGAACATGGTGTAGAGTGGAGTTTCGGTCACTGTATCCCTAGCTGGACGAAAACCCGCCTGGTTTGGTCTAGCGCGTGACTGTTTTTGGCCAGCAAAGCGATTCACAAGATCGTAGATATCTTAGGAACTTCACCCAATAGGCTTAGGCCAAAGTAGCTGTCACGAACAAATGTCACCTCTCTTGTAAAAAGATAGAAATACAGCCATGCTCTATTCGGATTGAAACACTTTGCTGTCCAAAAATTCACAGAATACCTAATGGAGTGGCGCGAGAATGTCGATGGTGCAAGACCTTGTGTATTGCTGAAGGGATACCATCTTCACCAAGGTCTTCAATTTTCTGAAACTACCGATGGTTTCCGTTTTTTTCGTTGAAAAGCATTGCACGACAAAGTGGGAGACATTAAAAGTGGCTTAGACGCGAGAAATTAGGGAGGCCTTTAAAATGTCCTGCCATCGGGAAAATTTTTGGCAAGTGGGAGTGATTTCTCCAGACGCAATGCATGGAGTAGGGTGAGTAGGTAATATTTTCCCAAAAGGTCGTCACGGAATGCAAAACAAGCTTGTATAGACACAGGAACCCGACGCAGCCTTCATGCTGGTCGCCACGCTAGTCCAGTAACCATTTCACTCGTCTTTTTAAACTGGGTTTCTTGGTGACAAGTTGCGTTGGTTTGAAATCTCCATTCCTTGGTCTGGCTTGACAGCCGCATGATGCACTTTGTGGTCGAGTCCTTTTGTCGACGCGTAATACCCAGATGATTATGAGAATTCCAAACAACCATTGCGTGTTGGCACTGATGAGCGCCACGGAACATGCTTCGAATTTTCACAAATGGTGTCTGACAGAGATTACCGCTTATCCGAACGGTCAAAATGGATGTCGTATTTCCATACAGAACTAGTCTTCGGACGATTTATCAGGTACAACTTAAGCTGTGCTCGCACGAAAGTGTGATCTGTTACTCTCTGGTTCTCTGCTTCTGTTCTTCTTAGAAAACATTGATCCCCACACTTGCGGTCCATCTAGATCCCACTAAGGTGTAGTCCATCTGGCGGGCTGTGTAGCCATCGCTTAAATACCAAGTTACCTGGTGATTCTCGTGTTGGTGAAACATGGGCGATTGAAGTTAGCAATGTTAAAAAGTCTATCACCGTCTCCTCAGCGGCAACTAAGACCGTGCTCTTCAGTAATTGGGGGGTATTGCCGTACCGCGGTGTTTGAGGCGGTCATTCCAGTCATAAATGGCTGCAAGCATGTCGCACCTGAACATTTTGCCAACAGCATTCTCAGCCCGATTACTAGGTGCAAAGGCTACACCATGTTGACCAGAACTATCTTGTAGACCACTATGGTAGAGCGGAAGGAGCTACATATTTTAGAAAAGTGAGTCCAGGTATCCGGACTTTGGGCAAAGGTTAAATTGTTCGCATAACTGCCAAAAGCACACATGGCAGTGGCTTAGCCTCAAACATCCAAGGGTGTTCTTACATTCTAACACCTGATATGAACGAGTTTCAAAAATTTATTCCCTTAGCCTTTCTTTTGGTTATTCCCCTCGGATTCAATGCCAAATGTGGCTGGCAGTACCGTAGCATCAGAAGAATATTTTATGGGACAGGTCCTGAAGTTTCTTGACGCTTTGTTATCATCATCATAGTCAGCTGTAAGAACCGCCTACTTGTCGTACAATGGTAGTAGCTGCCACAGTTTCGTTCACCGATGATTTGGGGAGGTGAGGTAAGTAGCTGCGCAATGGAGGCGCGAGCTGATAAACTGGTGCGTCAATGCAACACTGTCAGTGGACTGTTAAGTAGGGGGGATTGGGAAGGGAGCTATGCATTGAAGGCAATAGCTTGGATGCACGAGCGTCATTGAGGGCGCGACTGGGCCATGTCTGACAATGTCTCTAACCATTGATGTGGCCCGTATCGGGGTCCCCATCCACGAAGACGGCAGTGACCAACGCAGCTGAGTTTGCTGGTAATGGCTTTTATACTTCGCTGCCAAGTCATTGTTTGACCGCTTCTGGCTCGTTTCCACCCTTCACGTGGTTGTGCGAAAAGAACCCTTCGGGGAAGTCGGTCGACTGGCATACGGAACACGTGGCCAAGCCAGCGCAACCTATGCAGTGTGATCAGTTCATCTATCGAGGGTGAGTTAGATTATTTAATATTGTTCGCATTACCAAGATGTCAGATCCAGAAAGAGCTGTTTCGTCTGCGTACTCGATCTCAATGAGCGAACGCCCCGGGAGCACTTCGACCCCACAGGAATTAGAGGCTGATAGTGAGTCTTCCATGATCGTATCAATGGCGAACCTGAACGGGAAAGGTGAGAGAGAACATCCCTGTCCGACACCACTTGATGTGGTGAACTCAGACGAGAGGTTCCGTAGACCTTCACACGTCCTGCTTATTTGGCGTACAGCGTCTTAAGGAGGGTTGAGAATTTATGAGGAACACCTTTGCTCCACAGACACTGTCATAGTGCCTGACGGTCCACAGAGTCAAAGGCAGCTTTCAGATCAAGGAACACAACCATTGTTGGTTGCTAGAAGCAGTGTCGTTGTTCCAAAATCTGTTGGAGGGTGAAGATGTGATCGATGCATCCTCTTGCAGGACGGAACCCAGCTTGGTTTTCACGGATTTGTCTCTCCCTGTGTTCAGTCAACCTTCGAAGGATAAGACCAGAGAGTACCTTCGATGCCACAGCTAACAGGCTGATGTCACGGTGGTTTTCGCACAGCGTCCGCTTCCCCTTTTTGAAAATAGGGACAACTGTCGATATGCCCCATTCTGCAGGCACCTTCTCTTCGTTCCATATAGCACAACAAGCTTTGTCAGATGGGTCACCAGGGATTCTCCGCCTTCTTTGAAGAGGGCTGGATAGAGACCGTCCGGTCCTGGTGCCTTCTCACGCTTTAGTACGGATATTTCGTACTTTATTTCTTCTTCCGAAGGGCGATCGAGGTTTACATTCCATTCGCCCGTATGCATTATCTCCACAGGCTGCGTTGCAGGAGGCCAGCTGAACTGCTTCGAAGTGTTCGGTCCATCTTTCTAGTGGACGTTTTTGCGAGTGAATTAATGAGCTATCATTTTCGCTTATTGTTTTGCTGACCGTTGCTTTCCTGGGACCAGTCGATCGTATCAGTTGATATAGGGCACGGCTGTTTCCCGTAGCAAAAGCCTTCTCCATCTCTCGAGCTTTCGATTTCCACCAGAGCTCTCGGTCTTTCCTTAGACTCTTCACTATTTGGCGTTTGAGGTTTGCGTGCGCCATCCTACTCGTTGCCTGCTGGTATCGACTTCCTGGCATCAATCATGAACAGCGATCTCGATGACATCCAGTGGTCTTGTGGTCGAATCGGGAGTCGGACAGACAGCTCTGAACGCCGCTAACATGGTTCCTTTTACATTTTGCTGCCTCATCCACATGCTCACTGCCAGTGCAGCATTGGTTTACTGTGGAAAGTCGTTGGGCTAACTCAGATCGGTACTGTTGGACTATGGTCGACACTACAAACAGGCACTGCTTTTATGCCGAGAGCCATTGAGCTTGATTGAACTGGATAACCGGACGGCGCAAAGGCGACTGTTTACTGGGATCCAATTCAGCGATGCGCGTTCAGCTGTGGGACTGAGTGCAACTCCCGCCATACATCCAAGACTCATCGCTTCTGGGTCACCGGACACACAGAAGGAGAAATGAAAGAGCTGAGTTCATCCTTGACGTTCTGAGATGCGTAATCACGCTTGGGTCTCCTATGCGTGTTTCGGGGACACAGCATACATCAATTTTAAGGGAGTATAATGTTTCAGCAAGCGTTACCTGTTTTCCGGTTTGAAATAGAGTACGGACGTTAAAAGGGGTTGGGAGGATATCGGTGTACACACTGGACTGCGCGGGCAAATGATACTTCCCAGTTTCCCAGGCCGAGGAAGGGGTTTGGTTTAGGTACTCCCCCTTGAGCCTTTGACTCAAGTCTGATCCACGAAGCAGTGGGAGAATGTAGGGCTTTGTTCGGGGATCCTGACTCTAGCTTCTGACTCAAGGGCGACCCACGAGGCAGCGGAGAGTAGGGGTTCGTTTGGCGACCCTGTCCGGAACCGATGAGTCAATAGTCTGACCTGCTCGGCTGCGGGGGTCGGCCTAACTCGAGGGTGCAGGGAATAAGGCATTATTGTCTCATTTCTGATGCGGCTGCGCACAGCAGGTGCCTTTTGAGCAGCACCGGACTCTTTGATTTTAAAAGTATTTCGACCGTAGTGGATAATGCGCCGGCGGTCATGGTCAACTGTTGGGCATTTGGAGTGGGCAGTTCTTGGGGTCGACCTTTTCTAACCCGTCCTTCTTCGGGGGAAGGCAGCACCGCTGCTTCCATAAATATGGATATGCTGGTCGCCTGGGGGAAACACCTTACTGCCTTCACACTCTTGTCGCAGAGGACAGTATGACTCTATCCCCAGACCGCCTCGTAACACGATTACTCGTAGTTCGGAGTCTCGCTGCGCTTGGTCTGGCTGTTCCCCTTTGACCTTCCTGGTATGCTTGCGCCTTGTGGAACGAGGTTCCAGCCAGTGTAGCCCACGGGATCATTGCAGCACTCAAGCCCGACCACCACGTTACTGTGACAGCTTTCGGTCGGGCTTTGTTATGAAATATGCCCCGGGCATTACCCGGATTTCGCTTGTGAGTGCACCGTGACGTTTGCCCGACCAAGGCAACAGCATAAAAAACCTGCTAGTCATGATCGCTTTCTCCTGTCGTTGGACTGGGATTTATATCTTCTGCATTATCCGTTGGAGCTGCTTTTTCATACCCGACATTGTCGGTTTGAAGTTAGGCTCTTGCCGACTGCGCTATAGACATAACCAATGAACTGTCAGCCCCTGTGTAGCGCGACGCAATAGCTTCGCTCTTTCACTTAGGTGGAAATACCTCCGTCGCGAGAACACAATGAATGGGCCTCCTTTGCAGAGGCTAGATTGCTGCAGGCCATTTGAAGGCATTTCGGTGGAATGCATAGGACGATTTCACTCGTCTCCTAAAGCACCACCCCTGACCATGCTGCGACGTTGGGTCGATTAAGGCCGCAATTATTAGGAACACCTTGAATGTTGGTTGCTTGTTGGTTTTTTCTGCCTCCGGTAAATCTAGTGCGCCAAACAACTTCTGTGCAATAAAAGTGAAAAAGTGGTTTCAGATCACTCGGAGCAGAAGGCATTGTTCTGTTAAACCGTTCCTCTCGCTGGACCCAGTAGCGCTAGAAGCCATTCAGTTGGGCCGAGCTTATTTTGGTTTTCGCTCACCCCGCATGTAGAAAACTCTGGGATAGAATAACGTCCCCGCAATTTTCCAGCCTCTTCACATGGAGTCTATCTCATATGGTTGGGACATGTTAATTCTGCTCAAAACCCCCGAGACACGTGCGTGAAAAGTAATGAGGTAATCAGTCACATAGATGTCGCAGAGTTATTCCCTGTCATCTTTCTCGAACAATTTTTGAAAGTACAAGCCACTCGAACACGACCCCATCAAGGCGGTTTATGCGACGTGATAAGTTGTGAAGACCGGATGCTCTCGGACTTCTGGCTTAATTAAAACAGAAAACGATTGTGTGCTTCATTGCCATTTGTACTGCATTCAGCCGCATCTACCTTGACTCACTTCAAGCTGCGCTGTCCCCTACTGGCTTACCAGTGGGATTCTTTGTGGTCATTGAAGTTTGCTTATTGTCGACAGAAGTCAGGGTTCAATTTTACGGTGAAGAGACCTACAAGTGTGATCCACTCTCCAGTATGAAACAATGATGCACTCTACCGTCTACGTTGCTTAACTTTCTTATTGTCTATGAATGCAGCGGCAACCGAAAAAACTATGGCGTTCAGCTGGGACCCAACGTTTACATTCCGGACCTTCACTATGCTCATATATTGTGTAGAATATTGACAGGCCTTTTGTTTATGTAGTCGCTTATCATGTAAGGTTCGACGGACTAGCGAACTCCACATAATCGGATACTCCAGGGATTTTACACCACTTGGAAGAATAATTGTATTGCGGCATTTTTACACCTGGATTCTACAATTCTGCACATCAAGTGAGCAAAAAGAGATGGACCTTCGTGTGGTTGCAGCAGGCTGTGAATTTACAAAACACAGGAAGACCTTGAAGGTGAATTAATATCAGCTTGCACAAAAAACGACATTGCATTCAAAGTGGAAACTGCTTTATCTTCCAATGTTGAAACAACAAATAAAAATGTATTCATAATCCCCTTCACTATCAATGACGATTTCACATACCGATCGCTGGTTGGGTTTGCTTTTCTCCCATTCTTTTAAGAGGTTAGAGCAGTAAATACTTTCAGGTTCTTTTGGCTCCCTCAGGTTGCAACAACTGTGTGAGGGTTGGCGCCAATGATTCACCCGTCATGATCACTAATATGAAAAGTGGGATAGGATGAGCGTGTGTATTCCTGTATCTTATGCGGGTCTTTCGTTGCTCATCAACGAAGTTGTTTTGTGTGGAAACTTCTTCCTAAAAAATTTGTACAAGCGTTGATGAGAATCCTGAAACGCTCAATTTTAAGTTTCTTATTTTGGGAAAGAGGCAAAAAAAATGAGCGCTGAGGTGTCCCTAAATGGGTTCTGAAGATTTTTTGTAATGGGAAAGCATGAATTAGGTGCATTTCCCAATAGGGTTGGCTCTTAATTCTATTAGTTTTGCATTTCCGTATATTGTCCTTGTGATCGAGATTTTTTATCCATTCAACCCCGACGGATTTTTCTTTTTAGTTCTAAGTGTTTGAGGCTGAATTACAAGCAGACTTGCACTAATGCAAGAAAATAAACGAATCTCGATTCCCCTGGTCAACGTTGCGTTAAGTGACCAAAACGTCTAACAAAAGTTGTTTGTTTTTCTCAAATATTACACTGACCTTTAACTACGTCCTTACAGCAGACTGCTTACGAAAAAGCTCATAAAAACTAGGGAATTTCGTTTTTCCTGCCACCAAGCCTCTCAGAGTTGACATCATGCACTTGGTAATCCGATGATTCTGCATTCAGCCTGCTGTGACACTTTCCAAAAATAATTTGAATACACTACGGCGGGTAATATCCTCTTTGCCGACCAAGTCAAGAGGTGAAACTATAGACTTGAAAAGCTGCATCGAGTATCCCTTTCCAAATGAGCTTTCTTCACAATCGTTTAATCACCCAGATAAGTACTACGCAAATGAGGAGACAGTTGCTTAATCTGTGCGAACGCTATGAAATCTACCCTGCAGATTCAATCTCGCCATTTTACCTTGTTTTTCTTGCCCATATTAACGTACCTTGAAACGCGATCGTTCGTTTTATCCCCTTGTTCTTTGGTATCAACGCCAGTGAGCATCTTAAAATCAGACCTTTTAAGTGAACGGAATTCGTACCCAGTGTGCGATACCAGGAAGCAGCGTCCCACAGGTGTGTTTACCAAATAATCACTAATGTTTTTGACTGGTGACAATTTGCAATTTCCGTTTACCGACATTCATGTGTAAACGTACGCACCACACCCTAGAATGACATCCTTCATTGAGATGTCTTTTATTGTGGTCAGTGGTTTTCTGATGGGTGTATAGTGGTCAATTTTTTTCAAAATTCATCTGCTGTAATGTGCTCCTCAGATGTCATAAGTTTTTGTGCGGTTAACTCAGGTGTCATTAGTTTTTTTCTGGTTTACTCTCCAATGGGAGCCCAGCAATCATTCAGTGCCAATTCTGCTAATGTCCTCCACACACCGATAAAAGGTACTGATCGTTGATTGGAAAGAAGCAATTCCATCATTGACTAACTATAGCTGGCGAAAGTGGACCGAATGCAAAACACCTAAATACTGTTGAAAATGGCTGGTGTTTGGTTGCCTACAAATTCGGAACAACATCTGTCTACGGACAATTTGGCGCCTTATGTAATTAGAGTGTATCATCGGGATAACATACTTAACTTGTTAGACCTTGCTCCGACTGTTGGTAGCTGCTTGTTGACCTGTTTGCCGAGTTTGGAAATTAACCTACAGACGTTTCCTCAAAATTCGAGGAGCAATATCAGAGCGTGGTTGAGTGGATGACACACTACCATGAATGGTGATAAAACATCTGCAAATCCATTTCGAAGCTTGGAGAACCGATCAACAACCGCATAAATATAGATTGGAAGTGACAGAATGCTCGCCGCTGAAAAATGCTTCCAACCTCATGATGACCTTACGAACAATGCTGCATTCATCTCGTTTGTGAATGCGACCTCTCTGTCCATGTTAATCCTGGTAACGAATAAATTGGGAGATGTAGCACGGTGATATCGGTGGAAGAAGCCCAAGAGGTACCCACAGTTTGCTACAGTCTTGTTAATCAGCAAAGCCATGCCTACTGCTCTGCTCAATCTTACTAACTTCCCAAATCTCGTTGGGGCGCTAGTCTGTTGCTGAAACAATCCTGAAAAACATAAGAAATAATGCGATGGTAAATATTCGAGGTTGTCAATTTTCGGCAGCTCCCTACGTCCAATCAACTAATAATTAATATATATATATATATATATATATATATATATACGGTGCTTCTGCTCCCATTAAGCTCAATTTTGGCCGCATCCTGAACGTCGAACTGCCGTCTGTCTTCCTACCGATTACTTTTGCCTCATCTTTAACAGTATCTTGTCAACCGATTCCCAAAATTGAGTTACTCGTTTTGAAGCTTAATCGAGTCATAATCTAGCTTTCCAACTTGACGTTTCAATTCCCACCCAGAAGTCCTTCCGATTTTGGATTTCCGGTTACTCGGGAGGCGCTTCCTACGGCGTGCATCACAGCTGTAAAGCGACAGTAAATTAGGCGGCCGATGTTGCATGAGATAGGCTTTGGCTGCGCTCTCAACAGGAAACGTTAAACCTAATCCTGGGTCACGGGTTGATATTAATTACATCCGTTTGATGCGACAGTCACTCTACAGAGTGACAGGGTTGAATGTAATGATTCCGAAACTGTTCAGCTGCTTTTTGAATAACATATCCCATCCTGATGAATCAAGCTATATTTTTCAGGAGTCGAGTGTAGTTTGGGAGCCTGTTTTTTGGTCCGGGGTTTCACTGAAATCCCACTAACATACGCGATTGACGAAGTGTGGGGACGAAAGGCTGTCACTCCATCTGTCTGTAGAATATCCGGTACGACTTGAAAACAAACCATCATGAAATGTTGTACTGTATTAAAATGGTCGCTAACAGTTCTCAGGTTTGACGCATTCTGTCCAGGTTTTATGAAGTTCTCAGTAATAGATCTCAGCTAGCCGCTATTTTCTGTTGCCTGAGCTGACTTGTTACCTACACTGACGGCAGTGCTTGTTACACATTGATTCATCTTAATTCTTCTCACCAGGAATCTCGCCAGGATTCTCGTGAGCAACCTGTGGTAGCTCAAGAGGTAAAATATATTCCGGGACTAATTGTGTGCACTGATGAGCTTCCCATCACTGTGTATTAAACCCGTCATTTGCACTAAAATCATCAAAATGTGATTTTGCACGGGTGATATGTGTTCGATGGTTTGAAATAACTCGTGCTGTTTGTCTGTAGACAGATTACTAACATCGTTTGCACCTCTCTATAGGATGATAAAGGACCGAAACAACGTCTGCTGGGCTGGATCAAGCAGAAAATGCCCGAACCGCCTGTCAAGAATTTCACCACAGACTGGAATAGTGGAGTGGCCATTGGTGCACTGGTGGATTCGTGTGCACCTGGGTTGTGTCCAGATTGGTGTAAATGGGATCCTCGGCACTGTTTGAAGAACGCAACAGAAGCAATGACAATGGCTGAGGAATGGCTGAATGTACCCCAGCTTATTCGGCCAGAAGAAATGATCAATCCCCGCGTGGATGAGAAGGCTATGATGACTTACATAAGCCAGTTTCCGAGCGCACAGCTAAAAGAAGGTGCACCCCTCCGGCCAAAACTTGACCCCGGGCGTGTTCGCGCACATGGTGCTGGTAAATGCATCCTTTTCCGTTCCCGTCGACTAACACCTTGAATTTCCATGGTTTCATCATTTTTCGACGGTGATTTGACCCCTTCATCCACTTTTTATTGGTGTCACTACTTTTCAGTTACTAAAATCCTCCATGCTAACCCACATCGTCAGTAAGTGTCCGTGACTGCTTCTTTCTAATAGGTTCGAACAGTTTGCTTTCTGTTTCAAGTGACATGAAATCGGTCACTCTGACTTGAGTAAATATGGCTACGATAAAATCCACACAACCACGTGTTCATTGAGCGGTAGAAGACGCCATATATTCTCCTGTGTTCTACACAGTGACAGGAACGAATTAACTAACCACAGTAGAGCCCGTGATTCCCTGCGCAACTTGATATTCACTAAGAGGTACCAGTCGTGCAGCCACACTTAATTATGATACACTCCTACATCCTGATGGACAGCAAGTCAATGGCTACGCGAATTGCGGTCAGTTGATCCTGAAACACCATGTAGGAACTGAAGACCACACAAGCGGTAGTTTAATTGTTCAAGGCAGGGCTAGTTAGGATTTCTGGAAATCAGATTTCCATTCATAAAAAAGTTTGGAGTATCGTTGAATATGGTTTATTGTAGGAAATAGGAAAGTTCGGTTGGGTGGTGTGACGACAGCCTAGAGTAACCCTTGCTCAAATGATCAGATAATAACTGACCGCATATGACCTGATTCAGAAACTGTAATGTGGAGCTGTTACGTCGATCCACAAGCTTGTTGACCTGATTAGAATGCTTTTTGAATGGGCCGACAACTAATAAATTCACTCGAGCTTCCAGCGTTTCACAAAATCGCCGACTGTTATTAATTATTATTGTATTATTATTAATATTCGTGCTGCAGACGAAATCTGTTAGGTTATCAGCAGGTTTGCAACACAGAAGAATTAAAACACCGTTTTCTTATCTCAAAAATGAGCAGGCTTCATGGACGAAAGCTACAGGCTATAGGGTGGGCTGTCTGAATGTACCGTAGGGAGATATGTTTTTCGCAGGTGCATGTATTTCATGCCTTTTAGAGTCACCATCTCGGTACCATTATATCCTTTCACAGCATAGTCATCGCGAATTTTTAGAAATCCAGACGCATGAGATCACTGCCTACGAAGATATCTGTTCCTTTTTGTACTGCTGCCAGACTGGAGTGAAGTGCCCTTCCGACCAAGCTTGTTTTGAGATTAAAGCTTCACTTTAAACGAATTGTAATGCATGTGCGCACTGAGAAGTTCACTCATATTCCTCCCTTTTATCGGACTGTAGTCATACGGCCCACGGTGGTATGCGCTCATTATGTTTTCACCGACGAGCACATTCCGAAAATCGAATTAACGGAATTGGTTTACTGTAGTAGGGAATATTGCTAGCTCAAATGGCGTGAATGAGCATTAGTTTTTTCACTGAACTAGGCGGTATAGTTACAAACGTTGCATCACCAATCGGAGTGTTATCATGCAGTCGCTTCAAAACGACGCACTGCTGGCGTCACGCCGATTGGTGACTAAACATTCGTAGCTAAACTACCTAGCTCAGGCAGGGAACTAACGACCAGTGAACTGTGAACTTAATCCATAGAGCTCTTGGAATTTCGATTACTTAACTGGTCATTTTGATAAGTGAAGTCATTTAGCTAAGGCATGGTTAAATTGAGATAAATGCATTCGCATGGTATGCTTCGTGCCCTTCGAATCTCATTTTGAATGACAATCTAGGTTAAATGGAAACTCATATCATTGAATGTCATCTTTTCATGTTTTCACTCGTCGTTTGATACATCTACTTTTGTTATTTTACCTATAACCTCACAGGACTGGAGCCCAAAGGAAACAGGTTAAACCAGCCTTGTCGTTTCACTGTGGAGACTGCTGAAGCTGGGAGTGGACAACTTGAAATAATTCTTCTCAACCCCAAAGGTGTGAGAACTCCAGTAAGTCGCGGCTAACCTGTTTTTTCTCGAGTCAATTTGTTGGAAACCGCTAACCACCTGCTCACTTTTCAATGACTGTTTCCTTGGATAGAGTGTATGAAGTGTATTTAGTGATATTCTACTGGTGGTTGATCAGATTGCCATTGATCTGTTTGTTCACTGAGCTTGGTAATGGGCTTGCAAACGCCTCATCTCTAGTCTAGGAGACAACATCAGTGTGCAGCTGAGTGGGTGCTTCTTCCGTGTCTGGCTGCGTTTATATGGTTGTTGAAAAATATCTAATAGTTTCCCGTGTGATTGGTTAATTGGCATCTACCTTTCTTGTAATATTATTGGCCCGATCGCGATTTGCACTGAATTGTGGTCTTTTATATCTCGTAGTCCATTGGTTGCTTGGATGTCTTTGCTTTGGGGTGTCTTAGGTCCGTTTTCGATTGGTTTGTTATCAGTTTGTGTTGCATTGTGTTCTTTCTTCCTTGTATGCGATTAGCTATGCTGGTTATTTCTATTTTTGGTATTTTCTTCCCTTCATTCTTACTGATCCCTTCTTAGTTTGCATCGTAGTCTCATCCTCTTTAGTTTGATTAGCCACTTGTACTTCCCAGTTTGATGTGTTTTTTCTTTATCATGTTGACCGATTTGGTTGAACTTGGGTAGAGTCGTTCTTTATCCTTTTTCGATTTGTCAGTGCGATGCTAGTCCGGAGTAGTTAATTATCCACCTCGATTTTTTTGTTTTTTGTTTGTCTGCCTCTTCTATACTAAATTGATCTGGTTTGTTGTGCGTTTTTCCGTCCTGCAATTCCGTAGCTCTTTTGCTCGCAGTGGTCAACCGACCGGGTCCATTTCGTTGTTGACGGCTCTTTCAGTTGAGTAGTATGCTTCCATGGATTCAAGTTCCTTCTTTTTTCTCGCTTGAGCCAATATTTGAATGTTTCCCCAGTCGAATTTGTGTCGATCTTCATCTTCGTGCACGGGGGAGGGTGAAAATTCGTCGTCTTTTGGTTGCAAATTTTCGTTCATGTATTCTGGTAAATAGATGCGTTCGTGTTTGTCCCACATAGCGTTGTCACAATCGACGCGGTGAATCTTGTGTACACTGTTAGTCCTCAACATTGTTTCCAATCGTCCCTTTGGGTTTGACAGTGTTCTCCGTAGGGTGCTCGCAGAGTTGTGGAACACGGTTGTTGTACTGTCGTAGCAGGCGTGCAGTCATTTCCAAAATATTCCTGATGCATTGATGTGTGATCCGTTTGCCTTTTCATTGTGCTGTTGAATTGCCTGGATCGGATTTTGTGAGAATCCGCCAGATGAATCTTCTGGGGTATCCGTTTTTCTCTAACTATCGACTCCGTGGTGTTGCTATGCGTCTCAATAGGCCTACAAAGAATCCAATTGGGGCTTTGCTTGTGACAGTTCGGGTGATTGTTGCGGTAGCTGAGAATCTGGTCTGTATGTGTTACTTTTCTGTAGACCTCTGCTGCAGTTGTCCGAATGCTTATCTCGTGATAAGAATGACAGTTTTCCATCGATCTCTTCTTCCACTGTGAATTGGAGATAATAAAAATTGCTGTTTATTAGTTGAATTGTTCGCTGTAGTTCACTACTTTTGATGATGACAAAAGTGTCGCCCACGTAGTGGATCCATATCTTGGCGTTTACGTCGGAACTACGGAAGTACCCCCAAACCACTGCAAACGCATAGGAAATCGCAAATTTTCTTCCTAGTCTATTTGATTATTGCTGACCAGATGCCATATGCATATACCTGATCGTTTGGCCTGGGGATTTGTTTGCAAAAATTGTCCTGTGAGGAGCAATGGCCGTGAAATCTAGCTGCACATTCTCTTGGTTGCAATTGTGCGGCCCGTGAACTTCACTTAGATCTTCGTAAGCACCGAAGCTCGGGAAGCCGCGCCGATTAGTCCAGAGCGGGTTTTAGGTTGCGATGCTACTCTGTCTCTAGGATCAAACGGCTCGCAACGCTAGCCTGGCTTTGGTTGTCACGACACATCGTTGCGCACTCATCCGCCTGCGTGCACAGGCACAAAATCTTCAAGCAGAGCAAGCGTAGGTGACAAGACCTTCGTCCATTGTATTGTCCGGTTGAGTCATTCTGATGTGCATGACCAATTGAGATGTAACCCCACATTCGACAGGGTTGCAAGGGATGATCCCACCATCCTGGTGCAGTTCGTCGGTAAAGCACAGTCAAATCCGTATCAAAGCAGCTTGGTGAGCTTCCATCGTGCATCCTAGCTGCTGATCCATGGGGACGCAGGTTTTCTGTAGCTTCTTTAAGTATACTGAGTGATTGCAATATTTTTGTGCACCAAGACGCCATTTTACTCATGTTTGAGTCTTTATGCCGTTGAAGTGGTGAGTAACTGTTTCCAGTGTGTACCGTATATATGTTGAAGTAGGCTACTACACGTCAACAGCGTGAATAACCAATTGGGTTTTCGGTGTACACCGCTACCGCTAGCCACAAAAGGATGATTACAGTGACTGATGGTCACCTGTTGTTGTTCTGGCTATACGAGTATTCTTGTTTGAAATCAGCCGATGCCACCTTACTAGTGACTCTAGCAACACTTCCTACGTTTGAAATTACAATGTTTCTACAGTGTAAAAGGTTACACGACCCCATCTGGGTTGAATAATGTGTCGCTCAGGGTCACTTCGTGCATTTTACTGGATCTTCAATTTTCACGAGGAATCCAGCGTAGCCGCTTTTAATGCGTGATGCGCCTCTCGGGTTCTGTGTCTAAACTAATCTGTGTTGTCTTTGGCACCGTTGTTTTGCTGTAGCATACTCTCACTCAAAGACAAAATTACACTGTCCCACTGCATACATGGAATAAACAGGTGGATGTTTCTCAGGTCCAGGCCTTGCAAACCTTTGAACTCCGACAGAGGTTTTTTCGAACTGTGCATGAAATCACAATGTCGACGTTATACTCCGTTTTATGTTTATCTTGTCACCATACACTTAGGTGTTGGTAATCCTTTCTAGATGCGAACGTTCAGATGACTAAATTATACACAAGAACAAGGTTGAATCGGCCAGAGTCGAGCAGGAATCAGGACTCACCAGTGTTTGCTCTAGGGTCTCATCCGACACATTAGAACTGTCGGAATGACTCGATTTTGCCAAACGGGTAGTCGAGCAAGCAATCCGTCAAGTATGCAGTGACCTCACCTTTTATCTCGTCATCGTTCCCTGATATCAATAGGACCACTGCAAGCAGTCGCCTTACTGTTTTATGCTTGTTCTTCCAACCTAAGATCACTGCTTTTACCAGATAAATCGAGTAGGAAAGATGAAGGGCCTTGCACATTAACAGGGGCGTACACCTAATTCTGAAGCAGAAAACAATCAGATCATGAAATCTTTTGTTTTCGTTAGTTACGTGAAAAAAAATCAACTGTTCTTGAGACGACAGGTGTATACTCATTTCTTTTCTCCCTTGATAGTGTGAAGTCGTCCCTGATAAAAACGCATCTTACAGTTGCACGTACCAGCCAACGATGGAAGGAGAGCACCGGGTGATTATCAGGTATGCCGGGCAGGAAATTCGTGGTTCACCGTTTTCCGTTTCTGTGGAACCACCGATTGGCGATCCACTGAAGGTTATCGTCAGCGGACCAGGGATACAACCAACTGGTAGCAACAGCGTTGGACGCCGCAGTTACTTCACTGTCGATACTAAACGTATGTGTTTAATTTTGCCTCGCGATCAAGCTGTCGCCTACACGGTTCTGTTGTCCGCTTTTATCATATTCCAATTCATCGGTGGTCAAGTTTACTGTCTTTGCACAAACAATACACAAAATATATGAGCTGTTATCGTGTATTCACTCGGAACGAAACGAACGGTATCTCACCTTCCTTGGTTGTTTCAGGCGCTGGCATGGGTACTGTTGATTGCTATATTGTGGACCCGCAGGGACGTCGTGATCTCATTACTCCACGGATAACGCAACCCGAGGGTGAAGGTGTCTTCCTTGTTGAGTACACGCCAAAAGACGTTGGACGCCACCAAATTTTTGTCAATTTTGGCGGTCAAAAGCTACCTAATTCCCCCTATGTTGTTACTGTCGGCCCACGTAAGTTTATTGTTTAATCACACTAACTAACTATGTTAAGCAGACGGTCATGTTTGGAATGAGATCTTCATTTTAGTACTGACACGCAGGTCTGACCAGTCTACTAACGTTAGCAAAACTGATTGATTGTTGGTCTGTTCGCCGAGCTTGGCAGTTGGATTGCAAACGTTTCATCACCAATCGAGATGACATCGTCAGTGCGGCGAACAGACCAACAATCAATCAGCGCACCCGAGCTACCTATATTCCACAAAATTGCGATTAGCAAAACTGCTTCCTGGCCCCACAGTGAAACGAACCGATAGACGAATCCGAGGCAAAGCATCCGAAAGGAGTTTGGTTCTTCGTTCTTACTACTTATACCGTCGCCTGTTACCGGTTTTGGCCTTCTTAGAGTTCATCAGTTAGGCGTAGTCCCCGGGTATCCATCAAGCTTATGTTAACACAACACATCGATTTGCGGTAGAGTGAACTTCACCATCCGCGTGCAATTTGATGTTCAAGTAGAACTAGCTTGCTGACAACCTGGAAACCACGCCTCCCTTCTAAGCCCTAAGAACGGTGAAACCGGCCGTGGGTTATCGAGGAATTTTCAGAAACCTAATGAATGATGTGTTATATCAAGAAAAGTTACTGCGATATCTCGAATGCCGTGGTGCCCTTTGTGCGGCACTTTCAGTTGAACAATATGATAAACGAGAGATTCAGTTGAGTCTCTCGTTAACATCAGTGTAATTTGCAAACGAGTGCGTTTCCCGATTTCGATTTTTTTTGTAACTATCACACACTGTGATTCATGATCGGTTTCCATTTTACTTTCTGACACTGTGTCCACCGTCCTCCTTTCTTTGGTTTGTTGTCACGTTGCCAACAACATTCTGAAATAACTTGTTGATCGCTGGTCGTTTTGATAGTTTATACGATCTTACGCAGCCTTGCCTGGACCGTATTCAGTTGTCGTTGTTGCTGCTTGTATGCTGTATCGTTGAAATGTTCGTTTGGAGTTGGATGGGCACATGTGGATTTGGACTATTCCTCTCAAAGGAAACTGCAGATTTCGGCCCAGCCACGAATCCTACAAGTTATTTCATGTCTAGTCCGCAGTTCTGCCTCCTTGGCTTATTAGGCATGCAAGCTGTACAAAAATCCTCATAGTTCAGATCACTGAAATTTTACGTCATTTCCAACTTCGAATCATTTGAGAATTTTAACGCCTTTGAACCGTTCTAAGGTTTTGAAATGAGACATTTTCACCTTCCATGAGATTGGGTACATATAGGGAGTAGTCTAGTGGCTCATACCAAACTCGCTAAAAGAACCATGGTCAGAAAAGTGTTGGAAGCAGCTGCACCGTTTCGAAAAAGTTGCTTTTACTCCTGTAACTTCCCTTCGTTTTTCTTCCAATGCTGTCCGTCATAGATGCAGCTAATTGCAATACTGAATTATAGTTTGGCCCATACATAATCGGGTCTACAAAACTACATATCTTTGATCTGTAAATATCCGTGCCTTAGTCAGTTTTCGGCTAACTTTGAAGGACTTTGTCATTCCCCGCCTCTGTCACACATCCATGAGTTTGAGTCTTCTTCGTTCATAAGAAGTTAACGGTCCCTAGATTTCTTTGCCTAAGGATTTCATACTTCGCTCTGTCATCGTTCACTTGTGCGCTAAAATTATATCAAAACTTCGCTTTACGACTGTGTGGTTCATGAGTTGATAAAATTAGATCATTTTCAGCAACAATGGAAAAGAAGTTCTCAGGCTTTAGGAACCCGCATTGGCTAAGGACTTTTCATACCTCTTTATATCTGTGTCTACGACATCTCAGTATTTCGAACACTGTAATTCCTAGAAATTATGTACCGTTATTCTGGAGTTCTAAGCAAAATGGTAATAAGAAAAATATAGAATGCGAGTGTTTGAAACTATTGATAAGTCACTGGTATGTTTTCGGCCTGTACACATGCACTTAGGTGAATCTGGAAAAGGTAGGTTCAAATTGCAGCCCATCAGGGCTGCAATGTATTCTTTTGTGTGTGTAAACTTGAGACTTTTACACTGTGCATGTTTCCGTAATGCTTGCTTGCAAGTTGGCAATGCTGCTTATAACGCGCTAATCAAACTACAATGGACAAGTTCTCAATTATTTCTAGGTAGTATATTGTCGTCTTGAATGTGTTCTTTTTGACGGTAACCATTCGGGACACTTCAAGCAGAAAGAAAACTATTTTTCTATATCTCGTATCTGTCCGTCTTAGGAGGGCGGGTCACTTTGCAAGATATAGGGTTCTTAAAGCACAAGAACTTGAAAACTGTGCAAATTGAGGATTTTTGAATATTTCCTGGAGGAAATGCCCATTTATCGCCCGCGTTTATTTACATCCAAATACGGCTGCATGTTGTGTACGAATTCTTGTCTTACCAATCCACACCAAAACTGCATCATACTTGTCAGCTTCATCCAGCATAAGGATGACAATATGTGTTGTGGTTTTCAATGATATTAATTGCCCATTGGCAGCGGATGAAAGAGGAGTTCGAGCACTGCTGGATGGTCATAGTAAAAGCCTCAATCACATTTCTCAGCCTTGCCCATGTATTAGATCCTTTTCGACTGGTTCACCATCAAAACGAAGGCGCCATTTGATTTGATGGGGACGATTTCCCAGTCTTGTGTCTTTGATCATCGTGATTCCAAAAACTGTTTACTCAAAATGTAACCCATTGAATAATAGCGCAGATGAATCTGGCGAGCCAACTGAAGTCCAGCGAAAGGGTTCGACTTCTGCATATGAATGTGGCAAATTTATTGTTCTGAACGATATTGGATTACATTCAACGTGGAGTTATTGGCGGAAAGCGCAAAAGTATTGTTTTTGCGTTGTATCAAATGCACATAACTTCTGCTCAAAGCCACATCTACGACAGTTCGCCCGAAAGCGCAGTTGCACGCAATTTTGAATCTGATCTTCATCCCAGAGTCTTATTTTCTGCAATCTGATTCGCATAAGTCAACTTCGAGCAACCATCTGCAACATCACTGCAGAACAGATTTCAGACAAGTGACCAGACGGCGCGAAATACTCTGAAAAGCGAAAGTACAAATTACTTACGGGGGTACATATCGCATTCAGTCACGTTTCCGCCCTTCAGGCGCGAGTCATTCGCTGTCGCTATAAAGACTTGAATCTTTGGTCAGTACGTCCCAATAAAAAAACGTCCAATTTCAGTGGCTGCCAATCCATGGGATGAACAAGATTCACGATCGTGTATTGTGTTTGACCGGTTTGAATCAAAACTGGGTATAACGTTTATTCCAGTTCATCATAAGTAGTCACTATAACAATACTCAGAAAAGAAAGCGCTACATGTTCGACAGTAGAGATAATCAAAATGACCGTCTGACCATTCTGGTCTTACTGTATAACTGAATTATGGTGGGAACATATCGTGAAACTAAGGAGGGTTTCAGCAAGCAGCAACAGCTTGGCTGCAGGGACAACCTTTACTTCCCACAGATAGATGGTCCACACGTGTGTACGATATCCTATGCTCTTTTCATGGAAGACTTTTCTCTGAATACAATAACATAGTATAATGTTCGCGTAAGAAATAAAAATGTGTGATCTTCCTGACTAGAGAGCGAATCTGATACCGGTATTTGTATGCTTCTTTCGTATGCGGTGATCCTGTTTCGTATTACATGCAACATGTGTCGACATCCAGTTGTGTCATCCGTTGTCCCCTGTACGGTGGGTTACGGAGTTCCTTCTGCATGTAGCATGGTCCTGGGCTGAAGCCGTGTCCGCCTTACACGTAACTCTCCACGACTGTCCTGAAAAGTTACGAATTTTTACCTGTCGGCAATTTTCCCATTAGCTGCTGCAGTTGCTGCTCTCTCAGCAATCGTCACGATGGTAGAACAGATGCCAAAGCCAAGCTCAAATGGAGAGAGAACAAAACATGACACCAGCGTGGTCAAACCACCCGTCAGTGGGCTTCAGTCTGATAGGTTACATTCTCCGTTAGTCTTGGAGTCGACAGACGAGTTGTATGCTGAGCAACTCAATAGTCCGAGCGAGCAAACGGAAAAACTCCAACATCCCTCCAAAGGTTTGACGACAACGAATGGCACAGTTCAGTGCAATGGTCAGCATACAGCTGTGGAGAATGGCTACAATGGATCACAAGACACAAATCAGCCGGTAGCTCTATCGAACAATGAGACTGAAGGTTGGTTATAGCATGAACATTTACTTGGCTGTGGATCTGCATGCGGCTTACCTTCGTGTTCAAAGTATTCTACCGTGTTTCGATAATCTTCCGTGTTCGTCATTGGCATCGTCATCCTCTAATGTTCTTCTCGTAGGTGCAGAATCGCCAGTGGGCAATGGGATACGTGACTCAGCATCACTTTGTCACCGTGAAACTTTGTGCGTTACAGGCCAACATGTTGAAAATGCATCAAGTCTTGACCACGTCGCTTTACCAGACTCACAATCCATGGAATCTGTTTGGCAGCTGCGCGAAGATAAGCCTCGAGGTGATTACCTTTTTCGCTTGCAATAAGGAAAAAGCGCATGCGCATGTCTGTTTCGGCCAACCGAACTGAATCTCACCCCTGCTGACTACAAATAAACTAGCAGCTCATCATTTACTGTTTGTACTGTTCACAGCCTATCATTACTGTGGAGCAGGGCCCAAAAGCCCATCGACTGGGATCGAATCGCCGGAACTTACCGTACTTCCTGACCAGTCACATTCAACTGATTCAGATGTTCATAATGAAACTCAAGTAAACGGAAAACCACTCGAAGTAGAAGACCACACAGGAAAGACGGAACTTGAAACGAAAGGTGATTTAGGTGTCGCATGTTCTTTGGATGTCCGAATATTCCTCATCTGCATGACCTGCTGACATCATCGCTTGAGCCCAGCCTGATAAACGCGTTGTTTTTTGCTCTTTAATTCACTGGATTCTGTATTTTCTTTAGAATTTAACCCGGAATTCGCCTACGCAACCGGAAGGGGTGTGAGACCACGTGGAATCCGTGCACAGGACAAAGTGGCATTTCAAATACATACTGAGCGATGTGGTAACCAAGCTCCACTTCTGGCCACCTTGGTTCGCCAAAGTAAGTGCTTTCTGTTCCTCTGTGGAACGAGCAGGCAAATTATTTCTTTACTATCTACAATGAACTGCTTTTGTTTGGAGTCACTCAAAACTCCAGATCACCGTTTTCGATGTGACCTGCGCTGCACCCGAAGGACACGATCGTGCCAGGCCTTTGCTACAGAACGATTTATTGTGGTAGTCTTCATTTCCCTAGACTGAAATTTTTCGTAATATGAATAAATGTGATATATCAAGGAGAACTTACGTTTACCAGGTAAAATTATGATTCCTGATTAAGTGAACGAAAGCGAGAGTCGTATGGTCTCTGTAGCAGTGACAACCATTTTGCTGGTGCATGACGTGCCGAATTTGTCTCTGCTTTTGGGATATCAACTTCGGGAACCCTTCATAGACCATACGGGCTCGAGATGCTTGTTCATATACTAATGACTCAGGCAATGCACCTTGATTCAAAAGTCACAAGCCGTATCCACATTTTGACAACTTGTAAGGTCTTGTGTTTCTTAGCATTGGCCTCTGTCATTGACTATCGTTTCCATCTTATTGAAATAATGTAAGTTTTACTCCTTGTAAGGCGACCTTGATTATCGAGGTCGTCTAGAAGAACCAAAAAAGCTAAAAACCTCAGTGTGTAATCAGTTTCCAGTTGTCAGCTATACCACCAGGGCAATAATACTCTCTTAGTTTGGTCAACCTACTGATTTTTTATGATAAAATTGGAGGATGACTTGTACCCGACAATAGGTCCACAGACGATATGTGGTCGAAGATTTTGTATTGCGAAATGAAGGTTAGGTTAAATTCGTGCACGATGTCCACGGACATACCAGTTGGATTTTCTGATCCCCACTATGCGTCTTCGAATTAAAATATAGGGGAATTGCCCATTTGAAAATGGACGAAAACACATTCGTTTTGTGACTAATGTGTTGCTCCGCTATTTTTGATAATTTGTTGACTATCCTTAGCTGAACAAGATACTGTAGTGTACTACATCCTCCTAAGGACACAAGGTAATAACAATGTAAGATTTGTCGTCATCACAATACTTCAGCGCACATTTATGTCCATTTGAATACTGCTACATTTGCGACTAGCGACCGTAATGAGTTCAAGCAAGCATTGCCAATGGTAGACTTGCTCACTAGAGGCTCTTTCAAATTATGATTGATAAAAGGATTACGAACAGTAATATGAACTGGTAACAATTTGTTTCACTACCCTCCTACTCGTCTGTTTTCCGCTCACATGGAATCCTCCTCAGAGCAGACCACTTTGAGCTTGCCCCAGAATATGCCACTTCTGCTCTGTCCTTCAGATTGATTTATCCTGAGTTACACTGTGACATGGACGTTGTGACTCCTGGTTTGTACTTGTTGCTCCATAAGGATACATGTTCTTGAAATCTCTAACACTTAACGCCTTTAATATCGAGTTAAAATTCCGACAGATTGCTGTGCCCTTTTGTAGGCCTTTAGGATTTGACTGTCGGTCTTTTCGATGGTCCCATTATATATGTGAAATATTTGTCTAAGTGTAGATTTTTATCTCCAGTGATCACCCTTGTTCGATCGCGCACCCAAACGGTGTGTTTCCATCCTCATTGTTTCCGGAACTGAGACGACTATCTTGTAATTCTCGTAAATTTAAATCTGCGCAATGTTGCACAGCTTCTACCGGTTGTATGCTGCCATGCATAATGTGATTCGCGTCGATCAATATTCAATCATCATTGATTTTTTGGCAAAGCACACCCCGGAATTCTCTGTTCAGGCAAATGTGATCACAGCTGGGCACGATTGTTAGTTATGTGCAAAAAAGAGCAGTTCTTTCATCACCTAAACCGTTTTGTGGGGAAACGTTTGGCTGAGTTGGTGTTATGTGCCAAACTGAACAGCGTATATCCTTTCTAGTTAGAGCAAGTAAACGTATGTGTATGCATCATCCGTTTGAGTAATGTATGAGGGCGTGTTCCTCATATTACATAGTTTAACTGTAGTGTAGATGTTTAGCGCACTCTCAGGTTGCCGTTTTTAGTACTAATGCGCATATCATTCCAGTTTGTCGGATATTGTTCACTATTCAGATGGAGAAACCGAGCAAGTTGCTGTGGAGCAATTAGACAAGGACACATGGAACTGCAGTTATGTTCCTCATCGTCCCGGGAAATATTGTCTACGTGTGCTCTATGGCGGAGTCGATATTCAAAATAGTCCATTTGAGGTAAGTAATCATCTGAACACAACTGAGGCGTTCAACTTTTTGGTTTCGTTTGCAGGAACTTACAAGCATGTTGTCTTCTTTAGATCGTTGTGGGTCCACACAAAACTTCGGCCATCAAGGCCACTGGTCCCGGTCTGGTCGCTGGCGTAGTCAATCACCCGATAATTTTTTCAGTTTCCTGCCGCGAACAAAGTAGCAAGATAGGTACGTCTTTTTTCATGTTTGTACTCATAATTTATGTCTGCTTTTTGGATAAGTGATCCCAGTGGGGTAGGTTGCCCAAATGAACTAAATGCGTGTTCTCGAAGAATAATGAATAACATGGACCGGATGTTTAGTTAAGTCTCCCGTTAACAACAGCTTACTTCCAGGTGTAACATCCTTTTAATGCACAGCTGCCGTGCTATACCCACGAGCTCTGAGATACTGCCAGGTTGCCCAAGCTTAGACAGGAGTAGTGGAGATGCCGAGGTTGGGTTCGTACCACAGGTTCCGGTCAGTAAGCTGACGTTTCACCCACTGAGCTACCTCGAGCTACCAACTTATTTCACAAATGAATGTACGTCGCCACAAACTATGAATGTCTTTATATGACACATCTCATAAGGTTGGTAAGCAAGTCCGTTTTTATAGTCACACAAGTAGAAATTCTTTTAGTTTCTCAGCCTACCGAGCAGTGAACCAATGGATGAAGTTCAGGTGCTATTCCTGAGTACAGTCGTTTCTTGAAGCTGGTTAGGCTGTTCCTGGAGAGCACTACGAAGTTTTCTCGTCTCTTGACTATCGACAGCCCTATGCCACTGAAGATTCGCCAAAACTGGTTCATGAACACACAAAATATAAAGACTTTATTAGCAAACTCTTGGGTATTGAGGGACTCGGCTGGATCTCGTCTGAAACTCTAGTTTTTGATATTCTTCCTTATTTTTTCGATTCTAATCAGGTACGTTTTATCCTTCCTGTTACTATGCTCGATGAGCCTCACAGTCTCCCCGGGTGAATGGGTTAGTCAGCTTGGAAACGTCCTTTGCGAAATATTAGCATTAAGAAAGTGTACTTAAGCATTATTTGCGTGGTCTGCTGTTAGCGTCTTGACTGAAAATGTAATGTGCATTTTTCGTTTTACCTTATTGAGGATGTGTATAATCGGTCATTGAATATTTATTTGACTCCCATTTCCGCCAACGAGTTGGTCCTTTTCTCATACCCTCCGTTTGATTGCGTTAGCCGGGTGATTTTTTTTACCAGAGAGTTGAATTGTTCAGCTTCACGGTATCTGATGCATAGTGACTATACCCAACATTATACCCGCTACTTTCAACTGTTTTACGGTTTTCTTCAGGATTCTCCATCGAAGGTCCAAGTGAGGCACGAATGGATTGCTTCAATCACGGTGACGGAACAGCTCGTGTCACTTACTGGGTTACTCAACCGGGCGAGTACGCCGTACATATCCTATACGAAGACGAGGATATACCTGGCTCACCATACATGCCCAATATATTGCCTGATTCGAGTGACGTGTTTGCTGATCGGGTCAGTGTAGACCATAAATATATACACACATTTTTTTTCGTGTTTAGAGAGATAACGTAGGTGACAAACATCTGCACTCCGCTTACTTCAAACCTTGCAATCATACCAACCAGTGCTTTACACCTAAAGGTGAGATACGCATGAAGGACTGGGCCGTCATAGGATAGTCCTGGTGCAAAACATGAAAATGAGCTTTTCTTCTGTAGATTGGCACGCTGCTGATCACATATGGTCCTCACTGAGTAGCTTTTCACCACGCCAGTTATCCGATTAACATACAATCCAGTTAAGAAGTGAACTTCCTAAGTTTCTTATGGTTTGATTGGTAGTAGCTTTTTGATGATAAAACGAGCTATCTGAAATCCATGCCTGCAACCTACCTTGCCACCCCCATTATGGATCTATATTCACTCAAGTTAAACTTGACCGTGCACCCCTTCGTTGGAGCCCTATAGATAACTTATTCGTGATACATGGCAGTTAGGCTCAAGCAGTATCACTGGTGTATTGATGTCAATGATGGCGGTGATGGTTACATACGCGTGCAATCAGGGTTTGTCGATCTCCTGTTCCATTGACGATACCCATAAAAGTGCTCATTCTGCTTTTAGTAAGAGGAATGTCAATTTTTTTTGTGTGCACGCGCAAAACCCATTCTTATGAACAACAATGGTACCGCATTATCCCTAGGTCCGCGTATATGGCCCAGCGATTGAAATGGCGAAAACGAACTTCGCACTTGGCAAACCAATTGAAATGTACATAGATGACCTGAAAGAGGCGTTGTCCACTGTCGCACAGAGAACACTGTCAGATCAAAAGTTGGATTCTGTTTTACATATTGAATGTCATGACGCGCTCGGAAATACTGTGCCAGTGCGGTATGTACGCCGAGCTGATGGCTCAATTGTTTACTCATTCACCCCAACCACACCTGGAGCATACACCATTTTCGCCACGGTCCTTAATATCCCACTTAAGGGATCGCCGTACAGGGTAAGTCCGTCATACTCAGTGTTTCTTATTCAGCATGCTTTTTCTACGTAGTATTGGGTGTTTCTTGACTATGTCTTCACAATCGTTTGTTGCGTGTTTTCGGTCAATCACTTTGTTCACCGGCTGTTCAGACATTAATTTTCGGAAATTGTTTAGTTGAGTCTTCTGACTATGCTGGGAATGACGTGAAAAGTTTGCAGTCACTTTCGAACGTGTAGCTTCAAATTCACTGTGACCTTTGAATGCAGGTGTCTGGGATTAGAAATTCACTTGCGAGATCCTTTTTCGGCCTTCATCTTTTCATGCAGTTCGTGCACTGTATGTCAGCTAGTGAGTATTTTGTGAGGTTATTTTGTTTAACTCGGCTTTATGGGGCAACTGGACTACTTCACTGAGAGACTGGCTCATACATAATGCACGGGAATTAGATTAAACAATGGGGAAAAAAGTTCTGCCCCCGAGTGGTTAGTGAACAGGGTACTAGTCAGCTACATTCTGCACTTCAGCAGAATTTTCTCCAATGGTCTGATCTATTAAGATGACACAGCTAATCCATTTACGTGGTTTCATCCCTTTGTGTGCAGGTAAACGTTGCTCCCGAAGTTCGTCCAGAAAACGTCAAGATATGGGGACCTGGGCTAAAGGAGTGTGTCCAAAACGAACCATCATGGTTTCTTCTCAATCCCATTGAGGCATTTCCCGGCGTTGATACTACTGACGCTCTGGAGTCTAATCCTGTCACTGTTCATGCTACAGATAACTTTGGCCGACCTGTGCAAGTCAACCTATCGAGGCAGCCTGACGGCGTATATCGAATTGAGTACTGCCCTCCACCTAATGTCTCTGATATTTACTTCACTCCAATGTTGGGTTCCATACCAGTTTCGAAAAGCCCCTTGCATGTAGCGGTGCGGCCTGCATTTGATACAAGCTTAGTCAGAATCATCGGTTTGGAACAAAGTAAGTTTTCCTATGAGGATTCAATACTGATTATAACGGGACAAGATTGCTTTGTTCGAATGAACAACCTGGACCTTATACCTTGTACGGCAACATTGGCAAACCCTGTGAGCCGGGTATTCATCAAAGAGCATATTTTGCTTGCGTTACTTCTGTTTTCATTTGTTTACTCGTGTAACTTTACCATGAACGCGATGTGCTGCTGTTGACTAGCCTTTCGATCAGTGCTCACCCTCGAGTCGGAGGAATTAATGTATGACCACCTGCTTCAGAGAATCAATTGCCATAAGACGTACTTTTTGTTGCCGAAATATATCAACCCTCAGTGTAATTTGTTTCCGCTCCAAAGTAGCACTATCACTGAAGGCAGCCAACCTGAACGAAAGAAAAAGTCGTAGCAACGGAAATTTGCATGCACGTTTTCGCGCCACCTATGTCCGTTTTACTGCTGATAATCCGGGTTTCGTTTACTCGGGTACTCCCAGTTGAACTCTGCCAGAATCTGCTCACAATCTGCCTAATACACTACACCCCGCTCAAACATCAGCAACTTTATCAAGTTTTCAGCCAGAAGTTTCCTGATTGGTGAGAGAGCGACTCTTCGGCACCTGGTTATTCGTAATGTGCAGGGATTCCGAGTCAATTTAATCTGATGGCAGCGGTCATGTTGGCTTGCATTTCCCCGATTGTAAATCCGGTGTTTTGCATTCATAATCAACATAGCTAGCAACAGCTGTACGCTATGTATAAGCGTTTATGGATGTAGTTGCGTCAGAATTTTTGGGATGTACTGGGCTTTTACCAGTTCGATCTTTTTTCATCAGCCTTCTTTGATGAAACATTAAAGCGTCAGTATCTGCGCTAATATGGCTATAACTACCATTGATGATGGCTCTTTACCCATTAGTATTGATAGCTTCAGTTCAGGCGAATGGATCTTAGAACATGTGTTAACACATCTAGACATAACCATATGAGTTGGATAAATGTGAATATCCAATATAACGATGGTATGCATTGCAGCATCCTATCGTTTATTTAATAGACGGCGTTATGTACCTGCAGTGTGCTGTCCTTTAGTGAACTTCATACGCTTTCGTGAATTTTAGTCTATGGAATCCAACGAACTACTAGCGTTGTTCACTTGGTTTACCGTCGAACTATGTTGAACAATACCCTGATGGCTAGACCTCGTGGTGGAACAAAAGGATTATTATTATGCTCTTTAAGTTTGTATTCGATGTTCTCGGGATCGAAGTAAAATTCACTTGTTGTTGGGGTTTGACATGCAATGTTGTCATTTTGTGGCATCGCCCGGCACCAGTAACGTTGATTTTAATGTCGCACTTTTACGCTACATTTCTGCACTATCCCATAGCGGTACCCATCCACACCGAGCAACAATTTAACGTTTTGACCTGTCGTCCGGCATCTTCTTATGTGGTTTCACTGCAGTCCGTGGAAGATCCATTGATTTCATTGCCGTGTAAGGTTACTGAAACAGCTGACGGGCTGCTTGTTACTTTCAAAGCACAAGAAAGCGGAGTTTTCCAGGCATCCATCTTTTCTGGCGGACAAACCATAACCGATCCAGTTACCTTCACTGTGATTAATTCCCAGCGCGTACATGTGAGTATTTTCGCAAACGGGAAAAGAGACCTACCCGAAGGGACCAATGGGTTTGATCTTCGTCCTTTGGAGACTGAACTATCTACCACCATAGGCGTTAGCGAAAGAATTATGGAACCGCCTTTCATAAGTTTCGATTCCAGATATGTGAAGCCGTTTTGTCTTACTGAGTGTGACGTCCCTCCTTCTGAGAAAAATTTCGTAGCGGAAGCCTCATGGGACTGCTCTTCGTTAAAAAAAGCAAGTGATTGTCTTCGTCCGACTGGGGAGACAAATGGGAATATATGTAATACTCACATTTCTCCGGACCAATGTATTAAATCGAAAGAGCCACCTTCAAATGCTTCTGGTGTATCGTCAATGGACGGCTTCGCAGTTATGGAATCTTTAACGAAACAAGGTAAAAATGATCCCCCGGTACGCAAACTCTTTAACGTTAGAATAACGGGGCGAAGTGAAACAGACTGTCAAGATGAATCTTTTTCTGAGAATGTGGACATACACCAAATAATGACCTACACAGTTCTCACAGACCCCGTGATGCAGCAGGTGGAACATCAGTCTTCAACTACTCAACTGATAGACGGATCAGCATTAGCGAAAGGCGGATCCGACAACCTAACAGGGAGTGACGGGAGCAGTTCCAATTTTGGCCGTTATCCACCACGCCCATTCATTACAGACACTGAGAAGGTATATTGTCCTAAATGCAATACGTGCGCATGACACATGAATGATCTGCATGTCGTACTGTGAATCTGCTTCTATGTATAGTGCGGCTCGTGCATGCAGACCTGTTAGGTCTGGTTTTCATGGGGATACTGAAACCGTTTTTCAGATGGCCAGTGGTATAAGATTGACCAGAACAACACTACAAAATGTGCCTATTTGAGATAAGATTAAACCCTTAGGCTGAAGAAATTCAACTGTCACACGACTACCTGACATACCGGATGCATTATCTGGCGTTAAAATTGTCAAGGAACTATGCTATTCACACTGATTTGGAATTAATGCTTGGTGGTTGGAATTTTGGGGCCCAACGTGAATCTCACCTCTGAAGCACATATTGATTGTTTACCTCATTTATAACCGTATTTGCCATCGACCTACTATGGAAGGATTTTTAGTCCACAGTACTGCGGTGACAAATAAGTTATTAAAGCAGGGATCTGGTTGTCATACGTGATTTCAACTCTACGGTCCCATCGCTACACTAAAATCCATGGATATTTATATTTCGTGAATGCCTCTTTCATACAGGAGCCGTTTAAGATATATATATATATGGCAAATAGAAGGGATTATATTTATTGGGGCTGATGAGGTACTGATTGTCCTGAAGGACTTGTGTTGAAGAATTGGGATCCTGCAATATCCTGATGAAATGGGTTCTTCTGACCGCATCCGTTTACTTTTAACGCTTTTAGGTCAGCTTCTGAAAATCTTTAGTTGTGTTTCTTTTGGAATCTTAACTTACTTTTCACTATATGAACTACGTATCGTCAATGCAGTCGTGACTCGTGAAGATTTAAAATGCTTTAGTCCCAAATTTATTGAACTTTGCTACAAACTGCAAGTCGATACTTGGGTAAGTTGTAGTACACATCTTTGTTACGGTGGTAACAGCTGAGCGAGCCGCATAGAGGAGGATTTGTCTTTGTGCGTTCGAACAGTCAAAATCCTATTTCAAAACACCTTGTGCATCCCCTATCATCAGTTAAACGGCACAAACTGGTGTTCTGTATGAGTCAGTATGAACCGCATTGGTGTGCATCTTGGGCATCTTCGAGTATCGAAAACAATGATTGATGCTAAACGGTTGCATGTGAAGGGACGCAATGCAGTCCTGTTTCACTTAAGCTTATCGGGCTTTCCATTCTTCAATCAATCACCAGACCCTCCTGGTTAAAAAGAGCAGCTGGCCCCAGTGTCTTCCAGACCACCCAGCTTCTACTGTGACGGCAGCTGGCTCTGGTCTTGAAAGAGCTGTAGCCACTCAGATCTCCGTATTCACCATCGATAGCCGTAGCGCCCCGCCAGCCCCTCTTGGTGTGACGGTGACTGGTCCCAGCGAGGCGAAAATCATCTGTATCGACAATGGAGATGGAACATGCGATGTCTCATACAATCCTCCTTTGCCCGGACGCTACACAATCAGTGTGATTTATAATGGAGAAGCACACATTTCGGGAAGCCCGTTTTTTGTTCAGGCATACCCAGTTGGTAAACTTGACCTGAGCACAGATGAAATCCGCACATACGGTGTCGGGGTTGAAGCAGACGGTACGTGAGTTTGAGAGCGCTGACAGCTAATGCTCGCGGTTCACCATTCTAATCATAATCGAATTTCTGTCGTTTTCTCTTATTAACCCAGGGGTCTACAAAGCTTCGTATGTGAAGTTCACTGTGGACACTTCAGAAATTGACAAGGTTGGTGAAGGCGTGATTTCGGCGATTTTAACGGCACCGGACGGCGAGCGGTTAGCTTGTCAAACAACCAACAACAACGACGGAACCTATACTTGCAGCTACACCCCTCTGGAGGAAGGTTAGTCGAGCAGAGCTAGAAATAGATCTTTCAATTCTGTTTTCGATTTTTTCTCTGGATATATTTCACCCGGTATGAACGCACAGTTTTAGGGCAGAGTACGTGCAAAAGGGTGATAATGGCGGAAGAGATACTCCCTAGTGTTGAATCTGTGTTCCGAAAACTTCCGTCAATGAAGGCGGAGAAGCTACGGGTACAGCTGGTCACAGTCCCAAAGTCCCAGCAGCCAAGAGCTCCAAATGTTACACCAGCAGAGCGAAGAGCTTTAAACACGTTAAAAAAGGTGGACAACATAGTGATTATAGAGGCGGATGAGGGTAAGGCCACTGTTGTCTTGATCAAGATTGATTATCTACAGAAGGTCAAGCAACACCTACCTGAGGGTCCTTACCGGGAGATCGACAATGCGAATATTTCTTTTATAATGAATAGGAGTAAAGCTGAAGCTGGCACATATTTGCGTTCCGTGATAAACCATTTACGGCAAGGTAACTGGTATCGATTGTATCCGAAAAGTGCAATCCAACCACGGCTTTGTGGCCTTCCAAAAATCCATAAACCAGACGTCCCAGTGAGACCGATAGTAGACGGAATAGGTTCCTCACCGCATGAGCTGGCCAGATTCTTGGTCGGTATTTTAAAACCCCTCCTCGGGAAATCTAGTACTTACGTTAAGAATTCGTATGACTTTGCAAAAGAAGTTGCGGGGGTCACCGTTGAACCAGATGATATCCTTGTAAGTCTCGATGTCAATTCGTTATATACACATGTACTGAGCGACTACTACTAGCAGACACCACCCTTTCAGAACGGACACAGCTTACGGTGGATGAAATAGTGGAAGGCATAAAAGTATGCCTAAATCTCACCCACTTCGTTTTCGACTCCGTGGTTTACACTCAAGAACAAGGTCTAGCAATGGGATCTCCAATATCCCCGGTTTAGGCAAGTATATTTATGGAGGATTTTGAACAAAACGTTTCAGCCGGATTCCCATATCCACCCAAGATATTCTGATGTTATGTAGATGATGGAACGAGACGAGGTCAGTGAGTTTTACAACTGTCTGAAGGAACTGAATCCACACATCAAATTTAGCATGGGGACAGAGTCAACTCCGGGTACACTGGCCTTTTTAGACTGCATGACACACAAGGTCGGAGGAAACTAAAGACCACAGTATACGAGAAGCCAACTGACACTGGGGCAGTTTTGAACTACTCGTCTGCCCATCCAAAGTCGGTATTCGCTAGTATTGCCTCATCATTGTTTAGGCGTGTAAGGGCCCTGTGCACAGAAGAAGCTAATCGGACAGCGGCCCAAGTTGAAGTAAAGAACAAACTTCGCGGTAGTGGATATCCAGCTAGCTTGATTAAGTGTCAATTGCGAAAGGTGTTGGTACCGGTGGTGAAACCCAATCGAGAATGGCTTGGGACGGCTGTTATTCCATATAAACCAGGGACATCGGAGATCATTCGAAGGATCAAAAACACGGCCAACATAAGAGTAGGGTTCCAGAGGGGAAACACTGCGCTCTGCACTGGTGCGGTTGAAGGATCGCCTCCCGGCAAACAGAACTAGTGACTGTGTCTACAAAATCAAGTTTAACGACTCCATTAAGGTCTATATAGGACAGACGGCCAGGGGACTTCACACCAGAATCGGAGAGCATAAGAGGAAAATAAACAGGTCGCCGAGAAACGTAGATGAATATCGAGCGTTACTAAACGACTCGGGAATTGTAGAACATGCACTGGACACGGGACACAAAATAGATTTAGAAAATGTTGAGGTGGTAAGGCGAGGACTACGGTCCATGTCACAGAGACTGATGGCCGAGGCGGTAGAAATCGCCAAGTATCTCAGTGTTAACAGAATAGAACGCGTGGACCTGGCAAACGTGCAAAGAACGGTTTTGGATCAGTCGAGCTGACGTGTGTTGGTGTGCGGTCATCAGAAGGAGTAGTCGTCTATGTATATACGTAGTACACTACTCATAAGGTTGTTGAAAATTCTTCGACAACCGACGATCGGTTTCGCCCTTCTTGGAGCTCATCAGGTATGGCATATGTAAACGAGATATTCAGTTGGGTCACCCGTGAAAGCTAAATTGCTTTTCAAATGAGTGCATTTGTCGAAATCAGCCTAATTTCGGTTCAAGTAGAACATAAGGTTGACGTACCTCGGGGAATGCACCTACCTGATGAGACTCAAGAAGAGCGAGACCGGTCGTGGGCTGTTGAAAAGTTTTCAGCAACCCTGTGAGTAGTTTCCTTTATGAAAATATACTGCGATACCTCGAATATCATGCGAAGTGACACATGAAGCGAACTGTATGCAGCACATCCAGTTGAAGAATATCATAAACGAGAGATTCAGTTGAGTTTCTCGTGAAAACCAAATTGATCTGCAAATGTTTGTATTTGTCGATACCTTGTGCTTCATGTATTTGACGATGGCTGATGAAGGTTCAGTTCGATAAGCTGAAAGCGAATGAATCGCAGGCTTGTTGAACTGAAGGTCAATGCATTAACATTTCGAATAACCGATATCGATAACTCGAACTTGATGAATCGAACGGGAACTCCAACTATGATATACGATAATGGTATATTTGAGTAAGTAGTCTATCTTGACACTTACACCGTGAACTGACGAATTTCCTGGCGTAATTCTAACATTAGTAGACTTTCCCAGCTCTTTCGTCACTATTTGTTCAAACAGCCATATATTTGTATGCTGATAGTCGACATCTACGTCTGTAGGCCCAGTGCAAGTAGACTCACTAGAATTCATCACTCCAATTTTCATCCGGATTGGTTTATCCGTTTAGCTCATGTGGTGATGTGATTCAAGATTAAAACTTTCATTCGGTTCTAGGATGACACTTCATCGGGTTCCGTAGTCGCTTATTTATATTCCACAACTTTGGATCGATTTATTCGGTCCATGCGACGGATGTTTAACTACTAGTCCTAACTTTAATTTTGTATTCTCCTTCGCACCATTTCCCAAGTTGATGGGTTCAGAGACCACCAAACGAAGCCTAAGCTGACCCAACTCAAGAAGAAGAAGAACAAGGCGATCGGATTGTGAGTGAACTCGATTTTACAACGACCAGATGGATGCCATATCAGCTGTGTCCTTTAGAAGTGGCATATGGTGGATTTCTGTTGCCATACATCTGATTTGAAAGTTTTCCTACTCAACGTCTTAGTGAATTCTCTTTATTCATTGTTTCTGCGTCATGGAATTCCCACGGCACCTTTGTTTATCAATATTGAAATAGGTCTTCAACCTCGGTTTGCACAAGTCACTTGTTTTTTTACTTTCTCTGTCCCATCAATGCTATGTGTTTCGATGGCTACAAGCATGCGCTTGAGGTGAGGTTGGAAATGTCGTCCACAGTTATGCATTTTAAATGCGACTAATTATGCCATCAACCTCATCTGTGGACAGCAACATAGCCACACTCGGACTTTTTTTTACTTCAATCATTTGCTTCCACTAGATGCTTATAATCATACGCAACGTGTGAGTCACTCACTGACCCGTTTCTCCCTCTGTTTTTAAAAAGCATGCGTTTTCAAGATTACGTTTCCAAACGTCTTATTTGAACTCGTTTGTATGTTTTAGGTGCCCACCAAATTGACGTTAGTTACGAAGGTGTTCAGGTACCAGGAAGCCCGTTTAATATTCGCGTTATTCCTGGATGTGATCCAAACAGGGTAAAAGTTTACGGCAAAGGTTTGGAGAACGGACCACATCTGTGTCCCGGAGAATCCGCAGAATTCACCGTCGATCTTACCGGTGCCGGTCAGGGTGGCTTGGGTTTGGCCGTTGAAGGTCCTAGCGAAGCTCCTATTAGGTGTCGTGACAATCGAGATGGAACGTGCACGGTCTTTTATACACCCAAGGAACCAGGACAATATTCGATTTTTGTGAGATTCAACGATACGAACGTTCCAAGTGAGTCTTCTAAAAACACCTCAGTTCATATTCTGAAAAATATATCCGAGTGATCTAGGACGCAGTAAGCTATATTGATGGTAGTTCACCAAGCCGAAATTTGTGTGGATCATAGAAATCGATACGCGAATGATCTGACTGACGTGAACTTAGCTCACGCATGCCAGACTCAGAAAAGTGGTTCGCGCTTTCTAGTATGCATATCGGTCACACGCGTGAAGGATGATTAACAAATCATGCAGCATTTCATCTTATGATGTTTCTCAGAAATTAAGCGACTTTTGTCTCATCATATCTATGGTGGTAAGTTGGTGGGGAAAGTACTGTTTGGTTGGCACTTATGAAGTAGTATTTGAATTGCCTCGCCACAGGTCAGCCAGCACCGGCTGAGCCTCAGTAGGGTCACTCCCCCAAGATCGCCCTGAATGAATCGGAACCATCGGAATTCATCTTCAACCTTCACGCTGCTTCAACTGATTGGGCTACCTTAGATCACGTTAAACAAACCACGAATTATAGCCATTGAGCATAACTGCAGAGTACTTTACCGTCAGATAGGGCGAATTTATGCATTGATTACGATAGATGAAGCAGAAATACACCATTGTTTACGTTACTGAGCCTTGTTTACCAGTCCATACGAGTGTCAGGATTTTTTGTCCTACCGTCCTTGCTCATGAAAGCAGTCGTTACCAATGCGACAAAAGTTACTTGTCAAAGTTTTCTAATGTAGTCAAAAGGGCTCTGTGAGTAAGGCGGACCTTTGACATATAGAATGCGGCTTTATATATGGACTTTGCCAGTCTCATCTATCATTAGTGAATGGTTACTTCTGATCTTTCTACGGGAACTAGGCAATGATTTGGAAAAAGCGGTGGGTAAAAACGTGGCGGACGCTCTCGTATATCCCTCACTTAATGATCGTGTTCCTAAGTCTATCTTACCACAGGTAGGACCTAATGCAACTGCTTAATGCCAGTGCCATTGTTATAAGGAAGTGACAACGTGTGCGGCTGGTTTCTGATTTCGACAGGAGATGTTTCACTAGATCCGGGGAAGAAATGCAATGACCGACTCTTTCTCCTCAATGATCAGTTCATTCACGTTCTTCAAACTTCAAGTAAAGGCATTAAGTAACCGAACTGGAGTCAGAATCATTGTCATGTCGTTGGGTCAAACCTCTGTCAATTCATCAAACGTAGTTTAATTTATGTCATTTCTTGGACGCGGTTGTAAAGCATCACGATATTTGGTTTTGAATTGAGCCCAGCCACGTAGTTCAACGCACGTTTACGCAACACTGTTCTTAATACAGTGTGCATGCCCATCTGTATGAACCTTACCCCACCTTAGCTAACATTCTAATGCGCCGCTTATCTGGCTGACTCTAGATATCGGAAACGGTCTTGGCTAAAAGCCCCTTTCACTTGAGTTTGATTATTTGTTCGCAGTAGCATGTCAACTGTTTGACCATATGACCGGATTTTCCGTATTGCAGATAGTCCATTTTACGTTGATGTGAAGACCAAAGTTGACCCAAGCCAAGTGCAGTGCTACGGCCCTGGTTTGGAATCCGGATTATTACGAGCCGGTTGGCCGGCCTATTTCACAGTGGACACAAAGAAAGCTGGCGATGCCAAATTACAAGTGCGTAGTGCCAATGTTTGATGATCATTTGCATACCATGCTTTCCGGTATTATTCAGTTTCTTCTCATCAATGCATCTTGTGACAATGAGGGCGCACCTGGTCCGGTCTTTTGCTTTCTTATGTCCAGGTTTCATCACATGCCGACTCGCGGCTGAGTAATGTTCTGGACTGAGTTGTGAGCATACACACTTTGTACGATATTCAGTGAATCTATTTAGCCGTTGATCATCCATTGGTTTGTTCATTTGTGGGAGCTATTGCTTCATTACAACCACTGTCGTGTCCAGCGGCATTAATGAGGCACACTAATCCAGATGTCGGGTAACGCGTGGTAACAGAGGTCCAAATCGCGGAGAACACGAACTCGGCACAGTTCTTTTTCATTCCATTGCGCAGTTAAATCCGCCCCACGTATTCACCTTTAAAAAATCGTGTAAATGCTTTTATAAGTAATTCATTTCAAAGGTAGAAGTGGAATATGAAAGTCTGAACATGCAGTCACAAAGAGTCAGGCACTCTTAGGGTGAGCAGAAAAAGCAACTAAATCACGTTGTCAATAGACAAATGCAAATATTGGATGGTGAGTGAAAAAACGTTCTGGCAACTCACCGGTCTCTGTTTAAAAAAAAAGCGTTTAGACATGGGCTGCAAAGTCCAAGTGCGCCGAAAGGCCTTTCGGGACCCTATTACACATTTTTGGTTTATTTGATATCTGTTGGTGGGAAAAAACCTAACTAGTGACTTTCAACTAAACACTGGTAAACTTGAGCAAAAGAGGACAATTTTTCTACTTACCAGTTATCTCTGGTGTCACTGACCGGGGGTGCCAGGGTTACTGTCATCTGTCCCCAAGTAAACATTTTATAGTCTGAGATCCTAGCACCGAAATGTCCACACTGCGGATGAATTTTCCGTAACCAGCCCTCATTGTCTGCATTCTGAAAACCTGCATAATGTTTGTTCATCCTTTTGCTATCAAAGGCGATGTACGACTGATTTTTCGTGGTTACGTACAACCATATTCAGGCCTTTCTTGATGCAATCGTAAGGTTTTTCTTATCTAGCATACCGGATGTATGATATGTTGTACGACATACATGCAATCAACGCCTTTGCAAGGCTCTTATGAGAAGTTTGCCTATTCCGTCGTCGACGCAAGCCATCTTCAGCCACTGCAGTCGTTTTATTTTCCTGTAACACATATCCCTACCAAGTAGGATACTTCTGCATTATTTGGAGTACAGTTCACTTACTCTCCTCGTCATTGCTCAGATTGTCATCATACTGTGCCCTCTTTAGGCTTCAGCGTGATATCAAAAACACACAGCAAACGTTCAAGCGTCGCTTGGCGTTGTGAGGTACCTCAAGAGGACCTTCATGCATTCATTCATGTTACCTCGAAACACACTGCATTCTGAATTACCGATGTATGACGCTGCCTACATTTTATGAGGGATCTGCTTTCACTTTTCGGCTCTTGCCTGCTTCAAGAATCGATAAGGATGATCTTTGCTACCTAGTTAACGAATGCGGTCAGCCAGGTTATTATTATTATTATCGTTGATCGTAGTGTAAGAAGATTTTGTAATTTTCAATTGATATTTCGTCTTGTCAGTGAAACCAGTTTATACTGAAGAGCCGAGAACTACTGTACAGATGTTTAATCCAGATTTGGGTATTATCAGTGGTGCGCATCTCACGAAACTCAGGGAGTTTCGGACATGTATTTGAACAATTAACCGTTCGGCTTCAAGCGGCTGAACGGCACTGATTAGCCCTCACTTAGGATGTAGCGTCGCTCGTCCTTCAGTCACCCAAATCACATCACGTGGTCACGTGCTGACTAGCTCCTCGATTGATGACTTCCCGGGTGGAAGTTCCACTCGTCTCGTGAAATTACTCTGTATCTGAGCCAATTGTTCTTACAGTTATCACAACACATCCGTAGGCAGTGACATGTTACAGTTTTTGTGGATTAGATGGTTTTATATACGGTATTTGGTTGACTGAGCCTATTTGGACAACTAAAAAGCTTGAGATATCTATGTTATTTTGTCATAGATAAGTTTTCACAGCAATCCGAGAAACGGATGAACATTATTAGTTAAATATGGCGTTGAAGAGTCACCGTTTCAACCCTCCACCAACGTCTTCGGACCAAATAATTTTTCAGTTAAACAAATGATAATCAACCGTACAGTGGCAAGATGTCAACTGATACTGTCGTATGCCATTGCTCACTGATCTATATTCGAGTCTTCAACTGGCACCGATAATCGTCGCTGTTGACACCTGCCGAGGGGATTAGAAAAACCCCAACATTCTCTCACACCTATCGTGTAGTGTTACTGTTTTGTTCAGCTGGTTGCAGGAATTTCGTATTCCGGGTTTGGGTAACCAGCGCTCAAACCGGAGGTCTTGGTTGAGAGACCTACCCCAGCACACTTTCGGTTCTTTGTGGAAGTTTATCTCAGCACCTCCACGAAAGTTTCAAAGCAGTCTCAATTCAGGTGTTCCATATTCTTCGGGCTCGGCACATTGTTTCTTCCCTACTAGATTCTCACGTTCCCACAGGATGTTCGGCACTGATCCCGAGGCTGCTACCTGTGCTTTGGGATGTCTTCCACTATCGGGTCTTTTTCAGTTCAAGTGAATTATTTCGTAATGTTCTGAAGTCGTGAACTTCCACATTTGCCTAGCTTCACATATACGCTTCTTAGGCGTGCCAATTTTTGTCACCTGATTATCCACTTGGACAGCAACTTATTATCGATGTCAGTGTCGTGGGTGCTTACTTGACTGCCATGATTATTGGGACTCAGTCTGGCAATCACAGAACTGCACTATGTCTTCAAGTAATCATTCAGATCATTCCCCCTGGACTACACAAATTCTTACTCTGTCTCGAGAATGGTCGTAACTGTGCGAAAATCTGCACACTGGCACGTCACATAGGTTAGGACATTTGTGAAATACCTGGTGTGCTGATTTTTTGGTTGGTTTGTTCACTGGGCCTGGTAATTAGATTGCATGCGTTTTGTCACCAGTCGAGGAGACATCGTCATTACGAGGTTGGGTAACTATGATTGAAAAAAAGCGGTATGGGCGATATAGCTTGGGACGGCTAAGCTTTCTATTTCTGGCACCACATTAAATCTCGCGATACAGTTATAATCCCATTCCATCACACCGTACCGGCAAGAGGTTTTTTAATGCATTCTTATGGTTACACCCCAGAAACTTTACAATCCCTGCGTCATGTTTTTTTGGGGATAGCGGTGAAATTTTGTCAGGAGCTCTTGACTCAGATTGAGTTTCACAGTCCCCTATAACTTTGTACAATGTGCTCTAAGATATCCTGTGGGTTCTCAGCCGGGTGGAAGTCAGACGCATTTAGCGTCGGAAAAGATGTCCGACGTCTCTCATTGGATTAAGGCGTGTGAACTAATTTTTGATCCATCCAGTCCTCTTGTATGCCTGAATGATGAGCAAACATGAGAAATGCATAACTGTCTTAAAACAGTCTCAGCTAGCCTCCTATAGTGCTCATTCATTTTACAACCTGAAAGACACTCCAAGCCAATACTTCTACTAAAACTGATTTTCGCTGTGTGTACTCCTTCCGGGAGTGCCTCCATCGAAAAAGAGCTTATTCTAATCAACACTGTTGATAAAATGCAGTCTCCGAGTAGGCCACAGGGGCTTCGGTTGCAAATATGCGGCATTCAACCCTTAGTGGTTTGACTTCGCTACATTTCAATATTTCCTTTTTTCCAAATTGTTCCATCTTTACGCTTTCTTTAATTGCGGTAAAAACACTTTTCTCCGTTGCTTGAAGATGAGGTCTTCTTAACCTGTAATATGTGCACCATAACACTACTGAATGTTACTTAAGACTGATGCGTGGCCATTGGCTTATTCGTTTATCTGCGCGGTTCCGCTATATTTACACACAGTACTTCCATGAGGTGATCCCGCTCATTTTCCACTTTGTAATCCTTCATTCGGTCTCTGAAAAGGCTTTTGTAAATTTTGATTCTAACTATTACTCCCCGACGGCATCATTTACAGTAATATCCCGTAAGCGTAGTTCTCATGGAGTTTTTCAGCACACCAAGAAGTCATATAATGAAGAATGTAAAGTGTGAGAGGTAAATGGCTCATTGTAATTCTTATACCGAAGTTTTCTACCATCTTGGAAGTAATCATTTTAGTCGAGGTATATTGTTTCACTCTATGTACAACTTACCAACTCGTTTGTCCGTCCGCAGGTTCGGTACACACCTAAACCTGGAGGAGAAACGCGGTCTGCGCATATTCAGCCCTTAGGAGCTGCTGCTGGGAAAGACCTTTCCCAACCTCAGCACTATCATAAGATCACCTACACCCCCGAAGCGGAAGGATTGTGTCATATTGAAGTTCTGTACGACGGGGAACATGTTCCTGGATCTCCTTTCTTAGTTCAGATACGAAAATCTTGTGAACCGGAGCGTGTACGTGTCCTCGGACCCGGAGTAGATGGTCCTGTGCTGGCCAGCCTGCCTGCTACCTTCACAGTTGATGCTCGGGATGCTGGTATGGGTGATCTGACCCTCGGACTGACTGTAAGTAATATCATAGTGGAATATTATATTCCGCATTGTGAGTTTGTTACTGTTTTCTAAGTATTTTTGGAATCTTGATACAATTTCAGGATCCAAGGGGACAGTCTGTACCTGTTCGTGTCGTTCCTCTGCCCGTGGATAACGAGTCCATCGTGACGAATGGTGCTGTTCCCTCTGTGACCAGTTTAGCCTCCGGTGATGTCAGTGACACCGGGCTGTTGTCCTGTACTTACGAACCATACTTAGTCGGTCCACACAACATTCATGTCATGTTTGCCGGAGTGGAGGTGGATAACAGCCCTTTCGTTATCCAGAGTGTTCCAACCGGCCGAGCGGATTTGTGTTCAATAGAAGGTAAGGAAGAATTAGTATAACGGCTTGTTTATGATTTTGGTATTCATGTGTACGCCTAAATACTGTTGACAGTCTCATTTCAGGAAGATCTGAGCACCGTGCCAGCGTTAATGACAAGTAATACAATCGGTTTCTTCCCAGATTGTCTGATTGAGCGCCTAGAGGCATAGTTACCTCAGAATGCCTGTTTTAGACCGGCACCCTGCGCCGCTGTCATCCAGTATTTTGTCTTTGTTTCACTTTAAGGCTTTGAACATAATTAACCAAACTTCACGGTTGTACAGCAATGAAGCGTCGGTGTCAAAATTGACGTTTTATTCTAATGATAAGTAGTTCAGTTCAGTCCTGAAAACACCAATGAATTTGGGCATCTTTTAGGAAGTCTTGCTGTTCCGTATCTCTGTTTAGGTACAGCCTGCGTGTTGGTGGGTTGAGTAATGTGAAAATGTGCTGCCATGATTGCACCCTTAGTTGTCTTCCAATGTTACTTTGTTCATAGAGTGTCTATCTTATTTTCATCGCATGAATGGTACGAAGGTTATGTTTACCATTCTTGTTTTCTACATCATACGTGGTTAAAATATCTTAACTTGCTGTTCATCTTAGGTACTATCCATTTATGGTAGTTTGTTACCATAAATTTGGATTTATTTGATTAGACAATACTTGTACACGGTCTTGATCGTTGCTTTCGTTCGCCTTATTGACAGGTTTAAATATTGGGACCTTGGTTTTATTATGCCTGGCCTGGTAAGGCTTTTTACCGGTACTCAGTGCAACTATATAAAAGCTTATATTAGTTACCTAGGGTTGGGCAGACGATCCGAATAAAGTTTGGATTTTTGCCAGGTTTGGGTGGCAGTGAGAAAGGCAATGGCGAAAGCCACTTGTCTGTTCCGTTATGTTTAGAGCACAAAGACGAGAATGTTGTTTCTTGGCCTTCATGTTCATTTCGCACTTATTGATTTGGGTCTGTCAGGCTTAGATTTCAAACTGGGGCACACAGTGCGAATTGAGGTTCCAGAGAACCACGAGGATATTAATGTTAAACTGTGAAATTTAAAGCTGAGGATGGTTCTTATGTTCAGTGGATGAGGTAATCTAGACGTTTCTCTTAACCAAAATGCTTTCAGATCCGATAAGTGAAATCGTCGCTATCGAAACGGAGAACGTGATTAGAGTCAACACCGCTAAAGGTGGCACTGGTCGCCTTACTTGCCAAGTGGTTCAACCTGCCACGAAACCTGGTGTTTCAGCTACTTTGCTACCTGTGGAGTCTGAGGAGAACAAGGATGGTGTTGTTAGCGTGTATTACACTCCGAAACAGTTGGGTGAACTATGCGTGGAACTGCGGTTCGGTGGTCAGCTGATTCCCGGTGGTGAATTCACGCAAAAGGTAAGCAGTTGCCCTTTGCTTGCTTTGCTAGGTGGAATGTTCTGTATAAACGTTATCGCCTAAATTCTACAGTGATACTTTTCTTGTACAGCTTGTCTTGATGCATTGTATCCATTCGTAAGGTAATAGTGGTGTATGGACCGTTCACTAAGACGTGGGACGTGGCTATCCAGTGAAGAAATCCATTACCAAACAGTTTCCATTTGTTGGTGCGGCAATCCTTTTGCGCACTTTCCACATGGGTGCGTCGGGTTTTTTCTTCAAACTTGCCTGTCAATGTGTAGACTTGCTTGCAGTCCTACTAGTCGGTAAGGCTCGTGTTCGGCATAGGCCGCGAAACATGATTTCATACGTATAGTTTTGTCTCATATGAGCATCCTTACATTGGTACTAGTATGAGCTTCGACTACTTGGATTTCAAACTGGCTGTCTTCTGTTTCACTATGAAATATCAGATGGGTTCCTCGACATTCCTACAAAAGCGTGTGCCGTTATTCTTACCCAAGAAGTAATTTCCTCTCACTTGCCTCATGTCATTAGTTCCAAAAAGAGGACTCACAAAGCAAACTGTATTTCCCGTTGATGTCATTTTTATGTATTTATCTAACAGCAAGGGTATGAATAGTGGAGCCTCGTTGAAGTTGCCGCAGTTTAATTCTTCCCTCTTGTGCCGTCACACTTTCTTACGCAGGTTGTCACCCGCGAGGAGGCTGCTAAACCCGCAGTAAGTTGACTCGTTGAGATATGCCTTTGAGTTCTCGTCACGCTCTGTCTTATTTTCTACTGTGCTTTGTATCATCGTCGAATTAACGGCGTTACAACGTTTCAAACAGTTTTTAGATGTGAAGAAAGTTGTTGGCTCCGGCTTCAATACGTGTTCCAGGAATAGCCAAACTGATTCTCGGTTCTTACCATTGTTAGCTCTCATCAGGATGAAATAGGGAAGCGTGAATTCAGATCATCTCTTGGGGGCACCATATCCATACAGAGTTATTTGTGTTCCCCCCGGAAACGTTTGACAAAATTCGGCAGAAAATAGTAAACTTCATAATGAGGCCGCTCGTGGAAATCAGTTTTTTTTAATGCGTCTGACTTCCACCCGGCTGAGAACCCACAGGATATCTTAGAGCACATTGTACAAAGTTATAGGGGACTGTGAAACTCAATCTGAGTCAAGAGCTCCTGACAAAATTTCACCGCTATCCCCAAAAAAACATGACGCAGGGATTGTAAAGTTTCTGGGGTGTAACCATAAGAATGCATTAAAAAACCTCTTGCCGGTACGGTGTGATGGAATGGGATTATAACTGTATCGCGAGATTTAATGTGGTGCCAGAAATAGAAAGCTTAGCCGTCCCAAGCTATATCGCCCATACCGCTTTTTTTCAATCATAGTTACCCAACCTCGTAATGACGATGTCTCCTCGACTGGTGACAAAACGCATGCAATCTAATTACCAGGCCCAGTGAACAAACCAACCAAAAAATCAGCACACCAGGTATTTCACAAATGTCCTAACCTATGTGACGTGCCAGTGTGCAGATTTTCGCACAGTTACGACCATTCTCGAGACAGAGTAAGAATTTGTGTAGTCCAGGGGGAATGATCTGAATGATTACTTGAAGACATAGTGCAGTTCTGTGATTGCCAGACTGAGTCCCAATAATCATGGCAGTCAAGTAAGCACCCACGACACTGACATCGATAATAAGTTGCTGTCCAAGTGGATAATCAGGTGACAAAAATTGGCACGCCTAAGAAGCGTATATGTGAAGCTAGGCAAATGTGGAAGTTCACGACTTCAGAACATTACGAAATAATTCACTTGAACTGAAAAAGACCCGATAGTGGAAGACATCCCAAAGCACAGGTAGCAGCCTCGGGATCAGTGCCGAACATCCTGTGGGAACGTGAGAATCTAGTAGGGAAGAAACAATGTGCCGAGCCCGAAGAATATGGAACACCTGAATTGAGACTGCTTTGAAACTTTCGTGGAGGTGCTGAGATAAACTTCCACAAAGAACCGAAAGTGTGCTGGGGTAGGTCTCTCAACCAAGACCTCCGGTTTGAGCGCTGGTTACCCAAACCCGGAATACGAAATTCCTGCAACCAGCTGAACAAAACAGTAACACTACACGATAGGTGTGAGAGAATGTTGGGGTTTTTCTAATCCCCTCGGCAGGTGTCAACAGCGACGATTATCGGTGCCAGTTGAAGACTCGAATATAGATCAGTGAGCAATGGCATACGACAGTATCAGTTGACATCTTGCCACTGTACGGTTGATTATCATTTGTTTAACTGAAAAATTATTTGGTCCGAAGACGTTGGTGGAGGGTTGAAACGGTGACTCTTCAACGCCATATTTAACTAATAATGTTCATCCGTTTCTCGGATTGCTGTGAAAACTTATCTATGACAAAATAACATAGATATCTCAAGCTTTTTAGTTGTCCAAATAGGCTCAGTCAACCAAATACCGTATATAAAACCATCTAATCCACAAAAACTGTAACATGTCACTGCCTACGGATGTGTTGTGATAACTGTAAGAACAATTGGCTCAGATACAGAGTAATTTCACGAGACGAGTGGAACTTCCACCCGGGAAGTCATCAATCGAGGAGCTAGTCAGCACGTGACCACGTGATGTGATTTGGGTGACTGAAGGACGAGCGACGCTACATCCTAAGTGAGGGCTAATCAGTGCCGTTCAGCCGCTTGAAGCCGAACGGTTAATTGTTCAAATACATGTCCGAAACTCCCTGAGTTTCGTGAGATGCGCACCACTGATAATACCCAAATCTGGATTAAACATCTGTACAGTAGTTCTCGGCTCTTCAGTATAAACTGGTTTCACTGACAAGACGAAATATCAATTGAAAATTACAAAATCTTCTTACACTACGATCAACGATAATAATAATAATAACCTGGCTGACCGCATTCGTTAACTAGGTAGCAAAGATCATCCTTATCGATTCTTGAAGCAGGCAAGAGCCGAAAAGTGAAAGCAGATCCCTCATAAAATGTAGGCAGCGTCATACATCGGTAATTCAGAATGCAGTGTGTTTCGAGGTAACATGAATGAATGCATGAAGGTCCTCTTGAGGTACCTCACAACGCCAAGCGACGCTTGAACGTTTGCTGTGTGTTTTTGATATCACGCTGAAGCCTAAAGAGGGCACAGTATGATGACAATCTGAGCAATGACGAGGAGAGTAAGTGAACTGTACTCCAAATAATGCAGAAGTATCCTACTTGGTAGGGATATGTGTTACAGGAAAATAAAACGACTGCAGTGGCTGAAGATGGCTTGCGTCGACGACGGAATAGGCAAACTTCTCATAAGAGCCTTGCAAAGGCGTTGATTGCATGTATGTCGTACAACATATCATACATCCGGTATGCTAGATAAGAAAAACCTTACGATTGCATCAAGAAAGGCCTGAATATGGTTGTACGTAACCACGAAAAATCAGTCGTACATCGCCTTTGATAGCAAAAGGATGAACAAACATTATGCAGGTTTTCAGAATGCAGACAATGAGGGCTGGTTACGGAAAATTCATCCGCAGTGTGGACATTTCGGTGCTAGGATCTCAGACTATAAAATGTTTACTTGGGGACAGATGACAGTAACCCTGGCACCCCCGGTCAGTGACACCAGAGATAACTGGTAAGTAGAAAAATTGTCCTCTTTTGCTCAAGTTTACCAGTGTTTAGTTGAAAGTCACTAGTTAGGTTTTTTCCCACCAACAGATATCAAATAAACCAAAAATGTGTACTAGGGTCCCGAAAGGCCTTTCGGGACCCTATTACACATTTTTGGTTTATTTGATATCTGTTGGTGGGAAAAAACCTAACTAGTGACTTTCAACTAAACACTGGTAAACTTGAGCAAAAGAGGACAATTTTTCTACTTACCAGTTATCTCTGGTGTCACTGACCGGGGGTGCCAGGGTTACTGTCATCTGTCCCCAAGTAAACATTTTATAGTCTGAGATCCTAGCACCGAAATGTCCACACTGCGGATGAATTTTCCGTAACCAGCCCTCATTGTCTGCATTCTGAAAACCTGCATAATGTTTGTTCATCCTTTTGCTATCAAAGGCGATGTACGACTGATTTTTCGTGGTTACGTACAACCATATTCAGGCCTTTCTTGATGCAATCGTAAGGTTTTTCTTATCTAGCATACCGGATGTATGATATGTTGTACGACATACATGCAATCAACGCCTTTGCAAGGCTCTTATGAGAAGTTTGCCTATTCCGTCGTCGACGCAAGCCATCTTCAGCCACTGCAGTCGTTTTATTTTCCTGTAACACATATCCCTACCAAGTAGGATACTTCTGCATTATTTGGAGTACAGTTCACTTACTCTCCTCGTCATTGCTCAGATTGTCATCATACCGTGCCCTCTTTAGGCTTCAGCGTGATATCAAAAACACACAGCAAACGTTCAAGCGTCGCTTGGCGTTGTGAGGTACCTCAAGAGGACCTTCATGCATTCATTCATGTTACCTCGAAACACACTGCATTCTGAATTACCGATGTATGACGCTGCCTACATTTTATGAGGGATCTGCTTTCACTTTTCGGCTCTTGCCTGCTTCAAGAATCGATAAGGATGATCTTTGCTACCTAGTTAACGAATGCGGTCAGCCAGGTTATTATTATTATTATCGTTGATCGTAGTGTAAGAAGATTTTGTAATTTTCAATTGATATTTCGTCTTGTCAGTGAAACCAGTTTATACTGAAGAGCCGAGAACTACTGTACAGATGTTTAATCCAGATTTGGGTATTATCAGTGGTGCGCATCTCACGAAACTCAGGGAGTTTCGGACATGTATTTGAACAATTAACCGTTCGGCTTCAAGCGGCTGAACGGCACTGATTAGCCCTCACTTAGGATGTAGCGTCGCTCGTCCTTCAGTCACCCAAATCACATCACGTGGTCACGTGCTGACTAGCTCCTCGATTGATGACTTCCCGGGTGGAAGTTCCACTCGTCTCGTGAAATTACTCTGTATCTGAGCCAATTGTTCTTACAGTTATCACAACACATCCGTAGGCAGTGACATGTTACAGTTTTTGTGGATTAGATGGTTTTATATACGGTATTTGGTTGACTGAGCCTATTTGGACAACTAAAAAGCTTGAGATATCTATGTTATTTTGTCATAGATAAGTTTTCACAGCAATCCGAGAAACGGATGAACATTATTAGTTAAATATGGCGTTGAAGAGTCACCGTTTCAACCCTCCACCAACGTCTTCGGACCAAATAATTTTTCAGTTAAACAAATGATAATCAACCGTACAGTGGCAAGATGTCAACTGATACTGTCGTATGCCATTGCTCACTGATCTATATTCGAGTCTTCAACTGGCACCGATAATCGTCGCTGTTGACACCTGCCGAGGGGATTAGAAAAACCCCAACATTCTCTCACACCTATCGTGTAGTGTTACTGTTTTGTTCAGCTGGTTGCAGGAATTTCGTATTCCGGGTTTGGGTAACCAGCGCTCAAACCGGAGGTCTTGGTTGAGAGACCTACCCCAGCACACTTTCGGTTCTTTGTGGAAGTTTATCTCAGCACCTCCACGAAAGTTTCAAAGCAGTCTCAATTCAGGTGTTCCATATTCTTCGGGCTCGGCACATTGTTTCTTCCCTACTAGATTCTCACGTTCCCACAGGATGTTCGGCACTGATCCCGAGGCTGCTACCTGTGCTTTGGGATGTCTTCCACTATCGGGTCTTTTTCAGTTCAAGTGAATTATTTCGTAATGTTCTGAAGTCGTGAACTTCCACATTTGCCTAGCTTCACATATACGCTTCTTAGGCGTGCCAATTTTTGTCACCTGATTATCCACTTGGACAGCAACTTATTATCGATGTCAGTGTCGTGGGTGCTTACTTGACTGCCATGATTATTGGGACTCAGTCTGGCAATCACAGAACTGCACTATGTCTTCAAGTAATCATTCAGATCATTCCCCCTGGACTACACAAATTCTTACTCTGTCTCGAGAATGGTCGTAACTGTGCGAAAATCTGCACACTGGCACGTCACATAGGTTAGGACATTTGTGAAATACCTGGTGTGCTGATTTTTTGGTTGGTTTGTTCACTGGGCCTGGTAATTAGATTGCATGCGTTTTGTCACCAGTCGAGGAGACATCGTCATTACGAGGTTGGGTAACTATGATTGAAAAAAAGCGGTATGGGCGATATAGCTTGGGACGGCTAAGCTTTCTATTTCTGGCACCACATTAAATCTCGCGATACAGTTATAATCCCATTCCATCACACCGTACCGGCAAGAGGTTTTTTAATGCATTCTTATGGTTACACCCCAGAAACTTTACAATCCCTGCGTCATGTTTTTTTGGGGATAGCGGTGAAATTTTGTCAGGAGCTCTTGACTCAGATTGAGTTTCACAGTCCCCTATAACTTTGTACAATGTGCTCTAAGATATCCTGTGGGTTCTCAGCCGGGTGGAAGTCAGACGCATTTAGCGTCGGAAAAGATGTCCGACGTCTCTCATTGGATTAAGGCGTGTGAACTAATTTTTGATCCATCCAGTCCTCTTGTATGCCTGAATGATGAGCAAACATGAGAAATGCATAACTGTCTTAAAACAGTCTCAGCTAGCCTCCTATAGTGCTCATTCATTTTACAACCTGAAAGACACTCCAAGCCAATACTTCTACTAAAACTGATTTTCGCTGTGTGTACTCCTTCCGGGAGTGCCTCCATCGAAAAAGAGCTTATTCTAATCAACACTGTTGATAAAATGCAGTCTCCGAGTAGGCCACAGGGGCTTCGGTTGCAAATATGCGGCATTCAACCCTTAGTGGTTTGACTTCGCTACATTTCAATATTTCCTTTTTTCCAAATTGTTCCATCTTTACGCTTTCTTTAATTGCGGTAAAAACACTTTTCTCCGTTGCTTGAAGATGAGGTCTTCTTAACCTGTAATATGTGCACCATAACACTACTGAATGTTACTTAAGACTGATGCGTGGCCATTGGCTTATTCGTTTATCTGCGCGGTTCCGCTATATTTACACACAGTACTTCCATGAGGTGATCCCGCTCATTTTCCACTTTGTAATCCTTCATTCGGTCTCTGAAAAGGCTTTTGTAAATTTTGATTCTAACTATTACTCCCCGACGGCATCATTTACAGTAATATCCCGTAAGCGTAGTTCTCATGGAGTTTTTCAGCACACCAAGAAGTCATATAATGAAGAATGTAAAGTGTGAGAGGTAAATGGCTCATTGTAATTCTTATACCGAAGTTTTCTACCATCTTGGAAGTAATCATTTTAGTCGAGGTATATTGTTTCACTCTATGTACAACTTACCAACTCGTTTGTCCGTCCGCAGGTTCGGTACACACCTAAACCTGGAGGAGAAACGCGGTCTGCGCATATTCAGCCCTTAGGAGCTGCTGCTGGGAAAGACCTTTCCCAACCTCAGCACTATCATAAGATCACCTACACCCCCGAAGCGGAAGGATTGTGTCATATTGAAGTTCTGTACGACGGGGAACATGTTCCTGGATCTCCTTTCTTAGTTCAGATACGAAAATCTTGTGAACCGGAGCGTGTACGTGTCCTCGGACCCGGAGTAGATGGTCCTGTGCTGGCCAGCCTGCCTGCTACCTTCACAGTTGATGCTCGGGATGCTGGTATGGGTGATCTGACCCTCGGACTGACTGTAAGTAATATCATAGTGGAATATTATATTCCGCATTGTGAGTTTGTTACTGTTTTCTAAGTATTTTTGGAATCTTGATACAATTTCAGGATCCAAGGGGACAGTCTGTACCTGTTCGTGTCGTTCCTCTGCCCGTGGATAACGAGTCCATCGTGACGAATGGTGCTGTTCCCTCTGTGACCAGTTTAGCCTCCGGTGATGTCAGTGACACCGGGCTGTTGTCCTGTACTTACGAACCATACTTAGTCGGTCCACACAACATTCATGTCATGTTTGCCGGAGTGGAGGTGGATAACAGCCCTTTCGTTATCCAGAGTGTTCCAACCGGCCGAGCGGATTTGTGTTCAATAGAAGGTAAGGAAGAATTAGTATAACGGCTTGTTTATGATTTTGGTATTCATGTGTACGCCTAAATACTGTTGACAGTCTCATTTCAGGAAGATCTGAGCACCGTGCCAGCGTTAATGACAAGTAATACAATCGGTTTCTTCCCAGATTGTCTGATTGAGCGCCTAGAGGCATAGTTACCTCAGAATGCCTGTTTTAGACCGGCACCCTGCGCCGCTGTCATCCAGTATTTTGTCTTTGTTTCACTTTAAGGCTTTGAACATAATTAACCAAACTTCACGGTTGTACAGCAATGAAGCGTCGGTGTCAAAATTGACGTTTTATTCTAATGATAAGTAGTTCAGTTCAGTCCTGAAAACACCAATGAATTTGGGCATCTTTTAGGAAGTCTTGCTGTTCCGTATCTCTGTTTAGGTACAGCCTGCGTGTTGGTGGGTTGAGTAATGTGAAAATGTGCTGCCATGATTGCACCCTTAGTTGTCTTCCAATGTTACTTTGTTCATAGAGTGTCTATCTTATTTTCATCGCATGAATGGTACGAAGGTTATGTTTACCATTCTTGTTTTCTACATCATACGTGGTTAAAATATCTTAACTTGCTGTTCATCTTAGGTACTATCCATTTATGGTAGTTTGTTACCATAAATTTGGATTTATTTGATTAGACAATACTTGTACACGGTCTTGATCGTTGCTTTCGTTCGCCTTATTGACAGGTTTAAATATTGGGACCTTGGTTTTATTATGCCTGGCCTGGTAAGGCTTTTTACCGGTACTCAGTGCAACTATATAAAAGCTTATATTAGTTACCTAGGGTTGGGCAGACGATCCGAATAAAGTTTGGATTTTTGCCAGGTTTGGGTGGCAGTGAGAAAGGCAATGGCGAAAGCCACTTGTCTGTTCCGTTATGTTTAGAGCACAAAGACGAGAATGTTGTTTCTTGGCCTTCATGTTCATTTCGCACTTATTGATTTGGGTCTGTCAGGCTTAGATTTCAAACTGGGGCACACAGTGCGAATTGAGGTTCCAGAGAACCACGAGGATATTAATGTTAAACTGTGAAATTTAAAGCTGAGGATGGTTCTTATGTTCAGTGGATGAGGTAATCTAGACGTTTCTCTTAACCAAAATGCTTTCAGATCCGATAAGTGAAATCGTCGCTATCGAAACGGAGAACGTGATTAGAGTCAACACCGCTAAAGGTGGCACTGGTCGCCTTACTTGCCAAGTGGTTCAACCTGCCACGAAACCTGGTGTTTCAGCTACTTTGCTACCTGTGGAGTCTGAGGAGAACAAGGATGGTGTTGTTAGCGTGTATTACACTCCGAAACAGTTGGGTGAACTATGCGTGGAACTGCGGTTCGGTGGTCAGCTGATTCCCGGTGGTGAATTCACGCAAAAGGTAAGCAGTTGCCCTTTGCTTGCTTTGCTAGGTGGAATGTTCTGTATAAACGTTATCGCCTAAATTCTACAGTGATACTTTTCTTGTACAGCTTGTCTTGATGCATTGTATCCATTCGTAAGGTAATAGTGGTGTATGGACCGTTCACTAAGACGTGGGACGTGGCTATCCAGTGAAGAAATCCATTACCAAACAGTTTCCATTTGTTGGTGCGGCAATTCTTTTTGCGCACTTTCCACATGGGTGCGTCGGGTTTTTTCTTCAAACTTGCCTGTCAATGTGTAGACTTGCTTGCAGTCCTACTAGTCGGTAAGGCTCGTGTTCGGCATAGGCCGCGAAACATGATTTCATACGTATAGTTTTGTCTCATATGAGCATCCTTACATTGGTACTAGTATGAGCTTCGACTACTTGGATTTCAAACTGGCTGTCTTCTGTTTCACTATGAAATATCAGATGGGTTCCTCGACATTCCTACAAAAGCGTGTGCCGTTATTCTTACCCAAGAAGTAATTTCCTCTCACTTGCCTCATGTCATTAGTTCCAAAAAGAGGACTCACAAAGCAAACTGTATTTCCCGTTGATGTCATTTTTATGTATTTATCTAACAGCAAGGGTATGAATAGTGGAGCCTCGTTGAAGTTGCCGCAGTTTAATTCTTCCCTCTTGTGCCGTCACACTTTCTTACGCAGGTTGTCACCCGCGAGGAGGCTGCTAAACCCGCAGTAAGTTGACTCGTTGAGATATGCCTTTGAGTTCTCGTCACGCTCTGTCTTATTTTCTACTGTGCTTTGTATCATCGTCGAATTAACGGCGTTACAACGTTTCAAACAGTTTTTAGATGTGAAGAAAGTTGTTGGCTCCGGCTTCAATACGTGTTCCAGGAATAGCCAAACTGATTCTCGGTTCTTACCATTGTTAGCTCTCATCAGGATGAAATAGGGAAGCGTGAATTCAGATCATCTCTTGGGGGCACCATATCCATACAGAGTTATTTGTGTTCCCCCCGGAAACGTTTGACAAAATTCGGCAGAAAATAGTAAACTTCATAATGAGGCCGCTCGTGGAAATCAGTTTTTTTTTTCAACAAATGAATAAGCGAACTGCTCTCTAATTAACCACCAACCTCCAGCATTGAATTACGTTTTTTAAAACAACACAAACCCAGATTTGATAGTTGAAAACACCCATCTAAACACACACTGGCGATGTCTATTCTATCGGTGGTGAGATATTTGTAGGACAATCGCCATGCCTGGTGAACAACAACCACGACATTACTTTCCTTAGGAAACGCCTGGTGCACCATTTTTCATAGGCTTACTGCATACTTTCTCTTCAAATAGGCCCATTAATCAGGTTTGTTAGCGTGATATGCGGACATTCTGGTTTAAGAAACGTTTGGTTAACAACCGGTGGATTTATTAGACATATGTGCTTTGTAATCAGGGTGCTTTTAAGCGAGGTGCCGAACGCCTACGGAAGGTACGGGTTCCACATCGTCTCCAGATAGTGCACAGCGTATACTCCCGACTGGATGTAACAAAATAGGTGCACTCTGAGTAATTCGATTTGATGTTATCAACTCCGCACACACAGAACAATATTTACTCGACATAATTCACCAGTGTCCTGACGTATTTACTTCTTCCCCATCTAGTTACGCTGCATCGCCATGAGTTAAATGATTTCAATGCACTCGAGATCTCAGACGTGCACCGACGTCGGTGGTAGATCGACATCGACACCCGCTACGGTTAAACCACAGTAAGGCTGCACTGCTCATGCTGTGCCATGGCCTTTTGAAAAAATAATACAATGCGCTAACGTGCAGCTGTAAGCACAACAAACCGGAGCAGACGTTTCAGAGGCTTTTGATGATCCATCAAGCTGTTCGTAGGCGCACTCTGCTCTAGGAAACATTTTGGTAGAATAAACCTCAGCATCTCGGGTCTTTATAGAGCAGCGCCGGAAAAGCGGACTTTATTGTGAAAAAATCAGTTGCAGGACTGATCTGGGCTGTTGTCAGTGTGAATTTAGTGAAGTTAGTTTGAGCGTCCAAATATATCTTGAAATTAAGTTGTTTGGATACCTTTTACATGCCTTAAACGCTTTCACCTTCCATCTTTGGGAATGAATTCACACGGGAAAATGTTGAAACATGTACCCACGTTAATACGAATTCCTTAGTCGCCTTGAGTTTACCGTTTTCAAGTACACATTGTGCGCTGAACACAAGGCTACAAATTTCAACGAAAAAACAGGCGTTGATCAAATAAAAGTAAAAATACTCTCGCTCAGGGCAGCATGATCTAATAAGGAAAAGTACGGTTGACAGATTTTTGTTCACTGAGCAGGCATTCGCCCGCGTTTCGTTACGGAAGGAGCATAACTTAAGTGTTTTGTTTGGCGCCATCGACCTTCATGTTTTTAGCCACTGAATACCACCCATTTGGAGGTCACGGTCTGGATTATCAGAGTCTGTTAGCGAGGGAGGGCGGGCGAAATCAGCTTGGACTCATTCTCCTGGTCAGAATAATACATGGTGGTCAAATCTCGCACACAACATTGGCCCTTCTATTAGAGCCGAAGTTGTTGGGATAAATACTACCTCTATCGACCCACCAGGATGATAAATAGTCGGATAAGATAATCGTAAAGATCCTTCACCCAAATGCGTCAACTACCCAAACCAACAGAGACCTGTCTAAGACGCACTTCTGGAAGGTTGAACTGAACTGAACTCGAATTCGATTGACCTCATCTCGAGTTCCCCTTGTTTTTAGCATGTTCACAATGCAATTCTTCAGTCTGGTCGCCATTATTTCGTTAACGCCTACATGAACAGCATCTGAAGGCTTGCCTGCCTTTAGCTATTTTTATCTAACCACTGCAATTTCATCTTTCACATAACCAGACCAAGGCAGCCATTACTCATCCATACAAGTCTACGAAGGCCCATTCTCCTCGTCATCCTTTTTGCCCACGGTCTATTGGTATTCGCGCTCCCAGTGACTTGTTTCAGCTGTACGTCCCAAAGTCCATCCCCTCATCGTGTCGCGCCAGTACCAATCATGGTGTTTTCTACTACACATTCAAAATTCAGTAGGACTGGTCGTCCATCTGTGTTGACAACTACGAAACATTCAAGTTGCACTCATTTTTTATCCGGTCTCAAGCTAACACTGATCAAAACTCCCATACCGTAAATCTACCGTAAATCTACTCACTTCTCATAGCTCGGGCTCTATGTTCGCCAATAGTCTTAGCAACTGTGCCCCAGCGCACGCAACATACTCAAAGGTACATTGTGGGCCCACTTAGTGTCACGTTTCTCAAACAGGTGGGTCCATTTTCCCACCGTGCTCTGCTATAACTCAAAATTCGGAGGGTCATTACCTCAGCAAGCCCCTTGAATCACACGATCTTGCTTCCAGCGCTTCGCTGTGTGGCACTACAGTGCTAAGCCCTCTGGCTTGTTGCTGTGCTGCTGAATGACCAGCGCGCCGACCACCGAACTGGAGCTGCGCTTATGCACAACCGTCAGTGCTTGGTTCATCAAGCGATCAAAATGCCGCGACAACCAATAGTGCAGCTCGGTAAGGTCACCTAACTGGTGTTGTACAAAATGAAAATACAAGCGATCTAACCACACGGAAATGAGTGAACTTAGCCTAATGCCGCAGGTTTCACCTGTGCGTTAGCGAACCTTACTATTTATTGAACATCCATAGTACAGCATTGATCAGCTCGGTCTTGTTCAGTAAACCGAATGTAATGAAGGGTGAGGTTGATGATGATCTGTCGTCGCCTTCGACGTTTTCCTGTCGTTTAGGGTACATCGAACTCAACTGACTCACTAAGTCTGATGGACGTGAACGGACCGTTAACTAAAATGCTGATAAGACATGCCGAGAAAATCTGTATAAACCTGCTTAAACTACCTTGAACACAGCGTGTCGAAAGCTCAAATGTCCAATATGCTCTTTCAGAGGCAGAATTCACATCTAAGGATATTTGTATTGAATATTCGTTTTACCAGATATGTACCACCGGGAATGTACAACCTAACCCCTTTACAATTTCTTGACGAGTAGAATAAAGAAAGCGGCATTCAGGAGTATGTAGTCCACGGAACTACAGTTCCTAACAGATGACACGTTTGCTAAGATACATTTTATGTCAACATTTTAGTCAACTTATCGGTGTGCTCCAGTTCAGATTTACAAACATTGTCAGTAGTACGTGCAGTCGATCTTACCCTCAAAAGATGACTCTACAAACTTCGTAGACCGTAGAAAAGCGAGCCTGTCTTCTCTTCCGTTTTGCGGAGGTTTGTTGTGAACCTACCAATTCTTAATCTAAATAGGTCCGAATTCGAATTTATTTCTTTTGGATTGTATCCTGAAGCACCTCCTCGTAAAATTTACCGGGGAAATGCGAAGACCCTAACGGAGCACTTTTTTATCACTGACGTCTCCTGAGAACGAGGGTCGGTTTAAGACGAAACTGATATAACCGCGCTATCGTTTGTGGCATACCCCATGAGCGCTAACACACGGAAAGCACGACCGGACCTAAGGAACTAATATAAACTCTACAATATTGAGACTGGACGAGAAGTCCATCGCTGCTACTCTTTATAAGAAATCTAGGACTTCCTCTCCGACCCATCGAAGTTTCTTGCGAAAAACAACCAATGTGTTTTGGTTTGTCTGTGAGTTACATATTTACTTTTTAAGTGGGTTTACTTATCAACTTTTTGATTGCCATGTACTCCGGCTACATGTGTTACCTAAGATCTATGAAAAAAGTCCCCCAATTTGTCCAATGCTAGTTTGCCCAAACTAGCCAAATGATTAGTCAACATTTTCAGACCTGTACAAATTGAGCCTGATAAAAATTCCTTTGCGATTTTTTACGGGCTTTTAGCATGCCTTGGGAAGCTCAGCATTTCCAGCCTGACACTGTCCCTTCGACGTTCAGTTACTAGTTGCAAACATCTTTCTCGGAAGTTTTTTTTAATATGGATTCTTATCAGCTCACTCACTCACCACCAGCCCGGGGAATTCTCTCAGCACCGACGTTGAATGACACTTGTGGTCAGAGACTAATAACAAGAGAATTGCTTCATATAAAAGGTTTTTACAACGATAGTTTGTCGTTTGCATATCACGAATAACAAACTGTAAATTTTCTTCCCATGTTTGCCTCACTCCGTCAGAGCGATTGAAGTAGAAATACAATTGGGGATTGTGGAAAACGACAGATTCGCCTGACACAACAGAATGTAATGAACTCAGGCTGAGGATTTTTCTAGATCCATGCTGGTTCGCCTTTGTTGAAACATGATACCATCACAAGGCCTTAGGTCGATGGTAGAACTCTTACCGGTTGTATATCCACTGCATTTTCCATGACATTTGCGGTTTGAGATATCTGGTTAGTTGTGGAACTTTGCAGTTTTGAAGTCCGTCACTTCTGCTGTGCCCTTTTTGTGAGGAAAGCATTACTCTAACTTCGATATAAAAGACCTCATCCCCTCTGCTCCCTGCCAACACTATTGTCCCATGTGACAACGTGTCTTTCTTCTCAATCACTTGGAGATCTATTCTCTAGGATACGATAAGCCACCATTCTGTTTCTTTTGTCTCTTTGTCCTTTTGGTCTAAGTGGTATAGTTAAATGGGTGTTGATGCATGTTGCTCCCTCCCTCCCCCCTCCGAGGTTTCAAACTCGATAAGTTGGAAGGTTTGGGATGGAAATGGCTCTTTGTTCCGTGCATTTAGTTTTTCGGTTGAGCTTACTGACATCTGATTATGCTTGCTATGACTATTTCTTGATTTAGCTCGTCATCGATGAACCTATCTGTGGTCTCTAGGACCACCCTACGCGGTTTATGGCTGCTGATGGTACTGTCGCTCATTATTTGAATAAATGTTGATGTCACCCGACACACGATTTTGTACATGCTTATTTTCGTTATCCATACTCGTGACTCACAATCTCGATTAATCCGATTTTGAAAAGTGCATTGAATCCTAATTTACGACGTCTACTCAGGTACGCCTCTGTTCTTGTCGATTGTTTATGTGAAGCCAGCCTGTAGAGTGAGTGTTGAGTAAATGTTACTTTGTTTGTCTTGGACAGTTGGCTGTTCACTTTATTCCCGCATACTTTCTTCTGGAACTTTGCAGAAAGCTACCTCACAATTTCGTTCAGTGGAATTCAGACTACCAGCCCCGCGGGGCGACGCGGATGTGGAATGTAAGTTATTTCGTAGCTCTTCCTGTCTGTTGGAGATTGAATTGTCTAATGAATTCATGTGATTCTCTTTACTAGTGATTTCTATTCTACTTTCATTCACTTCTTCTATGCGTTTTGTAAAATTCACTGTTGGTTCTTCGGTGGTACGCACCTTGCATGTCATTACTGAGCCCTGCGCGTGCAGGCTTTCAAAATTTCATGATTTGTCTGGCTTGTTTAACTTCACTGCTTGTAGGTCATGGAGGTTAATTTTTTGTCGAAGTAATTAAGAGGAATATGAGTCAATCCAGAGACTTTGTGACAGCCATATTTTCTTCTCTCCCAAAGACTGACTGCTTCGAGTCTGACAACTATCGCATGAACCGTGAGACTTCTTCGTCAGCCGATGCTGTGAGGCTGGAGTGTAAAACGTTTTCACTCTGTTTAAGAATAATCATAAGTCCATGCCTCGCGAATCAAAAGATTTAGCTCTTAGTGAAGGTGAACGAGGTAAGCCACGACCACCTAATCAGCGGCGCCTGTTCGTGATGTAGAATGACTCACTAACAACAGCTCTGATATATGTGTTCCCTGAAAGATAAATGCGGTATTACGTAATATAGGTACAACTCACTCAAAATATTTTTCAGCCAACCGTACCTGAAAAGTAGCTTTCAAAAAGCGTTGAAAATGAGAAATACCAATAAGAATGAAACAACTGTAAGGTAATCGGCTTTTCGGTAAAGACTCATCCTGAAAGTCGGAATCAAAAATGGGAATTTCCGCATTCCGTTGCTTACAAAACACTGGAATGCGCACTCAATCGTCACCCGACATTCAGTTTATGGTGTTAGGCTGCTAATTCCGCTTTTTTAACCCCAATATAGATTGTGGTTGACAAACGCTTGCTGGTTGTTGTAGTGTGTGATGTAGATGCAGTCTATGTTATCGTGAGAAACGAAAATCACTAGAGTGCATTTAGTAACCGAATGTTAGTATTAGAAAATATACAAATTTGGATCGTTTGTGACCTCGTGTCGCGTGATCACAGCAGCGGCGTTTTTTTTTCAATGAAGGAATCTCTAGTGTGGAACGTGATTGCTTTACTGGTTTGGTAAATTTTCTCATCGTGAAACCTGCGCCCATCGTTGTTTCTCACTGAATTACACATCCTTATTTGTTCTCGTTGCCGAAATTTTCGATTGCCTTTTCACAGGCATGGTTGTTCGACCGTCTGGGACGCAGCAACATGTCACACCAACCATTAATCCGGACGATACAATAACGATAATGTATGATCCTGTTGAACAGGGCATGCATGAGCTTCATGTGAATGGCATCACTCGTGCGAAGCCGGGCGACATGAGGAGTAGCACTGTGGCTATGCCATTGCAAGGCAGCCCGTATCGTTTTTTCGTGGATTTGGTGGCTACCGGTCACATCACTGCCTATGGGCCTGGTCTGAGTCACGGAGTAACCAATCAACCAGCAGAGTTTACAATCAATACAAAAGATGCTGGAGGAGGTTTGTCCAAATTTATTTGCGCCTCTAGATAACCACTGAGCTGACATCTTGTCCGAACTGTAATTTATGTGGCTGTTTAATCAGTCCACTTATAAAGCTGCATCAATAGTAAATGCTATCTTTTAAAGCATCAGTATCCCGTGACCCCATTCGCTTTATCCTTGTGTAGACTAGTCTTTAGCCTCATGTTTTTTCTATCAAAAGTCCTTTCCTAGAGAAAACGCTTTCACACTTTTAACTTTTTAATGCCTCAGGTTCTCGTTTTCTTCGAGTATGATGTAAGCAATCGTTCTAACTAAAATTATCATAAGATCATTCCTGTCTATGTAGTAAGTGGTGTACTGGGGCCTATCGTTCCAATCATCCAACACAGTGAGCTTTAGATCAGCCAGGTTTCACTTCGTACAGATGTTCACTGGTATTTTGAAACGCTAATTGTGGAACGTAATCAACTTCGAACCGGACGCCAACCAATGGAAAGAAGAGAAATAAAACAAAGTCTTACCAACGCACTTGCACCTAGTGCGCTTAGCTGGTCACGCTTTTCCCTTGTTGTCCCTCCTTTATTGGACGCACCAGACACAGTGAGCGTACTCAATAAGTCCCTCGTTTTAAATATAGAAGAAGACTCAAGTTCGGTCCTCGTACACCATTTTCCGCTGGTGTTCGTGAATGTAATTATCTTTCCTCATGTTTACTTCCCGATTGAACTTGAAGCTTGGTTGAACTATCCCAGCGCACTTACCTTTAATTCCTCTCTCGTCTTTTACGTATCTGAGCCGCTAAAAACCACCTTCTTGTTTTATCTTGAAGTAGAACTATTGTTTTTTTGCAGTCACCCGGTTAATGTGTCAGTAAGTAGATTCTCCGTAAACTGAAAAAAAGACCTCGATTCCTATATATCTTCCAAAATAGGTGGTCTGTCGCTGTCCGTTGAAGGACCATCGAAAGCCGAAATCAAGTGTGATGAAAATGATGACGGAACCTGCACTGTTAGGTATTATCCATCAGCTCCGGGTGACTATCACGTTGCCATCAAATTCCAGGATCAGCATATTTCAGGATCACCGTTCTTGGCAAAGATAATTGGTGAGTTCAATGATACTTGTTCTGTCCACCTTCGTTCCCCTTGGTATTCATTCCATATAGACCAGCTACTATTCTGCATGCCTGTTTGAATGCACACAGATGAACGCTTGATCTTGAACTTGAGAGGTAGGTCAATGCTGGATTGCCTCTCTGTTTTGCACTGACTGTGATAGCTGGTGTAAGCTCATGCAAGCAAGCGGTTTTCGTGTTGCGCTACTTGTACTTTTCACTTGCGCCGTCATTGCACTTACCATAATATGGCTTCATCGTATATTCTCCCTCTGTTTATGGGCTTCCTGTTTACAGTCTTGAGGTTCCAACCGTGCTAAATTGTCATTCATGAACTCGAAAAAGACTTTGTTCAAATCTGCATAGTACTTCATTTCATGGTCTGTATTGCTGGTAACTCTTCCAGGATGTTCGTCTTCTGAATGTGCACACTATAAAACGGGGTAGGGTTTTGTCTCTTCTGAACTGTCGGAAATCCCATAGATGAATTGTGTGTTTACAACTTTGTAGGATTCACTGGATGTTTTCGGCTAGTTACACAGCTTGCTGGTGCTCTGCTTGCAAATTTTTGGGCATCCTGTGGACTCACAAGATCACAGTGTAAAAAAAAGCTGCCAGGTAAACTTACAAAAGGTAGCACGGAGTAGGTAGTAGGGAGTGTATGCGCGTGTAAGCGAGTACCTCCAAATCATGTAATGTATGGGTCACATGCAATCAGAGTTGATCTGTGTGTTTGTCAATTGGTGTGGCAGATTTAGTTGTAGCGTGGTGCTTGAATGGGAGATTAAAGAACCTACACTTGACTCTGGAATTACAAATGAAAGTAAGATTTGTACTGGACTTTGTGATGTATTATGATATCAGAGAACTTTCCCATAACGGCATTCGACATTCTAATATGTCTGTAGAGGTGTGGTCTTCTCCCGACTTTTCTTTATTTGCTTTTCTCTGAATTTCACTACAACGATAAACTAAAGATGGCTCCAACCCATCTAAATTAAAATCTAATTGCTATGGTTTGGACTTTGTCTTTTTGGGTTCGTGCTTGCTTGCACCCATATCGTCGTCGCTACGAGTTTGCGTTTTTTAAGCGACAGACAATTTTTACAGTCCTGTTCATTTGCTATACCAGCCTTGTTGAGTAACCAGATGATTCAGCATTAACTTCCCATTTTCAGGTGACACCTACACCAGAGCACAGGTGAATTTGGGAGCCACCAGTGACATAGCGTTGGAAGCACTTGGCGACGATATATCAACGCTGACTGCCAACGTACGGTCTGTTTCGGGTCGCGAGGAGCCCTGTGTACTCAAAAGACTGCCGAATAACCGGCTCGGTAAGTTTCTTTCTATCGACAATAATTCGCTTCCAGCTGAAGTCATAAATCACCGGCGGCTTCCAATAAGGTAGAGGTATCCGTGTCACTGACTTATTTCAAGGACAGTATATTCGGCGGACAACAAATAATCTCATCTGTTACGTTTGATTCACAGAGTGCTAGTAATATTCCACTCATAACTACGGTATTCTTGTTACTAACTTAACTTTCGGCTCACACGTGAGCAGTTAGAGATTTTTTTTATTAGTTCGTACCTAAACATCGCTATCATCTAGACCTATGGCAGCCACTGTTGTGACTGCTCCACCGTAGTATGATTTTGCTGATGCATAAGGACTAGTTGAAACACCATCTTCCATCTGACTTGCGCGCAAATGCAAGTTGATTACTGGCTCCACACTTGTTCAAATGCCATGGTGGTGCGGTGTTTGGAATGCAATATTGTGTTTGAATGCGTTTATGGCTTCCGGAAATTACAGAACTCTTGAATACTCTTCAGACTAGTTGCGGCCATACTGTCATCACCAGCAGATCTTACCTACGATACATCTGCCGGAGTTAAGTGGTCAAAAACTATGAGCCGACTGAAACAGAAATGGCCTGTGGGAAGCCAGAAGGATCTCATCTTTGGAACCAGCGCGATCACTTTTGTATTATCACGATATACCGCGTGCATTCATCGGGTCAAATCGCATCCTTTGATGGGACAAGATGATTCTTGTTGTTGTTGACTCTTCTACGAGATTATGCTTGGTCCATCACGATGTTACAACAGCCGCGCCCCTGTCCATTAACGGCGTTTTACACTGGAAAAGGTCAAAGCATTTGAGAACCCTCTTGCCGAAGTGTGTTTCGCACCGACGCGGTCTTGATACACCTTTTATGGCCGAATAACAGAACGCATCGAACCGCAGTTTTGATGTCATCTCAGCTGGCAATCAAGTTTTGCGTTTTTTCAGCAAGCGTTCATCATTGCGGGTACACCTAACGCGTGTACACCTATTTGGTTTGAACGGATCAGCCTTTCGATCTGGAAAAGGAATATGACCGAGAGGATGGAATCTCATCTGTATCTGCTTATGCCTGACGCAAAAAGGCGTTATCGTGTACGGACTACTCTCGCTTTTTATATAAATTCACTTTCTGTCCCATTTTAGCGTAGTCGGTTTCGTCTGTTTTTTTAATTTTGCCAGTATAATATAGAAGTCTATTATTTTTCACACTTATGACTTGTTTTGGATATGGTTGCAATTCGCGCTGTTGGAAAGCACTTTTTGGATAACAAACGCTTCACAAAGTGGGATTTTCTACCCCTAGTTTCTTGTTCGGCCAATTCCTTATCAGACAGTTACAACGGCATCCTTCCGGTCATTTCGTACCTTTTCGGCTGGCTCCAAGTGTATTGATGGTACCCCTTATTAATTTTATCGCTGTCTGTTGAACATGACCAGCTTTGCAGTAATGCCTACTATGACGTGTTTATGAGCACTGGCTTCGTAATTTGGACAGCCTAAATTATCCTTCATTTATCGGGAGATTGCGTCAATTCGAATGGCGTGGTTGCATGAGACTGTTTTATCGTATGTGGCAGATAATTGTGCAATGGAAGACCAGAGAAAATCTGCATTTTACAGTATGGACGCCTTCGACCTTATTGTTGGTATCTGTATCATTCACCAAATTGGAGCTACACCCTCTTAGTGGTTAATTATAAGTAGGACTGTTCCATAAAATGTAACCAACTTTCGGTATTTCAAAGACCCGTCATTCGGATTCAGCATCCTAAAAACGATACATTTTGCACCCAATATGTTACCTATAGGCTTCATTTGTAAAGTCGGAAGAGAAGGGTAACTTTTGTTCTTTTGTGACTTGAACTTCAGTGTGGAATTGTCTTGGAGCTGTCTTGGTTTGGATCTTCATAAGTGACATTCCATCAAGCGTCGGGACATGTTTGGACAACATTCGCCTTAGCTCCTATGTTGCTAGGACTGAATAATTTAATGACAATATCTATCCTGCTAAACTCGTAAACGGCGCGATGCGTTCGGTGAATAGTGACGAAGATGAAATGAAGCTGCACTGACGCTCATACCAATTTCCAAGATGATTTTTATTTTTGGTTTGTTCTGGTTTGATAGGAATATCATTTACACCGAAGGAAATTGGTGAGCATTTGATCAGTGTATATCAGGGAGGAGAGCACATAACGAACAGTCCATTCCGTATTCGAATATCGGAGAAAGAAATCGGTGACCCGAGGCGTGTGCGTGTCACTGGTCCTGGACTGATGTCTGGCGTAGCAAATCAACCTAACCATTTCACTGTTGACACCAGGGACGCGGGTAAGTGAACCTTTTGAAACAGTAGATTCAAAGGCCTTCCGGCACTATGTAACGGTTTCCTAAACTTACTCTCCTGTTTTTTTCTATTGACGGTTAAGGTTACGCAGGTTTGAGCCTTTCTATTGAAGGGCCAAGCAAAGCGGAGATCGACTGCCAAGACAACCATGACGGCACCTGCTCAGTCATGTACCTGCCAACTGAACCGGGCATGTATGTTATCAACGTGAAATATGCTGATGTACATGTCCCTAACAGTCCATTCACTGTGGACGTTGGTGGGCAATCCCTGTCTCGCGTAACGGAGCGTATAACCAGACGTCGCGAGGCCTCAACTGTGACTACCGTTGGAAGCCGTTGTGAACTGAGCTTGCGAGTTGCTGGTAAGTGATCCTTATCAGGGCTGTTGCGGTTTCGTATGGGCCCCTCAAGCTTTCCAATTCTTTATTTTCGTGATTTAGGCTGATAAGCGTCCTGTTCTCTATCATTCCGCCGTGGTAATACGAACAGTATTAGGTAATCTAACTCCGCCTCACGGTTCGACATGCGCTTTAAACCTGCAAAGTGTAAAGTGCTACTGCAAGACTGGGTGGGCCCGAACCCTAGCCTCATGCTTGCGGGTGAACCGATTGAGGTAGTTGACAAATTTGTTTACCTGGGCAGCTGTATTAATCCCGGTGGTCTCGCGAAAGATGATATTTCCATCCGAATTGGGAAGGTCAGAGCAGCTTTTGTTAACGTGCGTCACTTGTGGCATAGGCGTGATGTCAGCTTATCCGTCAAGGGTCGAGTCTACAATGCTGCGGTGCGCTCCGTATTACTATACGGATCAGAAACCTGGCCGCTGCGCGCCGAGGACGTCAGAAGACTTTCAGTGTTTGACCATCGATGTCTTCGGAGCATTGCCCGAATCTGGTGGGAACACCGGATCAGCAATGCTGAAGTACGTCGAATGGTATTCGGGAGAAATAACTCACCCTCGATAGATGAACTGATTACACTGCATAGGATGCGCTGGCTTGGCCACGTGCTGCGTATGCCAGTCGATCGACTTCCTCGATGGACGCTCTTCGCACAACCACGTGAAGGGTGGAAACAAGCCAGAAGCGGTCAAACAGTGACTTGGCAACGAAGTATAAAAGCCATTACCAGCAAACTTAGCTGCGCTGGTCATTGCCGTCTTCCTGGATGGGGACCCCGAGACGGGCCACATCAATGGTTAGAGACATTGTTAGACATGGCCCAGTCGCGCCCTCAATGGGGCTCGTGCATCCAAGCTATTGCTTTCAATGCATAGCTCGCTTCCCAATCCCCCCCCCACTTAACAGTCCATTGACCGTGGTGTATTTACGCACCAATTTATCAGCTCCCGCTTCCAATTCGCAGCTACCTACCTCACCTCCCCAAATCACCGGTGAACGAAACTGTGGAAGCTACAACCAATGTACGACAAGTACACGGTTCTTACAGCTGACGATGATGATGATGATTTTGGACGCATTTTTACACTGTCGATTTTTGCGCACCAGTATGTAGACTCGCCTATTTTTATGATAGCACAGTATACGTCTAAAGAATTTAACCGTATGCATTATGATTTCGGTCTTCTTGAATCATGATTGTCACAGGAATAATTGTGACCACATTTTCACTGGAATCCATTTTGTTCAACGTTCAGATTTTGTTGAATCTATGAAAGCATTAAGAACTTCGAATAAGATACTGTTGGAGGTCCATAGTACTTTGAAAGACGGAAACAGCGACGTCTTGGTCATCGGTTTTGAAAAAGTTACCCCAGCGCTGTCAACTCTGCTTCCTAATAATTGTGGATGTAGCGTTGTTTTGCGTGACATACACCTATACAGTCCTTCATTCATGATGATTAGTTTGCTCACGCATACTCAGTGACGAGGAAACACCTTTGGGAGGATTAGAATGTTTTATCAACGGGGCGTTTCCCCTTGGGTGGGACAGATACCTTGCGCTCGTTGTTGTTCTCTCAAACCGGATATGGAACTACACTAGTTTTTGAACATTTTGTACATTCTCAGTAGCTTTTTTCAGATAACTTTCGTCAGTTTTTGGACCCCAGTGGGTATCTTCCAGTAACCTCTTACCAAGGAATTAAAATAACATAGGGAACTTTATAATGCATGCGACCTCCTGACCCGAGTGGACAGGCGCAAACAGCGAGAAGACACACAGGACCGGTAATGACGAATCTGAGACGGAATTGCACACCAGAATTGGTGAGCATTAAAGGAGAATAAACAAACCACCAAGGAATGCAGCAGAATACCAAATGCTAGTCAAAAACTCAGCGATGGTGGTGCATGCCTTAGACACGGGACATACAATAGATCTAGATGATGTGAAAGTTTTAAGACGGGGACTGCGATTCACACCACAGCGGCTGATAGCCGAGGCGGTGGAAATCACCAAGCATCACAGCGTGAACAAAATCGGAGGTGTGGAACTGGCGAGCATATGGAAAGCGGAGTTGACACGTGACTGTGTGAGGGTGTCAACGCACGTAGAATCATTAGCAAATCCCAACTTGACAAAAGTTCAAGAGAGATCTTCACGTGAACCACGTCTATGGAAAATCTCGAAAACCCGGCAGCGTAGTCACGCTAAGAGCATTCCGATGGGGCAACAGGCGATGAGCTGAAAAATTTAACTCCCTCTAGCCGACATGCTGACCAATCAGAACGCAGCTCCGGCTGGCCTAAAACAGTCTTGGCGTACACATGTTCGGAAAATGAAAGATCACTTATTCCGAGTTTTCGACCTTCAGTACAGTGTATTGTGACCGAAAGATCGGTGCATAAACCTACCGATTGTTACTAAACCGAGACGGAGTTATTTAGCTGTCCATTTTCTGTATGTTTGTGTGTTAACTAGAGTGTGTAAAATAGAGTGAGGGAACAGTAACACATCATGTTGAAAGGCACGGAAAAATCTGACTATTTAACAGCAGCCCGAGGTGATCGAGTGTTTGACTGTTTTGATTCTCACAGAAAACCAACCCAGATATTCTGTAATAAAAAGATAAAAATGAAACTTGTCGGAAAACAACAAAAAAGAACTGCAGTTTTCCAGGGCTTGTTGGGTTTTTTATTCACCCTCTCGATTGCTTTAATCGAGGAATGCAACTGTTTGCTACCAACACATTCTGTTTATGTATATTTGTCTGCTTAGTAGTACAGTGCTTATCAGTATCACAGCAGTGTAGAGGCAACACTTGCGATTTGGCGCGCACTCAACTGACGAATGTTGTTCCACGCCAAAATCCACTGAATTGTGGTAGTGTCGTTTTCATTCAGTCAACTAGCTGAGAGGTTTGTTGTCTCGAAGAGGCGCACAGTAGAAAAAACCCAATAATCTATGAATTCCTTGCGCTTGACAAAATTATAGTACGCTAGTGTGTAATATCATGATGGATATGATATCAGAGCAGTGGAAACCGCAGAAAACAGCTTGCTTTGCAACACCTGAAGTAACTTGCGAACTCCATGCATACAACTGCATACAACGAAGATAAAATAACGTGAGGCATTAAAACTGCGGCTGTTTCTAGGACGGACAGACATTCCCGCCCAGGTTTTGATCCAACACCACTAACAACTGTCCATCGCACAATACAGTAAGTTACTATACTTCAGAGAGCAGTAGAGCCGGCAATACTTCACTGTTAATTCGCACGCTATTCAAGCAAAATATAACTCTTGCACACCTGTTTGTAGTTTGCATGACTCGTTCAACTCAAAATGAAGACCTGTGTATAAAGGTCTTCTTTTTCCTCTTGGTTCTTCATTCTGGTGACCAGCATTCTTCCGAAGGCTGTGATCTTAAGTGCTAGTGCTACCCGAGTTCGTTCGCCTCATATTACCCTAGCGGAATTCGTTGTAAATGTCCCGCTTAGAACAGGACTGTCAGTCGTCAGACGCACTCATACCTTACAAGACTTCAGCGACAACTCAAGCGCGCACTGGTCAGTCGGGGATTGGTCCTTAGGTCTTATTAGGACGTATATATGAACCTACCGACAAATTCCATCCTAGTTTCTTACGTGTCACATATATTAGTGACAGAGTCACGTATCCGAGATGCTCGTGGCGAACTGAGCTACCGTTCTACTTCAATAATCATATTTCAATAATGAAGAAGCTTCATGTGACTTGGAGGCAAGGTTGGTTTTGCGTGTTGCACTCAAGTAAACACAGCATCGGTAAATGCCTTAACATAACCTTACGTGTGTAGAATCACGCTGGTGAGATTCGTGTTCCTGTAAAATTGACTTTTAAAGCAGCTACCTATAATGTGGTTGAATCAAGGTATTACTCCCTTGGGCTGTCTCGCTTCGTGAAGCATGTGATATGAGCGCATGGTCCGTTTTGCCCCATGCTACGCGATAACGAAGACCGGCCGTAAAATAGCACTTTTGTCGCTGGTGTTGCTGTCAATGATGGCGGTAGTAAGCGGTTTGCCGTTTGTTCGAAAACCATACCCTTACACTGTTCAACATCGGCTTCCCTGTAACCAATAAAAAGGCCTCTTGGTTAGGCGGTGCGCCATCGGGTGGTCGATATTAAAGCTACTTTTAAAGGATAAATAATGAATTCCAGGTGGTTTGATTTCACTTTTATTCCCTTTCATCTAATTGACGTTTGTACGTTAACTGTTTTATGCATCGCCTGGATCACCAAGTATTTTCAATCCCCTTTGTCGTCACACAGACACAACTTTACGGGACATGACTGCATCGGTCACCGCTCCTTCAGGAGACACCTATCCATGTGAGATAGTTCAGGTGGACACTGATCATTACAACATCAAATTCGTTCCACAGGAAATGGGAGAACATTTGGTCAGCGTAAAACATAAAGGAATCAATATTGCCGGTGAGTTATTCTGATTTGAGCTTACTGGTGCCATTTTCATACACATCTATCCACAATTAATCGATACCTTTATTCTTGTATATTGATTTCAATATACGAAAACGAATAATGTGTTGTACAATGGCTTCCTGCGGAAAGGAATAACCACTTCAGAACGTTTGAAAAAATTGGGTTGACCTCATTTCTAGGCGACAGAAGGTTATCACCAAGGGATTGTGTAGCCTCTAGTTTCCACTGGATAAAACATGTGACTTAACCTGCAAGTAAATGAGACAGAATTTCTACACTGGAAATATAAGACTGTGTATTTTGATCCCGCTGAATGAACTTCTATAGATGATAGTTTTTCTCGATCACTTCACCAGTGGGCATCTTCCTCTACCAGTTTTTGGGCTTATTTTAAGATTCGCTTCATTGTTTGTGTCAGCAGCGACTCTACACGTTAACTAGCTTGGTCTCAGTCAGGATAGTTTTGTTTTGGCAGACAAACTGTCACCGACTTTCCAATAATGGAATTTTTGGCCGAAAAAAGCTGATGTACATTTTAAGGTAATACTGGTCCTTATTGGTTACTAATTTGCTAAAACATCTTGGAACCGAATTTCTATCTGATTTACGATTTCCAGGTAGCCCTTTCCAATTTACTGTTGGACCTATTACCGATGGTGTGGCTCATAAAGTGCGCGCAACTGGACCTAATCTACAACGAGGTTTCACAAACGCCATTAATGAATTCACAATCTACACGCGAGAGGCGGGTGCCGGAACGTTGGCTATCGCCATAGAAGGTCCAAGCAGAGCAGGCATTGACTGTGTGGTGAGTGTCGACTGCTTCTTTGATTGCCTTTGTTTTTTTTTCTTCATTGAATTGGGACAACAACAGCCAGCAAAAAGGCACCGAATTAGTAGTAGTAGTATTGGTCTATGAAACCAAAATAAATGCTACACAGCTAGTTTGCGCTTTCAGTTCCTTCCTGAGTGGGGATCCACCAGGAGAATATCTGCAGCTTAGCCGTATATGCTGTTGTCTGATAGGTGAGATACATGGAGGCAAATGAACCTTTTCTGAAATTCAAATAAATGTTCAACGCGAAGTACATTGATTAAGTGGAAGTCCAGCTCTCCTTTTATTTATTCAATGCAATACCAGAGGTTTCGACACTCCGGTGGATTCGCTTTTTTGTGTTTTTCTTTATAATCTCCACCTATATGCTAAACTTGTCCACGACTGTCGTTCTGGTCCTATAAAGCCGTGACGTCGGTTGGTAATCGAATAGATAGCGGTTGAACTGTTGGTCGAGAAAATGGCAGTTGGCTTGCAAACGGCTCGTCACTCTACCACGCGATATTGTTAGTATATGGTTGGATAGGACGAAATACATACCAGACGGCAACTGATGATGCCTCTTCTAACGGTGACAAAATGTTTTCAAGCCGGTTGGCACGTCCGGTTAACGTATCACAACCACCTGATCCATCTGAGTGCATTCAACTAGCTGTCACTGTTACTAGCCGTTTGAGTTATTTTTGTGGATGCCTGTTAGCCTAGTGAACGGCATCCGGAACATTTGGAAAATTTACTTTCCTTTTGCGATTATGTGATTCGTGGACACCTTAAGATAGGCAAATTACCATTTCTGATTGTTTTTTTTCGTAATCTCAGATACAGAACTAGTGTCCAGTTGAGGGACCAATATAAACACTCATTTTCGTGAGTCCGAGGAGCATAAGTTGACTTTTTTGTTTGTGGTGTAGTTGGCTCCGAGAGCGTCATCAAAACAACCTGGTCGAAAATCAAAAGCCTCTTCAACAACAGAGTATGACTTTGTAAATCCAAAAATTTCTAGTCGGCGTAACCGCTCTCTCTGTTGCACCTACTTCAGATGATCCATGTTTGTCGGTGACTTCGAACACCGAGTATGCTGGAGATCAACTGCATCCATCCAGATGTGAATAATAACCTTGATTTTAAGGGGGTTGTTTCTCCAACAGGAAACATATGAGCTTCCACTCTAGTTATATCCCTGCATCTAACCAAGTCATAAAGTGCCCTGAGACCAATTTTCTCGCTAACACTAGAATGAATGTGTTCACTTGTGTGGAGAGACTGCTTGCAAATGGTTGTATATTCAAAATGGTGGCCACGTCTACAATAAAATCTAACCTGTCACCAGAAGTTTGCAATCTGCCACTGAAAATTCAACCCAATGCTCTCTTATCGATTTCCAGGCCAGCAAATTCAAATAAATGCAGACCATAAACAACTGTGCAGTCACGATCGCCAGCGAGCTGTATCCAACCAATCTAGATAACTGTCACATTTTAAGTGAAACAGTGAAAAAACACCGAAAAAGGCTTTTAAACTCTCCCAAACTTTTTGGGACGATCCTTTCCTCTATGTCGCGACAATAGTATATATATATATCCCATCAGTTTCCTTGCAAGACACATTTTACCAACGTGGGCATTGTCCCCTGGAACTAAAACCAAAGCGTCCATCTCCAGACTTCTTTGGTTAGCTATGATACAACATTCACTCACTTTAGTCACTCCGTGTGACTTTTGGAACAAAAAGTCGAGCGTGCATTTCACTGTGTGCTAACAGTCTACCTGAGTTTACGGTAAGTCAGTTAGTGGGATTGCCCGTCAGGAAAGAGATCGGAGTTTGGGAAGTTTTATCTGTTTTAAGGAATACTTACTGATTATCAACTTGACCTTTCGACACTGGCCGTCTTCCAGCCTCATTGAAGTTCATTATCTCCATTTTTTGTCGAGTTTCTCTTTCACAACTTAGCAGTTCCCACCAATTCACCCTGAGACGGTCAAACGCGCTATAAATTCGGTGCACGCTATTTGAAAAATGGTATCAGTTGACAAAATGTATGCGATTGTTCAGGGCCACAAATTAAACGTTGAATCATTTTAGTACATGGGGGAACAGTCAATCGAACTATCGGTAATCGTAAATGATACATCTCCTAGCTACACTCCGTAGTATTAACAAGATTCATCATCATGTGATCCCACATGTCTCTCCAGTCAAACTGTTTGGTTATTCATTTTTCCTCACTAGGCTCATCACTCTAATTGGAACGACCTTGGAATTTGTATAGAAAAGCCACCATATGACACGCTTATGGAGAGGTGGTCCCAAAGTGAAAAAGGCTATTTACACAGGCCATACTAGTTCGCCGTAATCCTTCGAAAGTTACCATCTGTGTTATACAACCCGTCGGTTTGAATCTCGAAATTTCGTTCCCCTAATCCTCAGCACCTTCAAAAAGGCTGTTCGTATTAGCCCGATCATCGGTACCTCTACATTGTAGTTTCAACGCCTCCGTATACTAACAAACCTTTCCCGCTTAATTCCTCCCTTTATCTTATGTACCTCATAACAGGAACGCGCAGACGGGTCTTCTGTCGTCTCGTACCAAGTCTCACTACCTGGAACGTACCACTGCTCAGTCAAATTCAACGATGTGCATATTCCATACTCTCCGTTCGCCATTCAGATAGCTGACTCTGGTCGCACTGGACGTGTGGCGTCTTATGCGGTTCCTTCGCAGGTTTCAGGCCTTCAGGAGACTGCACCGGTCGGATCGGAAGAATTTCCCTCCCAGGTTTGCCAGTTTTGCATGCAGTATGAATAACTCGTTATCCGCTTCCGAACTGTTTGAGAAATTAAGTTTTCTTAATCCTTGGTAACGCGTCTCGATCTTACAAGGTGTAAGTAACCTAAACAATATTGTGCTCGGGTACAAAGTACAGGCGATCTTTGCACCGCGTCCCTGTCCATCGGATATACAATTGATCTGTTAGGTACGATTAACCCCATGCACAGTAGTGGCGCGTTTCAGAGAGTTTCGGGTTCTCCATGTGCGTTCAGTGTGTGATAAGTTATTTGTAGTAAATGTTTGAATGGGATGAGCTCGATTTTACTACCCTGAACCACAACACGTGTGTCGTCAACCCTGACTTTGTGTCTCATGTGGCACATTACTGGTGACACGGTTTGACGTAGCAGTGGCTGATATTAGTGCAGATGGGTTAGCAGCCTCTTCACATATGCCCGACATAGTTGTGTACAGTAAATCAATTCAGCCTTTTCACTTGATGGAACAAAGTCCTTGAGCCCATTAAGTTTGACGCACATATTGACTGTGGATGCACTACTTCATTTAGCCTCTGAAACCGAAGCAACCTAAGGTAGCCGGCCGTGTTGACTGTTAGTGCCTAGGTTGCACAAAAGTGGAGAAGTTGGCGTTTGGAGAATGTTGTAGTTTTTATCAGTTTTTATTTTGTTACTCAACCGTTCTTATGCTTTGCATTGTTTTTGCTTGATGCAGTAAAGTTCTGATGCGGCCTTTTTATGGATGAATGCCAGAACTCGACTGCGCTATTAGCCTGGACGATTCCTCTTGAGTAACTACTATGCACCACTACTAACTACTGTGCACCATGCGATATGTCATTCTAACTTACCATTACTTTGAAGGCTTGGTTTAACTTTAAAGGAATTATGAAAAATCTGTTCACAACACCAGCAATTGTTTGGCATAGTATGTGTACCTCACATAAAGATATGGTTTAAAATGTACGCATGAATAGAATAAATCCAAGCATGCAGAAAGTACGAATGTGGACTGAATTGCGGTTAGTCCAGCGGAACTGTTTATTTGAATGTCCATCGTAAACCCACATGTCCAGGCCTCAGGGTCAAAGTGTTTCGAATGATTTCTTGAGATACTGAATTACCAATTTGTTCTTCTCTGAACACAGTTAATCCTGTTGGAGCACTTGTTTGTTGCTTCTAACTGGTACTACAAAGGGCAACTCATCGCTTCTTTTTAATGGAGTTCCTGGAGATTAGATATTCCTCATCTTTAGAAATCAAGCTTGGGAAATTCCCTTGGATTATTTGTGTTCGGGTTTTGAGTTTTTGTATGCGTTTACCGATCTGATACTGTTGTTTGATTTCTCTTACTGCGACTATGGGTCGAGGGAAGGATGAATAAGGCTACTACCAACTTTGTTTGTCCTCTAGATCGGTCGACCAGTTGCATTCACCGTACATCACGAGTTACTTGGTGGACAGGTTTTACGTGCTAGGGTCCAAACTCCATCCGGACTCATTGAGGAAGCTGGTGTACAGCAGGTTGATCGAGACCAGTTCGTGGTTCGTTTCGTGCCGATGGAAAGTGGTCCTCACTTTGTCTATGTGCATATCGTCCCGGCTGAAGTGACTGATATGGATGTCGAATTGGGACCGGGATCGCCTTACCCCCCGTTGGAGGGTTCACCCTTCAGACTCGTTATTAGCCACCAACCAGCCGATCCTTCCATGGTGCACGCGAATGGTGAAGGACTACGTCGCGGGCGAGTCGGTAAGTTATGTATTGCCTTGAAATGCTTGTAATTTAATGTACTACTCCATTCTCTTCTTCCAAGCTGTTCCTGCGTTGTAGCCTAGCTAGTCCTCACCCAAACATATGAGTTGATTTTGTGAGGATTGTCCTGTCGCTCTAAGTTTTGTCAATTTACTAACTTTGGTGAAAATGTTGAATACTTGAAGGCCTAAATTTCGATATTCATGAGTAACGGGGCATTGTGCCATTTCTCGCGCAGCACTGAAATCCAAATCTTTGTAAATTATCATGAATTTCTTCAAGTCGCACTAAGCTTCACTTTAGATTATGCCATTCACAAGAATTCTGTTCACTAATGGTTTTACAGTAGCGACTAAACCGAATTCAATTCCGCTTTCAGGCGAGAAGAACACCTTCTTTGTGCATACTGCAAACGCTGGAAGCGGTGTTTTAAATGTCACCGTCGACGGCCCAAGCAAGGTCACTCTAACTACGCAAGAACAAGACGAGGGTTACTCGTTTTCTTACGTGCCAACAGCTCCAGGTTCCTATGAAATCAGCATCAAGTATGGAGGCAACCACCATATTAACGGCTCTCCCTTCAAGGTATCTTTAAGTCTCATTCTGTCTGCTTGTCCCTGTGTTCCGTCATTTCTTCCCTTCATTTTGTGCATGCAATAATCCCTCCTTTCTAAGTCATCTTAATTTTCCGTACGTGCTTAGGCATCCAGCATCACCTATCCTAGGCATGCGTCATCACCATCAACTGCGTACTTGCTGTACGGTGGTTCTAGCTGTCACATTTTCGCTCAGCGATGATTTGGGGTGGTGGGGTAGATAGCTGCATATTGGCGGCGATAGCTGATATAATTGATGCGTGTCAGTGGACTTTTAATTGGGGAAATTGTGAGGTAGCTACACATTGAAAGCAACAGCTTGGATGCAGGCGCGCACTGAGGGCGCGATTGGGCCTTGTCTGACAATGTCTCAAAGCATTCATGTGTCACATCTCAGGGTCCCCATCCATGGGGACGGCCATGACCAGTGCAACTGAGTTTGCTGGAAATGGCTTTCTTACTTCGCTGTCAAGTCATTGCTTGACCTCCCGTGACTCATTTCCACCCTTCGCATGGTTGTGCCAGAAGATTCCTTTGAGTAAGTCGGTCGACTGGCGTACGGAGCACGTGGCCAAGCCAAAGCAACCTATGGGATGTGATTAATTCATCTATCGTGGATGAGTTATCTCTTCCAAAAACCATTCGGCGGACTTCAGCATTACTTATCCGTTGTTCTTACCAGACTCAGGTAATGCTCCGAAGACATAGATGGTCAAACAGTGAAATTCTTTTGACGCCCTCAGCAAGCAGCTTCCATACAATTCAAGGAGAGGCGCTCGATTTTGTGGAGCCTTTGGCGTATCTTGGAAGTTACATTAGTTCCGATTGTAGTATGACAGCTAGGGACATTGCGCGCATCTCTTAGATTCAGGTTGCGTTTAATAATTTGAGACACCTACGGCGGCAAGGTCGCATATCCTCAAGTCTCACGGGAAGTGTGTATCAGACTACGCTACGGACTGTTCTGTTGTATGACTGTGAGACTTATCCTCTGCGAGCAGCAGAACTGAGACATCTTTAGGTCTTCGACCACCGTTGTCTCAGAAGCATGTCTCGTATAGACTGGTGTCGATGAATTCGCAACGGGACAATTAGAAAGCGAGTGTACGATCGTGCAACGGAATCTCCCATCGAAGTATGTGTCCAGCTGCAGCGACTGGGCCATGCCGAACCATCGTTTGCCGAAAAGAGTGCTGCTCTCCGTGCCAGCTTCGTAGTGGCGCAAGCAGAGGGGTGATCAACCCTTGACATGACAGAGGAGTATGAAAGAGATTACGAAGACTCGGTGTTGTCATCTTCCATGATGGGGCCAGCGTAATCCACATTGTACCTGGGTAGAGACGCTGCAAGATATGGCTGCCAGTCGATGTCATTGACTTCCTGCTGTCAGTTTCTATCAAGATTGCTTGAATGAGTCTCAGGAGTTGTAGGTACCTAGGAATGGCTGTGGTAAGCTAGCACCAGGTCTATTCCCTAACCACTCATTCTTTTCTTGACATAATGGCTTCCACTTAACTTATGGCTGTACAGCAGCGAAGCATCATTGTTGAAATTCGATGTTATGCTGTCCATGATGATGAAGACGACCTGTTCCACCGCTATCTCCGTAGTGGTAGTTTAGTGCATAGGTGAAGTCACTCAGTCAGTTGCAAATTATTGCTCATTCTACACACAAACGCATCCACTCCCGTAGTCCTTAGCAAAACACAGGATCGATAAAGAATGAATAATATCATTCACCTACTCGCTTTGTCACTTTGTCGTGCACACCACGGAATGAGTGTCACTTGTCTCTATTCCGTCTACCTGACTCGCTTGCGATACCCACGCCGTAGCCGGGTAACCGATAGAGAATGAAATGTGTTGTTCGTCTCCGCATGCATACACCAACACACATGACGCAGTTCGCTAACCCGCATAGCAGCTGAAATTCGGGTACACCCACAAGATTGTGTTCGCCACTAACCTGCACACAGGATAATTCGCAACTGTAGCCAAACCATTAGACGTTTGTGTTGGGACCTAGCTGACGTCCAAAGGTGACCTGCATTATACCTCATTTTCCACTATATATGTGGTAGTTTTGGGTATCAACCCATTTTGTTACTTCACCGTAGATCAAACGAAACCCCCACTTTGAAATTTCCCGTACACATGATATCCTACGGACAATCAACTTTTCTTTTCACAGAAGCGCAACTGTGCTATTTAGACAACTCAATATTCAATGGTACTGATTATAAATTCCATGCCATTCTATATTTTAATTTTGTATCAATGACCACTACTTCTGAAACACTGATTTTCTCTACGAATTTTACACTCTAACAGATTTATTCAGCCCGTAACCAGATCCTTATTGGTTTACTTTTGCAGCTGCAAGCTGAATTTGATATGGATTCTCTCAGTGAATCCTGGGAGTATTAGTACAGTTTATCTTAAATCTAGTTTCATGGCTAATTGTCATCAAGATGCCATCAAATGTTGTTTTCCTCCGGTTAATAGAGAGACGTACTTTGACTGTGCAAAAGCAGTTTGTTGGAACGAATTTGCAAGTCACGGATTATTTTATTTACCTTGTGCATCTGTAAGTAGAGTGATTGTGTCAACAATTACGTTGTATTCTTGCGCTAGGATTCACACAACAGCTGGAGACCGTATCACAAGTGGCTAGTTCTCTATCTTTCATCATTTCTAAGTTAAGGCAAATATATCAGAGCGAGATGGCTGCTCCCAAGCTACATGTATGTTTGATTTTCGTTTGGACAACACAGTTATCCCTAAACGCAAATGTACTCGATGTTTAATTCGTCTGGGTATTTTTCAAAACCGGATTGTTTAGTTCAGATTTCTGCATCACATGTATGTCTCCGGGTCGGTAGTCCGGATTATCGTCTATCTTCAGCTGTACAATCGGTTGTTGCTGTATGTATTTGCATCCGTCGTTTGCCTGCACAGTTGCTCTGCATATCAATTTCAAGTCACACAAGCAGAAGTCTCAGGTCTTTTGAGTCGCGTTCTGAAAGTCAACATAACGGATCAACATCCAGGGTCCTCGTTGAGCGGCCAGTCATTTACCATTTGAACGGAACTTAAGAAGGATAGTGGACGTGCAGGTACTCTTGCGTGATAGTTAGACCGCTTCGAAAAGCATCTACCAACTCACGTTTTACTGCTACATCGAAACAGCCGATGGCGATTTGAAGTCACATAGTAGTAAATAGTCGTCCGTAGTATAGCAAAGTTACCTGGATACATTCTTGTCTTATCCTCTAGAGGTTGTTATAGCTCTGTTAGCTTCTAGTTGAAATTAACGTGTCCAGTGTTGTGCCTATTTTTTAACGTATATCTTCCATATATGCATATTATGTATATCTGTTTCTACGTAGGCTGAGATCACTGGTTCTATTAGGAGTCCAACTGTGCTGAATAGTCGTGTGGCTGACCGGACGTCGAACGTCGTCCTTGAAACCATAGAGAAAAGTATAGTAGACTACCAGGCGTCACGTCTGTCCCAAGACCTGAAAGACAATCAAGCCGACCGTGTTCGCTGTGAAGGCATGGGGCTGAAACGAGCCGACATTCAGGGTGTCAACTACTTCACTGTGGATGCTAGCGATGCAGGTAGGTGGTGAACGCAGTGCCTTCTAATGTAAGTTACGGAATAGTTACTAAGAATGCGGGAATCATTGGATTTGACGAAAAATCAAGCTTTGTTATGTCACTAGCCAAACGGTGTTGAAACTCACTGCGGCGTACGTGGTAAACTCAGTCGAATAGGCACGTAAAGTGGAATGCTCATAAATCTGGAGGCGGAAATTTGACTTGGAATGTCCAATTGCATTCAGTCCCCACGAAGTGAGTGTCTCGGTTCTTGGAGTGATTGAATGCACATGGCGCTCACTTTACTACCCCACTCTTTTGTTACAGGCTCTCATATACTTAACTCGTTAGCCTGAACCGTGAGTCAAAGTGCCAACGGGTGTTACATGTGTTGCTCTCGGAAGCTAACTTTCCTCCTGGATGCATTCGTTCTTATCTTCAAACGCTGGCATTTTTGCTCTGCAGTGGCAAATTTTTCGCCGTACACAGCTTTTTTATTTACAAGATGAGCGGTTTTCTATAATTTGCTTAGCTTTTTTAACCTAGGCGGGACCAGATACTGTACATCGAGCCTATTTGACTGAGGACGGGTCAACGCACTCTCGCCTTTGGAGAAAAGTTAAATGAAAGCGCATTCACAGCTGATTAATCGTTGTGTGATGACCACCTCATCTGTTAAGTTTGATGCGGTATTTCTCAGGAGTACATCATTCTTGTCTTTTCAATCCCTTTTCTGACCCACTGGAATGCGCGTACGCAGCATTGTTATGCGCGGCTTGCTACGTGATTTGACGCCGAGCACCTGCATAATTTCTAGCCTAACCACAATGAACTCTCCATTGCTGATTTGAGTCAGTTCACTTCTGGGCTGCATTTTGTCTAATGTGGATTGCGACATCCCATCTGAACAACTTATTCTACTTGGTAACATTAGACCGACGTAATTAAAACTCAGTTTTGACGTTGATTCCGTCCCAACTAAGAAATGAAGACGATAGTTGATCAGTTTGTTAGCCGTACTCCAAGATTCCAAATGCATCGGTATCGGAAATGACGGACTTCTTGTCTAGATACTGGGCTTTTGATTCCGAAAGTCCTCCTATGTAGGAACTTTTTTTCTTTCCCTCTCCGTTTTTTTTAATATCCTATGTGATAATACGAACACTAGATGGTATGGTGTGGATAACCTGAAAGCAAGACAACTCTCATCTAACGTAAACTGGTCTTCGTCATCAGATTTGCTGAACTGGTTTCGTCAGTTTGACAGTATCGCATGCTCTGTAGGGGCTATGATGCAATCCATAAAAGGAAATGGATGGATGAAATTGCACGTTACACTGTAACTGAATCGGCCACTCTTTTAATCAGACTTTACTTGCGCTGAACCATCTTTTCTATACCTATAAGAGTGGATACCCTCATCATATATGAAGCATGCTTAAGAACAAATGGACCGTGTCAAATTCATTGGTACTTGCAAACTCTGTTTGTCTGTCCGTGTAATCAGCTCTAACGACGCCCAAGTGGCCATGAATGTCCGTTTTTCGGTATACTTTAGAACTACCAGTGGTGGGCCATTTTGAGGCCTTCCAGGATTGTTTTGTCAGCTTGAATTAGGGGTAGTGTTGATGTAACGTCAGGTGACCTGCAAGGACAAACAAGCTCCATGGGGCGCCGAAGAGTTTTCATGGGTGAGATGAACGAATGGATAATATCGTGAGCTACTGTCTTGACAGGCTTCGATTTGAAAGGGTGCCTTCAAATTGACTGCCGGCGCCTTTCCCGAGAGAGCACGTAATATTTCAGAAATTACGGTGTTCAGAAATTTTCAACCTTTTCAAAGGAGTTTTATATCAAGAATAAGCTTTGTACTGTGGTGAGTTTGGAAACCAAGCCACCGATATTGATAAAGTCTACCTCATTTCTGGCGAGGGTGGAAGATCACTGACCATCAGCTGCCTAATTTTATCCGAAAAAACAATAACCGAAAAACTTGCTCACAACCCTCTAAGATCGTGATTGCTGATGTGTCACGCGCATCGAATATTCAAGAATCTTCGGTTTTATAGGAGTAACTATCCATAAAGATATCCTAGATGAAAACACTGTGTGGAGTTTAGATTTGTCTGCGGAGCCCAAATGCCATGACTAGAAAACTCATTTGCGCTGACAGATGTACTAGTGTGTGGGAACACCGAAATTAGCTGAGGTAAATAGTCAAAGGTCCCGGCAGACGTGAATCAGTCGTCTGTCCAATGGTATTCTGTTGTTGCTTTCATTGCAAAATAAATAAGAAGGCCTGCTTGTAGTCGACGTGCCATCATGACTGAGTTTATGCTGCGGTATGTTGTCTTCATTACACAGTCTTTCCTCCAACTCAGTCCTTATCATAAAAGAAAAATTGTGCAAGCCGTACTCTGCCTGTAGCTCACTGTAATAAAAATGACCACTTTTCACCGTAATTGTCCATGTACGCTGCAGTGTAAAACTACTTCTGGTCACTATATCTCATACAACGAACACCATAGTTAGTTGTGGTGTTGTTATCCGTTTTCACTCACGTTACGAATAAGCCTCCTAGTCTGTTCCTAGTGCCACAATCTGGTGAACACTGGTGCATTGCTAAAATCAGAAAGTTCTGTTATCTTTCGTATATTTGTCCCGGATTGTATTTTTTTAAGGCTATGTACTTAGTTTGATATGTGAAGCCAAATCTCACCTAAGATGTTTTTTTCGTTACAGGCACTGAAATTCTGCTAGTGGGTATTTGCGGCCCAACTCGTCCGTTTGAAGAAGTCAAAGTCAACCACCTTGGCAATAATCGCTATTCCGTATCCTACCGCGTGAATGAGAAAGGTCGCCATTGGTTGCTTGTCAAATGGGGTGACCATCACGTTCCCGGCAGTCCTTTTACAGTAGATGTGCCTTAAGCACATTCGAAATTTACCTCTTTTCCAGTTACTCCTCTATTACATGATGAAACCGGGTCGTACAATGTGCGCCGATCATTCATTTTTCAGTCCTTCACCCCCGAACCGTTACTGGCGTTTACTGACAGAGCCGTTTCGTTCGCCGATTTTCGTTCCTTCCTCTGCAGCTCCAACGCTACACTTCATCAGTGCCTTGCCAGGTGTACAACAGTGCCCCGCCAATTTGATCTACTGCTTTAAATTATCTTGTTTGTACGTGCAACTTTTCCATTTCTCCAACTTATTTACAGGAGACTTGCTCATCACAGCATCGCCTGATTTTCTGTGTTGAGTCGTTTTTTTAATATCCAACTGGCTTTTTCTCCGCAGACCAATTGCCGCAATGCCTTCTTGCAGCCTGTGCTTTCTGAATAGGAAGCCCGCCTTCAGTTTTTCCGGCCACTGTATTCTAGAATGCAATTCAATTTTCTCAGTGCTTTCTACTTTCGCGCCACTACTGGCAACGATTCCTAGTAGACAGAAAATCGGTTCTTTTCTAGTGTATCAAAGTTTGCCTCCTAATGGTTAAACCTTGCGTCTGTCACAGACACGTGTTATCATTTATTCTAAAGGATTCCTTTATCATGTTGTACGAAATACAAGCTGCACTATTTAAACGTACTGTCATCAGGCTTATGTCGGATTGGCTAAGTTGCAGCTCATTTGCGAGATTTCGGATTGCACCCCGTCGCTTTCTACTATGTTGGGGAAAGTTTCAGGCCATTTTAGAAGCTCAACCCTGGGCAATCTCTAAACTCTCGTTTCCGATCACACACTCATGATATTCACAGCTGCTTTGATGCTTCAAACCTGCTCCAAAATTTTCTGTGTCCGACTGGTTGTGTGCTCTCGGAATTTTGCACATACACAGCGACGCACCATGTCCATGGCTTGTCCATTGCTGCGTTCTGCACATAAAACTCAAATTTGATGCCGAAAAAATTTCGACGTCATCGACAAAAATAAGCATGAGTCCTCTTTGTTATTGAGGCAAATGTGGTTAACTCAGATGGCGTAGGTCGTCGGTATGATCGCCCAGCTGGGCAATTTGATTGCGAAAGTTTCGTCACCAATCGAGTTGACGTCATCAGTGCGTTGTTAAGGAACGAAGTGGTTGTACCACATATCAGTGAGAAACTCAGTCCCGATTTCGGTGAAAGAGAAAAAGCAGTTTCCGGATTTCTCCAGACTTGGGTACTTTTTCCGATCTAATGTGGTTGAATTAGCCGCTGTTCTCACCACTCTAAACCGTCTGTTGACTTATTCGGGCCCATGTGTACACTTTGCAGCAGTTCAGATTGTTCCTCCAGTACCGGTGCAATCGAAACTTGGAGAGGAGGGAACAAGACTGGTCGCCAGAATGTACAATCGGGTCAATAGTTCCTATTATTCACCGTGTTGCAAAATATTGCATGGAACCAGCCAATACTACCGAAGTGATTGCTTAGTGTCTTCTTTCTGTTGTAGAGGAATAAAAAGTGAACTCACGCAGTCATACAGAATAACTTGAATTTGCTCCGGTAATTTCATCAGCCACTCTTTAGTGATTAAGCCGAACCAGACACGTCAAAAGCGAACTTGGTCGCACACTTATTCCACCGCAGGTTGTACTTTTACCTACGACCTTGAAGACTAACTGATTGCACATAATCAGTTGGGGTTAATTTTGGTCTTGATCTCTACGTGTTGGTAACAATCACATCGCTCACGCATGAACACGTTCTGTTGTTCAGACGTGAAAATTCAGAAGTGTCCAGCGTGTGCCTCACGTGTCAGATATGCGGAGTTCAAACCCCAGCATGGTCAGGGACATGCACTGGCGATGAGCTCTGATAAGAGCGAACCTCAAGTCCAGTGCTTCATCCCTCTGGTGTGAACTCACCAGAATGATTCCACCAGGACAGGAGGACGACTGTTCAGAAGAGAGCGATGTGAACGCGAATTCTACAAATCCCGCAACTACTAACAACTAACAATTTGATAGCTGGATCGGACTTACACAACCGTCGGTCATGTCTGCCATCAAGTACCACCGCAGCTCTGGTCAAATGAAGTAGGACTGTGTTAGCTACCGGTCACCTAAACGCTTCTAGCCTCGTTAGGACGCCCGACTTGTAGCCGTGTTGTGATAACATAGATGAATTCGCTTCCTACCGTTGCCAGTATCATTACTGTGTGTTTGCCTTCGTTTTCCACCCGACTTTCTCAAAAGCATCTCACTATGAGGCCACCACAACTCTGTTAAGGATTCAGTGTTTCAAAAATACAAGCTGCATCTTGGATGGTAAAGATCCGGGGAAACCTCGGACAAAAATCGGCTGAGCAGCCGTGTACACCGCGGTTGGTCATCAAAAACGAACTTGAACATAATGTAACGTGAAACTTCAATACCGAGAAGTACTGAGCCTGGCAAAAAAGAGTGCATAAAATTCAAATAACAACTTTTTTACTATCTTGGGACTGTTGATACCAAAGCACGCTAAGCGGTCGGCTGTTCGTAAAACCAGCAAGGGTGGAGTTATTTTTCATTTAAAGTCACCTGCTTTAATTGGATGTTATTCGAAATGACCAAATAAAACACGAAGTATTCACTTATAGGGTGCGAAATTCTCTGCGTTATCAACTTTGGCGAGCCGTGTCGAGCTTCGCGTAATGCGGTGCAGGACGTTGTTTCCTTTAATGTGCTAATACACAGCTTAATATCAATTGGGTTTGGCAAAAAACTGGATGAAATGAAAAGAATTGATCAGTACGCAAAGAAAATCTACAAACATTGTCGAAGATAACAGCCCCTAAATATGGCTACGGGTACCCGCTAAAAAATCGAGTATCCCTCTTTAATGGACATACGCTCAAATCGTTTCTTGACGCCGTACGCAATAGTAGCAGTCCGATAAGGAAAAGTGAAAGAGACTCCGTTAGAATCGACCCAGAAATATATTCATTGTGGGATGTATCTGCAAATCTAGGTAAAGAGAATGTGACTGAGGCGAACTCAAGCGGAAAAACACAACCAATTCTGAGAAGAAGCTCATTTGAAAAGTGACTAGCCATTGACGGAGGTCGGTAGAAATCAAGAGGATGCTTGAGTGCCTACTTAGATTAACACAGAAGCATGTGCTATGCTTTAAAACACAGCATGAAGAAATGGACACCAAGCCGCAAAAGGAAAGGGATATATGCAGTGCAGAACTACTAACTTCTGCAGGTACCTTCATAAGTAGCTACAGGTGCATATGGTAAACGCTGTTCAAAAAGTTGTGCCAATGTGTGCAAAAATCGCACTTAAACTTTAGTGTTACGGTTTTCATGTTCTGGAATTTTATAAATGCAGGACTGGCTGTCCCCATTTTATGTGCACTGCAGTTCAAAATAAACACCATAGATTTTAAGCATTCTAAAAATCAGAACACAGCGGACAATGATACAGATGACAGCTACATGGTTGTATCTATTTAGAGATTCCTTCGTTTTCCGGCGGACTCTGGCGTTTTTACCGCAATCTTCTGCTGATGGTTCACTTTTTACGTTTAACATGAGTGACGCTTACGACTCTTGTAACGTAGAGTCGTATGAACCAACACCGTTAAGATGCCCATTTATAAATGTCACTATTCTCCATCAGGACTCTTGTGACATCGGTTGATTGGATGTTGGATGAGTCGTCCTTCATTAAAACAGCTCGAAGTCAACTTTCGCATTCAAATTTTTGATATGTGTACAAGTTTGAAGTCAAGGTGATATTTACTTTAGCTACAATAATATAGTTGCAGTTGTCAGTACCGCCCGAACTTTGTTTACGGCTGCGACGCCACCCCTCAAGTGAATCGTGTTCATATTTTTTCAGCTTGTGTTATCGTTACGTTCACAGTGGATACCTTAATTTGTGTTAAGCTGCAGTATACGAAATACTGTTAGCCACTATTTCCGATTTCTATCTGCATCTTGTTTTGTGTAGTCAAAAAAGCCCATTCCTGTCTATTTTATATTTTATGATACATATATATATATATGTATATATATATAATATTTCGCTGTTGATTCGTGATTAATTCACGACTACTCGCCCACATTGGAAATACAGATCACCACCATGGTTGTCTATTATTTTGTAGTTAGGTTATCAAATTAAATATTTAATTGCTAAGCAATCGAGTTAGGCCAGTTGTAACAAATAATCACGGTGTAAAGCCACGTTACATTCATAAACAAGCATGCCTCAGCCACAAGATCACCACGTGGTTAGTGTGTATTCTTGGGTACCTCCAAGCGCATTTGGATCACCATTGACGTCTTTTTCTGCGTGTAGTGATAAATCCCAATGTCGCTGTTAGCATCGCGATACTTTATGATCCACTGAGTAACCATCAACAAAGTAAGGTTAACCTTTTGGTGCTTAGTTCCGATAAAAACTGGTAAACTGTTCTGAAATGGAGTGGATTTCAAAGTACATAACAGCCTGAGAGAATTTTAGGAACCTTACTGCAGTTGCACGTGGTTAGTAACCCGGTAATCACTACTGGGACAAGATACTGGTGCCCTCCAAGGCCTACTGTGGTACGCGTCTTGAATTTCGTTATTTCCTTCTGCCGTGAACATCTCTCAGTCCAAAATCTGACACAGTCTGGAAAGCCTTCTAGATTACCTTACCTCTGTTATGGTAGACTTATCCACGCCCATTAGGTAGTACAAATACAGTTAATCAAAATATGTACATACATACAAAGTATGAAAACCATTAGACTACGAAGAATATGGATCCTGACAACTAATACGTGTCTCGTTGTTGTACGCGTGACAACCCTGTGATCTGAAGAAACCGAAATTGGCTTCCCGGTGTCTTGGGATTTTTTCATGCAAGTGGATACATTGAAATATAACGAAGCTTATAGTGCTCTTCATTATTCCACTTACTATGCCTTCCTTCTTCTCTCCCAAATCCAGTCCTAGTGTATGTACCTCTGAACATTCCAGTACCACTGAACGTAACACTTCAGTTGTAGATACCTAATGTAGATACGCGGTGGAATGAGCCACTATTCACGACACGGCCGTCTGGCATCTTTCGCTCTGGAATTTCATCGCGTCTCAGTCTCCATCTTCATTAGAATAACAGGGCTTTCAGGGGTCAGTATGATCGAGTGTTTTTACATATGTGTAAAGTCTACACTGGAAACGTGAATTATGCTTATGGTACATGTGCAAGACGTCGATCCTATTCAATGTGCCTGGTAGCTGAGCAGCCCATAAATATTTCTACGGTAGATATCAAAGGCACGGCCATCGAAATGACGGGAAAAAATAACACCGTAAATCAAGAGTTACCAGAAAGTATGTTAGCTCTCCACTTATCGGCCGCAGACCATACAGGGATACAGCATACAGGATGCAGCACTTACAGGATCTGCTTGTTCTCCCCTGTGGATACGGGTGACGATGGTATTCTTCTTCTAATCATGTGATAGCTGCGCTGGTACCCTCCCTACTACTTGAAGCATCATTGGGTATAGTCCATTGCTGGTTCACACATGTAGCCGCCGAAATACAAAGAACACTGCATCATTGAAACCTTTTTGGAGGAATATATATGTAAATCTCATTATCACCACAAGGACAATGTTATCTTTATACGGCAAGTGGATAAGTTGCCCGTCTGTTTTATTATACCGCTTGGGTGTGCGCTTACGTTTAGCAGTCTTAGTTTCAGGCATGTCCACTTTGGACTCCGTTCTTCTTGAGCAGTTTTTCGACAGAAGCTTCCTCTATTATCTCAAGTAGGAAGGCAAACTGGATGGATAAATGAGGATGCACTACATTGGATTTGTTTCCCACTCCAGAAAAAACAACCACAGTTACTTTGCGATTGTAAGTTTTTCGCTTAATTAGGTTTTAGTTCACTCAAGATCATGGTCCTTTTTTGAACGAAAGCCTAGCAGAGGGAGCACTGGAAAGCAACGAGTTTGATAGGATAACATGGTTATTTCGTTCGATTGGCGGGACTCGATGCAGAATGGGAGAACCACCACGTATTCAACATAAGATGCTTAAAGCACAATATTATTCCCACATCCGTGATTTTGAAGCCACCGAATACGTCAACTGCTTCTGCAAAAATTGCTTTGTCAGCGACCAAGTCATTCCTCAAACAGAGGGTTTACCTAACCACTCAGCGATTAACCGATGGACGCCGCCACGCCAGTCGACTCAGCCAAGATCTTCAGACCGCAGTCTCACCCGCCGACTTCCAAATGCTCCACACCGAATCCACAGAAGTGAAGCTTACGCAGTGCCGGCAGTGCAAGAATAGGCAGATACGCAAGTTCGACCAATTGCTTTCCATGACTCAGGGCTCTGGAAAGGTCACAGGAAGGATAAAACCATCAACCAATTACTGCAGTGTAGTTAACTTGCCAGATAGACAACTGAGTAAAGACGAACACTGTTAGAAAAGGAACTAAACTTCGCAGTGCGCAGAAAAGTAATAAGAGCGGAGGACATAATTCCTAGCGTCGAATCGGTGTTTCACAAGCTTCCTTCTGTGGAAGCTGAGAAGCTACGAGTACAGCTGGTCCTGATGCTTAAATCCCAATAACCGGGGGCTCCGAATATTTCACCATCACAGCGGAGAGCGTTAAACACACTGAGACAGGTAGATAATATTTCCACTACCCAGGCCGATAAAGGTAAGGCTACTGTACTAATGAACAAGAGAGACTTTCTTCAAAAGATCAAGCAATATCTCGGCGACGGACCCTACCGACAAATTAAAGGCGGCAGTATTAGTTTAATAGAATTAAGGTTGAAGTTGGTAGACATTTGTGACCCCTAATAAACCATTTAGGGCAAGGAAAGCATTGTCGGCTGAAAACAAGCACATTCGTTAGAAATTCGTACGACTTTGTCAATACGATCGCAGGGCTTTCTTTGGAGATAGACGAAGTCCTCGTGGGTTTTGATGTCACCTCAGTATACACAAACATCCCTCGGATGGATGCTTTGGAGGTATCCAAGGAGTTGCTACTGGCAGACACGACACTTAAGAAACGGTACAGCTCTCGGTGGATGGAATAGTTGATGGCATAAAAGCGTGTTTGAATCTCGATCAGTCTGTTTTTGACACAACTGTTTACTCACAGGAACAAGGTCTTGCAATATTCAATACTCAGTATTCCGAGTTTCAGTTATAATTTATATGGAAGATTTCAAACAACCAGCTTTGGCCGAATATCATCGTCCACAAGGATTTTTTGGCTTTGTGTTGACGATACTTTTGGTGTAATCAAACTGGATGACTATCTCAATAGTTTAAATTCACACATCAAGTCTAGCATGGAGATAGAATCCACCTCAAGCACACAACCCCTCCTGGACCGTAAGAGTGGTGAAAAATTAAAAACCATTATCTACCGGAAACCAACAGAAACAGGGACGATCCTAAACTACTCACCAACACACTCAAAGTTTACGTACACCTGTATGGTCTCATCGGTGTTTAGTCGAGTCACAGTGCTGTGCACAGAACAGATCGACCAAACAGCAGCTCAGATCAGGATTACCAACAAACTTCAAGAAATAGGATATCCAGTGAGTTTGTTTAGACGGCAAGTAAGAAGGATATTGGTTCCGGTATCAAGACCTAGTAGGGAATTGACTGGCACACCGGTCATTCCATATAAAGCTGAACTTAGCTAACATTCGAGTAGCTCTCCAGAAGAGAAGAACGATACGGTCAGCTTTGTTGTAATTGGAAGATCCCGTCACGGTTAGAAGGACTAGGGGCTGTGTGTATAAAACTGAATGCAACGGTTTCACTAGGGTTTGCATAGGACAAACTGCCAGAGAGCTGCACACCAGAATTGGTGAGCATGAATTGGGGATAAACAAACGACCAAGGAATGTTGAAGAATATCAAGCACTGATCAAAGACTCAGTGATGGCGATACATGCTTTAGACACAATATATAGAGAGAGATCTGGAGAATGTGGAAGCATTAAGACGGAGACTACGATGCACACCACACCGACTGATAGCCGAGGCGGTGGAAATTACCAAGCAGCACAGCGTCAATAAAATTGAAAGTGTGAAATCAGCGGATGTGCACATGAAGTGCTTTTTGTATTTCCAGACTTCTGCTAACCAGTAAACTTAGTCGGGCAGGCAACTGCCGCCTTTCTGGATGGGGACCCCGGGACTTGTCACCAGTGGTTAATGACACTGGCAGAAATGGCCCAATCATGCAGTCAGTGGCGTTCTTGCATCAAAGCTATCGCCTCCAGTGCGTAGCTACCCAATTTCCGGACAAACTGAACATACCTTCGCCTCCAAGGCTTCATTGTACGTTTCACATTCCCGTTTTCCGGTGACCGAAACTATAGCAGCTGGAACCAATGTGCCTATGGTACACGGTTTATAGCTGATAAATTGATTGATTGAGACTTCCTCGCGTGTGGGAAGATACGGAGAATCCTCAAAAAGCTTTCAAAAACAAAGCAGTATCCGTCAGGGGTGCTCAGTCTCTCCATTCTTATTTAAGTTCGTGATCTATGAGACAGTGAGATGATTTCTTGAAGGTCTTCAAAACATCGGTGTCCAAAATCCTCTGACGAAAATTGTGTTGGGCTGGAGTATGTAGGAGATATTTTTGTCGTCTTCAAAGAGGAGAGGGTGCAGGAGTACTTGGATGAATTGATAAAACTCATCGCTTCCTTTGGTGTGCACTTTGAACCCACAAAGTGCAAGAACACGCTCATGAACGTAGAGCCACTGAATGGGCCACTTACAATCCATAGAATGTCAAACAAAATTGTGCAGCGTCTTGCAGTAGTTTGACTGTAAGGCGACAAATTCGGCCAACGCATGAATGTGCAAAGCTTGGGTCGCGTTTGCTAATTTAAAACGCCTATGGTGTCGAAGCGGTACATCCCTGAATCTCAAGGCACGTATGTACCAGGAAACAGTAAGGACTGTGTTGTTGTATGGTTGTGGGATTGGCCTGTTCAAGCGGCACAGCTGGGACAACGACAGGTGTTCGACGACCGCTGGTTCGCAGCCATAGGTCATATGGTTGGTGTCGGCGAATCCGTAACGGGGCAATTAGAATGTAGGGGTTCTGTTGTGCAGCGAGGATTACATTGCTGAACGTGTCCAGCACCAGAAGTTGCGCTAGTTAGGTCACGTATTGCGTATACCGAACCATCATTTGCCGAAGAGAATGCTGGTTTCCGTGCAGAAGCAGATAGGTGGCCGACCTCTGAGCTAGAAGTGGGTTATGAAAGAGATCACGAAAAGTTCGGGTGCTGTCTTCCAGGATGAGAATCGCGAGATCCCTACTGCGCCTGGTTGGAAACGCTGCAAGGTGTGGCAGCTGACTGATGTCGATGACGTTCTTGTTGTCAGTTTCTATCCAGAATGCCTGAGTGAGTGTCCGTAGAAGGAGTTGGATGAGCCCAAAACTATATGACAAACATAAAATAGAGATTCAGAATAGCTTAAAATAGCGAGCAGCTTCCAAAATGTTGTGTCTGAGATGCGGAAGCTTTTTTATGTATAACCGGATGTTGAAAATCACAAAAATGTCGGTAAACAAACGCAAGGGCGTTAGCTGGTCGGCTTCCCAGAATGGAGCCCCTAGGTGGTGAGACTGCTACTGCGGTTGAATATGGGACGGTTACATGTTATGATGAAGACGAAGGAGCTTTCGATTTAATTAAGCTACACGGTATCGGGAGCGGAGTTCAGAGGTGAAGAGAGGTTAGGATTTAGTGCTCAGATTTGACACCAAAGGTCGGCCCACTCACTAGATCTCCGCCACGAATGCATCCATGGGTGCAAGCTTGCGGTCCTTGGATCTCAAGGCTCAAGTTTATACCACTTGGACCTCAGTTGACTATTACGTCTCCCTAAGTTTCAAATTTTCCGCGTCTAATGATGCATATGAACGCTGAATCCCGCTTTCGAATCATCGGCTCCCTCATTTCCGCCAGTGGGGCTGACTGAGCAACTAGTAAGTTTACGATTATACCAGTATGACTTTGGCTTCGGCGTGGACACCGGTCGGGAATTGTGAATAACGGGATTTACTAAGCACTTGGTGAGTTAGCCACTACAACTTTAAATATGTGTTTTAAGTGATATTGCTGAAGATGTACACGTGTTGTAATTGCTTGTAAGTTTTTCCTTTCAGAAACTCTGTAAAGTGAAAGCGGCTTCCTGAAAATGAGAACCGAGTTGACTAAACATTACGTTTGTGCCGATGCGACAACTAAATAGGAGCATAGTTCACCAAAGGTGGTTTCGAATTTGTCTGGTATAGAATTGGCAGACGGACCACAAGTAGAGATATGAAGGGCCGTCTTTGGTCGTTGGGTTTGGCTATTGTGTGTAGATAGAGCCTCATAATCAGGTGTGTGCATTGGTATAGGCCGGATAGTCACTCGAAGTAGCCATGGTGAGCGAGAAAACATAAGAATGTGGAGGATCGTTGTTGGCCGTCGGATTAGGTTACGGTGCAAAGCTGAGGCTTCATAATCAGCGTCGCACATAGACGCAGTGTGATGAACATGATTGACACTCTATTCATTGCTCTATTCATAATTCTCTTCTTTTAATATTCCATATGCTGTACACATACGCCAATTCGAATACATACGTGCTACTTGTTGCGCTGCACTGAATTCTGGATTTCTAGTTCGTCTGGTTATACTGATATACGTGCGGAACTTAACTCTCACACTTTGGCGTCGCGATTGGAACAATTCATCATGCCTGCCGAAATGGAACCATTAGATGTTAATTCAACTGCGCGAGACGTAGAAGATTATTTGGAACGGTTCGACATATGGTGTCTCACAAAATCTGATATGGATGACAAGAAACTCACGGCATATTTCCTACATTTCGTTGGCAAGGAGGCGTATACGTTGATCAAGAATTTAGTATATCCTGAATCTCCAATCGATATTTCCTACAATGAATTGAAGAAAAAAGTTCTTCAACACTTCAAACCGATTAACTTCGTAGCAGCCGAAAGAGCTAGGTTCAATATGTTGACCCGCTCCCATTCTCAGTCGGTTCGTGATTTCGTATTGCAGCTGCAGACACAGGCAGCCAAATGTGACTACGGCGCCCAATTGGAAGACCAACTGCGTGATAGGCTCATTGCTGGCATTCAACTGCCCGAATTACAGCAGAAGCTGCTGCTCTGTCCGGATCAGAAATTTCAAACTATTCGGAAAATGTGTGAGCAGTTTGAAGATGTCAAGCATGTAACGAAGACTGAGGAAGCAGTGTTGTTAAATTATTCTAAAAGAAATGATTCAAGGATGCAGACGCACAACAAATTCAAACCTCGAACAAATTCTCGTGCCCCAAATCCATCAATACGCCACTTCACAAATCGTAACTCTAATTCGATGGTTCAAAAATTTGGGAAATGTGAATCTTGTGGACGAAACCATTCCAGATATTCATGCCCTCACAGGCAAGCCAAGTGTTTTATCTGTGGTAAAACGGGACACATTCAACTTGTCTGTAAGTCCAAAAAAGTGTGTCACTTAACTTCTGACCCAAATACCGAAGTGAAAGCATTATCTGAAGACATTTCTACCTTATCTCTATCGATTTTGTCCCAGAATTCGTCACATGTTTTTAAAACTTTGATATCCGCTTCTGGTCAAAAGCATGACTTCATTGTTGACACTGGTAGTGTTGAGTCCATTATTCCACAATCGGATCTAACTGTATTCTACCCCAGTGCCGTGATAGTGCCTACAGATGTTAACATTCGTGGTATCACTGGACATTCCGTACCTCTAGTTGGTAGTTGCACGATTCCTGTGAGATTGCCCCAAGGTACCTCTATCGATTGTAATTTTTTGGTTTCAACCTCGGGACCATCGATTATCGGACTCAAAGTTCTGCGCTCACTGCGAACTAGTATCACCTTACTGACTTCTGTGAATGTGAATGAACTCAAACAACTGATTCTTAAATGTTCTAAGGCTACAGGTGGCATGCAAATACCCAAGGTGAGACTCGAAGTTACAGGAGATCCTATATTTCTTAAGAGACGAATTATTCCATTTGGCTTACGCGAGCCTGTTCGTCAAGCATTAAATTCAATGTGTGCGAAAGGAATACTGACTCCTGTTGAATCATCGAATTGGGCAACTCCGATAGTTACCCCACTAAAGGCTGATGGTATTACTCCGAGAATTTGTGGTGACTACCGGCTAACGCTAAATACGCGGTTACTACAACGTACGTGCACCACGGAAGAGCCCGAAGATGTACTATATCGTTTATCAGGTTCCAGTGTGTTTTCAAAAATCGATCTAAAAGATGCCTACCTTCAAATACCACTGGACGAAGCCTCTAGTAACCTTACCGTGATTAACACACCTTTTGGGTTATTCCGATACAATTTCCTTCCTTTTGGTCTGAACGTTTCACCAGCTGTTTTTCAACAAGTTATGAATACTATTGCAAAAGATTTGGAGGGTGTTGAGACGTACCAAGATGACGTCATAGTGCACGCTGCTGACAAAGCTACGCATGATATGCGTCTGTTGTCTTTACTGAAGCGATTTTCTGAGTTCAATGTAGCTATTCACCCTGACAAATGTACTTTTGGTGTCCCATCATTTTCATGCCTTGGTTACATTGTGGATGGCAGCGGTTTTAAACCCGATACAAACCGCCTATCTCCTTTAGTAAATGCGCCATCACCAACCAATCTACAAGAACTGCGTTCAGTTCTAGGAGCACTTCAGTACTACTCTCGTTTTATTCCCAATTTTGCTAAACATGCAAGTTGCCTGTTTGATGTTATATCTGCCAATCAATTTTGTTGGTCCTCCAACCATGAAAAGACGTTGCGTGTACTGCTTGGTTATCTTCAGAGTTCAGCTGTTTTGAAACCATTTTCCGCCAAACATCATTCGACGATCATTACTGATGCTTCTCCCACTGGAATAGGAGCAATCCTTGAACAGTGTGGTAGACCAGTGATCTGCATTTCCCGTCGGCTTTCAAAAGCCGAACGTGGATATTCTCAGACTCAACGAGAAGCACTTGCTGTATATTGGGCTGTCAAACGGCTCCATAAGTACCTTTTTGGATCAAACTTCACCATTGCTACTGATCACGAGGCTTTAAAGTTCTTGTATCATCCAACAAAATCTCTAGCGAAGTCATCTGCCGCTATGGTGCAACGGTGGATTATTGCACTCAGTTCGTACACCTACACGATTGTTCACCGTAGTGCAAAAATGATTCCCCATGCCGATTTCTTGTCAAGAATTCCATCAAGCGACTCTGATTCAAACAATTCAGATTGTTTATTGATTCAACCATTACCAGTCAAGCGGGATGCGCTTGTTGCTGATACTAAAAGATATTTTGCTCCCATTTTTTCTGCACTACGACGTGGCTGGACGCAGCAAGAACGACGCCGATTTCCTGCTTTTTACTGTCGGCGCGAAAGCTTGTCCGTTACTCCGGATGGTTTGTTGTGTTTTGAGGATAGAGTTGTCATTCCACCGACTCAACGAGCGGCTGTTCTTGCAGATCTGCACTCTGGTCATTTGGGTGTTGACAAAATGAAATCCCTTGCACGTTTGTCATGCTGGTGGCCAGAACTGGATGCTGATATCAAGCATACTGCTAAGAATTGTGTTAAATGTGTACATAAGATTCATAACAAGTCTTCACAGTGGTATCCGTGGCCAGTCACTTGTGAAGCATTCCAACGAGTTCATGCCGACTACTGTGGTCCTTTTCTCGGTAAATACTATGCTTTAATTGTTATTGACGCGTATTCACGTTGGCCCGAAGTTTTTCTAACTATGTCTCCAAGTGCCGAATTCACACAGCAAGCATTGAGGAAAGTGTTCAGCCATGAAGGTGTACCAACTGTTTTGGTCACTGACAACGGCACGCACTTCACTGCAAAATTCCTCGAGGAATGGTTAAAAGGTCTTGGATGTCGACATCTCTTTACTGCTCCACGACATCCCCAGTCGAATGGTCTTGCTGAGAATTTTGTCCGAACACTGAAATCTGCCATTATTTCATTCTCTCCTACTACTTTTGTGGAATTGGACCGTGGGATTGATAATTTTCTAATGCAATACAGGAATGCCGTTCATTCTGTTACTGGGAAGAGTCCCGCACTTCTATTTAAATCTCGTTCGTTGCGTACAAGCCTTGAGTGTGCCAAAACGGCTGATGTTACATTTTTCAAGGGTAATGATTTACGACCTGCTACAGGAATAGTACTTTCATCAACTGGCAAACGGATGGTCACAATTCTTGATTTGGATGATCTCTCTTGCCACCGGAGACACATTGACCAGGTTGAGTTCAATACCAAAGGTCAGTCTGTTAACGGCACTCCTGCTGTTTCAAATACTAATGAGCCCTTTGTAGATGATCTTATAGTATCCGAACAAAACGTATCTGAAGAACATACAACCTGTGAAGAGTCTGAAGTTTCCATTCCGAGAAGATCCGAAAGATTGCGATCAAGACTACCACTGGACTATAAACATCCACACGCTCATTCAAGGTGTGGCGGATGTGATGAACATGATTGACACTCTATTCATTGCTCTATTCATTATTCTCTTGTTTTAATATTCCATATGCTGTACACATACGCCAATTCGAATACATACGTGCTACTTGTTGCGCTGCACTGAATTCTGGATTTCTAGTTCGTCTGGTTATACTGATATACGTGCGGAACTTAACTTTCATACGCAGGCCCAGCGGATACGATAAGTAGACAACGTAGGTAACATTGAGTACAGTTATGAGTATGAGTGGCCCTCACTAGCAGTTAGATTAGGCCGGTACACATTGTTGAGGCCTCATGTTTATCGGCCTGGTGTTTACTATAAGTAGCAGAGGCAAGCAAAAACGCTTGCAATTTTGAGTATGAAGGGCTGCTTTTTGGCCGTCGGATTGGGTTACCGTGCATAGCTGATAAGCTCATAAGCGGCGTTGAACAGAGAAACGGGCCTACCAGTTACGATAATTAGCCAAGGTAGGCGAGAACGCGTGCAGTTATCATGATGACCGGCAATTGCTGACCTCATTTTCCGGCGCTGCAGTTGTGTTTGACGTTTTCTATCTAGGGAGCACGATTATTTACAAAGGGAAATATACTGTGGTGCTATTAACTAACATGCCGTTATTTCCCAGTGTTGCGCTGTCTACTGGCTATTTGTGCATATCAGAGAATGGGCATCATCCAAAGAGGTGCATGCTACCATCAGTGCTGCATGGCGCATCAGATTCTCTTTCAAATTCTCTTTCATTTATATACCAGACGGGAGGCGAGCTTCCCGAATGTGTGTTGTGTCGAATTTTGCTGAACAGATTCATCTAATTTGTTACGTTTAAGGTTTTTTGCGCATGCAAAGGTTATTCCACTATTTCACGAAGTGCAATTTGCAGTACGTGTTCTGTGAAAGGCATCTTACTTGTACAGAACACCGTGGAACCCTACAGCATTTTAGAGTTTGATTTTGTGCTTTATCGCGCGAACCGGTAATGAAATGCGAATCGGTGGTGGTTGATGACCTTGAAATTTGGCTCACTTAAATAAGATGCTATGGGCAACCTATCATCAAAACGTACAAGTGGATTGGGCTAATTCAGCTTAAAACTTGCAAGTTGGAAACCCTATTTTTTCGCCTAAAATAATTAGGGCTATTTCTAGTGAGCGGCCCAGATAAAGTGCGACTTAAACGCATATTGCACACACGGGCCGAGCCTTAGAAACAGACCCGAAACTTCTCCGAAACCATATTTCGGAGAAAGAAAACGTTAACACAAAGTTTCAGCATTTTATGATATTTATTCGGTCCCTTAAGATCTCGCCATGCGGCCTCAGGTTGGTTAAAAGTTGTTTAAACGTACTCGAGGTCCACCATGTGCGCGGAATTCATATTTTGATGGCTACCAATTGCCTCGCGTGCTGTTTCCCTTGTAGCCGTGGGAAATTCGTGCTTTCTTCACGTGTTTTCTACTGAGTTGCATTTGGAAATAATCTCGAAACTACAAGAGCAATAATTGTACCCTCTGAGTCGGCACGAACTCAAAATTGAACAGCCTTTCACCACGCATATATGAAAAAGTCTCCTATCGTTGTGGAGGTGTCCTGCCGAACGAAGCCAAAAAAAATTTGTCACAGCTAGTAAGTTCTTTGTCTATTTATGATTGTCAGTACACGCCATATCGGGCGCAAGGCTATATCGAACCATCAATAGCAATGTTGGGATAATTAGTGTGCTTGTGGGCAGAACAACCAGACAGCACAATACGGTGGCCAGTGCTTTCAATTTCCGGCACAAATTTAACGGACTGAGGCGGTCTTGTGGGCGCACGTAACACGCTCATCCGGTAAATATTAGGGATATGGCGAACTACGGGCAAACAATCCTGAGTATGGTAGTCGCGGTACCGTCATCGCGACACCGCACTTGGGTCCGTGGATAGCCCCGTAGGGGAACACCATGGCTGAGTCGTTTGAAATTGTCATTGTAGTTGGGATTCGCCAAGGAATCGTCACAAATTAAGACTGGCATTGATCAAGGATTTTCTTGGGTCCATTGTGAGCGCGCGGTGTTTCAATGCTGCCATTCAGAGGAGAAAATAAGACAGGCGTGTCTACATTGGGGACTCAAAATAGGAAGTCTCCGAAAGTCCACTAGAAAGCACTATGATGTGAGTTAGACTGTGACCCGAAATAACAAAGCCAAAAGTCGTCACAATTCCCTACCAACTAATGTCTTCTGGATCCCCGGTTTCCAAATATCTGACGAAAACCTTGTCGATATGGAGTGTGCAGACATCGTTCTGATCTTCAGAAAGGAGGAGAAGGCGCAAGTGTTTCTGAATGAACTGAGCAACGTCCTTTGGTATGCGCCCTGCACTCACAAAGTGTAAGGCAATAATAGGAATGCCTATTCACAACTGGTGGGTAGCGTGACCAGACAGGCAGGATCATAAGATTACATTCGGAATAAACCATGAGTTTGTTCGTAGTTGCAAGTATTGGAGTGGGCGAGAGGGTACAGTCAAGAGTAAGAAGGGATTAGCTGCGGGTGTGCTATCAAACTGGGTATGGCAGTGCCTTGCCGTCATTGCACTGACGTACTTCGGTTTCTGGACAACCCCGTAAAGGACGTCATGTTTGAGATGCTTGGGGTGGGGCATGCAATTATGTGGGCAGGGTTTTATTGAGTTGACCAAGGGAATTCGCAGAGGTAGGACGAAGCCAATGTAAGATCGGAGGTATTTTTCTGATCCGTTTTGTGATCTCTGAAGATGTAAATCACTGACCAGGCAGAGTGGATAACAGAAAACAGGGCGCCCAAACCGGGTATTGCCGAAGTTCGAAGCCTGCTACCACGAGGGAATGGGATGAGGTCAGTAAAGCTCGGTGATGACGCAAGTGGTCCTTGGATCCTAGGGCTCACATGTATACCACTTGGTCCTAGGACTGACAAATGTACACCCCGCTATTGAATTATCGATGTACACACGGCTCCCTCATTATCGTCAATGGGACTAATTGAGCAAGTAGTGAGTCTACCTCTATAACAGTAAGGCTCCAGCCTCAGCGTGGACACCGATTTGGAATTGTGGACAAAGGGATTTATTAAGCACTTGGTGAGTTAGCCACTGCAACTTTGATTATGTGTTTTAAGTGATATCGCAGAAGATGTTTACGAGTCATACTTGATTGTACATTTTTCCTTTCAGAAATCCTGTCGAGTAAAAGGGATTCCCGAAACTGAGAACTGGATTCGCCACACACTGCGTTTGTACCGATGCAACCAATAAACAGAAACGTGATTTGTTAAAGGTGGTTGTGCATTTTTTAGGCATGGGGTCGGCAGACGGATGCCATGTATGTATATGGAGGGCCGCCGTTGGTCGTTGGATTAGTCTATTATGTATAGTTCGGGCATTAGTCAGTTAGAACATGTGTATTGGCCCTTCAGTTACTGTAAGTAGCCACGGCATCCGACATCGAGTACGGGTGTGAGTGTGACGGGCCGTCGTTGGCCATCAGGTTAGGCTGCTGAACTCAGTCGAGGTCTCATAGTCGGCGCGGAACATAGACACAGGCCTAGCTATTACGATAAGTAGCCAAAGTAGGCGATATCGACTACAGTGATGAGCATGGCGGACCCACATTGGACGTTAGATTAGGATACCACACATAGATGAGGCCTCATTTTCATCGGTCTGCATAAATACTGGCCTGATGTTTACTATAGGTAGCAGGAGCAAGCGACAGTACACACAGATACGGGTATGATGGGCCGTTGTTGGCCCATAAGTGAGGCGAATAATCAGCGTCGCATATAGGCTCTCGGCTAGAGGTTACAAAAGGAAGCTAAGGTAGGCGATATTACGTACAGTTATGAGTATGAGTCGTTCGCCGTTAGGTTGGGTTTGTGTGCGTAGTTGGGGCTTCGTGTTCATCGGTTCGCATAAATACTGGCATGGTGTTTATTTTAAGTAGCAGAGATAAGCGACAACGCGAACAGTTATGAGTAGAACGGACTAGGTTGCCGCGCATAACTAGTGCTTCACAAGCAACGCCGTACATGAACACGGGCCTGGTTTGAATGCGACCTCTGCCTCTCGACTTCCCCCTCCTAGGATTGGGCAACCTGGCAGTATCCTAGCCCTTGTGCATCACTCTGGTTGCATGGCAGCTAGGCACCAAAAGGGTGCTACAGCTGAACTTTTTTATGACAGGCCGTCCGATAAGGCTAACACGCACAGTGAAGGCCATTTTTTCACCGGCTCGCATAGATGTTGGCCTTGTGTTTACTATAGGCGGCAAAGATAAGCGACATTGCGTACAGTTTTGCATATGAGAGACAGTCGTTGGTCATTGGATTAGGTTACTGTGCATAGGTGAGGCCTCATAAGCAGCGGCGCACATAGACGCGGGCCTAGCATTTACAAGAAGAATTCGAGATGATTGAAAACGCGCAGAGTTATGAGAATGGAAGACCGTCATTGGCCACCGAAATGGGTTGCCGTGTATAGGTGAGGCTTCATAATCAGCGTCACACATATACACGGGTCTGGCAGTTACGATAAGTAGTCGAGGTGAGTGATAACGGCTACTGTTATCATCATGACCGCTTTATGGCGTATTCCACCAATGGCGAGTCCTATTCCTAATAGAAACGATACGATATTCTGGTAATTTACCAAAGGTTACCTCCTGACGGTGTATCGTCAAAAGGTTGGTTATGCATGGATGGGAAAAACACTCATCCACAGAGATGGCTCTTGCATCTCCATCGCACAATACATGCTGTTTTCTGACAATATTGTACCCAATGGAAGCTGAGCTCAATAAGAAAATGTGTTGTGACGAAGTTCGCTGAACAAAATTACCTCGTTTGTTAAATCTGGGGAGTACAAAGCAAACAAACGTCAATGACCGATCTTCCTGGGTGGAATTTGGATTGGACACTCTGTAGATGTTATTTTCATTCTTAAAGAAAGCCAAAATATGGTAATGTGCGCTTTCGTGTCTTACCTCTCGTAAACCGGTAACAAAATGCGAATAAGAGATGGTCCGTGACCTTGAAATTTCGCCCACTTAAACAAAGTGCCATGAGCAACATATCACCTGCAAGTGCAAATGGAGTAGACTAACTCCCCGTAAAAGTCACAATTTCGAAAACCCTATGGTTTCGGCGAAAATAATTTGGGTGTGCTTCTAGTGAGCGGCTGTTGCACGAGGAATGCTGGATGCTGGGTACTTGAAACATTGGCAGGAACGTTTCCAAAACAGTGTTGATAATGTATCCTAGGAAATCTCCTTCCAACTCGCTTGAGATATGTACAGTTTGACAGCATATACGCATATTGAATTCCCAAGTTCAGATAACATAACAAAAGGTCCCAAGTATCAAGAAAATTCTCTTCACCGATTTACTTTACTTCACTTAGCATCATTATGGCTATCTATCCCGTTTCCTCCAATATGTGGTTCGCAATAAATCTACTATTCAGATATCTTCTGCATATTTTTACTTGTGAGATGGATGCCAACAAACCTGATTTCCTTGTGATCAAAGGCTGCTACCTTGGAAGGAATCGATGGTCATCCCTGTTTCCAAAGCTGGTGACAAACTATCGCCCGGTAGCAACAGGCCAGTTAGTCTCACTAGCATGCCGTGCGATTCGATGGACCGCATTCCGAAGCTGTCCCATAAACTCGAGTCTTACGGGACTGGAGGGTTAATTTTTTTCGCTGGATTAAGGCGTTCCTATCAGACAGAAAATAGGCTCTCTGGCGCCGGTCCCCACCGGAGTTCCCCAAGGCTCTGTTTAGGGACAACTTCTGTTTCTGAACTACGTCAACGACCTTCTAGGTGTTCTTTCAGGCCGATGTCTAATTTTTGCGGACGACTTGAAATCCTGCAGTTCCGACGTCAGCGCCTCCAAATAGATGTTGACCCCGCAAAGCACTGGTCTTTGGACTGGCACTTTCCTCTGACTGACGAAAAGTGCGTCCATATATCATTCGGAGAAAACTCAGCGAATGCCTTTGTCATACACGGCGTGAATGGACGAGAAGACAGTAAAATGATGGATGCCAAAAGGATTTATTTATTTGGTTCTCTTCAAACATGTCCTTCTCACTGGACCATGAAAAATCGGTTCAAAAGGTATTCGCCGTTCTCTTGTGTCACTCGCGTGGATTTCCGGATACTCAATGAAGCATACGTCGAGCCGCTTCATAACTATGCCAACCAATTTGTCTACTCGGGAAGTACTCCTCGTTGAGCGTGCCCAACGAGCTGCCAGCAAGATGGTTGCCGGCCTTGAATCCGTGGACTACGAGACACGTCCAGCGTTTGGCCAACAGGTTTTTCACCGATGACACAGCTAACACACGTTGGGGACATGGTGAAAAGATTGGCAAGCTCAGAGTGCACCCTTTTATCAGGCAAAATAGTTTCGTGTGTCAATTAGTTGCTGCGCGGAATAACCTTCCGACGACGGTTGTCCCTGCTATATCTAGTACTCAGTTCAAAGCACTATTAGACGTATTTTATGCGAAACCTTGCGCTGGCAAGCTTGCTGTCCCACGGTGCTACACTCTTTTTTCGCTTGTGCCTTTCGGGTGAACGGTAGCCGTTGACCGACAAAAAACCCAACGCTGGAAACTTGGGCGAATCCCTCGATCCTGTGAATCAGTCTGTAAGTCCGTGGATCCGTGAATAAAACGTGACGTTCTGGTAAGAATTGTGTTTTACGGCTGTCCCCAGTAACAGACGGGGGCGTTAAAGTGGAAATGGAGGCAGGCAAAGGGCCGCAAAACCGAAACGTTATCGACGCACTCACCCACCGCAATCCACAAGCTTATCCCATGGGACCAAATGTCTACGGTAGAAGTTGGTTATAGTTGGGGGGCCAAGCCATTCAGTTGCTTGGGCTTTGCTCATGGGTGAGTGGACTCTCACTTCCAGTTGTGGGCGTGTCCTTCGTCGATTGAAGACGCATTTCGGTAGGAATGCGTATTTAGCTGATCGTCTGAGTGGCCCAGATCTCCATAGACCACCAAAGTGGAAGAAGTCAACGGACCTGCCTGTCAGTCATCGGGAATCTATTCGTATCTGTCCCACTCGTAATCTGTTGAGATGCAGGAGTAGGATCGCGGTATCATTGTCCTCTGTGACATGCAATTGTCGCCGGATACTCGAAAAATGGGAAGAGTGACGCCCAGGATGATGCGGACAATAAAATAACAGTTTTTATATCTTGGGAGTCAATCAAAATAGGGGATGGTATTAAAATTGTCTGCTGAAAAGCAGTATGAGGTTGTTTAGACCGCGGTCCGGAACAACAGGCAGACAAAAGTGGTCGCAATTTTTTTGTACTGCAGTGAGACGACACTGCCTGGTTTCAAAAGCGGTGATCGATATTCATGTGCAGACAATAGGTATGCGGTCGATGCGAAGGGAAGTAGGTATATGTGGTCATGACGGATGTGCATTGGCCAGAATGTGCGCAACTAAGGTAGCTCCTCCATTGCAGAAGGCGGGTAATGAGGTTCGGCATATGGTGGGCATATCTTTGGGAGGTAATACAATTGAGTGGGATTTGTCAGCCTTGCAGTCGTTCTCATCGTCGTGGACAGGAGGGCAGACATGGTATTGAAAGATCTGGAGGGCCCTCAAATCGCATCCGTACATAAGCCGTTTCTGCCAGGGTTACCAACGCTGTCTATTTCCATTTACTTCCTTGATCGATGAGATAATGAGATGAACACTGAAATGTCTTGTGAACCCTGGCCTTCAAGCATCTTCTGACGAAAACCTCGCCGATCGGGAATATGCAGACTTCGCTTTCATCTTCGCAGAGGAGGAAAAGACGTAGGTGTATTTGGATGAACCATCAGGCATGATCATAATGTTTCGGTCAGAACACAGCAACAAGCAACGCTACTACAGCTTTGTTTACTTATGTGTTGTATATACGACTGTATACGAGTTGTGATTGACTGTACATTTTTCCTTTCAGAAACCCTGTCGAGTAAAGGGGCTTCCTGAAACAGAGCTGGACTGACCACACATTACGTTTGTACCGATGAAACCAATCAATAGAGACATTATTCGCCAAATTTTGTTGTATATTTTCCGGGCATGGGCTTGGCAGATGGACATGTATGGATATGAAGGACCGCAGTTGGTAGTCGGATTAGTCTCTTATGTATAGTTGAGGCCCTGTAGTCAGCTGCAAGCATGGGTACGTGTCCGACAGTTACAATAAATGGCCAAGGTAGGCGACATCGAGTACAGTTACGCGTATGATGGGCCGACGTTATCCATTGGATTGGGATGTCACGCATAGGTGATTAGCCATTTTTATTGGCTAGCACAGATCCTGGCTCAGTATCTGCTCTAAATAGCAAAGATAAGCGATAACATGTACAGTTACGAGTATGAAGGGTCCCCGTGGGCCATTGGATTAGGTTACTGTGCATAAGTGAGGCCTTATAATCAGCTCCGCAACAGACACGGGCCTAGCAATTACGATAAGTAGTTGAGGTCAGTGACAACGGCTTACGTTATCATGGTGGCCGCCTTATGGCGTATTTAACCTATGGAGCGTCATGTTCCTAATAGGAAGGATACCATTTACCTACAGTTGGCTCCTGACGCTGTATTATCCACAGGCTAGTTACGCACATCTAGGAAAGGGAATCACCCACAGAGATGGCCTTCGCATATCCAATGCATAATTCATGCTGTTGGCTAACTGTGTTTTTGAATGGAATCTGAGCTCTATAGAAAAATGTGTAGTAACCAAGTTCGCTGAAAGGACCCATCTCATTTGTTATATCTGCAGAGTGAGTAAAGCAAACAAACATCAATGACCGATTTTCCTGGGTGGAATAGGCACTGGAAATCCTGTAGATGTTATTTCATCCTTAAAGAACACAGAAGAACGCCAAAATATGCTAAGGTACGACTTCGTGTTTCATCTGTCGTAAACTGGTGTAGTATGAGGTGTCTGCCAGTTTGCTTGATTTATATGTAAGTAGTGTGTGATGAACAAGATTGATACTCTATTCATTGCTCTATTCATTATTCTCTTGTTTTTATATTCTATATGCTGTACATACACGCCAATTCGAATACATACGTGCTACTTGTTGCGCTGCACTGAATTCTGGATTTCTAGTTCGTCTGGTTATACTGATATACGTGCGGAAACTTAATTCTCACATATTGGTTATGTACAACCTTGCTTACTGGGCTTCGGCTCATGAGCTTTTTTTCTGTTTTCCATCCACAGAAATTTTCGTGAACACCTGCCTTCAGGGAATCACTGTTCCCTTGTGCTTCCATAGCGTGCATACTACACTGGCAACAAAATGCGAATCGGTGATGGTGCGTGACCTTGAAATTTCGCCCACTTAAACAACATGCTATGAGCAAGATATCACCGGAAGGTGCAACGGAATAGACTAACTCCTCGTAAAAGTCACAGCTTCGAAAACCCTATAGTTTCGGCGAAAATAATTTGGGTGTGCTTCTGGTGAGCGGGTCGGTTGGACGCGAAGTGATGGGCACTGTTGATTGGCAGTCGGCAACAGCCTGACCTTCAGGCTAGGTCGGCATGCTGCTGTCGTTTGGGTCACTCTCGAGTCATCTGGCTTTGGGAAGATGCGTGCACCTCGTAGCCATCGAAAAGCTGTCGTACCCTGATGTGAAGCAAGCCTATTGCTTGTGAAATGGTTCAACCTACTAAACCTAGGCACTGGATACCGCCTTATGACCTGGTGAAAGATTATGAAAGAAATTTCCAAAAGTCTGGACGCCGCCTGTGCGACTGGCTCTCCAGGATGGGAGCCGCGCTATCCCCACCGCGTTTGGTTGGAGACGCTGCAGGATATGGCTGCTTATCGATGCCGGTGACGTTCTTGTTGTCACTTTCTGTCCAGATTTTCTGAATGGGTGTGTGGAGGTAGGAATGATTGCGGTAGTCCTGCACTAGGTCTTCTTTTATCCAAAATAAGGCTTTCAAATAAATCATGGTTGTACGACAGCAAAGCGCTAGTGTTGAACACAGTCGATGCTCATGATGATGATTGGATATCGAGCAACACTCAAACTGCTTGAAGCTCGGACACATTCCTCCTGTTTACATAACTGCATCTTCACACGCCGTCAAGCGTTAGAGCAACCGCTTGCATACAAACGTCCTACAATCTTGATGTTTCTTGACTACAAGAGTGCGCTGTATTCTATCAACCGGTTAGTTTTTTTAACCCTTGCGCATCAGGATTTTCCCCAGAAGTTGGTGAATGTCTTGCGCTGTCTGTACTCACATACTTGTAGGCGCACGAGAGTATATAGGGAGCTCTCCAGAAGCTTTCCTACGAGCAATGATGCTCGACAAGGATGTCCACTCCCTCCGTTTTTTAATTGCCATTGATGAGATACTGAGGTGTATACCGGATGGTCTGGAAATTTCTGGTGTTCAAACCTCTCCGATCGAAAACCTTGACCTGGATCCTCCAGTTGCAACACCCCTTTGCTACCTAGCGGCCCTGCCGACCGAAGGAAAGACGAGGGCTAAGTTACCGTCAGGTCATCTAAGCCTAGACAAGAGTAATCGAGATTCAGAGGGGTTCGGACCACGAACCCTTTGGTCAATGAGCTCGCGCCTTAACCACTGAGGAACGTCGAGCTCATAGCCATGTAACCATCATAATCGACCTGGAATATACAGACGACACTTCTCTTTTTTAAAAAAGGCAGTAACCGCAAGCATTATTAGGGAAGCTGACGGAGGTCCTTTAGTCCCTCGACATGTGCTCCGCTCTCACAGTGCAAAGTCACGCTATAGGACATGCAGTATTTTAACATGCCTCCAATAGTCCGAGGAGTAGCACTGGAAGTTGTGGAACGCTATACGTATCTCGGAATTTGCATTGGCTCTGACGACAGACGAAGTAAACACGCGAATACCGAAGGCCAGAATTACAGTTGCCGATTTACGCCACTTGTAACATCAAAAAAGCATATCACTGGGTCTCAAAGGACGCGCGTGTCAAACTGTATTACAGGCTGTAGTGTTGTACGACCGCGAGACTTGGCCACGTCTGGTGGAGTATATGCGATATCTTCAGGTTTTTGACCACCTATATTTCAGAACTATAGATGGAGTTGGTTGGAAACAGCGATTTCGGAATGGCTGGCCGGGAAGCGGGTCTTTGGTGAAGTAGACTTTTCACTCAAAGAATGCATCCAGCGCTACAAGCTAAGGTGGTCGGACAATGCATTACATATGTAGAGTTACCGTATGCTCTGTTTTCCGTTCCTACTCAGAATGAGAGAAACCCCGTGGTGGACATAATTTGACGTGGCAAAAGGGAATGAAGGATGTTACAAAAGTGGGTGCTCTCGGCGTTGTCCGACTTCCAGGATTGGATCCACATGAACATCCATTTGCTTGGTTGGAGACACTGAACGACATGGCGACTAAGCAATGTCAGTGGCATTCATGCCGTCAGTTTCTATCCAGGCTGTCTTACTGAGTGTTCGAGGTGTAGACCCTTCGGATTTTGGTTGTAGACTAGCCCTGCGTCCTCCTTCCCATCCCATTTTCTTTCTTCTTTCCATTATAAAGATTTGTTCACGTAAACTGACGTGTTAGAACAGAGTCCGGGTTTTCGAGGATAAGCAACGTTTTACTTGTCTAAGAACAAGGGTAGATGAGCTGAAATGTACATACATAGGTTCAATACGAGTATATATGGTAGTATAATAATAAGCACACAAAATTCATGGCATTCACCCCGACATTGTTTGAATGGACACATATGACACATATATGTAGACAGGGAATGATGTACTGAGTCAGGCTTCTCTGTTCCTCAAACTGTAATGATGAGTGCGTCGCTATTGTTCTAGATTCTCAGGATAACTCGGTTGGTGTTCGCAGGAAGGTACCGAAGAAGATTCAGATGCTTAAGAGCTATCGGGCTGACGTCCGGTTCTTTCAGTTGTATCTGGGGGTTCGGTGTTTCCATTGGATTCAGATAGATTGAGAACATCGTCAGTTGTGTTCCGAACCGCTGGGGCTAGACGGCGAAGGAACACGGTTTCGACTCTTCCTTCTCGATGAGCAATTTATGCGTGGGTTGCAGTTCAGAAGGTCGAATTTTTCTACTGGTGGTTGATACTTGTGTGACCTATCACCTCGTTGCAGCAGAACTGGACCAGGGGCGGTCAACCAAGATGGCAAAGATATTCCAAGTCTTGAGCAACGTGCGTATTGAAACAAACGTTCATGTGGAGTACAGTTAGTGGCCGTACATAACAGTGATTGGAGGCTGTGCAGAGCGTCAGGGAGTACCGATTCCCAGTGGGAAGGCGGAAGCTTATGAGATTTTAACGCTAAGCTTATTGTTATCCAGAGGATACCGTTGAGACGCTCAACTTGACCGTTACACTGTGGATTATAAGCCGATGTATGACTCGTAGCAACACCTTTCTCCAGAAGAAAGCTATTGATCTCAGACGACATGAACGATGAGCCTCTGTCAGAATGGATATAAGCTGGCATTCCGGTTAAACAGGAGATTTGTGTGAGACAGTCAGTTGCAGTTATTGATGTTATATCCGCACACGTTAATGCAAATGGTAATCTAGAGAACTCGTCAATTATCGTGGGTAGGTAGCGATTGCGTGTATTAGACGACACTGGACCTTTAAAATCCAAACTCAGGCGTTCAAAAGGTTGTGTTGCTTTAATAAGTCTACCAGAGGATTTCCAGAATCTTGGCTTCAGTTCGGCACACACTTTGCAGGAGAAAATAACGCGCTTGACATCGTCGGCGGAATAGAGGAGATTCTTGCAGCGCACAAAATGAAACATACGAATAATGCCTGGATGGCAAAGGGAGTTATGGAGCTCTCCAAGTTAGTTATTGCTCCCTATGGAAGCACATACGTTTCGTGACAGGGTGTCGGCGACATGATTGTCCTTGCCAGGTCGGTATATGACATCATACTTGTACTCGGACAATTCAGTCCTGCATGCAATTATGTGGGCAGGGTTTTATTGAGTTGACCAAGGGAATTCGCAGAGGTAGGACGAAGCCAATGTAAGATCGGAGGTATTTTTCTGATCCGTTTGGAGATCTCACCTTCTGAGTAGATAGTACCGTCGTTTCCTGATGGAGTCAACGATAGCGTAGGCCTCCTCGTTGGCAGAACGATTCTTCTCGCTCGAATTGGGTGTCCTCGAGAAAAAGGTCACCGGTCGATGGTTTTGGCTGAGGGATGCGGCTATAGTCACATCGGAGGCATCCGTTTCAACAACCAAAGGTTCGTTATAATCTGCTGTAATTAGCATCGTATTTTCTAGTTCGTTTTTTAGGTTGTCGAAGGCTAATTCGATGTTGGCAGGTAGAAGCAATGTTTTATTCTTTATCAGTTTGTTGATTTTGTCAGAAGACGAAGATATCCAATGGGCGTAATATGCGAACATACCGATGACGCGTTTCATATCCGCGGTAGTACGCGGAGGAGGTTACTGACGGATAGGTTCCATGCGTTCAGGGTCTGGCCTTATGACACCCTTTGAAACCTCATAACCTAGGAGGTGGATGACTTTTGAAGCACTGACGGTTTTGTCATAGTTGAGCGTGATCCCATATTTCCTCGTAGCTCTTGGAAATGATTGGAGATTGAGGTCGTGTTCATCTTGGGTATTGCCACAAATGGTCACATTATCCATGTAGTCATACGTGCTTTTCAGCTTTTCAGTCTTAGTTATATTGTTAATAGTTCGCTGAAAACACGCTACACCGTCTGTGACACCGAAGGGTATGCGAAAAAACTGAAACAGGCCACCACATGCTCTGAATGCTGTAAAACGTTTGTCGGATGCAGAGATGGGGATTTGATGGTAAGCAGACAAGAGGTCTAATGTACTGTAGACCTCGTAGTGCGAAATTTCCTCAATCATTTTGTCCAAGCGTGGCAGGGGGTAAGCGTCCAGATATGTGAACTGGTTGATAGTTTGGTTGTAGTCGACAACCATCCGACGTTTGTGATTAACATTCTTGGTAACCAAAACCTGCGTTCTCCAGAGAGACGTTGACGGATCGATGATGCCTTCTTGCAATAAGCGGTCAACTTCGGCGCGAATGAATCTTCCATCATCTGGACGATGCCGTCTTGATTTGGTTGCAACAGGCGTGCAATCTAGAGACAAGTTGGAGAAAAGTGATGGTGATTCAATGTTTACAGCCGTTAGGCCGCAGATGATGAGTGCATCACGATCCCCGCCGAATGAAATTTCTACTTTGCCGTGTAGACCTAGAAAATCATGTCCGAGTAAAACGTCGGTGCAAAGGTTTGGCATTACAAAGAGCTTCAATTCATTGTATGAAGTGTCTCTGTATCGGACAGAAACACAAGCGTAACCAGTCGTTCGACAGGATAGGGATGTAGACGCCATGGTGACGACTGAGAAAGTTGGGTAAATTTTCCAATTATGCAGTTTCACGACCTTAGCGTTAATGAAACTACAAGAACTCCCTGTATCGACCAGAGCACGGAGAGCGATGCCATTGACTTCGATAGTTGCGATGGCATGTGCCAGGCAGGTAGGAGCTGCTGCAACGAATAATGACGATAAAGTAGGCTTCGTTGTACAACTTGTGTGGAACTTGGCGGTATTTTTTAAACGGCACACGCGGCGGAAGTGACCGCGTTTACCACAAAGATTGCAGACGGCTTCTCGAGCGGGGCACTTTGGACGAGGATGTGTATCATACCCGCAGAAATAACATGTTTGAATAGATTTTACAGTAGCAGTGGTCGGATCAACACACAGTTCGGAAAAACTTTGTCCGCCAAGAGCAAAAGGCCCTTGCAAACCGGGCTCCCACGGGGCGAAAAAATCCCTGCAAGTGAAAATCAGCTCTCGGAATCACCAAGACAGGAAACAGACAATTATGCCTCAGGAGGCCCTTCGGAGCCTTGGACTCAAACCTGGCATAGAGCTGTTGAATCTGCTAACCTCGCTGGTTGCACACCTCTCGGCTCCTCACCTTCGGAGACAGCAGAGACAGTGTTAAAATGCTTGTCCACAAACTACATCAGTCTCTTCAACAAACTTTCAGATATTAAACAGTCAGTTTGCCCTTCAGTTGCACTTCCGTGGTAGTACGCGGAGGAGGTAACTGGTTGAGCGTACATATAATTTTCTTAACGTGTCAATCGCAGATTCATAGTCGGTGTGATCAGCAATGTGATCGTATACCAGCGGATCCACAAAGTGGATGAGAGTTTCAAATTTGTCGGGTTTAGAAGACTCGACAGTTTTCAAATACGTTTCGAAGATACGAAACCAGTGATTCCAGCGTTTTGCTGCATCTGCGGAGTTTGGGTCAGCGTCGAAGAACCGAGGTTGTAGCTGGGGATCCCTTGTGTTCTTAGACAAGCAAATTGAGACGTTTAGAATGTGTTCTAGAACGAGCCGGGTTTTCGAGGATAAGCAACGTTTTACATGCCTAAGAACAAGGGTGGATGAGCTGAAATGTACATACAAAGGTTCAATACGAGTATATATGGTAGTACAATAATAAGCACACAAAATTTATGGCACCCAGAAGAGCGGATTTTTCCGAGGTCTGTCTTGACTACTTTGGTCAGCAAGAAGGGCGGATGTAGTAATCTTGGCGGGCAATATGGATGCCCAAGTTGGACGACTAATCCCAGAAGAAGAACAGTTAGTTGGGAGATTCGGAGTCGATGTCCAGTACGGATAATGGAGAGCGACTTTTTCGTTTGCGTGCTGAACATCACCTGTTCTTGGTCAGCAGGAGCTTTCATCACAAAAGCTCACATTGACGTATTTGAAAGCCATCAACTGCAAGGCAGTCATGTACTCAACTAAATCATATGGCTTTTAGTTACCGATTTAGTGTCTGGTTGCACGACTCTATTCGGATTATGCCGTTGTGCACTCTGAGTTATCACCACTTTCTGTCGGCAATAAGCGTGTCGAGGTAGAGCGACTCCGTTCATCAGCTTCAACGAGCTGATGAACAACAGCATTGAGCTTGTCTGACAGGAAAGCTACCGAAAACGTCCAGTAATGCTGATGGTGTTAGGATGACTGATGGCCAGGCTGATGTATTATCAAGACTCATTGATTCTTAGCTTCAACAACCTGAGGATGCTGTTTTGCCGCAATAACGTTCGAGCTGGAAGCTAACGCGATGCTTGCTACTACAACCCAAGCACTTCCAGTTACCTTTGTCATGGTTCGCGGTGCCACTGCTCGTTATCCGTGTACAACGCATGCACTATCCTCCAGTATGTTCAATAAACAAGTGGTTAGAGCGCGAATTTACTGACCAGAAGGTCCGTGGTTCGAACTTGGCTTCATCCTCTTGACTTCCCCTGTCTAGGCTTGGGCAACCTGGCAGTATCCCAGCCCTAGGGCTTTGTTCGGGTGGCATATATATATATATATGTATATTGCCATATACATGTTGCCATACTCATTGGCGTCTTCACTACCAGTATAGTGTTGATTTACTGTTGAGTGGTTGGGCTAGCTCAGATCGATACTGCTGAGCTGTGGTAGTTCTCCGAGGGTAGTGGGTTGAGATGCTTCTTGCTGACTTGCGAGAGCCTGAAGGGAAACAAACTGTCAGGCGTGCGCGCACCATGGCGTGATCGGAATCAGGTTGTGTGCCCCGGAATGAACGGCAGTCTTGAATTGTGACTCTCCATCGGGCGCTGATGGTCACGTGATCCAACTGGATCCAGCGTTGATTTGAGGTTTGTGACCATCAGGTTACGCGATGCGAACGCTTATGCTGAAAGTCCTTACTGACCAGAAACAGTGATTAGCACGCAGCTCGCCCTCCATTGTCTGTGCGACGAGTATCGACTCCAAATCGACCGCCCAGATGTGATGCTTAGGAGCTCAGGAGACCGACTCGGGCATTCATATCTCCCGCAAGGGTCACCGTCAGTGACTCTTCCTCGATGAATGAGCCCGAATAACTCTCGATAGAAAGCATCCTTCTCAGCGTCAGTATTTCATTCCGTTGGTAGCATATGCCGATAATACAGACACACCATTTTTGAAGTTGACTAGAATTGAAATTGATTGAGCTCGTTAACCGAACGTCGCAAAGGCAGCTGTTAATTGGATGACTGTTCAGTCCGTCAAAGGATGTTCAGCTATGGGTGCTGAGTGCAACTTCAACATCACATATCCCACGAGTCATCGTTTTCTGGATCACTGGACATACGGAGAGGGAAATATGAAAGAGTTGAGTTCGTCTTTGGCGTTTTGAGATGCAAAACCCCGCTTGAGTGTTGTATGCGCGCTTGGCAGACGCATCGCACACCAATTTTAGGGGAATATTGCCTGTTCGTCAACTTGACTCAGAGTACGCACGTCGAACGCTCCTTTGCAGAAAAGGCCTCATCGATTTAGCAAGGAGTTATTTTGTTTGCTGTTAGTGGGCAGCGGAGTATCTGAAGCACATCGGTCGGATAGCTAATAATCACACGGCAGTGAAGCATCAATATCAACTCTGATGTTACTGTCTCTGGTGATGATGATGAACTGATAATCAAATGACCCAGCAAGGTTTGTTTGTGTAAAAAGATGTCCAGCTGTAACACCCTTTCTTTGCCTAGATGTCATGCCACCGGAAGGAAGCACGAGGGCTGGGATAGTACCAGGCTGCCCAAGCCTAGACAGAAGAAGTAGAGTGGCAGAGTGGCGCTCTAACTACTGAGCTATCTCGCCCCAAGCTTTGCCTGTGTAGGAGAAAGTGGTTAGTGAGGGACATCGGTGGATAAAGAACTGTGAGGAAACGTGATACTTGCCGGTTGCCCAAGCCGAGGAAAGGGGTTCGGTTGAGGTTTCCTGACATTGAGCCCTTGACTTGAAATTCTGACCCACAAGGTAGTGGGAAGATGTAGGGTTTTGTTCTGGGTCCCTGCTTCTGACTTGAAACTGAATCCCTAGGCAGCGAGCACTAGTGTTTTCTTTGGGGACCCTGCCAGGAGCCGGTCATTCGGTAATCTGACCCACTTTGCTGCAGCGGGTCGGTCTGGCCTGAGGACGCTGGGAGTAAGGCACTCACTCCTGATGCAGCTGCGCGTAGTAGGCGTCTTTCGAGCAGCACCGTACTCTTTGGTTTTAAAAGTACTTTCACCGTATTGAATAATGAGCCGGCGGTCACTGTCAACTATTGGGCGATCGGAGTGTGCAGTTTTTAGGACAGACATTTCCTAATTCATCCTTCATTGGGGGAAGGCAGAATCGCTGATTCCATGAATGTGACATGTTGGTCGCCTGGGGGGGGGGAACACCTTACTGCCTCCACACTCCCACCGCAGAGGATAGTTTGACTTCTCTCCAGACCGCATCATAGTACGGGGTCTCGCTGCTCTTGGTCTGGCTTCTCTCCTTTGGCCTTCTTGGCTTGTTTGCACCTTGTGGAACTGAGTTCCAGCCACTGAGGTCCGTGGGATCGTTGCAGCACTCAAGTCCGAGCACCAGTCAAGATGATTTTCACTCGTCATAGGTTTCATTGGTTCGGAAATGCACCTCGCCATCCAGTAGACCATCTGCCTTGGAGAGCTCTTTTCACTCAACGCTGTGCTGAGTGGAGGCGATCTGGAGGTTGACAGTCCCTGGTTTGGCAATGAAGTATGACTAACCAGTAAATTTAATCGGGTCGACAGCTGCCGCCTCCATGGATGAGGACATCGGGAGTCTGTTCACCAATGGTTACTGACACTAGCAGACAATGCCCAATCACGCAATCGATGGCGATCATGCTTCAATGCTATCACCTTCAATACGTAGCTGCCAGGATTCCCAAACCAACTGATCATGCCATCGCCTCCAAGGCTTGGCTATAGTTGCCTCACTCTCTGATTTCCCAGTGACCGAACTGCAGCAGCTGGATGCAACGTACGTTTGGTACATGGTTTATGGCTGAGAAACTGATGGCTGATCATATCAGGAGGGCTTGCTGATTTTTGTTTTTCTGGTCACCGCTGTTGTCACTGGAGAATTCGAACCCGGAGGAAGGAGAGTGTAATGTAATCCTCAGGGTCGTTGTAGCACATAACCCCGACCACTAAACCGTTCAGCTGTGACACCCTCTCGGTGCCTAGCTGCCATCCCGCCCGAAGGAAGCACGAGGGCTGGGATACTGCCAGGTTGCCCAAGCCTATACAGGGGAAGTCGAGAGGTAGAGGTCGGGTTCGAACCACGAACCTTTCGGTCAGTAAAGTCGCACTCTAACCACTTGAGCCATCTCGCCCCCAATTTAGATTGTCCAATCCAAAGGGGAACAAAGTAGAAGCACAGTCTGTCTATCTTAGCAAATTCGCGAACACTGGTTTGAACATTTATTTTCCCGTTCTTGCCCTATTTTTCAGCTCTCACAGCGTCGACAAACAGCTGATGTCATTGTCCTTTGATGACCGACTGCTTGGAGAAAAGGTAAACAACTACTGCAGTAGCAGTGAGGATGAGGGGGAGGATGGTGAAGGCGATGAGGAACCTTCAAGTCAGGTGCTTCCGGAGCCTGGTGCTTCCTCAATCCCCCAGCCCGACTTCAGCAACCATCCGCAGGTATTTTTCCTTCGCACTATTTTTTCCTGTCTTTTCATATATTAAGACGGGCCCAAAAGGTGTTCTTTCGGATTACAAGCAATACAAAGCATTGGAGCGACTGAAGGAAGCGCAGAAGGAGCAAGAGCTCATAGAAGCAGCGAAAAAGAACACGCTAACCTCTCAAACCCATGTTTGTTTTAACATTGTCTCATCTGAATTTGGTCTAGGCGGAGGAGTGCGTGACTAAAATGCAAGATCTTGCGGTTTCAGAGGTTCTGGAATCACTGGATGACGACGATGAATTTATCGCAATGTACAGGCAAAATCGAATGCGCGAACTAAAAATGTCATTGGAGCGATTGTAATGCACTTGTTCATCGAATTTCCCACTGATGTTCTTAGGCCAGTTTTCGGAACGGTGTACACACTTACGAGCTCGAATTTCGTGCAGGAAATTGATTCGACTGATCCGAGTGTGACTGTGGTGGTGCATATTTACGAACCGGTTAGTTCGCCACTGACTTGTTCTTCCTAACTTTTGACAGGATAACAGTGCCTGCAGAAAAGTGAACGATTATCTGGAGACACTGTGCACGGAATATCCACATGTACGATTTTGCCGAATACAGGCTTCAAATGCGCATCTAAGTTATCAGTTCGTAAGTTTTTTTCGTTGTCCCTCATGCAAACGGAATTTTATCTCAATGCATTTAGTTTTACGTAGTAGGCTGCACCACACCGCAACCATCCAAAGGCTGGTTCCCAATCAATCTGAGACGAACCGAATTCTTGTCCTCCTGTAATATCGATACATTTATGGGCGATGGTTTCCACGGAAAATAGTCAAGAATCGCGTAAAATCTGAAAAGCTCGGAATTAATTATTTTAGGTCAGAACACATTGAAGTGCTCCCCTCTGGGCAGAGACCAGGGGCTCTCAAATTGTTTTCTCCAATGAAAGTGCTCCCGTCTGGGATGGTCACCATATGCCGTCGACACTGTGGTAGTGAAGTTCCATTCGTGTCCAGATATTTTCAACAAATTTCATGAGGCCTGTAGAAGTCAGCCTCCGCAAACGGAACGTGAACGATGGTCATTTGGGACAAACTGCACTCGAATGCCGGATCCAACTCTGCCTTTTGAACAAGACAAGGGACCTTATTTATATTCACTCACTGCCGTGTCGTCAAGTCAGTCACTACATGAGATGGCTGGACACGGTCCCCACAACCGATGTTCTGCTGGAATACGACGGCTGATTCGCCAGATGTTGGAGACGGGAATCAATAAAAAATGTCGCACCCCTACTCGACATGGGACAGCAGTTAGCCATTTACGGACCGGAGGTTTGCTTGAGTGGATCTGAGCTTCCCGAAGGGACTAAGGTTCGACGTCATATCTTGAAGGGAATGGTTAGTTGGATCGAAAGTGATTAAACGGTGATGCTCTCTACGTTACTCCTGCAACTGGTCGTTGAATTTGACGGAGAATTTAGTTTTACAACAATGCCACAAAATCTGCAAGGCCCCCTGTCTTCCTTACCGCCAACTACCTTAAAAGATAGATTGTCTCTGGCTCGGCTTACTGGCTACGTGCTGTGGCCCGCGTATCGAGTAGGTTGGATTCTTCAACTAAGGCTTAAAAACTGTAAGCACACACAGCCAGGGCGACAAAGTCCCAACGATAATTCCTGCTTTCTTCGAACCCATTCAACCGTGGCAACGCCCATTTCCCATTCAAATCAAATGTTGTTATGATATCATGCTCCGACACCCAGAACTTAGTGGCCAAAGCATGTCCGAATTGTAGGTCTTCAGGCGGGCGCATTGGTCATCTGATACCCTGCCAAAGCCTAGAGTTGGTTAACCCAAGCTCAGTATCCGCGCTGTGTAAAATGGTGTAATTGTCTTGTCAAAAATTGGCCGTTTTCGAACTTCCATAATTGTCCTTATGCCATTTTGAGTTGGAATAGGTTCTTCCCGAATTCAGCTGCTCGTAGCAAGTTTACAGGATGATGTTTACCGTGAGATTTATGCGTATGTTGCAGACCGGGGAGGGCATCCAGATCATGCACTGAAAGGGGAGGTTCAGAATCCGCGGTATGACGTTTGATTAGCACTGTGGTTTTCCTCTCCAGGAATCAAAACGTGTGCTGTACACAATTTACTTGGAAAATTGGCCGTTTTCGAACTTCCTTATGCAGTCTTGAGTTGGAATAGGTTCTTCCCTAATACAGCTGCTCGTAGCAAGTTTACAGGATGATGTTTACCGTGAGATTTATGCGTATGTTGCAGACCGGGGAGGGCATCCAGATCATGCACTGAAAGGGGAGGTTCAGAATCCGCGGTATGACGTTTGATTAACACTGTGGTTGTCCTCTCCAGGAGTCAAAACGTGTGCTGTACACAATTTACTTCTATATCGACCCAGTACTTCCCGCTCCGTGGCAAATCGTTTGGGTTTACGTTCACCCGGAAGCCAGGCTATTCACTCAAGAAGCCAGTCTATGCCAGTTACTTACGGAAAATAGACGCATCAACAAAACGTGCGGCCTACCCCCCACTGGTCCTTGCGAGGTTTCCTTGCCCATCATTGCATCTATTTCTGCGTAATCGCAAACATACCATCAATTGGAGAGTCTTACAGCAGTCACTTTTCTCCATCTTTCTGATGTTCTTAATCGATGGGACTCTTGCCAGCGCTACGGGTCTAATTAGTTTCAGAGGACCCAAAGCACAGTGAATGATGATACGCAACCAATATTATATATATATATATATATATATATATATATATATATATATATATATATATATATATATATCGTTCAGCTGTGACACCCTCCCGGTGTCTAGCTGCCATGCCACCCGAAGGAAGCACGAGGGCTGAGATACTGCTAGGTTGCCCAAGCCTAGACAGGGGAAGTCGAGAGGCTGAGGTGGGGTTCGAACCACGGACCTTGCGGTCAGTAAATTCGCGCTCTAACCACTTAGGCCATCTCGCCAATAGCCACCCCAACGCGACGAATACAGTTATAGCCGAAATCGATCGCATTGTCGTCCACCTGCGCAACTGGTTAATTTGTGGCCTAATTGTTGGATCTGCACGTCCAATTCGTTCAGAGTGATTCTTGGTCGCGGTTTTGTGCAGGAAATACTTTCAATCGCTGTTGATAGCAGTGTTCGCGTACTCTTACAAAAATGTATTGTGGATATAGTATTCCCATGGGCACATCCATTTCTTCAACATACGAAATCTCTGACACCGACTTCATCTCCATTATTGGTTCAGAAAATACCTATCCCGCATGTCAGCTTCCAAATTGTGTGCAGTCTAATCGGCTGTGCCCCGGCAGCAACTGTTCATCGTGACCTTCGTCTTGTTGTTCAACTGCAATGAGCTTGAAGATAGGAACTGATGGCACTGGTTTTACTCAGTCACTTCGAAGGTCGAAAACTACGGTCAAGTACCCCTCTCCCCACCAATAAAGGAATTGCCTTGTCCATTTTGGACTTAAGAGATGGATGGGGTAGCACCACACTAGTGTGATGCTCCTCACAGACCAGTTACTAAAGTAAATGGAGTTGTGATTAAGAATATAAATTATGTTTTAAACTCACGGAATATCGATTCGTTAGAACATGTCGTTCTAGCTTGTGGGACTCAGTCTCGTGCATTTTATTCTATTTCCTTGTCTTCGATCATTGTTCTTATGTGTGTAACTGTCCTATTTGCATGAATGTGTTTGTATGCCACCCGGGATAGTCTGGTGATTGGTACATCTCACGATTCCCGCTTCTTCTACCTCCCTCCCCTTCACAGTCTCGTTCTGGTGTTCCGGCTATTGTTGTCTACAAGCGGGGTGAAGTTATTGGTAATATGCTACGCATTGACCGCGATCTGGGTAACGAATTTTACGCCAGTGATTTGGAAAATTTTTTGGTCGAGTAAGTTCTGCCTTCCCCCTCTTCAGCCATTCTTGCAAACACGCCTTCTGGCTTACAGCGGATCGCAGCGGTGTGCTTTGGGGCGAGATGGCTCAGTGATTAGAGCGCGAATTTACTGACCGGAAGATCCGTGGTTCAAATCCAACCCCTGCCTTCCGACTTCCCCTGTCTAGGCTTGGGCAACTTGGCAGTATCCCAGCCCTCGTGCTTCCATCGGGTGGCACGCCAGTTAGGCACCGAAAGGGTGCTACAACTGAACAATTTTTTATTGTTTCGGCGAAATGTGAATTGCCTTGTTTTGGTTTTCTTGGCTCCTCTCTACATTTTGAAAATTAAGTCGATCATTGAAATGAAATCCTGATTTTATGATCATCAGGATGTCCAGCGATTTCCACTTGAAATAACTTTCTATGCCAGTTCCGGGTATTCAAATGCCTTCTCATGAACGATACGCTATACCACAAGCATAGACTGGATCGACCTGAACAGGCAGTTTCACGATGTAAGTGTACTTGAATAGCACCGGGGGGGGGGGGCAAAAGAATAGGTAGCTTCACTGACGAGGACGATGGCATGTGATTGTCACCTCAAGTTGGGACGGCAAAACAACTTAACCTTACAAACTGCTCTGAATGAACTGAAATCAGTAGTCATCTGGGGTGCGCAGTTTGATTTATCGGCTCCCTGTGGTCATATTTCGTTTGGTTTCGAATGCGTGCAAATGGTCGTTCACTTCTCTAAAAACAGTCCCAGATATACAGATAGGTTGTTAGGTGTGACCAAAAGCGGCGAATGTTCCTGAGTTAGCGTGTCATCCATGGTCAGTCAAATGAAGAAGTTGAGCTTAGGTAGGTGACGCACAGTCAAGTCCGGGCACCATCGTTCTAAGGCGTCTTTATGTGACACACTGCGGCCTATTCTGCGCATGTCCAAGTCGGTCCTGACAATCAGACAACAGCTGGGATTGCTGGCCTTATGATCGTGTGGCCCAGTTAGCCCGCGCAACTTTGTTTAGATAATTTCCCCTTGTTGCTCCTGCTGCTACTCGTGGTGGTCGAAATTTTATACTTCTAGTGCTGTGTTAATCCCTCAAACTTTCACTTGACGTTGTCACACACAACCCTCCCCAAATTTATTCATTTCGTCCAGAAACGCTATGTTCTTCTTGCATTGAAGTAAAAATGCAGCGGGATCAGAAAGGATATTGGTAGTTGGGTTTCACCAGACGGATACCATCTTTCCGGAGAAAAAACTTGAGTGGCTTGAGTTCTCATAACATGTTTCGGCTTCAGAAATAACGGATTGTAAACCCGATTCGCTGCCTACCGGATTCGATCCACGAACCATCGTTCTGTGGCCTTTACAGATGGTCGATGTGGATACTCCAAGTTAACCGATTAGCATGGTTTTTGTAGTACAGGCAGTTTTGACCGAGTGGGTTTGCTTAGGCCGATCGACAAGATTGACTTGTACTGTGTGGCTCAGTCAACGGGAACCGAATGGGCATCACTTTGCTACCCATCATTTCGCCGTGTGGTGGTTCGGAAACAGATCCATCCCACTCTTCATGGAACGCTCCGGCAACACGGAGTCGTCAACAGATTGGTCAGGCAAATCTACTGTCGACTCCAGTTACTACGGGTCCAACGTCGCTCAAACCGAGCTGACAAAAGGAGCAGTGCCAGAACCTGTGGTGTGGCGTCTAACAATTCCTGCAACGGTCCTTACCTCATTTTCGGAGCTTCACCAACTCGTATTTTAGAACCCCTTGCTTTTTGGATTTAGGTAACCTGTCGATGTTGACTACCTTCGATCAGATCCAGTACGATGTGACGAACTCAGTATTATGGATTACATGCTAGACATGACCACTACATAACTCAGTCTTGGTAACTTTCTGGACCGGTTGTTCCCACGGACACTGAATGGGGACAGACTAGTGTCATCGATATTCCACCACAAAGGCGACCATGACTTGAAAAAACAGCACTGTTCCTGGGAGGGGTGTTTGTCCCGTGTATTTCCTCCCTACTTGTATCAGGGATGGGATTCCGACTCAATATCAGCCAGGCAAACATAAAATTTCCAGTAGTCGGGCGTAATAATGAAATGATAATCGTTCAGCTGTAAAATCCCTTCGGTATATAGCTGCCTTACTATCCGGATGAAGCACGAGGGCCAAGATACTGCCGGGTGCCCAATGCTAGACAGGAGCGGTCGAGATGCAATAGTTGGGCTCGAACCACGGACCTTCCAGTCACTAGGTTCGTGCCCTGGCTCATCTCGAGCTCGAACATGAATGATTTATCTCGATGAGATGCTGAAACCTGCACGGTTAACTTCCATAGAATTTTTCAGACATCCACGCTTATTATTATATCATTAAACTCTAATTTCATTGTAATGCTTTTGCCAAACCGAAGTGGAAAGATCAGACAGTGTTCGATCCTTGTATCGTTTCTTTGATCGACTGATTGGATTGCTGAACATAACCTCTGGGACGTATTTCTTTGCATATTTATAATAGGTGGTCAGGTTCGTGCCCTCTCTCAAGCACGGAAAAAGGAAATCACTCATCAGCGAACAGTACCATGCATTCTAGAGAGGCGAGGTAAACTCCTGGAAATCTGGTGAGAAGTGCTTGTGAGGGACTACCGTAGTGTTAAGTTTGAGAATTCCACTTCCAGTCCAGTTGAGCACTCCATCTGAACGTTGTCATAAAAATACCGAACCATCCTCGTGGAATGTACTCCGTGCGTAATAGGATTTGTTGCATGAACATATCTTCGAGAGAGTCAGCGGAAATGTTGCACCTGACACAATAGCAACTCACTATTTTCTGAACTGCTGAATAGCTATCAGGCTCTAACTCAGTTGATGAAAATCCCTTGACAAGGAAAATATCATAAACGAGAGATCCAACTAAGTATTTTGTTAAAGCCAAAGCAATTTGCAAATGAGTGTATTTCGTCACTGGCACATCTTTACAAGAAAGTTACCGCAATGCCAGAATCCTTCTCTTTCTCTCGATCTTTGTCAGGCAAGAGTGCCTATTCACCGTGAGATTCATGCGGAAAGTTAAAACGGCTTATAACCAAGCTAGAATTCAGTTTGCTGTTAGAACTGTTGGTCACCATCGCCAACAGCAGTTGTAAACCGTGTACAATAAGCACGTTGATTCCAGCTGCTACAGCTCCGATCATCGGAAATCGGGAGTAGAACTGTGCATTGAAGGCAACAGACAAAATATAGGTAAAGTTTTGACAGCTTTTGGACTGCTTAGAAATACTGATGAAAATGCCGAGGCAGTGCGTTCACAGCAATAGCTGGAGCGCCGGGATGTCGGTGGTTATGACACCGGGTCATGTCTGCCACTCATGTGGCTCACCTCGGAGTCGCCGTCCAGGTGGGCAACAGCGCGACTGACAGCTGGTGGGGGCCTCCATGTTTCGCTCCCGGGTTATGCTCTGAACCCCCCCCACACACACACATACACGCACTGTTTCCATCGTGAACGCGGCTGTACGAGGCAGACAGCCGCAGCATTCGAGACATGTGACCAAGCCGACGCCATCACACTTTCAGCTGATCTATCGTTCATGAATTCTTCAATTAACCACTTAACAGACCTCAGGGTTACCGACTGCCTGAACTGCTCAGGTAAGGGAACTGACCACCTGCATCGATCGATTCGTTCGATATGGGGGTTTGGTTCCAGCTGGGCACAAATGTTTGAATTCGCTTGCACAAATCCAAAGTTCGATTTAATTTTCTCATCGTTCTCCATCTAGGCGGGGCTTCCTTCCGGACAAAACAATAGGCGTGCTGCTTAACGCGCGCCTGAACGCTGCGGCACCTAGAACCTCCTAGTCACTGCATTTATTGTTTCTTATTTATATGTTTTGCGCCGTTCGTCTTCTTGAATACTATTTCATCGCGTACTTTGTTCCATGACTATTGACTTCAATACACGTAATTAATAATATTTGGTTATCAGTCGTTCTTACATGGGGCGGAAACCGGGATACTGTTTGCCCAAATGACTGTTGCTCGTGAGCCATTGCTTTGGAGATCCGTTAATTAGTATCTGCTTCTGATTGGCAAACAGAACCAATAGTCAATAGGTCCGGTGTAAAACAATCACTACTGGATCCGCATATGGACCGTATGTTTAATAATATAACTTGATCGAATGTGGGCTGTACAACTTAAAAGTGGAGTCTAGCACTGGGACAACGAGTGAAATTTACTAAGTAAAACGATTTGTCTGTTTCGGTTGGTCGCTTGTCGTTTCTGAAAACCAACTAAGCTGGATAAATAAATACAATTATTTCTGGAAGTCAAGGGAAAAACAGCGGTAGCTGTCACGTCTGGATCGGACATCCGAGCGTGAGATTAGTCGAAATCAGGGCAACATCAGAAATGTGGTAGTCATACAATATTTGCGAAAACTTTTCCATAGGTCTCAACATACTCATAAGAAAGGAGGTATTCCCCTTCATACTTGCGATAAGCCCATTCAGTGTACCGTAATTCTCAAAACTAAGTGGTTTTTGATAACATCGAAGCACAACTGTGCATGCTTACACACACTAATTAGGTAGAATGGTCATTGCTACGTCTAGTACGAGAAAAAAAGAAAGCGGTTTCTTTACAAATCCGAATTATCGTCGGATTTATCAAGCAGTAGAATTCACACAACGGTGCCCCGTTTGACGAGCACCACCCTGTGAGTGGCAGTATATCGAAATGCCGATAGTTCTGGTGCGTTCATTGGTTGTAGATCAGGTGACGGTTGATCTGTTCCCCGTTTCGTCAACAATCGTGGAGATAGCATCAGTGCGCGGTAAGCTGCCCCACAAAACTTTGTTTTGACGGAGCAACATTCTGCAACGTTTCATCCTTTTTTCCAATATGGCGTTCCATTCAAGGTCCAGTTGGATCCATTTAGCAGGCTAAGTTCATTGGAATGACAGGATTATCTCTACTAAATGTTTCAGCAGCTGTCATACTGCGATGTCGGGCACACTATGCCCTAGTAATCCAGTACTCCAAATCAGCAATGTGCTGTCGGCCCACGGAATTTCTAAACGTACTTATGGCGGATAGACTTCTCAGATGTGTCAGCTGTTCTCGTTTGCAAGATGTAATCGCACGGCAACCATTTGCTTTGGGACCCGCGCCATATATGTGGCGGTGACGTGAACTGTGTGGAACTGTAAACCAACGTTTGGAAATACCGTCATTCGTAAACTAATTTGATTTTCACGTGAGATTTATCCAGATCCCAGCAAATATTGTAGCGACTGAAACATGAGACGGCCCTTGTGTAGCTTATTCGGGTGAAGAACGCCCTAAAAACGAGAGATTCAGCTGAGATTCAGTTGGGAATATTCTGTCTGATAGGAACGTCTTAATCCAGCGTAGAATTTTCCCCTGAATCCCATAGAAATCGAGCTTGTGGGGGCGAGATAGCTCAGCGGTTAGAGCGCGAGCGTACTGACCGGAAGGTCCGTGGTTCGAACACGACTTCTGCCTCTCGACTTCCCCTGTCTAGGCTTGGGCAACCTGGCAGTATCCCAGCCCTCGTGCTTCCTTCGGGTGGCATGGCAGCTAGGCACCGAAAGGGGGCTACAGCTGAACGATTTTTTTTGAGAGCACTGAGTTGGCGGGAACTCGGGAAATGTGTCCTGGTGGGACAGCGCTGGCTTGACGACCCATTTCAAGAAGTCAGAAAATATTCATACTACAAAATCAGTGTTGAAAATAGCTCGACAAAAAAGGATCAGAGGCAGGAAAGATATAGATCACAGCGAATTTTCTGTAGAAAAAAATAGACAAGCATTAGCGGAGTGAAAAATAGGAACCTGTACTTGCATAAACGGCAGCAGCAATGGGTAGATTGAATCGACAAAACTGTACACCGTTGTATTGTTGAAGGAAGTGACCAGATAGCCGTGCAGCTGGATCAGTGTATCTTGGTCGAATTTCGATTGTCGCTGCCAAAAGGAATCTCGAACGGTGTCCAAAGACTCCGGATTGTACAAAGTAGGACATAGGATTGCTAACTTCCTGGTTTTGGTGACTGTTGGTTCGCATCATTTATATGTTTCATTTGATTGACTTCATATTCCAGCTCGGCAACCTGAGAGGTTAATCTTCCGACCTGGAACGAACGCATTTGTGAATGTTATTCAACAGGGATATATTGCGCACGATAAAAGGTAAGGCAAAGGTTACAATCCCAACGCAGTCTGCGTCACCTAGGGGAGCGGCGACTTCTTCGATGAACATAAGCCTGACGAGTCGATGCATTACGCCAAGATTAATGAATTTAACCTAGTTAGCACATCGATTAGGGGCATGTTCAACCGAAGCGTTTTGCATTAGGTGTACTTAAGCCCAGGACTAACACCATAGTAAAGTCGAGAGAAAAGTCAGCTGATAAGCAAACACTTCTTGGGCAGTTGAGTGATAATGAACTGCTACTGTGTGAGGTCATTAGCTTGAAAAAGAGTGCGCGAAGATTGCCTTAGGGTTTCAGATAAACGACAGTGAGGCAACTGAACAATGGACCAACACACCTCGGGGAGGAATTCGCGACAAAAAAAAACAGGAAAAGGCAAAATCATTCTTTGGAAAAATCCTTTCCGGGATATGAAGATCGAACCATTGTTTTATCGTACTGTTCCTGACAAGAACTCCTCGCTTTCTGATCTAGTCGAGTGACTAAGATCTTCCATATTTTCAATGCAGACGCACCGCTATCAGTCAAATACGACTTCTGGAAGTCTTAAAATCCAAACTCCTGCTAGACGACGATCGCATTACCTAAACAAGGTCAGGATCTCGCCATGATCTTTAATTTCAGCGACGCTAAGCACCATATAACTAAACTGTCAGCTCCGAGCGTTGTTTCGGGATCCATGCGTGCAGGCAGGTGAGCTCACACTTTTTTCAATTCTGACATTTTGAGGCAGCACTACTTGTTTGGCATTCTGCAACGCCTGAGGAAGTTGGACACATGCAGATATGAGCAGTGTGAACGGATAGCTACTATACGTAAACGACTGGTTGGCAAAACCGTAAACGATCCAACGCACAGCTAACTTGCCATTTTGCGGCCTCATTAGGTGGCCTTATTCGGCTTGCGCGCCAAAGAAGCACTCGG